>OX376069.1:21027801-23527801 GCA_947361185.1 Charanyca ferruginea | reverse complement strand
ACCATCACTATTACTACATATCCATATACTACTATTATAAATGTGAAAGTAACTCTGTCTGTTACGCTTACACGATGAAACGGCTGAACCGATTTTAATGAAATTTTGCATGAAGATAGCTTGAACCCTAAGGAAGGACATAGGCTACCTTTTAGTAATCGACTTCATCTGTTTCCGATATAACCGACATCCACGCGGACGAAGTCGCGGGCAAAAGCTAGTCTATATAATAAAAATGAATCGCTGTTCGTTAGTCTCGCTAAAACTCGAGAACAGCTGAACCGATTTCGCTAATTTTGGTCTTGAAATATTTGTGGAAGTCCAGGGAAGGTTTATACGGTAAGAAAATTAAAAAATCGATTGACAGAACAACGTCTGTCTGGTCAACCAGTAATAAATAAAAGTTTAGTTGTGTTCGTTCGGGGTTCGGGGTAATCTCAGGAAATACAATTTTGTAAATTTCGCTAAAAAGAAGCCACGTTCTCCCTCAAGGCTATATTTTATTCAAACATATTAAGGAATCATAAACAAAATCACACGAACGAAGTTGTGGACAATAGCGAGTCTTATACACTCTCTACCTGTCAAATTTTAGCTGACTATTCATGAGTCAAGAAGTTTACGAGATTTCGTGTTTAGTCAGTGAATGAATGAGTGACCTGTATATGTGTGATATTTTTATTTAAATAACCTATTGTCTTCCTAAAATAATGTAATGGCAACATTACAATGCTTACTAATACAATACAATACAGCCTTTCAATTTGAAAACAACCAAATTAAATTATGTAAACATAGAAGTGAATCATTTAATGCCGACCATACTTTGATATTTTGCGTCGAAGACTAAAATAAACGTATTTCGTTAAACCTGTGACTGTAGATATGTGTTATGCGCGGATTAGAAAAAAATAATAATAATATGTGGGGACATTTTCACACACGGCCATCTGACCCCAAACTAGGGAGACCCTGTACTATGGGTGTCAGACAGCTGATATACATACACAAATACATTTTTTTTTGTAAATACATACATATATAGATAAACAACACCCAGACACAAGGCAAACACAAGTGCTCATCACACAAATGTTTACCCTGGGCGGGAATCGAACCTGCAACACGCTGCGCAGCAGTCGATCGCTCAGCCACTGCGCCAACCGTGTCGTCAAAAAGAAGGACTCCGCCACAGTATTACAGAGCTTGATGTTAGTGGGTATTAAACACTTCTTTACAGCTTTTGCAGAAAACTTGCATGTATTGCAGTGTCGTGATGATTTAAACACTCAGTACCTACTATAGCAAGCCCAAACAGGTTTGATTTTTCATTTAAAGTTTCACAGCTACCAGCTGTTTGCACTATTCATAAGTCATAAGTCATTTATTCATAAACGATAAGTTGTATTTGAAATTACTTCTGCAGCTACCAGCTGTATGTACCATTGTTTTGCAGCTACCAGCTGTCTGTACTTTAAGTTCATGTAATTACAAGTACACGTAATACTGTGACTCCGCGCCACGGTATCGAAAGTGAAGCACTTAAAGTACGCCGGACCGACCGACGCACACAGAGATCGGTCGGTACTTTCGATTTGCGTGGCGCGGAATCCTTTTTTTCTAGTCCGTGACTATGATGTAAATGTGTGCGTCAGGCATGTTTGTACAAACGGTCCGGCTTACTTAGGGTGCTTCACTTTCGATATGCGTGGCGCGGAGTCCTTCTTCTTTTTCCATGGTGTTATCAGTGATTAACGTATATCCATTTCTCTGTGGAATGCGCTTCCCCAGGAAATCAGGATGGCAAACAATCGCTTGGCGTTCAAAATTAAAGTTCGAGAGTACATTCACAAGAAGTTGGCAGTTTCATCACAACGGTAATGTTTTCTCCATTGTTTGTATTTTTTTTTTCTTTTTGAATATCCGTGTAAATTTCTATTTACAGTAGTATATATGTAGTCTGATGTTATATTTGTATAGTATTTATTTACATATATATTTATAGTATTTTTTTTATATCCTTGTAGTTTAGCTTAGTCTTAATTTAATTATGTTTTCTATTACACCTACCACGGCTTGTCTCTGCATCACCCAAAGGTTGACTGGTAGAAAATGCCTATGGTATTAAGTCCGCCTCTGTACATTGTGCTTGAAGTGTTAATAAATAAATAAATAAATTAACTAATCTTTACTGTGGTGTTATGATGTATGACCACGATTCTCAGTAATGGACCGATTGAAGAAGTGTCTTTGTAATAGAAACTTGCTACAAACTGCTTACACTTCAAATATTTAGCTAAACAAACCAAAATTTGTACAAGATTTTGTTTTAACCAAGTAAAACCTTCATCCCTTACAATGGGCGTAGTTTAGGTTAAGTCTATATTGGTCGCGCTCAGTCTGCATATTTTAGTTGCTAACTGTAGCCAAACTTAGCTCGGGTCGATAGCGCGCCATTAAGTTACATTTTAGCTTTTAGGGTGGACATTTATATCTGAGGGAAGATACGCAGGTCATCGTCGCGTTGGTTTGAACAGTTGTATCGTACTTACTATTATAAACACGAATGTTTATGAGGATGGATGGATGTAGTACTCTTTCACGCTTAAACGGTTGACAAACCATAAATAATTAGTAATTAATTACTTGAAACTATGTTAGTAAAACTTATCCAAAAATTTAAAACGGTTGGCCTGAAATCCGTGTGCACACTGTTCCAGTAACGCACTTTTCATTATAAGATCCCTACCGCAGCTGATAACTTTATAACGGCTGAACCGATTTTGATGAAACATGTCTAAGAACCATCGCTAGAGAACCTGCTTTCAAATTAAAAAAAAACCGCATTCAAATCGGTTCACCCGTTAAAGAGCTACAGTGCCACAGACAGACACACAGACACGTCAAACTTATAACACCCCTCTTTTTCGTCGGGGGTTAAAAATAAGTAAGTTCAATATTTTTCTAGAATTACGAAAAAATTCCTTTCGTCATAATGGAAAAATGCTGATTTCTGCGGATTGGCTTATATGATCTTCATCGTACATAGCTAAGACTGTTCGCCCCAAAATTCTTTTCTCTATTTTTTTTACAACGCGTCCTATACGTTTATGACACACACATACACAAATATATATACACACATTGAACTTTAAAAACATGATAAAACCACAGAATGCGATTTTTTACCTTTTGGTTTGAAGAGAGATGGTGATAAGATTAAATTATATAAGATTAAAGTTGTAACTATATCTATAACAATAAGTCAGCTTTTGCTTTGGCTTGCAGCTTACGAAGAACTATCGCTACTGGTATTCACTTACCTGCGGTACGTGCAGCGCTATGATGCTTCCCGAATATGGAACTGTTTTACATCCAAATGCTGGTAAACTGTTAACATTATCATCAGCCGGAATACGTCCACAGTTGAACAAGGCTGAGGAGGAGGCTTTTGTTCCATAAAACGCCACAACTCTTGCAACCTGCCGCTTGCATCCACCGGCTACCCGCGACCTTGACGATGTCGTCGGTTCATTTGGTGGGAGTAGCGTTTCCATCCGTCCGGATAAAGCCGGACAGTGTTACGCTTTTTGACCTCTTGTCCGGCCAAATATAGCCGCGTCCGGCCCGTCCGGATTTTGTTAGGCTTTTTATACAATCGTTCAATTTAATCACTTCAATCAGTAGCGAACGAGCGAGTAAAACCAATCTAAACGCTTCTTATAAACTAGGTATGCACCTGCCTATGTGTTTTCTTATCTTTTTGTCAAAAATCCCTTTTTTTAGCGTCCAGCTTTTAAGTATGTGTTTTATTCAATATTTCAATATTCTTGATGTCCGGCTTTGGAACCCAAAAGTCCGGCTTTTTGATTTTTAGAAATGGCAACGCTAGGTGGGAGGCCTACCAACGTTGCGTCTTCCGGTTCGTGGTCGCTTTATCTATTTACTAAGTATAATTTTACTTCACGTAGACGATATAAAGTATCGTCCGTGTCACGGTTCAATATTATTTTTTAATATATTCAAATATACATACAACTATGTATATTTGAATTTCGCGGGCCCTTAAGTTCGAGGAAAAACTTGAGAGGTGTCAAGGGACACCCGGATGGAACGAAGTTCCTTTCGATTAATTAGTGAAGGAATTGTAATATTTTTTTTTTTAAGTTACAATAATATTTTTTTTATTATTAACAAATATAATGTAATATAAACTTAACGAAAATAACTGGCTTGCTTTCTATGAGAGAGAGAAAGAGAGACAGACAGAGAAACACGCGCACGCCGCACGGCTTACAACTATAGCAAAAAGTGTCGTTACAACTTTTGGTCTTAATTTTTTCCGTCTAGCCCCCTTTCGCAACGCGCGATAAGGATCTACGTTCCAAAAATCCCCCTTTCATTTTTACATTTATTTTTATTGTCTCTAATTATATTATTCACTTACAGGGCCTTAGTATACAATTTCTGAATTTTAAGTGTACGTATTACTGTGACAGATCAGATACACAGGCACGACGGATGAACGAACGATGAACCCTAAAAAGAGCTAGATAAATAATAAGTGTGACTAACCTGGGTCCCGGTATGGAGTCCACCGGCTCGTCATCCGCGTCGTAGAAGTCATCCTCTCCCTCCGACGAGGAGTACGACGTGTCCGGTACCAGCAGCGACATTGCTTGTCATGTAAACAATTCACGTTTTCAATTCATGGTTATGGACACGGAATAAAAAAAAAACCGGACAAGTGTGAATCGGACTCGCCCACCGAGGGTTCCGAACATATTTGTAGGTACATATCCATACTTCTATACTAATCCATACCTACTATCCATACTTTAATCTACTCACTCACTTCAGCCGAAATACGTCCACTGCTGGACATAGGCCTCCCCCAAAGGGGGGATTTTGCCATATTCGCCACGCTTGGATGATTTGACTTAAATGATTTGACTTTGACTTGGCAGGCGGGTTGGCGGTCGCAGTATGGTTGTTACAAAGGCGCATAGAACGCTGCTGCCCATTCTCTGGTAAGTCCCTTAGTCGCCTCTTACGACACCCACGGGAGGACATGGGATGGTGCCATTCTTTACGTCCGACACCATACGGACACTTTAATCTACTATATATTATAAATGCGTTTTTTGCGACATAAATGGCAGTATCTTTTTTTCACGTTAACATAGAGGGTTGATTTTTTTTACAGCATCAAGGGACCGTAGACTTGAGTATATGGTTTTCTAATACTAATTTCAACTCAATACCTCTACGCGTTTCCAAGATAAAGGGTCTTGACAGACAGACAGACAGACAGACCGACAGACGGACAACAAAGTGATCTTATAAGGGTTCCGTTTTTTCTTTTTGAGGTACGGAACCCTAAAAACGATGTCCTACACTATTCAATAACAATATAACAATTCCTCTTTTACCTATCGTGGGTGTATACGTGTGTCGTTTACAAACGTATATACTCACATAGACAAACATCAAACCTGGAACAACTGCCTGTAGACCATACACATAATTGTTCAGTGCGGGAATCGAGAACTAGACACGGAGCGCAGTAGCCAATCGCTTAGCTACTGCGCCAATCATTATAGCTACAGAAGTCTATTCATATATGGGGTTAGTGCAGTACCCCATACATGAATACACTTCTGCAGCTCAAAAGCGTCATCTAAAAAAAATCGTTTAGTTGATTTTTATGCCATCGGATCTTCTATCTTGTTTAAATAGCGCTAAAAAGCTTTTTCACTCATTAGATGCGAATTTTTTAAGCTATCCAATGGCATAAAAATCAACTTTACGATTTTTAAAATACCGCTTTTGCGCTAATAGGGCAGGATACTTACTAGGCGCGTCGAGATGTTCAAGCGACGGTAACGGATGCGTAGGAGTGGTGAGCTCGCGACACTCCGCGCCCATCTCCACGCGAGGAGATAACTCGGCATCTATGAGAGAAATACAGGATGCAAAAGGTCACATCACCTAGGCAACATTTATTCATTCTGTGCAACAATTTAATCTCCGGTTTCGAACTAAAAATTAATGTGACAAATTGTCAAGTGCATGTCAGCTGCTGTGATTTATTTGTGACTTAATGCCTAACGCATTAATTAAGTCCGCCTTTGTACCTTTGCACATGAAGTATAAATAAATAATTCAGTCAACAGATACAGCACCTAGGCAACATTTATTCATTCTGTGCAACAAATTAATTTCCGATTTCGAACGAAACATTAATATGACATATTGTCAAGTGCGTTTCAGCTGCTGTGATAGGTTGTTGTCACTCAGTCAATAGAGACATCACCTAGGCATCATTTACTCATTCTGTGCAACAAGCTAATCTCCAGTTTCGAACGAAAAATGAATGTGCCAAATTGTCAAACGCGTGTCAGCTGCTGTGATTGGTTGTTGATCATTCAGTCCACAGACACATCAGCTAGGCAACATTTACTCATTCTGTGCAACAAACTAACCCTCGATTTGGAACGAAAAATTAATGTGACAAATTGTCAAGTGCGTGTCAGCTGGTGTGATTGGTTGCTGATCATTCAGTCAACAGACACATCACGTACGCAACATTTACTCAACCTATGCAACAAACCAACCCCCGGTTTTGAACGAAAAAATATTTTCAACCGAGCGTAAACGGCTGTGATTGGTTGTTGATCATTCAGTCAACAGACACATCACGTAGTCAACATTTACTCGTTCTGTGCAACAAACTAACCCCCGATTTCGGACGAAAAAATAATATGACAAATTGTCAAGTGCTGTGATTGGTTGTTGATCATTCAGTCAATCTTGATCTGACAATTTGAGAAACTGGGGGTAAATAACGTAGCTATAATATATAGGGTGACTGGTAATTAGTGAACGATACTTAAACACGTGATTGTGTTCATGATAACAAACAACTTTCCCGAAGAAAAAATGTTTTTTGTACTGGTTCACTTTAGGTCACAGGCGTGCGCGCGCGTGAATTTCATACGGCTGTTGTGTTATTGTGATAAAAGTGAACCAGTACAAAAAACTTTTTTCTTCGGGAAAGTTGTTTGTTAACATGAACACAATCACGTGTTTAAGTATCGTACACTAATTACCAGTCACCCTATATAATATAAGAATTGCATCAAGGCATAGGCAACACAGGGCGGACGGCACATCGACTTGCAATCCGTTATCATAGATAGTCAGTGTTGAATTTTTCACCCGTTACTTTAAAAAAGCAGTTCTATACATTTTAACTAGGTACTTATTGCACACTCCCGTTACTATACTTTGATAATACTGGTGTACCGTACACCATTACCAATAATACTAACGCCTTTAGTACACCGACGCGTTCGTATGCGGCTGCGAGTCACTGCGGAACTATTGCGTAACCAAATATCTGCGGAATGTTAGTACACTGCAGTTTATTCGCAAAGAAATTAATTTTCCCGTCTTTTCTTGAACTTTCCTCCTTGCCACCTCTTTTTTGTTGTACGCATTTTTATAATCTACGTGACCAAGTGCATATAATTCGGGATAATTTCTAATTGTATTCAAAAATATTTCAATATTTTCGGTTTCCATGTTGTGAAATTCTGTCCTCACCGACAGAACACGTGCGGAGGCTTTGCGATGCGAAACATCACTAGCGAAACGTCTGCGTCTGTGTAACGACGATTTCCGCAGTTCCTTGCGAAACAATACCGACAAGGACGCAACTATTTCATGTAGCTAGTCGTAGAGTGAGACATAGCGTATGCGAAATTCTGTCATACTACTGACAGTTTTTTCGTTGTTTCGTTGCCGCATACGAACGCGTCGGTGTACTAAAGGCGCAAGTCACAAAAATGAAATAATAAAACTTTATTTTGACCCTGAACACCCGATTTTAAGTTGCTTTGAAATCAATAAATAGTAAATTGAGTTGCCAAACAAGCGGCACAGTATCCTATCATCATAAAAAATGAATGGGGAAAATCTGGGTTTCGCGTTTTGACAGCCCATAAAAAGTATGTCAATTGATTGGCGTTGATTGTATTTATTGTACAGAGGCCAGCAGATCAAGCTACAACAATCTGTCAAATTTCGTTGATAAATTTTCAACTTTATCACAAAAGCATAAGGTTCACATTTAATTGAAAAAAATTGATAGTTTGGTATGGCTTAATTGTGCTGGCGTCTGTACCTACATGTGTCGTAATAATTATTTATTATTATCATTAAATATAATGTTTTTGTCTCAGATTAAGAAACAAAAGGCAGATAAACCGCGCGGAACACTGAGAGTGAAGCCAAAAAAGCAAATACAAATTCAAAAACGAATACATACAACGGGCGCCTATCGCAAACGCCGCATCGTTAAAAAAAAAACAAATAAAAATACAAATTCAAAAGCGAATAAAATCACGAGATTGTATGTATTCGCTCAGTGTTCCGCGCAGTCTATCTGCCTTTTGTTTCATAATCTGAGGTTTATATTTATTAAAAAGTTGTCAATTATTCACCTGGTTAAACTAAATCGTATGTAAATGTAACCAATATTGTAGTTCATATGTTTGATTCCAGTGTGCAAGTTAAATCATGATAATAATATGTATTTTATCCATTCTAAAGATGCATTCATAAACGTTTCCCTGCTGCGTATTAAGACTGTGCCGAGCAAAATAATTCAAAACAGTCGTCACTGTTAAAGTAATATAATCAATACCTTTACCATAATTACCATAAAAAATATGTAATGAATACCACAATGAATGTGTTAACCGATTATGGTTGGCAAAAAATAAGAAAACTGTTTTATTTAATAACAAAAATACGTAAAGTTGTACAAAAATATTTAAAAAAAATCTCGTATTTAGTTGAGTTTTGATAGTAAACTGTATTTTTTTTCACAAACTTAAATTCATATTAATCTTTAATATTCATACTACAATTTGTAGTTTATACATTTTCGAAATGTCGCTCAGTTATTTTATTATTAATTTTTCGCGCTGTTTTGAATCATACGCAACGTATGTATGTATGATACAAAACAGCGCTTCAATTAAAACAAAAATTAATACTAAATTAACTAAGCGAACTTTACGTATTTTCGTTTACTAAATTAAACAGTATTCTTATTTTTTGCCAACCATAATCGGTTAACACATTCATTGTGGTATTCATTACATATTTTTTATGGTAATTATGGTAAAAGTATTGATTATATCACTTTAACAGTGACGACTATTTTGAATTATTTTGCTCGGCGCAGTCTTAAGAAACCATTGTGGGCATTCAGAATCAAAGTAATCTGCAGAACGCAATGCTCAATTTATTCCAAAAGCACAATAATTATTTAAATCATCATCTGCCTAGCCTTTTCCCATCTATGTCGGGGTCAGCTTCCAGTCTAACCGGCTGCAGCTGAATACCAGTGTTTTACATGGAGCGACTGCCTATCGGACCTCCACAACCCAGGTAGATTTTCTGGCTTCCGACTACCCTTAACGACTGCCAAAGATCTACAAATGACAGCCGGGACCAACGGCTTTACGTGCTTTCCGAGGCACGGAGGGAACTTGGTATGAAATGGATGGTCACCCATCCACAGACCGACCGCAGCAAGCGTAGCCTAACCTTTGACCGATCGATCTGTACTGTTTTTACTTAGCCACGAGCTGCATCCGGTTACAGTGGAAGCCGACCTCACCACATTTGAGAAAAGGCTAAGCTAGGCTAGGCTAGGCTAATTTGATGACGTACTGCAGACCACCCCGTTTCTGGGTCCCACAATCCTTTCTTAATACCCTTTCCCGCCCCATGTATTATATAAGATCTATTATGGTGATAAAAACAAAAATGTTTCTGATACCAGTGAAAATGTGAAAAAGAACTCAAATACCTTGTTTGATATGTGTTTGTGAAGGATTTGTAGGTCCCTGATATACTCCGTTAACTGGATTTACTGTGTTCTGTAAGAAAACAATTATTTTATTTAAATTACCGACTTCTGCCTGCGACTTCGCGGGAAAGAATGTCAGTAAACTAGGAACTAGATGAAGTCGCGGATTAAAAAGTAGCCTATGGTCCTATACAGATTCCAAGCTACCCACTTTGTCCAACATTATGATTGGTTCAGTGGTGGGATAATAATGGATGACGTAGAAAATGTAGTGTGTATGTTTTTCTTATTTCCCATAGTCTTATAGATACTAGTGTGTAAATTGCATATTTACTAAGTCTACTGTGATTAATGTAATTAGGACATACTACACTCCCGGACTAATAAATCGAACCATTTGCATCTTTTTTTAGTCTCGGGTCATCTTGACCGTGATCATATTTGTCATTTGGGTCCAGAAACACTTCCAGCGACATCGTGGCAGAGTCAGGCAAAGATGGCGGGATGAGCTTGATGCTTACAGAAGGGATTGGTGCACACTAGCTCTGGACAGAGAGGGTTGGAAAAGAGAAAGAGAGGCCTTTGCACTGCAGTGGGACAATACAGGCTGAAAATAATAATAATGGGTTATTATAACACCACGGGTTCAACACAGCAAATAATTTGCCATTCAACTTAGAGCTTTAAATGGTGTGCGTTAAAATATTGTTTAAAATGACATGATAAAAGGAAATGGCTTGCGGGCGGCACGCGCTGGTAGCTAACAGTTGGTTTTCGAGGCGATTCCGACCGAACCGTTGAAGTATCGGAGCGGGGCTGGGGGTGTAAGGTTGTATCTACTGATTGATACACAATTTTTTGACATAATTACTTCTTATTTTGAATCTGTCCATCGTCATCAGCCAGAAGACGGTCACTGTTGAACAAACCCCCCCCCCCCCCACAAGGAAGGGGTGCAATAATCCCTACGCTTGGCAGGCGTCTTGGGGATCGCAGTGAAGCTGTTAATCACACGGAAGCCGCTGCTGCCCAAATTCCGGGTTTGCCTTAGTCGCCGTCTACGACATCCTCGGGATGAAATGGGTAGGTGCTATGGACACCGCACGGGCTAAGCCACGGGAAACTTCAGTATATTTTATTCTAATATTATATTTATACATATGTAATTTCGTCTTGTCAGCACAATAGAAATGCTCGATGGTTCGATTTAGAAGCCCGCAAGTGTAATATGAGTTTCGTTTACTATTTTATTGATTAATGAATTAATTTAAAAATAATTTATTGATATATTAGTAGATTCTGCTTACCTTAGCTATTTGTAGCAGCACAATGGAATGTTTGATATGGTCCAACATAACCTGTAAAACAATAAAACATATTAGCAATTTTATACGTTATGACTTATAATTTACTGGTTATTTTTCATTGAGGAACTTACTGATGTATAAGAATCATTGTTACTAAAGCATCGACCCTGAATTAGGAAAACGAAACTGTTGTTCCATATATATTTCTCAGTCGTTATAGTGCGTTTTTGGAGGTAAAAGTTTATTTAACTTTTCATATTGTAGGGTTGGTGAAAAAAAATATCGCTCACTATACAGTTTGTATGAACCATCACAAACGGCTAAAATACTATAATATTTCATAAGCCAAAATGTATAGTGAGCGATATTTTATCTCAACATAAAATATATATTATAGTATCTTCGCCGTTTGTGACGCCCTTAAAAGCACCTCTGAAATATGGCCAAAGTACTTAGGTACCTAAACCAAAATCAGAATTTATAAAGCCGGAATAGGTTGTAATTTAGCATAATTTTTATAATTTATTATTATTTATTAATAATGAAAACAAAATTAATTTAAGAAAATTATATAATAATCAAACCTTTTTAATTACCTTAGTCGGAATAAAGTTTTAAATACTAAATCAGGTTTGGAGGATTCATATTTTTTTTTTAGATTAGATTCCCTTTGTAATAAGAACGCATTCACAATAGAGAAGAAATTAGATTTATATCCTGTATATGAGTGAAAAACCGTTTGTAAGAAAAATCAATACCGATTTTAAGTAAAATGCAAGTTTGATTTTGTTCTTAAATGCAATAAGGTATTAGCAGACGTGGCGCTTATTTAATAGAGACTAACGACTCGCCCGGGCTTCGCACACAATTCACTAATGAAACTATCAGTCATATTTCTTTATTGAGATTTTCATACAAAAATACCATCCAAAGTACCGAGTTTTCCGGTGAATTCCCCAAAAAATTTCTTTCATAACCACTTTGTTCTGACAATTACCAACCACAACAAAAAGAAAAAAAACCGGACAAGTGCGAGTCGGACTCGCCCACCGAGGGTTCCGTACATATTAGTAGGTACATATCCATACTTCTATACTAATCCATACCTACTATCCATACTTTAATCTACTTAATATTATAAATGCGTTTTTTGCGACATAAACGGCCGTATCTTTTTTCACGTTAACATAGAGGGTTGATTTTTTTATAGCATCAAGGGACCGTAGACATGAGTATATGGTTTTAATTTCAACTCGATACCTCCACGCGTTCCCGAGATAAAAATTCTTGACAGACAGACGGACAACAAAGTGATCCTATAAGGGTTCCGTTTTTTCCTTTTGAGGTACGGAACCCTAAAAACATTCAAATTCTCGTTCTCAAAGTTCAAAATTCGCAATTGATTTTTATTTATATACTAGCTTTTGCCCGCGACTTCGTCCGCATGATGTCGGTTATCGCGGATGCAGAAGAAGTCGCGGATTAAAAAGTAACCTATGTCCTGCCCCAGGGTTTAAGCCAGGGATGCATAGACTTATTGAGACCATAGGCCACTAGGTCACATGATGAACTAATGGCAGGCCACCAGCACAAAATTAAAAACATAAACGTAGATCTAATCCTAACCTATTTGTGAAAGCTCATGATATTAATACACGTGATATTACCCATCCACGTAAATCAAGGCGTGGTCAGCGACTAGTGCTAGAATTTGCACCAAAGACAGCAGTGTTTAAAAAAAATTGCCCAGCTATGTGTTAAAATTTATAATAGGTTACAATCTGACATTCAGGATCTTCCTCTACCAAAATTTAGAAAAAAGCTGAGAGCTACTTCTTAATAAAATGATTTACTCAATTAATGAATGGTTACAGGAATGATATTTTTTATATATATAAGTAAGAATTAATGTGACATTATTTAACGTAAAAAACTGATTTTCTTTCTTTGACAATAAGTGGTATAAATGTGTTTTAGATTAAATGCCCAACCCTTTTTTATATTACATTTTTTTTTTGTAAAGTTTCACATGCCATAATGAGGCTAAATAGAAGATAAGAACAAATAATGTAACTGTTAAACCACCTACTGTACTTACTCTATTTAAATGTAAATAAATGAATTTGAATTTATTTGTAGAAAAATATGTAATTAAAATAGCGTGGCACTGTATTGTGCCTACAATTTTTTTAACAATTGGCTCAAATTTACTTGTAAAACGCTACACGTAAAACTGCTTCCAAACTTTCACTTGCAAGGAGGTTTCGATTTCTTGTTTTATTATTATTTAATACCGAAAAAGTTTCTTCACATATACATATAAGGGTCGCCGCACACGGGCCACACGCGACAGCCACAAACGCCGCAACAAGAGGCAAGAAACGGCCACAAAAGCAGCTGAAGCGCGCGACAGCCACTTGTGGCCGATGGTCGACACCTGCGGTCGGTGGCTGCTACTTTTTTTACGCATATAATCAACTCTGACGAAGAAGGTTTAGGGAGAAAAGGGTTAGGAATAGCGCAAGTGGCGTGTGGCGGCTTTTTGTGTCGGCGTTTAGTGGCCGGTGCGGGCCACAAGAAGCAAGCTGCGACGATTTGTAGCGTGTGGTCGCCACCGGCGCCAACCGTGTGCGGCGAGTCCTTATAAAATGTATGAAAATTACAGGAAATATGCCAGTGGCGGCGTTTTGTGGTTGTGGCCGGTGGCCCGTGTGCGGGAGCCCTAAGTAGAACCAAATCAGCTGACGTATTTCAGGGCATTTGGGCGAAACTCTTTGTACGTGGTTATATCAATGCAGCGGTGTAAAAGTTCAGCAAGTCACCTTCATTGAATTTGTTGCGAAAAGCTTTATCGTTTTGAATATCGTTTAATTCTAACAGCATTGACTCTGGTGCAGTTTCAGCTTAAATGGTGAAATGATTGCTAATATGTCCAATAGAGGTTTAACTTTTTGTAACTCAGAAAATGTTTAAACTACTTAAAAGCGGCAAACCCCATCGAACGAACTTCGACGCGAGCGTGATTGAAAAATTTTTTGTTTCAACCAACGCAAAGCTCGAAAACAAACGAGTGAGTGAGAACGCGATAACATCACAGGAAAATTGGCGCGCGGAAATTTCACAAAACTTGTTCCAGGACATACCTACGTGTTTTTGAAAAAGCCTTAGGTAAAAGATTTAGGTAAAAATGTTTGTAATTTAGAATCTCCATTACATGTGCAAGATATCTATGAAGATGCTTTTTTACTTTTTTAATGTATAAGTGCATTATGACCGGCCAAAGTTCAGATAAATTTGTGCCAAAAAAACTGATTTTCGGACGTGTTTACTGAATTTGTTTCTCAAAAAAGTTTATTTTTGGCTTCATACAAACCTAGATTTAAACTACAAGATACCTGTGTGTTAAAGATATTTGAAAAATAATTTGTTATAACGCCGTAGCCGCGTACGAGCGTTTGTATGGGAAATATGACGGGTTGGGCGCTCTTAAATTGTTAACCTCAGCAATATTTTTCTTCAAATGTACGAGGGAATATTTTTGCTGGCGTGACACTAGCATATTCCCGGGGGGCCGCGGTCTTCAGGTTATTAAAGGTTCAGTTGTTTCGTTGTGAAAATGTAACAGACCGACGGAGTGACTTTTGCATTTATAATATTACTAGCGACCCGCCCCGACTTCGCACCGGTTCCATGTAGATCAAACTATACCTTCATCTTGAATCACTCTATCTATTGATGAAAACATGCATTAAAATCCGTTACGTACACAGATATAGATAGACCCTAGATAACGCAAGTATCACGATCTGTATGAAAACCAAGCGTGCCATTTTTGACTACCTATTATGACGTCACAATGTTTTGTTTTTCTTAAATTTGGTATTACCAGGTATTGTATTACTGAGAGTATTAGATTAAAAATAATTGTTTTTTAAATTAATTACGCATAATATTAATCACAAAATGACTTACCGATGGAAGGAAACGTTTAGTTTATTTTTTTACTTACGATTTTTGTACGTAAGCTAGACACGAAACTAGGCACGCGAAGTAGTTGCTCATGCGTTATCTAGGTCTATCTATATCTGTGGTTACGTAGTTTAAAAGATCTAAACGTACAGACGGCTGGATCGACTTTGTTTTATACTATGTAAAGAAGTAAGGATTTTTATAGATTGTATAGTTTACACTTACATTGGAATGGTCTAATATAACTTGTCCTTTGCTCTTCTCGAGTGGGTCAGCCAGCTCTGACACTCGAATGCTCATTTTCTGTAACAAAATAGAAAAATACACTTATTAGAATGTATTCGTTTGTACTAAATGCATTTAGTACGTCGTGTATGTTATTTTGTTTCGAGCCCACTTCAAAATTATTCCCATTTTTCCCAGCAATTGTAATGTTTTTAGATAAGTATTTAACGCTGATTAATGATAAACATATTCTAAGCACAAGTACGGGGTAAACATGGAACTGTTACAGGTCGTAACTAGTAACACATTTGGCATTTTGAATAGTGTAGATGACACCACCAAATAGGTAAACTTACTAAACTACTTAATTATTTGAAAAAATAAAAAAGTTTTTTTAAAAAAAGAAAGAAAACCGCCTTCAAAAACTAAAAAGTGATAAATAACTTTAGCACAGAACACACATTACTTTACTTTCGGAAGTCGGTGGCGGTGGCTTTGTGTTTGTTGTTTTGTATTGCCACCGACTTCCGAAAGTAAAGTAATGAGTGTTCTGTGCTAAAGTTATTTATCACTTTTTAGTTATGGAAGGCGGTTTTCTCTTTTTTTTAAAAAAACTTTTTTATTTTTCGCTTTTTAGTGTTGCCTTAACATCCAAATCCATTAAGAAACGGCAACACACTTGAAAGAGAAGTCCTCCAAAGATTGAAGAAACTATAAGACGTCGTCTAAGTAATTTTTTTGGGAATTTGTTGATTTTCTCAAAAAGGACTGTATCAATTTTGATAAAATTTATATGGGACCATTACGGCTTAAACCCCTTTCGAACAAAAACAGAATTTTGCAAATCCGTCTATATATGACAGAGTTATGCCCGAACATACATAAAAAAAAATATATAAACATTCGAATTGATAACCTCCTCCTTTTTGAAGTCGGTTAAAAATGAGATCTGTAAGATAATTCAGGCGGATTAAGTCGAGGAGAAAAATCGCTGGTCCAATGGTAAACTTACAGAAACCAGCTCAATCATGATCTGTAGATAGGCGTCGGCTTCAGCTATCCTCCGCTCCAGGTCTCCGTGTCTGTGCCGCGGGGCTGGCATAGAACGGGACCATCGTTCTCGTCTGCCATGCCGCAATATAGTGTCTTCAAGAGCTCGCACCCAACGTTCCCGCTCGGAGCCGTCTCGCGCCTGGAAACAGAGATAGAATAGAATAAATCAAAATTGTTGATTGTTGAACTAGAAGTGGGCCGGTCACGTCTGCGGACCGACAGTTCGTATATGGAGGAAACACGCTTTAGAGTGGAGACCGTGTTTGGGCAAGTGTAGTGTGGGACGTCTTGCGGCACGTTGGACCGACGATTTGAAGAAGGCGGATGGCAGCAGATGGATGCGGGCTGCCCAAGACAAAAAAAATAAATGAACCCACTATGATAATAAAGATTCATTTTGATCATTACCTGGAAGTGAAACGTCTTGTGGTCTACAGTGATGGTGAAAGTGGAGTCGTCTTCATCATCGATGCCTATGACAGCTGCTCTCAGTCGCACACAACCTCTTCGAACTCCTCGGGTCATCTTCTCTTTTGACTGAAAAAAGAAAAAATATTTTTGTTATGAGTATGTTATAACTACTGAGAATAATATTAAAGCTACGAACAATGTGTAACGGGTATAATTCGCGTCATTTTAGAGCAAAATTCAAAATGGCGGCCAAACAAAGGAGCTTATCATGCTCTTTCACTCGCACATTACAGGGAGTGGCCGAGAGGACACTATGAAAGTCGCAGGTTCAATTCATTTTAAATGAAGTGAACACATAAAATAGTCAGTCATATTCTATTTTATGTGACGTCATTATGGGGCTGGAGGACTATTGGAACCCATTCTCGAAAATATACAAGTAACAACTTTCGATTGTTCAAATCGGCTTTGACTGATACGATGAAGGGACTCCATTTTAATTGAGTCAACTAAAACTCAATTAAAAATAATTCCAATTTGGACGTCAATTCAAAAATTATGCCAATATAATATATACATTAACATAACGAACTAAACAAGGTATTTCTGCTTTCTGTAATTTACATAATTAATGCATTTAATTATTATCAGTACAGGTTTAAACTCCTTTACAGTGCCAAGTGTCAATCAGTGAGGTGGTGTGTACATTATACCTACAGTTCAGACATGGATACAATTCATAGAGCCTACAATGTAGTCTTTTACGAAAGAGCAGGTAAAAAGTAAACATTATTTATTTAAACTGTATGCAAGACAACTGGGTACAAAAGTGGGGGTATCCTCGAAACGCACCAAATGGTCAAGGTGTGGATAACGATGGGTATTAGGTAACGGAAAATATCGATACCTTTTTACCGATCGATTTTTAATAAGAGTTCGTAAAAATTATATACTCCATAAGAGTAAGAAAAGATAGAGCATACATGGGTTTTAAAAAGTTGCATTACAGTGGGGCTTGGGTGTACTTCAAACATTAGAGAGCGAGAGTAGTATCGCATATGCAACTACTTACAGTTCATTTCTGTTTTCCTGATAGTTATAGGTATGGGACATGACAGTTATAGGTAATATGTAAGACAGTTGAATTTTAAGACTTCTATCGATAAAGTAAATAATGTAGTTCCATAAATCAAGACTTAATCTTTCTGAAATTTT
Organism: Charanyca ferruginea; assembly: GCA_947361185.1. Classification (NCBI taxonomy): domain Eukaryota; kingdom Metazoa; phylum Arthropoda; class Insecta; order Lepidoptera; family Noctuidae; genus Charanyca; species Charanyca ferruginea. The sequence goes on along the minus strand of OX376069.1, from coordinate 23,509,735 downwards.
AATACACTCATTTACACGTACAATAAAAAAAGAAAAACCTATAACTATTAAACAAAAAGAAAACTAATATAATAAGGCATCAAAAAAAACCTAAAAAATAATAACGAATACTTTATATTCTTCTTTCTGTTTAATCAATTTAGTGAGATCGTTTAGGTGCCTATTTTATATCAAAAGACGTATTTTTACCATTTTTATGCTAAGTAAAAATGTAGTAAGTCGCTTATGCACCTAGTTCCAGCTCATTTCTGCTTTCCTAGTAGTTTTAATGAATTAACATTTAGGACAGTTGAATTTTAAAACTTCTATCGATACTTACGAATTCTTCATGCTCTTCTCTCTCTATGTTTCACCGTTGGTGACCACCGTTCGATTAATACTTTTAGTGTGGTTCAAAGATGGTGCGCTTCGAGGAATACCCCCAAAAGGACTCAAATACGGAATCAATGCCTATGCCTATCATGCTGATTATCAACGTTATAGCAGCGTTGCTGTGTTCTGAGGGATAATTCACGTAATTTTATGACGCGCCGATGTAGTTGTAGTGCAGTTGCAATTGACAACATTTCAAAACTGACACGACCTTAAAACAAAAATACCATTTCTTTATTTTCGTATCCTGATTCCAAATATATATATTTTATTTCTTCATTTCTGAGAAAAATAATTAAAACCAAAAAGCATGTGATGACGTCACATATACGGTGGAATGAGGTAGTTTACCTTTGCATTAGCGTTTCAATGGTTTATATGAAAACATTAACGTCAAATAAGACACACGTCAATGTCACATATATGAAGTCTAATAATAATGATAATAGTTTTTTGACGGGTCATAGTAAAAAAAAGGATAGACCGCTATTCCACCGTAAGTATGACGTCTTTTTAGAATACACCTAATTTCAAAGTTAAAATTATGAATGAAAAGTACATAATTTTGAAAAACGGAAAAATACGGGTGCCCTAGATTTGTATTTACTTTTAAATAACGTAATAATACAAGTAGGTTAAAAATATGAAATGTTGTCAATTAAGTTCAAGTTTGAGTGATAAACGGTATTCTTGTAACCGTTTAAACTGCGCGTGAACTGCACGTCAGCTGTACGACAACCAAACTCTACCAAACTTACTTATGGTGTAGCCACATGAGAGAAAAAATATTGATCGATTACATTTCAATGAATATGACGTTATTATAATATTAAAATAGTACCCCCGTACTGATTTAATGCTTTTACTCTGTCATTTTGAGACATCAAACGAATACCTAATAGAATACCGATCATGTTGCTTTCCGAAGCACGCACCAAAGACGCGCAACAGTAGAATGCCGTTATTGCGCTCGCGTGACGTGAACTTGACGCGAGCGTGTCTGACAGCGGTAGAGAATACGAAAAGCGTTGTTTTGATCGAAACTTAACTGCAACTGCACTGCAACAGCACTTCTTTAGTTACGTGAATTAGCCCACAGGTCTTTGAAGAGTGTCGGAGCTGGTGTAATTACAAGCACATGGGATCCAAATTTGTTTCTGGGATATTATGGCAACACATATCGCAAGGCCAATCAACATCAGGTGGGCCGTAGCCTTTATTGCCACCCAATAATATAAACATTATTATGTGTAGCATAACGGTATACAATGTAACGAAATTACAGTTTTGTAATGCAAATAATAAAGGGCAATGGTCACAAGGGCGCACGGAATAAATGTAATCGACCTTTGTATTGGAAATATCCATTTGGCACTTAATATTTATAAAGTTTATTTAATTCATATTTATGAGTAATACTGATTGTGCTTCCTTATTGTATTTTCAAAACACTGCACCTAATTGGATAATTCTTTTCCAGGATCATCATCATCATCTGCCTAGCCTTTCCCAAGTATATTAGGGTCGGCTTCCAGTCTAACCGGCTGCAGCTGAATACCAGTGTTTTACATGGAGCGACTGCCTATCAGACCTCCACAATCCAATTACTAGGTAACACGATAACCCTTGGTGAGACTGGTTGTCAGACTTCCTGGCTTCTGACTACCCATAACGACTGCCAAACATCTACAAATGACAGCCGGGACCAATGGCTTTACGTGCTTTCCGAGGCACGGAGGAAACTCGGTATGAAAGGGATGGTCACCCATCCACAGACCGACCACGGCTAGCGTAGCTTAACCTTTGACCGATCGATCTGTACGGCTTTAACTTAGCCAAACCCTGACTTCTCATGGGTAAGGTTTGTAAGAAAGAAAACTTCGAAAATTCGAAAAAATATTTATTGCACGTTTAGTGTCGTATAAAATGAAACCAAAATATTTTATCATCTAGGTACCTAACCTTTTACTATATTGGGGTTAGACGGAACGCCAACCTCAATATAGTTGGGTTGTTGGCGTTCAGTCTAACCAGATGCAGCTGAATACCAGTTAAACTCAAACTCAAACTCAAAATCATTTATTTCAATTAAACCATTTACAGGTACTTTTGAATTGTCAGAGTCAGTCAGTCAGAAAGTTGAAGCTAGTTGCTCGTTCCAAACAGTAGGTTTCTATGGAGAAGAACGAGCAAGAAACTCCATGAACACTCTTTTAAAATCAGTTAAATTTTACAAATTTAGGTTACATCATTCATGTTGAATCTAAGGGTACAATGTGAGAACAATGTAACACGTCTTGCATGTTAAAAGAGGTCTAGAGAAAAATATAGTTATAATAACAATTCAAACCAAAATTTAAAATAACCGAGGCAGCTAAGAGATGACCAGTCCCAACCGACGGCGTCCGTTCATGAGCATGACGCATGGATCGGCACCATTTAGCTCAACTCAGTGTTTTACATGGAACGACTATACGACTTCCACTGACGACTGTAAGACTGGTTGTCAGGCTTTCTGGCCTCTGACTACTCATAACGACTGTCAAAGATCTACGCATGACAGCCGAGACTAACGGGTTTCCGAGCCACGGAGGGGTCGTCGCGTTATGAAATGAATGGTCCCCCATCAACGTAGTTTAACCATGACCAATAACTATACTAATACTGTTTTTACATAGCCACGAGCTCATCAAACAAAATACTTTATGATAGTCGTATTTCTAACTCGAAAATCGACTCGAAGATAATAATAATAATATGTAGGGACATTTTCACACACGGCCATCTGACCCCAAACTAGGGAGACCCTGTACTATGGGTGTCAGACAGCTGATATACATACACAAATACATTTTTTTTTAATACTAATAATACTTCTAAGTCAGCGCGTTCGTGCAGACCTATAAGCAGAAGGCGGAATTAGAGATGCATTTCGAAATGAAGTTATCTCGGGTTTGCCCGGAAAGTTTCTTTTAAAGAATCCATACTTACTAATATTATAAATGCAAAAGTGATTTTGATACGCTTTCACGGCTAAACTGCTCAACGGATTTTTACAAAATTTTTATTTATTTATTTTTACAAAATTGTGTTACAGATTAAGCTTGAACCCCAAGAAATGATATAGGCCACTTATACCCGACTTCCTTTGCATCCGCGATAACCAACATACGTTAGTAATACTGTCAGCTTGTAAACAATGCTTGCTGATTAAGGCTCGGCGCCTATTGTCGGCACGGCATGGCAAGGTATTTTTAGGCGACGAATAAAAAAATATAACTTAAAAGTATGAAAATAAAGTTGAAATTTCGATTTTAACGGTCGTAAGACAATAATGCCGTATGCTTAGGCATGCCGTGTATTGAAATTTCAACTTTACTTTCATAAACTAAGTTATATTTTTATTCGTCGCCTAAAAATACTTTGCCATGCCGTGCCGCCAATGGGCCGGGCCTTAGCGTTCGCGATTTCAGACCATAACATCCATCACTCTTCTATTCAAGACCATGACTTCACAGAACCGTTAAAAAAAATAGCAAGATGGTATTTGTGAATTTTCTTTCACAAAACATTAAAAGCTTCATAACCCTCTTTTTGCGTCGTTATAATCGAGCAATAACGAGCGAATATTCCAAAACTCGACATAATTACAAGGGAAATCTGTCATTTCACCAAATGGCTCGACATTTTTGTAAATGCCAGTGCAATAAACGTTTTTAAAACGACTTCCAGAACTGCTGACCTCCTTTGGTACCCGTGATTATACTCTGAAGGTATGCAAGTACATATTGTATAGAAGACTGTGATTTTCTTTTTATACAAGTCGTAGTTCAGTTACACGACAAGCGCTAAAGACGAGCAAACAATGTGACTCGACTATATTTTACAGTTTTAATTAAAAGGTTGTCATTGATCAAAATGATTCAAATTCTGTATTACCCTTTACAAAGGATCACAAATGTATTTTATAGACCTAGGCTTGAATTCGGCAACACAAATCCATTTCCTTTGTTCTGTATTGTTTTGTATGTGGTGGGACCACAGATATAGATAGACCCTAGATAACATAAGTATCACGATCTGTATGAAAACCAAGCGTGCCATTTTTTGGTGAAACAATGTAATACGAATGTTTTGTTTTTCTTAAATTTGGTATTACCAGGTATTACTGAGGGTATTAGATTAAAAATAATTGCTTTTTAAATTAATTACGCATAATATTAATCACAAAATGACTTACCGATGGAAGGAAACGTTTACTTTATTTTTTTACTTACGATTTTTGTACGTAAGCTAGGCACGCGAAGTAGTTGATCTTGCATACTCCGTTCACAATAAGATTAGACATATACACAAACCTTTTTTACAGTCCGTTCAACCGATTTTGACTTATATTGCAAAAAACAGTTGTTATTGTAACCACTTTTTTTGCCTCTAAAGTCATCCTTAAGCCTACGGAATAGAAGTCAAAATCGGTTGAAGGGACTGTAAAAAAGGTTTGTGTACATGTCTAATCTTATTGTGAACGGAGTATAGGTCTATCTATATATGTGGGTGGGACACACCGTGCCCCGAAAAGCACGTAAAGCCGTTGGTTCTGCCCCTGATCTTGCCCCAGTTCTGCCCGATAGGCGTCCCAATAAGATTGAGGATAGAGGGCGTGCACCTTTGTTTACGCACATACTTGTGCACTTTAATATCTGATGCGTACTTGGCTATTCCCGTGTCCCGTTGGATGTCCGGGCCAGAATAGCACCCACCCCATCTCGAGGGTGGCGTATAAGGCGACGAGGAAACATCCGAAAGTCGGGCAGCAGCGGCTTCCGTGTACTACTTAACAACCTCAGTGCCATCCCCAAGACGAGATGCTAAGTGTGGGGATTGTGACAATCCTATGGGGTAGGCTTTTGTTTAACAGTGGACGTCTTCCGGCTGATGATGATGATAACTTGGCTATTCTTCATTGATATTGGCCATTTTGACCGAAATTAGGTGGGTAGAAAATTACATTACACATGGTCAGTACCTACTATAAAAGATCAGTTACCCACAATAACGGGGCATCATCATCATTTGCATAGCATTTTCCCAACTATCTACTGGTCTGGACTGGTCGGCCTCCAGTCCAACCAGATGCAGCTGAATACCAATGTTTTACATGGAGCTACTCTACAATAACGGGGCATAATAGCCTGAAAACTTTTCCATGTCTACACAGTCGTGACAACACGATCGTTTATCTGCTATACATCAGATGGTATAGCTTTTACAATGGAAACTGAAGCGTAAATAAAATAGGGACAGAAGTATCACTCGATTGAATAGCATAAAAAAATCAAGCACTTGTCACCATTACCTGAAATAAGTGTTCGGAATTAAGTATATTAAGCATTGGGGGCTCGTGGCAAAGTAAAAGCAATACGGATCGATCGGTCAAGGTTAGCGTCGCTTGCCGCGGTCAAACTGTGGATGGGTGACCATCTATTTCATACCCCTCCGTGCCCCGGAAAGCACGTAAAGCCGTTAGTCCAGGCTGTCATTCGTAGATTTTAAACAGTCGTTATGGGTAGTCAGAAGCTAGAAAGTCTAACAACCAGTCTTATCACGGGGTACCAAGTAACAGGGTCGTGGAGGTCAGACAGCAGTCACTCCATTTATTTATTTTTTTAAGTCAAAAAGACTTAGGTTTTTAAAATCTAAACGATTGCTACAACGGCGTAGCAGCATTGACACACACTAGTACAATACAATGGTCAGTTAGTGTGCATCAGAAAAAAAAATACGCACGAAATAAGCACGAATCATTGAAATTGAACAGCAAATAACAGCGCGCGATGTTTTACAGTGCTTTTTAAAACAATTGTCTAAAATAAATGAGTTCGTATAACGGACTGAAAAATATTCTGTATAAGCATAACCTTTATTTTCATAAAATAAATATATCAGTTATGTTTTTATTCAAATACTGGTGAAAAAAAATTGTCAAAGTGAACCGATTTTGTACTTTTTCAACATTGTTTTTTAATACATAATAGTAATATTTTCGTAATTTTGGTAACTCTGTAGTAGACTTTAAGACTGTATCTCCTGTTGGAAAAACGCATAAAACATAGTATTTTGTTATACTGTAATGGTTGTATTCGTCCTGAAAGTTAACTCTGACGTCTATTTTCCTAAAACGCTATGAAGGGATCGTGTTCGCTTTAAAAAAACATAATTAAAAATTATACTTTTACTCTGTAGTTCCCTAAATCAAGATGTAATCTTTCTAAAACTGTAATTGCCTTTAAATAATCTGCTCACATCATTTCGATATTGCTCTGGGCAAAACGCGAAAACATGAAGTTTTCGTCACGAATCGAATACACGCTCTTAAGTAATGATGCGGCCTAAGTTGGAACGCGCTTGCCTAAGATGAACCGGTTCACTCGTGCGTTGAAGATACCCAGATTATACTTATTAGGGAACAGAGAGGCGGGCAGCGAATTCTACAGTCTCAGCTCCATGTAAAATACTGGTATGCAGGTGCATCTGGTTCGACTGGAAGCCAAACCCAACATTGATGGAAAACGGCAAGCATGATGATATGACGAAGACTACTTTTGTATGGACTTTTTTGTTATTTGTTGGCTATCGTAGAGTTGCATGAAACCAACATCAGTTTAACGGAGACTTTAATTTTAATGCCATCCCTTACATTTTGCATAAAAAAAAAGTGACGGCATTAATTTATCAAATATGTAGATCTTTAGATCTTCTGTCATCTACTTTGTAGTAGCGTTCTCCAAGACTACCGTGTTAGACAAAATTAGTCACGATTTTAAGATGGCAATATAAAGTAAATGTAACATGTGTTGTGTAGCAAGTCACTGAAATTAAGGAAATGCGCAATCATGTAATGTTCGTGGCCGTTATTTAATTTTGTTAGTTTTGTTTTTATTAAATTACAGACGTCTTTATATACGACCCATTACGTCGTATTACAAAACCAATTTCAACTCTAGTCCAAGCTTACACTTTTGTGACAGTTATTGTAATTTGTACTTTATCCCGACTTGTATGAAGTTGTTAATACAACAACTGACTGTAGAAGCAAGCCTAAGTTGAGTTGTTCAATTTTACAATACCTGGCTCTGAGGTTTAAGGTTGAGCTAGACGGATTCAAGATTATTTGAGCAGTTTGGGTATTAAGAACCACACAACATGAATCCCCAAACTGTTCTATCGAATTCAAACTAATATAATATATAGATCAAGAACTTAAGACTATCGTGACCAAATTACATTCTACCATTACATATGGTGTGCAAATATGACTTATCAACCATTAATTCTCTTATTCTTTTTAAATCATCATTGCGTGCAAATTTCGGAACTTGGCTGTCACGTGGAACGTTCCGAATCTGACTTCTCATACTGCCATTAGATCCTATAGACACCATTATCAGACTATTTAATTGGGGCCTCCATAATTAAAACAACAGCACACCGTTTCTAGGTCCCTTCAATCACGATGCAACACAGAACAATGTTAAATTAGACCTTAAGTCCAATAACAAAAGGCGAGACGAACGGACATTATATCATTAAGATCCTTTCACTTAAGTAATGTGTTGCAAAATCACGATGAATATGATTAAATATTTCTTTGTTGTGCCTGATGCAACGATAACGGACGGTGGAGATTAATTTATGCCGATACTAATAGGAACGGGAGTAAATCGTGCGTCTGCACATTCACTGTCACGGGGTTCCGTAAGGTTTTGCGAAAACGTTTTGGATTTTGATATATGTCAAGTGGACTTAAGTCATTCGCCAAAACGTAACTTAGTTATTGCTAACATGACGTTTAACATTTTGACCGCCATAGTCACGTTTAGATGACAAATCAAAATGTGCCCAGCAAGCCACGGTCACGACTATATGACATAATTCGTAGCATGGTTCCGAGGGCACGTTTTTGATTTTTTTTTACGTGGAGTTAAGGTTAAACTACAAAATGTTACATATTGTTTTGGAATTTGTCCTCGGGTGCAAGTGAGTCTATGAAGATTATCTAAAACTAATGTAAATTTCAATTGAGCGGTATTTAAACTCGTGACAGTATTTTAAAGGAACTAGTAAGCTTCGGTAATAATGAAGCTGTGTCTAAAACATTACTTTGGGGAAAAGCAGAATTATTGATTCTTAAGGAATGTCCTGGATATCTTTGGAACTAATAGCTTTGCATCAACCTCTAGATGACATTATCTAGTTGATAATATAAAACAAATTATGTTGTAATTATTATTCTGAAATAAATAGAACGTAGATATTCGGCTTTGGTGAAATAGACCCTGGTGTTGGTCTTTAGAATTTGCCAATTTCCAATTGTCGAGTCTTCCAAAAGTAACTTAAAAAATCGAAATTATATTATTTTAAAAAGGTAACCAAATCTTTTTATTACACTACGGAACCCTCATCAGCACTTAGCACGAAATATAATAAAGCTGCAATTTGTAGCATTACGAAATCTAGGTCAGTCAGACTGAAGGCATCTCGTTTCGGTAAAAAACTAAGTGCCTCTTCATAATGTTGTTGATCTGTTTCACAGATTAAATTATTACGCTTCTTCCTTGACGTTACGGATAATTAAATAATGTAATATGGAATGTTCATTGCTGAACTGCATTTGTTTTTTTTTTTTATATAAACTAAAATAAACTTGTTTGAACTAAGTTTTGATATTAGTTTTTTTGCAAAAACTATTACGTACTAACGTTTTCTTTGTAAGCCCTAGATCCAACCACTCGTCAAACAAGAAAACACTGATATAAAACCCTACAATTTAATCATAATACCTCATTTAGATAAGAGTTCCATTATGTTATTACCTGAAGCCTGAGAATATACCTGGTAACTAAAGCCTTCGTGACGCTGTGACAGGAAGCTAAAAATAGATAAGTTATGATCATTTACAACGCGGTAGAACTTCGTGGGAACTTTAAAATAATTAATTTTTACATAAGCAAATTAACATATTGTATTTGATACTTCGAGGAGCTTGTGGCTAAGTTAAAGCCGTACAGATCGATCGGTCAATGGTTAAGCTACGCTAGCTGCGGTTGGCCTTTGGATGGGTCCATCCCTTTCATACAGAGTTTCCTCCGTGCCTCGGAAAGCACGTAAAGCCGTTGGTCCCGGATGTCATTTGTAGATCTTTGGCAGTCGTTATCGGTAGTCAGAAAGTCTGACAACCAGTCTTACCAAGGGATATCGTGTTACCCAGTAACTGTTGTCAGCCTATCGGTCTTTTATCGGGTACATTTCGGAGAGTGTGCTTTGGAATTGCACAACTTAATTCCCCCATCCCCATTCCATCACCGGACGAGCAGGGATACGGCGAAGCGTCACCGCTATACGGTTGAAGTTCCACGGTCTCGAACCAAGCGCTTTGACTCCACATTTATTGTGCGAACTGCCAGACTGTGGAATTCACTGCCCGCCTCTCTATTCCCCGATACATATAATCTGGGTATCTTCAAGGCACGAGTGAACCGGTTTATTCTAGGCTAGCGTGCTCCACCTTAGGCCGCATCATCACTTAAGATCAGGTGAGTTGCGGTCAAACGCAAGCCTATAACAATATAAAAAAAAAAAAAAACTGGGTTGTTGAGGTCCGATAAGCAGTTGCTCCATGTAAATCTGGTGTTCAGCTGCATCAGGTTAGACTGGAAGTCGACCCCAATATAGTCGGAAAAGGATTGACACATGACTTTAGTTTCGAAAGTCGGTGGCTTTGTTCCGTTTGTAGTTTTGTATTGCCACCGACTTCCGAAACTAAAGTCATGTGTGTTCTGTGCTAAAGTTATTTATCACATTTTAGTTTTTGAAGGTGGTTCTCTTTTTATTTTCCACTTTTTAGTGTCTCCTTATATCACCTAAACCCATTAAGATACGACAACACGATTAAAACAGAGATTGAAAGTCCTCCAAAGACGGAAGAAACGAAAGCGTTTTCTAAATATATTTTTTTGGTTTTTGTTGTTTTTTTTAAAAAGCGCTGATTAAATTTTTAGTTGAGATACACTAAAACTTTCTCCAGAATGTAACAAACCTTTTTCTGAAAACCGCATCAAAATCGGTTCAACCAAACGGGAAAAAATCGCGGACAAACATACGTGTCGAACTGAGAACCTGCTTTTTTTGAAGACGGTAAAAAAAAGGATTAACCTAATTAAATCGTCAATGCGAAGAGAAGACCTACTTACTTACCTGATACTTAGTGGTAAGGCGATAAGTTTGTAAATGAAAAAAAAATGGTTCTATGGTCTATCTATACCGTAGTACATGCAATAAGTACCTACAAGTTTAATCAACATGTATGCAACAGCATATTCTTTGTTATAAACGACGAAATGTTTCAGCGCTGGGTTTTCAAGAACTATCTACTGAATACATCGTTTCAGGTTGCGCGACAAAGTACCTTCCCCCTCCATAATAAGGTTCATTGTCACTTTTTACAACAGGATGAAGTCCTCCTAGCTCTCATCCTTCCATCCCCAGTCAGACATCAATAAAAAAACCTTTAAAAAAAAACTCAACCAAACTCTTTGCTCTTCCCTAGACCAGCGCGTCAAAGACTGGGCTCTGATGACGTCACCGAAAATACTGGCAGCCATCGTTGTCATGTACCTGGTCATCATCAAGCTGGTGTTGCCCGTTTATATGAAGAACAGGAGGCCGTATGAACTGAGGATTCTCATCAAGTGGTACAATGTTGTGCAGATTGTCGCCAATGCTGTTGTGACGTGGGGGGTGAGTTGGTACATTTTAAATACAAGAGATATACATAATCAACTAGCCTGTTATGCCCACTGCAGGGTAAAGGGTAGTTTTAATACTTATATTGTGGTAAAGGCTTGTTCTCATAAAGAGAACGCAAAAACATTGTCACCACGCTTGCTCGTCCTATGTCGTACGACCAGGATATCCTCACGATATTTAACTTAACCGTGTCTGTGATGTTTAAGATAAACTTAAAAGTACTTATGGAACAGTAAAAGTCAAACTCAAACTTAACTTAACTCAAAATCATTTAGGTATTTCAATTAAACCATTTACAGGTACTTTTGAATTGTCAGTCAGTCAGAAAGTTGAAGCTAGTTGCTCGTTCCAATCAGTAGGTTTCTATGGAGAAGAACGAGCAAGAAACTCCATGAACACTCTTTTAAAAGCAATAATATTTTACAAATAGTCACATTGGTCGTTGCCGATGACCGGTTGCGAAACCACAACATCGTGTGTGAATGTCGGGCACCATGGCAGGGTTAACCACTGAGCCAGAAGGACATTATTAAAAGATAATTACGCACGCCCCCAAATAAAAAAATAATAGTTAAAAAAAACTAAAAACACGCTTTTTACAGAAAAAAAAAAAGGATTATTTTATTTTAAAAAAAGCGTGGGGTGCATGGTGTCAATAGTTATAAATATTTTATTGACAGATATGAGTAGAGTGATTATCATTTTAATAATATCTTAAAAAGCACCCCACGCTTTTTTTAAAATATTTTTTTTTTTATTCACACTATTATTAATTTATATTTATTGAAATTTTTAACACTTTTCTTAATTTAAATTTATTAAAATTTATTTTCTATTTTTTTAGTTTGGTTTTCTATAAAAAGCGTGTTTTTAGTTTTTTTAAACTATTATTTATTTTTTACTTTTTAGTTTGAAAAATGGAATAATTTTATAAAATTAGTGTATTGTCATCGGTCCTCGATAAATCTACAAAGTTAGAACGAAATCTGGCCGTTTAATGTGGGTCAAAATCGCGCCCAAAAGAAGTCGGTTACAAACAAACATACAGGTGAAGCTAATAAAAAGCGTGTAAAAAGGGTAAAATCAGAAGGACGACGATGACAGTAACTCAATCATTGTGTGAAAGCGACCAGTAGCTGCACACTTACATACATGAAGTATGTACAAACACAATAATTATACATACATCTGTGTGTCACACCGGATGTTCCTGTGCGGCCCGTGTTACGTGCGGGTCACGCAGTGTCAATTTGATCAATTTCATACCGCCCAGTGCGTGTAGGGTGTCCATATACTAAGTGATAGGTACATTGAGACTTTACTCTCTCTGTTCTGTACCTCTAATTGTAAAAAGATTTTTCTACGCCGTCGACGTAAAGTTGAGATAAATAGCATTTTTTATTATTTTAATTTAAAATCGAATGTAATGTTTTATGTGTGGACCTAATGAATACAATGAATACCTACCTATTAATACCTACAATAAAACTTAATTAATACGATTTACAAGAATACATTTCACTATGAATTCTACAATAGTTTGTCTTGTGCTTATACTATCATACAGTTCCAGCAATTGTCATCAACTCACTCATGCCACACTCCATATAAACGAAACGATATAATTGCCTACACTACTACCAAAATAACAGACTGTGCAAAAACGTGCGTGTGTGTGCGTGTCTACGCGTCGCTCGAACTAAAAGCAGTTCCGAGAGCACGCTCCACGCGAGAAGAAGTGAGGTACAGTGTTTTGGAGGGGGGCGGAGCGTGTCGCTACTGTACGGTAGTACTTATACTTATATTGTGATCATGCCAACAGTGTAAGCTATTTTGCCCTGGCTGGAGGCCCTAAAAATAATAATTTTTAAGGCACCACAGGAAAGTCCGGTTAAGCAGCCGACAACCTCCTAGGTTGACCTGCGAGAAAAAAAAAAAAAAAAAACATGCCAACAGTCCAGAAATTATTGATCATCAGTCAAGGGGTGACATGACAGTAAATTATTGCAACGCTAAATTTGACAAAGTTGTTCTTAAAAACAAACTTTCGCGCACACATTTTGTGCACTGTAGGTACCTAGTATATTTTCTCCAGCGTACTTGGCCAGACATCATTGTAATCGTTATTCGGTCTCGGTTATCTCTAAAAATTCCACAATGTTCATACCGACCCTTCTCAATGAGTCCAACCCTGTACACGTTTTCAAGCGATTGTATATTCTTCTATTGTTTATTCACCGCCATTTTCCCGGAGATGAAATGGGATCTCAATTGTGTGTCAGTCACGCGATTAAACGTTTGATATCTGTATAATTTGTGTTCGTGTGTGTACTGTTGAGCTGGGTCAATTTGTTTTCATGAATGTTGATTTATTTTATTTGTTCAGTCTGTAGCAAATTGATTTCGAGTTTCTTTGTTATATGATTGATTACATTCTGACCTGGATCAAAGAGATAATAATAATATTTAATTGTTTTATATTTTGTAAATTTACTAAGAAAGAAAGTTATTTACCTAACATTTTATTATTATGGCAACCTAAAACTTTTATTCATTTTCTACTATCGGCACCAGTTACTTCACCGTTTTACAAAAAGACAAAAGCAGATGGACGAACAACAACTTATACTGATCAGCAAACATGTAATTAAATTAAAATCTCCGTCTTAAAGGAGCTTAATATTAAGGATATTAATTAGCTGTACTGTAGATACATTACTCACAGTTAAACTAACAACCAAACAAATATAATTAACGAAATGCCATGACGTAAAAGAGCAGTACAATTTCTCAAGTGTCACTAATATATCCCGTGTCATCAAAATACATGGTCACATTGGCGTGTTGTCAGTACCATTACAATGCAATGATTGATAATGATTGTATGATACAATACTATTACGAGTCCCAGACGTTTATCATCTGCGCTAACATGTTTATTCCATTCCAGTTTATTGCTTTCATGACATGACAGTATATTTTGAGTGACGGATTGTTCTGTTTTATGTTCTTGTAGTCTTAAGGCGGCCGTGGGTTATCAGGACTATTGGGAATATAGCACACTAGATTTTGCCCGCGACTTCGTCCGCGTGTATTCCCTCAGGTCTCCCTACTTTTTTAGGTTATAAAATATATGACAGGTACTCAGGAATCACGTTGCTTCCTATTGGTGAAGGAATTTTCAGCATTGGACTAGTAGTTCCGGAGAGTAGCGCATTTAAATTCGATTTATAATATTATGTATAGTTTAGTATAGATATACAACGTGTCCCAAATTCAACGATAAGCACCAGAGTATGGACCTGCAGTGCTATTCTGTTAAAATCTCCCTCGGTGAACACCAAGGTGAAGTGAGCTGTCATCCGTCCCGATGCTAGGGATTGATAAAGCAGACGAACGGATGACAGCTCACTTCACCTAAGTGTTCACCGAGGGAGATTATAACAGAAAGAAAGAAAGAAAAAGCATTTATTCGCCCGCCAGGACAAAACACACAAAAATAACATAAATAAAAAAAAACGAAAATTGGTCCTGTACGAAGCCAAAAGGATCCTATCTCAGCATGTTGCTGTAACATTAAAAAAAACGTCACAGCGCTGATAATAGAATAACTGTTCGTTTTATTCCAGTGTTAAGAATAATTTTGATTGATTTTTGGTTGTGCTTCAGGTTGCCGATACAAAAAAAAAACTGAAATAAAAACATTGAGGTGGTGAAAATGAACACCTCATTTTTCCTACCTCGTATATTCCATGCAACGATGACTGTCATTAATCTGATCTGATAGCACTAGCTATAATATAAAAATCTCCTTGGTTAAATTTAGGTAATCGTGAGCTGTCATCTTATCGACAGCTCACTGTTATAAATATTATCAGTCTGTGGTATAAAAATAATTGTAATTGTAGCGCCACCTGTATTCTATTACTTCCGTATCCGTTACAATAAAGCATAAGTACGTCCAACTAACACGAGTTTTATTACTCACCTTATCTTTGAGACTTTGAATACTTTTCTCAGAATTGACCAGCTGACAGGCAAAACATAATCTGTTTTTACAGAGCACAAAGTTGCACTAGTGTGTTCTGGCATTTTTTTGCCGAGTCACACGTCACATTCAGATTACGTATGACAATTATTACAGCTATCTATATTCGGACACCACAAGCCCTAAGAATCTTATCATGCATATTGTTTATGTTATCCATTCGGGATAACACCGTACCTTTTATCGTTTTTGGCACGCAATACACTGAGTCACTGACTTTATCGGTCAATATTCTTTTTTGTGTTATATTTATTTAAAAAGATAACATTTACATTTTCGCTTCGATATTAAGCGCGATTAAAAATCAAAACTTTATCAATTGCAACAGTAAACGTAATAAAAACGTGTAGATATTCACACACAGCTACACGTTTACTGCTTACATACTGATATTGATATCTTTTTTGCACTTAAAGACGTACATCGTAGAAGACAACGTAAAAGTTTTGTCATCTTTTCTTACAAATATAATCCGCATTTGCTACCGAAAATCCACAAACCTAAGTTGACGACAGTCTCAAATAGTCCTAATTTCATGGATACTTTAGTTTATTTGATGCAAGTCGTATAAACATGTAGCATACATCACGTTTGACTAACAGCAGTGAACGATTTGCTAAGCTCGTAAATTTTATGATTGCTATTTCTAGATCCAACAATAAACAAATCGTTAAAAACTGTTTACTTTTTATGAAGTTCTGGCAGGCAGTGATTCACATCGGGAGCAGTGAATGCTCATGCGAATCCCGCACCCCCAGGCATAGGCAGAGGTGGAACACCGCGGTGGAATTAGCCGGTAAGAGTCCGGCATGCCCCTCCATCACCCCCACGATGGAGGAAGTTCATGAGGATTTCAACAGCGCATCAAAAAAAAAAGGCAGTGATGCACATCTACAGTAATATTACAAAGAGGAAAGATTTGTATTTTTGTATGTTTGTAATGAATAAACTTAAAAACTACTGGTCCGATTTCAAACATTCTTTCACCAATCGAAAGCCCTCCCTGAGTAACGTAGGCTATGCATTATCAAAAAATAGGGGGCTCTTAAGAAAATTCACGTGGACAAAGTTGCGGGTAAAATACTAGTAACTTTATAAAAAAAAGTTTGAAATAGGCGAAGGAGGTTATCCTATAGTAAGTTCTTGTTAGCAACGAATTTGCCCTTTAAAGGCAAAGTTACAGGATTGGACCTTACGGAGGCTTGGCCTCCGGCCTTTGTCATTTCATGCATATTGTATGCTACAAGATAAGGGTTGAAAAGAACAAAAATGTCCCACTTGAGGGATATACACAGACGGTAAATGTTGGTCCCTTTAAATGACATATGAAAAGCACAACCTGCAACCTGCTCGAAAGTAGGAAGAGATGTATGAATTGGATAAGAAAAGGAGGCAAAGGATTCATATCTTGTGGTATTGTGGGGTCATGGGGATTAAAACCATCCAAGTAACAATGTAGCCAAGCTTAAATGGGACTGGGCCGACCATATCTTCCGCATGTCAAAACAACCACAATGTTAGTCCCGTAAAACGTCCAGCGACATCGTGGTAGACCCAGGCGAAGATGGCGGGATGAGCTTGACGCTTACAGGAGGCATTGGTCCACACTAGCTCTAGACAGGGTTAAAAAGGAGCAAGGGAGGCTTTTGCTCAGCAGTGGGACAATACAGACTGAAAATAAATAATAATAAATAACAATGTGACTTTTTCAATTCTTTTGTACTTTCTAAGTTTATCTTGGGCACCATTGACATCGGTGAAGGAAAACATCGTGAGGATACCTACACTTATAATTAATACATATAAAACTGAAATCGCCAATACATCTTGCGCAAGCGTGGTGATCACTGCTCGTACTTTCTCTGTATGAAAAGAAGCCAATATATATGAATTGTTAAAACTTTGTCTCAAAAGGTACAACGGCAGACTTAATACCTTAGACATTCTCTACCAAAGGCATTTGCCCTGCAGCGCGACAATAATAGACTGGTATTATTATATTAAAGCCTTCACAGTTTGCTTACCCACGTCGAAATGCTACAAATATTACACATGTCCATACAAATCGACAACTTTCTTTAGCCTATCACCGGAATACATTAGACGTACAATTAATCGCACTCATTGCCCGTTGAATTTAACACGGCGTGACACTAGAAATTCCAAAGAAATTAACTTAAAATCTTATAAGTTACGACTTATGAGACGAAACGTGTTATGGGCTTAAGGCCACACCCGTACTTTCATTCAACATAATGTCCGAGGCCATTACAGCAGCGGTGAAGAGAGCGGGGCAAGTACATAAAAAAAAAACGTATTTAACAGCGCCCGTCCCATCATATTTCCCATACCAACGCTCGTACGCGATTACGGCGTTATAACAAATTATTTTCCAAATATTTTTAATACACACGTATCTTGTCGTTTGAATCTAGGTTTGTGTGAAGCCAAAAATAAACTTATTTGAGAAACAAATTCAGTAAGCACGTCACGAAAATCAGTTTTTTTGCACAATTTTATCTGAACTTTGGCCGTTCATAATGCACGCATACGTTGAGAAAGTAAAAAAACAGCTTCATATAAACCTTGCACATGTAATGGAGATTCTAAATTACAAACATGTTTACCTTGTAAGGCTTTTTGATGTAAAACATCTATAGCCGCACGTAAAACCGATTTCTGGCGTGGCGACGCATGCCGTGGCGACGCGTCGCCACTCTATATGATGGTATATAAATACAGTCTATATGCAGTAGTGTGTACGGTGAAGCGACGCGTCGCCATGCGCAATCGACTGTGCGATTACCGAAGTCATTGATTAAACGATTAAACGATTTGAAATAAATTCGTAAATTTTTGTATTTAATGAAAATAAAAATGTTTATTCAATAAATAGTCATCGTTATCTGGAAAAAAAATCGTAATATTTTATTTATCATTATGACATATTTAATTCCTATCACAATCTGTTCTTTTCTGCATATTACTTTTACAAAATAATGTCGATGTTTCACATCTGCCAGGCGTCCCGTGACGGCTCATTTTTTATGTGAAACATCTATAGCCGCACGTAAAACCGAATTCTGGCGTGGCGACGCATCGCCACGCTATATGATGGTATATATATTATACAGTCTATATGCAGTAGTGTGTACGGTGTGGCGACGCGTCGCCATGCGCAATCGACTGTGCGATTACCGAAGTCACTGATTAAACGAATTAAGTAGTCACGATTTGAAATAAATTCGTAAATTTTTGTATTTAATGAAAATAAATGTTTATTCAATAAATAGTCATCGTTATCTGGAAAAAAATCGTAATATTTTATTTTATCATTATGACATATTTAGTTCCTATCACAATCTGTTCTTTTCTGCATATTACTTTTACAAAATAATGTGGATGTTTCACATCTGCCAGGTGTCCCGTGACGGCTCATTTTTTTTTTGCTATTGGATAACTCGGTAAAAGAATCTAAAGAAATGAAACCTGAAACGAGGTCATATCAAGGTTACATCATTTAAAAAAAACTTTTACCAAGCAAGGTGCGGTTGAAGAACCGTTGCGATTTGCGGTTGATCGAGTCATTTCAAAGATGGACGCGGAAGTTGCAACTATTTACTAGGTACTCTGTTAATTTCGTGTTCCAAATTGCTGGCAGACGCTGGATTTCGATGATAAATTAGACGTAAGTAAACGTACCAATCGCGGGCAGCCGCAGACTGAGCCGCACAGTGTGCATAACAACCGTCCGGCCGGCCGTCACTCGCATAGATAATACACTTTAATACCCCAATAGATGGGCCACTCAGATTTTCGTTTTGTAAAACGTGAGTACCCAAGCCGATAGATGGCGCTGCATGCCTCAATGTGTCCTCCGCTTACGCTCTGTAGATGGCGTTGTTAGTAGTATTTGTTACTAGTATTAAATCCTTATATTAAAGAATGATTCGTACATACATTTACTTTTACTTTGTTAGATAAATCAAAGTAAAAGTAAAATCAAAACATTTTCTAAAAAGCACTATGATGACCATTGATGACAATATCATATCATACATCTAAGAATTTACTTACAGTTAATCAAAATATGTAAGAATCAGTTGTCAACATAAGGAAAATCATTATTTAAAATCATCATCATCGAGAGCCTTATCAATAAATGAAGATGGTAGAGTTAAATGATAAATAACATTAAGTTTTTAAAGAATTTATTTCCTTCTTCTTATTATACGCCTAGTATAATAATTTAGAGCTTGTATTTTGGTTTTATTATTATGACACATTTTGCAAGTTTCTTCTAATCCAAATCAAAAAGGCGAAATCGAGGTCCAGTAAATACATAGCGTTGGGTCAATGGTTTACGTATCTAATCACAAACAAGGTCCAAGGAAGAAAAAGGGTCAAACGTTTATAGCAGATATCAAGAAAACAAGCACAGTCCAAAATCGTAAAATAAGAGCATAAATCAGATCACCATAGCACAACGAAACAACAACAAACAAAACAAAGAGTAGAAATGTTTTCAAAAGAAAGACAACGAACTTTTCGCAACTTTCATCATTTACGTTTCGTTTCACTCCTAAAGTTATCATACTACTTGACGAGTCATGTGTTGTTTACATTATTTTGTTACTATATTTTTTAGTTTATATATATTGGAAAACATAATACAATACCTAATAATAATGAATAATATATATTTATTGTAAATTACTATAAGTTTATTGTTGTACTGTTGTCACCTAGCTCTATCTATCGGCAAAAATGCAAAACTATGGCCAATGTTTCAGTACCTAATCCTTCAGATGGCAGCACCGCCAATAAATAATTTGTTAGAAGCCAATGTATGGAACTTTCACCCCCCTGGTCACTCGGGCCGCAGCCCTCCGTCCGAGTGACCGGAGCGGCCTGCGGGTACTCACATCGCAGTGCGCATAAAAATGAATATTATGTACATACTTGTGCTTGCGATCAGCCGCACGTACATAGTGCGTATGAGTACTTACTCCGACAATGGCGCATCGCTCATAACAAAAAATAAGCTTGTACTTATAGTATATGAAGTAAAATAAAAGTTTGTAAAAAAATCGCTGTTTTCGCAGCCCATAATCAAGTTCGGCCATCAATAGATTCGTCATTAATTACTGTGAGTCATACAGCGAGCGGTTTTGTAGGCAGATGCCAGTTTCCATCGGTTTATATGGCACCTATAGCGATGGTTACGATCTAATTGAACATTTAGGCAATAAAGTTGATATGTGAACGAATAGGTGAAAATTTAAATGTTTTTGGTTATTAGGAAGTTAATATTACGACTTGATTAGGATTTATCTTTGTGCCTTAACAATAGGGTATTACACCCATTTTTGAAAAGTGTCTCAATAAAATTCTGTAGTGCTAAATATGCCACACAAAAAAACACATTTTTTTTATTCAATCGATAAATGCGAAAATGCATCAAAATTTTAAATTTTCAAATTTGACGCCATATTGCTCAGCGTAAATGACGTCAGTTAGTTTTGTATCATATGCGCTTATATTAAATATGAAAATTGTATATAATTTAAAGCATATTTTGTAATAGGTGTTATAATTAAAAAAAATACGATGGTTACAAAAATAATAAAAGTACAAAGCCTATATTCACCAATCGGTTGACTGACAGTTGTCAATTTTTTGTTTACACAGTCGTACGGCGTAATAACATGGCCGCTACTATTTCATGGTGTTTTATAACAGATTAAAAAAACTGAAAACTTTGAATTGAATTTAAAAAAATATTTTGTTTATTTTATGAACTTACATTTTCCGACTAACCTATTAAAGTAAAATACCCTATACTAGTCTTTCTTTACTTCTTTATACATGGTGGAAGAGACATTAAGCATAGTCTGTTACCGTGGACTTGCCTTTCTTTAACTCCTAGCGTAAATTTTTTGTTCACTCACCTGTTTTAAAAAATATCTGCTATTCCTTACAAGAGTCATCATCATCATCATCTGCCTAGCCTTTTCCGAACAATGTTGGGGTCGGCTTCCAGACAAACCGGATACAGCAGAATACCAATGTTCTATGTTAGGGGGTTTGGTTTCCGCACTTAGTCCCTAAATATGGACCATTGTACGTGAGCCATGGCGGCCGATTACTCCCACCAGCCCACCTCCCACCAGAAGCAGATCAATCTTCCCAGTCTTCATACCAATGTTTTACATGGAGCGACTGCCTGTCTGGCCTACACAACTCAGTTACTGGATAACACGATACCTCTTGGTAAGACTGGTTGACTTGGTATGACAGCCGGGACCAATGGCTTTTACGTATTTTTCGAGGCACAGAGGGGTCTCGTTATGAAATGGATGGTCACCCCCCATCCACGGACCGACCGTGGCAAGCGTAGCTTAACCATGACCGAACAATACGTCCGTACGCCTTTTACTTAGCCGAGAGCTCTTCAAGTACAAGAATCAAATTAAGGCTGATATCCAATCTTCAGTAATTGGAGAGGTACGACAAGACGAGCTTCTCAATAAGTTCTATACAAACGTGCAATAGGTACTTAATAGGTCAAAACATGTCAACTGGAACAGCTGTTTTTTTTTAAGCGTCTTCATAGAATGTTGGTTCTAGATAGATCGATAAAACATTTATTTGGTGCATACAAAAGACATCGCAACACAAAAAAAAAAGAAAACCGCCTTCAATAAGTAAAGTAATGTGTGTTCTGTGCTTAAGTTATTTATCACGTTTTAGTTTTTGAAGGCGGTTTTCTTTTTTTTTTTTTTACTTTTTATTATTCGCTTTTTAGTATTGCCTTAACATTCAAATCCACTAAGAAACGGCGACACACTTAAAAGAGATTGTATTAAGTCCTCTAAAGATTGATGAAACTAAAACGTCATCTAAGTATTCTTTTTGGGATTTTGTTGATTTTCTCAAAAAGGGCTGGATAAATTTTGGTAAAATTTATATGGGACCATTTCGGAAGAAACCCCCTTTAAAAAAATAATTTTGCAAATCCGTCTATATATGACAGAGTTATGCCCGAACAAACATAAAAAAAATGATAACCTCCTCTTTTTTGAAGTCGGTTAAAAATACAAATCAAATAAGGATTCGGACAAAGTGAGGTGTGTGTGTATCAAGGATATACCTACGCTGATATTCTGCTGAATCCTTGCGGTGACATACGGACGTCGAGCCGTTGAGATATATTGATGTTGACAGGTGTAAAGTTTATGCGTGGACTGAAGTTCTCCTTTAACAAGTGTTCTAAAATCCCAACGCTGAGGGGCATAGAATGATTGTACTGAATTCATGGTAGAAAAAATCCACGTCGACCTGCCTTCCTACCTAGATAATATGCTATACTATCATACTATAACAAACGCTTTAGTATATAAACATTAGACCAAGTAATTGTTCTAATGTTTTGAAAGAATCCTCGTTCGGGACTAAACAATGTCTTAAACGTTGTACTATCTCAAAGAGAGAAGTTTCTGCGGCTGACTACAACAAACAGTAAAGAAACTAATTACGGGTCGGAACGTGGCTTCAAGAGACTCAATCTTGACAAATACGTAGCCTTATTAATCTTAAGAGGGATCTGTTACGAAGCACGCGAAATTTTAAATTTCTTGCATTTTTTTTTTGCAAATTGAAGAGCTGCTTCACTTTATAATAATGTTGACTAAAATATGGTGTTAGAACTCCATGTGTTTCTTGCACATAAGAATATTGTTATTCATTTAGAATCATATTAACATATTGCAATACGAATGCCCTTTTATAAATCAATAGCTGACCCGACAGACGTTGTCCTGTCCCTATCTGCCTACTTACCTGCCTATTTACCTACCCTACATACCCTACCTACACTAATTACCTCGAAAAATTTAAGAAACTAATACGTCATCTATGTATAATTTTTTGGTGAAGAAATAATTAAGTAAGACATCTACGATTTTGTTTTTGTTGTTTTTTTTAATGTTTCGCGCAACTTTCTTAGCTTTTTCTTTCATATTCTTTTCCTCCTTACAATAGCAAACACAACAAAAAAAGAATTAGCGAAATTGGTCGGGCCGTTCACGCGTGATGCCCGTGACCAAGGGAAATAGGGATTCATTTTCATTCAGTAATTTTTTTTTATCATTTTTAATTTGATTTAATTCATCGCAACATCCACAAGGCCACCCAGGGCCAGGTCTATCTGCAGGGGCTCTTGGCTAAGTAAAAGCCGTAGATACATATGGTTCGGTCAAGGTAAAGCTACGCTTGATGCGGTCACTCCGTGGATGACCATCCATTTCATACTGAGAACCCCCCTTGTCTCAAAAAGCACATAAAGACTGTCTGTCTGAAGCTGTCATTCGTAGATATTTGGCAGTGGTCATGGGTAGTCAATCACAGTCAGGGACCAGAAAGTCTGACCACCTATCTTACTAAGGGGTAACGCGTTACCTAGTACCCGGGTTGTAGAGGTTAAATAGGCAGCAACTCCATGTAAAACACACTGGAATTGCATCCTGTTACATGCAGTTGCATCCTGTTAGACTGAAAACAGACCCCAAAATAGTTGGAAACAAACTAGGTACAGTCGGAACATCCACAATTTGAAGGCATAAATATTTCTTGCTTAGTAAGTTTAAAATTTGAGACTTCACAAGTAACCATTCATTAATACATACGCCTCAGTAGGTCCTAAATTTTCGACCAACTGGCTGGTTTTGACATCCATATATTTTGGTAAAATTATTCTCTAAGAGCGTATGTCGAGTGAGCAGGAGTGCCAACGTCGTGTCTGCTAAAACATTCATTCATATGTTAACTGTAAATGCATTAATCATTGAAGCTGACCTAAATTTTCCTAAGAAGGTATTGAAGAGGTTTGGTAATTGTAGAATTAGATCTGTATCTACTTTATTCTAAGGTTTATTAGTCTCGTCGGTCCTCAGCGGATATGATAAACGAAATAAAACTGCGGCGGTGATCTATCATGTCCACGTTTTACATTTCCCGAAGCCGCCAGACCTTCGCCATTTAAGTATGGCTGATATTTTGAGAACAGGTAGAGGTTATTTAGTTAGTTAAGTATATATTAAGTATTGTGTTTTACTCAATTTTCAAAGTTATATTATTACAATTTACATTATTTGCCAGATTCTTTCCGTGGGCTATTACTAAAGGCAGACGCTTAGAGAGCGAAACTACAAAACGTCTGGCTGAAGTTATGCCCCTCTACATATTCCTGTATTCTCAGCATTTTAGTCAAGCGAAAATGACCAGAGCCATGAGTTTTTGGAGGCTCAGTCCAATAGAGAATAGACATTTTAAATTCCGATATTATCTTTAGGCAAGTCAGGTTTATTTTAGCTGTTCTTTTGACCCTTATGGTCATCGCTCACTTTTACAGCATCGTTCCAACAAGGCAACGGCTCGGCTTTAATCGCCTTTAAAATAAAATCGTTAGCTGCCAACGCGTCATCCGCTAGCCGTCAACATTTTCATCTTGTCATTATAAAAAATATTTTAACACACATGATTTAAAGCCCTAATTTGAATGACAAATTATTTTTGTATCGGAGCCGTTTTGCTATAATGTCGGAGCCGTTTTGCTATAATGTAGGTACGATGACCCTTAATCATCGAAGGATTTTGTAACTTCCAGATAATGACGTCAGGATGGACCACTACGTATCACTTTGGCTGCATGCTACCAGACTACTCCATGAACCCGGAAGCACTAAGGATGCTCCTGTTTCTGTGGTGGACTATGATGCTGAAGATTCTGGAGCTGTTTGAGACTGCGTTCTTTATATTGAGGAAAAAGGATAGACAAGCTTCCTTCTTGCACGTATACCATCACGTTAGCTCGCTGATCATCATATGGTTTGCTTTGAAATATGTTGGAGGTACGTACACACATCAAAAAAAGTTTGTGATCACTTTGAAAAATCGAAATCTTTTTTGTTACGGTAGATTATATTATGATTTCTTCATCTTTCTAAATTCTTTATTTAAAAACATAGATTTAAAATATAAAACAATAAAACAGTTCAATTGTTTTTCCATATAAAAAGGCTTTCAGCCCTAGCTTTCGCTCATTCAGAAATCTGATTTAGTCAATTTTAACGGATTTAAAATACTTTTTCGCGGAAAGTTGTGATTGAAAAAATGCCAAGAAGATTATCAGAAGATTTACGAACAAGAATAGTAACTTTGAGGGAACAAGGATACACCACGAGAGAAATAGCACGCAGAGTTGCCATATCCCAATCCTGTGTCGTGACCACGTTGCAGAGGTGTCAGTCAGTGTACCACGGGATGGGTAATTTAGCTGACCGACCCCGCAGTGGTCGCCCAACTGTTTTGACTGCTGCCCAAAAGCGCTATATTGGATTGCTGGCAGCCCGTGACCCAACAATTAACGCTTCTAAAATAAAAGCAGAAGTTCGGGCCGCCTCTGGGCTTGAAGTTAGCACTCAGACCATTCGGAATTGCTTGCACCAGGCTGGATTACGAGCACGGAGGTCTTGGCGAGCTCCTCTGAATTCCCGGCAACGTCAAAGATGGAGATTGCAGTGGGCTAGGCTTCGGCAAAATGAAGAAGAAAACATTTGACAAAAGTGTCTCTTCGTTGACGAATCGCGAATCAGTACTCATCCAGGTAACCGACGTGTCCGTGTCTGGAGAAGACCAGAAGACCGTGAAAGGCAAAGAACTGCTACTGGAACAGTTCAGCGAGGCGGGAAATCGGTGTTCTTTTGGGGTGGTATTATGATTGAAGCTAGAACGCCTTTGATCCCGTATCGAGGCTTCATAACAGCAGACATGTATAGAGCAATTGCAATTGATGGAATTGTCAGACCATTCCGAGTAAAACATCCAGTAGGTAGCCACGATGAATTTTGGTTAATCATTTAATTACATAAAACTGCTCAAGCATAATTGCTGTTCTGTTTGCGTTGACCATTAAGATACAATTTATATGGTATCCACAGAATCCTTTGTTTGGTAAAGGTTACGTCGTCCTACATCAACCCAAAAATGTCTACAGCTGAATGCGTACTGCCCAATGCCTCCAACAACAAGAATGGTCAAGTGAATGTTTAAGAAAGGAGCATGTTATCTCTCTCTCTCTCTTATCTATTCAACGAGACAAGACAGCGAAGAATAACTTTTGAGAGAACTGTACTAACATGGGAGACAATGGTGCCAATTCTGTTATGCAAGAACTAAATTAATTTTAAGCTATTTATATCTCTTTCTCTCCAATAAAACAAGAAAGAGACATATATTAATAAGAGCTGTCAATTTAAGTTGATCTAAAATGTTCATACAATTATAGTTGTCATTTCCGAACGTATTAATTAAAAAAAACACTGAAGTTCAAGGGAAAAACTAATTTGACATCTCTAACTTAGTCCTTGTCTGTCGCCGTCCTTTTCTTCAGCTGGCTGGTAGTAAGAGATACCAAATGCCTAATTTTAGTTTAGTTTGTGAACAAGAGAATCGGCACCAATGTGCTCTATACAAAACGTAGTCTAGTCATATTTTGGTTAATAATAAAGCTGGGTTGTGACGGTCAGCAACACACAAGCAGAGAGAGAGAGAGAGACAGGCAGTCGTTTCATGTCTACATGAAGCGACTGTCTGACCTCACCTCAGCAAAGTGGTATTCAGCAGCATCCGGTTAGACTAAAAGCCGACATAATTGGGAAAAACTGGGCAGATGATGATGACGCTGAATATAACTCAATGAAATTTTGTAAATAGGATAAGGACACTTTATCTAGGTTTGTGGTTTGCGCCAGGACATATACACACGGTCGTTGCATCGTGACACATTACGACGAATTTATCTACGGCTTAGCCATAGCTTGCAGGAAATTCGTCGAAACGTGTCACGATACGACGTTATATTGTGTGTATGTGATTTAGTCCTTAATCAGTTTTCGTCAAATAACTTCATAACACAATAACCGTAATGGAAAGTATGGTATTTGAATCACTATGTGAAACTACGTTTGTATAAAATACGCACATTTCACATCGATATTGTTTACATGTCCACAATACTCCCTCTCAATATCACCATAATACGGACAGACACACATACACATCATCACATACATACCACTACACAAACACACTATAACATCCACCCACACACACACACACACACACACACACACACACACACACACACACACACACACACACACACACACACACACGCACGCACGCACACGCACACAGCAGCGCGAATATGTCATCCTCTCACATGTAGCATTTTATTTTATTCTTGGTTTTTTTTTGTCTATTTTTTAAGTTAAGTTAAGCCAAATAACAAGTTACTTATAACTCGGGAAGGGCAGGGCATCCTAACACAAGCAAACTACTTGCTTATTAAATTAAAAATTTAAAAAACCCCCAACGCAAAACATAAAAGCGATTATTTAAAAAGTAAAAAATAATATCTTTTGTTGAGCCATCAAATGTTTGTTCATTGAAATGGCGCTATAATGTCGCGGCGGGGTACCGCGTAAGTCAAATCTCATTGCAAATCCATGAGTTCGCTATTTTACCTATTTAGCTATTGCTGACTTAGCGGTACCCCGCCGCGACATTATAGCGCCATTTCAATGAACAAACATTTGATGGCTCAACAAAAGATATTATTTTTTACTTTTTAAATAATCGCTTTTATGTTTTGCGTTGGGGGTTTTTTAAATTTTTAATTTAATTTTTATTTGAAAGTTTTTAAATGTAATTTAGTCTGGTTTTAAGAAGTTGTAGATACGTCTAAAGTTGTATTTCGTCACATGGATCTTTTTTGATATTAAAGATATCACCCTGAGAATGCGTTTGGTATATATAATTCGCCATTTTGTGGTGCCGGTCATCTTGGCTTTGAAATTTATCATAGTGTAAAGTATTCTACTAGTGAAGCCCTTTCATTTGATACCCATATTGATGGAGTTGTGAAAAAATATGTGATTAGCTATTTTGTAGCAGCGGCCATCTTGGACCGATTTTCATCAAACATAGCTAAGAACACTCCCGACTAATTCACCTTACAAATAAAAAAAACAAAAACAAAATCGGTTCATCCGTTCGGGAGCTACGATGCCACAGACAGACACACACACACACACACACACAGACACGTCAAACTTATAACACCCCGTCGTTTTTACGTCGGGGGTTAAAAAGGATACTCTTCAATGTACTAGCGTAAGTTATATTTGAGTTGTTGGAATAATCATTTTTTTTATATAAAATACGCAGCGGCGTTCTTTTGAAATATCTTCAAATCGCGAAGAAAGGTCGACGTGAGTGAGGTCGACAGTTCCCGAAGCACAAATGTTTTTTTTGTTGTATTTTATATCTGCCTTCAGTCTTCATCAGAAGTGTTCACGGGTCAATATCTTGAGTACTTCCCCCAACGGCGACAGCTACTCTTCTATACAACATAGCTACAATCTGTTGTGTAGCTTCATTATGTCATGCCTTTTGACACGGAGTAATTGTGGCACAGCAGTTGGACTGGCAGTTGATTTGGGTGACAAAGCAGTCGATGTTTTTATTTCTGCTCGGTAAAGCGAATTTCTTCTTAGACTGTGGTCATTTGTAATTACTGGGGTATTTCGTTGTTTGTAGGCCTTAATTTTGCCGTTGAAAAATACGTCACTAATCCATCACCCCAGAAAATAAACGCTAAATTTGTACCTAAGCTACGAAAAAACAGAAACAGCTCTTTACATAGCAAATTATGGTATTATTTAACCGTTTTATTTACGGATCGCGTGTACACGGCTCGTTTGACGGCACAGTGCGGGCAAACCAATCCCAACGGGTGATTTTCGCAAATTCGCCGACGCGACGTTTGACGAAAGCAAAAACACATGCAATTTATTCATGCACTAGCTTCAGCACGGGGCTGCGTTTACGTACAATTCGAGAATACCATAATCGCACCAGTATTACTAGACATTACATCTTGTAAACGAAAATAATAAAAGAACAAACAAATGTTAGCTCTGGCTAATACATATTACTAGTTTTTGCCCAGGACTTCTGTCCGCGCAAATGTCGATAATCGCGGATGCAGACGAAGTCACGGATTAAAAAGTCGATGTTCTTTCTTGTGGTTCAACCTTAGTCCGTAGTAAATTTCATAAAAATCGGTTCAGTAGTAGCAAATGAACTCACTGTCGCATTTTAATATATTAGCTTTTCCCCGCGACTTCGTCCGCATGAATATCGGCTATCGCGGATGCAGACGATGTCGCGGATTAAAAAGTTAACTACTTATGTCCTTACCCAGGGTTCAAAATTTCATCAAAATCGGTTCAGCCGTTTCGTCGTGAAAACGTAACAGAGTTACTATCGCATTTATAATATTAGTGTGGACAAATAGAACATTAGTATCCCTTTAAATGTCCAGAAGCCAAATATTGGTCGTTTGTCATTGTTTAACTATTGTGTCTCCTGATTAACAGTTGAGCTCGTATACAAGTATAGATGAAGAAGTCTACTAAACTTATAAAGGACCATTTTGTTAGGCTGTCGGTAATTTCTTTACTGATTAGCCTATAACTAATTGAAATGGGATTATTTGCCAAAATACTTTGTTGAGCAAGCGGGTTCGCGGATTAAACGCTGTTTTCTTACGTTGTGGCTTCATTTTCTGTGAGACTATTTTCGACGTGGTATGCTTAATTATTAAAAGATGGTTGATTACTTTGTTAGTATAACTAACATTGTCTACCCAAATGCTGTTCAGCCGATTTATTATGTAAAAGGTATCCCTGGGTGAGTTTTAGGTTTGAGTTATCATCCTACCGTACCGTAGCTAGGGAATGAGAGTTCACCACGATCAAGAAAGAATACTTGTGTATCTGCATGAATCGAAGACCGAAGTGAACTTAAATCCAACACACACTAAGTTGAAATTCCAACTAAGCCCAGAAATTCAAGATTCCATCTAAGAAATAACTCTATCAGATCCCATTAAATTCAAATCCCATTAAGCCATTATCAAATTACAACGAGCCTGAAACAATTGGACTAACGAACCAGTAAATAGGCGATTATGGTCCATGAAATAACTGTGTAATGGAGTTTAAGAAACAGCGATAGTAGATACCTACAGCCGGCGGTTTCTGTTGATAAAATTGAACATTGCGATTAGTAAAAAATATACTTTTAAAAAATTTTGATGAAAACTAAAAGCTTGAGAAATGAAAATCTTCCTACCCTTTTACAAATTTGTATTGTAGTGGATATTGCAGTATTATCTATATCGTTTATTTTAATAAGGTGTTGATGCAAGCCCTCCAATTAACAAAACAAGGAATAAAAACAAAAAACAACCCAGCTATAATAAACTTTGCGAAATAATAGTACCTTCAAATTGTCGTTAAATGTGGAAATGGCATTTTTACGATAACTGTTATTCAACCATTTTTAATCGACAATAAACTCAGATGTCGCACTGACTGAATAGGTTAGGGATGGCAAACGTAGGAACATCTAGAAATTCCCTTTAAAGTTTTCTTTTTTAACCGACTTCAAAAAGGAGGTTATCAATTCGGATCTTCACATTTTTTTTTTGTAAGTAGTAATGTATGTACGTATTTATAATAAGTTACCTAACCACTTCAAAACAGTAAATACTAGATTGTTAAATATTAAATTGTGCAAGTGGTTAAGTGAATGCAGCTTTTACAATTTAAGTGAATAAGAAAAGTGAGTCCAAATTCCAAATCCTTATAACATTTAGCTTATAATCCTGTGACCTTAAAATTTTGCATGCTGTGTCATACTTAGCTAAACATGTTTGTGCCTTTTCTTTTTTTATACCGCCATTTAATACCATGTTTTATGCAAATTAACGATTTAATATTATTATTATAATACTTGTAAAGTTAAATTAAACCCGCCAAGCAATGTCAAGTCTTCCTATTACGTTTCCAAAGTGACAGCCGACAGACGTACAGTTGACAGTTGGACAGGTAGACAAACGGGTCTTAGTTATAGGGTCTCGTTTGGTACTCCATGGTAAGGAAACTTAAAAAAAAAATTTAAACGAACCTTCCTCGATATTAGGTAATTTTATTCTACTTCCAGAAATTATTTTCAAGATCTATTTAAACAATCCAATTTCATTAAAATGGAAAAAAGCTTTTACTACTAAGTCGTAAAATCACCTTGAAGCTCCACCTTGATGCTCATGTAGACAATATAGTCAATAAGGCATTAAAAATGTTTGGTTTTGTAATGAGAGCATCAAGAGAATTCCACCGTCCCTCTACCTACTTATACCTACAAGTCAATAATACGACCGCAATTGGAATACGCTGTAACCATTTGGAACCCTTACTATAAAAAGTATATTGACATTATTGAATTGGTCCAGCGCAAGTTCCTTCGTGCAATGCACTATAGATGCTTTAAAAAGAAAATTTCTTATCTTACTACAAAAATATGATCTTATTACTCTAAAATCTAGACGCACCCTACTTGAGACGATGACCCTATTTTGTATATGTCGTAATAAAGTCGACTGTACTGATCTGGTGAACAGTTTGTGCTACCTGGTCCCTCGTACTGTACATGGTCGAGAGGTTCGCTCGAGACACTTGTTTGCAACAACTTTTTGTAGAACTAACTCAGGCGTACGCTCACCGCTGCATCGATTAGTTGACACCTACAATAGGCAGTTTGGCACAACCGATATTATGTTTCTCAGCAAGGCTATATTTAGAAAATAAATTGTTACTATTTTAAGTGATCAGAACCCTAATAATAATTAAGTAATGTTTTACTTTTATTCTGATTATTTTTATATCGTTCTTCCTAACAACTAGTACATCTGTTTGGTAATATGTGGATAACGTTGTGAGTAGTGTAATTGTTACCTCTATTAATAAGTTCTTACCTATAGGCTATATGTACTTATTATTACACTGCTGTTTGTTGTCCCTTAATAAATAAATAAATGAATAAATAAGTAAAATCAACATATTATTAATATAATTAATATTAATTTATTTCAGACAATGTACTAATCTCAATACTAGCTTATGCAGGCGATTTCGTCCCCGTGTAAATCAAGCGTACTTTCTATTAGTGAAAGATTTTTTACAATTAGACCTCTTACAAACAAGAAAAAGCAAACAAACTTAGGGCGGGTTGTTTCAAACAGTCGGTTAACGTTACATACGGACGGTAAAAAAGTTACTATGACTGATGATGTTTAACGTACGTTAAATGTAACGGGTTGTTTCATGACATCAAAATTCGTCAGTTAAAGTTATTCAAAAAGAGATTCCATAATATTTTGCTGTTTGAAGTAGCTGTTTGACAACACAAAATTACGATGACTGGTCGGTTATGGTAATAGTAACTTTTTGACGTATGATTTTGTGAAACAACCCATTTTTTTTATTTGACGATAGGTAGCGCCATTTCTGACTATTACCGGTCAGTAATGGTTAGTTGAAGCAACCCGCCCTTAATCTCTTAACATCACTACATATAAAACAAAATCCCCGCCACGCCCACGTCTGTCTTTCCGTTCGCGATAAACTCAAAACTACTGAACAAATTTTTTCATACTGAAAAAAAAACGGTGAAAACAGAATGATTATGTTAAGGTTTTGTATAAAATTGGTTGAAATATGACGATAACACCCGTACAAAGCCGGGGCGGGTTGCTAGCATAGATACCATTTCCTCAACCAAGTTATCTAAACAAGGCAGATAGCCAAGACTTCCAATTCGCATGGAGGGTAGAGAAAATCCGCGTCAAATCTTCGGCAACCCTAAACAGGGATTTACCATAAAAGATTTTTTCCGTTTCCAAATGTAGGCCAATAAGCTTTTTGGGCAAACGCCAATCCATTTTGTCAGGTTTCCATAATAGCAATCAAGTGAACTGTTACAACGACTGATTGAATTCTATTGATCGATAAAATGGTCGTTTTGATTGATTGATTGATACATAAGCCTTTGGGTTTAGTTAAGAGATTTATTGGTTGAATTTGGGTAATTTAGAGTAAATGTTGGTGTGTTTTTGGCAGTGAAACCTTGTAGATGAATAGAACAATATTTTATTATAGGAAGAAAAAGAAACGAGGGTTACGAGACTGGCTTCATGACCAGCGTTGCGTTTGAGTATTAATGGCCAAATACTCAAACGCTTCTTAATTTTAAGATGCCGTTAAGTCTCGTACTGTCACAGTCACTTTGACATAAAGTGATAGAGACAGCACGAGACTTATTAACATCTTCGAATTGAAAGGCGTTTGATTATTTGACCATAAGGGCACCAGTGCTATTCTGTAAAAAATCCCTCTCGGTGAATTTAGTGAACTGCAACTGAGATGTCCATCCCTAGCATTTGAAAGGATTACCCACTAAAGAAGGTAATGTGATTCCTGCTCTCGCCAACCAAAACTGATATTTTATTACAGAAAATAACCCCATTATGACTGGATATGTTTTTCTACCGTTATGATCAGCCGGTTTATCCATACAGGGTTATCAACAAAAAATATGCTGATGACCTAGGCTTTACAACGAGCAAGATGGCGTTAGTATTCACAGAAAAGCTTGAAGCTAAGCGCTTTTCTCTAAAGTCGGCACCGTTCCAAGCCACATCAGGGTCTAAGTTTAATAAGTCAACAAAATATGCCATACACAGGCCGACTTTAAATTCAATGTGACACCGTTGGGGGTGACCGTACTCATGGATACGAACAGATTTTACTATGGGACCACCTCTGAAAAAAGTCTGTTGTTCGCTACAAAAATACACAACACTCAAAATATGGATTACCACAATGGTGTCCTAAAATGTCCAATTTGTGCTCAGAAGTTTCTCAGCCAAAGTTGGATATACCAATCACATTTCTTTGCGGGATCCAAGACAGTTGTCTTGTTTCTCCGGGACTCGTCGAGCTTCATTGCCTCGACTCTTTTCTAGTGGTTGCCACTGTCGATTATAGCTTTCAGGAGTTACAGTGGTCTGGAAATAGATTAGCTAGCATATCCAAAAAAAAATACCAGTCACATGAGGGCACATGAAAGAGCAGCACATCTAAGCCAATCACTATGACAAGAAGTCCAAATTGCAGTCGCTGTGGCAGAAATGCCGTTGGACAGTAACATCATCGTCACTTTCACCCCTTGAAAGTTGCGCAATAATTAAGTTAGTTTATATGTAAGGCAAGGTTGCCTGTCTCTTCCATAAGATAGCTCCCAGATATATCGGACCTCGGTTAACTCGTCACAGATGACTGACTTGCCCGGGACGCGGACATAAAGTTCATTGGAATTGCGCTTCGTAAACTTTCAAGCCGTATGAAACCATCCACTAAATAAAACACTGTCTTTTAAGCCGCTATTTGCGAATATGGGTCAGCTATTCTTGGCTTTATAGACTTCTAGCTTCTAAGCGACTAGGCCTGCGGAGGCTACAAAATAGGGTATTTTACCAAAAAAAAATCTAATTAGTCCGTCAGATAGATTTCCAAAAAATATTGGACAAGTGTTTTTTCTTTTTTCACGTAAACAAAAATGAAGTGTGGCAGTGCGGCGAAAACTCGTGTGACACTATGTCAGTAAACTTTTACTGGCGACACAAACCACACAAACCCCCACTCATGATCTTTGATGCGTTTTATCTTCGTCAGTTTTTATTAATTTGATAAAACAAAAAATACGTATCCAATATTTTTCGATAATCTAACTAACGGACTTATTAGATTTTTTGGTAAAATACTCTATTAAGCTCTCCTTTTTTTGGTGCGCGGTGGAAGTCATCCTTGACTTCCTCTATCGTGGAGGTGACGGACTCTTACGGACTAAAACTACCGCGGTGTTCCACATTTGTCTATGGCCGGGGGTGCGGGATTTACATAAGCATTCACCGCTCCCAGAATTAAGCTCCTAAATTAACACGCGAGAACACAACACAGAATAAATATTATCCTATATTATTAATATTTAATATATTTTTTTATACATTAAGGCAAATAATTAAATGTGTGCTAAACTGCTGATTCCGTTCAGCCGTATAAACGTAAAAGAGTAACCAAGATCTGTCTATACATCTTTAGAAACTGTAGCATTTATAATAACACTAGAATAGGATGACAATAGCTATCTTATAGACAAAAGAAAAGGTAATAAAACAATGTCGCGGCTTTGCTAGGGCTTGGTGCACGGGCAACAAAATGTCGCCAGTTGTAGCTGGAAACGGCTACGGCGAAGAAGCGCGCGACAGCCACTTGTGGACGGTGCTCGGCGCAAACGAGTTGGCCACCGGTGGCCAGCGACAAACAGTTCACACGGTTTTTCATACATTTTGTAGCGAAATCACAACATATATATCCACGACACGTCACTTGAGGCCGCACAAGCCTCATTACTCGTCGATAATGCGCTCCGCCCACCCCCACGTCAGTTAACCACAGACGACATCATCTACATCGTCTGCGTATTAACAGTACCGCGAGCAAAGATTTCGTCTCGGAGAAGGGTCTCGAGACGAAATCTTTGTCGTTCTCTGCTCTGCAGTGTCAGGAGGGCCAGACACTGCAGAGCAGAGAACGGAATATAAAATGTGGCAGTCACACGAAACGAGAAGGGGCGCTTCGTGGTATGTATCGACAATTGGCGTCTTCTGTGTCAGGCGAGTTCACTTTACGAAAACTGTAGCTTACAGATCGGTGGCGACGTTTTGTGGCCTGTGTGCAGCTAGGCTTTAGCTCAGCCTTTGTGCCTACAAAACCACAACAGCTTTGTAACTAAAGCACAAAGCGATTCAGTTATCTCGGCTTCGAAACCGCCTATCTGGTCCTTCCGTCATAGATTTGTTTCATAATTCTTATGTAAGAAGCTTAGTAAAACCGTGGAGTTCAATGTTGTATTTTCATTATTCTACACTATTCGTTTGTTGCTCCGCCTAGTTATTGATACAAATAATTGGTCCTTGGTTAGCTAAGTATGAAAACCACTTTTCGCTTATATTTGCGTAAAAAAATTGACCTTATTGTGAGTTCCGTTTTGTTTATAGTGTGAGTGTCAGTATTCCTAATTACTATACTGTTACACGATACCTGGATCCCATTGCTACTCCCAGAACAATATTCCTTGGCTTAAATCAACAAATTAAATTTTTAATCTTGACATTAATAATACTTTTGCAAATTGTAAATAAATAAATAACATGTGCTGTCCAATATGTCCAGTTTCATTATAAAGAGAAAAGTAATGATTTTTTGTATGTATGTTTGTAATGGATAAACTCAAAACATACTTAACCAATTTAAAAAATCTTTCACGAATAGGAAGCGAAAACGTTTTTCCTGAGTGATTAAAAAATCAAATTTATGCGGACGAAAATCGCAAGCTAAGTTCTAGTAACAAAAATAAGAAGCAATTAAAGTCAAAACTAAGTGCCCCCAAAGACCACGTGAATGTGTGTACGTCGATTTCGTACGACCTTAAATTAATTAAACGAAAAATAATTAAAACCACACAGCACCATTTTAACTCGAAATCTTGTAGTAATTAATGAAAAATGTTGATCATTAAGGCAAACATGTAGCTCCAAACAATCTTGACCTTTGCCTGTGCACGCAAATAGCGTAAATAGTTAGAGAAATGCAGAGCCCGATACGAAAATACATAGCTACATACCCTCAAGGAAAAATTTAAAAATGTTTCCAGCGCTTGTTAGCTAGGCTAGAAGTTACAACATTTTTTAAACGCCACTTGAGAATATTCTGTACAGAAAATATAAAGCGGTACTCGTGTTGTGGTTTAAATAATATAAGTTTTACTTTATGCCTAATTGAACGCTTATATTATAGTTGAAAGATTGGTCAGCTCTTAACTGCCATAGCTTTTATCTTGATTCTTTTTTTTATTTTTGTATAGCTAATTACCTTCATTGTTTTCACATAAATTACCAACAAGAATAATGTAACTAATATTTTGTAAAACCTTGATTTAAAAGAGTGTCCGTGGAGTTCCTTGCTCGTTCTTTTCCATAGAGACCTACCTATGTTTTAGTACGAATAACTATCTTCAACTTTTCTGACTAACTGACCGACTCTTTGACAATTCAAAAATGCCTGTAAATAGTCTAATTGAAATAATTGCTTTCGACTTTGACTCAAACAAAGAAATGCCGCAACAAAAGCCTTTTTAATGCTCAGACATCGTAATAAAATAAGATGAGTACAACATAGCTTATAGTTTGAAATGCTTTTGAGAAAACCGCTGTTTCTCAAACGATACACTTTCCTCGAAATAGTTTTTCCAATTGCTAACTGCCGTTAAGACTGGCCATTACATAACCCAATTCTCTTGAATTTCCCGATCCGCCCACAAATCTTCTGTGAAAGGTAGGTAGTACTTTCATTGAATTACCTTTAACTGGAAGAAGCTAAGTACTCGACTTCCCATTACCAATGACTTATGGATTTCGCCCTCATTTTATGGAACGTTAAATATTGGACTGTTCGCTGGAATCGACAGGGTTTTACTGGGTAACCTGTGTTCGCTGTTTATAGGTTAACATTTCTGGGTAGTGCAATGACGTGGTCAGGATATAGGCGAGCTTGTTTTTAATCGAATTCAAAATAAAGGTGGTTCTCTGTTTCACCCGTAATGTATATGTCACAATCAAAACTGTTAACCAGTCAAAACTACTTTTGACTACAAAAACCAGTTAAAACTACTTATCAACTTTTTCAATTTATGTTCAATTTTATCCTTCAAACTTAGAAACCCATTAGGTTGGCAGGTTTTTTTGTGACCCTTTCAAAACTTTTGTTTTGTGGTGATTCTTATAACTAGGGCGCTCTGTATTTTTGTATTTGTAACGCAAACGCGTTTTATCTTAATAAGGCTTTTGACTGAAACTAGTCAAAAGTAGTTTTGACTGGTTAAGAGTTTTGACTGTAATATATTATATAAACTACTGATCCAATTTAAATGACGATTTTCGCTATTCGACGGCATGTTTTTCTCAGAAAATGTTGATGTATAAAACCTTGCCCTACATTATAAGACACCAGAGGGCTAATTCACGTAATTTTATGACGCGCCAATGTAGTTGTAGTGCAGTTGCAGTTAAGTTCAAGTTTGAGTGATAAACGGTATTCTTGTAATCTTTGAACTGGGCGTGAAGTGCACGTCAACTGTACGACAACCAAACTCTACCAAACTTACTTATGGTGTAGCCACATTAGAGAAAAAATATTACTCACTAAATAATTGAATAGAATCAATTAAATTTCAATGAATATGACGTTATTATAATAATAAAATAATACCCCAGTACATATTTTAGATCTTTTTAACCGTCATTTTGAGACGTCAAACGAATAGTAGAATACCGATCATGTTGCGTTCCGACGAACGAGAGAGAATACGAAAAACGCTGTTTTGATCGAAACTTAACTGCAACTGCACTGCAACAGCACTTCTTTAGTTACGTGAATTAGCCAACTTAAAAGTGGTTTAAGATTAGGTTTTAGTAATTAGTAAGGTCAAACGTTAGGAGTTCATTTAGGGACTATGAGGTTAACAATGATTTATGTTAAAATGTGAGGTGACTGGGCTAGAATAGCTAGAAATGGGGGGGCCATTTCATCCCTAGGGTGTCGTCAAAAGCGACAAAGGGAAAATCCGGAAGTCGGGCAGTAGCGGCTTTCGTGTACTTAACAACTTCACTGCGAACCCAAAGACGCCTGCCAACCGTGGGGATTATGGCACCCCCCCCACCCCTTTATGGAGGATGCCTTTGTTCAGCAGTGGGCGTCCTCATGCTGGTGAAGATGTAAAAATGTGGTCTACCTTTTTTTTTGTCATTTTCTATTTTTAGGTTAACAAAAGTATTAGTTTTAAAATCATTTGCTTTTATAGAATAGTAAGAAGTAAAATTTTTGGTAATAATTAGACATTCAAATGGAGATTAAATTTTGGTGTTCATTTACTATTTCAGGAAAAATAAAGTGTTTTTTTGCCGTTACATTTCCTAGATTTTGTGGTTCGTTAAACATAAACCTAATGTGTAGTGATAGTGTAGAGGCAAGGGTTGGTCTAGATGTAGGTCACACGTGGTGTCTATTTATAGTTTTCTAATCTGAACATCCGCGGTGACAGCCCCTTTATAAACACGAGATGGATATACTTAGATACGGAGAGGAGTTTAAAGAAACCTTTAACTTTGCCAATGGGAACCTAATACTAAGGCACTGCTGTGTGTATCTCTTCTCTTGAATTCTGTATAAATTTCCCTCGGTGATTTTATTAGTGAGATCGAGGTGAGCCGCTATTCCTTAGCATGAGACGTCAGGTCACTTCACCAAATTAAATAAAGGAATCATTTTAAAGATGAAGCTTTGTGAATGAGTAATGCATTTTCCTTTGCTAGCTTTTAGTCGTGATTTTGTTCGCGTCAATTTTCTTACGAATTTATATTATTTAGTAATAGAATATAGCCTGTAGCACTCAGGGATAACGTAGCTTCCGATCAGCGAAATAATTTTCAGAACCGGATTAGTAGTTCTGGAGATTAACACTTCAAATAAAATCATAAAAACATACACACACAAAATCATAACAACAAGTTATACATAAAGTTCCCTTCAGCAAAAGTTTTAATAAGGTCTCTCAATCTCTGTTTTAACTGTGAAACCGTTTCGTAATGAATTTGGATGATAGGAGCGCCTTCAAAATCTAAAAAGTGATAAATAATTTTAGCACAGAACACACATGACTTTAGTTTCGGAAGTCGGTGGCAATTGTCATGTGTGTCATTACATTACGTACTAAGTACGGTTTTCGTCACGTGTTTGCGACTAGTACATACGTACGTCATAAGCGGGTTACTGCAATTAAGCCCTGTCACGTGTGCATGTATGTGTAGATAATAATGGCCGAATGCAAATGGCGCAGAGGCTAATGATATGACCACCGTGTTATGTAAGGCTGAAATCTGATCCTACACTTTATTAACCCTTTATTAACCTCTACAGTCATGTATAAATGACAAACCAAAATGTTTCCAGCACGTGGTCACGACCAAGAAGATATAGATAAAAGTGGAGCAAACACTCTAAATACCTAAGTGAAACCAATTGTGGGCAGACCACGGAATAATAAAAACAAGTGGAAGTGCCACGCAGCCATCGAACGTGTGGCACAATTATGTGGAAATGATCAACATTGGTTCAGTCGCGATCAACTACTTGCTGCGACGTGACATATCGCACAATATCGCACGTAAGGAAAAAAAATCAACCATGCCTTATTGTGCAATTTTTACATGCAAAAATTTTAGCACGTCAAAGAGTGTTTCTTGCAGAGGTATATCGTATCACCAAAAAGTATAAAACTATCATATATTTCAATATAATCGATTTTTATCTGACAATACCATATTTTTGCTTTGATGCGAACTAAAAACTACCTTATGTCCATTCACTAAAGTCTAAATTAGCTTGCTCGCTGTCTTGACTGTAATCGTTTTACGTGGCATAAATTCTAGAAACTTCGACGCTACTCGTTTAGGGATGGGACACATTAATGCAAATAGTTCGTGTCGACAAAACAATAACACAATAACAATAACATGTTTTTAAAGATCCTAACTTTTTTTTTAATAAATAAAAGTACGAGTTTGAAAGAATGAGTTTTAAAAACCTTATACCTATATTCTGGCAAAAAGTCATTCATTCGCGGTTAGACGTAGGCCTATAAATATTCTATATACATGTATATAGTTTATTTTCATGTACAAAAATTGAGATGTCAATTATGTTTTTAAAAGACTGTCACATATTTAAAAAAGATATTGTCATGTCTAAAATAATGCGTCATTTCATTGGGATGTCAATCAATTTCCTACATACAATCATATTACGGACTCGATGAAAGGTATCGCAGAAAAATATGTCAATACATCATTAGTTAATCATCATTTTTGATCTATTACGTACATTAAAAAGATTAATATATTTCTTACATTGTACTAATTATCGATAACTTGACCACATCTCTTATTGAATAGCAAAATATTTAACAGTTGCATGCGAAAATGACATCTATTCTTAGTAACAATAGATGTCATGTTAAGTAATTTGGTAACAGCGCTCTCTAGCGTCGAATAGCTGAACTCGTTGGACATTGCTCGAACTGGATTGTTAGATGGAAAAAATCTCTTTAGTGATTTGGTCATGTAAAATAATAGCAACGTTCGTCAGTTGTGATATGATTTAATTTCGAACAACAATAAAATAAGCTTTTCGCCAAAGTTGCGTTCATAATTTGGAGCCAATTATATAATCGTTTTCTGTGTATTGCAAGTACGTTTTAATTTGCAGATGTGTGAGTTTGGCGACACTGGATCCAGTATTAAGTAAGACTAAGGGCACTTCCTCTTGTTTTTATTATTCCGTGGGGCAGACGCTCTATTTCTGTATGCGTACATAAGATAAAGAAAACACATATCACTGTCTCGTTCTTATGTATGAATTCAGAAAGAGAGCGTCTGTCCACAGTTGGTTCGACTTAGGTATTAAGAGTGTTGCCTCCACTTTTATCTATAGGTAAGCTTCTTGGTCACGACTACACGACAGGCATGACACACGGATGACTACTCTATGGTATTACGTTTAGAAACGTACTTCCATAGAGTAGAAATTCGTAGCTTGACGCCGAGGGCACATTTTTGTTTTTTTTATTTGACATGGCGATCAATCCCACGGATTTTTTAATATTATAAATGTATTGAAAGTAACTCGTGTCTGTTACGCTTTTACGATGAAACGGCTGAACCGATTTTGATGAAATTTGGTATGAAAGTAGCTTGAACCCTGGGGAAGGACATATGCTACTCTTTAATCAGTGACTTCGTCTGCATCCGCGATAACCGACATTCACGCGGACGAAGTCGCGGGCAAAAGCTAGTAAGTTAATAAAAATACAACCGCCTTCAAAATTCCTTCCTGTTTTTAGTTAAAAATGTAATTTATTGTCGCTTCTTTTTTTTTACTATTAAATAGGCTTGCGTTTGACCGCAATTCACCTGATCGTAAGTGATAATGCGGCCTAAGTTGGAGCACGCTTGCCTAAGATGAACCGGTTCACTCGTGCCTTAAAGATACCCAGATTATACTTATCAGGCAACAGAGAGGCGGGCAGGGAACTCCACTGTCTGGCAGTTCGAACAATAAATGTGGAGTCAAAGCGAGATGTTCTTAGTACCTACCATCTTCTTATCATCCAATTTCGGAGATCCGCGCGATCAAACAAACAAACTAGAACGAGTTACAGATGTAGTGTTGCCAACGGGCAGTCTGTCAGCTTTGAATACGAAGCTTTTCGCTTTTCTCTAAATATTCGCGGCACACACAATGCGGAGATTGTAGAAATTAGCTTTAGTATATTAGTATGATGTAAACAAACTCATCTCTCAATCAAATTGAAAAGATTGGAGAGTCATCATCATCTGCCTAGCCTTTCGCAACTATGCTGGGGCGGCATTCAGTCTAACGCAGTTGCAGCTGAATACCAGTGTTTTACATGCAGCGACTGCCTATCTGACCTCCACAATCAAGTTACTGAGTAACACGATACCCCTTGGAAAGAGTGGTGACAACCTTCTGGCTTCGACTACCCTTAACGACTGCCAAAGATCTACGAATGACAGCCGGGACCAACAGCTTTACATGCTTTCCGAGGCACGGAGGGATCGGTATGAAATCAATGGTCACCCATCCTCAAATCGACCGCGGCAAGCGTAGCTTGCTTAACCGATCGATCTGTACGGCTTTTATTTAGCCACGAGCTCCTCGCGAGTAAAAATAAAAACAAAAAGGTATGAGAAAATAAATTTAGAAAAAATCTTTGACAAGTGCTTCACTTAGCCTACGTGCACACAATGTTAAGTCAATGTTCTATAAATACTGCAATCAATAAACGTTAGTAGAGTCAACTGGCCCAGTTTGCTAGCATTGTTTGGTTTTAATAATGAAAGTGGGCAGAAATGAGAGGAAATAGTGTGACAACTACGATGTCAAAGATATAGGTTGAGAAAATAATGACCGGACTATAGAATACTATGGATGAAACAATATGGCCAACAAATGAAGGCCCAGTAAATATTGATATTGCATTATAGAATATATTTCCTGAGTTTCAGGTAAACATACATAAACACAACGCAACATAAACGCACGTGTACAGAACCACTGTAGACGTGCGTACATTCTAGATGTTTTTACGTTCATTGAGTTCATTTAGCAATAGGGTATTACACCCATTTTTTGAAAAGTGTCTCAATGAAATTCCACCAAAAAAAAACACAAATTTTTATTTAATCGATAAGTGCCATAAAAATGCATCTAAATTTTAAATTTTCAAATTTCGCGCGTAGTTTGACGAAAACGCCTCTTACTGGACGCCATATTGCTCGGCGTAAATTACGTCAGTTCGTTTTGTATCAAATGAGCTCATATTAAATATGATAATTGTATGTAATTTAAAAATAATTAAAAGATTATTTTGTAATAGGTTTAATAATGAAAAAAATTACGTTGGTTATGAAAATAATAAAAGCACAAAGCCTATATTACGCCAATCGGTTGACTGACAGTTGACAATTTTTTGTTTACACAGCCGTACGGCGTAATAACATGGCCGCTACTATTTCACGGTG
This sequence comes from Charanyca ferruginea, assembly GCA_947361185.1. Lineage (NCBI taxonomy): Eukaryota > Metazoa > Arthropoda > Insecta > Lepidoptera > Noctuidae > Charanyca > Charanyca ferruginea. The sequence continues at coordinate 23,465,762 of OX376069.1, read as the reverse complement.
TTTTATAACAGATTAAAAATACTGAAAACTTTGAATTGAATTAAAAAAAATATTTTGTTATTTTATGAATTAAAACTTACATTTTCCGACTGCTTAATGCTTAAACTGTCTCAATAACATATTTATAGATTTTTTCTCGTATAGAGTAAAACACCCTATTTACAGGCACGAACATTTTTTTTTAATTATGGAAAAAATAATTTAATTAACCTTAATTGAATCAACTTTATTAGCATTGACAGGTGCCTAGTTGTCTTGGTGGTGTAGTACATTATTCTTATTGCATAATCGTTAATGCTCGCTTATATCTGTAGCGACATCTATCGCACATGATGCGTACTACAAGCGACGATTCCTAGATCGCGCAATCAAACTTCTTCGTGACATTAGCATTTATACAAAATCCCGACTACAACCATCGGGCAATAGCCCATCAGACACAATTACACGCGTCTGGTCGGAGGACCCTCCCTTTTCTAAGGAGGGTGAGGAACTTTCCACTCTAAACCATACCTCTAAATATCCATTATTACCACGTTTTCCCATGAATATTAAGACAATCTATTGATAAAACGTGATACTCTGTGGTCCTGCTAAACATTCCATAACCTAATGCTATTACCCAGAACTTTTATGAACATCATCAAAATATATAGCGGTTCATATAACGACTCCCCGGGTGAAAACAGCACGACCTGTTTAACATTGCATGGATTCAGACCGTACAATATCTCAACAGAATAACGTTTCTCTATTCATTCAAGTCTAGTCTATATTCTTGTAGAGTGATATACCAAAAAGGGAGATAGGTATTGGACTATACTTTATTTTAAAGACAAAGTTTTTTTTTTGTTTGCAAGAGAGTTTGTATCTGGAAGACCTGGTCCGATTACAATAATTCTTTCACTGATATAAATCTACATTATTGTCGAGTGTTATAGGATATTTTATGCTGGCAATTCACATGGCGTAGTTGTACAACTATTCGCCTTAGGTATTTGGATAATACAAAATTTACCCTATAGTTATTGAAATAAAGTCGATTTTATATTATCCAAATAAGGCGAATATTTGTACAAATCCGTCATGTGTGATGCTACCACTTCACGTGGCGTATTTGTGAAAGTCAGGTCTTCACGTGGCGAAGTCGCAGACAAAATTTAGTTTAAAATAAATAAATACGTTCATTCTTAAGCATAATAACCAACATCTGACGCAGCCGAATTTACAGTGGATAACATGATGATGCATAAAAGACTTATTCCCCTTTTTGAAATAATTATGACCATGGAGGCAAAAATGAACATGAAATGAATGATGACGAAGGTTTTAACAAGTGTGTGTTGCCAGAGTTGCTTATTAAACAGAAACGCGGTCTTTAACTGCTGGCCTCTTAAAGAAGCTCAGAGTCACGCAGCGACCCTTGGAGAGAGTTATGCTTGGAGTTTGTTTGCGCGATAAAATCCGGAACGAGGAAATTCGCCGAAGAACTAAGGTCACCAACATAGCTCTCAGAATATATGTAAGTTGAAGTGGCAATGAGTAGGCCACATCGCTCGAAGAACCGATAACCGATGAGAAAGAAAGGTTTTCGAGTGGCGACTACGAACTGGAAGACGTAGCGTTGGTAGGTCTGTCATCAGTTAGATCGATGACATCGTTAAGGTCGCCGGTAACCGGTGGATGCAAGCGGCAGATTGCCGCTCGTTGTGGCATTCTGTGTGGAAGGCCTTTGTTCAACAGTGGAAGTCCGGCTGTTGATGATAATGATGAGGCAAAAATACCCGTAAATAAATAAATATTAAAAAGTCTAGTTACACTGATTTTTAAATCTCATACAAAGGAAACTAACCGCAAACCAAGCTATTAGTTATCGCAAACCAAGCTATAGCCTTATCCTATTTGCAAAATTATACAGTTTGATTACTTGTTGACCAAAATATAATTAGATTAGTTTTACATAAATCGCTCTGTCGGTACAGTCCCATAAGGGCAATAATATTCAGATAACAAGTAATCTATCTGCCACAGTGACAGCCGGTGTTACTCAATCAAGTCTAGTCTTCGGTGTTACAGGATTATCATTCCAAGTTACCTGTCCAAAACTAAAGTTAGATCATCAATCAACCTGCTTGCTTAACTTATTAAAACTTTCAGAGGCACTGGCGACATTATCTTGTTATCCCGTTGGAAAATCCTGAGTTTAGGAAGTGGTCTTAATTTTCAAAACTTTTACCATCATTAAAATCGGTGTCTAGTTAAAATCTATCGGTTCCATCTTTTAGTTTTATATTTGTAACATAACTTGTTTAACCCAAATCGTTATTTAACTATGATTTCGCTTGACCTACATATATATTTTTTTAATCACTTAAACTCGGTTCTAGGTTTGTTTTATTACAAAAATCTCAATAATGTAGGTACTGTAATTACTAGAACGTGATTACTGTACCGTGAGGGTTCAATCTACTTGATTGGTACACACTTTGCGTTATTACTTCGTATATTGGTCTAATGTCTAATTATTATAAGACTAATATTCTAATTTAGAATAAAGTTTATCTTATAGGTATAAATTAATCAAATAAGGTGGACGGCATGTCTCTGTTTCCTTGGAAGTTGAGTGGGCTGGCATGAGCTGCTTTTTACCGTAATCAGAGGATAAGCATTGCCATCCAACGTGGCAATGCAGCCAGTCTCTTGGGCACATTCCCTGATGGCGGCGATGTGGAGGAATTTTTTCATGCCTTATTATTATCCTTGTTTATTATTTATAGGCTTTTTTATTATTCGTGTAAATATTGTACATTAATAACCTAGTTTGAAATAAGAAGAAATGAAAAATAAATAAAGTTGGATATGGTTTAACCAGCCAGTCTCTACAGTACCTATCTTATCATGGTAAAAGAAGGGAACTAGCGTTATATTAATATTACCACCATTTACGACCTATAAAAGGTTATACCCCACGTTTCTGCTTTATGTCCAAGTTGGATCAACGGTTTATATTATTGGGTTACGTCATTTTAGTACACATAATTGCCACGATTTATCATTTAATATATATTTGTGGCAATATAGTGGCCATCAAAAACTTGATTACTTTGAGAAGTACTACAAGGTGCAAAAGGACCACGTCAAAAATTGTGACTCGACTTAACTACAGTTTCTCGAAACATAAATTAATGTGACAAATTTTCAAACGCGCGTAAACTGCTGTAATTGGATGTTTATAATTCAGTGCTAAGACACATCACCGGGGCAACGTTTACTCATTTTGTACAACAAACTAACCTCCGGTTTATCGAATGAGAAATTAATGTGCTGTGATTGGTTGGTTGTTCATCATTCAGTCAACAGACACATCACCTAGACACATCACTCATTCAAACAATGTAACGCCCGGTTTCGAACGAAAAATTTATGAGACAAATTGTCAAACGCGCATAAGCTGCTGTGATTAGTTGTTGATAATTCAGTCAAATGTTGCTTATCATTGCCACACAAATTAAAGCTGCACAAGCACGTGCACACATGGTGCTGTGTGCACAGATGAGTTGAACTATCTAAAGCTGTTGTGATTGATTGATTGATTGAATTATCAACACATGCACGTTTGACAATTTGGCACATTAATTTTTCGTTCGAAAATCCGGAGTTATCTATACATGAACCATCAACACATTTTCTACAATCGCTGTAGTTAGAAGAAAATTGATCCACCATTATTAGCTAGAAAGACTTCCGCCTCGCCACCAGATTCACAGGGCCACATAATTGGTGGCCCTGTGAATCTGACTCTGTAAAAACCCGAAATTAAGAAGATAATTGCCGTACAAGACAAAAAACCTCGAAACATTTTTACCCCGACTGCAAGGAAAGGGTTATGTTTATCGCGCCGACAAAATAAAATAAAATATTCTTTATTACCTGATATCTTCCAAACTACTGAACGGATATATTTCGTTGTTCTTAGATACGTGACGAAAAAAAAAAAACGTGGCAGCCGGAAAATACCATTGTTCGAAGTTTCAAAAAAAAGATTTTTGTCCATAGCTATAATATGGGTATCAAATTCAAGGGCTTATTTTTAGGATTCTAAAAATGTATATCATCACAGTAATCATTAAAAAATAAAAACAGAAATCACGTAATAAAACTATTTTTTCTTCGATATCTGCAATGTGGATATCAAAATAAAGAGCTCATTTTAAGGATTCCAAAAAGATATTACAATTTTTCCGTTAAACGAAACGTGAGTATTGTTACACATCATAGATTGAGAACAACGGATTAACTCTCTGTGTGTGTGTATTACAATCCTTAGTAATTTAATAATAATACAAAAAAAAAACCCGGCCTAGTGCGTGGTGGGCTACGCGCAATGTAGGGTTTCGTCGTTGCCATATAAGTATGGCAACGACGAAACGATATAAAATATGGGAACTGAATATGAACTGCATGGGTAAGCCCATGCAGTTCATATTCAGTTCCCATATTTTATATTTTTAAATTGTCACGCCATAGCAGACACCACCGACTTTATATTCATGCTGAATTACAGCTTTCTCTTTGAGCTACATAGCAGACCGACGGACGGACGGGCACGGCGAAACTATAAAGGGTTCCATATTGACTTCGAAACTCTAAAAAACACGTAATAGTAAAGATACACCAGAATTGCAACAGGATAGACCGCTTACGTAACTTAGAATAGGTATTCATAACTGAAAAGTATCAAATAAAAAAATGAATTAGAAAAATAAAAAACCCGACTGCGTAAAAAGTAAACTTTATATAAAAACTGAAAAGAAATAAACAAGTCCTGTAGTCTAGAATTATGTTTAGTAATGTTGAATAACTATACCATTGAAATGAAAACCACGCCAACAGCGATTTGATCAGTCGGGGGACCCATTATAGGGAAGATTTGAACCGGTCTAGATTTTAATGGGTTCCGACTGATCAAATCGCTACTGGCGTGGTTTTCATTTCAATGGTATAGTTATTCAACATTACTAAACATAATTCTAGACTACAGGACTGTTTATTACTTCTCAGTTTTTATATAAAGTTGACTTTTTACGCAGTCGGGTTTTTTATTTTTCTAATTTATGTTTTGCCCTACATTTTTGTCCTCTGTAAACATTTCAACATAAACATGATCTTAATTACATAAATTATTAACTTATAAAGCTCAAATTCGTATGATAACCCCCGAATTACCTTGTCATAATCGCATGAGGCCTTTTTATTAAGTCATTATTATTCAATTACCACAGTGAAAAGCTCTGAGGTACATTCCGAGGGTCCTTTTGAAGATCAGCATGTTCAACTAAGTGAATTTAATCTTATGATCAAAGCTGGGTTGGATTGAGGATAGCTTTCAGGTTCACAGGTTTGGGTAGTAAGTAGGTCCTGTACTTTAATTGATTGAAAAGTGAATTAGTAATGGATTTAGGAAAAACTGTTTAGAAATAACACTGTTTTGACTGTTATCAGTGGAAACTTGTACATTGGTTTTAGTTTTTTATTTTTCAAATGAAAATCAAATAATTCATTTATTTACAAACATGGGTAATTAGTACATAGATGTTCTTTTTTACATAATGATCGTCCATATTCTACCGTCGTATGAGCATGCAAATAAAATTCAATTCTAAATTTAAAATCAAATTTAAAAAAATACATTACAAAAGATAAATGTCAAACCATAAAAATTATATAAATGTCAAATTTAGGTTATAACAAAAAAAAACTGAAAAATGTCGGACTGGTTACAATAATAAAATGAGTCAATCAGTCAGCTATTTATCATTAAGGAAGTCGTCAATTGTGTAATAACTTTTCTCAGTTAATATTTCGTTAAGTGCCTTTTAAATTTTATTACAGTTATATTTTTTATTATAAATGCGCGACCGAGCGAGACCTTTTCACGAGCACTGTTTATATTTTCTTTTTGTTTTATTAAAAGTTAGCTCACTCTAGGAATTTCTCTTGTATCGTGGATGCGTTAACAAACATATAAACTCACATACGGTGGTCAAAAAATATTTGTTCCATATGAGAAACGAACCAGCACCACGCAGCCAATCGCTCAGCCAGAGCGCCATTCGCGTCGTCTATATCATCATCATCATTATCAGCCGAAAGACATCGACCGTTGAACATAGGCCTCCCCCATAGAACGCTACAACGAGCGGCAACCTGCCGCTTGCATCCACCGGTTACCCGCGACCTTGGCGATGTCGTCTATATAGCTTAATTTAAATTTATTTACTTTTAATTGACTGGAATTGTTGTTTTTAGTGTGCTAATTCCGTTTAAGAATACAAATTCTACTATTCTAATTGACTCACAAAGGAGGAACAATTGTATTCAGTTTCAAAGAACCAATCTGAAAACTGACTGAAATAGACCAAATTCAATACAGTTAAGCACTCTAGGTATTACCACTTAGACCACATAATTGCTGTTCTCGCCCCATAAGACCTTGAACGTCAAACTTTGCCGAAACTACGAAATTGTGCCTCCAATTTGTTTGGAAACTTAAAGACTTTAATGCTTTTGCGTGGAAATTTGTCGAGAAAATTGCAAAACAAAATGGACACTTCGACAGAGTACGTGATGCCAAAGACATTTTTGTGTCTCTCTGTTTCTTATTATTTTGTTTTGATGGTTCCGTGCCTCAGGGACTTTTAATGGGTAACTTTGTTGCCCGTCCGTCTCAACACCCATTTTCCCAGGAATGCGTAGAAGTATTAGGTAGGAATTTATTTAAAATGCTTATGTGTCTTTGGCTTAAGGGCGCGTATTCGATTTAGCGCAACTCAAAATCTAAACGTTTGCTAGAACGGCGTAGCAGCATTGACACACACTAGTACAATACAATGGTCTGTTTGTGTGCATCAGAAAAAAAATGTGCACGAAATAAGCACGAATCATTGAAATTGATCGGCAAACGACAGCGTGCCATGTTTTACAGTGCTTTTTAAAATAATTGTCTAAAATAAATGAGCTCGTACAACGGACTGAAACATATTCTGTATATTAAGCATAACATTTACTTTCATAAAATAAATATATCAGTTATGTTTTTATTCAAATACTGGTGAAAAAACATTGTCAAGTGAACCGATTTTCTACTTTTTCAACATTGTTTTTTAATACATAATAGTAATATTTTCGTAATTTTAGGCTCAGTAGCTGTCTTTATGACTGTATATACCGTTGAAAAAACGCATAAAACAAAATATTTTGGCATATTGTAATGGTTGTATTCGTCCTGAAAGTTAACTCTGACGTCTATTTTCGTAAAACGATATGAAAGAATTGTCTTCGCTTTAAAAAACCATAATTAAAAATTATACTTTTACTCTGTAGCTGTCTAAATCAAGACTTAATCTTTCCAAAAACTGTAAATTGTCTTTAAATAATCTGCTCACATAATTACGATATTGCTCTGGGCAAAACGCAAAAACATGAAGTTTTCGTCACGTATCGAATACGCGCTCTTAATCAAAGCAAACACAAGTTTCATAGTCAACGCAAAAAAAAAATACGGCTTTTATGCCACATATTTCGACACTCGCACATTTATCGAAAATTCAACGTAGGAAAATTGACCTACAATCATGAAAGGCAAAAAGCAAGGGCTTGCATGCAGCACAAATCAATGAAAAAGTCCAAAAATCCTTATTTGTACTTAAAATTCTACTAACGTTAAGTATAAACACGTTGGTGAGGATGGATGGATTTTTGCTTCTCTTAAAATGCTGAACGGAATGAGTTGAAATTTTGAACACAGGATAATTTTCATTCCCGTAGGATATTAGTATATTAGTGACTGGCTTAATTATAAAGTCTACGCAGACGCACACGCGGTCAGAAGATAGTACAGAGGCCAGCATATGAAACTACAACAGTCTGTCAAATTTCTTTGATACGTTTTCAACTTTATTACACAACAATAAAGTTCATTCAATTGGGAAAAGGACAATGCCAGAAACTCTATAGAACTTTGCCACACTCTATAAAAATCATGTGCAATAAGTATGTAGCATCTTACTGTTTATTTATTGCTGATAACTAAACATTAGTCTTAGTGACTGTAGAACTTGCGGTTTCCGTTTAAATCTAAAAACAATAATGACATTGATTATAGGTTAAATTGTATTTTAGGTAAAATGAGTTTGTATTTTGTGGGTAGGTATTTCGTAATCCGCAAGTTCTAAAGAAAAACAATTTAGTATAGACAGGTTCTATATTCATTACAATTATTTTCATTAATTTACTTTTTCTGTACATGTGTTACTTTTTCTGTACATGGGTGGGGCAGGATCTGGCATTATCATTTGACAGCTTGGTACCTATGTTTGATGTGCTGGCGTCTGTACATTATTAAATTAAAATTTCTTCTCATTTGGCGATGCGCGTCCTTAGCCCGTAGAGTGCAGGCGAGTGCCAAAAGCATCTTGACTTTGATAGCGAGCTGGCTAGGCTGCGTGTTTGTGAACCGCTGCTGCAAGGTGTCAGCTGAGCCTGTAACCCTGCGGTAGTAGCATGACTCTTCCTTTTTGTACTCAGATTTATTAATTTTACTAACGTAGCCTGTAAATTTAAGTAAATTTTTACACGAGTCTTGGGATTTGAATTAAATGATTCTATTCTATTGTCATTATCATCATCAGCGGAAATACGTCCACTGTTGAATATAGGCCTCCCCCATAGAACGCCACAATGAACCGGTGGATGCAACCTGCCGCTTGCATCCACCGGTTACCCGCGACTTTGACCATGTCGTCGGTCCATCTGGTGGGAGGCCTACCAACGCTGTGTCATCCGGTTCGTGGTCGCCATTCGAAACCCTTTTTCCCCATCAGTTATCGGCAACTTGGATATTTTGAGAGCTATGTCGATGACCTTAGTTCTTCGACGAATTTCCTCGTTCCGGATTCTATCGGGCAAAGAAACTCGGCGGTAGCTCTCTCCATAGCTAAGTGTGTGACTCTGAGCTTCTCTAGGAGGCCAGCAGTTAAGGATTACGTCGTTTCTGTGCCATATGTTTTCTCTGGCAACACAATAATAATAATAAATTTCGTTTATTTTCCCCCTTAAAACATATTATTTACAATTTAAGTTAGTACAGAATAGGAAGAGAGACAGGAGCCCAAACTAAGCAAGGCTTGTATCTTGGGTCTCCTGGCCCCAACCGAAGATCTTAAACGCTACTACTAACTTAATACATCGGAGGGATCAGGATGTACAATACGGTCAACGTAACTTGGCGCGTCTGAAGTTAGCTGTTTGGCTGCGCAATGGAACTTTTAGGAACGAAATTGTCTACTGCGCAGCTACTCGGTTAACTTCAGACGCGCCAAGTTACGTTGACCGTACTGTATATGGGAGTGAAATGGACGAGTACCGTGTGTATGTAGGTGTGTGTATATGTAAATATTTGTGCAACAATGGTTATAAATACTCGTCTTTAGGACTGTGAAATATTGAACGAAAAGATATCTCGTAGTTTCCCGAACGCTGCTTATTCGAGTAGATTCTATTCTATTCTATAAAAATAAATAAAGAAAGTAACAACCCAATACCATTCCCCTTTCCGAAGACTCAATGACCGCCGTTAATTTACATCAAATACCATATCGTTGGCAAAGCCATCTTATTTAAAAGCATTTGAATGTTTTCGCTAGACGGACAGCTTCTAAATAAAACATGGCGGTTTTATTTAAAAACATGAAAGCCTGAGGCTTTCGTTTTGCTTCAATGCTAAATATAGCAGCGGTATTACGTACCTATTCCTTTTGTTTCTCAAGCGATGTTGTAAATTTATTGTTTAAAAATGGACTTTGTAAAAACTCTGGTTTAAAGAAGGCAGGATTTGTACAAAAAAAATAAAGATGTTTAGAGAAGTTCAAATTCTAATGCTTATATTCTTGGGTACCTAAAGTGTATCTTCTAGCATTTACAATATTTTTAAAACCCCGCAAATAAAAGGGAATAGTTTAACGTAAAACTCATTATTTCAGAACGAAACGGCGACTGACAGTAACAGTGACACTAACAGTCGCCGTTTCGCAGTTCTTACACTGAAATTGCACCGTTTTATGGGAAATAATGTCGCCAATAATGATTTTTTTTACACACACTTGTCACATCACTTGTCTGCCAATTTGATAGATCCGTTAACGTCACTTGTACCTTTCTTTTTCTTATAAGCACAAAATGAGCATCGAGATGAAACAAAAAAGTGTTATTTTCATTTATGCGGAGGTTTAAAAATATGGTATGGTATGGTGGTAATCTACTCCTGGTAATGTATTCTTCACATTGGAAAATATTTTAAACCCTCTAAATGTTTTTTTTTTATACAAAGTAATGTATGGATCTCGCCATGATTCTTTGGGAACTGTATAAAAATTCAAAGCGAGCAAAGTCGCAGGGAAAGTAAAGTAACTTCTAATTGTGCTTGTCGCATAAAAACAAACCAAAATGCTTTATGAAAACGTCGTGTTTCCAATTCAAAACTCAACTGGAAGCGAATACTTTTACGTCATCACGCTCGTACTAAGCCTACAGGGGTAGCTACTGAATTTGTATACGATATTTTATATTAAAACATCATAAGAAACAAACATTACAAGTTTCCAAATTAGAGGAACATGTTGTTTAGATTGCTTATACAAACAGCGGCAATATAGATTAACTAGCTTTTGGCCGCGATTTCGTCCGGGTAAATATCGGTTATCGTGGATGCAGACAGAGACGCGGATAAAAACTCTATTACAAAAAAGACAACCACCTTCAAAACCTACAAAATGATCAATAATTTAGCACAGAACACTTATGACTTTTATTTTGGAATTCGGCGGCTTTTGTTCTGTTTGTTGTTACGTATTGCCCTTTTTGTAAAAAAAAAGCTTTTTATTTTTCGCTTTTTACTGCCCCTCTTGTTGTCATCCAAATTCATCAAGAAACGGCAACACTAAAAAAATAATTTTCGATATCGATCCACAATAGCCAATGATATCACGTCATAAGTGAAAATCAATAAAATTAAGTCATCCCCTAATTATCCACCCTAAAAGGTGGAGTATTTTAATGAAATTTACATCGGACCACCCCTGAGGCATACATACCCAATGTATTAATAAAAGAATTTTGAAAATCGATGTAGAAATTCCGGAGACATCGCTTAGGTACTTAACAAACACAAAAAAAAACATACAGTCCAATTATTTTTTTTGAATTCTTTTAAAAAGTAGCCTATACTTGGGGTCCTTAGCTTAGTTTGCACCAAATTTCAGGAAAATCGTTCGTTCAGTAGCTTAGCTCTGAAAGTGTAACAAACCAACAAATCAACTTTCGCTTTTATAATATTATTAGTACTTGTGGATTAATGTTTGCACTTAGTAGAATGTTGCCCGTATTTTCGACAGGTAGCTATTAGCACTCGTATTTGCTTTTACAACATCAAGTAATGTTTGTTCACATACCCAATCAACATTTACAGGGAAAACGGTTAATTTTCTCTTATCGTTAATTTGTATTTCCACAGTATCGATTTTGTAGGTACTTTAGAGATTCTGGCTGGTTCGGCCATGTTTAACTTTATTTTAGTGTTGGAATTTAACTCTCCATGCGCTGAGTTTTGTAGGGTTTACAAAAGATGTTCAATCTAATCTAACTTTGATTCTCTTACTAAGCAGAAATCTAAAATTCAAAACTATTTATCCGACTTGTTGTAAGCGTTCTGATGTGTTGAAACCTAAAACCATGGCTGTATTTACCAAAACAGAAGGCAGCTATGACTAGTTGTCATTTGAGGATGAGGCTATTGCTATTGAATAATACCAGCCTTTTAATGTCTCACACTGCAGGGTACAGGGGTCGTCGCCAACATCACAAGCACAACGCCTGCTCCATTAAGCAATTTATTTTCTGACATAAATATTAATTTATAAATCAAGCTTTCCTCGCGATGTTTTCCTTCATCGATGAGTGATGTCCAAGTTAAACTTACAAAGTACGATATGAATTTAAGAAGTCAGATTGATTCTTGCTTCTTCTTCTAGTGGTGTCGACCTACCCACAATTTCATGCATGAGAGGCCCGCCTCTCTAGCAAGAAGTTTTGCATGTTGACAGTCTCTCAGACATTTGTTTTCATAAATATCTAAAAACTATAAAAGGACAAGCAAAACGTAGACTGCGATGCGTTTTTTACAACATGATTTTAATATCGGGTTATAGTGCTTCCCTAAATTAAAAGTGATTAAATTATCTTTCGAAATAAAATCTCCATACACGCTCGATCTAAAACAGTGTCCTCCTCGATTTATGATCGGCACCTAAGAGAGTATGATGGATCGCTTAATGTAGGAAAGCGACATGTAATAGAATAGATGATGAATTAAATTTAGTTTAACACTTAACATATTGTTAGTTTAGCTTTTAGATTGTAGCAAGAGTTTAAAGAGCTGTCAATGGAAGAAGACCACTTTTGAATCTTTGAACAGTGCAATGTATATTTTCTTATTCAATGTTATTCCTCACCTGTGTAGGGTCTAGCTCTAATGGGGTCACGGCACCGGTAGGGGTTAAAACTACATGTAAGAAATATCACCTGGCTTATTCCTTTGTGTTATATTATGAACTAACGACCTGACCCAGCTTCGCATTGGCCTATAGCCTTCCTCGATAAATGGACTATCCTGAGATATACTGATGAGATACTGAGATTAGCGCGTTCAACCAAACAAACAAACAAACTCTTCAGATTTATAATATTAGTATAGATATTGAAATTATCACCACCCTTTTTTAAAGCTCCGCCTGTCAGCAATAGCGGTTGACTGTCAAGTCCCTATTGCTCTATTTTCAAACCGATCTCATGTTTATTTATTTGGATTAGCAACAATTGTTTAGGTACACTAACATCTTAAACATAAAAATAACATGACGTGTTTAAAACTTTAATTAAACAGTGTATTACTAAGTAAATACCTAAAGAAAATGTAGGTAGGTAGGTATGTGTTTTTTAAAAATAATAATTGATAAATATTTGGAACGTTTTAATGAACAACACATTTTGATGAAAACTGCAGAAATATGAACAACTTCTTTGAATAAAACATTGTGTATACCTGCAGTTACTTTCAGAAAATGTTATGCAACACGTAATGCATAGGCTTGCGCACGTTTCCCCTGTTGACATGAAACACCGTGACCCAAATACAGCAGGGTACGTATCACCCATCCATGTATTGTACAGAGGAAAATTTCGTTCTTTTAAAGCCAAGATTTTATCAGGTAACGTGACATTTGTGGCCTATCCAGGCACTTTATTCCCCATATTTCTCCACACACCGCTGCGACGTGAACTCTGAGAGATAAAGAAGAATAAAACAGACGCTTTGGAAATGTGGTGTTGAACGAAAATGCTTGGAGTGTCGTGGACAGAGTTTCACACCAACATATCAACACTCCAAGAACTCAGCATCTAGCAGTGTTTATCAGCGGCAGTCCAGGGTCGAACAGTAAATTTTTGACACGTATCACGGTCAAGAGTGTCGGAAGCGTCGAAATAGTTGAAGTCACGAGAGCACGCGACAGATCACTCAAGTGATGAACCGATCAGTTCACATCTGCACTAGGCGGCCCATTGAATGAGTGCGCACGTATCACACCCAATAGAGAAGGATGGAGTCGCATCGTGAAGCGGATTACGGCTGCCCGGAATCTTATTGCCATATGATGACCACGAACACTTAAACCAGATTAAATGCAAAGGCTGCGTAAATTACAAAACCAGCGTTTGTTTAATTCTACCATACAAGTACCAAAATAAAGGCTTAACATGGTTCTGGTTTGGAAACGAATGCTGGAATATTATATTTTATCAGTGCTGGTCTAAAAATCTCTGTCGACTTTAAAGCAAGTAATCTTAAAGTTGGCTGTCAATCTCTAGCATCGGTGGTATGGTAGCTCACTGAAAACCTCACCTAAATTCATCGAGGGAGAAATACAGAAGAGACTGGCGGTTCTTCATCATCATCATCATTTCAGCCGAAAGACGTCCACTGCTGGACATAGGCCTCCCCCAAGTGGCGCCAATTTTCCGACCATAGATATCCGTGGTTGCGACCCACTGGTAGGTCGCAAACCAATATTGTATGGGCCCCGGAAGATGACGTGACAAAAAAACGCAACAGTTCTTTGATCATTAAAGCCAAGAGGTGAATGCCGAATTCGGAAGTGCTAGATGGGTCGCGGTCCAATCAACTTTGGGAACCACTGATCTTCATAAAGGTATCCTTATTTATAGCTATGGCCCTATATGAGACCAAATTAGAAATAGATGGCATTTGTTTGATTTTGACGTCGATATTTTAAACTAGCACTTGCCCACGATTACGGCCGCGTAATTTTCCTTACAGATCCTCAAGGATAACGTATGTAGTTTCCTAATAGGAAAAGAATTTTCATAATCGGGCTAGTAGTTTCGGAGATTAGGGCGTTCAACAAAAAAAACAAACTCTTCAGCTTTATAATATTAGTATAGATGATCAATCATTCATCCATCTTCCATATAAACAACTTTCCATGTATGAACTCTTGCCCCAATTCGCAAGTACCAACCGTAATTCTGACATACGATTACATCTCGATGTTATCTCTGGTCATACACTCGCTGATAAAACTGACCCTAAACAATATCTGGTAGTTTTATCGTTGGACAAGCATTGCGAAGATAGTGATGGCCAGTGAAAGTGATGGGTTGGGCATTGACCACACCGCTGTCAACGAAAAACAAACTGTATTTGCAAAGGCGAAAGTATAATTCTGAGCGGTCCCAGTCTTGCGTGAGACCTTTCTGTCGGTGATATCATATTAAATGTTATTGTATAACACCGTATAATGTGTGTGCCTTGGTTACTTTTCGTGTTTGTCGACTGGCTCTCATAACAGTTAATTTGCTGTGAAGCTAGCAGGTCAAATGAAAGGTTTCTAACCGCAAAATCAAGTCCTATAATAACTGTGGAATAGTTTAGGATGGCGCGGATTTTGCGCTCCTTTAAATATGCGATAATTAAGTTGGTAAATGTAAATAGAATAGAATTTTCGAGCCGTTTGGGGTTGAAAACCTCGGGTCGTAGAGTCCGAATGCTCATCTTTTTAAGGAAATGTCGCGAAAGTTGGTTGACACTGCCCGTGATCTAAAACCTGATTTTTACCTAGGTCAAAAGCAAGCATTTTGTCACCCAACGTAGCAATGCCGCCAGTCTCTTGGGCACATTCCCAGATGACGGCGATGTGGAGGAATTTTTGATGTTTAATTGTATAAGTTTTTTAGTTTAATAGGTATAGGTTTTCTTTTTTATTATTAGTGTTTAATATTGTACATAAATAACGTACTAAAGTATGTAGATTACTTATACTTTGTAAAATAATAGAAATATACGATAAATTTGACGTAATTTGTGCAAAAGATAAGGGTATTTCTGACCTTTTAAAGGTATAATTACTTATTTAGATTAAGTATGTAATAATTGTGCCGAAACGTGGACACTCACCGTGGGCCTGGTCCACAAATTCAAGGTTGCTCAGCGTGCCATGGAGAGAGCGATGCTCGGAGTTTCTCTGGTGGATAGAATTCGCAATGAAGTCATTCGCCAGAGAACTAAAGTCACCGACGTTGCGCATCGAATTAGCACGCTGAAGTGGAAGTGGGCCGGCCATGTCTGCAGACGGACAGACGGTAGATGGAGCAGACACGTTCTAGAGTGGAGACCGCGTTTGGGCAAGCGTAGTGTGGGACGCCCTGCGGCACGATGGACCGACGATTTAAAAAAGGTGGCTGGCAGCGGATGGATGCGGGTTGCCCAAGACCGGGTTGGTTGGCGATCTCTGGGGGAGGCCTACGTTCAGCAGTGGATGGCAATAGGCTGATATATATATGTAATAATTAAGTCAGTGAATGTAAATAGAATAGGAAAACATGATAAAGTTAACGTAGCTTGTAGCTATAAATAAAAGATAAGGATATTTGTGACATTATAAGGTATTTACACTATACATAGAACAGTTATTTCGATGTTAAAGTTATAAGCAAACATCTTGCACGTTAGAAGGAATGAGTGTGTAGGAGTATGAACAATTCCATTAACGGACGAGCAGCGATACGGCAAAGCGCCAACGCTATATGGTTGAAGTTCCTCGGTCTCGAACCAAGCGATTTGCTTCCACGTTTATTGAGTGAACTGCCAAACTGTGGAATTCACTGCTCGCCTCTCTGTTCCCCGATGATTATGATGTATCTCTTCAATGTACGAGTAAACCAGTTCGTCCTAGGCAAGCGTGCTCTACCTTAGGCCGCATCATTATTCAAGATCAGATGAGCTGCGGCCAAACGCAATCCTATTGGTACAAAATTATCAATTTTAAAAGGTGCTTTATCTCGTATCCCCTAATGTTATACAGATGTGGCACGGGCAGAAGATATCAAAGATGATTGAAGTATAGTTAGATAACTGCTGCAATTTCAACTAAGCGGAGTGACAAGCCAATCTTAGAGCCCATGGAATTTCGAAGAATGCAAATTATTGTCCGGACGGCAGACGTGTCGAAGGCATAACACAGTCTAGTACTGCAACGTTATTCCATATTAAAGTGAAGTGAGTATGAGGTGACCTGGCAATCCCAGGTATCGATTGGGATGACAGCACACCTCACCTAAATTTATAGAAGGAGATTTCGCTTGGTACGAAGTTTCCAGGGCCCACTTTATATGTGCTAAGGATGGCTTTACAAGTCCCCTGAGGGTTTTAGCCAACGAACAAAAAGTATAGTCAATGCTTAGTATTCTTGGACATTCGAATTCAAATAAGAGAAATAAACGACATAAAATAGGTGAATTTAGTGTAATATTTTTCTCCTGTTTATCGTGTGTAAAATTTTAGGCAAAGTAAACAAAACCATAATATACTTAGCCATACCCTTAATAAAGCAAATCAAGTGATAATTTAGGGTTTTGGGACCAGTTTTCTGATAAAAAAAGGGTCTGGTATCGTCTGGGATCAGAAACGCGACATCCTTGTCGCGTAAGAACCAAAATCACAATTTGGGCCCTATTTGCTGAACGATTTCTTCCAGGATTAAAAGCCTGTGTCTGATACTCTGTCTGATACTGATATCTCTTTAGATGCTCGGAAATTATATTTCTGATAAATGGTATTTATTCTGTAAATAGCAAGTATGGAGTTTCTTGCAAATGATGTTTACAAGAGCCTTTTAATGGTCTTATTAATCCAGAAAACTTTACTTAAAATTCCTTCAAAAGGACTACTGAAAACAAAGGTTGATGAAAACGACTTCAACTATTGTATACTTAGTCATCTTACAAAAATGGTTTACAAATAAAAGCCTGAGTGACTTTAGCATTAGGCAAAATATCTTACTGTCGTTTTTGCCAAATTGCCACTGTGTTTTACAAATCCCCCGAAACTCAGCCACTCATCATTGCGGTTTGACATTTAACAGGTATCGTGGGAAATGTTCAAAAGATGCTTCAATCAATCAATTTACTTTCACTGTGAATGTACTCGGCTTTCCGCTACAAGTTGGTACTTAAGCACCTTGTGCCGAAGTGAGTCGGACTTCTTTTGTGGCTTTGTGTTAAGAGAATAATGCTTTTACAGGAAAATGCTTATCACTACTATCATTTGTAAGGCTTTCGCCTAAGGAGGGTGGCAATAACCCAGCCTTTAGGGACAAATCGAGAATTTCCTGTAGCATTTAGACCTTAACCTTAAGAGCGTGTATTCGATTCGTGACGAAAACTTCATGTTTTCGCGTTTAGCACAGAGTAATATCGTAATGATGTGAGCAGATTATTTAGACAATTACAGTTTTAGAAAGATTAAGTCTTGCTTTAGGGAACTACAGAGTAAAAGAATAACTTTAAATTTTCTTTAAAGCGAAGACTTGCCTTTCATAGCGTTTTACGAAAATAGACGTCAGAGTTAACTTTAAGGACGAATACAACCATTACAGTACGCCAAAATATTATGTTTTATACGTTTTTCCAACAGGATATACAGTCTCAAAGTACATTACAGAGCCAAAAGTACGAAAATATTACTATTAGGATATTAAAAAACAGTATTAAAAAAGTACAAAATCGGTTCACTTCAACAATTTTTTTTTCACCAGTATTTGAATAAAAACATAACTGATATACCTATTTATTTTATGAAAATAAAGGTACAAGAATAATGCTTTAACCCTTCGTATGCGGAACGTAGATCTACGTGAGACACAATAGCTTTTTAATTGTGTCTGTAATTACGGCATACAAGGGGTTAATAGCAAAATGCATATCACTACTATCATTAATAAGGTTTCCGCCTAAGGAAATTCTTGATTGCCACCCTGGCAATCAAGAATTTCCTGTAGGATTTAGATTTTAGGTACATAACTTACCAGCTAAAGTATAAGAAGTTGGAAAGGCGCAGGGGGAGGTGGTTAGCAGCCCTCTACCTCCCCTAGGTACGCCCTTGAAAAGTCGTTAAGTCTAGATTTCTTGCCGTGTCTGTTTAATTTGGTATCTGACGATCAAGAATCCTACTAAACCAGTCTGCACCTTTGCGAATCTTGTATCGTTTTCTATTTAGAATAATTTATTCGCAAGGCCACTAGATTTATCACAAAATCTCAAACGTTTTATTAACGTAAATTCAAGTTTTCATCGTCCCACCATGAAATGGCTAGATTAATTTAAATAATATTCGCTTTGTAGATTATTGTTGAACGAATATGAATACCTATGGATTGCGGTAAAATATTTACTCTCTGCTTTTGTGTGTGTTATTTATTGACATTCCTGGTTAGCTGTCCGTGATTGGCATCGAGATTATTATGCCTGATAACATGATAACGCAGCCGGCACCTTAATTGACACCGCAATGGTTGGCCTTACTAACAGAGGTATAGAATAGGATTTATACCGCACGGAATCCCTTAGGTACAAACTCCAAACAACAAACAAAGTCCAAAATCTTGTAAATTAATGAAGACTTTAAAACTTATTACTTGAGAACATTTTTGAAAAATACTTTGTAAAAGTTTGTATAGAAACATTAATTAAAATTTTCTTATTTATTCCTAACTGCCATACTCAGAAACATCACTTAATAAAAATTAATCATTAACTTTAATTGACCAACATAACTTGGAACGCTGTCAGTCAAAAATATTGTTGTTGACATGTGCCAAGTTATGTTGGTCAATTAAAGTTAATGATTCATTATTATTAAGAGACGTCTCTGAGTGTGGCAGTAACACTTTGGACTTGAAATATAAGATATCGTGCTGACGTTCTTCAGCGGTGAAACTAAGCTAGGAAAATATGTGTCTATTTCCACTAAAGCTAAGAAATGTGCTATGCAGATGGATTTTGTTTTGTGGAACCTTTTACCACCAGAGCTAAGCCAAGCTACACAACGAAAATCAAACGTTCCTATTGGTCGATATCATACACATCTCAGCTTAGAATAACTTTGTTGGAAAGGCAGTCTGGCCCTGATAGAATCGCAATGACCATATCCATTTTTGATGGATTCGCAAAACTCACCTCATTTATCCGATGTATCTATCAGTTCTTATCCTACAAAAATCTCTAGATAGTATCCTTGTTAAATAAAACTTTACACTTGTATTCTTTGGAAGGGCAGCTAACCAAACCAGAACCATAACATTTTTTTATTTATTTTTTCCGGGGTGGAAAATCCTCATGGATGTCCTCCGCCCTGAGGCGGGCGGAGGGGTCTGTCAGACTCTTACTGACTAAAAACCATCACGGTGTTCCATCTCACACCTACGTCGGGGGTCACGGGAACTGGAGATACTTCCGCAACCCCCGACTGGTTACTTAACAGTACACAGAAGTGGCCCGCTAGTGTGGGCCACTTGTCAGGTCAAACCAGTACCAGACCAGGACCCAACCACCGGTTAACCAAATTATATTTTTCTATCCCCAGGCGGAATAACCTCATTCTCTCCAATGCTAAACAACTCGGTACATGTTATCATGTACAGCTACTATCTCCTATCGGTAGAGGGGAGTCCGAAGATGAAGGCTGTGCTTATCAAATACAAGAAATGGCTCACTATTATGCAGATGGTAAGTAGTTTGGCCGAGAATTCTTGGAGAATGATGCTAAATTCCTTACTGGTAGTCGGAACTAAGGACCAGTAGAAGAAAGACTTGGTCCTAAGTTACGCTAATGAAGTATTGATAATGATGCTTTAGTTAATAATATTTGTAACGTTCGATAATACTATGTACCTATACACAAAGGCATTTGGCCGAGAATTCTTGGAGAATGATGCTAGTTTCCTTACTGGTAGTCGGAACTAAGGACCAGTAGAAGAAAGACTTGGTCCTAAGTTACGCTAATAATGATGCTTTAGTTAATAATATTGTAACGTTCGATAATACTATGTACCTATACATAAGGGTAACAGGGCATACGTATAATACATTTTCTTTTCATGTTATAGGCTGAAAATCTTTCCTGGAAAAAGAAGGTTGCTATTTGAATTCATACAGATGTTTCCGCTGGGATGTCGAAAACCCAATTTCCTGCGAAACGGTTGGCACAAACAGCAAGGTTAAACCGTACATGTACGATTGACACTTCTGGAGCACTGGCTTTATCGTAAAAAAAAATGGCTTTATCGTACAATTTTTAATTCATTTTCGCGTATGTTAGTGCAATGTCTATTTGTGCTTCTCAGTTTAAGTAACACTATCTTCTTCCTGCGATTTCGTTCGCGTGGAAGTCAAGAATACACACGGCAATAGTGTAGCCTTCTACCAGTTAAAGATTTTTTGTAGTCGGGCGACTACTTCTAGACATTACCTGTTGCAAACAAACTAAAAATCAAAGTCTTTATATGTATTAGTATGGATTACATTTGACTGACTGATTGAATTGAAGCATGATTGGACTCTCTGTATTTGTAAAACCACCTCATTAGTAATCTGTGATTCGTTAGGTAAGTACGTGATTACATTAATTCATCGTTTGGTCCTTAGGGCCGTGCGAATGACTACGCGTTAGAATTGAAGCATTTGGTAATAACAGCTTTAAAGGTTACGTGTAAGGTTATAAGCTTTATTTTGGACATACATAGGTAGGTATACTATTCAGTGACATATCACCTATGACCCTCATTGAAACATTGATCATATCTACCTATTACTACATTAGCGATACAAGATAAATACATAATCTTATCTTACTAATATCATGAATGTGAAAGTTTGTATGTTTGGGTGTTTGTAGGTTTGTTACCCAATCACACTTTAACAGCCAGTTCCAGCTGATATTTGGCACACATAGATATTGATATTACTATTTATCATTATTAGATATTATATTGATATTGACCTTTTTTTTGATAGGCATACGTTTGACCACTATCTCACCTGATGGGAAGCAATGATGCGGTCAAAGGTGGAACACGCTTGCCTAGAAGTAACCTATTCACTCTTGACTTAAAGACTCCCAGGTTGTAGCTTGTACCTTACCAGAGAATGGGCAGCAGCGTTCTCTGTGCCTTTGTAACAACCATACTGCGATCGCCAATCCGCCTGCCAAGCGTGGCGATTATGGCAAACCCCCCCCCCCCTCCCCTTGGGGAGGCCTATGTCCAGCAGTGGACGTCTTTAGGTTGAAATGATGATGATGATGATGATGATGATATTGATATTGACTAACACTTAGGATACTTTTTATCCCGTTTTGTTTTTCCGTGGAATCATTTTGAAGTTTAAAGACTTAAGACTGGCTTAAGTCGGGCAGAATCTCGTTTACTATCTAGTAACAGTCAAAGCAGACCAATTAGCGGGCAGAAGCTAGTTTGGTAAAAAAGTGAGAAAGTCAAATCATTTATTTCAATTAGACCATTATAGGCACTTTTGAACGTCATATTGTAAAATTTGAATCTAGTTGCCCATTCCTAATGGTAGTTTCGTATGGAGAAGAATGGGACCTCCAAAATTGGCTCAAAATGTTTTAAACGTAGCTTGCGTACACATAGGAGTAGTCGAGATAAATTAACCATGCCTCTAAGGACCAAGGTGGCTTGTCTCATGTACATTTTACTATCAATTCATTTGAAATAGTTTAACTAAGCATGTTGGAGATAATATGCCTCGTTTGCACATCTGATTGAAAGTGATTGGAGTGGTAATTTTGTGGGAAGATTAATTATGCTGATGGGCCTTATTTTATAGATAGGTGGCATTAGGCGGGCACATAAGCAGCACTAAGAACGCTGAACCGAATTTGGCATTCTCAGTTTAACATTTTAAAATATTTCTTTAATGATGCGCTGTAATTTTAGAATTTTAAATTTATTAATAAATTAAAGATTTCAAACACAATGTGAATTGTTTCTGAATAAATTGAATAGCACGCCCAAATGTAGGATCTGTACAGGATTTATAGTTGGCCATATACGCCCCGGGCACGGGTATTATCGTCAAATTTCAACCATATTACACAAAATCGCATGAAAACACGTTCAGTAGTTTCTAAGTATCGCAGACGGCGATGGACTTTGTTTTATAATATGTAGTGATTATCCATACTAACCTCATAAAATTGAAGTCAGTTCCGTCTAAAAAACAAAAATTTTTTTTTTTGTTTATAGCAATAATCTCCCGCAACAACTGGTCCAGTTATGAAGTTTTTTTTCTCTGATAGAAAGCAACGTTATTCCTAAGTGTATATAAACTATATTTAATTACCAAAAACAATAAGGAATTCGTAAGGAAATTAACGCGAACGATGTCAATTTTTAACCAACAAAACTAAATATTCATGCTAAATGCCTCCAGGGAGACAGCTCTAATAACAGTTGTAAAAGAGGAATTCAAAACCTCGCAATAACATTTAAAATATAGACCTTTGATTTCCTTCAATAGTAAGTTTTATTATCTTATTATTATCCAAGTCATAAAAGAATTGTTAGTCATCATTTTATTGACATTTAATCAAATTTGACGTCAGAGTAGGTAATGCAAGTCATCATCATTATATCAGCGTATTGTAGTCCACTGCTGAACTTAGGCCTCCCCCAGAGATTGACTACCAACCCGGTCTTGGGCAGCACGCATCCATCCACTGCCAGTCACCTTTATCAAATCGTCGGTCCAATGTGCCGCAAGGCGTCCTACACTACGCAATGCAAGTCATAGCTATATTAAGGTGCTACCCCAACCAAAAGTGCATTTTTCTTCGTTATTCAGAGGCTATTAACTCATTAATTAAGAGAAACAAACTACATCTAAAAGCATAATTATTAATGTTCAATATCCTATCATCACATTCTACGTTCTTATTTTTTTTTATGTACCCTATATGACACCTAACTCTCCCTGTAAAGATTACACTAATAGATAGGTAACTTAAAAATCTTTATAATTAACGTTTTATTTTATTACAAAAGATCGTTTCTCTTTTATTATAACAAAACTAAAAACAAAAATTGTGCGAAATTCGATTCTGCGGCAAAGAGAAAATGTATGGTCAAGGTTATTTGGTCAGGGAAGCGCCTTAAAAAGTGAATGTTATATATAACTTTTGACTGCGACTTCATCAGCAAGCAAGTCAAAGTCAAATCTGTAGACAATTCTGTAAGAAATCGTCGCGTACTTCAAACCCGATTTCACTTACGTGAAAAAAAAAGTATTTGGTATTCGCTAAAATAGTTTGCCAACATGCATTGACCAAAATGACGATTAAGGCTAAATTCTCCCTAGGGGGAGACATATGCCCAGCAGTGGGCGTCTAATGGTTTACATAATGATAATAATGATGATGATGATGATGAAAATATTTACGTAAAAATAGTTCGCTTCACCTCTCACTTAGTGGCGCTAGCGTAATTTTCATTGAGTTACAGAATACTTGTGATACAGGTTTCAAAGTGAAGTGAGTAGTTTTAAAATAGCATTGCTGCTACTATCTGACATGCTACCTATAAATTACTTACCTGCCAAAGTTACATAGGTCAAGTTATTTACGAGATTTGGTGTTTAACTGCCACAGTCAGAAACGTCACTTAATAATAATGAATCATTAAATTTAATCGACAAACATAAATTGGAACTCTGTCAGTCAAAAATATGACAGATTGAGAAGCCAAGTTATGGTGGTCAATTAAAGTTTCCGACATTCACGCGGACGAAGTCGCGGGGAGAAGCTAGTTTATAATAATTATGTAGTGAAGAAGATTTTAACGTCTCCTTATCAATCATTTTCATACAGATATTTAAGGAAAAAGTTTAATTTATAATATGTGACCATCCACAGACCGGGAACCAGGAGCTCCCTCCGTGCCTCGGAAAGCACGAAAAGCCTGGTACTGGCTGTCATTCATAGATCTTTGGAAGTCGTTATGGGTAGTCAGAAGCCAGAGAGTCTGAGAACCTCTCTTACCAATGTTATCGTGGTATCGTGGTATCGTGTTTCTCAGTAATTGGGTTTTGGAGGTCCGATAGGCAGTCGCTCCATGTAAAACACTGGTATTTGACTGAAAGTCGACCCTGACATATTTGGGAAAAGGCTAGGCAGGTGATGAAATACTTAATAGTAACTGGGTTGTGAAGGTCGGATAGGTAGTCACTCCATGTAAAAAAACAATGGTGTTAGACTGGAAGCCAACCTCAATATTTGGGAAAAGGCTAGGAAGATGATGAAAAACTTAATAATATTTTTTTTTCTTTTTTGTTAACAAACCGTGTACCTACATCTCTTGGCTAACTGACAAAATATCTAATTAAGGTTTATAGGTACCTTCGCAAGGTACAGGCAGGGTGGGGCATTTCCCCCCCTCCCCCCTAGAAGATGGAGGAATGCTCACAAACCATAAAGTAATATTACGATTTACTTAATTTTAATCAAGAAGCCAAACTATGGTATAAAAAATGGCAGAACAAGGGTTTGTTCAAGGGGTTTTTAATTTTTAACGTAACCTGTCCGCACATCAAGCAACTACAATCCGTCAAATTTCTTTGATAGATTTTCAACTTTATTACAAAAGCATAAGGTTTATATTCAATTGGGAAAATTTGACAGTTAGGTATGGCTTAATGTGCTGGCGTCTCTACCTCTGTGCACAAAGTTTCAATAAATTAATAAATACTTTTTCTTTACAGGTCCAGTTCACAGTAATGTTGATATACTCCATGCAGGTGTTCCTGCCTAGCTGTCCTGCTCCATTAGGCATCACCATATTATACTTTCCTAATGTCATATTTGTATACTACATGTTTTATAATTTCTTCAGACAAAACTACATAAAAGATAAAAAAGTGCTGAGTCAAGTTGAAAATGGCGTCAATAAAAATATTTAAGTAGTATTTTCAGATTGTAAATCTTTTAATAGATATGTTGTTGTAAGAGCCCAAACTACGGTAAGTCCTAAGATTTTTTCAGTAAAACCTAAGATTTACCAATTCTTAATGGTATAAGTCCAAAACGTAGTGCAATCATCAATTTCGAACTTTTACCACTATTAACTCTGCAAATCTTAGAATAAGAAATTTTATTAGCTCAAACATGTACAGTATGCATAATAATAACACATGCATGCAAGATATTAAATAAGCGTGGGTCACGACATGTCTGCCATTTCTCATGGCGTGCTAATATTTTAGGAACAATTATTATAAAAAATATATAATATAATAATAATATTCTTTTTTTTTCACATGGTCAATTTTTTAAAATAGAATGTCTAGCATGGTTCTCCTTTTTCCAACTGACTAGTTCAGTTGTCAAGTCTGTTGGAGAAAGGGGAAACGTGCTGGAAAACCTTAGGATAAACCGTAGTTTGTGTTATTACAGTACCAGGTGAATTACTTAAATAAGGAAAAATTGCAACTACAAAATGATAAACCAACAGATTGGCTTTACGCATCATTCAATAGAAATGTTTATGATAATCTCCTACTGATAAATATGTTCTTAAAATAAAATCAATTTTCCTATCAAATGCATATCAGTTATTGTATAAAACATAACAAAGGAAGTTTGATGGAAGTATTTATAACTGTGCAGTGCAGTGTCATCTATTTTGAGTTTTTTGTGTTTATTGTCATATATTCAGGTTTCATATATTTCTGGCTGCAAAACATGGAAAAAAAACTCTATGTATAGACTTGAAATCTTTACACAGCATTGCAGTTTACCAGAAGAGTTTGTAAATACTTTTCTTCCGAAAAAAAAGGTGGCTATGTTTAACTAGTCTAGTAATTACAAGACACTTTTGTCTGATCACTCAGATGTCTGAGACTTGGTAATTACAATACTCAAACCCAACTCATTTATTTCAATTAAACCATTTGCAGGAACTTTTGAATTGTCAAAGAGTCAGTTAGTTAATAGGGTAGGTCTCTATGGAGAAGAACGAGCAAGAACCTCCACAGACACTTTTTTAATCAAGCTTTTACAAAATCCTGGTTATATTATTCTTGTTGCTTCTATATGTGAAAACAATGTAAGTGAATAGGAATCCCAAAATGTCTAAATAAATAAAAATTAATATAAAATAAGTTATTTGATGTGGTTAAAATAAGATCTTAATATAAGCTATAGCAGATTTACAAGAATATTGCAGTTTCATTTAAATTTTAAAATATATTGGTATTCATTCAAATGATACAATTAATTATTTGACTAAATGGAAAGGTTAAATGTTTCTTATTAGTTAGTATAGGTACTTGATAAGCTAGTACATTTTAAGGCACAGCATAATTTATGAAGGCCTGTATGTATGTATGTATGTATGGCTAATCATATTATTTTAGGCTTTCTACTAAAGTATTGTTAAATCCTATTTCATCATTAACCATCAAGAAGGCTTTGTATTGGCTGTATACCCACGGCCTTTGCCTCACCTTGGCATCTACAAGTCTTCAACACTATCATTATGGTACACATAAACAACAAACTCGTAACCTTGACATTGGCATTAAAGAGGTAATAAATACTTCATATTTTAAATCTGGATCCGCAATTTTCTTATTTCTAAGTTGGTATATTTATTTACTAGGTCACGGTAATGAGCAGAGTCCAAATAATAACTATTTTTTTGCATTTTTTAGTGTTTGTCCTGTATTTAAATTCACATGAGAAGTTAAAATTCTGAATTAAAATTTAACTATGTTTAGATGAAGTTACACATTTTAGTAACATTTATGAGGTAAGTAAGCCAATTCAAATTACATATGTGTAGAAATCACAGCGTAAACGACATTTAATTCAGTAATACGGTTAGTTTGAAACGTCACTTACCGTATAATATGAAAGCAGGCCAGCATTCTCGTCCAACACGAACCACCGGTACTGCCAACCCTTCATCACATTTGTCCATTTACTTAAAGAACCCTCCATCATGATTACAAGTCAAAAACTATACCAAAATACATGAAAATAAATAAAGACTGTGAATTTTACACTGCGGTATGAACCTCGTCCACCATAAATAATCCATATGTTTGACAGTTCGAATCTGTGTTGCCAGCTCCGATAAATTAAAATCGCTTGGAAGGAAATCGATTCATTGTGATTTTAAATCGATTTGTAGTTCAATTAAAATGGAGACAAAGTATTTAATTAATAAATTACTACTGTGTTGTGTGTGAATAATTAATATTTTCAATCAAATTAATTAAAATGAGCAAAAGTAACATTTGAAATAAATAAATAAAGTAAAAACAAATGATATCTTAATGTATTTCTAATGATGACGTAAAATATTTCAAAATAATTAAACTAAAATCAACATGATAACTAAACATGAATTATTATTTGTGAGATAAGTAGGTATAAAAATGAAAGTTAGTTTAATAGGCAGTTATTTTATATTGTACAACCATTATCACTTTTGTAAAAAAACAATTACGACTACACGCAACAATCGCGCTGAATTTAATTTAGTAATACTAAAACTAGACTATTTACAAGGATCAGACACCATTTGGCATTTTGCATATCAATGTCTCCTAAACGATCTGCCGTGTTTCGTTTTACTGTAACTTGATGATATTGACACTTGGTTTGTGTTTCCCTGATCTAAGTTTAAACCTGATAAGTCTACAAATAATGGCACATTTTCAGAACCTTCCGCAGCCACGTCGTCGTTTTTATCCTTATCAAAGTTTTCTGGAGTACCCTCTCCTTCAATGGCTAGTGATTCAATGTCTTTGCTAAGAGAGTTATTTTCAGCAGCCTCAACGAATGCATTTGACAAATCTCCATCGAGCTTGTTCACGGTGCCGGAAGCGATGTCGTACATGAAGATTTCTTTTCCATCGGTGGTTTCAGGATCCCTGAAAACAAAGAAGTTTTAATTATCTATAGGTAATCTAAGAAACTACTCATCAGATTTCCAAAGGTCTTTCACTAATAGGAAGCTACGTTATCCCTGAGTGCTATCATTATCAACATCATCATATCAGCCTATTGTCCACTGCTGAACGTAGGCCTCCCCCAGAGATCGCCAACCAACCCGGTCCTGGGCAATCCGCATCCAACCGCTATGTGCTATAGGTTTATTTAATTATCAAAAAAATATGGATCCGTTAAATTTACCATAATAAAGTGGACAAAGTCGTGAGGAGCTTCAATAAATATTATAGAACAGATGGTTTTGGATTTAAGTTTTAATAACTATTATTTTCTTACCCAGTCACAAGTAAGACGACAGATTGCAAATCAGTTGCGGTCTTCTTTTCAACATCCAACCATTTCTCGAAGTTGTCCTTTGTTGGTCGTTTGAGTACTTCTTGCAAGCTTTTTCCAGCGACAAACTTAATTCCTTTTAAATTTTCTTCAGCGGCACGCTCGGTCCTCGGATGGGCACCTAAGGCTTCAGTCTCAACAGGGGCCAAAACAACGACAGAAGTTACCTTCCTGCCTTTTAGGACATCCGGTAGCGGGAATTGATTGCCACTTACTTTCAATGGCAAATATCTGTTATACCTTTTGTCGTTTAATGCTACGGGATCAACTTGTGTGGCGTTTTCTTTGATGTATTCCTCAGCCAGTTTCTGTCCTTCTGGAGTTTCAGGGTTAAAATGGACAACTTTCATTTCCACGGCTTGACCATTTGGTGGTGAAGCAACGTAACTGGGGACATTTTCTGAAGCAGCGAATTCTTGGTCATCTTCAATGTCTTCATCAATTCTAGATTGAATAGAATCTCCGTTAGGCTTGACATAGACGGGTCTATTTTCACTAGATGCAATTTGTTGACCACCACCAGCACTGAAGAAGTTAGCCAACTGGTCTGGAGGCAGAGAATCTAAAGGCGTATCTCCTACTTTATCGTAATCCAGTACGCTGATATCAGCATTGTCTAAGATACCCGAAGACAAAAGCTGTTGTCGAAGGTCATCCGGTACTTCATCGGGAAGTTCAATGCTCGGCTTCTTTTTCTTCTCTACTTTTTTAATTTCTGGTGCAGAAGTTACTGAGTTCTGTGTAGATGAGACATATTTGGACGTGGTCGGTTTGATTTCTACAGTCCTAGATGATGATTGATAGTAAGGTGGAGACACTGTACTTGTGGCAAATGTAGGATGAGGTCGGGATCTTTCTTGAACGTATTGTGATCTTGGCGACGTAGCTTGAACTTGCTGCTGATAAGCGCTCTGGTATTGTTCTTGCTGTTGCTGCTGCTGATGTTGTGAATGCAAAAGTTGCGCTTGTAGACGTTGGATTTCTTCTTGTTGCTTTTGAACATTATGCGCTAACTGCAGCCTAACTTGTTCTTGTTCTGCGTCTAATTGCTGCTGCTGCTGCTGGTATTGCTGCTGTTGCTGCTGTTGTTGTTGATGTTGACGATGTTGTTGTTCTTGTTGCTGACGCTGTTGTTGTTCTTGTTGTTGGTGACGCTGTTGTTCTTGTTGTTGGTGGCGCTGATGTTGCTCTTGTTGGTTGCGCTGCTGTTGTTCTTGTTGTTGATGGCGTTGTTGTTGCTCCTGTCGCTGTTGCTGGTCTTGATTGTGACGCTGTTGTTGTTGCAATTGGTGATACTGTTGCTGTTGTTGTTGACTAGCTGTTGGTGTGGGCTGACTAGGGCTAGACTCTCCAAGACCACTGAACGGTTGAGACGTAGGTCCATTAACCGTAATGTGCTGTTCATATTTAGAAATTGCCGGTACTAGTTCACCGCCTCCAGGAACTAGGCCGCCAATATTTTGTTGATGTTCAGTGTTTGATTGGTGGTTAAAAGGTCTTTCCGACGGGGAGCCTTGGTGGAAAACATCAGGTGTTGGCGAAGGTTGAGGATGGAAGTTGTATAAAGGAACAGAAGAAGGCGATGGAACAAACTGATTTTGAGGGGAGGGAGATGGTGAGGGGAATGAGTGCTGTTGTTGGAATGGAATTTGAGGTGATGGTCTAGGAAGTCCCTGGGGTCCTTGGTGGAAACTAAATTGTTGCTGGGGTTGAGATTGCAGGGCCTGCTGGTGGAAAGGTGGGCGATTATCTTCAATGAGTGGCGGGGAAGGTTTCAAATTAAAGAATGGAGAAGCACTGGGATTTATAGCGATAGATGGTTTGTTACGGATTGGATCAATGAATTGCTGAGCTGGTCTCTGCTGAGGAAGTTGTTGACTAAGCGGGACAATAGGAGGGCGGCGATGTTCTTGGAATTGACCTGGGCTCGGACTGGGACTCTGGTGACTGAAAGGCTGCAGGGGTCTGTTAGGTAGTGGTTGCTGTTTTGGAGGGTCGACTTGTTCAGTAGTGATAGTGTGATAATTCTCTTGCAAGTATTTAGGATCGTCGAAATAAGTCTTAGGTTGGGATGGGAAAGGCCTCTGAGGTCCGGAGTGGAAGCTACTTCTTGGGGGTCCATTAAACTGAGGTCTTGGAGCAAAGGAAGGTGGATTATTTATTCGTGAATGGAAACTAGGTCCATTGTTTGCTCTAGGAAATGAGGCTTGCTGAGTAGGGAATGCAGTTACGGGGCTAGGAGCAGTGGGGCTACCAAAATGTGTTACGGGACCGATAGGACCATTTGAGAAAGCCGCATTAAAGGTAGGAGTTGGTCCAAATGGAATTCGGGACGTTTGGGGCTGTTGTTGGGGTCTAAACGGTGACACTGAAGGTCCTTGTCTTGGGAGCTGTTGTTCATTGGGCGTTGGTTGAGGTTGGAATTGGATACGACTTTGAGCTTGCGGGGGTCCGGACCTGAAGAATTGTGATTGCTGCTGCTGCTGGTGCTGGTGTTGGTGTTGTAAGAAGGATGGTCTAGTACTGGATTCAATGAACTGTGGCTTTGGAGTCGCTGATCGCTCTAATTGCGGATGACTTTGATGAATTTGAATACTATGGTGGCTCTGTGGGATAGGTTGTGGAGGTGAATTGGGTAGTGCGATAGCCGGTTTAGGAGCAGTCTCTTCATGGTGTTCAGAGTGCCTGTGACTTTCACGCCTGTCACTGTAATGGCGACCTTCGCTGCCGAACGTAACTTTTACACTGCTGTCACTATGATAAACTTCGGACTCAGGCTTGATAATGGCTCTTAAAGTGGTGGTCTTAGGAGGTAAGTAAGGCTCAGGAGTCACCGTCACATATTCATCTTCATGCTCATAATGTTCGTCTTCATCGTTGGTTGGAGGAGTAATAGCGGGGATAGGTTTCTCATATATGACCTTGTCCTTAGAATGAGGGTCCTTACTATATTTCACATAGAAAACGTGTACGGGTTCCTTCTTTTTCTTTTGAACGGGTGGAGGTGGCGGTGCCGGCAGCGTTTCATTGGACTCCTTGATAATTATTTCGATAATTGGTTCAGGTTCTTCGTAATAATGAGGATGCTGGCTGTATAGGGGAGCGGTTGGCAGAGTACCATAAGGAGGACCGTAGCTTTCAGCAGAGGACTGATCTTGCAAATTCAGTATTTTTGATTGTGCGTAAATTTCGTTTTTGTTAACAACCGTTTCTTCTAAGTTTTCTTGGTTGGGGTCATACAGGGGATCCTTTTGTGAATACTGCACGACAGGCTCCATCTGAACCGCGTATGGCGGCAGTTTTCCTTTCGTTGGGCCATGAGAAATGCGTCGGTTATTTCCCAGTGCTCTATAATGTTGAACTCTTGAATGAGGAAGTACGAGAGAGTACTGTAAGTTTTCATGCGTTCTTATGTTGTCCAATTGTCGTTTCGGTTTCGTTTTTGCCGTAGAATTCTTTGCTGTTGCTATGCTGAGCACAGCCAAGGCTGTGACCTGAAACAAGACAAATAATAATTATTAATCGTTTTGATAATCGAATATTTTATCGATAAGCTTAATTTTTGCATCTGGCAAGTTTTGACACCAATGGGATGGGAGAAATGGGTATGGACAGAGTGTACTGTAATAAGACAGCTGTCTGTGTTTATCTAGTACTATGACTATCTACTACGGGACAGAGTGATAAAATCTATCATTCAAAAGTGGCCTTCGTTAAATGTTAACGAATTTAATTTGTGTTTATTTATAATGTCATTTTATCCTCTCATCATACTCTAGAGCTTATACATTACCAGGAAAGTTTTATTATTTTTCCTTCGCAAGGTCTTGTTATGTTGTTATGTACACAAATTATCAAACAAAACCCATTGTGTTGTCACCATAGCATAGACAGCCGCCTCCGCCTCCCATAGTGTTGTGCGAACACCGTGAATGTTTACACAGTGAATAGAATCGATTTCATGGCGGATCACATGAGTGGGAAATCATGTTTTTAAATTTTATCGATATTATTGAATGTCGTTTGTGTTTCTGATAATGAACGTAAATTTTGTATCATATTTTTTTAACTGTAGACGTTATCGTTGGATCACTAGGAATTTCCCCTGTAACGTGGGTGCATTTACAAACATACAAACTCACATACAAATAACCGGACTGAGAACAACTACCTGTACCTAGGTCATACAAATATGAATTTGTTCCGTGCGGGAATCGAACCTGCGACACCCGGCGCAGCAGCCAATCGCTCTGCCACAGAACCATTATATGTATTATTACACTTTTTGTACTTATTATGTATTAAAGTAGGTACACAAGGTAGGTGTATACAGATAAGTACATATTGGTTTTAATAACGTATTATTTTTTTTCTAGGTTCCCTTAATTTTTTCGTTTTAATTTGGTGCCTTAAGTAATCAATGACTTGTTTATGGTTTACCTACCTAATCAATTAATATTGACTGATTTCCGCCTTTGTGGCTTAATTTTTTACTTATAGAAAGTAAAAGTTATTGACTAGATTAAAGTAGGTAGGTAGAGTTAATTATGTAAATGAGCGTGCTTCGAAGACAGGTGTTTCTTACACCCAAATAATTTTATTACAACATGTCTTTGGAAGGATTCATACTCGTAGAAAGATGCTGAGTATGTTCCTACCGTTTATTTTCTTCCCAGGCAGATAAGTAATATAATATTAATACAGGAAAACACTTTTTATCCCTTTTCAAGAATATTACGCGCGTGTATTTAAAGTTTATGTGGAGAAGGAGTGTGGAACATTAAATTGACATATATATAATAATAATAATAATATGTGGGGACATTTGAAAATGAAAAAAAAATAAAAAAAAAAATGGGAAAAATGGGGAATGTGGGGAAAATGTCCCCACATATTATTATTATTATTATTTTCACACACGGCCATCTGACCCCAAACTAGGGAGACCCTGTACTATGGGTGTCAGACAGCTGATATACATACACAAATACATTTTTTTTTTGTAAATACATACATATATAGATAAACAACACCCAGACACAAGGCAAACACAAGTGCTCATCACACAAGTGTTTACCCTGGGCGGGAACCGAACCCGCAACACGCTGCGCAGCAGCCGATCGCTCAGCCACTGCGCCAACCGTGTCGTCAAATGTATGTCGTCATAAGTATATTAATCTTTACAAAGTTTAAAACAAAGTTGCATCCAGCAGTCTCTGCACGCTTAGATCTTTTAAACAACGCAATAGATTTTAATGTGGTTTTCAGCAATAGATAGGAAGGTTTGTACTTAAAGTTTGATCTACATTGCACCCGTGCGAAACCGGGGCGGGTCCCTAGTTTAAATATAAATTATAGTCGAATTTCGCCCACTTTAATAAAATTAATTTGTCATAAATCAAACGACACATAATTTCATATTACATGCTCTATAGTCTATAGAAACATCTGAAACCATGCAGATGACAAACAAACAATCAAACAAAGAAAGCAAAGCAATATTCAAAACGTCATTATTACGAGGAAGACGCGACACACACACGAACGTAACGACGGAGAAAGTGTTTTTGATGTGAAAAGGCTCGTGTTTGCCCACTTTGGGACCACCGTCTGCGCCTGCGCCGGCGTGGATGGCACGCGCGGAGGCGATTTGTTATGTCAACGCACTTTGTAGGTACAATAGAAATCTGGTTATGAATAAATGAGAATGTGTTTAATTAATTAGTTTCTAAATGACACGTTTTTTTTATAGTCTTTAATAGCTTTTGCCCGATCTCTAATTTTTTAAATTGATAAAATATAGGTGATGCCTATGTTAGGTACCTACTCAGGGATAATGTAGCATTTTCATAGTGAAAGAATGTTTGAAATCGGAATTTTTGATTTTATTCGTTACAAACATACAATAATACAAATCTTTCCTGTTTATAATATTAGTGTAGATAAGCTTGCGTTTGGCCGCAATTCACTTGAGGGCCTATACCCTGTCCATTGGGTTATTAGTTTTTTGACAGGTGCCGTAATTATTCCCGACTATAGTTAACTTTAAAATGCGTTATAAAATAAATATATAAACTGCCTTATCTTGTTGGTTTATCTTATTTAGGACTTCTTACTGACATTATAATACAGTATGCGTATCAGTTTTTACATAAAACATAGATATTGTTCACTAGTTCCAGCTGTCAAAAAACGGTTAAACAGAGTTATAGTGTGAGTTTTTTATTCGAACAACGATCGGTCACTTTGTATGGAATAATTGTGTTTCCTATTGTTGCCACTAGACTGCGCTGTTTCAGTTTCAATACAAATTGGAGTTTACATTAACGTGATCGAGTTCGAATCAAAACTCATACTAGGCCCTAAGGTGGAGCCGTTTGCCGTGTGGAGCCGGTCACGAATAGAACCACCTCATTTCAACCCGTGGGTGTCGTAGAAGGCGACAGAGAGATATTGACCGGAGGATGGGCAGCGGCGTCCTTCTGAGTACCATAACACCTATTGCGATCGCCAACATGCATCGGCCAAGCATGGCGATTACGGCTGAACCCCCCCCCCCCCTTGGGGGAGACCTATGCCCAGTAGTGGGCGCCTAAAGGTTGACATGATGATGATAATGATGAAAATGGAGCACGCTTGCCAAATAAATAATCTTAGATACTAATATTATAAAGCTGAAGAGTTCGTTGTTTGACGCGCTAATCTCAGGATCTACTGGTCCGAATTGAATAATTCTTTTTGTGTTGTATAGTCCATTTATCGACGAAGGCTATAGGCCCATGCGAAGCTGGGTCGGGTCGCTAGTAATTAATAAACCGGTTCACTTGTACCACAGTCAAGATATTTACTGTGCTTACCCAGACATACCTACGTTTGAGTGAGAATACCTACAAGATTAGTGTGTGATGCTATTCTGTAAAAACTTTGGTGAATTTTGGTGAAGTGTGGTTGAGGTGAGCTGTCCAATATCCATCCGTAGTATCATCCAGGTGATGTTAGCTTGCATAATTAAACAAATTAACAATCCGTTTCGCAGACACAACAGTTAAACAATTGCAATGACTCATTTGTGGGTCATTGGACAGGCAAATGGTTGAGCTCACTAAAGGTTTATACTGTTTCTGTTTTTACAGTATAGTCCGGTAGATATTACGTATTATGTAGGTACGGTAGGTACTTATTTACAATCGTTATTTTTCGGGTTCCGTACCTAAAGGGTAAAAACAGGACCCTATTACTAAGACTCCACTGTCCGTCTGTCTGTCCGGCTGTCTGTCACCAGGCTGTATCTCATGAACCGTGATAGCTAGGCAGTTGAAATTTTCACAGATGATGTATTTGTATAAAAACGTGTGCGTGTATTTAAGGCGGGCAATCAATATTTAAGGCGGGCTCCCATACCACAAACGTGATTTTTTGCCGTTTTTTTGGTCGATGTCTAATGTTGTATAGATAATGGTGCGGAACCCTTTGTGCGCATGTCCGACTCGCACTTGGCCAGTTTTTTTATAAAGTTTGCTCCCACTCTAGGAATTTCTCCTGCATTTTGTGTGCGTTTTCAAATATATACGCAAACAGCCAGACCCGGAACAATTACTTGTAGGAAATACAAATTTTGTTCCGTGCGGGAATCGAAACCACGACACTCAGCGCAGCAGCCAATCGCTCAACCACTGCGCCAACCGTGTCGTCAAGATTTGTTGTGACCTAAGCAGTAGCAGTTTCTTTTTTGAAGCCTTTGATTGACTTTCTTTAGGCGTTTTTTTTCCTTGTTCAGTCAATAAAACTAAACTTTATCAAATCATAAAATTAATTAGTCACCATCATCAGTATTTCAACCTTTAGACGCCCTGCTGGGCATAACTCCCGAGGGGAGGTTCAGTTATAAAGCAGCAATTTATTGAATATTCTTTACGTGATCTGTTTAATTGTTCAAAAAATAAAAAACTTATTTTTAACGCATACACGTTTTAATCGCTTTAAAGCTAACCAATAAATTTGTCTACACAAAAATACGTTATAACCAATCATAATACAGTGTACTTAAGGGTGTTAAGAATACGCTAACCGTATACTCTTGCACCACACAGAACCCTAAAGGAAATTTGGTAGGCTGCCTAGTGGACCAGTCGGTCGGCATTCCAATAAGAATAAAAGTGTACCACAGAAAGCCAGTATCCATTTTTTGATTCTGACACTCCCCTCGACGGGCCTTCGAAATGATAAGTAGTTAATATCTTTTTTTTATTGTGGAGAAGCGTTAAGGCGCTAACAAGTGACTTTTGCAGATTTTAAACTGACAATCACGTCAAAATGTGTAGTGTAAATGATTTGAAAAAAATATATGTTAAACTAGAACATTCTCTTAATCATTTAGTATGTGAATATTTTTGATTAAGTTCATATTAAATAGTTTTATTAAATCGTGAAGTTGTGTCTGACGCGGACAAAAAATTGATAATCACACAAAATCTACCAGGAATATTTAAACGAAACTTTTACTATCTTACAGACAATTTTATTATCTATCTTTTAGTATACGCCTTTTTTTAAGTTAGAGAATACTATATTTTATTTAATTTATTCTACTAAACGTTGAGTTTTGGACGCAGCGCATACGATTCTCAAGGTCGCCGGCGTATGTCGTCGCCTTAATTGGAGGTAAAATGAGATTGACGGTGCAAGAATTTTATGTAAGTAGGTGTCAGGTTTCGATGATCTATGTATACTTTGGCTGTATACAATGTGTACAGACGCCAGCACAACAAGCCATCCTAAACTGCAAAACTTTCGCAACTGAATATAAACCTTATCTATTTGAACTAAGGTTGAAAACCTATCAAAGACATTTGACAGACTGGTGTAGCTTGATGTGCAGGCCTCTGTACTTTGGTTGCTCTGAATGAAACATTGTGTCAATTTATTTGTACAGAAGTATTATGTACCTTAAGCCTAATAGTATACTGTAGCGACTAGGCTACGCTTTGTAACGTACTCGTTACAGTACCGGATCTAGGATACGTTAAATGAAAGGTATTAGTGACTTTCAGAAAACTATATTATTATAATTAGCGAGAAGATTACATGACCTTTAATTCGTAGAGCTGTCGGTCTGTCAGACTTGTCATAATATAAAAACTATCTTCTACGATTTGAATTCATTCTTGCTGAGTGTTCTGACCATAGACTTGATAGCTAAGGCTATCAACCTTCACAATACCTCTAACTCTGCTATGTGACTTTTATTACACATTTTATATTTTTTATTATTCTTGCCAACCAGTTGCAGATTTAAAGTCGCTAAAAGAGATGCTGAAGAAATAACGCACTGATTTTTAAAAAGACTACTACAGTGCTATACGATGATATTACGTGCAAAAATTAAGTAGGTACTGTCCATCTGGACCACTATAAATATATTTATATAGGTACTTAATCATTGGGAAATACAGTTTCAGCTATTGAGATAGTAACTACTTTAGGTAAATATCTCACTTATCTGTAAGACAAAATCATAGGTAGGTGCCTAATGCAGGTTGCAAAATGCATTTCTGTATCACGCAGTCGCAACCAAGAAGCTTATAGATACAAGTGGAGGCAACACTCTAAAATACCTAAGTGAAACCACCTGTGGGCAGATGCTCTCTTTCTAAATGCATACATAAGAACGAGATAGTGATATGTGTTTTCTTTATCTAACGTATTCATTCAGAAAGAGAGCGTCTGCCCACAGTTGGTTTCACTTATTTGTTCAGAGTGTTGCCTCCACTTTTACCTATAAGCTTCTTGGTCGCAACCGACATTATGCACGATGTTGCCAAACTGAAAAAAGTAAAAGTTACCGTTTTGGTCAAACTTGCGGCCATCACAGGCCTAAAGTGGAATAATGGGTGTTAATGTTGTTTATAGCGTGGGCAGTGGACATTCTTGCAAAATAGAGTTTGACAACTGTCAATGTGGGTCATCTTATAATTTTCACCGTAGTGTCGATGTCGTTTTGAACAGTTACTTTAAAGGTAGGTGGAAATCAGATAAAATTACCACCAGTTAAGTAGTGCCATTCTAGAAAAAGAAAAAGTCAATCTCGAGCATTATATAGTGATCATACATCGAGAGATATTTTTACACAATAGAACTGCAGTTTTCGGATTTTTTTTTTTAAACTGAATAAATAGTTAAACTCAAACTCAAATTATTTATTAGAAATAAACTATACACAGGCACTTTTGAATTGTCAACGAGTAAGTCAGTCAAAAAGTTGAAGCTAGTTGCTCGTTCTAATCGGTAGGTTTCTGTGGAGAGGAACGAGCCAGAAACTTCATGAACACTATTTTAAAATCAACAGAATATTACAAATGTATAGGTTACAGTTTCTGTCTTTCCGAAAGACAATAGATATTTATTCATAATAATCAGTACCGTATTTACACGTACAATAAAGAAACAAAAACCTATAACTATTAAACAAAAAAAAGGTTACATCATTCATGTTTAATCTACGGGACACAAATCTAAGAAAAATGTTAGAAGTTGTGCATGTTAAAAGAGATAGAAAGACAATATTATAATAAAGCCAGTTACTTTATTAATATTAAATTACAATTTTAGTTATACAGGGTAGGGATGGCATAGCACAAAAAATGATCATGGTAGGATTTGATAATTTGGTGTAATTGTTTTTATTGAGCATTAATAATATTAAATTATGACGCCACAAGTTGCCGCTCTTCTCACAAGTTAGGAAACCAATATTTCGGTGTTTTATTTTGGTTACAATTAAATGCCCTTTAGTATATCTGAACTTTTTATTTTAATTTTGTTTTTAGGATGTATTTGATAGTTTCAAAATATTCTTATGAACTAGTATTACCAGTATTTTAATTTTTTGTCGTATCGTCGTCCCCACCCTGTTTATTTGTATACATAAAAATCTAAATAATAAAACTATAGGCTGGTCTATTCTTGGGTCAAAGAATCAGCATTGCCATACAACGTGGTAATGCTGCCAGCCTGTTGGGCACGTGTCCCGTTGACAGCGATGTGGACGAGTGTGCCCTTTGAGCTCCCCTGTCTTTTTCTTGGAATTGTACATAATAAATAATTAAAAACAAATTTAAAATATCCGATGCAGTTAATTAAAGAGATGATACAATTAGAAACAATTGATATGTATGTATAATTGATATAAAACAAAAATCTTAATCTGGCGTGTGGTTAGCCTTTTAAATCGGAACTAGCAAGGTAACTGGATTTGATTTTGATTTTCTAATATAAATGTGGATGAATGGAAAGGAGGAGGAAGGCCAAAGGAAAGGTGGATGGATTGGATGAAGATTAATATGAAAGAAAACGGAGTCAGCCATGGCATGATGGGTGACATGACGGAATGGAAAAGGGCAACGGGTTGCGCCGACCCCAAGTAACATGGGACAAGCGTCCAGAAAGATAAAGATTAGCCATTAGGAGTTGATTTGAACATAGACAGATATATTTGGAGAAAAATTAAGAACTATGGGCCAATAACTTGGATAAGAACAGGCGGAATAAGGTAATGCGAGTTACAGTATAATGCCACAACTACGACACTCCATACAAACGAAACGATTTAATTACCTACACTGCTACCAAAATAACAGACTATACAAATATGTGCGTGTGTGTCTACGCGCCGCTCGAACTTAAAGCAGTTACGAGAGCACGTTCGACGCGGGAAGAGGTTTCGGAGGGCGTGTCGCTATTGTACGGTAGTACTAATATTTATACTGTGATAATGGTCAGGAGCTTGATCATTGTCTGTATGATAATATATAGATTTAACCTCAGAAAGATTCATCAACAGCCGGACGACGTCCACTGTTGAACAAAGGCCTTCCCCAAAGAGCGGTTGCTATAATCCCCACACTTGGCAGGCGTCTTGGGGATCGCAGTGAAGTTGTTAATTACACGGGAGCCGTTGCTGTCAGCATTTTCCCTTAGTCGCCTGCTACGACACCTTCGGGATGAAATGGGTGGGTGCCATTGTAGCCTGGGCACCCCACTGGTTTAGAAAGATTATTTAATAATAAATATCTATTTAAATAGCGATAGAATCCGGAACGAGGAAATTCGCAAAACAACTAAGGACACAGGCATACTTAGCTCTCAGAATATGCAAGTTGAAGTGGCAATGGGCAGGCCACATCGCTCGAAGAACCGATTTAACCGATAGGGAAGAAAGGTTCTCAAGTGGCGACTACGAATCGGAAGATGCTGCATTGGTAGGTCCACTAGATGGACCGACGACATTGTCAAGGTCGCGGGTAACCGGTGGTTGCAAGCGGTAGGTTGCCGCTCGTTGTGGCGTTATATGGGGGAAGCCTATGTTCAACAGTGGACATCTTTCGGCTGATGTTGATGATGATTATGAAATATTTTATACACTAGTCCCGAAACAACAGATATACTTATAGATAGACCTGGTTATGGATATGGCGACACGGTTGGCGCAGTGGCTGAGCGATCGATTGCTGCGCAGCGTGTTGCGGGTTCGATTCCCGCCCAGGGTAAACATTTGTGTGATGAGCACTAGTGTTTGCCTTGTGTCTGGGTGTTGTTTATCTATATACTCGTATACAGTATGTATTTACCAAATAAAAATGTATTTGTGTATGTATATCAGATGTCTGACACCCATAGTACAGGGTCTCCCTAGTTTGGGGTCTGATGGCCGTGTGTGAAAATGTCCCCACATATTATTATATATTATTATTATTAGACCTAGATAACGCAAGTATCACGATCTGTATGAAAACCAAGCGTGCCATTTTTTGGACGAAAATTTTGTTTTTCCTAAATTTGGTATTTCCAGGTATTACTGAGGGTATTAATTAGATTTAAAAAAAATGTTTTTTAAATGAATTACGCATAATATTAATCAAAAAATGACTTACCGATGGAAGGAATCGTTTACTTTATTTTTTTATTTACGATTTTTTATCGTAAGTTACGCACGAAAATAGGCACGCGAAGTAGTTGCTCTTGCGTTATCTAGGTCTACCTATATCTGTGCCCGAAACCTTTTAAAAAATAGTGCTATTGTCTATATACCTTTACAGTAAACATGAATATTATGTACACGAGCCTAGGATAGTAAGTTTCACAGTGTTACTTTGTCTATAATTGCCATGGTTAACCTTTATGTCTGTGACTGCGTTTGCGCAATAAATCTGACCACTCTCTTGAGCTTTGAATCATTTTGCTGTATTATTTTAATGTGTTTCCATACTGTTCAGTGTTCTGTTATTTAGCGCCTTGGCAACTTTTTGCGACATCTTGCAAAACTCAGTAGGTATTGTGAACGTGATATTTGCCCGGTTCCTGTATCATAAACCGATCGTTCAATTAATAAATCGTAAGTATCGTAAATCTTTAGGGCAATTCATAATGTACACATACAGATGGTTAGTAGGTATTAATAAATAAAAACAATTATGGATCTTGTCGGACACAGCAATATTATAAAATAAGCAGGAGAGAGGAAGAGCACTTTAACAACTTTCCTTATTACTAAACATTTAAATTATTTCCTACCTCTCTATTGTTTTACAGCAGTGACCGTTATTTCATAGGTATTATCACTAACTAGCTACACGACCCGGTTTCGCATGGGCCTATAGCCTTCCTCGATAAATGGACTATCCAACACAAAAATATTTTTTCAATTCGAACCCGTAGATCCTGAGATTAACGCGTTCAACCAATCAAACAAACTAACAAACTCTTTAGCTTTATAATATCAGTATAGAAAATAGATTACTTGTGGTCGGCGCAGCATGTTAACTTCTTCCATTCCGTTCTGTCCAACGTCATGCTTTCACTGACTTCCTTCTCTTTTATATAAACAACACACACAATACATCTATCTTTTCTTTTGCCTTCCTCTTACTCTCCATCCATCCAAATTAATACTGGTTATGTTTCAATACTTCAAAATAATGTAAGGTATGGAAACTACTTTTCAATATTTACGACAATCATACCTTGCCTTAGTAGGGAATTAATAACAATATTCGTAAAACCATGTCTAGTGAACGGTTTGACTCAAAGACAGTGAAGCATTGCTTTATTCTTCATCACCAATTGACCAAGTTACTAAACCAAATTTGAAAGCTTTGTTTTCATCATCAACACGTGGGTCATTGAAATACCAACCTATTTATCTTAAGTATATAAATACCTTAAATATGCCATAAAAGATATCTGAACTAATAGACCAAGTTACTAAACCAAATTCGAAAGCTTTTGTTTTCATCAACAACACGTGCGTCTTACACTTATTTATCTTGAATATCTACCTTAAATATTCCCAACTAAGAGATTAGAGACAGTGATTACCCATAAGCCGCTTAGCTAAAGCAAGCTAGTCATTTAAAGACTGAACAGCTGCATCGTTTAATCCGACAGATTTAGATGAGAGGCTCTCTGCTACAGCTGTGCAGGGCCTAGCTACCCAATGATTTATTGCTGTAATTTCTCTTTATCATCAATAAGAAACTATGAATTCAGATCTGGTTTGCAATCACTGCTTATCCAATCTATGTTAATCTCTCTGGTTAACCAGTACTTTTAAAGGTAAAGGCACCTTATTCTGAGAGGT
Source organism: Charanyca ferruginea (assembly GCA_947361185.1). Lineage (NCBI taxonomy): Eukaryota > Metazoa > Arthropoda > Insecta > Lepidoptera > Noctuidae > Charanyca > Charanyca ferruginea. Next base: position 23,422,296 of record OX376069.1, on the reverse strand, counting down.
CCTGAAATTGGCATCACATTCAGAGGTATGTGGAAAGACGAAGAAAACAGTTAATCCTATAGTAAGTGCCTTCTTCTACGTCATTTCGAGGTTTGGTATAGATATCGCGGAAATGGATATTAATATGTCTTTATCTTAGTTAGGTATAAGTAATGAGTAAATATATTTATTGAAAGTCGAAGAATGTTGGGTCATTAATTTTACTATATGTGAGTTATGCATCTTCATTTGTCAAATTAGTCGAAGAGAGTCCGTTTACTCCACGGATATCTATGGTTTGCTCACAGGTCTACAAATGAACACCAGTTTTTTAAACTTAAACAAAAACATATAAGTTGGTTTAAAATACACTCGGCGTCACAAAAATCGCACCTTTTCGAAAATAAGTTTAAAACATGTCCCGCCAGTAACGAATACATTAAACCCAATTAATATTGGTATCAATTAAAAGTACGTTTAACGACCTTTAAATTAACAACAGTTAGAATTCCTAAACACAACAGATCTCATTAGCACGTAACGTTAAAAAAAATGTTGTCAAAATACGCATTACAACGGCCACTAATTGCACCTCCCTACAAGGGTATAAAACGGGCGACCCGGGTTAAATGTGGGTCATTCGCTATTCAACCTTTGAAGTGAACACACGTGAACAGCTACAGCAAGAAAAATACCCCAGAAGATGGATACCACTGCAGATGAAGCCGCTCAAGTCATTGCACTACTGCAATCAGGGATGCGGCAATGTGATGTTGCTCGGCAACTGAACTTGAGTCGTTTTGCCGTTCGACGAGTGTTCCAACGTTTCCAAAAGACTGGTGGCTATATCCGAAGACGTGGATCTGGAAGACAACGGTGCACATCCGAAAGAGACGATCGCTTCATTGTTTCGACGTCTTTACGTAATCGGTTCTCCAATGCTGTTGAGCTGCAACAACAACTGCGATCAGCTCGCAGAACTTCTGTAAGCGTCTCTACGATTAGAAGAAGAATGCGGGAGAAGAAAATTGCAGCTCATAGGGCTGCTACAGGGCCCAAATTGACTGCACAGCATAGGAGAGACCGGTTGCAATTTGCCCGTGACCATGTGGATTGGACAATAGACCAATGGAGGGCTGTGCTCTTCTCGGATGAGACGAGGGTGTGTCTTTTCTGCAACGACAGGCGTCGAAGAGTGTATAGGAGGCAAGGGGAACGATTCGCACAAGCCTGTATTCAAGAGACAGTGGAATACGGGGGTGGCTCGTGCATGTTCTGGGGCGGCATGTCAATCGACGGTAAAACGAACCTTGTGTGTGTTTCTCGGACTGGAAGTGCTCGCGGGCAAGGGTCGCTGACTGCTGCTCGGTACATAACAGAGATCTTAGAGGAGCAGGTTGTCCCTTATGCGGGTTTTGTTGGCAGTGGGTTCACGTTAATGCACGATAACGCCCGTTGTCACACCGCTTTAATTGTAAGAGACTACCTGCAAGAAGTTGGCATCCCTGTTATGCGCTGGCCGGCGCGAAGTCCAGACCTGAACCCTATTGAGCACCTTTGGGATGAACTGAAACGGCGAGTACGGGCACGAAATCCTGCCCCTACCACTCTCCAAGACCTTCAAGATGCCGTCGTTGCAGAATGGGACAACATTCCACAAGAGACTGTTGTCACATTAATAAGGTCCATGAGAGAACGCATGGAAGCAGTCATCAGGGCTAGAGGGGGTAACACTAGGTTTTAAGTTAGTTTTAAGGACTTTGTTGTAATTTTTGCTGATAAAATAAAATTTAACTTTTTAATCATTTGCATTAGCTTGCTTTTTTTTATTCCCTGGTAAACAAAAAACCAAATCCATTGATTTATTCTGAAATTTAAATAAATTGCCTTTCCAATTATACCTTATAGTCATATGTATACCATTGATTAATAGGGTTAAAATGACTTTGAAGGGAATTCTTAAAGAGGTGCGATTTTTGTGACGCCGAGTGTACTACTGATTGTAATATTATAAAACCACTTTTTGTTTTTGTACTAACACCCATCGTCAGTTCTCAGGGGCTCGTGGCTAAGTTCAAGCCGTACAGATGGACCGAAGAAGGACAACATCAACAGTGCTATTGTTTTAAATTCTCCCGTAGTTAATTACGGTGAAACTAGCTTGAAATGCCCTTCACCTCAAGCTAGCTTCATATAAAGTCAAAGTCAAAGTCAAAGTCAAAGTCAAAGTCAAAGTCAAAGCATTTATTTCAATTAAACCATTTGCAGGCACTTTTGAATAGTCAAAATAAAATTGAAGCTAGTTGCTCGTTCCAAAACGTAGGGTAGGTCTCTATGGAGAAGAACGAGCAAGAAACTCCACGGACACTCTTTTCAATCAACCTTTTACAAAATCCAGGCTACATTATTCTTGTTGCTTCTATATGTGAAAACAATGTAAGTGAAGAGAAATCCAAAACATTCTAATTAAAAATAAATTAATATAAAAGCAATTAATATAAGTTCACCACTGGATACTTTTAAAGAAAATAATGCGACGTGAGCTGCCTTTCCACCTGATGCTAGGAATTAACAACTCAACACAAGCTTGCTTCACCAAAATTCACCGAAAAATATTTCCGGATCAAAAAGACACGCCAAAGTGTAACATCAAAATCTACTTTTCTTTTTATAGAATCACCTTTATCGCGTAACATCATTACATGAATTGCGTCCGCTCATCACATCAGACGTCATCTACTTCATATTAGACTACTCATTAGGTTACACACGTAATAACAACTGGCCCATATTGGAGTGCTTGGTGAAATGACGGAGCAATTTAGAACGTGGTTACTTAGGGTTACCATGTGACAGTTATGTAGCAAATCTGTAGTTTTATTTGTTTACTATACTCCGTTCACAATAAGATTAGACATACACACAAACCTTTTTTACAGTCCCTTTAACCAAGTTTGACTTCTATTCCGTAGGTTTAAGGATAACATTAGAGGCAAAAAAGTGGTTACAATAACAACTGTTTTTTGCAGCTGCCATTTGTCATGCTACAAACGCAATTTAAGTCAAAATCGGTTGAACGGACTGTAAAAAAGGTTTGTGTATTTGTCTAATTTTATTGTGAACGGAGTTTAGCTTACCCCACAGATGTTGTCCTGTCCCTGTCTTACCTACGTACCCTGCTAACCTACCCATTTTTTTGTAATTTTTCCTGGACTTTCACAAATATTTCAAGACTAAAATTAGTCAAATCGGTTCAGCCGTTCTCGAGTTTTAGCGAAACTAACAAAGTACAAAAAATATTTTTTTATTATATAGATAGATTTAAGGAATACAAAAATGGCAATAACGTCCATTCTATTGTTCACAAACTAAACTAAAATTAGACAATTGGCATCTCTTACTGTCAGCAGCTGAAGAAAAAGACGGCGACAGATAAGGACTAAGTTAGAGATGTCAAATTAGTTTTTTCTTGAACATCGCCGTGTTTTTAATCAATACATTCTGACATGACAACTGTAATTGTATGAACATTTTAGCTCAACTTAGATTGCCAGCTCTTATTAATACACGTCTCTTTCTTGTTTTATTGAAGAGATAGAGATATGAATAGCTTAAAATAAGAGAGAGTTGCCAACACCGTCATCTTCAAATGACAATTTAGACGTTTACCCATATGTAAAAAACCCTGTGGAATAAATAGGGCAAACACTCTATATTTAATATTCTATCTTAAATCTTTCTATTAAAAGATACATTTCTCTCTCTCTCTGAAACATTTTCGTGCGCCCGCACTGGCCGCGGTGAGTCATTTAGATTCATCTACCGATTAGTTACGCTCCGGTTGATTCGCAACGAATGTTTGTCACGGTTCCCCAGGTAAAAGGTTAATGGATTATTGTCGAATTGGTTCATTACAATGCGTAGGTCATCAGATAATTGTGTTTTTTGTACTGAAGCAGCTGGAATGGTTTGTTGGCGATATTGAGAAATCTTGCTACAAACTTTAGTCTCATATTATTATAGGCACCGTGTTTTGTAACGCGACTTCATACGCGTGAAAATGAAGCACACCATGAAACATCCATCCTACGACATTCAGCAACAGTGTAGCATTGTTTCAGTGAAAGATTTTTGTAATCTGACTTATCTTTTACCAACCAAAAAAAATATAATAAGAACAAAAAAACTTAATGTATGCATACGAATATTGTAATGGTGGCACTTCACTTGGTGTATTTGTACAAATAATTGCGTTGCTTGGTTAATACAAAATCAACTTTATAATACTAACAATATATTTTTTTTTATTGTCTTATAGGCTTTAGTTTTGCCGCATATCACTGAGGGCCTGAGTTTTTTATCGAACTCGATCACGTTAACGTAAACTCAAACTTGTATTGAAATTGATGCCTATCTTAGCTATCTTTATTGATGATGCGGCCTAAGGACGTGGAGCACGCTTGCCTAGGATAAACCGGTTCACTCGTGCCTTGAAGATACCCAGATTAAATAAATATAGGGGATTCTATACAATGAAGTCGATTTTGTATTATCCAAATAAGGTCAAATGCAATATTTGCACAAATACTCCAAGTGAAGTGCCACTATAAAAGCGAAAGTGAATTTGTTCGTTTACTTGTTACGCTTTCATGACTAAACTACTGGACCAATTTTGATGAAATTTGGTACAGACTAAGCTTGACCCCGAAGAAAGGATATAGGCTACTTTTTATTCCGCGACTTCGTCTGCATTCGCGATAACCGATATTCACGCGGACAAAGTCACAGGCAAAATATAGTAGGTTACTAGGTTAAATAATCTACTTAAATATTTCCTAGTGCATAAAATTCACTTTGCGACCTCGCTGATTTCCCGCTCATCTGCAGAAGCTGAACATCATCGCAAATAAAACGATGCGCGTGAGCATTGCATAACGTTATGTAGGTATTTGTGTAAACTCTTGAAATTGAAAGGCGCCCGCCATTTAGAATGGCCGACACATTGCCGGTGACGAAACTTTGTATTTCAGTTACTTTTACGGTAAATGTTACAAAATGTTGTGAAGCTTTCTCAATGTTCACATAGTTTTGTAATATGAGTTCATTATATTAATTAATTTAATGTTAATTAAAGGTGGCAATTAATATTTCGTCTAGACTATCTTAGTTTAGTTAGTCGTCTGTTTCTCTGTACGATTATCTCTTTTAAACTATGCAACGAATTTTAATGCGGTTTTTCATCAATAGGTTGAGCGATTGACTGATGCGCTGCGTGTCGTGGGTTCGATTCCCGCACGGAACAAATATTTGTATGGCCTACAGATCCATTCCGGTTCTGGCTTATTTGAGTATGTGAGTATATTCTAAGTTTATCTGGCAAACATCGTGAGGAAACCTGGACTTATCTACCCACACTATAATATTATAAAGAAGAAGATTTATATTTTTGTATGTTTGTAACGAATAAACTCAGAAACCACTGGTCCGATTTCAGAAATTATTTTACCAATAGTAAGCTACATTATCCCTGAGTAACATTGGCTATATTTATCAATTGAAAAAAATAGGGTTCCTTGAGAAAAGTCATGCGGACGAAGTCGTGGACAAACTCATCATTCATCATCATCATTTCAGCCGAAAGACGTCCACTGCTGGACATAGGCCTCCCCAAGGGAGGGGGGGGGGTTTGCCATAATCGCCACGCTTGGCAGGCGGATTGGCGATCGTAGTATGGTTGTTACAAAGACACAGAGAACGCTGCATCTCTGGTAAGTCCCTTAGTCGCCTCTTACGACACCCACGGGAAGACATGGGATGGTGCTATTCTTAACGTCCGACACCACACGGACGAACTGCTAGTACCTAATTAATAAGTCTGTGATCGCCAATCCACCGTGGTGATCAATGCTAGTGCCTTTTCTGTATGAGAAGACGCCTTTGCCCAGCAGTGGGACATTAATAGACTGTTATTATTATTAACACAACTGTTACAAAGAGGTACCAACGATTTCCTGAGCATAACCTGTCACTTTATTCTAATAAATCATATCAAATGTTTTTACTTTCCTTAAGATCATTATAACGTAACCATCATTTTAGCGTAATGGCTTCCTAGTCGACCACTAATCGTAGTTTGTACTATTAAGGTGCGTATACACTCGCGTGTAAGACCCTGCGTGGTCGTCGCGTCGTCGCTAACTCGCGACACGCATTTGTTGACACGCGAGCCGCTTGTGACTCTACTTGTGTACATATTATTATTTACAGTGAATTAAAGTCTTTGGTTAGAGTTATACAATGGTATTATAACCATGTCGGATTAGATTAACGATTCAGTCTTTATTTCTTGAGTGTAATTTGATTGGTGGAATTTGTACTGTCATTTATTATCTTAATGAGGAGAGGGCGCTGAGGTGCTACTGTCAACATCGACTCTGTGTAATAATTCGGTTTTGAAAGTGAAATACAGTATCTTACTACGTAAAAAGACTTTATAAAGTGTCAGCAAACTCTAATTCACCACAAAAAAGTGAAGTGCAAACGTTAAATCGCAGTATTAGTGCTAAACTTGCCGAAATCAAAGCAAACGTAAACGAGTGACTTTCCGTTGTAACATAGTGCTATCGTGCTGTAGAAACACCTGAAACAAAATCCAAGCAATAGCTACCGCCGTATATTGAAGAAACATACACTTAGAAGTCCTTCATAATTAAGTGATAAAAATCATAACCTATGAAATGGTTAAAAAAAACCATGCCTAAACTTCGATCGCTAACGGTCATGAACAGTGACACCTAGCGGAGGATAGAACAACTACTACCAAGCCGCACTGTTTTACCGACAATACTCAAGAGATTCAGCTACTCGCCGCATAAGGCGCCGCTATCTTCGCAACATTGGGTGTATCACTGGAATTCCAAAATAGTTCTGCTATCAGCCACTAATGCCGCCACCATCTACATGGAATCTGAATACTTACCTTCGGTTAAATTAGTTCCGCTACCAGCCGCATAGTGCGCCACTATATTACAAGTCACCAAAACTACTGAATAATTAAAACGATAAATATCACAACCTACTAGGTGGTATTGAACAGAGACATTTATCGGAAGATAGAACAATTTTATTACTACTACATGCTGCACTGTTTTACCGACAATACTTAAGAGATTCAGCTACTCACCGCATAAGGCGCTGATATCTTCGTAACATTGAGTGTGCCACTGTCTGGAAATTAGAATTTCGAACTAGTCCTGCTACCAGCCACATATCACAAGAACACCAAAACTACATTCCAACATAATGGAGGAAGTACTAGCTGCACTTCGTAAGATACAAAATGAGCTCGACGAACAAAAAACAACAATTCTGGAAAGCGGGAAAAAAGTAACTGAACAAGTAACTCAAAACGTCAACAAGATTCTCGAAGACAAATTCGTTAAATGGGATGAAAAGTACGATCTACTTAGGGAAAAGGTGGACAACCAAGAAAAGAGAATATGTATCCTAGAAAAACAGGCGCGACAAAGAAATCTCGTGTTCTTCGGAATGGAGGAAAGTGAACTTTCATATTCAGAGCAGGAGAGTAGCATCATATTATTCATTGAAGAACACTTAAAAATTAAACTAGACTCCAAGGACATACAAGTAATTAGAAGAATAGGAATAAAAAAGGATAAACCCCGTCCTATCGTGGTAACATTCACGTCACTTGGCACAAAAATTAACATACTAAAAAACAGAAAATATCTAAATGATACCGAGTACTATATCAAAGAGGACTATCCGCCAAGTGTTCTAGAAAAAAGAAAAGAGCTACAGAATCAAATCAAATTGGAAAAAGAAAACGGAAACAAAGCCATAATTAAGTACGATAAATTAGTAATAGTTGGGAAAATATCTGATTCAACAACTAGCAAAAAAAGGAATCTACAATTATCTCCGGAGACCAATCAGACCAACCAGCAACTTCAAGAAGACCACAGAATGCAGGTGCCGAAGAAAAATAAAACTGATTCTACGCCTTCACCGAACCAAAGACCACCAAGTGTTTCGGAAGGAGGCACAAAGCCAGCTATAACGAACTACTTGGTTTTTAATAAAACAAACAAAAAAAACAATCAGGACATAAACAAATAGCAATTAGCGCCCCTACCCTCCTCTAGCCATCAATCAATTTACAACAAGAATAAACAGAAGAAAAAACAAGACACACATCTTCCAATCCGGTTGGTCCCCGAGGAAGATTACGACCAAAACCCTCCAAAGAGAAACACTAAAATTCAAGAAAAACAAGGACAAATACTCCACCTCATTACCTACAATGTCAGAACACTTGGTTCCCACGAACATCTTATAGAATTATTTGAAGCCCTGAAGACAATAAATTGCGACATAATGGGATTATCTGAAGTAAGGCGGCTTGGAACCAAAATCGAAGAATACAGTGACTACATCCTATGCTACATGGGCCAAACACCTGGTAGGCACGGAGTGGGCTTTATTATAAACAAAACCTTCAAACAAAATATAGAAAGCTTCACCGGTTTTACAGAACGTGTAGCCCTGTTAAACCTCACCTTTGATGAATACAAATTATCGTTAATACAAGTATATGCACCCACAGAGGCAGCAAAAGAAGAAGAAATTACGCTCTTCTATAAAATTATTACACAAGCTATAGAAGCAGCCCACAAGGACTACATCATAATGGGCGATTTTAATGCCAAAATAGGCCAACCGCAGCAAAGTGAATACCTTGTAATGAGATCTAATGGATATGGAGAGAGAAATGACAGAGGCCAGAAAATAATCGATTTTGCTATTGAAAATAAACTTTCCATACTGAACACCTTCTTTAAGAAAAAACCAAAACGCAGATGGACATGGCGCTCACCAAACAACAAACACAGGAACGAGATAGATTTTATTATATCCAACCGTCCAAATTTATTTCAAAATATGGAAGTTTTAAATATTATCCATTCCTCGGACCATAGACCAGTCAGAGCAAGCTTATTTCTAAATAAAATAAGAAAAAGCAGAGTCAATTATAAAAACATTGCAATGGCGTCCTTAAAGAACGAAAAAGAAACACAGAAGTTCAGAGAGAGACTTGCCTTCAACATGGCAGAATTACCGAACTGGCAATGCATACAAACATACTATACGAAGCTAATCAACACAATCACTCAAAGCCTACGAGAAGCCCATTCAACCAGCACCGATCCCAAAGCCCATGGAATATTATCACCTCGCACAGTGCAACTTATAGACAGAAGGAGAATATTGCATAAAACTAAAAAGAAATCCCGAAGCGAAAAAAACGAATTGGCTGCTCTGTATAAACTTATTAACAAGTACATTAAAGACGACTACGCTAGACACAGGCAAAATGTAATTACAAAACATCTGAAGCAGTCAGGAAGTACCAAAAAAGCTTATAAAGAGTTAACAACAAATAAACCATGGATAGAGGGATTAAAACTATCAGGAAAAACCAAACACAATCGCAGAGAGATCATAGAAGTGGCTACTAGTTTCTACAGGAACCTATACAACGAAAAGCCCCCCATGATAAATATCACATTGGAAAGTTCTGGGGAAACAAGCGAAGTAAGTGAAATTACTGTATTAGAAATACTAGAGGCAATAACCAGGTTGAAAAGCGACAAGAGCCCAGGGTCAGACTATGTACACAACGAAGCCCTAAAGACTGGTAAAACAATACTAGCTCTACCTTTAGCAAACCTGTTCAATCACATATTAAAAACAGCTGAGATACCATTACAATGGACTGAATCAAACATCATTTTGATCTATAAGAAGGGTGACCCCAAAGATATCTCAAACTACAGGCCAATTAGCTTACTACCATCTATCTACAAACTCTTCTCGTCAATCATCAACAAAAGGATAAGCATACCACTAGAACTAAACCAACCAGTCGAGCAAGCAGGCTTTAGAAAGGGTTTTTCAACTATAGACAACATACATACACTGGAACTACTTATAGAAAAGTACCAGGAGAAACGGAGACCTCTCTATATTGCCTACATTGATTACCAGAAAGCATTCGATACGGTGTCGCATGAAAGTATATGGAAAGCCCTCAAAAACCAAGGTGTAGAGCAACAGTACCTTAAATTCATCAGAAGTCTCTACAAAAATAGCACAGGTAGAGTCAAGTTGGAAACCGAAGGACCGAGCTTTCCCATCAAAAGAGGCGTGAGACAAGGGGACCCCTTATCTCCGAAATTATTCATAGCAGTACTAGAGTCTATCTTTAGGCAACTGGACTGGAAGAAATACGGTATAAACATAAAAGGTAAATATCTAAACCACCTCCGCTTCGCAGATGATCTAGTAATATTATCAGAAACGTACGCGCAACTTCAACATATGATTGGATCTCTACATAGAGCAAGTAGGGAGGTGGGCCTTGAAATGAACCTTGCAAAAACCATGGTGATGACTAACAGCACAGAGAAACTGATAACCGCGGGAGAGGAACCCCTGAAATATACTGATCAATATATATACCTAGGTAAACAAATAAGTTTTAATAAGAAAAACAATGAGAAAGAAATAGAAAGGCGGACACACAGCACCTGGAACAAATATTGGAAACTAGGAGAGATATTCAAGAGTACCCTGCCTATATCCCTAAAAACCAAGGTCATGAACTCATGCCTACTACCATGCCTGACATACGGCTGCCAAACATGGAAATTTACGAACAACATACAGGAAAAAATTAGAACCTGCCAGCGAGGAATGGAGCGGAGCATGCTTAGTATAAGGAAAATACAGAAAATAAGGCATACAAAAATAAGAAAACTATCAAAGTCCATAGATGCTCTACAATATGCGAAAAAATTGAAATGGAAGTGGGCCGGCCATGTAGCACGACTCCCAGATCAACGTTGGACCAGAAAAGTGACGTCATGGAATGGCCCGCTCGGCAAAAGAGGTATAGGAAGGCCCATGAGAAGATGGGACGATGAAATAAAAAATATCGCCGGTCCACATTGGATAGAAGTAGCCCAAGACCGAGACAATTGGCTAACTTTGGAGGAGGCCTTCACCTGTGAAGACGGGGTTCTTGCATAATAATAAATAAATAATAATAAAATAATAATAAACAAATAATAATAAATAAATGATTAATAAATAAATGATAATAAATAAATAATAATAAACAAATAATAATAAATAAATGATTAATAAATAAATGATAATAAATAAATATTAATAAAGATATAATAATAAAGAAATAATAATAAAAACTAACACTAGAATAAGCAAAATGTAAAACTAACCAAAATTGTAAATGTGCATGCAAGAAATAAAAGGCTTTTTTATTTTTATTTTTTTATTTTTTTATTTTTATTTATTTATTTTATTATCTTAATATTATGACAAGATACGTTTCACGTTCACGTTTATAGATAGTGCAATCCACGAAGACGCGCCCCACTCTTATTCCTAATCGCTTGCAGTGCAAGTGTGCATCCATTCGCTGGTGGTGTAGTGCAATCGATACGTATGAATTGTCTATGAGTGCGCACGAACACTACGATGACACATACACTGGAGAAAACTCCTCACACCCCGCGGCCTCCTCGACCAAAAAATAGTGGGGCGCGTCTTCGTGGATTGCACTATCTATAAGAGTGGAGACCGTGTTTGGTATATGTGTAGTGTGGGACGCCATGCGGCAAAATGGACTCATGATTTGAAGAAGGTAGCTGGCAGCGGATGAATGTGAGCTGCCCAAGATCGGGTTGGTTGGTGATCTCTGGGTGAGGTCTACATTCAGCAGTGGACGGCAATAGGCTGATATGATTATTATTATGTGAATTAGCGAGGCAAATCAAGCTTATCTCTAGCCAGTCCTATTTTGTAAAAATCTCTCACACTGAATTTAGGTGAAGCAAACTTGAGGTGAGCTGACATTCCACCTAGCTAAGGCTTGACGAAGTATTACAATATATCAATATTGATTACATTACTTTTGCTATTTTTGTCGACCTTTTTAAAGTTATTACTTAAGCGTCTTACGTATACTTAGGCATATTTATTTTTAAAGAGCAAAAGAAATAAAAATGTTTTGAAGTTAGTACAATAAATATCGATTGGCTTGTCCAATCCTTAGTAACGGATCGGATGACATTGACAGCACACTTCACCTAGAGTTCACCGAGGTACTTACATAGTTAAAGCTGCAGTGGTATTCTGTTACAATCTCCCACGGTGAACACCTAGGTGAAGTGAACTGTCAATTGACAAAGCAGACGGTCGGATGACAGCTCACTTCACCTAGGTGTTCCCCGAGGCAGATTGTAACGGAATAGACATATGTACTGATAGATCATTACAAGAGGAGATAGCGCTATAGATTTTGGTGTTTAGTCAAAAAAGAAATGGCGTTTACATTTCAAGCAAGTTACACTTCAAAAAAAAATGGGTGCGTGTACTTATGTACGAGCGTGAGAAGTTATACTTCTTTGGCATTATTAAAAAAGTATATAAGCACAATTTGAATTGTAAACAACGCCATCTCTGACGTACATGCTGAACTACTTACTGCCTGACGTACATGCTGAACTACTTACTGCCTTCGGCAGTAAGTAGTTCAGCATGTACGTCAGAGATGGCGTTGTTTACAATTACTCCCGTGAGAATTTTGTGTGACGCTGTACGCGCGCATGCGCGAATCGTAAAATTTCACTCTCATCATTTTTTCATAACGCGCCTAAAGAAGTATAACTTCAAAACATCATGAAATTAAAATACGCGAGAATCTGGTAAGCAGTCGCGCTCCTACCAATGTAACAACACACTTACATTGACTTGCAGAAGTTGCAGTCCGACATTTGTTGCAATTTGCTAGGTCGTGGGAATGGGAGGAGTGGGAAAAAATGTGGCAAACGTAATTACCTGGTGATCTTGTTTACATGGGATTAGGGGGAAGCGGGTTAGTACAGCACTGGCAACAAGTAACCTGTAGTTAGTTAATTACTAAGTAGATGGATAGATAATAAGTACCTAGTCTTGTTTGTTTAATTTGATTTTGTAAAAGCTTCATCATTTTGCCTCCTTGATAGTTCCGGTTTGAAATGTTTGGATAATGTCAAATCAAATCATTTTTATTTGCCAACGTGGGTAAGGGGTGTAGAAGTACCTTAAATATTGTAGATATAAAAAAACTTAACTTAACTTTTGTCTAAACTTTAACTTGATGCCTCCGATTGCCTTTGTAACTCCTTCTGTGGCCTCTTTGGCCCTCCTTCTGGTGCAGTCGGGTAAGAAGCGGAAGAAATAGAAAAAATACTCTACTGACAAAATTCCAACCACCTTTCATAACTCAAGATACAAATCTATATATTCAAAACTAATTAAAAGATTGTAATCATACTGTGAGACAGTTTAGCTGAAGTCTCACAAGAACTGCCTCAATATCGGCCACAATGACACAATGGCGTCTTCACTAGGAACTGATTATCAACTGCATCAATTCATTGTTTTAAACATTGACTGTTTCCTTTCTTTTTGTGAATTTTCGACGATAAAAATGCTGTTCCGATTGTTCTTCTTAAGTTGTCATTTCCGTTTTTTAATCATTATTATTATAATCGAGTGGTTTCTGTTCTATTCTATTCTAAATGAATATGAAACGGACCTTCATTTATAGGCAATTTTTGCCATCTTGGCTTGTTACTTACTGTATTACCGGGAGTTTCGCAACAATAAAGAATTAATTGTGTCTCATAATCTCATTTCCGTCTCATTGACGGGAAAATATTTGTGTGATAAGCACTTGTGTTTGCCTTGTGTCTTGGTGTTGTTTATCTATATATGTATGTATTTACAAATGTATTTGTGTATGTATATCAGCTGTCTGACACCCATAGTACAGGGTCTCCCTAGTTTGGGGTCAGATGGCCGTGTGTGAAATGTCCCCACATATTATTATTATTGAATTGACTCGTAGTAAGTTACCTGTCATACTGTTCTTATTATCTTCCTAATTACATAACAGAAGAGATAGACATTTTGTTCATTTACTCGTATTTATGGATCACTAACAGGCCCAACAGACGTTGCCATGCCCTTAAAATAAAAAAGTCTTACAACTTGACAGCAGCGTCACCTACCGGGTCCAATTGGGTACTTGACACCACCAATCAATTGACATACTTTGTTTGAGCTGTCAAAACGAGATTCCTCCATAGATATTGTATGACAGTAGCGGCCTGTGACGTCACTTATTTACCACCTCAATTGACTAACTATTAATTGATTTTAAAGCAACTTAAAATCGAATTTTACAGTTAATTAAAAATGAATCGGGTTTTCGGGGCAAAAATAAAATATATTTTAAGATAAGTTGTATTTTGGAATTATTACTTAATGGTGTCAACAACCCAATTGTGAATCTAAACCATTCTCGAATCCACTGGAGCACACACAAAAAAAAAACATCAAAATCGGTACAGCCGTTTAGGAGTTCAGTGACATACACACGTACAGAAGAATTAAATATATGAAGAAGATATACATCTGTCATCACAGGTGTATTACCTCAAACAATGGTGTAGTAACAGGCTTAAAATTAATAGAGAATATTGTATGTATTACCTACGCACAATGCACAACCAAGAGATATACATATCTATATAAAACGCTTACGCACTATTCTCGACGACCGTTTCAAAATAACTCCGAAAATGTATTATATTTATTCTGTATAAATCTCACTCGGTGAATTTAAGTGAGATGAGTTCCCTGTTCACCTTAGACTTAATTTACCGAAGGAATAAACCGGCTGCTGGAACATCAAAAGATAGGAAAGGTCAGCTGCCCGGTGTGAATGCACCGCCTCGTATAATGGGTGCCTCGAACATGATTCTGTTGCCTTAGACTACGGTCACGGTAATTTTCACGCCTACGTACTATCGTGGACACACCCGCCTGACCACCACTAAGTTCATTTTTGCTTGCACTCAAAAGATGGAAGCGCTCTCTACCCCGCCCCGTTGACTTCGCAGGCGCCAAGGGATTTTTTTTTTAACTGAGCAGGCGGGAAAGTCCACGATAGTACGTTTGAATGAGGCAAAGTCATGAGTGAACAGCGGAACGTAAACAACGGAACTCTTAAGATCACTCTATGTACGCCTATCGCAGAGGGCGTTTTACCAAGATCAGTGGAATTTAGAAATTTAATCAGAATGTTAAATCCGTCCGTATGGTGTCGGACGTAAAGAATTGCACCATCCCATATCTTCCCGCGGGTGTCGTAAGAGGCGACTAAGGGACTCACCAGAGAATGGGCAGCAGCGTTCTCTGTGCCTTTGTAACAACCATACTGCGATCGCCAACCCGCCTGCCAAGCGTAGCGATTATGGCAAAACCCCCCTTGGGGGAGGCCTATGTCCAGCAGTGTACGATCTTTTAAAAAGCAAACATATCTAGAACGGTTAACTACGCAACCTTTAAACCCACTGTTTGAACCCGACATTCTCAATGCAACATGCATTGAGTGACTTTGATAAGGTTAAGTTCGCTATACATACGTATTACGTACCGACTGACTGACATAAATATCAATCTAGTAGATACATAAACTTTATAAAGCTAAACAAGATTTTTATAACTTTTGATTATGTTGAGACAAGATGAGTTTCTACGCTATTATTCCATCAGCCAGTCTATTCTGTAAAATCTCTTTCGGTAGTTTAATCTTGAGGTTTTTTTATTATATATTTTAATTGGCTTGCGTTTAGCCGCCACCTGAGTGATGGTGCGGCCTAAAGTTGAGTACGGTTGCCAAGGAAGAACCAATTCACTCGTACCTTGTAGATATCGAATACCCAGATTATACTTATAGGGAAAAAACCCGCTATTCTCTTATAACTTCACAGCGCATAACGGTAATGCCTATCGCATTAATTCCATTACATTATCGCAAAATCTTCGGAACGTTTATAAAGTGAATTATAATCAAATCGTAAGTCACGAAACGAAAGTAAAGTTTATAGTAATGGTGTTTCGTATGGGTAGTTGAAAGTGATGAGTAGTGTGACGAAAAGTTCATCTGTAAAATGTCACTCGAAAAATGTAGGTGAAGTGAGTACGTAGTATGAGTTCAAGGGTGTCGTAGGTGGTGACTAAGGAAAAATCCAGAAGTCTGGCATCAGCGGCTTTCGTATATTCAACAACTTCACTACGATCCCCAAGAGGCCCACGCCTGCCAAGCGTGGGGATTATGGCCACCAACAGTGAACATCTTCCGCCTGATAATGATGGTGAGAACGATGGATAGAAACAGGAGGATGAAAATAAAAAAGTTTTTTTACAAAAAAGACAACCGCCTTCAAAAACCAAAAAGTGAAAAATAACTTTAAAACAGAACACATGACTTTAGTTTCGGAAGTCGGTGACTTTGCTGTTCTATTTGTTGTTTTGTATTATTACCGACTTCCGAAACTAAATCATGAGTGTTCTGTTTTAAAGTTATTGTTCACTTTTTGGTTTTTGAAGGCGGTTGTCTCTTTTATTTTTCGCTTTTTAGTACTTCCTGATCATCCAAATCCATTAAGAAATGGCATCACAGTCAAAACAGAGATTGAAAGTACAAGGTGAGAACATTACAACATCATCCATTTATATTTTTTTTGCTTTCTGTCGATTTTTACAAAAAGTGCTGAATCTATTTCGATAAAATTTATATGGGACCACCCTTGAGGCATAACCTATCCATCAAAAAGAATTTTCAAAATTGCTTTACATTTACCGGAGAAATCGCGTATCAAATATACAAAAAAAAAACATACAGACGAATTGAGAACCTCCTTCTTTTTGAAGTCGGTTGAAAATGTAACATGAATCATCATCATCTGCCTAGCCTTTTCCCAATTATATTGGGTATGGCTTCCAGTCTAACCGGATGCAGCTGAATACCAGTGTTTTACATGGAGCAACTGACTGTCTGACACGCTTCACAACCCAATCACTAGGTAACACGATACCCCTTGGTAAGACTGGTTGTCAGACTTTCTGGCTTCTAACTACCCATAACGACTGCCAAATATCTCCAAATGACAGCCGGGACCAACGGCTTTACGTGCTTTCCGAGACACGGAGGGGTTTCGATATGAAATGGATGATCACCCATCCACGGTCTGACCGCGGTAAGCGTAGCTTAACTATGATAATAACCACGAGCTCTTGACATCAGAATAACTCTGCAGGTAATTAAAATGATTACACAATGATTTATCAACCAAGTCATGCTGTGTTCTTCCATTCTTCAAACCATTGACCGCTATCTCTCACAATAGACCTCACCAAAGATTTGATTGATAAATGATAATAGTACGTCTATCGATTGATTGACACGGCATGACGTCATAATTACAGTTCCAGTGACCGTGACGTAATTATCGTTACGTCATCGAGACGAAAGTGTGGTAATGGTGGTATTATTATGATTACTTTCTTTCGATACTTTTGTGTAGGATGTGTTCCTAAATGAAGTGTGGGTGTTAGGGATAAAAGTTAATTGTAATATTATTGATTTAATTGAGTTAAATTGTCGTTGTAGGTGTTGGTTTGTTGTTTTCTATATGGTGTTGCTTTTTTTACACGTACAATAAAAAAAGAAAAACCTGTAACTATTAAACAAAAAAGAAACGAATATAATTATTAAGGCATCAAAAAATTCCTCCACATTTTTTTGAGAGACTTTAATTACGGTGGTAAAAAGTATGGAGGGGAAGACTTATGTCAGTCATACACGGACAGCTCGAGCAGTTAGGCATTGATCAACATACACGGACCTTTCGAGCAGACACAGTCAACCGCTTGAAGCTGCCATTGATAACTGCAACAAGCAAAACAAAAAGTATGCGGTCGGGAGGCGCACGCGACGTGCAATGAAGAGCGCGGGCGGAGAGACTGCGCGAAATCAGTCGACAGCTCGAACAGCCTAGCGACTGCTAAACCGCACGAAGAAAACTCACAGTGCGGCTGACCACCTGAAGCAGTCGCGACTGCTCGTTCACATAATGCAGTCGCAGCTAGAAGCAGTCGATCCTGACTGCTTCAAGCTGTCCGTGTATGGCCGGTCTTAGCAACGTAAGTAAGTATATCGAAAGATTACAAAAAGTGGAACACAAAAAACAACCGAGGAGGAGCTCGTGGTTAAGTAAAAGCCCTACGAATACACGGTTAAGCTACTCTTGCCGCGGTCGGTCCGTGATGGGTGACCATCCCTTTCACAAGGAGATCCCCCCGTTAAAATACGTGTCTCGGAAAGCAAGTAAAACCCGTTGGCCCTGACTGGTATTCGTAGATCTTTGACAGTAGTTATGACTTACCAGAAGCTAGAAAGTCTGACAACCAGTTTTACTAAGGGGTATCACGTTACCCAGTAATTAAATACCAGTGGTTTAGGTACATAGAGCGACGTAAACCACTTGGATTCAGCTGCATCCGGCACTGGAAATCATCATCACCATGTCAACGTTCAGATGCCCACTGCTGGGCATAGGTCTCCTCTAAGGAGGGGTTCAGCCGTAATCGACATGATTGGCTGGTGCATGTTGGCGATCGCAGTAGGTGTTATGGTACTCAGAAGGACGCTGCTGCCCATCCTCAGGTCAATATCCCTCTGTTTTCCTTCTACGACGCCTTCTACGACACTCACATGTAGAAATGGGGCGGTGCTATTCGCGGATGGAAATCGAGCCCAACAAATGATTTCAAAAGGAAGGATACGCCCATTAGAACATTCTAAGCAAACGTTCATGGAACAAGCAAAAGTAGCGACATCTGTCAAAACTCATACAATGTCAACCGAGTCGCGTTGCCCGTTGGTCCTAAACTGTCATTTTTAGGGCCATCGCGCTGGTGCAATTTGGTCGTGCGGTTGACTAGTAGGTCGATTCTGTAAAATTCAAACAACAACTCGCATCTCACATCGCTATTCACTCTCACTTCGCATAAGGTTCAAAATGACCTTGATATATTTGACACTTTGAATCGGGTTCGAGCGCGAAGTGAGCGTCGAAGTGACGGGGAAATTATCTTATAGAATGCCACTTCTTACGTCATCTCATACTTTATCTGTCAAAATCTTCCTGTCGATTTAGTTCAACTCGTTGCCACGCTCGCAAGGGTGGCGCTAGTGTAAATTCGAATTATCAACCGAGTTTTTTGAATGCCAATCAAGAAACTCACAGCGGATTCAGATTCGAAGTTTAGAATGAGTTCTTACAGAATCACACCCTAGGTCCTTACGCAGTAATATATACGTCATTGAGCCCAACATAATTGGGAAAAGGCTAGGCAGATGGTGATCATTAATTTTGTTCAAATTGTTGTTAACTGTCATTACTGTTATGTACTAACAAATTGCACAGTAAATAATTAGTCTTTTACATTAGCAATCTCTTTCACTTTCTTCTTATTACTGCAGTTAATTATAATCTTTGACATCTACCATTATTGTTCTTGCAGTTACCTGTGAAGCCACATTGTCAAGACAACATCGTCAGGTTTTATATTCATCTCTTTCTTAATTCGAATAAAATTATACACCTGCAGAACAAAAAAGGCAATGTAAATTGAACATAATGATATCGTCTGACAGTATCTTATGAATAATGACATCATGTAGTTACGACTTTAGCGGTTACATAGATGCATTTGCATACGTTGCCAGAGCAAAAAAAAAACTGAATTTCAAATCGGTGTTGCCAACAATAAACATTTTATCTTCATCGTGAGAATAAAAAAACAATAGATCCGATTACTTCACTTTTCGAGATACACTTTCATTTAAATCTGTGTTCTTTATGTTAATGTTATAAGGTTGGAATTGGCAAATCATGTCGTAATGGGATATTCTAATGAGAATATTATGGTAAATACTTTTCACTTATAGGTGTTATGCAAATATATTGGAGTTTTTCTCGTATCGTGTAAAGCCAACTAGAATAAATGTTACGTAAAATGGCTATCAAGTCAATTAATAAATAGAAAACGCATAATATAATATTTTTATTGCTCCATTCTGTGCTAGTTATCTCGGGGTCAGAGGTACCGTAATTACTAATTAATTTAACTGCTAATTGTACCTACTGACTTCCTAGTCATTTTATTCGAGGCAGTCCAGAAGCACTTCGATTTGTGGAGTTTTGGAATTCAGATACATATCTTTTTTCTGTCCGCAAGCTCCTTCGATTAAAGTCCTTTCCGCAAAAAAAAACATTTTTTTATTTTTTTTATTTCATGTCACATTTTCTGCCATCTCCACTTTGGATTGCTGAGAAGTTTAGTTACTGTATTTCTTGTTTACCGAATCTTACATAATTAAAACACTTTTATAAGATACTGGATGGCAAATAAACCGATGGCCAACGTAATGTTAGACGAAGAAGATTAGACTTTAAAACAAACCTTTTTTTCCCTACAACCGATTTTGACTTCTATTCCGTAGGCTTAAGGATGACATTAAAGGCAAAAAAGTGGTTACAATAACAACTGTTTACTGCAGCTGCCATTTGTCATGTCAGCAACGCAATATAAGTCAAAATCGGTTGAACGGACTGTAAAAAAGGTTTGTGTATTTGTCTAATCTTATTGTAAATGGAGTATAGAAATCTAGCATTGCCATCCTAGAGACAAAGTTTAAATGACTAATACTTAGAATATTATTATAAATCACACTTCCATACTTCCATACTAATTATTACTTTACTAATACTATACATGCGAAAGTAACTCTGTTACGTTTTCTCGACAAAACGGCTGAAACGATAACCATACTATACATTATAATAGATAGATCATTATGCCCTTTTTTTAAAACAGTATGTCTGGAGTTTCTTGCCCATTCTTCTCCATACGAAACTACCATTTGGAATTTAACTAGATTCAAATTTTACACTATGACGTTCAAAAGTGCCTTTTAATGGTCTAATTGAAATAAATGATTTGACTTTGACTTTTGACTTTGACTTGGTTATGGACCCTGTCGGGCAAAGTAAATAAGTAAGTAGGAGAGAAGAAACTTATCATCTAATATTGATGAATATATAGACAGCTAATATGTAGGTATAATAGCTTAACTTAGCTTTTTTTGCGCGCAGTTTTATTAGGTTATATGTGGGTTTTATTTTGTGCGTAGAAGATGTGTTCTGTGTATTTATTTATTTATTTATTTATTGGCTTACCTACAATTGTTACACTGACACATAAAAATAAATATAGTTTAGGTTTAGACTAAGTGTACAATATTAAGCGGTAAACACAAATAGCAAAAATAATATTAAACTAAAAGAGAAACGAAAATGGTACAGGACTACAAGCAAACAAATAAATCAAAACAAGGAATATAAACATTTTTTTTTTCAATAAAGTTAAAGGTACATTATAGGTAATATTTTAATATAATACATGTATAAGTACATGAGTTTGGCTAGCTATCGCATTATGCTGTGTCTCAAGTGTCAACAACCTATCTCCATAGCCGACAGTTGTTACCATCTATAAAAGTCAACACATTATTCCTATTTGTTTGCAATCACTAACACTGCTGGTGTCGCGGTTTGCATAGTAATCGACCACTAAAAACACTTGAGGTGATAGACCATCGATTGCACGTATGTCCATCACAATTTCGCCCATCTCTCTTGGACTTTCTAGACACTTCATTTGTTTTTCCATGCTTTAACAGAAGTCAGATAGTTCTGGAAAACTGTTTTCAAGAAAACATTTATAGAATTCAGTACCAGCGTCTTTAAAATTGATGAGCTCTGCAAGTCAATTTATAGTTATCTATAGGTACCTAACTTTTGATATTATGTAGACTAAGTACTTACTGACTAAACATTCTTTCACTGGTAGAAATTTACACTATGGCTCGCTTTTAATTATGTTTTATGAGTGAGTAATCTACATGAGTTGATCGATTTTGACTCGATGGATTTTGATAAAATTTGGTATTGACTAAGTTTGACCCTAAAAAAGGACATAGGCTACTTTTAATCCCCGACTTAGTCTTCATCCGCGAAAACCGATATACAAGCGAACGAATTCGCAGGCAAAAACTAGTTATACTATAATAAACGACCTTAACAGAACCCATTCACGTCTGCGGTAGCACATCTACCGAACCTATACAAAGATCAAGTTCACGATACTTTCTCCATAGGTATTGAAGGCGCCATGTTTTATTTAACAAATACGAACGTATAATGAGCGCCTACGCATTCACTGTGCGAGTACATCCGCGACAGGACTACCTAGGTAATATTGATGGCGGAGAGAGGTATAATTTAACAAGTGTCAAGTATTTTGTTTTTGAAAGTTGAAACGGAATCGCTTGTGTTGGTAAAGGCATGTGAAGAGCAGGGGTGTGATTCTGTAAGACCTCATTCTAAACTTCGAATCTGAATCCGCTGTGAGTTTCTTGATTGGCATTCTAAAAACTCGTTTGATAATTTTATTCGAATTTACACTAGTGCCACCCTTGCGAGCGTGTCAGCGAGTTGAACTAAATTGATAGGGAGATTTTGACACATAAAGTATGAGATGACGCAAGAAATGGCATTCTGTAAGGTAATTTCCCCGTCACTTCGACGCTCACTTCGCACTCGAACCCGAATCAAAGTGTCAAATTTAACAAAGTCATTTTGAACCCTATGCGAAGTGAGAGTGAAGTTAATAGGGATGTGAGATGCGAGTTGTTGTTTGAATTTTACAGAATTGACCTACAGGTATGAAATGCATGTGACCAAAAGAGTTGATGAATCTAAATGTAGATGGATGAAGAGGAAGGGGAAGGCCATGAAAAGATGGATGGATTGTGTGAAGAATGATATAAAGGAGAAGGAAGTGATATCTTCAGTGATATCATTGATATCAGTGACACCATCAGTGATATCATGACGGTTGATAGGACTGGAGAGGAAGAATGGAAGAAGACCTGTTGCATCGACCCCAAGTTACATGAGACATGGGACCAGGAAGATGATGATGAAGTATTTTGTAGTTGACATGAAGGAACAGAGAAGAAAACTCAATAAAATGTAGCTTATTTTCTTCTAAAACGGCCTCAAATTACTTCAATTTGCCAAAAGTGTAATATAATTTTATAATAAATAAATAAAATATTTATTTTTATACAATGTACAATATTTACACGAAAAAATAAAAAAGGAAAACCTGTAACTATTAAACTAAAAAAAAAACGAAGACAATAAGGCATCAAATAATTCCCCCACATCGTCGTCAACTGGGAATGTGCCCGAGAGACTGGCAGCATTGCCACGTTGAATGGCAATGCTATCGCTTAGGATACTATACTTTCGCCGTTTGAGATTTTCTGCAGCCGCAGCAGCAGCACCAGCACAGCATGCTGAACTAGGAAGATGGGATGGCGCAAGAGTATCATAAGTGTTACTTAACTATTCAGTAATGACAGTTTAATGTGCATCATTTATGCTTATATTAGATTAAAAGGTCATCAGTGCAAGATATCCAAAATCATTACAAGTACTCCGAAAAGTGAAAGACATTTTGACGTGAGGACGTATTTGGTCATAGTCAAGTTTAACCGCCTTACTTGTAAACGTTGAGCAATTATTAATGACTGCTTAAGCATGTATTTTTTGTTGTTTAAGCGTACTTATACTTTCATAATCAATTCAGCCGAAAGACGTCCACTGCTGGACATAGGCCTCCCCAAAGGGGGGGGGGGGGGGGGATAATCGCCACGCTTGGCAGGCGGATTGGCGATCGCAGTATGGTTGTTACAAAGGCACAGAGAACGCTGCTGCCCATTCTCTGGTAAGTCCCTTAGTCGCCTCTTACGACACCCACGGGAAGATATGGGATGATGCTATTCTTTTCGTCCGACACCACACGGACTTATACTTTAAGCAATGTCAATTACGATTAAAAGTGTAAAAGTATGTCTTACAGAGGCAAAAGGAGAAATGTCAATGCACGTACCCTTTAATAGGTTTGAGAGGTGTCACCAATGGGGCACTACTACTACGGGTGTCACTGACTAACCAAAGTGACAAGTTTGTGACACTTTGGTGAGTGGTGTGGTGTTTGGTGAGTGTCACAAACTTGTCACTTTGGTTATCCTATCGAGTCGAAAGTGACAAGTTTAATATTCAGCATTGTTCTTTAAATCAGTAACACATGGACATACGTCATACCTAGCCATAGGCAAAATTGTTGAGCAAACTCTTTACGTTCACAGTATTACCCTGTCTCATATAGAGATTGTTCAATTCAGATTTTGTGAAGATAAATGATTGTTTAGACACACACTCTCGTTCATTTGACAGCTCAATTTTACTCTCTACTAGACAGCGAAATTTAACTTCTGTCTTGTATAATTGACTAGTTATCTGTATCTTTGTCTAAGTATCTGTATAATAATTAGCAACTTTACGAGGACGATTTTGTTGTTCAAAAAAACTTTATCGTGTGTAAAGATTTCAGTAACAAAATGGGTAGGCCATTTTGTTGAATCTTCAAAGGCGAAAGGATAGTATCCTAAGCGATAACTTTATTTTCGAGCCGTTTGGGGTTGAAACCCTCAGGTCGTGGTGTCCGAGTGCTCATCTACTTTTTAAGGAAATTTCCAAAAGGTTGGTTGACACTTCCCGTGATCCAAGGAATGGTTTTTACCTCGGACAGAGGTGAGGCATTGCCATCCAACGTGGCAATGCCGCCAGTCTCTTGGGCACATTCCCAGTTGACGACGATGTGGGATAATTTTTTGATGCCTTATTGTCTTAATTTTTTTTTTAGTTTAATAATTATAGGTTTTCCTTTTTTATTTTTTCATGTAAATATTGTACATTGTATCAAAATAAATAAATACTCTATACACTAGTAAGTAATCTGAAATTAAAACTAAAAGTCCAATGCGGCCTCTTAACAATTATTTGCCCGAATATAGGATTACAATGTACGATCTTTTTCATAATGGGTTTTTGTAATGAATACCTATACTCCGTTTACAATAAGATAAGACAAATATACAAACCTTTTTTTACCGTCCGTTCAACCGATTTTGACTTATATTGCGTTGGTGGCATGACAAATTTTTTGCTTCTAATAAAAAAAAAAAAACACTTTTTTGCTTCTAATGTCATCCTTAAGCCTACGGAATAGAAGTCAAAATCGGTTGAACCGACTGTAAAAAAGGTTTGTATATCTGTCTAATCTTATTGTAAATGGAGTATAGACACTACCACAAAGCTTTCTAGAAACACTAGATTTCTTTAATTAAATAGATCGGAAATAATATATTGCGGAAACAATATTTACAATAAATTTAGAAAGTATGAGATAATCTGTGTTAATACCTGATGCGTAATCGTGCAATTTATCGTATTCTATACGTAGGCACCAATATTATAAATAACGATTGTTTGGAAAAGGTAAAAAAAAGACTTTTAGTAATCGAATACTCCAGGTATTCGATTACTAAAAGTCTTTCATTGATAGAAAGCTACACTATAGCCACACCCGCGACACTCCATAGAAACGAAAGGATATAATTACCTACACCACTACTAAAATAACAGATTGTACAGATACGTGCGTGTGTGTGCGTGTCTACGCGCCGCAAGAACAAAAACGCAGTTCCCAGAGCAGTCGTTCGTCGCGGGGAGAGGTGAGGAACGGTTTCAGAGGGAAGCGGAGCGTGTCGCTACTGTACGGTAGTACTAATATTGATACTGTGCTATAGCTGAGTTCCGTAGGCTATATTTAATGGTAAACTTTACTTCAGCTTTAATAAATAAATCTTTATCTAAAAAGTAATTGGAATTCACACTGACTCTGATGGTACAGTCAAACAAGTTATATAAGTAGTTAACTTACATAAAGTCCAACTGAGTTATCTATGAAAAGGGTGGTGGCGTTGTTCGACAACAAACTTAAAAGTTTATTCATTCATATTCATGTATTTGCGTTCCACTTGGCAAAACAAGATGTTAACAAAAGGCTTAGTGCTAAGAGCCGTTATAGACCCTGTCAGGGCACAGCAAAAATATTGCTTAATACATAGGTACATACATACTACATGTATATAGCTATTACTTAAATTTAACAATCTATCTGCCACACTCAGAGACGTCACTTAATAATAATGAATCATTTACTTTAATCGACCAACATAAATTGAAACGCTGCCAGTCAAAATTAAAACAGATTGAGAAACCAAGTTATGTTGGTTAATTAAAGTTAATGATTCATTATAATTAAGTGACGTCTCTGAGTGTGGCAGTAAGTCGTAGAAAGCTAAAAATTAAAATAAAATTATACATTCAAACAAAAGACTGCTATGTATTTTGCAAATAATACCTAGTTCTAAAAACTGCCGTTTCAGAGACCTGTTGGTGTCTCTGTTTCACTACTTTTAAACAAGGTTGAGAGTGTGCAGTCTTAAAAATAAATGTCGCAAAATTTTACAAAAAAAAAAAAAAACACGGTCACGTGACAAATAAACGTTCAAGCTCAAGGTCACAACAAATCTTATAGAGCAGTAGGTCAATGTAGAGTCATAGCGATACAGCTGTCACTGATACGTAGGCACGATTTCAATTGTACTATAAATCACGTACGTCATAGGTATCTGATTTTACTTCCTTACTTATATTGACTATTGTTACCTTTTAACATTTTTGTCATTACACTAATGTAATGAGAAACTGCTAAATTATATTAAACTTCTTCTCATTTCTTTTTAATTTTTTTTTTTCGCTTGTTACCGTGTGGTGGCCGCTAATAGCACCACCCCATTTCTACCCATGGGTGTCGTAGAAGGCGACAGAGGGATATTGACCAGACGATGGGCAGCAGCGTCCTTCCAACTACCAGAACACCTACTGCGATCGCCAACATGCAACGGCCAAGCATGGCGATTACGGCTGAATGTGGGAGACCTATCCCCAGCAGAGGGCGTCTAAAGGTTGAATAGATAGCACTTTGCCCACGACTTCGTCCAAATTTTGTTACGAGTCCGTAAATGTTTTTATAGTGAAATATAACCTGTTACTTTTTGAATTTTTGAAATCGGATGAGTAGTTCCGTAGATTACCCTCTACATACAAACTAAATTGACCTCTATATAATATATTTAGTATCGATATGACATTATTTTAGTGTGTATGTGGTGTCTATCCTTCCTATAATTAACAACCAGTCTATACTGTAAAGCTTGTAGTCAGCTGCCAATTCCTCGCATCGTTGGGATAGCAGATCTCAGCAGTGCTATTCTGTT
The DNA here is from genome assembly GCA_947361185.1 of Charanyca ferruginea. Taxonomy (NCBI): domain Eukaryota; kingdom Metazoa; phylum Arthropoda; class Insecta; order Lepidoptera; family Noctuidae; genus Charanyca; species Charanyca ferruginea. The sequence goes on along the minus strand of OX376069.1, from coordinate 23,394,995 downwards.
ACAATCTCCCTCGGTGAACACCTAGGTGAAATGAGCTGTCATTCGATTGTAGTGCTTTGTAAATCCCTAGCATCGAGACAGATGACAGCTCACTTCACCTAGGTGTTGACCGAGGCAGATTGTAACAGAATAGACATACAGTTCACCTAAATCTAGGTGAATTCACCGAACGAGGTTTTCAAAGAAAAACACTGCAAGTAAAAATAAACTCACTCACTTATAGAACGGAAACGAAAAAAGCGTCCAATTTCAAGGCCACAGTAAATAGTAATGGAGCAGTAGGCCAACTCATTGTATCGTTCGACACGGCTGTCACAGATCTACTTCGTATCAATAGATCACGTAAGTACCTAGTAAAAGTAAGTATACTGACTGACAAGTAACCATAAAAATGTTCGCGAATCGACCGGTGCAGTGAATTGAAAACCAAACGGCTGTCAACTGTCAAGTTGACGTTTATTTTTGACAGGTGAATGGTAGAAATTTAAATAGATGTTGTGTTGTTAAAGGTTTTTTGGATATGTAAAACATACATTGGGGTATGTATGATAAGGAATGACATGGTCCGATACAGCCTATCCCTGTGCTGTCCTCCTCCAGCGACGCCTAACCCGAGGTCCGTACCCCACAAGGGGCGCCCTTAGCGTGTAGTCGATTAGTTTATAAGTTTTTTGACCTGCCTGGAGGCCTAAAATTCTCTTTAAGACACCACAGGAAAGTCGGGTTAAGCAGCTGACAACCTCCTTTGAGACCTGTGAGATGTCATTCCGAAAAAAAGAACAATAATAATAAGGAAGCCTTATGTCCAAAGATGGGCAAGAATCGGTATATTCCAAGTAACTAAAAGGCTGCTTTAAAAATATAACTTGTTACAACTCTCCAACGCAAGTAAAGAGAGAAAAATTTTCGCATGCAGTTCCATCACTGAAATACCAAAACCGAATGCAAATGCACGCGTTATGACGACAGATGATCGGCTTTCTAACGACCTGCGCGTACGCATCGACACTTGATGCTTGTGACAGTTGTTTATAGAATTTTAGAGAATCGAAAAGGTATGGTGTGTAGGTTTAAATTACATTCAGCACATTCTAAAATGCTACATAATACAATAGCGTGGGATTTTGATTTCGTTATAATGATCTTGAAATAAAAAATAAGTTTGTAGTTATATTGCCTCGCGTCTGTTATAAATAGCAATTATACTGTGTAAACAAAATGTCACCTACACAACAATAATATAATCACGTATTTTTTATAATTATTATGTACCTACTTTTGTGCTGAAGTTATCTAGGCTCCAAATAATAAAAGAAGAAAAAAAAAAAAGAAGTTGCTATAAATAGTTATTATGCTTTTTATATGGTATCACGCGGAGCAGTAGGTAATTGTTATATTTCAATGCCCTAATAAATTAAGAGTTATTGGGTCATTTAAGTAACAATTAAAAGTAAGACTAAGTATTGCCCGCGACAATTTTTTGAAGTATTAAAGAATAACGCAGCTTCATATTAGCGAAAAAAGTATCAAAATCGGATTAGTAGTTTCCGAGATTAACGCATACAAAGAAAACCATAAACAAAGGAAACTTCAGTTTTATATCTAATTATAGTAGGTAGGTATTAATATAACAGCTGTCTTATCAATCCAGCCAGTAACCATTTTACCCAATTTATTCCACCATAATGGTAAATATCACAAATCCAGGCTCGACAATATTTCCGCACACATTGCAGATATTTTGAGCCGGACAGTGATATTGCAGACATAACGGTGGGCAGCACCGGTCTTGCGGGAATGTAGAAAGCTGGGCAACGTGCGCCGGCGCATCGTAATCAAGCTGTTTCGGTGATCGCTGTACTCTCTACGGTTTTACGTTTAGAGGGTAAGCAGAAGTGTATAAGGCTATGTTTTAATGTGTATCCATATTGTTTGGCTTTTATCTTTATTTTTTACTAGCTTTTGCCCGCGACTTCGTCCGCGTGAATATCGGTTATCGCGGATCCAGGCGAAGTTGCGGATTAAAAAGTAAACTATGTCCTTCCTCAGGGTTTAAGCTATCTTCATACCAAATTTCATAAAAATCCCTTCAGCCGTTTCATCGTAAAAGCGTAACAGACAGAGTTACTTTCTCATTTATAATTTTAAAGTATGGATATTAATTATTATTAATTGTCTTAGCTCTTCGCCTTCATTGTTTTCACATATAGAATCAACAAGAATAATGTAATCAGGATTTTGTAAAAACTTGATTAAAATAAAAAGAGTGTCCATGGAGTTTCTTGCTCGTTCTTCTCCATCTTCTCCATAACCTACTCTACGTTTTGGAAAGAGCATCTAGCTTCAACTTTCTGACTAACTACAATAAGATTAGACATATACACAAACCTTTTTTACAGTCCGTTCAACCGATTTTGACTTATATTGCGTTGGTGGCATGACAAATGGCAGCTGCAGTAAACAGTTGTTATTGTAACCACTTTTTTGCCTCTAATGTCATCCTTAATCCTACGGAATAGAAGTAAAAATCGGTTTGTTTTAAAGTCTAATCTTATTGTAAATGGAGTATAGGTAACTGACCCTTTGACAATTCAATTCATGGTTTATTTGAAATAAATGTTTTGCCTTGACTTTGACTTTATTATAAATACAAAAGCGTTTGTGTCTTTGTAACGCTTTGACGGTAAACATCGGAACATCGGAACCGCTTCCGATAAAATTTGATGCCACAAGAAATGATATAGACTATTTTTTAATCCGCGAAGCTAGCCAAACAATAAACGGAAATAACACGTATTAAGTCCATCTTTATGTATTTAAATTACTTCTCAGTAGTTCAACGCGGCTTATCAGTAACAATTTGCGTTTAGATAGCCATATAATTATACTTCATCATCATTATCAGACATTTTTTTAATTACGCTATATTTTTTGCGTCGTTCGCTCATTTACTTGGTTAATAAACTTAGAAGTGAGTGTGATAAAAAATTACTTTAAAAACGCTTTCTTTCCTTTGATTTTGTTAGCATTTTAAGTCATAGAAAAAAAAAATATCTACAATGATCTGAAGTTTAATATATTTTTTGACAAGCATCCTGCTTGGTTTAAATAAAAAAACAGGCAAGTAGTAAGCGTACTCTTTGCAAAATTTCTTATCTTTTATTTTATCAATACTTCTACACTAATAATATAAAAAGGAAACATTTGTATCCAATAACAAAAATACAAAATTTTTTGTAACAAATAAATTCAAAAACTACTGGTGCGATTTCAAAAAATCTTCTACCATTAAATGCTACATTACCCTGAGTAGCATAGGATATATTTATAAATTGGAAAAATTAGGGATCCTTGAGAAACTTCACGCGGGCGAAGTAGCGGGCAAAGTCCTTATCTCGAGGGCAAAGTCACGGGCAAAGTCTTAATAAAAAGACTTCAAAATTAAGCCAAAGTTCTAACTAAATTATCCCACGTGAAACAAACAAACGGAATAAAAAGGTCGACTTTTGTTTCAACTTTTAACTTATATGAATAACAGCCACCATAAATTGGACCATATTATCTGCTAATGGCGTAGAATCAGGTGCTGTAGTTCTACTATATCCAGCAGTGGACTGCTAAAGGCTTAGTAGATCAACTGACAGATAAGTGTGTCACTCCATAGATATAGTTCCATGCGCAAACGACGGCGTCACTTTTTGATCGACGTCGCAAAATCTTTTGGCATCTAAAACTGGTTGGTTATTAGAAAGCGTGTTGTCAGTTTTGTAATCTGTTTGTCTTGTTTTACGCGGACTGTTCTTGCTTATACAATCCTTATTAAAATATACCCATTAGATACCAGACTGCAGAAGTAGAGGCCATTTATTTTCGGATCATGTTTTGGAAAGGTCATTCAAGATCTAAAATTCGGTTTCCCCCAAACCAACACACAGCTAAATCTCTCCCATTTACCGAAGTAATGTAATGTTTTTAGATACTTAACGCTGATTACTTTTAAATCTATTCTGAGCATAAGTTTTGGATGTACGGTCACCAAAAGAGATACGTAGATATCCATGTCGTCGGAAATAGTTAAAGTTTATATAAACCGAAGAATATTTTTTAATCAAAATTAAATCTACTGCACATACACTTAAATAATTGAACGGTTTATTGTCTATTAATTTAATTTGTTTCAAAAACATCCATCGGTTTGTAAATAAATTTCTACTTCGTATATCTGACGACCCTGGTCACTTATCTCTTTTGGCTAGGTAGGAATGTAACACATTTTGTATATTGAATTAGTATGACGTAATTCATTAGGCTATTGAGAGATCCTAAAAAAAGTAAATCAATATTCCATCTCTACATTCATGATTACCCACCAATTCGAAGTTTGTTAAAATCCAGAAGGGAAACCAAAGTTCATTTGCGCAAGAAACTTAACTCGAAATTACTAATCAACATGAGGTTAAATTATCAATATGTGTATAAGATAACTTTGACTGGCGCAAGCAGGATTGCTGGATCCTTGGCCTCTAGACAAAATCCCTTTCTGTTAGCGTTAACGCCAACGGAAAAATTGTATGTAGTTGACGTTTGCTTACCAGATGTCACGTGACGCAAATATGTCAACTGCATACAATTTGATTTTTGCCGTTGGCGTTAACGCTAACAGAAAAGGGATTTTGTCTACAGGCCCAGGTCTTTTAAAATACGTGATTTTAATGGCTCTAGCTCTTAAACCAACCAACTCCAACGACGCTATTTACCCACATAGACCGCATAATAACCACATTGCATAATTTAACCAGCAGGTTAACTTAACCACAGCGGATAAACCAACAGTAAGTAGTAGTTTCACAGTTTTCACTAAGAACGGGTCTCCGTGGGAACCGAATGTGGCTGGAAGGATGCAATGTCGACTAGTAGTGCTTTAGTCTACATCGACACCGGATCATAATTAACTGGCTGCAGATCGATGGTTTCACTTTACTTGATGACGAGAAAGGTACAAACACCTAAGTATGTATTATTAATGGACGGCATTATTTACTTGTTAGGTTCTCGAAGGAATTTTAATGCGTAAGGGTTGCCCGTGGGGTGTCCAGGGCCTGTAGACAAAACGCCTGTACGCAGTTGATATATTTGCATCACGTGACATCGCGTAAGCAAACGTCAACTCCATACAATTTCATTTTCCGTTGGCGTTAACGCTAACAGAAAAGGGATTTTGTCTACAGGCACAGGCCAGAATAGCACCAACGCATTTCATCCCGAAAGTCCTGGCCTGGGCCTCAAGTCTGCTATTACAATAGTGTCAGAATGGTCTATCACTGATTTCGTAATTGTTGATTTTGACAAGTTTGGTAATCTACTAGTATAATGGCGTCATTATGACTATCCAATGGTCAGCCACTGACACGCCATTGAAAGAAATTATATAGAATGGTAATCTCGTACAAAATGATAACTGAATGACTGACTTAGGCGTTAATCTGCTAAAATTTTGACAGTTCCTTTGATCAGTGACCTGCCATTAAATAGTTATTTGTTATACAAGAGTGCAAAGTTGCTTTTTAACCGCGTGTTCAATTTTGATGACCGAGCAAGCGAAGGATTCTAAAATTGAATCACGAGCGCAGCACAGTCTATAAATCATACAGTCGTCCGACGAAGACGTCTAGACAGGGCAATCGTGCGGGGCGTGAGGGACGAGACGGGGGAAGGGCGCTCCCGAACTGCATACGCTACCGTGTTAGTAGTTCGGGAGAAAACTTTGAGGGCTATCATGTGTCAGTTTCTTTTTGTTTTAATTAATGTAAAATAATTTGATTAAAATGGTGCATACGACGTGTGTTGTGAAAGATTGCAAGTCGTCATCTTACATTAATAAAGAACTGCAATTTCATCAATTTCCGCGCACGGATGCCTGAGCCCTTGCCGCCAACTTGGCGGCGCGACGTGTAGCCGACATTTATTTATTGTGCGCCGACCAAGATGGCGCCGACGAAAATTTGCAATTTTTCGTCATGGGTATCATTTCCATGGTTCTCGAGGTCGCTTAAAACGATTATGGGGTCGAAATTAGAATCCAAGATGGCGTCGACGAAAATTTGCAAAATTTACGTCATGGGTGTCATTTTCATGGTTTTCGAGGTCGCTAAATACGACTATGGGGTCGAAATTAAAATCCAAGATGGCGTCGATGAAAATTTGCAATATTTTCGTCATGGGTGTCATTTTTATGGTTTTCGAGGTCGCTAAAAACGATTATGGGGTGGAAATTAGAATCCAAGATGGCGCCGAGGAAAATTTGCAAATTTTTCGTCATGGGTGTCATTTTAATGGTTCTCAAGGTCGCTTAAAACGATTACGGGGTCGAAATTAGAATCCAAGATGGCGCCGAGGAAAATTTGCAAATTTTTCGTCATGGGTATAATTTTCAAGGTTTTCAAGGTCGCTTAAAACGATTATGGGGTCGAAATTAGAATCAAAGATGATCTAAGATTTAAAACCGTTTTTTTACTCAATTTTTATTTACAAGTTTTTAGTTTTGTTCCTTTTTAAATCTGTCAAAGCATATTACAGCATTTTGTTGCTCAAGCCCTTTCATTTGATATCCATATTGAAGGGGTTGTGAAAAGAAAAATGGGATTTAAATCTTGGATTTACAATGAAACCGAATGTATTAAATTATATTGTCATGAGAACTAAAGGTGCGTACCAAAATTTCAGATCAATCCGTAAACAGGAAGGAGGTCAAATTTCAATTGCTAGATTTGACCCAAATAAACAAGTCCAGCTAAATAAAACCGTTTAATGAGTACATTTTTACATATAATTTTTTTTAAAGTTAAACGCTTGATGAAAATTTCATTCGCCCAACGATTTTATTTTTGTAGCTAGGACCTACCAAATTATTTTTTAGCTTTAAGTACTACATTGTCTATGTCATTTTAATCTTTATTTTCAGTAAAACCAAGAAAAAGAACTAAGAACTTAAAAAAAAGAACTTAAACATTTTTTGCTCAAATTTTTTATTTTAAGTTTTTAATTTTGTTAAGTATATTTGTTATAGCATAGATACCCATATTAAAGGGTTGTGATAAGAAAAATGAATCGGCCATTTTGTTGATGGCCATATTAGCTTTTCATAACGAACTCTATTTTAGTAATCAAGCCCTTCCATTTGATACATAAATTGAGGAAGTAGTGATAAAATATGTAATCCGCCATTTAGTAGTGGCGGCCATCTTGGATTTACAATGATAACGAATTTGTTAAATTATACTAATACTAAAGGTGCATAACAAATTTCAAATAAATCCGTCAACAGGAAGGGGGTCAAATTTCAATTACTTGATTTGATCCAAACAAATAAATAAACAAACAGGGCAAGCTAAATAAAACTGTTTAAAAAACTATATTTTAGATAATGGTTGGTGTTAATAATAATGTTGATCTAAAATAAATTAAAAAATATTGTTTACTTGAGACAACCCTAGCTGTTGCGACAATGTCTACACGTTGTCGGCATTTACAAGAAGATCAAAGGCGTCGTCCTACTGTATGTTTTTATACTGTGAGCGCAGCGAGTGATTCAAAATTAGAATCCTGAGCGTTAGCGAGGGAATCAAAAGAGCACGAGGTGAAAAATCTTTGCACTCGAGTGCAACACGTAACTTTTCATTCCACCTCAGCGAGAAAATGACTAAATGCAAAAAAAAAAAACGTTTACAAAGTCTGAGTTTTTAACAAATTAAAAAAAAGTTGTATGATATATTCGGCACCATAGAGGTAGCAGTAAATAGGTCTAATGTTTTTTTTTAATTCACAAACTTAGTGCACACGATGTTCTAAATTCAATTTACTTTATCCCCTAGAGAATAAAAACGGCTTTTCCACTCAGATATTGAAGATAAATTTACTTTATCCTCTAGAGAATAAAAACGGCTTTTCCACTCAGATATTGAAGATTAAAAATACTCTTTCCGAGATGGTGGGATGAAAACGTCATTGTGCAGTCAATGATCAACCATTATGAATTTAGCAGATTACGAACTTTTAGCGTTATGACAATGGGATCGTGTTGGAATGAAGAAATTATAAAAATAGCAGACTTGGCCCCCTGTTCACGACTTCGGTCTAAGCGGCGAGGGGCGCGGCGGGCGGCAGGAACAAATGTATAGCAACGAGAAAACCGCGCGCGTTTTCGCTGAGCGGCGACTCGTGGCGTGCTTCATACATTTCTATACATTTGATCTTACCGCTCGCCGCCCCGCACTAAGCTGCCGCTCATAGCGGCAAGATCGTGAACGAGCACTAAGGGAAAATCCGGAAGTCGGGCAGCAGCGGCTTCCGTGTACTTAACAACTTCACTGCGATCCTCAAGACGCCTGCTAAGCGTGGGGATTATGGAAACCCCTTCTTGTTAAACCTCCCCTTGGGGGACGCTTTTTCCAACATATGACACCTTCCACCTATGATGATGAGGTGACGCTGTCTATACCATCTGTCTATACCCATCTCTACATAGTAATAAACAATGTCGATGCCCGCTGTCTGTCCCTATGTACGCTTAGATCTTTTAAACTTCGCAATGGATTTTAATGCAGTTTTCATCAATAGATTCAAGAGAAAGGTTTATACGTACAGTGATATTATTTTTCACTTCTCTTGCTCAAAACGGCCGTCATTGTAGCATACCAGAGCGGGAATAAAATAGCATTTCATCCTCTAGGGGAAAAAGTTTTTATTTTTTATTTTTGTGTGTCAAATATGACAATGAGCCTACAAAAACGAAAAAGTCTTTAGTCATAAGTAGAATAATTATGAATAAAGACTCGACTTATTACTGTTTCATAAAAAAAGAACCTCATTTTAATTTTGAAAATGGAACTAAAATCGGCGATCTCTGGTAGAATGCATGCAATGTGTTGCGGCTACAGAAGAAACAAAAAAAAAGACATTGGCGCGAAATCTTTATAATTTTTCTCTAATTGCAAAATGAATTGGTAGTGACCGTAATTAATTTCATATTGTATTGGATTGTTTTATTTTCTCGCAATCGTAGTGAAAAGTATAGTGTAAGACACGGCGCTAAAACCCATTATCGTATATAATGGGTCATTTTAGCTCCTTGTATAACAATCTACTATTGTGTTATTTTATTTTGTTAAGATAAGACTATAATTGTTCAAGATGTCTTAAGAAATCAAGCCGACTAGACTGAGAGCTTTCATCGAAAATGCTGCCCTATTTTCTTGAAATATGCACCCGCGCGAAGCCGATGCGGGTCACTAGTTACTGTAGTCAAGCACTATCCTTGACTACTGCAACTTAGGATATCTCAGTGTCAAGAAAATTGTTAAAACAAGGAATATGATGCGCTCCTTAGAAGAGTAGGACTTAGTCTAATCAAGATGAGTATGAGCAAAAGCCGTGTGGTGCCGGCTGCGAATAGCACCACCCCATTTCTGCCCGTGGGTGTTGTAGAAGACGACAGAGGGATATTGATCAGAGGATGGACAGCAGCGTCCTTCTGAGCACCATAATACCTACTGCGATCGCCAAAATGCATCGGCCAAGCATGGCGATTAAGGCTGAACCCCACTTGAGGGAGACCTATGCCCAGCAGTGGGCTTCTAAAGGTTGACATGATGATGACCAATAGTAATGAATCTTTATGAAATGTTCTAGATAGGGTACGGACACTAATATATAGACTTATTCTTAATCAGTTACCCATCATGAGCTAACCAATATTTGTACGCCGCAGGAGCCAAGCGTGACTTATCTTCAACCTATGGCCACCTGCATACCTGAATGGTAATTATCATGTTTCACAAATTGTGTTGTCTTTTTTGTTTATGTCAACAAAATAATACGTTACTCAAAATCTCGTATCTATCTGACTAACCCCATGGTTAGGTAAGGGTAACTCAATGAGTTGCGGAGGTATCTCTATTTCCCGCGACCCCCGACGTAGGTGTGAGATGGAACACCGGGGTGGTTTTTAGTCAGTAAGAGTCTGACAGAACCATCACCCACGGCGGAGGACATCCAGGAGGATTTTCCACCCGGGAACAAAAAAAAGGGTAACTCAATGAAACTTTAAAGACATCAATATGCCTATCTACAAAGTTTCATTGAGTTTTTTTTCCCAAGACTAAAGAGACTGGCATTATTACCTATATTAATTTGTAGAATCTATCAGCCGACCTTGAGAATCGAAGATGAATCGCAAAATGAATGCTGACTACACTTAACCGTAACGAATTTAGATTAGTTACAACATTTAAAAGTTACAAAATCGTATTCATTTTTAAGCTCAGCCATGTGTAACCTAGAAACAGACTTATTTATCTAATTACATAATAGACTTATCAAATTGGTAATTAAATTCTAGATTTCTAAATTTATCTGTAGTATTAGTATAAAACCAAAACGCATTTCATTTCTGTCAGTGTGTTTGCTCTGTTCTTCCAAATATCTTCTTCCCCTGACTATCCTTATCCCAGCTTGACCTTCTTCGCCACACCGATACCCGATGGAGAAGAAAGGTTCTCGAATGGCGCCCACGAACCGAAAGACGCAGCCTTGGTAGGCCTCCCACCAGATGGACCGACGACATCGTCAAGGTCGCTGGTAGCCGGTGGTTGAAAGCGGCAGGTTACCGCTCGTTGTGGCATTCTATGGGGGAGGCCATTGTTCAACAGTGGACGTCTTACAGCTGATGATGATGAGACTGTACGGTTGTGCGTTGTCTCTTTGGTTGTGCTGCTCGCTAGCATTGCGTTTCTTACTGTTTGTAGCCAGGAATTAGTGGTCGTCCAAACTAAAGAATGAATTTTGATGCAGTTTTAATCATCCTAATACTCAAACTCAAAATCATTTATTTCAAATAAACCATGTACTTTTGAATTGTCAGAGAGTAATAGAGATTTTAAGCCCGCAACACCATTCCCACTGCAACTCTTGAAAGCAAGAATCAACAGTGGCGACCACCAGAAAAGCGGCGAAGCAATGAAGCCCGACGAGTCCTGGAGAAACGTATTTATCTTGAATCCCGTACCGAAATAAATAAATAAAAGTGGCGGAGTAAGAAAAAAGGAGCAGTGACCTTATGAAAAATCATATTTCTTTAAAAATATTTTATATAAACCATTCCAAAAACACATCACAGCCATTTCCATAATAGGCTTCCAGTCAAAGTAGACCAAGTGGCCTTGTCTTAACCTCGTAAAAGGAAAAGTCTAATCAATATGCTAACTTTCTACAACGCCTATCGATAGACGGCTCGTTTATCAAAATTGGTTTAGTGGTTTAAGAGATCATTGCGAACTGACAATTATAGGTGCGGGTGAGAGGAAATCGACTATTTACCGGTTCACAGTAGCCTTGCGCTTAAAGTAATTGGTAGTTAATTAGTAAGTTCATGTAATTAGAGACTGCCCCGTTAAGCTGCGTTTCCACCAGAGATGTGCTATGAATGTTAGGATGCGTAGCGAGGGATGTATGTGATAATGAAAAAATGCGTGTATTCCCGTTGTCCCCGTCGTCCTTGTCCCCGTTAAAGGGGACAAAGGGAATTTAATATTATTATTAAAATTTCTTCCCGTGGTCCCCACAGGCCTTTGATTCTATATTTTAAATTAAAATCCATCATATACATAATATCTTTCATTTTAGTTTAGGGCATGCCGAGATAAATTACCCATGTTTAAAAAGAAAGAAAAATGAAGTGGAGTACGACACGTGAAATCTAAACTGTCCGTTGTCTCCGTTGCAGGAATGTACGTAAGGAGGGACAACGGTAATTAAATTTTTTGACGTCGCGTTGTCCCCGTGACGGGGCCAAAATTACGGGGCCAACGGGAATACACGTTTTTACTCACATCCCTCGCTACACATCTTCGCAAATCTCTGGTACAAACCCAGCCTTAGTCTCGTGGTGGCAAGCGCGGCTGTCGATTCTCAGAGTGGGCAAAGTGTTATTAGGTTATTCCAGTAGGAATTTCCTACACCCCCGTATCTCGGAAAGCATGTAATGCCTTTGTTTCTGCGCCAGATCTCTCTCCGGTCGTGTCGAATTACTGCATGCCGTCCCAACGGACTATTAGAGTGACGGAAAAGGGAGTACATCTGTGTTTGCGGACACACTTGTGCACTATTATATTTCCGAAATTCAGTCGGGAGAAATTATTGAGCAAACAAAAATCAACAGTGCGTATTTCCATTATAATCTATATTAGATAGGGACTATAATCTCAAAATAAACACTGACATTATCTACTATTATGTCAAATTTACATACCTATGGCCAACATTAGAAAATGTATCCAATAGGCATAGTTTTAAAAGAGTCATTATATTTTGTAATACCGTACAAATTATCGTGTTGTATGTTTGTTTATAGAGCTATTATGTTACATAAGATATGTAATGGTAATGTCATGGCTGCTCTAAGCGGTGCCTTATGTATTCTGGTGAAGGGTTATGACCGAATCGTTTTTTTTAAACATTGCGCCCACACTAGTTATGTCTCCTGTATCGTGGGTCACCCGAAACAACATTAAGTAGGCCATTCAATTATTTGTTCCGTGCGGGAATCGATCCCGCCATACCCAGTGCAGTAGTCAATCACTAAGTCACAGCTAGTCGCAGAGAACTAAAGTCACCGCCGTTGAGCATCGAATTAGCACGCTGAAGTGGAAGTGGGCCGGCCTGCATGTCTGCAGACGGACAGACGGTAGATGGAGCAGACACGCTCTAGAGTGTAGACCGCGTTTGGGCAAGCGTAGTGTGGGACGCCCTGCGGCACGATGGACGATTTAAAGAAGGTGGCTGGCAGCCGATGGATGCGGGCTGCCCAAGACCGGGTTGGTTGGCGATCTCTGGGGGAGACCTACGTTCAGCAGTGGACGGCAATAGGCTGATATGAAGCCACAGCTCCAATCGTATCGTCAAATTAATTGTCTTAATTATTTTTTGGTTGTTTAAATCTCAGTTTTCATTAAAGAACAGTTAAACTGCGAGTTATACAGTTATACTGACCAGCTAGTCTCATCATCTGCCTAGTCTTTTCCTAAATATGTTGGAGTCGGCTTCTAGTCTAACCTGATGCAGCTGAATACCAGTATTTTACAGATCCAAATTTTTTTTTGGTAATAAAATATACTTAGCCTATAAAAAATATAAAAATTATTGTCGGGCAACTGAGGCCCATAGAAAAAATACACAAATAATCTTAAACAACCATAAACTAATACATATAAAAAGAAACCTTATCGACTAAACGTAATTATACACTTTACGTTGTCAGCGTCGTGTTTCGCTGCGTGGTGTCGCGTAACCGCCCTCGGAAACGTCGATATACGACACCTTTCGGCCAAAAGTCCTCCTTCAAAAAGGTCTAGTTATGTTGGGTGGGAACTCGTACACCGAACTCGGCAATAACGTAGCTTCTTATTACCGAAAGAATTTACAGAATCGGTTAGTAACTAGAGTTCTGGAGATTTACCCGAACGAACACAAACTCAACTTTAATCAATAATATGTAGTGATCGATGAAGAAAAAGAAGTGATGATGATGATTAACTGACGAAATTTATTTGCAGTACAATCTTTCCATTTGATAAAGGCGCAAGTTGACAAGTAAAAGTTAGGACATTAATATTGTAATGAATAGAGTCTACTTAATTAATCTTTTCTTGCCTCGACAACTTAAATTACGGTACATAAATAATTTTATTGTATTTCAAAACTCATCAGTCGTGCTCCTACCACTAAGAATAATAGTGGAGCGACTAATATAAATATTTTATTGACAAAAAAGTCGATTACGAAATAGAACTACACTCGTCACAAATTTACATTACACATACCAATGAACAAGTAAACATCCAGTTTTGTCACCATATTCAACCCACGGCGGCATTCTAAGAACTTTCTAATTCAAATAGACATATAAAACCATAAAATACGTACATTTATCATACCTTAAGACGAGAATGATTGCATAAACGTAAATTACTTTATTATATCGATATTCGATTGTGCTGAGGTTAGAATGTTATCGATAATTTCTATTTTTATTTTATGGTCATGTTAATGGAAAAGAAATGACAGCTAAAAACAGTTTGGAAGTAAGCATTTTTTTGTTTTTATTGTTTCCCCACACTAGATTTTTTTCCTGTATCGTAGACCGTGTGTTTACAAATATCTAAGTCTCATCCACATACTGTTAGACCCGGAACAACAATCTGTAGGCAATACAAATATTTGTTTCGTGTGGAATTCAACGGCATATTAATTGACGTTACTAAAATTGACATTACCTTGTAAACCATCAAATAAACATAGTTTCCATTTTTCATTTAAAATGAATTATGTAAACCACTCTGTGCACCATGAGTTACATAAATTAAGTTGTTAACTCAGAAACTAAGAATAATTATAGTTACATTAAAACCACCACCCACACATAACCTACGGCGGCCGATGTCAACTTAGATACGGGAAATATACTGACGTCACAACTTTATCGATATTTAAAATTCCACTTAACACAAATCACATCACTATCACTTGACATCTCATCTGTGCTATCCTTCTTTTTTCAAAGTCGTTAATATGAATCAGGGACATAATCTTACGTCATATAATTATTATTATGAATCTGTGGTGCAGCCTAATGACTGTAGCCTCGAGTGATATAAAAAATAACGTTTTTTTTTAAATTGCTGGAAACGGATTATGTAAAAGAGATTGGTTTGTTTAATATGATAAGAATAGTTGAGTAAGAGAATTATGATGGAGTTATGAAATAAAATGTCAGGGATTAGGGACTTAGTTATGTATTATTATTCGTTAATAAGAATATAAATATCTAGTCAATTTCATTAATAATTTCACAAGAATACGTTTTCTAAATCACATAAGTTTAATATTAAAAATAAACATATTACAACAAAAAATATAACACTTTTATGACGTATTTCCCCATTCATTAGCAACATCGGACCGTTAAAAGTAAACGAAAGTGAATCTCCAACTATTTGCGTCGCTCTTACCGATTTATGAAAAAGTAAAAGTTGAAATAACCATGACACCTGACGTTAAAGTTATACGGTTCATTATTGAATGACTCCTTGGTGCCGAAATAGCAATTTTGTGTTACGTTGTATGTGTCAATTGTAGACACAGACGAACTTTCTCTGAAGGTCACACGGAAAGGCGCGGAGACGACATTGCCACTAAGACTTTTATGTTTGTTTACGTAATCTGTTGTACTTTGTATAATATTTAATTAGTGCTAATGATATGTTTTTAGCACTTTTGGAGTTTTTAATTAACTATCATGTAGTTATTAGATTTTTTATGATTGATTTTATGGTTGTTTATTGGAGAAATTGGCGTTATTATATATATATCTTTAAAGCAATTCTGGCTTGAGAATGGATATAGCTTTTTTTTTAATGGGACATCCTCTCCACACCTTTCCCAAACCACTGTAACTTCGTGGCGACCACTAAAAAAGAGTCGAGACACTGAAGCTCGACGAGTCCCGGAGAAACATTACAACAGACTTGGATCCCGCAACGAAATTATTCAAAAAAGAATAGCGGAGGAATTAGATAAACATATTTTTCACTTGCCTCGAAATCTGAACAGGTGATGACAGAACAGAACTGAATCTTGACGGCAATGAAGCTCGACAAGTCCCAGAGAAACATTACAACTGGGCCCCAAGTCTGCTATTACAATAGTGTCAGAATGGTCTATCATTGATTTCATAATTGTTGATTTTGACAAGTTTGGTAATCTACTAATAAAATGGCGTCATTATGACTTTCCAATGGTCAACCACTGACACTCCATTGAAAGAAATTATATAGAATGGTAATCTCGTACATAATGACAAATGAATGACTGACTTAGTTTACGAACTTCTTACTACTTCAGATTGCATAGAACACTTATAAATAATATGTAAAAATATATATAAATGAAATCTGGTATGAATAAATGTTCAATAACGGGTTTCATAATAATGGCAATACGACAATGTCATTTAAAACACATTTCTATTACGAGACCATTGACCGACCAATGATCGACCATTATGAATTTAACAGATTACGAACTTTTAGCAAAATGACAATGGGATCGTGTTGGAATGACGAAATTATTAAAATAGCAGACTTGGCCCCCTGTTTTAGATCCCGCAAAGTAATTGTTAAAAAAACAACAACGGAGGAGTAAGAAAAACATATTTTCAACTTCCCTCCAAATCAAGCAGGAGATAGAACAGAACTAGGCCAATAGGCACAAAGGGACGTTTACAACAGAGGGAGGTCCAGTTGCCAAGCACTACGGATCACAATTAACATTATTTAATGAGTCCTAAAATGTGAGCTGTTATATTTGGGCATACACCACTCGAGTACCACTGAAAACCACTAACTATACTCCATTTACAATAGCATTAGACAGAAGTTAAAAAAGGTTCTTTTTAATGCACACTTTGTAACAAAAGTACAATGAACATGTTAAAGTTACGATAGACACCGAATTTATTATAATCTATTTTTACAGTAGCTGTCGCGCGTATTTTGTAACCAATTTCATAATTTATCTTCTAAAATTATGTGGCTTTCATTTAGTTGTATATTTAATTCCAATTTGACATTACGGTGTCAATGCTAAAAACCTAACAGAAGCAGGGATGAACAATACCCGGAACGTTATTCGTTTGTCTGTAATTCTACCAAATTTAAAAAGTTGTTAGAATGATTAATAATTGTAATAATAATATATGAATTGATCTGGTTTTAAAGTGCATGTTCATAATAATAATGTTTCGTGTATTATGTAAATGTTTGCATGCCGAATGGTAAAATATGGCTGAGCTTTAATGTGTTAAGACAACTATTGTGTATTACCCATATTTGCAAAATAAAAGTCTATTCGGCTAAGCTTTCCATTGCCTGCCGTCGAGTTGGGGGTTGATATTTTTTTTACAGAAAGGTTAAATTATTATAAGAACACACGTAAAGTCTCAACATGCGGAGACGCGTACTTTTTGAGAAAAAAAATGTTGAAAATAAATATTTTTGCAGTATTTATATCAATTCCTACCACAGATTATATAGAATTCTCGCTATTGAACGTTTCGTTTCACCAACGGTGAAGGTTGTCTTACGTTTGGTAACATTTTATTTTATATAAATTTACGTTAATAATAATATTTTGTACTAGTTTAAATAGTTTTCATGCACACATATATTTAACAGTTTATATATAAATTACAGCATTATTTTCAGTACGAAATAAAAAATTTAAAATGTTAAGTGTTTACCGTTTTTTGTCGGCTTGTGGAACGAAACGTAAAACTGACGCTATTTGTATTGTCACTGTCATTGTCAGTCATCGTTTGTGTCCCTAGCAGTTGAGAGCGTTTACGTACTCCTGTCGGTGAAAACAACGTTTGACTACCACCATGGCGTCCCCGAAGCCCCAGGTTTCGTGTTCTGCTGTGCCGTCTGGACTCTGGATTGCAATCTGGACTTTAGGGCACCCCGACTCGGATAGGTTAGGTTAGAAGGGGATGGCGGGGTCGTGTGAGCGAGCGAAGCGAGCGAATAGACCCCGCCATCACCTTCGTGGTTATTTTTTTATAAACCACCCAGAAGTAGGAGCCCCGCGAAGCGGGGCTCCGTCGACCAAGCCCACCCTCGACCATGCATAAAATATTTTAGGGTTTGGCTTGGCTGGTAGGTAGTTATGAAACGTGCCATTTATAATTTTTAACTTACTAAAACCGCTATTTACAACTGCCTCTTTAAAGCAGTGCCATTTTTTTTTATGAAGGGGGAGAACCCCCTTCCCCCCCTAAGGGGTCCCCCATGGTTTTTTACACTTACTATTAATTTTAATTCATAAAATGGAAAAAATTTCCTCAGACTTAAAAATTAAAAAAACTCGAAAAGGGGGGGGCTCCGCAACTTTTCCCTTTAAGGGGGGGTAGTACCCCCCCCCCCCCCCTCCCCCCCCACCCCCCCTCCCCACCCTTAATTCGACGGACGTCAATGGAAAGTCGTACCCCATATTTAGTATTATCTTAGATCTATTTATCAAAATGATGTAAAATCAGTTTAATTAAAATTGTTTTAACTTATCTTTGAAATAAAATGTTTTGCATTCCTGCTTCTATGAGCCTCTTTTTTCTAATGCTATTATAAATGGAGTATACATGGTGTAAAAGTGCTGGGTACTACTATTCTAGGGATCGAAGGCTCATCATTTCAGCCGAAAAACGTCCACTGCTGGACATAGGACTCGCATCCATCGAAGGCTAACTTTACCTAAATTCATTGAGGGAGATATTTACAGAATAGCGCCGTGCTATGACAGTTAGTTAGCTGATTTAGGTAAAGTGTTACCTAAATTCGACTCTACTCGCACAGTAAGTTCTCTCGCAGATATTTTTTTTTTCTTACTCATCTGCTGTTGTACACGTCCCTTTGTGCCTATTGGCCTAGTTCTGTTCCGTCTTCTGCTTGATTTGGAGAGAAGTGGAAAATATATTTTTATTACTCCTCCGTTGTTGTTTTTTATAATTACTTTGCGGGATCCAAGACAATTGTAATGTTTCTCTGGGACTCGTCGAGCTTCATTGCTCTGGCGCTTTTCTGGTGGTCACCACTGTTGATTCTGGCTTTCAGAAGTTGCAGTGGTTCGCGAATAGTGTGGCGGGCTAGTAGTTTGCATGTAGTGCAATAGACGTAGTGTCGTTAGTATTATGCTCATAAAAAAATATCAATTCCCAAAAAAAACTAGATTTTATCAAAGTAAAATTCAACGACAAGTCTGAATCACACTTAATTTTTTTTCTTTCACCCATAACTTCCCACAAGCAACACATCAACACAATTGTTCCACATACTTATCGACTAACAATGGCGTCGTAATACAGTAATATCAGCTATTATCCAATTGGCTGAACAAATCTACTTATTAAACCGTACCATTGATTATATATGGCTGTTAAACCAAGAGTTTGTTGTTTATCAATTATATCATGGTTTGTTGTACTCACGATGTGAGAATTTTAAGATTGTCTGGAGAACATTAAGATTGAAGAAGGCATAGACACTGTGACGTAGTGGTTGTCAGAAAGAACTTTTTGGTGCACACCATAGATCTTTGACAGTCGGTACGGGTAGTTAAAAACCCAAAAGCCTGACTGCCAATCTTACCAGTAACTGGGTTGTGGAGATCAGATAGGCCCTCGGTCACTCGATAAAAATGCTATATTTCAGCTGCAACCGGTTGGTCTGAAAGCTGACCCCAACATGGTTGGAAAAAAGGTTAGGCAGATCATAGCGGACTCAGGGTTGACACTGACAATAGAACAATTTTTTATTTATTTAAATAGTGAGGTCTTATTTCTATGATCCTTGACTCCTGTACTAGGTAGGTATAGCAGATGTGTTACAAATTCTATAAAAATCTTTTTTTCAATATCTACCTTTACCCTTATCACTAAAGATGTTAACGAAATAGACGCAGGTAAACCACATTGTCATCTTCCAATAATATATAAGCTAAGTGTTATGCAATATAATCAATTTGAAATTATTTGAACAAATAATTTTAAAAAACCATATCGTGTGGAGCCTTTTACGACTTTTTTGTGTTCTAGGTATACCTCTATGGTTCTTACACAATCCACTCAGAATGCGAAAAAGATGACATATAGACACCGACCTCCTTTCAAATCATGCTGCCAATAGCGTAGCAAATTCTTGTCATACCAACATTATCATAAAATCTACCATACCATTGGTTAAGGTCGTTCCTATTTTAAAGTTTTTACAAACTTTTACCAATAACGGAAGTTAGGCAATAGGTGAACAGTGATGTAACCCGTTTTACTTTATAAACAAGGAAATGTTAAAATGTTTACTAAACACACGGTGAAAGTATAGATTTAGGAAATATTTTATAGAAAATATTCTGTATAATGTTTATAGGGATTTTATGGAAAAAATATTGGAAAAGATTAGAAATTAATCTAAAATAAATATGTAAGTTTAATTTATGCTTGTAAGTTTGATTTTGGTTAATCGATTCAACCTACAGTCGACCACATGTTGGTGGTTGACCTAGCGTAGTTCGAAATTTTAATGAATAAAGGGCCAGGTTCTACTGGTGTTATCACCACTAACGTATAGAGAACAGTCGGTCTATTGGTGAAATGAGTTTAGGATGAGCTGTCATCCCAAGATATCCCACCTTAAGCACACTATACTTATCTAAATTCACCCAAGAAGATAATTCACATAATACCACTCAGTGTTGATTAATAAACTAACCACTGGTACACCTACACATACACACACTCACAACTGAATGCACGTTTTACTCAATTTTCCTTGTAAGCAGAATTATTTCTTTATGGTCATTCGCACTTTGACCCCCAAGCCCTGCTTAGTTTGGGGGTCAAATTTTTGCCTTAACCGTTGTTAAGGCAAACATTTGTGATGTACAAACTCAACTGTGTTTATGTAAAACAACTATCTGCCATCCTCCCATCCTCCCATCATATCTTATAGGAGTGTACTCTTTGGCAGAAAGAACGCAATATTATGTTGGATAGTGTACAGGCTACATCTGGTGCAGTTTATTATGCGGACCTTGTGGAACTAGAACTAATTTCCGTGCGTTCAAGCGTTTTTGCCATACCTATTATTGGAATCTAATTTAATGTAACAGCTCACTTTTTAGGGCCCATTAATTATGTCAATTATAATCCGTGGTGCTTAGCAACTGGGTTTCTCCCAGTTGTAAACGTCCCTTTGTGCCTATTGGCCTAGTTCTGTTCTGTCTCCTGCTTGATTTGGAGGGAAGTGGAAAATATGTTTTTCTTACTTCTCCGCTGCTTTCTGATTAATTTCGTTGCGGGACACAAGACAGTTGAATCGTTTCTCTGGGACTCGTCGAGCTTCATTGCTCTGGCGCTTTTCCGATGGTCGCCACTGTTGATTCTGGCTTACAGGAGTTACAGTGGTTAGGGAATAGTGTGGCGGGCTTGTCCCATATAAAAAAAAAAAAAAATCCTCCCATCACCTTTTCTTTTGCCAATAAACTTTTTGTATTTTGTATTTTTTGAATATTGAAGCGACATACTTATGACATTTAATTATTTATACTTCTTGCAGAAGGGTATAAAGGCAAACATTCAACAAATTAATGCAATAACAGATTTATAAGTAATAATTTGATTATAACCAAATGAGATATTAAGTGAAAGTTGTTAGCGAGACTAAGAGGCATGCTCGCCATGCTCGATGATCTTTCGACTCGCCGGTAATTCTTCAAACACAGGGTAAACATAGAACACCTTTTATTAGGCTAAAACCCGCTTACACTACAAGTCACTAAAAACATTTAGAACTTAACAACGAATTTAAAACTAATTACAATAAAAGCTGAATTTGAAATAGATCATAAATAGTAACAACGAATTTAAAACTAATTACAATAAAAGCTGAATTTGAAATAGATCATAAATAGTAACAACGAATTTAAAACTAATTACAATAAAAGCTGAATTTGAAATAGATCATAAATAGTAACAACGAATTTAAAACTAATTACAATAAAAGCTGAATTTGAAATAGATCATAAATAGTAACAACAAATTTAAAACTAATTACAATAAAAGCTGAATTTGAAATAGATCATAAATAGTAACAACGAATTTAAAACTAATTACAATAAAAGCTGAATTTGAAATAGATCATAAATAGTAACAACAAATTTAAAACTAATTACAATAAAAGCTGAATTTGAAATAGATCATAAATAGTAACAACGAATTTAAAACTAATTACAATAAAAGCTGAATTTGAAATAGATCATAAATAGTAACAACAAATTTAAAACTAATTACAATAAAAGCTGAATTTGGAATAGATCATAAATAGCAACAACGTATTTAAAAATTTTTGCAATAAAATCTGATTTTAATACAGATCATAAATAGGTACAGATGCCAGCATATCAAGCTACAACAATCTGTCAAATTTCTTAAACTTAAAACTCAACTTAAATCGAATTTTACAGTTAATTGGAAATAAACCGGGTTTTCAGGGATACTTTATATGATGTCTTGGATTGTTTGATTGTTGTTGAATTATTCGATTCCCTTCAAAATGGTTGAGCTAAATAGTGCTGATTATAAATCGGGTTTTCCGGTTTGGGTTGTTTGATTGTAGTTGGATCCTTTGGTTCCCTTCAAAATGGTTGAGCTAAATGGTGCTGATCATAAATCGGCTTTTCCGGATTGGGTTGTTTGATTGTAGTTGGATCCTTTGGTTCCCTTCAAAATGCTCTTTTTTGTTTTGACTTTGATTTTGATTTAGAATTATGGGTGATGTCAACTACCTACATAATTATTATGAATATTAACTAAAATAAAATGTGTCATGTGATATGAAAGTGTCTAAGGGTGCCGAAAGATTTTATAGAATACTAGCGGGCCTGACAGACGTTTTCCTGCAACCCAACTAGCGCCACCAGCCGGGTCCAACTGTGAATCTAAACCATTCTCGAATCCACTGGAACACACACAAATAAATTCAGCAAAATCGATTTAGCCGTTTAGGAGTTCACTTTCATGCACACGCACAGAAGATTTTTATATATAAGATATAATATATATTTTTTTATTTAAGGGGCTATTAACCGACTTTTACAGATTTTAAACTGACAATCACGTCAAAATGTGCAGTGTAAATGATTTGAAAAAAATATATGTTAAACTAGAACATTCTCTTAATCACTTAGTAGGTGATGATACAACTTCACGTATTAATTAAACTATATAATATGAATATAATTAAAAATATTCACTTACTAAGTGATTAAGAGAATGTTCTAGTTTAACATATATTTTTTTCAAATCATGTCAGTTTAAAATCTGTAAAAGTCGTATATCGTCGCCTTAATCTGCAGCTTTAGAGCTGCAGATTAAGGCGACGATATACTAACCTGCTCAAGGGCTAGGGTTGGCGCTGTCACTGCGTATCATCATGTTAACCTTTAGACGCCCACTGCTAGACATACGTCTCCCCCCAGCGGTTCTTTAGCCGTGGCCTGGCCTGGCCGATGCATGTTGGTGGTCAATATCCCTCTGTCGTCTTCTACGACACCAACGGGTAGAAATGGGGCCACGACGTATACCTAAATGTTAGGCTCATTACCCTACATCTGTGTAATCGTAGCCGTGTACAAACACGTGTATTTAAAACAAGCCTTCTTAGAGACCACGTGTTCGCGGTTTTCACGGTCCATTTCGTACAATGTCAAGGTTGCGACCAGCCAACCGTGAGGGTACTGCTAACCCTAGCGTACGCCACTGCTTAGGTAAAACGTAATAGAAGTGAAAGGAATTGTTTACCGTTTTTGAAGTTTTTTGAATATCTTTAAATAATATACCCTATCTTTACACATTGGCTGAAAAATTTAGAGTAATTGGAAGAAGTAGATTATTTACCCAATTACTCCAATTACTCTCAATATTTTCAGCCAATTTTTATATGCGATGCGATAATAAAGCGATGAGGAGTCCTCCTTATCTTTGTCGTTAATCCTAATAGGACACAAAGAACATGATATATTTTGTTACTGTTCTATTTAATTATCAGTATAAATAAAAATCAATTGAGTATGACTCGACCGATTTGGTAGTTATATTTTTGTTGTGTTTGTCACTGAGAAGGTCATTTAACAAAGTTTGTGTGAAAGAAATAACTTGGAAAAATCACAGGAAAATTTGACCCGGGTGAAGCCAGGACGGAGAATTGTATATATTATTCAAAATATTTTGTTACTTATTCCATTTAGTTGTTAAGGTGTAATGATGTAGGTTCCTCTAAAGATAACGAATAAAGTTCAAGTAGGTATGTGAGCAATAAAAATCAAGAACACAATATTATGCTTTTCCAATTAGCTTTATGACTACAATGCTAAAAATTTTTCAACATTGGTTGGTCATAATGTCACCCAAAATTCAAGCTATTTTGACAGTCGAACCAGTTACAATATCAAAGTAAAAGGGACGGTAATGACACACATAACATATACAGTATGTTTAAAAATAAAACAATACAAGTAATAAGAAGCCTTTTACATTTTATATGAATAATTTTCTCGTAGAAAAGAGTCGAAAACATTCAAAACACATGAATGCGTAAGTACATGGAGGTATAAACTTTCTTTGTTTGTTTTTCTATTTTAATAATAATAATAATAACTGAAAAAAATAGTAAATATGCACTAAAAAAATTAGTAAATATGCCGAACTGAAAGAAGAAGTAACAAGAATATGGCGACAAGAAAAAGTTTATGTGATCCCTATAGTCATCTCCACAACAGGCGTTATCCCGAACCATCTTCTCCATAGCTTAAAACTACTAAATCTAAAAGAAACTCTCTATATCGCCCTACAGAAAGCTGCCATATTAAATACATGCCGCATTGTCAGAAAGTTCATGCAATTAGATGAACACGAAATTGGTCCCCAACACAACACGTCCTATACCTAATACACACCACACGCTGCATTTACTTGGCTTCGGCCCGTAAATGTAGCTGAACCCAGCTAAAGTGCTGAGAAAAAACAACACATATACGAAAATAATAATAATATGTGGGGACATTTCACACACGGCCAATAGGTTACTTAGACTGCACAATTTCTGAAATATTATAATATCTATATAGCACGATATGTAAAAACTAAAATGTTTTTTTGAAATTCCTTTCCCAACCCTAAATAGCTTCTGAAAATCTAAAATAACACCCTGTATACTAATTATACACATTATACACTATCTGTATACTTATACATGCGTGCCTGCCCTTGTATAGTGTCAGGTTAAGGCAGACTGGTTAATATTGCGAGCATGTACAACCTCATTGGTTGAAGTCGGATACCGACAGATTTCACTAGCACACTGCCCGATTTAAATCTACAGGCATTATATATTAATATGCGGAAACACATGCCTTTAGTATTTAAATATGTACCTGTAGAACGAAGAAATCTAACTTTGAAATGGCTATTTAAATATGTAAGTACACAGATTTCTATGCTTCTAACATGAAGTACGGTTACGATGAGAAATTTTTAACTGTAAAAGTTTGAGATCTTTATTTTCTTGCTAAGAATATGAAACTGCGGATGTAAGCGACTTCAAAATTAAGCAAAAGTCCTAAATTATTACAAAAATGGAATAAAAACATCGTATGTGTTACGTCATCAAAAAATTCCTCCACATCGCTGTCATTTGGAATGTGCCCAAGAGACTGACTAGCTATGGGTTAAGTTAGATCAATTTCTTTATGTGTGCCAAGTTTCAGCTTTTTCTGTTCAGCCGGTCAAGCGTAACGGGTAGCAAACATCGATCCATCTTTACAAACTTTCGCATTTATAATAGATATTAGTAAGATTTTAGAAACTATGCAGTGTAGTAGTTATGTATTCCACTGACACTCTTCTCTTCTCATAAACACACGGACTAGAAAAAAAGAAGGACTCCGCGCCACGCATATCGAAAGTGAAGCACCCTTAGTAAGCCGGACCGCTTGTACTACAAACATGCCTCACGCACACATTTACATCATCGTCAAGCACACATAGATCGGTACGGTGCTTCACTACGATGTAAATGTGTGCTTGAGGCATGTTTGTACCAACGGTCCGGTTTACTTAAGGTGCTTCACTTTCGATATGCGTGGCGAGGAGTCCTTCTTTTTTTTCTAGTTCGTGCTTAAACAACTACTTCAATAAAATATTGTTCGTTGGAATCCCATTATTACGTTAAATTCATCATCATCTGCCTAGCCTGTTCCAAACTATGTTGGGGTCGGCTCCAGTCTATCCTGATGAAGTTGAATACTAGTGTTTTGCATGGAGCGACTGCCTATCAGACCTCCACAACCCAGTTGCTAGGTAACCTACCCCTTGGCACACCCGCGGCACTCCATAGAAACAAAACGATAAAATTGCCTCCACTAATACTAAACTATACAGATACGTGCGTGAGTGTGCGTGTGTACGCGCCGCGCAAATAAAAACGCAATTTCCAGAGCTAGTCGTTCGACGCGCGGAGAGGTGTACTAATATTTATACTGTGCCCTTGGTAAGACTGGTTGTAACATTTTTTATCTCACGTTTTTAACATCACGTTAAATTTATTTCATCCCATTACCCGTATCCACACAAAACCCAACAAATCTTGTTCCATCACACTTATCTGTCAAAATTTTATCTTTTCAAACCTTTAACTACACTATCTTCTTCATCGCTTTACAAAACAAACTTCATGCTGGTCGAGGCGTCCCATTCACTGTGGCCAATCGTGCGTAACTTTCAACTCACGGTTTGATACTAAACAAAAAAGTTCAGAAGTCTCAGTAAGGAACAGATTCTTCAAGTAGGTACAGTCACTAAAAGAGATTTAAGTATCCAGGATCGTCATAGTTGAAGTTTACTTAGAAACCGATGTATGATATTGAATAAAATATATTGAAAATAAACAGTTCAAACATTTAATTAAATTTTATTCGGAATTATCCATCTGTTTATAAGTAAAATTCAATTATTTCCGACGACCTGGACTGATCCCTTTTGGTGATTGTCAATACGACTTCATAAAATACACATTGATAATGGCTTGAATAGATACTACGATTTATTCCCCGTTGTGGCTTTTAATACATACAGCTAGGATTTGTTTACATTAGTTTAAATAATACGCTTTTTTGATGGTAAAAATAACTTAATCCCAACCGAATATCGATCACAGCGGCTTTCCTCAATGGCAACTAAGCAAGTACGCACGATATATTAAAATGCACAAGTGTGGGTGCAAACAGGTGGACTCCCCTTTTCTCTCACTATACATTTTATGATTATGACAATATAATAACGGCCTTTGAAACATTTGACCTTTGAATATGGTATTTTTTGTGTGTTATACTTCTGTATAACCTGTATATTTATTAATTGTCACCGCTCACCGGTCACGACTTGCACCTGTTAGTTCCTGTCTTTTTGTCACTCAGGTAGTCTCATTTATACGGATGAGAGTGACATTTTTTTTTACTAAAAATATTACCGTTGAGTATGAACTGAACTAAAATGAAACATGTTGTATATTTAGAATTGTTTGTTTGTTGTGTGATCATGATTTTAATTGACTGTTCCGTTGTCCCGACTGCTGACCGTGGGGGTCCTGGGTTTGAAGAAAGGTTAATAGAAAGGTCCCCGAATAAAAATAGCTGATCTTACATCATTACTCGTAAAAGTCAATTATTATAACACCATCAAATTAAGCACAACACTTCTTATTTATTATTAATGTAATTATCGAAATAAATTAAATTCATTGGTATTAATCCTCTTCCTAAGTGTAAACTATTCTCAATAAAACATTATATTTACCACTTCATTAACTCTTACAAAACGCTTATAATTACACATTTTGTTTTTGAAGTACACATTTAATTTTAACTTGTATAATTTGATATACGTTTAAAAATGCCATTAATGACTTTTATTTTGCAATTATGATATAATTGTATAGTCGTATGTCAGTTAAATGCAAAAATGAGTGATGTTAATTTAAAATTACACTTTCTCCGTTGTAAAGTTACATCATTTATAATAGTTTTAACATTGTAAAATGTGTAAGATTTTGTAATTCAAAGTAATTTATTAAAATGTGACTTGAAAGGAGAATAATATAACTATTGGCATGTAATATTAATCCAGTTTTATTTAAAAACATACTATGCGTATGTCATTAGGTCATTGTCAACTAAATCCATATTATTTTAAACCGACTTCAAAAAGAAGTATAGAACGATCTAGTAAACTAGAATATTGATACTGTTACTCAAAATAATAGTCCGTCTGATAGATTTCCAAAAAATATTGGAAACGTGTTTTTTCTTTTTTCACGTAAACAAAAAATGAAAACGATACAGTGCGTCGAAAACTCGTGTGACATCACTATGTCATCAAAAGTGTACTTTTACTGGCGAAGTGACGTCACGAACCCCCACTCATAATCTTTGACGCGTTTTATCTTCGTCAGTTTTTATTGATTTGATAAAACAAAACATACGTATCCAATATACTTCGATAATCTAACTGACGGACTAATTAGATTTTTTTGGTAAAATACCCTATTGTTTGTATTGTAGTGCTCGTTGTTGAAGATCCAAATTATTTATATATATATTTTTAATTAGTATAACTTTTTACAAAAATCATCTAAGTACACTTGCTGCACCATTATGCTAGCAGATCCACAAAATACAATTACGAAATAGAAAGATGGTAACCGAAGCATTGCATACATCTGCCGACGACCTTGGCATTTCATTAACTACATAAAAAAATACATACAATCTAAACTTTAGAATAAAATTTAGCAACTTTCGCATATTTATATTGCTTTAGTTACTTTTACTTGCCGTTGTTTACGCCTACCAAGGTCTCAAGTTCGATTCTCTGGCTGGACGATATTCATGTATTTCTCAATATTAAGTAGAACATTTATATTTATGTAGTAACTTAAATTTCATGAATAATATGTTAAATAATGTAATACTGGTATTGATTCATGTGTTACATAATATTAAGAGAAACCCACTGTGAGGTCATTAATATAATATATTTGATGTAGGTACCTATCGTTTACTTTCTTAACGTAAAAATCTAATAGAGATTTCACAAAACACTAGTTAATACGAAAATTCTTCGAATGTTTTTACAAAAAATTGTGATTCTTAAACATGTCGTTCATAAAATGAATCTCAGAATGCACTTAAAATTTTGTACAATAAACTTGAGTAATAAACGTAAATTAACGTGATTATATTTATGCAAACGGTAGCCTTATGCATTTGTGTTGCATAAATCTGATGCCGGAAGTCTGAAGGTGTAATTATTGATGTCTCTCGCGAGATGAGGGGATGCTCAAAGGTTAATGCCCGGTGTTGTCCTAGATTTTGTAGAAAATAGCATTTGTATAACAGTGATCACGTGACAGAAATTACCACTTGAAAATACTTAGTGAGATTTTAATATTTTTGACAGATAATTGCTTCTTAAGGTAATGATGTTTTCATCGATTTTATTCTATGGATTAAAAATTATAGGTTTATATAATTCAATATAAATTATACAATTTCCTAAGACTACCCACTGACCCGTCTTTTAGTACACTTTGTATAAAACTATGACATAATTTCCCATTCGTCTATTACATTAACAGGCAGATCCAGAAGCCAGATAAATATAGAGAGTGGACATTGGAAGTTGTATAATACAATATATAATACAGCCGTAGACTCTGAGTAAATAGGTGAAAACTGTGAGCACCTTCCGAGAGCGCGCGTCGATGTCTTTTATGCGAAGGAAGTTCCGTCCGCGAATCTCGAGACGACCTACTTTTGACAGACATTACTGTACTTACATTTTTACGTAATCACGAGGATGTAATGTATAGAAAATATTATACACTAATACATTTTGAACATCATTATGCAGGTGAAATTTTGTTTTTCGATAATTTACTCGTACATTCTCCTACGTGAATGCTCTTTCGTTGTAAAACTTTATGGTAATATTTATATGGGTATTTATTTTGAATGTATAATTTCTGTTTTTTAAAACGTTTTTATTAGAATGGCTTATTATAAATCTGTTGTATTTATCATAGCTCTCCGAACATGTTTAAATTCATTTAATTGAAAGCTGTTTTTTGCGGTGTCTGCTTTAGAAATAGACGTCTATGTATAGAGAGAAATTGTACGGTCAAGCGATATTTTTAAACAACGCGTTCGTGACGTTTTCTAATACTTTTACACTTGTTTTTTCCTCACACATTCAACTTTTTTTTATTACATTAATAATGTACGTTTAATTATTTTAAAACTTACAGATTACTATGTGCATGTAAACTTGACGAAATGTAAATATAATTATCCAATTGTGCGTTATATTTAAATAATCAACTCTCACACCACAAAATCCACAGCTGATTTCCAAAAATCGAGCATTGCCTTTTTTTATAACCCATAGATGCACCGATGGGTCACACTCAATCCAAACATATTTAAATTCGACACAATGATTTCCCACTTTAACATATAAAACGAAAACACTTGGACACTTAAATCCGAATCTCCGAATAAAAAAATATTTATTCGAAAATGTATAATTTGTAAAAAAAATCACTCGATGTATATGAACTTACCCAAATTATTAGCCTCATTTTATCCATACACAACACTATAAAAAAGTTTATAAAGTGTAGTAACCGTCACTGCACATGCGCGTAGGTTCGCGCGTCTCCTGCGACTGGCTGTGCCGTCCGCGGGCGAAGCCTCCCCGCCTAAGAAAGTCTACAACCTTCACATTACATATTATGTAAACTTGAAAAGCGCAAGTGCATTATGGCTATGAGAAGATTTTTTTATGGTATTGTTTTTATGATTATGATTATATAGCGGCCCGCCCTTGCTTCACACTGGTATAAATAATAGGTAAGTAAGGGAACCTTCCTCAAAAATCTGTTTAAAATGACTTGTTTGTGCCCGCAACGTTGTCTGCGGAGACTTCTAAATTAAGTTCCAAAATAAAAATAAAATATCTTTATTTTCCATAACAAATGTAAGAAAAAAATGTATACCTACCATGTGCCGACAATTCATGGGTGGACTGGAGCTTAAACTAGGGAAACCCTGTATTCCAGGACTCCAGGTCACTCGCCTACGGAAAGATGTGAAATCTTTGTATAAACGCATAAGGGGTGGACGGGAAAATTGGGAAAAAAATGGGGAACACAAAAAAGGATGCAATAATGACCTACATGTAAGACTTAAAAAAAAAACGTAGGCTACGAATTTCTCCTGTGTTGTAGGTGCGTTTACAAACACATAAAACTCACATACACAAACAGCCAGACCCGGAACAACTATCTGTAGATCATACAAATATGTGATCCCTGCGGGAATCGAACCTGCGACACGGAGCGCAGCAGCCAATCACTCAGCTATTACACCAACCGAGTCGTCGTAAAAATTACTAGTTTGTGATTTACGTCTGGGTAGACTTAAAAAATAAACTAAAATCCAAATTATCCAACGGGAACACAAAAACGGGATAAAAAGGATTCAAAGTCAAAGTCAAATCATTTATTTCAATTAGACCATTATAAGGAACGTCAAATGAGAAAAAATATGATTCTAGTTGCCCATTCCAAAAGGTAGTTTTGTATGGAGAAGAGCGGGCAAGAAACTCTATACTTAATCTTTTAAAATGATGTTAACAATATTTGCATTAACAGGAATAATTATATAATACATGTGATACGATGTACATTACATAAAAAAACACTATATTAAAGTATGTACAAAGTATCACAGATTAAGGAATGACAGCTAAGTTATTATATACTAACATTCTATGTGTTATGTTACATCCATAACCATATGTGTGTAAAATTTCAGCTAATTCCGATCAGCAGTTTAAGTGTGACAGAGTAACGAACATCTATTTAAGCTTAATAAACTTTCTCGTTAGGAAGAAGGATTTTCTGGGTCGTGGGACATTTGGAACCGGGACTTCGGTCCCGGTCCACCTATAAATACAATAATTATTTTCGAAATCGTGTCGAAAATTCAGAATGACTCTCGTTTATGTGATAATATTCTTCATACTTCTCTCTCTCTCTTATCTTAAACATGATTCATACATTGTTATTTTATTTTATAGCTACAACTGTAACAGTCATTAATTTTATCGCTTACCATATTTATACTCATTACTAATTAATAATATTATTCACTTTAAACACTAATCTATCAAATAGTAATATCCATAAAAACCCAAGATATTCATAATCATAATTTTAAATCGATTCATGAATCGATTCATTTCCGAACGTTGCAACACTGACGGTCGCGGTCCGCCATTCGAATTGTGAGATCCGTTGGAGATGTACATGTTTGTGAAGTGCGAGTAAAAATAAAATACTTTGTGGAAGTTTGTGTTTATATCAAAAACCCGATCCTTCTGAGCGTTTTTCAGCTCAGAAGTGGGATTACAGCAAAAATATATTGTTTTTGCTACGCCCACAAGTCAACATCTAAGGTACGTGATTTTTTTTTTTTTCTCCCTGATACCTATGTAGATTATAATGACACTGTCTGTTTAAAAGGTATATTTAACTGAGGCTTAATAATAACGAATACAATTTCAAAATTAGGTCGACTGCAACACTAGTTTACATTGGATAAATAACACGTCGTTACACACGACGTGATGGCCAGTAAAAATGTGTAATAAAGTATCCTTGTCTACGATGATATTTAAATAAATATTGAATAGGTATCTTGAGCTGTCATTATTGTAATTATGCGCTTTGAAAAAATTGAACATAGGTTAGTATTTTTTTATTTTTATTTTATCTTATCGGAAATAAATCGAAATAAGGTTACTAAATAGTTCTAAACCTATTTATATTTCATTTCGATTACAACAAAACTGAAAATAAAGGATAAGATCTGAGATGCGATTGGATTAATTTAATTTTGGTACCCTCTAATTTCTGCAATTAGTCTTGAAAAAATATACCCGTATTTGATAGTAGAGCGGGTAGTTAAATACGTTACCTATGCACAACAACAAGGAACTTAAGACTCTGGCGTGATGAACATCGATTAAAAAGATTTTAACCTTAGAAAATCTTTTACCCCATTTTAATTTGAATAAGCCTCAAGACAAGAAATACAAGAAGTTCGTTTCGAGTTTCAGATAATGGAACGCGGTAGCCCTGATGAGAAACGGTGTCGAAGTCGTAGACTTCAAACACCCGTACCACCTGAGAGCCCCATACTATCAACAATGGAAGCCGAACGTGGTGCAGGGAACAGCGGCGGTATGCGACGAAGCCGGAACCGCGTGAGGCACGAACATCGAAGTCAGGATCGAAGCCGAAGCCGGAGCCGTCACCGCATCCGGAGCATCCATCGCAGCCACCACAGTAACCGTGAGTTATTACATCAGAATCTGAATATGAACCGGAACTCACTCGAGAATAGACCCAGTCGTAGACGGGAATTATGTAGTGGATATCAGCAACGCAGTCAAAGTCGCAGTAGACCTAGGAGCAGCCGTCATAGCCGTAGTCATTCTCGTAGAGAAACCAATCGACGAAGTCGCAGTGGTACTCATATACGGAATGATGAGAATGATGAGTTGCGTGAGAGGCTATGTCTGTTAGAGCAAGAGTTGATGAGACAACGTGGCCGCAACGTGATAACACACGATGTCGCTGATAGCCATCGACGGCATGTTTCCCCGTCTAGAACGATTCGCAGCCCCCTTGAAAGTGACACTAGGAATCCAGGTTCTCAACCGCCAAGGGTTGTGGAGCCAGCTAAGTTCTTCGAAGAATTTGTCAATATTTTTAAGGGCAGGGATCCGTTTCCTGTACTAAATAATGTTCTTTCTGATTTTGACCCGCTTTCTCGAGAACAGACCATCGAGATGTGGATAAGTAAAGTGGACGAATGTGCTGAAATCTATAATTGGAATGACCGGCAAACTGTTCACTATGCCCTGCCCAAACTAGTAGGACATGCTAAGACCTGGTACCAGGGCTTGCCATCTATTAGGCATTCGTGGGAAGAGTGGAAGACCTTATTGAGAGAATCTTTTCCGTCTACCGAGAACTATGCTGAACTTCTGACCGAAATGCTAAATAGAAGGGCGCGCCCTGGTGACTCCTTAGAATTATACTATTTTTCTAAGATTAACTTATTAAATAGATGTAAAATATTTGGTAAGCAGGCTGTAGATTGTATAATATTTGGAATTGAAGACAAAGGCATTCGGTTAAGCGCTCAAGCAGGAAAATTTAACAAACCCGAGGAAACTTTAGAGTTCTTTAAGACAGTTAAGTCTCACCCTAGGGAATACAATGAGGGTACTAGGAGAGAGGGGACCAGTAAGGATAGGCGCTTTCAAAGTTCTACTTCAACCTTGACTAGCTCTGTACCATCTAAAACCGTTGATAAAACTTTTAGAAATCGACCGAAAGGAAATGCAGTTTGCTTTAATTGTAAGGAAACTGGCCATATGACCTACCAGTGTCGTAAGCCGATAACCAAGTGCTCTGAATGTAATTTCTTAGGGCACGACTCAAATACTTGCCCTAAAAAGAATTCCAATAACTCTAATAACGGTAACGTCTCTAATAAAAATGTTAACGATAGTAAACCAAAAAGTGTTCTTGAAGTATCCATAAATGATGATAGCAATGACAAATATAGAGTAGGGATTAAAATAAACGGCGTAGTTATTGCTTGTCAAGTTGATCTAGGTAGCCAAGCTACTCTTGTCCGTAAGACCGATGCTCATAAAATTGGTATTCAGTGGGACACCGTACAGGGCCCATTGTTGAGAGGATTAGGCAGTATTCCCTATGTACCCGTAGGTAAAGCTTTCGTTACAATCGAGATCCAGGATGTAAGAGAAGAACAGGTAGAAGTCTTGATAGTAGATGATTCACTTATAAATATTCCAGTGCTCCTTGGGCACACTTTTACGGAACGACCTAATTTAAGAATAATAAAGACTGCTACAGATTTACAAATCGAAAAGCTTGACGTAAGTGATGAAGCTAGACTTCTGCTTGTTACAGTTGATGATTTTGAATTAGATATAGGAGGACTTAGAGCAGTTACAGTCGGAGCCAAAACGAATTATAGTGGTAGTATTTATGTTGGAGGCTCGATAAGGGGTAAACCCGACAGGGAATACTATTTATTGCCTGGTGAATATCAGATGATCAATGGAGTGCGCCGCATTCTAATACAGAGCTTAAGTTCTCACAAAATTCATTTTAACAAGGATGTGTTGGTTTCTCGAGCTAGGACGACCTTGTGTCAGAAACGAGTTTTGGATGTGTTACAGATAAATACAGATTCGGTTAATAAAACTCATGTTAACCCCATCATGGGAGAGGGACTTACTGTTGGTGAAATGGATAAATGTCGAGCTTTATTAGCTAAGTACAAGGGATGCTTTTCGACAGGGTTGCATGATTTAGGTTTCACATCTGTGGCTGAAATGGAAATTCATTTAACTGACTCAACACCAGTCGTATACAGGCCTTACCGACTTTCGTATTCAGAACGTGCGTATGTCCAAGGTTTGGTAGAGGAAATGATAGAACATGGAATAGTACGTGAATCTAGCTCGCCCTATGCGAGTCCGATTGTCCTCGTCCAAAAGAAATCGGGTGAGAAGCGTTTGTGCGTGGATTACCGCGCCCTTAATCGACGTACAAAAAGAGATCATTACCCGCTTCCGCGAATAGAGGATTTACTTGATCAGCTTTCAGGGCAGTCACTTTTTACAACACTTGACCTCGCATCTGGTTACCATCAGATCGCTATTGCTGAAGCGTCTAAGGAGAAGACGGCATTTGTTACGCCCGAGGGGCAATACGAATACAATCGCATGCCCTTTGGACTAGCAAATGCACCTGCCGTTTTTCAACGGGTAATTCATAAAATCCTCAATAAAACTAAGGTGCCATTCGTGATCATTTACATGGATGACATTTTAATTCCATCTAGAACATTCCATGAGGGCTTACAACGCCTGGAACAAGTCCTTTGTTTATTACTGGATGCTGGACTGACATTGAAAATAGAGAAATGCAATTTCTTCCAAGAGAAAATAGTCTTCTTAGGTTTTGAGATCGATAAACTTGGTATCAGACCTGGAGAACAAAAGACCCAAGCTGTGTCTAAATTCCCTGTGCCAAGCAACCAAAGTGACGTTAGGAGATTTCTTGGCTTGGCCGGATTTTTCCGCAGGTTTGTCAAAGGCTTTGCTCTATTAGCGAGACCCTTGACAAACTTGCTAAGAAAGGATACCGCTTGGCACTGGGCCGAGTCACAGCAAAACGCATTTGATACCTTGAAGAGGCTGCTAGTAGAGAGACCAATCTTAGCACTATATGACCACAGGGCCGAAACCCAATTACACACAGATGCGAGCAAGTTCGGTTTAGGCGGCATTCTGATGCAAAAGTCCGGAAATAATCCGTGGCAACCCGTCTCTTATTATAGCCGTCAAACTAGCCTGGACGAACAAAAATTCCACTCCTTCGAGTTAGAAACGCTCGCAGTCATAAACGCGTTAAATAAGTTCCGCACTTACTTATTAGGTATAAAATTTACCATCGTGTCCGACTGCAATGCATTACGGTCGACATTTACGAAACGAGATCTGATTCCTCGGATATCACGGTGGTGGATCCAATTTCTCGAATACGACTGCAGCATTGAATATCGTCCAGGTGAGAAAATGGCTCATGTTGACGCTTTAAGCAGAGGCTCAATCGTAGACCGACAAGAACCAATACACGTGCTCGATATTCTAAACGTCAGTGTCGATGATTGGATTTCAACAGTTCAATCCGCCGACGATGAAGTTAGACGTATCAAAGAAATTGTACAGGATCCTGAAACCGCCAAAATTGCAGCTATTCATAAAGAGTATCAAGTCAAAAATGGTCGCGTTTATAGGGTAATCGAAGATGGGGCATTAAGATGGCTTGTCCCGAGGGGTGTGCGCTGGCAGGTTCTCAAAACCAACCATGATGACGTAGGTCATTTTGGTTTTGAGAAGACCT
The DNA here is from genome assembly GCA_947361185.1 of Charanyca ferruginea. Taxonomy (NCBI): domain Eukaryota; kingdom Metazoa; phylum Arthropoda; class Insecta; order Lepidoptera; family Noctuidae; genus Charanyca; species Charanyca ferruginea. The sequence goes on along the minus strand of OX376069.1, from coordinate 23,358,207 downwards.
TGCAAAGGGTCAAGTCCATATTCTGGTTCCCAAAGATGCGGAAATTTATTCGAAAGTATGTGTCGGCGTGCTTGGAGTGTGCGCACCATAAGGTTCCATCTGGCGCTAAGGAGGGTATGTTACATCCGATTCCGAAAGTGGATGTCCCACTACATACCGTACACGCTGATCATCTCGGACCATTTCCACGTAGCAAGCACGGTAACATGTATATTTTAGTCATTGTGGATTCCTTCACAAAATACGTCTATTTAACTGCAGTCCGTAGTACAAAATCAAAGGCAAGCATTAAAGTTTTTAAGACGTATTTTAGTTTATTTGGGTCTCCATCGCGGCTGATTACCGATAGGGGTACCAGTTTTACCAGCAAAAGATTTAAAAAGTTTGTTCAGTCCGTTGGAATGAAACATATACTCAACTCAGTCGCGACTCCACGTGCCAACGGGCAGGTCGAGCGATATAATCGCACGATTTTGGCCTCTTTGGGAAGTATGACTCACGGCAAAAGCAGTGACATTTGGGACACCTTCCTCCCTGATGTCCAATTAGGCATAAATACCTCGATACATGCTGTCACGAAAAGATCACCAACTGAATTGCTGTTTGGGCGAAAATTAGGCAACCCGTCGCAAGGTATTTTGAATAATGTGTCTGAAGAGATTTTAAACAGTGAGACTAATGAACCCATAGAGCGAATTAGGTCAGGAGCTAGTGATCGCATTAAAGAAAATCAAAATAAAAATAAGGATCGATTTGACAGGCATCGAAGGTCACCAAACAAATATAAAGAGGGAGACCTAGTCAGGGTAGTGAGAGCTATTGTTTCGGGTTCAGGAAAATCGAAGAAGCTAGAATCCAAATGCCAAGGGCCGTATCGAATCAAAAAGATTTTACCCAATGACAGGTTTCTCATAGTAGACACACCGCTTACACGGAAGGGCAAAGCATACGAGAATGTTGTAGCGATTGATAAAATTTACCCCTGGATGAGCTATGATGCACCGGCATGTTCATCTAGTGACGAAAGTATCTAGATATAAAATAATAGATGATTACTTTTAAGATTTATTGATTGTGAATGAATAATACAGATAACTTAGTTATACAGACTTTGTCATAATTTATACCCAACGATACTTAACTAAACCATACTCAACAATGTTTCCTTATACACGTATAGTTTTAAATCAACAATATTTAATTATAAAGGTTGTGTTTCTTTTAATACATGAAAGTACAATTAATTTCATTGTTTTATGTTATACCTAACAAATATGTAACTCTAGTACTAATGATCAGCGTAAATATGACATTAATTTATAGGTATTTCAATCAATTCGATTATCTTGGTAAGAGAATTTAATTGAGAGAACCAATTGGTACCGACTATGAATTAAAATAATGATGATACTTATTTACATGAGATACTGGCGACATAGAAACTGCATAGAGCTTCGGTTGGTTTAAACCGAGCATGAGTGCATTTTGAGAAGGATAACTGCTTACCTTAATTGAGAGCTTTGGCAGATTCGAGCCTAGCATGAGAACGATAATGTGATCAGTGAGGGTGTTTCATAGCACAGAGCTTGGTTAGATGCGAGCTGGACATGAGTGATATGTCCTTGAGGGTCATAGCACAGAGTTCAAGCAGAATCTAACCACGTATGAGTGATATGATATAACACGCAGCCAAGGCAAATTGATGGTGAAAGACGTGAAGTAACCTCCTTTTGTCTAGCTATATCTAAGTATAACAGTAGAATTAAGTAAATTTATTTCTCTCAGTATAAAATTAAATTAAAATTAGATTAAAATTAAAAAGAAAATTAAATGATCAGTTAAGATTAATGTTTGTTTGGAAATGATTACTACTTTAAACGAAGGGACTCGTTTATGTGACGGATGGCCGACTGTAACAGTCATTAATTTTATCGCTTACCATATTTATACTCATTACTAATTAATAATATTATTCACTTTAAACACTAATCTATCAAATAGTAATATCCATAAAAACCCAAGATATTCATAATCATAATTTTAAATCGATTCATGAATCGATTCATTTCCGAACGTTGCAACACTGACGGTCGCGGTCCGCCATTCGAATTGTGAGATCCGTTGGAGATGTACATGTTTGTGAAGTGCGAGTAAAAATAAAATACTTTGTGGAAGTTTGTGTTTATATCAAAAACCCGATCCTTCTGAGCGTTTTTCACAACTATCCTTTTATAAGGGTAAGTAATTATTTAGTTGCACAAAAATGCTGATATAATATTTTGATTAACAATAATAATTGTCCATCAAAATATTATTACACCATTTTTGTTAACTGTACTTTAACTTTTGTTTTCTTGTGGTCCCAAAACTTAATCAAAAATAATTATCTATTATATTTATAGGTAGAATACGGGACCCGGGTCCCGGTCCAAAAAACCTCACTACCCATTTTCTCGGCCAAAAGTTTGCGATTTCAGAAAATAACATTTTAACTGACCTGTATGAATGCATTACGGCCTTTTTGTTGCCAATTGTTATTGGCATAAACATTTCACATTATTTTTCTTTGACTGACAATTTCAAACAATGTGCAGAAAAAAATAATAATAGAAAGGCAGTGAAAAAATTTTTATTTCTCAAAATTTTTAAGTGACGATTTTTAATTTTTAGATATGTCTACTAAATTAAGTTTTAATGCAAGAAATGTTTTACTAGGAACTCAAAATCTTGGCGATGTGGTAGGGTATTACTCTAGAATTCGTAACGGTTTCTCTCAATTGGCTGTACAAAGGTCCTTACCTAACAAACCCGACAGTAATGACTTTAGCCAAAATGGTGTTGAACGAAAACTATCATATCATACGAAAGCTGTTCTTCCGCTAGGAGTAAACCCATCTTTGAAGAGGGTGGTTTCGGAGTTCCCAATGCATGCCAAATTACTGGATGAGGTAAGAAATTAATACATTTTGTTGTAGGAATCGAAAAAATTCAATGATAATTTCAAACACAATATTTCATCCAAAAGAGTATTGTGACTTGTCTAGCACATACTCACAGTAGAAAGAAGTTGGATCTAGTATCTGGAAACAGGGGTTGGGGGGTAAAAAGTGATGAATTTGGTAGGGGTTGGGTCTCCGATTATAACTCTACCACTCTCATTAAAGGAAACTGCGTACCTAGTTTTCGAGAAATTAATAAAATAAGTTATTAACCTCAAATCACATCATACCACGTAAAAAGCGAAAACGGAACGTTAAAATGGGCGATTGACAACCAAATCTGCCAAAATTTGTGGTGTAAAATATCGTGCAAAATTGATAAAACGGAACGCAAAAGAAAAGAAATGACATTTGTGTCTTGTATCAAACTTTTTTGACAGAAGAAAATACTTAGGTTATAGGTCGACATCAGGCGCACCCCGTGGTTCGGTTAGTTAGGTTCCTTTAAACCCTGCAGACAGAAATTAGGAGCGCTGCGCGGGGCTCCTATTTCTGTCTGCAGGTGTTCGTACCCGTTGCCGACAGTCGACGCCTTTTAGGCAACTTTACCTAGTGTTTTGAGGTTAGGTTACAAAAAATGTTTTCCTTTCATGGGAGTGGTACCAGGGGGTCGGGAGGTCCCCTCACTCCCAATTCCTGTTTCCAGATACTAGATTTTAACCGTAGAAAGTCTTAAGTAGTATTAATTAGTATTTTTGTTAAACCTAGGCCAATTCTAGTAACTAAAAAAGTTTAAATTAAGTATGTAGAGCTGACTGCCAAACTTCATAGTTCAGATAGGCACTAGAATCCATTCGCTATATCATCTCAGTGACAATTTATGTAAAATAATAATAATGATACATTTTATTGTCAGTTATAAAAATAATATATTTTGATGAAAATATTTTGGTGGTCGCCATCTTGATGTTATATTTGATAAAATGTCGATCGTAAAAAATAAATCATGCTTGCATCGATACTTGATATTAAAAAAAATAATGAACGAGGTATATTGTATATTATTTCCTTTTTATTTTTTACACATAATTATGTAGTAGTAACTGCCAACATGTTAAAGATTTTTTAAAAAAATATCGGGGATAAAAGGATTTTTAACGAAGCTGAGTCTCACTATACACACGGCTACACATCAAGCTAAACATTTCCAGAATAAGCTGACCTATCGTTGTATGGAAATTCTATACAATGCGCGATCAGGGTATACTGGAAATGTATAGCTTGATGTGTAGCCGTGTGTACTTTACCTGAGCATCTTCTGACTATGAAGATATTAAAGGTCAAAGTTCCTACGTTCCGTTTTTCAAATGTTATTTAACTAAACTTTGTTTTTTAAATGTTATAACTAAACTTTGTTTTTCAAATGTTATAACTAAACTTTTAAAAGTTAACTAAATTTTAATTACCCCACGACTCCTGTACAATTGCATGCACCCGTTAGCACATTTTTTTGCGTGCGTAAGGGTCAGCGCAAACAGAGCAGCTCGAGCAGTTTCCATTGCTTAATCGATAATAAACTTAAATCCTATAGAAATTGGCGTGATAATTCCGTGTAAGGTAATTTCCGCGCGGCATACATAGGTACGCTTGCTCTGACGTTTGTCTTAAGTACGCTTGCCTTAACACTTGAGGACAGTCGCCGCCATAAGTGTGACTTGCAATGAAGCGTCATGGGCATTGATATACTAAAAACCTACCACACACTCTAGAGATTTCTTAACGTCCCCAAAAAATGTATGCCCAATCCGAGAATGTACACTCTTTTCATTTAATAGAAGCATTTTTTTTTAAATTACTTATCCAAAGGACAAAAGGTCGAAATAGTTTTAAACTATTCACGACATTATATATAGTGATATTTGTAAGGAACTGTGAATTTAGAATTTTCGTATTTCAATGGTCATGGGTAAAAGAATTATGGCGAGATCCATACATTCATTTGTATGAAAAAAAAAATTTAAGGGGTTTAAAATATTTTCAACTGTGAAGAATACATTACCAGGAGTTGATTGATATACATACCATATTTTTAAACCCCCGTATAATTAAAATATCACGAAATGAAAATAACACTTTTTCGTTTGATCTCGATGTCCATTTTGTGTTTACAAAAAAAGAAAGTGACAAGCAACGTAAACGGATTTATCAAATTGGCAGACAAGTGATGTGACAAGTGTGTGGAAAAAATAATCATTATTTATGATATTATTTCCCATAAAACGATGCAATTTTAGTGTAAGAACTGCATAAAACGATGCAATTTCAGTGAAAGAACTGCGAAACGGCGATTGTCAGTATCACTGTTACTGTCAGGCGCCTTTTCGTTCTAAAATAATGAACTTTTCGTTACACAATTCACTTTTTTTTTTGCGGGGTTTTAAAAATATTGTAAATGCCTGAAGATACTCTTTAGGCACCCAAGAGTATAAGAATTAGAATTTCAACTTTTCTAAACATCTTTATTTTTTTTTGTACAAATCCTGCCATGATTCTTTAAGTTTGAATTTTTAACCACGTCTTGGAATTAGTTTATAAATTCCTCGCGTAACCGTTTCGTGCAAAATCAAATCGGTACAAACCGATTTAGCTCATGTGCAGCGGATACCACTTGATTGGTTTACGTAAACGCGGTAAGTACCTTATTCATAAAAATCTTAAGTTTCATATCATGTAGTTATATCGGATATTAAAGGGTAATGAACAAAATTACTTCATTTTAAAGTAATGTAAGTACTGTGTTCCTATATCACGCCAACAGATAGTGCCATCTACGAAGAACGAAGACGACCTCGAAAGTATGCACAATTGCACTGTAAGCGATTAGGATAAAGAGTGGGGTGCTTTTTCTTGGATGGCACTATATGTATTCCCCAAAGAGTTGAGCATAGATTATAATAGTTACATCCACTTTTCGTCAGTTGTGTCTAAACGGCGTAGGTACATGCTTGTTTCAAACTAAAAAGTATTTTTGACAAACAACATATTTTGAATTTTCAAGTGGCAAAAATACAGATTTCGGGCCGCTAATGTGAAAGATGGGATACTTATCACAAAATTCTTGGTAGTAGGCCGGATTAAATTAATATGGACGCTGTTGCAGATAAAAGTTACCATTTCACAGTCCACCATCTTTGAAACCATTGAAACGCATATTATAAATTAATTCTCGTGAGGCCGAGACACTACTCGAAAATGCTCGGGCATCCGCTTCGTCTACAGTAGATAATTAGGTGAATTTCAAATAAAATAAAGTTAAAAAATTGCGTGCAGAATATTTAGCGTAAAATGCGTTCGCGTACGTTTTTCGCGACGCGTGATCATGCGCATGAGGAAATAACAAAGACAAAGCTTCTAAGGAGAGTTTTCAAATTGTTTGTAATCGATTTTTTAACCAGTACCTACAATCTAATAGTACTTATTAGGCTTTGAACTTGACACCATTACATTACACCATTACACGGTTATATGGTATTCACCAAATAAATACACAAAATCTTTCTTGCTGGGCTTCTTTTTCTTATTCTTCTCCTTCCAATGTTTTGACGTCTTTTTTTAATACCCGACGAAAACTGAGGGGTGTTATTCATTTAACATGTAAATGCGCATTCTTCGCTCAAACCTGGTCTTTGACTTTTCAGCTGAGTTCAGGCTTGAGGTTTGTCAGCGATGAAGCGCAGAATCCTGGGTGTTAGATTAACGGACCGCGTTAGGAATACGGTGCTGCGATCCAAAACACAAATCGTCGACGTCACGTCACTCAAAAAGTAGCCAAGTTTAAGTGGGACTGGGCCGGCCACATATTCCGCATCTGGAACGGATCATGGGCTAAAATAACCACAATGTGGGTCCCGGAAAACGTCCAGCGACATCCTAGTAGACCCAGGCGACTATGGCGAGATGAGCTTCATGTTTATATGAGAGATTGGTCCACACTAGCTACACAAAGAGGGTTGAAAAGGAGCAAGGAAAGCCTGCAACAGGACATTACAGATTGAAAATAAAATGAAAAATAAAGCTGTTTTTGGGGCAAAGTGTCTTTTGTATAGGAATTAAAAATGGTCATATTCGTACTTGCCCGGTATCGAACTGTTTTTGGGGCAAAGTGTTTAGTAATGTAAGATGACGATCAAATGAGTAAATACGAATATAAATAAGAATTTTTATAAGTATTGTTAGTGGGTATAGTTAAAAAAACCTCTTGGATTATAACCGTTTGGATTATAACCGTCAAAGAGGAAGAGACCAATCTATCGTAAGTATTAAAAATAGTGACGACAAAACTTCCTAAATTGCGAAAGCGAGGTCAAAGAAATTATCGACAAAGAATATTTAACTTTATTTACAGGACGCGAATTTTTCCAATATGAAAGTGATTGCTTACGAAACTTTGGTCATTACTTTTTTAAATTATAGTGCATGCCACGAAAGATGAGACTTGACACGAACTTGATTTGACTTGCGCAGTACTCGATTTAAAGGTTTCTTGCCTTTAAATCGAGTACTGCGCAAGTCACTACTCGAAAATGCTCGGGCATCCGCTTCGTCTACAGTAGACAATTAGGTGAATTCCCAATAAAATAAAGTTAAAAATTGCGTGCAGAATATTTCGCGTAAAATCAAGTCATGTCCGTGTCAAGTCTCATCTTTCGTGGCACGGACTGTACCTACACTATAGTTCAGCCTACTTTGGCACATTTATAAAATACTTACTCTTTTTTATATTTTACATACCATACGCATACTGTGCGTATCTGCAAGAGTAGTGGTGCGGATATTTGAACAGCCGTAATATTCGTCTCCAAATTTTACTCGAGCCTACTCGAGAAGTTGCCGCTCTTTCTGCGCTGACCCTTACATTTAACGATACGGCGGCGGTTTTTCATACAAAAATAAAAAAATATTTTACACAATTAATAAAGAAAATGTTCATTAGATTTCGTGTATTCCCGTTGTCTCCGTCACGGGGACAACGACACGTCATAAAATTTAATTACCGTTGTCCCCCTTACGTACAGACAGCGTCATTAACTGCTAACCCCCTTTCCGAAGAGATTTCAATGCGAAGGGGGTAAGCAGGTACAGTTAAGATTTCACGTTATCAAAGTCAAAGTCAAAGTCAAAGTCAAAGTCAAAGTCAAAGTCAAAGCATTTATTTCAATTAAACCATTTGCAGGCACTTTTGAATAGTCAAAATAAAATTGAAGCTAGTTGCTCGTTCCAAAACGTAGGGTAGGTCTCTATGGAGAAGAACGAGCAAGAAACTCCACGGACACTCTTTTCAATCAAGCTTTTACAAAATCCAGGCTACATTATTCTTGTTGCTTCTATATGTGAAAACAATGTAAGTGAAGAGAAATCCAAAACATTCTAATTAAAAATAAATTAATATAAAAGCCATGGCAGTTAAGAGATGACCAATCTCAACTGACAGCGCCCGTTCACGAACATGACGCGCGGATCAGCACCACTTAGCTCAACCATTTTGAAGGGAACCGAATGATCCAACCCGCACGCCACCATCAGTGAGACATTTGAGCGAGCATGACAATGCTCTCAACTGCCATGCTCATTTATGTCAAACACATTGAATAAATAAATGGATCCATAGTTCTCACATTTACATATTAATTGAAATAATGTTATTAATTTATACAAAGCTAAAATTTCCAATGTATGTAAGTATGTCATTCGACAGATAAAATATAATAAGTAAATATAATAATAACGGTACACGTTATTCATGTCAATAATAAGGGGTGAGCAACATAATTTTCTTGCAATTAAGAAATTCCCTAAAGAGGCTGTGGAGCAGGACCAGCATTATGCCAAGCATTTTTATCATTGATATAATCTTCCAACTTATAATATGCTTGCCTACATAGTGTGCGTTTAATGCATGTTTTAAATTGCCTTTCATTTAATTGCAAAATCGCTCGGCATGCCCGAAACTAAAATGAAATATAATATTATGTATAGATATGATAGATTTAAACATTTTAGATTATGTATTTTTTAATTTTATTTGTATAGGAGTAACAATTTTAATGCAACGGGAATTAATTTTAATTATTTTATTCAATTCCCTTTGCCCCCTTTAACGGGGACATGGCCGACGGGGCCATCGGGAATACACGATTGGAAAATGTTGACCCTGATAATTCTGAGTCGATAATTGGTAGTTTTGAGTTATTACAACACTTTTAAGGCTTTATATTTTTTAACCTTCTGAATATTTTGTAAGAAATCTGTAGATTCAGTCTTTTAAGAGCATTTATTAGTCCGTAAAATAAAAACCACTTAAAAATCGTCGTAAACTTCGAGTTATGAAAATTTCTTCATGCTCTACTCTTTTTAGGGTCGTGCCTCAAAAGAAAAACAACGGAACCCTTATAGGATCACTTTGTGGTCCGTCTGTGTGTCTGTCTGTCTGTCTGTCAAGACCCTTTATCTCGGGAACGCGTGGAGGTATCGAGTTGAAATTAAAACCATATATTCCCGGTCCCTTGATGCTGTAAAAAATGAACCCTCTATGTTAACGTGAAAAAAAGATACGGCCGTTTATGTCGCAAAAAACGCATTTATAATATTAAGTAGATTAAAGTGTGGATTAGTATAGAAGTATGAATATGTACCTACAAATAATATGTACGGAATCCTCGGTCGAGGCCGACTCGCACTTGTCCGGTTTTTTTTCGGAGTATATGACTCAATATAAACTAATAGTACATGGCGTATATTTTAATTGTTTTATTAGCTTTCTAAAATCGTTTTACAACATCTACATTGACCACGTGTTTGAAGAGGACAAGTGTGATTAGGAGTTGAATGAATTATTACAAAATAGTTCGTTTTAGGTTTAAGTTTTAAGCATCGAATCAAAACAAAATACCTGATCAAATCATTGCAGGTTACGGTTAGAGTGATTAATAGGTTAGTATTAATAATTACCGGTTATTATTAAGAGCTGGATATACACTATTATTCTTGCTCGATCGGGCACTATCGATGAAAATGCACGCAATTTTCGACTATCGACTACGTAAAAAATCGTTTAAAAATAATTATTATTAAGAAAGTTATTTGCATAAATAAGCCGAAGGTTTCCTTGGTATTGTATTATTATAATATGCTGATGACATTAAAACAATCTTGTGATTTTTAGGTTAGGAGAAAAAAGGTAAAAGGTAGTAACTACGATAAAAAAATGAAGTTTAAAAACTAAAACCCGACCACAACAAAAAGTGATCTAAAAAGTACGAAACAAGAAAATATTTCACACAGAAATCAAGACATAGGTACAAAATGGTCAAGGTAAGCCGTGGTTGCATGCCTGTATCCCATATGAGTGCGATGAACATGAATATAATGGCATACAACCACGGCTTACCTTGACCATTTTGTACCTATGTCTTGATTTCTGTGTGAAATATTTTCTTGTTTCGTACTTTTTAGATCACTTTTTGTTGTGATCGGGTTTTAGTTTTTAAACTTTATTTTTTTATTTAAACCATTTTGGAGTCACAGCTAAGTATTATATATTTAATAGGTACTAGTGAACCCCTTTCCAATGATAATAAACACGGTATGCGTATCTTAATTTATTTGGTAATCTTTCCATTTTTTACAATAATTTGTGACAAGTCACCACTAAATATTATATATTTGAAAGGTCCTAGTGAACCCCTTTCCAATGATACCAAACACGGTATGCTTGTCTTCATAATTTTTTTTTATCTTGGTTTTTTTGTCCGCCAGAGGGCGCCACATTGGATTCGGTGACACGTCATATAGCCTATAACCAGTGGACAATCAAGACGCTTCTAGCGATACCTCATTTGTTCAGTTCTGATAAGTAGTTTAGGAGCTATGAGCGAACAGATGAACATACATACATACATACATACATAGCCTGTCAAAATCATAACCCTCCTTTGGCTTTGCCGTAGTCGGGTTAAAATAGAGGTTACTTTACATTTATTCCTGAAATTTAAAATGGTTCCTAATTTTACAACGCATTTTCTATGTTCTATGTTAGGGGGGTTTGGTTTCCGCACTTAGTCCCTAAATATGGACCATTGTACGTGTTTTTTTTTTTTACAACGCATATAATTCAACCATTAAACTTACTAACATAGTAAATCCATAAGACACACATAAACCTGTAATTATTAGATCTTCGACAGAACTGTCGCCTACTGCACTAGATGACTTTTTATTGGCTCTAGTTGTTGGTTGGTAAAATACCTAACGCAGGTCCAGCCGGTCTATTCCTGAAGCATTTCCGATCTATTCTGTGAGGTGACCTTGAGATGAGCTACCATTCACCTATATGCTGGGGAGTTCTCACCTCAAGCTCATTATGTCAACCTTTAGACGCCCATTCCTGGGCATAGGTCTCCCCCAAGGGGGGTTCAGCCATAATCGCCATGCTTTGCCGACGCATGTTGGCAATCGCAATAGGTGTTATGGTACTCAGAAGGACGCTGCTGCCCATCCTCTGGTCAATATCCCACTGTCGTCTTTTACGACACCCATGGGTAGAAATGGGGTAGATCTGTTCGCGGCCGGTTTACCGAAAATTATTGAGACACATTTGTGCAGAATAGCACTGCAAGAGCCATAGTGCAGGAGTGAGTGAAGCAAGGTCTGCAATACTTTGACTACTCGCTCACATATAGAAGCCCCGCCAAAATACAGCTAGGTTTTTAGGCAATTCATATTATTAGTAAATAAAATAATCTAGGATGCAAGAGCGAACGTCGCAATTTCAGGAATTGGTGCACCCTGACTCTGAAAAATTAAGTACTAAGTGGGTGACGAAGGCTAGTGAGGCAAGCAAAGTGAGTTACCCCTTCGTGTAACGTTTTTTTAATCCACAGACAGAAATAAGAACCCGGTGAAGCGGGGCTTCTAATAAATAAATATAATATTAGCAGAACTTATGACAAAATGACACTCATTTTAGAAAATATTAAAATATCATGTCAGACCAGACACCTTAAGAAACTATCTATGCTTACAATTTTTTGAAATCGGATGAGCAGTTCCGAAGGTTACCCCAACATAGAAACTAACAATCTAATTTTACCTCTTTAATATTAGTATAGATATTAACAGATAGACCTTACAACGGGGTTAAAGGCCATCTTGCAAGATTTTATTTGTAAGTTTCCATTATAAATTAGATTTTGTGATTATTTCATTTTTAATGTTTGATATAATTTTTTAATCCAAAATAAATATATTTGATTTGATTAAACACTGAAACAGTATTGAAGTTGCGTTTCGTGGTTTGAGAAAAAATAGGAAAATGCAAGGTACGAAAAAGTAAGTGACATCACAACAATAATACTATTTTCCCTACGAGTAGCTGTACAAATACATACATATTCGAGGCCTGTACTGATAAATTCCTTATGGAAAACCCACTATTACTTATAACTTTCATTCAGCAGTCGCCCTTCCGAACGTAAGATCGACTTAGTTCACTTGAAGGATTGAAATGACAAACTTAGTGTTTAGGTATAATGTATATAATTTCTACAAATTACACTTATACCTACGTGAGCGAATTCGTGGGCACCGCTAACAATAATTGTTAATTAAAGTGATTTTACCCTATTTTTAGTTATCAAATGCTGCAGTTGTTATTAATACTAACCACATTATCACTCTGACCGTAACTTTGTAATTATTCTTAATTAAATGCAGATGTAAATGGCTCCTAAAATAATGGTCTGCTGAGATTCCGGTTACTATACATATATAACGATTATGGTAGGTGCCCATAATGTACAAAGTGCAAATTCGTAATTTTTTTTTCAGGTACACACCAGGTTAATTTGCACCCCAAAGTTACTTTGTGAGTCACCGTACCGTTGCTATTTTGAACGAAAGGATTTACAGTGTCCACCTAAGGATCCCAAATCGCGAGCAGACTGCGATCCCGAGGCCTCACAGCCCCCAAAAACTCCTAGTCCTGTTTGCCCAGAAACAAAGAAGGTTGAATGCTCCCCACGAGTAGCGCCCGACCCAAAACCAAATCCATGTTCTACAAAATGTATGAGTACCGACAATAATCAAACAACAACAAAACCAGCTGAAAAGATATGTTATATGACTGGTAGGAAAATAACTGAAGATTCAAGTGCAGGGACAAAGAAAGAAGAATGTTACATTTTCAAAGGTATTAAAAAAGGAGAAGATCCATGTGGAGGGGTAAAACCAACTGAAAAACCTTTTTATATGTTTAAATACGTTAAACATGCAGACTATCCATGTACTGGAATAAAACCACCCGCAAATATTCGTTATATTTTTAAACCTCAAAAAAAGGGATCTCTTTGTCCAAATCGACCCAAGTGTAAATAATACGTATAATATTATACAGGGTGAAATTGAATTCATGAACAAACTTTTAAGGAGTTACTCAGACCACGAACCTGAACAACTTTCCTTATGGAGCCAACCCAAACAGCGCGACAAAAAAAAACCGCTGTTCCATACATATTGGGCTAAGTACCTATTGCGATTCTGTAGGGAACTGCTGATTTTTTGTTCGCGCTGTTTCAGTTTGCCCTTATAATGAAAGTGGTTTAGGTTCGTGGTCTGAGTCGCTTCTGAAAAATTTGCTCATGAATTCAATTTCAGCCTGTATATGAATTTGTAACTAAAAAGTGTGGCTTTAAAATATTTTTGCTCGTGGTCTGAATTGATTAAAAGAGTGTTTAAAATGTATTCAAGTTTTTTTTGTAAATGTTATTTATTTTTAATCTGTATGCCCACTGTGGGGCAAAGGCTCCTCCTTCCCAACCCTCTCTGTCCAGAGCTAGTGTGGATCAATCCCTCCTGTCAGCGTCAAGCTCATCCCGCCATCTTCGCCTGGGTCTACCACGATGTCGCTGGACATTTTACGGGACCCACATAGTGGTTGTTTTATCACATGATCCGTTCGAATTGCGGCAGACGCGGCCGACCCAGTCCCAGGCCCAGTCTTACGCTTAGCTGTTTTTTGAGTGATATATATATGTTTTTTTTCTTTTTGTAAAGCATAAACCTAGAAATGATTCCTGTAACTTAACTGAAACTAGACAAAAATATTTAAATTAGTTGTAAGATTAAACATTTTAATTTTTCTCCGGAAAACACGCAACCACTAATGCTGTTTTATATAAAATCTCTCTGGGTGTATCTAGGTGAAGTGAACTTGAGGTGAGCTGTCATCCCACCTGCAGTACTATTCTGTAGCAATTCACCTGGAGCACCTTCTAGAGTTAAAGTCAGCTGTCATACGACATTTATTAATCTAAATAATAATTATTAATTTTATTTTATTTGAAAGCATTTTTTTCCTTTTCAAATTAATAAAAAACCTAGTCATGTTTAGACGCTTCTTAGTTAATAATTTTAATATAATTTAAACAAATATTTTGCCCTAGCATCGGATCGGATGTTAACCCACCTCACCTAGAGTTCACATTACAGAATAACCCTGCACGTGGGATGACAACTCATCTCAAGTTCCATTTTGTATTAGCGTTCATTCTATTCCGCGTCAATGTAAATTGAGCCTAACGTTTATTCCTGCGGGGGGGTGTATAAGGGTCAGCGCCAGTGGAACAGCTAGACGCTTAAGCAGTTTATATAGAGTTGAAAATAGCATGATAAAGTTTCATACGGCATACATTTCCGTATGTTCATTGCGGTTGTGGCGAGCATGCACGAGTATGCGCGCGTAGTCGCTTGTGACCAGACCGGCTCCAATACAAAGAGAAAATACCCTTATAGGCAAAGCTGTTGTTGATGTTCAAATTGATAGAAATCTAATTCATGTAGGTACCTAAATTTTGATTTACCGCTTAACATAATCGAAAAAGAGCATTAAACTTGATAGACTTGAAACTAGACTATTTGATTTTCAGTTGCTTTGAAATCAATAGGTAAATAGTTTTTTAATTGAGTTGACAAATTACTAACTAGAAGTGACGTCATAATTGCCATACAATACCTGTGGGACAGCTCATGTAAAGTATATTATCAATTGATTGGTGGTGTCATCAACCTTATTACCAAACACAGTGTTACTAATTAAGACTGCGCCGAGCAAAATAATTCAAAACTGTCGTCACTGTTAAAGTGATATAATTAATACTTTTGTCATAATTACCATAAAAAAGTATGTAATGAATACTGAAAAAAAAAGGGAAAAAAAAGAAAAAAAAAAAGAGAAAGAAAAAAAAAAAAAAAAAAAAAAGAATACTGTTTAATTTAATAAACAAAAATACGTAAAGTTGTACAAAAATCTTTAAAAGAATCTCGTATTTAGTTGAGTTTTGATAGTAAACTGTATTTTTTTTTCACAAACTTGAATTCATATTAATCTTTAATACTCATACTACAATTTGTAGTTTTTACATTTTCGAAATGTCGCTTAGTTATTTTATTATTCATTTTTGTTTTAATTGACGCGCTGTTTTGAATCATACATACATACGTTGCGTATGATTCAAAACAGCGCGTTAAATTAATAATATTTTGAATAATTTTGCTCGGCGCAGTCTTAAGGCGCTTCCCTGAGCAAATAACCTTGACCATATAATATTACCTCTTTGCCGCAGAATCGAATTTCGCACAATGTTTAGTATTTTTTTGTTATAAAAAACGAGAAACGATCTTTTGAAATAAAATAAAACGTGAATTATAAATATTTTTAAATTATCTGTCTATTAGTGTAATCCTCAAATGAATAGCACGTCAACTTTAGCAAAAGATACATGTTTTCAATTACAAATATTTTAGTAATTTTTTTACAGTGAGATTTAGTACGAAAAAAAAATAAGAACGTCGAATGTGATGATAGGATATTAGTAATATGCTTTTAGATGTAGTTTGTTTCTCTTAATTAATGAGTTAATAGCCCCTGAATAACGAAGAAAAACGCACTTTTGGTCACGGTAGCGCCTTAATATAACAAATAATTAAGAATACTACACCACTAAGACCTTGTCCACACGGGGCGAATTAAACCTGAAACGTTTCGCGCAATATTATTCGCGCGTTAACAAGATACTACTCCATTTATAATAGCATTAGAAAACAGAGGCTCCTAGAAGCAGGAATGAAATCATTTTATTTCAAAGATAAGTTAAAACATTTTTTTATCATTTTGCCGAGTAAATAAAAGATCGATCGATTAAATTCTCTAAGTTTACCATGTAACTTTTTATCTCACTAAATAGTCTGCTGACCACTGCGTGTTAGATGTATTAGCTGGGCAATTTGTTAGATTTCTCATTTTCTGTAACACACACATTAACGGGTAGGTAACGGGTCTTAGTTATTGTGCGTCGCGTTTAACCAGAGGGCTGAAAGTCGTGTAGTCATTTAGTTAAATTGGATATTGATAAAGTGAGGTTTGGTTTAGGTGACTATGAGTTTTATTTTTAATATACTATACTTGACTGTATCTAGGTACCAACACAAATATGGCGTCAACAGAACCATGTCGGATTGGGTCAGATAGTATATCTTCTTATATATAAAAATGAATCGCTAAATGTGTTGGTAAGCGCATAACTCAACAACGCCTGGACCAATTTGGCCAATTCTTTTTTTAAAATGTTCGTTGAAGTTCAAGGATGGTTTTTACGGCGAGAAAAATTCGAATAATTGCCGGAAAAACCCTAAAAAGAGCCCTTTTCTTTTTCCCATACAAACGTTTTCTAACTAAAACGAGCTTTATTGCTATTGTATAAAGTTCATAATTACAAGCAGTCACTGTTGTTTAAACAATGTAGGTATGTTCCTAACGTCAAAGAGTCAATTTTGCACTTAGGTAGTGGTAGGTGTAGGGTAGGTGTAGGGTAGGTGTAGGGTAGGTGTAGGGTAGGTGTAGGGTAGGTGTAGGGTAGGTGTAGGGTAGGTGTAGGGTAGGTGTAGGGTAGGTGTAGGGTAGGTGTAGGGTAGGTGTAGGGTAGGTGTAGGGTAGGTGTAGGGTAGGTGTAGGGTAGGTGTAGGGTAGGTGTAGGGTAGGTGTAGGGTAGGTGTAGGGTAGGTGTAGGGTAGGTGTAGGGTAGGTGTAGGGTAGGTGTAGGGTAGGTGTAGGGTAGGTGTAGGGTAGGTGTAGGGTAGGTGTAGGGTAGGTGTAGGGTAGGTGTAGGGTAGGTGTAGGGTAGGTGTAGGGTAGGTGTAGGGTAGGTGTAGGGTAGGTGTAGGGTAGGTGTAGGGTAGGTGTAGGGTAGGTGTAGGGTAGGTGTAGGGTAGGTGTAGGGTAGGTGTAGGGTAGGTGTAGGGTAGGTGTAGGGTAGGTGTAGGGTAGGTGTAGGGTAGGTGTAGGGTAGGTGTAGGGTAGGTGTAGGGTAGGTGTAGGGTAGGTGTAGGGTAGGTGTAGGGTAGGTGTAGGGTAGGTGTAGGGTAGGTGTAGGGTAGGTGTAGGGTAGGTGTAGGGTAGGTGTAGGGTAGGTGTAGGGTAGGTGTAGGGTAGGTGTAGGGTAGGTGTAGGGTAGGTGTAGGGTAGGTGTAGGGTAGGTGTAGGGTAGGTGTAGGGTAGGTGTAGGGTAGGTGTAGGGTAGGTGTAGGGTAGGTGTAGGGTAGGTGTAGGGTAGGTGTAGGGTAGGTGTAGGGTAGGTGTAGGGTAGGTGTAGGGTAGGTGTAGGGTAGGTGTAGGGTAGGTGTAGGGTAGGTGTAGGGTAGGTGTAGGGTAGGTGTAGGGTAGGTGTAGGGTAGGTGTAGGGTAGGTGTAGTAAATAGGCAGGTAAGTAGGTAGATCGGGACAGGACAACGTCTGTCGGGTCAGCTAGTTTAAAATAAAACAAGGTAGTCACTGACTGACTACAAGCGCCGCCGTGGAAAAAGCTTAAATAAATTTGAATCACTTGGCTGAGATTTGGTTAGACATCTTCAAAGGACTGACTTTCAATACGCCAAATTGTTAAAAGTTGAACAATTCTTGTTCATCTTTCAATACGGCAAATTGTTAAAAGTTGAACAATTCTTGTTCATTTTACTATCAGCCTAGGCATCCAATTAGCCGACTAATTTAATCAGATGGCTTCAACAATTAAATACCTTTCAGCGTTACTTAGGTACATTGATCCATTTGGAAATAGTTTCGTATGCAGGTATACTGTATTCAAACATAACCTCGAGCCGCATGCATTAATATAAAAGGTATGTTTTAATTTTACACAATAATTTTAAACAGTTAACAGTTGAGATTGATTGCTATTCTAAACCTAGCCGACGGAATATACTTCAGCCATTTCTGTCTGCAGGGTTTCAAGAAACCTAACATGAAAAAAAAATTACAGGGGCTTCCTTCGCTCTCTTTGCTCGCTCACCCAGCGCCCCCTTTCAACCCTAAAGCCGGGTCCAGACGAGTGTAACGTGTAATGTAATCCACCGTGTAATGTAATTCTACGTGTGGACGGCACTACGAGCATTACATGTAACGCTCGCGCGGCGCTCGGGGTTGATCCATCGGCTGTCGGTTTTTCGCGCGAACACAAAGGCGCCCACAAACTTGCCCGTATCTAAGCGTGCTAATCTTCCCAGCTTGCTTCGTTCGCACTTGGACTTGTTAGTCGGTTGTAAAAAGACCGTAGACTTAAACAGAATTGACGGGGCTTCTATTTATGTTAACATGGTTTTGAATATCCGTGTTGGTGTGATAATCTATCAAATATCAATACGTAGGTAGGCATAATTTTATAGTTACTAATTAAAATACAAGGACCCAATGCCATATTCAAATCCATACTTCCATACTAATATTATAAATGCGAAAGTAACCCTGTCTGTTACGCTTTCATGATGAAACGGCTGAACCGATTTTGATGAAATTTGGTATGAAAATGGCTTGAACACTGGGGAAGGACATATGCTACTTTTTAATCCGGGACTTCGTCTGCATCCACGATAACCGACATTCACGCGGACGAAGTCGCGGGCAAAAGCTAGTAAAATAATAAATTACAAATGGATTGTTGAAGAATAAAAAACGCCTGCAATTTTATGACTACATGAAACAACTGATGAATAAATGTTGGGCTGCAATAACAATTTTGGAGCTTATTTTTTGGCCAACATCATTCTATCTATTGAACATTTAGTGAAATTATATTTGGGGACATTTTGCTTCGGCAAATGTCTTAATACATTTGATTTCAAGTATTTTGATAGACGGTGGGCACACCTGTGCTTATGTTGACGTTGGAAGGGATATCATGACACAAACTTACCCCATAGATTCAGTACATGATTGTGTTCCATCTACCATGTATAATATGAGGTATGGTAGTTGTGATTACTGCCCAAAGTCGTTTCTTAGATTACCAACTATCGAACTATAAATTCCCAATTTATTTTCAGGTACAAGCCAGGCCAATCTGCACCCCTGTTCATGAATTATCTTGGGAGACATCAAACAGTCCCTATTATGATCAAACGGACTCACAGTGTCCATCTCTGGCTCTTAAATCACAATCAGACAGCGATATCAAGCCTCCCCTAAAGTCTTTCTGCCTACCAGGGTTAAGCTATTCTGCCCCGCCGACTCAAACCAATCCATACTATAAGAAAATGGAGTATATTTTAAAAACTATTTCTTTGAATGAGCGTAGATATTATTCTAAAGATTGCAAGCCACCAAAAGAAACACAGGTTCAATGCAAACAATTAAAGGAAGATACAAAACCTGAGTGTGGAAAGGAAAAAGATGCATGTGGAGCATCTAAAAAATCCAGTGACCACCCCGTGTGTAAATCCAAACCACCTAGGACTTGCCCCTAAAATTTATTGAAATACGTGTATGAATATACTTATAACGTTCTGTAACCAAAAAACGAAGAAGTGCGTGTTGAACTTGCGTCGGGAGGGTTCCGTATGATTATCTCAAGAACAAGCGTACAATGAAAGTTTAAAAACACACGATCTCCGTAAATTCCAACCATAAATGTAAGTTTGTACGCACAGTATTGACAAATTTACCATGTTATTTCAAAAGTATAGACTGACCAAGAATAGCTTATTTTACGATTTTTCGAAATGTTGCAAATTTTTCATATTTTTTTGTATCTAGCGAGATATATATATTTCGTACGTACCGAATCCTAAATAGACGTCAGCATATTTGACAGTTTGGATAGAAGCCGCCTAGAAAGAAAGATGTCCTTATCGAATACCATAATAACCCTAAGCTACGGTTTAAATTTGAAAAGAATATTAATACAACATTCTGCTAATACTTTCATAAAATGGATTATGAACTATTTGTTTTATTTCTTTAGAAGCTTTGTCGCTATGGAATATTTACTTGTAGAGCGCTTGAGCATCATGCTACTCTGTCTGCGCTGAACCCAATGATCTATTGATGGAGGCTGGAGTGAGCGAGCACTGAGTAACTTAGCCCCAGTCACTGCCTCCAAAGTTCATTTGAACAGAAATAAGGTCTCTCTTTCAAGAGCGAGCGGAGCAAGATCGGAATATTCGGGACATTCCAATCAATTTCCTCAAACTTTTTCTTTAAACTTGCGAAACTTGGTTGTTTGTGAATGTGAAATTATATATTTGTAAACGCACCCACGATTCAGGGGCATCTAAACAAAAACAAACAAAAAAAAACCTTGTAGGTGGTTAGTGGATTCTTAGATTATCTTTATTTTCGGAGTTAATAGGTAATAAATTAAGGTGAATTATTCATCTACTAATAACACAATAATTTATTAATAGGTAATAAATTATTGTGAAATAATTGGTGAGGTGAATTATTCACCTATTAATGACTCGGAAAATAAAGATAATCTAAGAATCCGCTAACTAGCGTCGTTTACTGAGGCCTTAAATTTGCTGTCCAGTGTCCAATTTAAAATTACGAAGCTCGAATCATTTACACATTCTCAATTTATTTTCAGGTACAAACCAAGCCAATCTACACCCCAAGTCATGGATTACCTTTGGAGTCATCATACAGTTCTTATTATGACAAAAAGAACTCGCAGTGTCCTTCTCTGGCTACTATATCACAATCAAACAACGGTCCCATGCCTCTAAAATCTTACCCTCCACCACTGCCAACATGCAAAGATATAAAACCTAAAACCAAGTTTATTATCAAAAGTGTTCTTTTACATTTGTGTAGATTTTATTCTCGAGATCCATGCAAGCCACCAGCTCCAACTTGTCCACCAAAATTTCAAGACTGTAAGCCGAAGAAAAAGAAGAAACGACCAGAACCACAAACGTGTCACAATAAAACATTTCCAGATCTATGCAAACAAGAAGGCGAATGCTTTAAGCGAAGTATATGTTATAAATGTAAACCAAGAACGAAGCGTAATGAAAAGAAATGCGTGAAACGAAGCTCATGTCCTAAATGTAAACCTCCGAAACCCAAGTGTTGCTGACACATAATTTTTAGTTACTTTACAGTTTATACTTTTAATATTGTGGTTTTATTGATTGAATACATATTTAAATGTTATAAATATCTCATTTATTGCGTTTATTGTACAGACGCGAGCACATCTAGCGAACCAAAACTGCTCACCAGTTGGCGCCACTATCGAGTAAGGTCCCAAAGTTTGTTATTACGAGTGAGAAAACGTATCGTGAAAACTCGTGAAGTCACGCGTCAGTAGACAGACGCTTGGGCCGATCGTGCTGTTCATCGATTTATTATTCTGTTTCTCGGGATCCTGCCCTTATCTCATGTTTCTTGGGGTCCTACACTTATCCCATGTTTCTAGGGGTCCAGCCCTTTAATCCATGTTTCTTGAGGTCCTCCTCTTATCTGATTTCTTGGGTTCTTGCTCTTATCCCCTGTTTCTTGGCTCCTGCTCTTATCCCATGTTTCTTGGGGTCATGCCCTGTATCCCATGTTTCTTGGGGTCCTACCCTTATCCCATGTTTCTTGGGGTCCTGCCCTTATGCCATGTTTTTGGGGTCCTACTCTTATCGCATGTTTCTTGGGGTCCTGTTCTTATCCCATGTTTCTTGGTGTCCTGCCTTTATCCCATTTTTTTGGGGTCATACCCTTATCCCATGATTTATCGGTCAGTGGGTCGGCGCAACATGTTTTCTTCTTCCTTTCCGCCCTGTCAACCGTCATGCTTTCACTGATTCCCCTTTCCTTCATATTATTCTTCACACAATTCATCCATCTTTTCTTTCGCCTTCCTCTCCTTCTCCATCCGTTCATATTACGTACTAGTTATATTATCTACAGTAAATATATAAGTTTCTGTTTATTAAGAAGCGTGTCTTTGTATGGTATTTATTAATGCAAACTGCTGGAATATCATGCTGCTCCGTCTACGCTGAACCTTATGTGTTTCATGGTCACTCTTCAGGTAAATTTTAGTTGAAAAACAATATTTTTGAATGAGATAGTAAGTGTCTCAGCTGCTTCAAATGGTTATATAAAGTTCTAAATCTTAACCTGAATCATATATTATGTAGGTGAACTGTTGTGTCTGGATAAAATAATATAAAATTACCACAAATATGATCCTTGAGATCCCAAATACCACCAATAAAAATAAAAACTATTATTCAAGAAAGACAACCTTCGAAATCTAGTAAGTATAAAATAGGTAGATATATTTAGGATGTCGGCGACTATGATTCTGTTTGTTGTTTTGTATTGCCACAGACTTCCAAAATTATTATTTACTATTATGAAACTTTGAAAAAAGATTATTAACTGAAAAAAATGGCTCCCTAATTTTCCACCCTTGAAGGTGTAATATTTTATGAAATTCATATAGGACCAACCCTGAGGCATATCAGCATATCCTACCAATTTAAAAATTAATTTCAAAATTGATCTTTAATTGCCGGAGAAATCGCGTAACAAATATACAAAAAAAAAAAAAAACAGAATAGTCGAATTAAAAACCTCTTACTTTTTTAAAGTCTGTTAAAAATTGCAGTTAAGTAACTTAAGAGCGCCCTTCCCCATCGAACGAACTGCAACGCGAGCGTGATTGAATTTTTTTTTGTTTCAACCAACGCAAAGCTCGAAAACAAACTAGTGAGTGAAATCGCAATAACATCACAGGAAAATTGGCGCGCGGAAATTTCACAAAACTTGTTCCAGGACATACGTGTTTTTGAAAAAGGCTTACAGGATTTTTACTTTTTTTACTTTAATAATGTTTGTAATTTACAATTAACATTACATGTGCAAGGTTTGTATGAAGCTGTTTTTTTACTTTTTCAATGTATGAGTGCAATATGAACGGTCAAAGTTCAGATAAAATTGTGCAAAAAAAGCTGATTTTCGGACTGAATTAGTTACTCAAAAAAGTTTATTTTTGGCTTCATACAAACTTAGATTTTAACCACAAGATACCTGGGTGTTAAAAATATTTAGGAAATAATTTGTTATAACGCCGTAATCGCGTACGAGCGTTTGTATGGAAAATATGACGTGATGGGCGCTCTTAACAAAGAAAACTTGGGGTAAGCAGTTGATGACGCTGTCTGTACGTGTGTACTACCTATGACTAGGGTTGATTCGTATCGCATGGACAGAAGATCATGACTAATGGCACGCGTAGTATGACCACGCTATGTCTACGGAAGAATAGACATACTGACAGCAAGAATAGACGTCTTAATATAATCTCAGTGGAATTACCCAAGTCGATGGTTATTTTCAACCGACTTTTAAAAGAAGGAGGTTCTCAATTCGACTGTACCTTTGGTTTTGTATATTTGTTACGCGATTTCTCCGGCAAATGTAAACAGATTTTGAAATTTCTTTTTTTCATAGATAGGGTTTGTCTCAGGGGTGGTCCCATATAAATTTTATCGAAATTGATTCGGCACTTTTTGAAAACAAAAACAACAAAATCCCAAAAAAAAATAGATGACGTTTTAATTTCTTCAATCTTTAGAGTACTTCTAATCTCTGTTTTAACTGTGTTGCCGTTTCTTAATGAATTTGGATGAGAAGGAGGTACTAAAAAGCAGAAAATAAAAACCTTTTTACAAAAGAGACAAACCGCCTTCAAAAACCAAAAAAAAGCTTTTTTACAAAAAAGACAACCGCCTTCCAAATCTGAAAATAATAATAATAATATAATATAATAATAATGACATTTGTCGGGCATGTCACCGGCCGGGTGAATCAATCCGTCATATTATCTCTGGATGTTCTCGCCTTGCTAACGAAGAGTACTTGCACAGGCACAACCTTGTGGCCAGGATTATCCATCAGCAACTTGCTCTGAATGACAACCTCGTGGAATCAAAAGTTCCATACTACAGGTATGTGCCCGATCCAGTTCTTGAAAATGGCAATGTACTGGGACTGTACTGGGATCGATCCATCATCACTGACAGGACTATTGTAGCCAATAAGCCTGATATAGTGGTGGTGGATCGATTGGAGAGGCGCGCAATGATTATTGACATAGCTGTTCCTCATGACGAGAACCTCATGAAGGCCGAGAAAGACAAGCAGATAAAGTATCTTGACTTGGCCCATGAGGTTGTCGACATTCGGAATGTGGACTCAGCGATCATTGTGCCAATAATTGTTACAGCCAATGGCTTAATTGCCAAGAGCCTCGACCAACATCTAAGAAGGCTCTCGTTAGACGGCTGGATCAAGGGCTTGATTCAGAAGGCAGTACTTCTGGACACGGCCCGCATTGTAAGGAGGTTTCTCTCTCTCTGGAGCCCTGACCGCCGGTAGCTTGGCCCCTATTCCCGATACCGGTGAGGTACTATTTTTTATATTTTTAAATGTTTTTATTTTTATATGAATATTTAAAAATGTATTTTAATGTGTATTTAAATAAATGAATGTGAATAATAATAATAATAATAGCGATAAATAACTTTAGCACATAACACACATGACTTTAGTTTCGGAAGTCGGTGGCTTTGTTCTGTTTGATGTTTTGTATTGCCACCGACTTCCGAAACTAAAGTCATGTGTGTTATGTGCTAAAGTTATTTATCACTTTTTAGATTTTGAAGGCGATTATCTTGTAAAAAAGCTTTTTATTTTTCGCTTTTTAGTACTACCCAATCATTCAAATCCATTAAGAAACGGCAACACAGTCAAAACAGAGATTGAAAGTACAAAGTTGGAGATTCATGTATATTTCAAATTCTGTCAAAATTTTCAAAATCGCTTCACATTTGCCGGAGAAATCGCGTAACAAATATACAAAAACAAAAACAACATACAGACGAATTTAATTTGAACAAAAGACAGAAAGAAAACAGAAACTCCTTCTTTTTGAAGTCTGTTGAAAAGTGACAGACAAACAACAGTGACAAACACACATTACTTTAGTTTTGGAAGTCGATTTGTTGTTTTGTATTGCAACCGACTTCAATAACTAAAGTCATGTGTGTTCTGGGCTAAAGTTATTTATCACTTTTTAGTTTTTGAACACGGTGTTGTTTTATTTGAATAAAACTTTTTATGTCCAAGAGCGAGCAAAGTGACCTATGAAACTTGGGGACCCTGGCGAGGACAGGTTAGGTTCAGAGGGGATAATGGGAGCTAGAGCAAGCGAGCAAAGTAAATAAGGAACCTCCGTCATCCACAGTTAACATAAAGTAATTTTTTTAAGAAATAGTAGCCGCCTTGTCTACGAAATAGGCTCCTTTGAGAGTAAGCGGAGCAAGTTCGAAGACTTGTGGGTTGTGTTTAAGTATTTTTCAACTTTTCTAAATTCCAAGTTAGTTAAATAACGCGTGTTGTTCTTGGCCGTGTATGTGTTGCTTTAACTAATATTATTACCTTTAGGATCAATTTCACGAAACTTTTCATAATCGGACATTTGCAAATCAGACATTGCAACTAACATCGATTTTAATTGTATTTATGTTCCACCAACAAAAAATAACATGACATCAGGATATCTGGCGTTATATGAATGAGTCATGTGTCTTTCACTCTTTTATCGGTCAGTAACCAAAGCAACCAAAATAAAAAGTCGCATTGTCACAGGTCAATGTTCACTGACAATGTATCACTATATCTAGCCGTATCGTACAGACTCGTGTTAAATAATACAATTAAATAAAAATGTCTGTTGTGTAGTCAAGTATGAGTGTGTTCTTGCAACATTTAATTTTGCCGGTACATAATTATGTTAATATTAAGGTGCGTACGGATTAGAGGCAGAGTCGGGGTGCGAAGCCTCGCCACGCACGGCTCGTGAAGGCACGCCTCGGGCTGAGGCGCGTACGCACTTGAGGCAACAGGGCGAGCCGTGCGTGCCTCAGGCGAGGCTGCCTCTAATCCTTACGCACCTTTAAGTTGTGTCCAAACACAGCGCGCAAAGAACGCTGCTACGCGCGGTTTTTGCCTAAGACACAAATCAACTGTACGTCTAGTTAAGATAAACCCAGAAATGTTTGCGCGGCAATAATACGCGGCATATCCGAGACACGCCGCGCTGATATCGCGTTCAAACCACAAAGAAAGCGGCCGCGTGTGTAGCTCTACTATTATTCTAAAATTGCGTAGAAGAAGGAACAGAAGAAAGCCTATTAAAAAAGACAACATTGGGTGCGACCACTTTATCAAGAGAGGATGCAGAATTTGAAAGCGATTAATTACCGCTCATGATTGCCACGCTGTGTTTGGACACACCTTTAGTAATTTTCTAATTTTGTTTGTTATCATTTTGTGTAAGAATAATAATGTCTTATTGTGGGGAAAATGAGGCGAATTTTCTGATGTGTAGGGCATCTACAAATTCTGTAAATTGTTCTAAATTTCCTAAACATTTTATTATATTTCGAAAATAAAGTTTCATTTTCACAATTTTGACAACTGACTAAACGCCGGTTAGTGAGTTAACGGACGACCATATTTATTTATTTATTTATTTATTTGTTAACATAGGTAAAGATATACAGGTCTTATGTTAGATGAATAGAGCGCTATGTTATGCCAGGAGGCGTACAAATATGGTGTGCAAATCTAGCTGACAAATTGAATGATATTTTAAGATCATGCATAATTATGGCAATACATTAGAAAATAAGTTAAACAATTACATATTATTTTAGAATTCTTATTATGTCAGACCTAAATGAGAAATTATTAAAATGTCAGAAAAATAAGAAACTAAGTAGGTATGTCCTGATAATTCAAATGTCAATATTATTACTTAATTATAATTCTAAATTAATTTGTCATTTAAGTATTCGTCAATAGTATAATAGCATTTATCAATTAAGAACAATTTCATTTTTTTCTTAAATTGCGTAAAAGGAGATGTTTCATTTTTGTATGAGACTCCGGCCATAACATGTACCTTTTAGGAAAGGTAGGAAACTAACATCTGAATAGAATAAAGTAACATTTTTTTCATAATATCAAATGTTTTATATGTACATAATAAAAAATTAAAAGCGGTTGACGTTTGCCGTGAGAGTTTTGACAGCAATGCGGTTGCAGTTATGACGTTTGTCTAACTTTCAAATTGATATTTGACTGACACTGACGTGACACTCAGTTATGTTTATGTCAAAATAAAATGTCATTTTGAATTTTTCGTTCAGAAGTACTCTTCAGAAAAGTAGAATACATATTTATTTAACGATAGAATCGACACACTTGCTTATATTTATCCGAATAAATGTTCAAAAGAATAATAATAACTGTTAATAGTACAAGAACACATACCTTTCGAACGTAACGTCTACGTGATATAATTTTTTGATGTGACATGATTTCAGAACGAAAGCAGGCTATGCAAACTATGAGACGCCATGTTGAATAAATATGGCAATTATTGAAAAACTATTGCTTTTTGTACATAACAAATCAGGCTTAAATTCACGAAAGAATATTTTTCCTCAATACTTGGTATTTTTGTCTCTTTTTCGATAAATGTACATCTAATGGCCAAAAATAAAACATGTCCTTTAATACTTTTATTGCGTCTGGAATTTTATTATAAATGCGTGGAGCCATACCTAGGACACCTTTTTTCACTAATGCAGTTACATTCTGCATAACAGCAGACATTTAAACATGGATTTGCGCTTGGTGAAACACTCGCTACTTTTAATGTCCGGTTAATATTTTAACGGCCGTTTAAACTAACAAACATCGGTTGGTGAAACAAGGTCTTACTTAGTTTTACACATTTGCATATTAACACGTTCACTGTGCATCAAGTAGGCATACTAGTTGGGTTAACTTAATTACATTATTAATATTTAAATAAAAAAATACGTGCAGTTATAAGTAATAACAAATAAATTTAACAATTATAATGCAGTTGGAAACAGCTTCTAATATAAATGTCATTTACCAATGGCTGGTTGCCTTTATTGTCCACTGTTCACTATAAAATTACCAAGTTCGAACAAACTACAAATTTCTAATTTATTTTCAGGTACAAGTCAGTACAAGTCAAGTCAGGCCACACTGCACCACTGGTAACGTGCCTTGGGAGTCATTAAACGGTTCCTATAATGACCAAACGAACTCACAGTATCTATCTCTGGCTCCTATTATTATATCACAATCAGACAGCGATCCCAAGCATCTCCTAAAGTCTTGCTGTCTGCCAGCGTTTTTAAGCCACTCGGCCCCGCTGCTTAAATGCTACCCATGTAAAGATTTGGAACTTAAAACTAATCTATGCAGTAGGAAATGTACGTATACTGTAAAAAGTTTGTTTTTAAATTTCTCTAGATTTTATTGTAATTACAAACCACCAAATGAAACTGAGAACCCTTGTAATCCGAAAGCATGCGTGCCAAAGGGGCGGAAAGCGAATCCTTGTCAACCAAAACCGCCGGAGAAGCCCCGTAAAGCGCAACCATGCATGCCGAAGAATTCGAAAGACGGTCCTTGCCAACCAAAAATGCCGGAAAAGCCTCGTAAAGCCCAACCATGCAGGCCGAAGGGTTCGAAAGAATCGAAATCGCAGGAGAAGCCTCGTAAAGCGCAACCATGCATGCCGAAGGAGTCGAGAGGTGAACCAGAATCGTCGGAGAGCCGTTGTAAACCAAAACCTTGCATGCCGAAGGAGCGGAAAGACAATTCTTGTGAAGGAAAACCGCCGGACGGCCCTTGTAAACCAAAAGCATGCGTGCCGAAGGGGTCGAAAGGCAGTTCTTGTGAACCAAAACAGCCAGAGGGCCCTTGTAAACCAAAAGCATGCGTGCCGAAAGATAAAAAAGGCTCGCCATGTGCCTAATGTAGCCCTCATTCCCGATGTTAACCATGTGGCTGATGAAGCCCCCGTCCCCAATATTAACCGTGCGGCTGATGTACACCCCGTTCCCAATAATAACCTAAACCAGTCACATTTGGCAAAAAAACATTTTATATGGATTTACTATTATTGTTCTTTACTTTTATTTTCTTGTTTGTCGTTCGTATTAATTAAAAAAACATTTAAAAAGTCGTAAATATGTCATTCATTACGTCTGTACAAATTAATCCAAACAAAATACTTGGACAAACTTTAACAGGTCATAGTAGATGATCGTGAATATGGACATTTGTTGGTATGGGAACAGATCAGAAATATGGAGAAGAAAGCGGCTGTTTTCAACGTAAATGCACTACAACAGCGATGAAAATATATGGAACTGGGTTTTTTTACATTTCAGGCTTCCGAGTCAGTGATTAATTATTATAATTTTTCTAATAATTGTTTTTATAGGCTGCCAAAAATGTACATGTATATTTTTTTTTATTAAAATTAATTCGTTTTTATGTACCTGTGGAATTTTAATTGAAGACTTCGGCTTTATGCGGACGTTCTTGGCAAACGAAGTCGTGGACAGAAGCTAGTAAATATTAATCATTAAAATCATAAATACAGGCTGACTTGCCATTATTTTAGGGGGTGAAAGTACTCATGAAAAAAACAACGCGATACATGCTCGAGCGAATTCCGTACCCCCGCCCTGATAGGTCAGTCGTGAACCAGTCCGGCACACCCCCCTGTCTTCCCCGGACGGGGGACAATCCATGAGGATTATCCCGCGTAAAAAAAATTTAAAGGAAAAAAGTTAAAAAAATATTTAAAGGAAAAAAGTTAAAATAGGTAAACAAAGTTAAGGAAAGTAGTGTTTTTTTTTGTTAAATAATTTTCAGCAACTTTACTTATTTATCACCTTTCACCGTTACATAAATTTATTTGGAAATAGTTTGTGCAAATATAATGTACTCAAATTAACCACGACCCAGATGCATGAATAATAAAAGGTATGTTTTAATTTCACCCAATTATAATTTGAGGTTGTTCGAAATCCAAAACGTAGACGACGGAGCGCACTTCTCCTGTCTACGCCTAGTTAAACGAAAAGGATCCAATCCACAACATGGTCAAAAATGAGTTAAGTGCACCAAACTGATACTAAATATCAATACTATCGGCTAGTAAAAAAGACAAAATCAACTGTCTTTCACATCAGGGTTTCAAGAAACTTAACACACCAAGACGGAGCAGGTGCATTGACTTCGTTGGCACTCTTTGAGTGCTCACTCTAGCCCCCCGGTCGTCCCCTTCGAACCAAATCTGTCCATGCCTGCCTAAGATTCCGAGCTCGCTTCGCTCGAGCTTGGACTTTTGAGCAGGGTTTTGAATAATAATAATAATATGTGGGAACATTTCACACATGGCCATCTGACCCCAAACTAGGGAGACCCTGGACTGTGGGTGTCAGACAGCTGATATACGTACACAAATATGTTTTTCATCCCACCATCTCGGAAAGAGTATTTTTAATCTTCAATATCTGAGTGGAAAAGCCGTTTTTATTCTCTAGAGGATAAAGCAAATTTATCTTCAATATCTGAGTGGAAAAGCCGTTTTTATTCTCTAGAGGATAAAGTAAATTGAATTTAGAACATCGTGTGCACTAAGTTTGTGAATTAAAAAAAAACATTAAACCTATTTACTGCTACCTCTATGGTGCCGAATATATCATACAACTTTTTTTTAATTTGTTAAAAACTCAGACTTTGTAAACGTTTTTTTTTGCATTTAGTCATTTCCTCGCTGAGGTGGAATGAAAAGTTACGTGTTGCACTCGAGTGCAAAGATTTTTCACCTCGTGCTCTTTTGATTCCCTCGCTAACGCTCAGGATTCTAATTTTGAATCACTCGCTGCGCTCGTGATTCAATTTTAGAATCCTTCGCTTGCTCGGTCATCAAAATTGAACACGCGGTTAAAAAGCAACTTTGCACTCTTGTATAACAAATAACTATTAAATACATACATATAAAGATAAACAAGCACCCAGACACAAGGCAAACACAAGTGCTCATCACACAAATATTTACCCTGGGTGGGAATCGAACCTGCAACACGCTGAATAACCGTGGGGGTGATCCTGATTACAATCTATCAAAAATCCATACTTAGGTAAAGATAATTAATTGTAGTGTTGGTTACTAATAATTAAATACGACTCTGGACTAAAACGATTTTTTTTTACTACTCAATTGGCCAATAATCTATTCGGCAAATGTTTGGTATAGGCGTACCGTCAACTGCTGTAACATTGCCTACGTGCTCAACATTGCCTACATTCTAAAAAGTTGTATGGAAATGTTTTTTTTGCCGTATAGATAGCCGACTTGCTTTTAGTAATACCATACACAGCAAAAACTAACTACAAACTACTACACCACCACCACCACCACCCACCACCACCACCAAAGTGCTGAGAAAAAATAACACGTATACGAAAATAATAATAAAAATCTTTATTCACATAGAACAGTGACAAATTCTTAAGAATTCCCTGAATTCTGCGCTAGGTTCAAAGACCTGTATTACAGAACTCGGTAACCAATAAAATTTAGACCCTCTCAACAAGCCCCTAAAAGTGATACTGAACATTCATTTCCTCACGTTACATGTCCGTATTTGGGTCACACACAGCATATATGTGTGCCAGATTTTAACTAGAACAGTAGTCGATTCGTACTCAGTTGGCAGTGACAGACGGCTGTCCGTCTGACGCACGAGCGATCATAAGAGGGTACCGTTTTTTATTCGAACGAACGAAACCCTAAAGTGACGACAGGATATTGAAAATAGAGTTTAGTTAGATAGAAGCCGCTTAGCAAGAAAATGTCTTTAGAGAGTTTCATAATGCCTTGTGCTACGGCTTTTAATAAAAAGACAGTTAGTTTACTAGTGCATTCTGGTAATACTTACATAAAATGGATTATGAACTTATTGTGATCTTTTAGTTTAGAAGTCTTTGAACGTTGGCAAACATCATGCCTCTGTATGCGCTGATGCTAATTGTAGTTACTCATGAGTAGTTACTTCATCATCATCATCATTTCAGCCAAAAGACGTCCACTGCTGGACATAGGCCTCCCCCAAGTGGCGCCACATTGACCGGTCCCGTGCGACTCGCATCCAGCGGATCCCCGCAACCTTTACCAGGTCATCGGTCCACCTAGTGGGAGGCCTTCCAACGCAACGTCTTCGAGTAGTTACTTAAATTTTAGTGAAAAAAAAAATATTATTAAATGACATCAGTGAGTTTCTCAGTTGCTTTAAATGGTATGTATGTCTATTCTGTTACAATCTCCCTCGATGAACACCTAGGTGAAGTGAGCTGTCATCAGTTCCGATGCTAGGGATTGACAAAGCAGACGGACGGATGACAGCTCACTTCACCTAGGTGTTCACCGAGGAAGATTGTAACAGAATAGCACTACTGTTCTCTGTCTTGAACTAAACCATGTGTTAAGTTGTGTTAACCTATGAGTCTGGATGAAATAATAAAAAATGACTCCCAAAATAATACTATTATTTTGGTAGTTTATATATTTTATTTTTTTCCAATACTACCACCAAAACATGCAGTTAAACATAATGGAATGGAAACTAACCAGTTCCTAATTCCCCCTATCCTATTCTTTACAAATTAACTGTCTGTTAAGCAGACGCAATTGTTAAACCATCGCAATGAGTCTTATGTGGGTCATAAGACAGGGAAATAGTTAATGTAATCCTAATGAATTACCCAAACCGATTCATATTTTTGCTCCAAGAGCGAACGAAGCGAGGTTAAGTGCAAGAGAGAGCGGAGCAAGTTCACAAACTTTTTTTAAATTTGCTCATTTTCAATCATTTGTCTTCAATAGAGTAGCGAATGTCCTAAGGTCAAAATTTTACATTTTTGGGCTTAAACATCTTGCTTTTCGTTTGCATTGATTAAAAAATCATTCAAGTGTCTAAACACACTATGCCGCAGTTACGCGACCTAAGTTCCGCGGCTGATTTTACGTTCCGATGTGTTCGGCTGATATGACACTTCCGCAACTTGTGTGTGTATTCAGTGTCTCGAGCGCTGTCGTGGCGTCGTGTCATGTTATCTACACAGTTGGACAGACAGACGCAAAACAAAGTGATCTTGTTATTAATGTGTGCTCACAGAATAAGTTGCCGCTAAACTTACGCCCGACCGAAGTTAGGCTGTACGCTATGACGCGACGTAATTTCGGCATAGTGTGTCGTCAGTAATTCAAATAGCATTGCAGGCGTAATTGTGCTGAACTTCGGTCGCGTAACTTCGGCATAGTGTGTTCAGACAAAAAGTCGCAAATATCGCATGCGTTGCGTTTACTGCACAAACTATTCCAAATAAAAAGTCAATTAATACTAATACAAACTTGTAACAGATCATAATAAGGTACTCATGATTATGAGCATCTGTTACTGTGGGAAATGCCTGCCTAGAGAAGAAATGGGCTGATTTCTGCATAAAGGCTTCGAGTCTGTGACTAATTATTATAATTTTGATAGACATGCGCCACTGCCCACTGTCCTGTTTCACCAACTAATAGTTGACTGATTTAGGTACTGGCAGATACCTAATTTCATGCAAATTTAATCTAGTCTGAACTATAAATCAACATTCACGCCTAGAACAAATAGCTTGTATACTCTAAATAATTTGTCGTAAATTGAGTGAGAATAAATACGTAATAACCACACTTAAAAAATCAAAAAACAAATAAAATTACTTTCAGAGTAGCAATAATGTGTCAAGGTACCGAAGTAAGAAACGCTCGGAAGCTGTAATTATTTAAATATAAATGTATACACATAAACATTATGTAGGGGAGACCAGGTATAAAAGTAACACGGGATGAACGTAACAAATGCGTTTCTGAACAAATTATATTAGCTGCACTAATGACTGCTTCCACGATATGTGCCATTTTGAACTCCCCATCACCTCACGTAGCACAGTGCGTTCACGTTGTGGACGTTTTACATACGAATCATCTTCGTTATTATAACACTCCAGTAGCATTAAGAGGTTTCGCAAGGTTGTTTTAATAAGTGCAACTAAACAAATTAAAAAATTAGATAGTGTTGCGTCCTTGTTCAAATACCATCACCTGCTTAGCCTTTTGTCAATTATATTGGGGCCGGCTTCTAGTCTAACCGGATGCAGCTGAATACCAGAGTTCTACATGGAGCTGTATGACCTCTATAACCCAGTATTGGTAACACGAGTAAGACTGGACATAAGAAGAAGAAAGAAGAAAATAATTATTTGACACGGACCATGTGCACACAAAAATAATAATCATAATAATCATAATCATAATCATTTATTCATTTGCGAATATGGGTACAAAAGAAAAGGTCTTATACAAATAACAGAGTCCATTAGCCATATTCTACCATAAGGCATGCAAATTTACAAATACACAGGTAGGTATCTACGAAATTAGAATTTAACAATAAAATACATTATTTAAAAATTATAATGGAGTAACATTAAATAAGTTTATCCTGTAAATATTCAGTGACTGAGTAATATGCTTTTTTTAATAACAATGTTTTTATATTGTTTTTAAATATATATATATCACTTATCTCCAGAAGTGAATTTGGTAAATGGTTATATATGCGTGGAGCCATACATAATATACTTTTATTTAATAACACTGTTTTATTGCTTGGTAAACATATATTGAATTTGTGTCTTTTGCTTTTTAACTTGTTAAAGTAGTTGTATTTTTTCTAACGAACATTATAACCTCTAATATATATATACATGGTAATGTAAGAATATTTAATTCTAAAAATGATGGTCTGCAGCTGTCAGTTACTTTTATACTAGTTATGGCTCGTATACATTTCTTCTGGGCTTTAATATATAATAATATAATAATAAAGTTTTCAATATGTATCAGAAATAAATAAAAAGCATTATCTGTGTGCCCCACGGCTGCGCCAAACAGGCCCAGTTATCAGACTTTTCTAGCTTCTGACTAATCTCCTGACAATCTAAGAAGTTCGATTTGAAATCTCTTCTTCCGAATTTTGTATGAACGTCAACGTCATCATCATCATCAGCCGAAAGACGTCCACTGTTGAACATAAGCCTCCACCATAGAACGCCATAACGAGCGGCAACTTGCGTAAGAAATTGAACAATTAAATTCATAATCCTAATTAATTACGCATACACTATAACAACGAGTATCATTCGTGCTCTATATTGAAAAAAATGCACTCAAAAACACGAATTCATCGTCCGCTGATTAATATGGTAATATGTCAAATCAGACTTTTAGATTGTTAGGAATATACTTATAACGACTTGTCAAATATCTCCGAATGACAACCGGCACCAACGGCTTTACGTGCTTTCCGAGGCACGAAGGGGGGAGTCTCTGTATGAAATGTATGGTCACCCATCCAGGGACCGACCGGGGCAAGCGTAGTAACCTTTATGACCGGTCAAACCGTACGGCTTTTACTTAGTCTCGAGCGGCCTTGTTCAAATATCAATGGTTATTGTTTTTTTGTTTTGCTGAACCGCTAAGCCAATCAATAGATAATTTAATTATCCAGTAACATAACAGTTCAATATACATCCAAAAGTTTAGCTTACAATAGATTAAACATTACATACTGTTATTATCCGAAATCATTAAAATTACTTAAATGGGAGAAAATCTAACGTCGACTGGTTCATTTTTAAAAGAACTACACCCAATGATGAGTCATCATCATCACGTCAACCTTTAGACGCCCACTGCTGGGCATAGGTCTCCCCCAAGGGGGATTCAGCCGTAATCGCCATGTTTGGCCGATGCATGTTGGCGATCGCAGTAAGTGTTATGGTACTCGGAAGGACACTGCACTGCCGATCCTCCAGTCAATATTCCTCTGTCTACGACACCCACGGGTAGAAAAGGACACCAAACGGCTTCACACGGCTTGGTTGGCAATGATGATGTTGGTATACACTCACAGATTTGTTGTTATCGCTTTGTAATCTCGCTCTTAACATCTAAAGCAACCTTTTTTGTGAATTAAATGATTATTATTATTATTATTATTAAAGTGAGTTCATTATTGTTATCTTCAGTGTAAGCTGTGAAGTAACCTGAAATAAATAAACGAGTGCACGTTAAATATAAATCCAGCGACCGGTTTTTCCGACCCAGTTACCTCAGAATCATCGGCGAATAAATGAAATCAGTAAGTCGATTCTGTAAAATTCAAACAACAACTCGCATCTCGCATCGCTATTCACTCTTACTTCGCATAAGGTTCAAAATGACCTTAATATATTTGACACTTTGAATCGGGTACAGTCAACAGCAAAAGTAGATGATCAAAATTCAATACTAATTTACTAACACTAATTTATATAATTTATTACTAGTTTATTTATTAAAAGTATGTGATTGTCACACACATACTTTTGAATCACTTCGACGCCACACAGTTCTGACGCGAACTCCGTTCATTAGTGTTGAATTTCTTTTTTGATTATCTACTTTTGCTGTTGACTGTACGAGTGCGAAGTGAGCGTCGAAGTGACGGGGAAATTACCTTACAGAATGCCACTACGTACGTCATCTCATACATTATCTGTCAAAATCTCCCTGTCAATTTAGTTCAACTCGCTGACACGCTCGCAAGGGTGGCGCCAGTGTAAATTCGAATTATCAACCGAGTTTTTAGAATGCCAATCAAGAAAGTCACAGCGGATTCAGATTCGAAGTTTAGAATTAAGTCTTACAGAATCACACCCCTGACGTAATAACTGATTCATTTCCATGGAACTTAATTTTAAATTACGTCGGTACTTTGGTCGCAAAGTTCGTAAGGCTGCGTCGCGCTTTGGTAGTCTGGTTTTTAATCTGTTACAACATGCAGCCAAGTTGTGAAGCGATAAAATCCCGATAAAATCTGCAATACCTTTCAATATTACAGCTAAATTACAAGTGCTTAATAACATACAACAATGTAAGTGATCGCACACTGCGCTAAATACCGATGAGGATCTTTTAATCGGAGAATGAATCTTACTAAAATGTGAAAGTTGTGAGAATGAATGGATATATAGAGTAGGGATGAAACATATATTTTTAAAATTTATTTTATTATAGCACTGCAACGTCTTATTCACTAATACATTTTTTGGGATACTGTAACAAAGGAACTTGAAATCTAGACTGAATTTGTTACTTACAGGTGTGCACATCACTTACATTTTTCAAGTTATAGATAGTTATAGTTTCAAGATGACACGACCACTTACTTACTATCACGATGAACAACATAAGCCTGAAGGCATGATCATTAAATGGGAGTATTAACCAGTAATATCTATCACTGTCGTCACTGTTATCGTCTTCACCGCATGAAGGTACTTTTAGCTTATGTCATTTATTATTTTACACTTACACACTCTTTTAGTCCAATAAAATACGCATTTGCTTGTGTTATAATATAATCAAATGGAGTATTTAGTTTAGAGAGAAAATTAAATCTGCTTCTGCCCAACCCTTATGTGACATAGCGTGATATATTAAATTTCAAGACTATATATATTATAGTCGAGGTT
The DNA here is from genome assembly GCA_947361185.1 of Charanyca ferruginea. Classification (NCBI taxonomy): domain Eukaryota; kingdom Metazoa; phylum Arthropoda; class Insecta; order Lepidoptera; family Noctuidae; genus Charanyca; species Charanyca ferruginea. Next base: position 23,320,353 of record OX376069.1, on the reverse strand, counting down.
ACTATCGACATAAGCAAAAAAATATGTGCAAATCGGTTCAGTATTTGTTAAGTGTGTGTATACTATTTCTACTTAACCCCTATATGACATAGCGTGATGAATTGTACCTAAGATTATAGCTCAGGTTACTGCCAACACAATACAAAGAGTTTTGTTCCAATAGGCGCAGTAGTTTTAAAGTTATGCGCGTGCATACAAACAAACAAACAGACAAATTCCAAAAACTATTGTTTTGGGTTCAGTATAATGTATTTAACATGTAGCTATTACTCTTTGAAAAAAATATTGAATGTACAGAATTGGCCTCGTTACGATTTTATTATATGTAGACTAGCGGGCCTGGCAGACGTTGTCCTGCAACCCGACTATAGCGCCACCTGCCGGGTCCAATTGTGAATCTAAACCATTCTCGAATCCACTGGACCACACACAAACAAATTCAGCAAAATCGGTTCAGCCGTTTAGGAGGAGTTCACTTTCATACACACGCACAGAAGATTTTTATATATAAAATACAGCTGAGCTATTCTGTTACAACTCCCTCTGTGAACACCTAGGTGAAGTGAGCTGTCATCCGATTGTAGTACTTTGTAAATCAGGTGAGTTGCGGTCAAACGCAAGCCTATAACAATATTAAAAAAAACACAGGTACCTACATAATATTTAAGTAAAAAAAAAACAAAATTACATGAAAACAAAATTGAAAATAAAAAAAAGAAATATCTATAATTATGCTTTAAATAATAAACAATTCATGACAGATAATAAATAAGTAACTCTTAATAATAATATGGATAAAATATTAACTGCGGGCACTGTGGATCAGTAACATTATTCTTTTCGAAATTGCAATAGTTTGTTGGCGATATGTGACCACAGTTAGTGTGGATGGATGTAGATGGATAGGAACGCCAAAAAAAAGATGCATGGATTATTATTATTTATTATTATTATTATTATTATTTATTTAAATCAAACACAAGATTCATATCTTTGTTAGTAACACTTATCAAACTATGTTAGTAACATTTCTTAACTAAACTAAAACAAAAAGCAACTAATTTAAAAACCTATAACTATGTCCGCTTCCCGCCGCACTAGACCCGTAGGCGTGCATACGGGTCCAGTGCTCCAGGAACGGGCAATCAGGCTTATACGCTATCACCTTTAAAATGCCGTTGGTGCTCCCCCGAATCCTTCGCATCAGGGATGCCGTTCTTTTGCGCATTATAGCTTGAAAGCTATCTGTGTCTGCCTCAGCGAACATGCCTGACGCGCTACAGAACCGCGGGAGCCCCAACAGCATCCTAAAGGCGTTATTGTACTGTACCCGAAGAACGTTGTAGGCCCTCTGCGTATGCCTAACCCACAGGCTGCACGTGTAAAAAGACTGGCAAAACGCCTTTTGTGAAGCATGATAAATGATTGAATAGGGAGTACAGTGAAAGCATGATGTTGACAATAAGGAATGGAAGAATAAAACATGTTGCGCCGACCACAACAACATTGGATAAGGGCAATAAGGGCAGGATGATTGTTACTCTGTTACGCTTTAGCGGCTGAACGAAATTAGCTAAAACTACCTTTTGTCCGTGACTTTGACCACTTGAACTTTTTTATGGACCCCAGATTTTTTATTGTAAAAAATATAGACTTTATCACTCGTAACGGGAACGGTAACGTAAAAGGAGCTCGTAGCTAAGTTAAAGACATCCAGACCGATCGGTCAAAAGTTAAGCTAGCCGCGGTCGGTCTGTGGATGGGTGACCATCCCTTTCACACCGAGTTCCCTCCGTGCCTCGGTAAGCCGTTGGTCCCGGCTGTCATTCGTAGATCTTTGGCAGTCGTTATGTGTAGTCAACGGCCAGAGTCTCAAAACCAGCCTTACCAGCGAAGGGATATCATGTTACCCAGTAATTGGGTTGTGGAGGTCAGATAGGCAGTCGTTCCATGTAAAACACTGGTATTCACCCGCACCCGGTTAGACTGGAAGCCGAAGTGAGGTGAATTGTCGCTGAGAAATTGATCCAGCTTAACGAGCTTAACACATAGGCCATTTTATCTTATTTTTGTGTTCCCATGGTATCAATAAAAAGCCTACGTAATCGCAAGTAAAGGCTAGTTACTTAATAAGATTATTGTGGCACCGGCGTCCGCGCTACGAACCAACTGCTATGAACCCGATCGAGTTCACTAGTTCATAGAGAAGGGACGCACATCGCACCGCGCATTATCTAGTAGCCATATTTACCATATTTAGTGGTACATAGATTAGTACACAGATGTGACAGAAGTAATATAATGCGAGAAAGCCCTTATTTAGAAATAGTCGACGACACGGTTGGCGCTTTGGCTGAGCGATCGACTGCTGCGCAGCGTGTTGCGGGTTCGATTCTCGCCCAGGGTAAACGTTTGTGTGATGAGCACTTGTGTTTGCCTTGTGTCTGGGTGTTGTTTATCTATATATGTATGTATTTACAAAAAAAAATGTATTTGTGTATGTATATCAGCTGTCTGACACCCATAGTACAGGGTCTCCCTAGTTTGGGGTCAGATGGCCGTGTGTGAAAATGTCCCTACATATTATTATTATTAGTCCATCTTTTGTTTCCTAAAATGAAGGTGCAGTAAAGCCCGTCACATACGTAGCTATAATATATATTACAGCTAGCCACCACACCACACACGGTAGCTATAATATAATAATATATTTTCGCCCTTATTACGTCTGCGATCGTTGTTTGTTTCACATTTTTGGAATTTATATTAATATGCCTTGCTATATCTGTCCACATATTTTGGTGACGTAGTAAAAATATATATTATAGCTGATCGTAATTTGCCTTACGTCTGACGTATATTAATATATATTATAGCTACGTCTGTGACGGGCTTAACCGTCAGAAATTATTAAAATAGGTCAGCATCTTCATCATCAGCCGAAAGACGTCCACTGTTGACCAAAGGTCTCCTCCATAAGGGGCGGTTTGCCGTAATCTCCACCGTTGGTAGGCGTCTTGGGGATCGCAGTGAAGTTGTTGAGTACACATAAGCCGCTGCTGCCCAACTTCCGGATTTTCCCTTAGTCGCCTTCTACGACACTCTCGGGATAAAATGGGTGGGTGCTATTCTGGCCCCAACACCTCACGGTGAATAAAACAGGTGCAGTCCCTCTTTCGTCGCTGTCATAGTGCGATGGGACGACAATTCGACACGACCGGAGAGAGATCAGGTGCAGCACCAACGTCTTAACGTGCTTTCCGAGGCACTGGGATCACACCTACATCTTCCAAACTCCGGTTGCTTCTGAAAAATTCCTAATAGGAAAACCAATTACACTTTTTGCTCGACCTGAGAATCGAACCGACTCATGCACAGCAGTCGCTCCACGGCTAGACTTACACGCACGCTCTACTATGATAGGCCATCAAATGCTGAAAATTTTAAAAAGAAAAACTTTTGAAACAAACTTAAAAAAATAGCGCCATATATCAAAGATGACTTTTAATACTGGCTTTTGTAAACACCATCTTGTCTCGGTCCCCCCATTTAAGGATGATTTCCACCAAACGGTTCGCATCGCATCGGATCGGAGAGGATACGAACGGATGCGGCGACAGCCGATCGCGTCCGGCTTGATGTCGACGCATACGATCGGTTCCGTACTGTCGCTTGCGAACGTAGCGTCGTCAAATAGTTTAATTCCTACCGTGTTGACAGCTGAAAGAATCCGATCGGATACGACGTCAGGAACGCGAACGGAGCCGATCGCACATCGCAGCATGCTTTCGGCTAGATCACGAGTCGCGGAAGACGCCCGCGGTCAAGCTGCTCTGCGTTGCTTGGTAGCATAGACTTTAAATAAGGTGTACACGATTTAATATTGTTAAAAATTGTAAAATCCGTTCCGACCCGATGCGATGCGAGCCGTTTGTTAAAAATCATCCTTTACTTTGCCAGTAGGCGATTCAAGATGTTTCCTATCTTCGACTTTAACCTACTCTATGCCATTGCAATAGATATTATAATATCTAAAAGTAACATCGGTTGGGCAATCGTCCTATAGACCTGTGTGTTACGGCTTTGGTAACACCATCACTCATTCTCATGACATAACTACATAAGGGAATGATTGGGAATTCCAGGTCACTTTCTCATACAAATTGTCTATAATAGGTAATTTATTTATGACATTATTTATGTACAATATTTACACCATCTTCCTGCCCATGTCCCATATACAAGATGTAACGTCAAATACGCAAAACCTGAAAATAGTTTGATTAGAATAACGAGCAGAATCAATTGAACCACTTTTTAATATAGGCCCCATTTTTCAAAAAATCTTCATTAAACATGTTGTCCTGTCTATTTATTAATAAGTCAAGCCATCACGTGCGCAAACCTGCCAAAATAGGTAAACAAACACAAATGGTTGTCGTCCAATTTAAATTTTCTCATACGCGTGATAATAATAGTTCTTATTTCAATACAAATACGAGTTAAAAACTAAAACAGGACATAAAACCTTAATAAAAAAAATTAGATTTTTTTTTCTCAGAATTAGGTTACTTAAAATAAAAATCATTTGGGGTGTTTGAGGTTTTGCGTGTTTAACGTTACACCTTGTATATGTTATTTGTGGTCGACGCAACATGTTTTCTTCTTCCATTTCGTCCTGTCATCTGTCATGCTTTCACTGACTCCCTTTTCATTCATATCATTTTTCACACGATCCATCCATCTTTTTGTTGGTCTTCCTGTCCATCCACACGTACATTTATGACTCTTTTGGTCACATGCGTGTCATCCCTTCTCTTCACATGCCCATATACCAAGAAAAAGCTTTTTACATGTGTGTTACGTACTAAAGTTATTTTTCACTTTTTAGATTTTGAAGGCGGTTCTCGTTTTTGTCAAAAGCTTTTTATTTTTCGCTTTTTAGTACTTCCTTATCATCCAAATCCATTACGAAACGGCAACACAGTCAAAACAGAGATTGAAAGTGCAAGGTTGGAGAACATTACAACATCATCCATGTATATTTTTTTGCTTTCTGTCGATTTTTTCAAAAAGTGCTGAATCAATTTTGACATAATTTATATGGGACCATCCTTGAGGCACACCCTATCTATCAAAGAAAGAATTTTCCAAATCGCTTTACATTTGCCGGAGAAATCGCGTAACAAAAATACAAAAATAAACATACAGACGAATTGAGAATCTCCATCTTTTTGAAGTCGGTTGAAAAACGATTCCCTTTCAACGTACATACAACAACAACACACATGTGTCAATACAACACATGTACAAACACGCGTCTTACTGAAGATTCGGACACAATATATTCAGACACAGTGTCCGAAACTATATTTCTTTGACCACACGGTTGGCGTTGGCGCATTGTTTGAGCGATTGCTGCTCTATGTATGTGTCGCGGGTTCGATTCCCGCACGGAACAAATATTTGTATTGCCTACAGATCTAGGTAGTTGTTCCGGGTCTGGCTGATTGTGTATGTGAGTTTATATGTTTGTAAACGCACCAACGACACAGGAGTAATTCCTAGTTTGGGGTAACGTTTAAAAAAAATGATTTGTTGAATTACGACCGCTTTGTTTAAATTGTTCTGTGTATTGATCTTTGTTTGTCTTCAATCAGAGGCCGTGTTTGCAATCTCATACTTACTGCAAACTCGGGGCATTGATTTTTTTGCGGTCAGGAACCGATTTGCAAATACATCTATAGATTTCGGGCTGATTTTCAACACTCAGATAAGGGAGTGAGAGACAGACACACACACACACACACACACACACACACACACACACAAACACAGAGACAGACACAGTTCCGACACACACACAACACACAGACCCACATAGTATGGGTCCCACCCACCCACACCCACATATATATATCCTCCTGAATCATTGTCCATGCGTTTGTGCTAGGTTGTCTTAATCTCAAAGAAGAAGAGCCGTCTGTCTGAAGCACATTGTAATTACATTTTCAGGGTTAACAACCGGAAACCAACGCGGAAACGTTAAAAGCATTCACCAGCCACTATTACATCAATCATGTCAATAAAACCTAGAGTCCAACAAAGTTATCTGAGAATTGAGTGGTGCCACTGTTCGCCAACAAACATAAAAGTTTAAACAAAATACGACCTTATGTCATTCACAGAAATAAGGTCTAGATTTCACAGATAAGTTGGTACATGAACAATGATAATTTCATAAACTCTTAATAATTCTTCTTTTTGTACAGAATCATAACAGAATTCTTTCTCGCTCTCATAACTGGCAGTTAAGTAATTTTGCGTAAAATAAAACAAAACTTTTTAACAATGCACCGCATGTATGTGGGTGTGTGTGTATGTGTGTGGGGTGCGTGTGTGATACGTTCACCTGTTGACGAAACTGACGGGCGATGGTATCCGTTTGTGCAATTCTTAGTGACTGCATTCACTGTTGTTTAAAGGAATCATAGTGATGCTCTTCTCTAACTGCGGTACTCAAGGACGTCAATCACTCAATAACTTTCATCGACTGACATAAATAGGAACGCTTTGAGTCAAAAATATGACAGATTGAGAAAAATTTAATGTTATTGACATATGCCAAGTTTTGTTGGTCAATTAAAGTAAATGATTCATTATTATTACGTGACATCTCTGAGTCTGGCAGTTAGCAACACAACCTAAAGCTCGACGATGTGGCAGTTTTTTCGGATTCATTATCCTTTGCTTACACAGCGCTGGCGCCACGTAAATTAACAGCTTTTGATGGAACTACTCAATGATAAATAATTTGTCACTTTTGACAGTTGTGTTTGTGACAGTTTGACAGTTCATATATGAAAAACGATATTCGCTTAGCAAAAATAGTCGCTGTGCTCGACGCCGGTTTCACGGCTGTCAATATGTCGAGTTCACCGTCGAGCACAGCCACGAATGGTTACGTTAGAGAATAGCATAGCTAAAAGGTCTTCGATCTTATTATTATGATTTTACCGTGGGACTAACCCTTATATAAAATTAAAAAAAAACCATATATTTTATGATCTATACCCTGTACACAATAAGATTAGACATAAACACAAACCTTTTTTTACAGTCCCTTCAACCGATTTTGACTTCTATTCCGTAGGCTTAAGGATGACATTAGAGGCAAAAAAGTGGTTACAATACAACTGTTTACTGCAGTTGCCATTTGTCATGCTACCAACGCAATAGAAGTCAAAATCGGTTGATCGGACTGTAAAAAAGGTTTGAGTAAATGTCTAATCTTATTGTGAACAGGGTATACATAAAGATGAAAAGGTATCGGCTAAGCTCCAGAGCCTTGAATATCGCCGCAAAGTTGCCAGCCTATCGGTTTTTTATCGGGTTCGGGTTCTGAGTGTGCTTTGGAATTGCACAACTTAATTCCCCCATCCCCATCCCATCATCGGACGAGCAGAGATACGGCGAAGCGTCACCGCTATATGGTTAAAGTTCCACAGTCCCGAACCAAGCGTTTTGCTTCTACATTTACTGTACGGAGCACCAGACTGCGGAATTCACTGCCTGCCTCCCTCTCTTCAAGGCACGAGTGAACCGGTTCATCCTAGTCAAGCGTGCTACTCTTTATGGCCACATCATTACTTAGAATCAGGTGAATAATAATAATAATAATATAATATGTGGGGACATTTCACACACGGCCATCTGACCCCAAACTAGGGAGACCCTGTACTATGGGTGTTAGACAGCTGATATACATACACAAATATATTTTAAATACATACATATATAGATAAACAACACCCAGACACAAGGCAAACACAAGTGCTCATCACACAAATATTTACCCAGGGCGGGAATCGAACCCGCAACACGCAAGCCTTTAAGAAAAAAAAAATACAGTATGGATCAGCTTTTTTATTTCATGATTTCAGGGTTAAACCTGTTCAAAATAACCTGTTTTCGGGTAGGGATTTAGTTAATTTAATCAAACATCGAATAGAAAAATAATTAATTGACTATATTGTCGTTGAATCCCCAGCATGTATCAAATATCTGCGCACACGCAGATTGGGCAATAGGCTCGTCTTACAGCCATCTTCCTACGACACAAGATCCACGTCTTATTACGTAAATTTTAAACATATTTGTAATGTTACGGTGCACTGATCGTATCGTGTGTCTACGCAGTTATTAGGTGACGTAAAAGAAAATATAATATGGATACTTATAGTATTATGTGATGTGGAAAAGATACTAGTTGATGTACTCGTAATAATTGTACATACGCATTTTCTCTGAGATGGTCATCTGTAATGCTATTCGGTAAATTACTTTATTTATTTATTTATTTTTACTTTAACACAAAAAGGCCATTGGCCAATTACATTAGATAGTCGTCGATCTTAATTGTATACTTATCGACATTCACCCGCTCATCTCACAATACTCCAAAAAAACTGTCAAAATCGCCTTCTTTTCGTCCGCGAACACATCACAGTTAGGCTTGGTGTCCAAGAGAGCATTAAGTGAATACAGAACACAGTGTGCTTCTACTTCCTCGGTGAGCTCAATACAGCTCGGGATGAGCTCGTGGCTAAGTTAAAGCCTTCGTGGCCGTCCATGATGATAAAGCTACGCCTGCCGCGGTCGGTCTGTGGATGGGTGACCATCTGTTTCATAACGACCTCTCGGTGCATCAGAAAGCACCTAAAGCCGTTAGTCCCGAGGTTTACGCTCCGTTGGCCCCTTAGATCTTGCCGCTTTCGATTAAAATATTTCACTCACCCCGTTTTTTATTATTTTGGTGTAGTGATTCGCCCCTTACGAAGGGACGAGTGGAAAATTGACATTTAAATGTTTTTTTAGTGCATCGATTCGCCCCATGCGGCATTTCCTTGGAAATTCAACCAAAAAAGGTACAGGTAGACAGAAAAATGGCTACATTATGAATAACGCCATGTTTGCTTTAAGTCTATGTTTAGAAAAACTGAGTGCGTACGTGCGTACCTACTTATGACTGCTTTATATTTATGGATAATCTACATTGTTGTGTTTTTGACATTTTATTTCCACAATTTATATAATTTTAATTTGATTGATAAAAAATCTTAGTAAACTACCAGGAAAGCAGAAATCAACTGAAACTAGCTGCTTAAGCGACTTACTACTTAAAGAAAAGATATTCATTTAAATATTTAAAAATTAGAGCGGTGACTGTACTTTTAACTTACTATCACAATTGGGGGCGATTTAGGGTATCTAATTTCCGATGGGGCGAGTTGGTACACTTAGGCTATTAGGGGCAAGATCCAAGGGGCGAACGGAGCGTAAACCGGTCCCGACTTTGACAGTCTTTATAGTCAGAAGCTGGAAAACCCAACAACTTTGTTGTGGAGGTCTGATAGTCGCTCCATGTAAAACACTAGTATTCAGCTGCATCCGATTAGACTGAACGCCGACCCCAATATAGTTGGAAAAGGCCAGGCAGATGATGACCTGTAGTGCTATTCTGTGAGAAATCAGAATTTATGTGGTGTTTATTTATTTGTTTTTTTTATTTTTTAAACGTTGCCCCTCACTAGGAATGACTCCTGTGTCGTGGGTGCGTTTACAAACATATAAACTCACATACACAAACGGCCAGACCCGGAACAACTATCTGTAGGCCATACAAATATTCCTTCCGTGCGGGAATCTAACCCGCGGCACGCAGCGCAGCAGTCGATCGCTCAACCACTGCGCCAACCGTGTCGTGTGAGCATGAGGTGAGTTGTCAGGCCTTAGAATCGGTGAGATGACAGATCCGTTTAGACTGGAACCGACCCCAACATAGTTGCAGCAGATGCTGGTCCACTGCTGGGCAAGGCCTTCCTTTCTTGTGTTGAGCTGAATGGTGCTGATTCACGCGTCATGTTCGTGAACGGGCGCTGTCAGTAGAGATTGGTCAACTCTTAACTGCCATGGTTTTTATCTTGATTATTTTTTATATTTGTATTGCTAGATTACCTTCATTGTTTTTCATATAGAAGCAACAAGAATAATGTAAGCAGTATTTTGTAAAAACTTGATTTTAAAAGAGTTTCCGTGGAGTTTCTTGCTCGTTCTTCTCCATAGAGACCTACCCTACGTTTTGGAACGAGCAACTAGCTTCAACTTTCTGACTAACTGACCGACACCATGACAATTCAAAAGTGCCTGTAAATGGTTTAATTTAAATAAATGCTTTGACTTTGACTTCTTTCCAATCCTCTCTGTCTTAAGCTAGTGTAAACCAATTCCTGTAACCGTCAAGCTCATCCCGCCATCTTCGCCTGGGTCTGCCACTGAACGTTCTCCGGGACCCACATTATGGTTATTTAGCCCATGATCCGTTGGACTTGCAGCAATCATTACCGGCTACCAAAAAATTATTTCAGCAAAATATATTTTTCACTATTATTTCACTCTTACTTCAGGTCAATTCGAATGCAACAAAAATTGTCCATTTGCATAATACTCTTTAGCATATTTAACGAAATATTTTATAAAAACATACCAAGTAACAATTAGCTAAGTTTCAGTTACATAAGGATTAAGTAACCGAAGGTTAATGAGTAATAATTTAACCAGAACGTTTAACGATTGCTAACTATGAACTAAAAAGAAGGTTACTTGGAAACATACGGTTCGTTATATCTTCTACTAGTTTTTTTCCGCGACTTCGTCCGGGTGATCACTAAAGATTTTGTACCTTATTAATAATAATTTTGTATTAAAAATGTTAAAATTCTTGGTCTTCCTTTTATTTCTATGTTATTTAGCAAAAAATAATCCTTATGATGAAGCCTATTTAAATATCTATGAATACAGTTTACATTCTTTTTTTTTTTTTTTTTTTTTTTCTGTGTGGCATCTCGCAGTTCAACCTGAGGGTTGGTTACTGCTTAACCGGACAATCCTGTGGTGCCTTAAAAAGTGATTTTTAGGGCCTCCAGCCAGGGCAAAAACTTATAAACTAAGTGACTACGCTAAGGGCACCCCCTGTGGGGTACGAGCCTCGGCTTAGGTCGTCACTGAGAGAGGGCAGCAAAGGGACAGGCTGGATCGGGTCTCCATTAATTAGGGGCTTCCATTAAATAAGGGCTCAGCGACGCGGGCTGGCGCTAGCAAGAGTCGGGGTGGGGGGGTGGGGGGGGGGGGTGTTTAAATTCAAATAAAGTCTTCTTTAAGTAAGATGTTCCATCTACAATATTCAAGGTACTTTCCCTCCATGTGGCTGGCATATCCGTGGGACGTCCTGTATAAGACATCTAGAAATTCATCAAGTTTTTCAAGAGTACCAATCGTTCGTAGTTTTTGTAAGGTTCATGGAAATGTGAACTTAGCAAACGTAATTTCCTTGTCCCATTGTTTTTTTGCCCCCGCAGACCACAGACTTTCTATCGGCAGATAATTTGGTCGGGTTGGGCTGCTAGCGCACACTGGACCAACAAACAGTCGGGTTGGTGGAGAGTGAGTTCAGTTTGAAGAAAATCGTGTAGCCTATCAAATCGAATGGCTATAATGTGTGCACTTGCATACATCTTCATACTGATTAACCGATCAAACTTTAGATCGATAGAAAGTGGTCGGCGAGGACTCTTAATGTTATTCCTTTAATTGAACGCATCATCGTCATAACAGCCTATTGCTGTCCATTGCTGAACGTAGGCCTTCCCCAGAGATCGCCAACCAACCCGGTCTTGGGCAACCCGCAATCATCCGCTGCCAGCCACCTTCTTTGAATCGTCGGTCCATTGTGCCCCACACTACGCTTGCCAAACGCGGTTTCTACTCTAAAGCGTGTCTGCTTCATCAACCGTCTGTCAATAAATAATGTCGTCTGTAATTGAACTAAATTTTTTTAATGAACTTATGTCAATATTAAGATCATAAAATATCAAACTCAAACTCAAACTTAAAATCGTTTATTTCAATTAAACCATTTACAGGTACTTTTGAATTGTCAGAGTCAGTCAGTCAGAAAGTTGAAGCTAGTTGCTCGTTCCAAACAGTAGGTTTCCATGGAGAAGAACGAGCAAGACTCCATGAACACTCTTTTAAAATCAGTTAAATTTTACAAATTTAGGTTACATCATTCATGTTGAATCTAAGGGTACAATGTGAGAATAATGTAACACGTCTTGCATGTTAGAAGAGGTCTAGAGAAAAATATAGTTAGAATAACAATTCAAACCAAAATTTAAAATAACCGAGGCAGCTAAGAGATGACCAGTCCCAACCGACGGCGTCCGTTCACGAACATGACGCATGGATCGGCACCATTTAGCTCAACCATTTTGAAGGGAACCGAATGATTCAACACATGCGCCACCGGCAGCGAGACATTCAAGTGAGCATGACTCTCCCAACCGCCAGGGCATATTCAAGTCAATGAGAGGTAAATGGTAGCTTTATAGAACATAGTGCTCACATGTATGTGCTACGAAAAATTATAAAATACTAACACAGTGAGTTTATACAATGCAAAGATAATATAGATCTACATCTTCACCAGCTCCAAAAATAGTTACAAATGCTAATCAATTAATCTATGAATTGATATGATTCTCTTATGGCTGTGGAGCTAGACCAGCATCCAGCCAAGCATCTTAATCCGCTTCACCAAAGAAAGTATTTTTAGTTTCTTCTTTACAATTTTTTTTTATAATTTGTATAATTATTTAAAAATGAAATATAAAATACGAACAATAAAAAGCTTGAAATAAGTGTGGTTAGCTTTTTGACAACAGTGAAACTATTTAAAAAAAACCTTTTTGTTGTCAACGGTACCGCTCTAAACGTACTGTCGTATGTTTCCACTCTCCCGCACTGTCTAATTAATCTCGCATTAACCTCTAGGCGAGATGTTTCGGACAAGAATTAATTAACGATTTTAACACGAAACTGCGTGCGTTGCTGTGAAGTGCCTTATCAATCATATGTGTATGTACCTATAATAATTGTTGTAGCATTCATTGCATAAAAATATAATTGTTAGTTTTCATTGTACGAAAAGTAAATGCGATTTTTTTATGCGATTATCTGCAATTTTATCGGAGCTATTATGATTTTGTTTTTGTCACTATGCGCCTATAGATACATGTTAAAGGTCGCCGAAACCATGACAACTCGAAACGAGTACCGGATAAATGCATCAACTGTCTTGAATCCTCCAACGAAATGTAGGAAATGATCTTCTAAGTAATTAATTATTGAAAGGTGGTCCAAACGCCTTGAACCCAAAGTACGTGTCATTTTTCAATCAGATAAAACTGTTTAGCTACAAGATTATCTTCACTCTAACAAAAACTTTTGACTGTCCCAATATTGGCAACAGCATTGCTATCCTGTAAAAATCTTAATAATAGTCTAACCAAGAACCAAGGACAACCAAGGGATATTTTACAGAACAGACTACTAACAAATACCAATCAATCTTCAAAGTTCAATAACAGCAGTGGAAACAAACCCGTGCCAAATTGGATGAACCCATAAACCCGGGCACATGCTAACGAAGCAAAACACATGAAATACATAGTGCCATCATTAGTTGCGAAGTTTTATTGCGTAAAAGTTGTTCTCCATGTTATTATGGGATTGTAACATAAATACTCTGCAAGCGGTCGATGGGAGATGTGATTGCTATTTAGGCTGTAAATGAAGATACCATTATAGGTACTATCATAGTAGACTATTTTCTCAATATTTGATGATAGCAGTTGCTACCTATATCTATTCTAATACCTTTAAACGACCAATTCTTGTATACATATATAGGGCGACTGGTAATTAGTGTACGATACTTAAACTCGTGATTGTGTTCATTATAACAAACAACTTTTCCGAGGAATTTTTTTTTTTGTACTGTTTCAGGTCACAGGCGCGCGTGCGCGTGAATTTCATACGGCTGTTGTGATACTGTGATAAAAGTGAACCAGTACAAAAAACATTTTTTCTTTGGGAAAGTTGTTTGTTATCATGAACACAATCACGTGTAAGTATCGTACACTAATTACCAGTAGCATGACCACGCTATGTCTACGGAAGAATAGACATACTGACTGGAAGAATAGACAAACTGTACTGACTTCTCTATTCTTGCTGTCAGTATGTCTATTCTTCCGTAGACATAGGGTTGTCATGCTAAGCGTGCAGCGGTTTCATTAAAAAAAAAACACGAAAAAAAACCGTGCAAAGCTCGTCTCCCAGGTACTGCACAACACGGTTGGCGCAGTGGTTAAGCGATTGCCTGCTGCGCCAAGTGTTAGCGTTCGATTCCCGCACAGAACAAATATTTGCATTGCCCACAGATAGTTGTTCCGGGTCTGGCTGTTTGTGTTTGTGATTTTATATATTTGTAAGCGCACCCACTATACAAGGGAAATTCCTGGTAGGAGGCAACGTTTAAAAAAAAGAATTATGACGGCTTCCTTTAAATGCGTATCTGTGTAGGTAATGATCTTTGGCTCTCATTGGCTACAGTAGCCAATGAGACCGTGAGTGAGGCCGTGTTTGCAATCTCTAGGTACTGCACTGGACCGTTAATTGATTGCAGCCAGGGATAGATCTGCAGATACATCTAGAGATTTTGGGCTGATAACAGATTACAGTTTGACATATTTTCAAACCCAAATAGTTTTGACATATTTTCAAACCCAAATATTTATTCCTCAAATAAAAGTTATGTCTATCTATTCCGTATAATAAAAATGAATCGTTGTTCTTTAGTCTCACTAAAACTTGAGAACAACTGGACCGATTTGGCCAATTGTGGTCTTGAAATATTTGTAGAAGTCCAGGGAAGTTTGAAACGGTAAGAAAATTTAAAAATCAGGTGACAGGACAACGTCTGTTGGGTCAGCTAGTAACTCATAAATAATCAGCTCCTAGGGCTTCACTTTAGTTAAGCCTTCGCTTAGAAGACTGCGACCTTCTTTTAGTTTTAGTTTAGTTACCTTTTAAAGTTACGTGCCCGACTTTAGTTTTTCTCGAATAATTATAATACCTAGGTACCTATAATTCTTCCACTACAGGGCAAAGGCCTCTTCTCATACAGAGAAATCACGAGCTTTGATCACCTAAAATTAAGTGAGGGAGATTATTACAAACCGCACTACTAAACTTCACCAAATTACCAAACAAATTACCCAAGTACAAATTATTGAACCTACGACCTTTTCATCACCTCGCATTACCAATCGAACTATAATCATTATTCTCTCTCAACTTACGTAACTAATTAACAAATAACTCGAAGACGGTTACCTTAATGAATATGTTTCCAGCACTATTTAAACGAACCTATTGTGATGTCCGTCTGTAACAAACTGCTTTAGAGACCCTTCACCTGGCCCTTTTGTTGGTTGGAACTGATTTCAAGATGACATTTGGATGCTACTGTATTTGTATTGGGTATTTTTTCTTTCCATAATAGGAAGCCCTCAGATTATGAAACAAAATGCAGGTAGACCGCGCGGAATACTGAGAGTGAAGCCAAAAAAGCAAATACAAATTCAAAAGTGAATATCGATATAATTTCGTGACTGTGTTCGCTTTTGAATTTGTATATGTATTTTTATTGGTTTTTTTTTGGCTTCACTCTCAGTGTTTCGCGCGGTCTGTCTGCCTTTTTTCTATAATCTGACAGGAAGCCATAGATATCCGTTTAGGAAGCTATATGGTACCCCTGAGTGCTATATCTTTATATATAAAAATCTTCTGAGCGTGTGTATGTGAGTGAACTCCTCCTAAACGACAGGACCGATTTTGATGTTTTTTTTGTGTGTGTTCCAGTGGATTCGAGAATGGTTTAGATTCACAATTGGACCCGGTAGGCGGCGCTGCCATCGAGTTGTAGGACTTTTTTATGTTAAGGGCAGGACAACGTCTGCCAGGCTCGCTAGTTTTCCTATAAAAATTAGGACGAAGTCGTAGGTAAAAGGTACTCATCTGGATGCAGCTAAATACTAGTGTTGTACATGAAGCGACTGCCTCTCTAACCTCCACAACCCAGTTACTAGGTAACACGATACCTTGGTAAGACTGGTTGTCTGACTTTCTGGCTTCTGAGTACCCATAAAGACCGTCAAAGATCTACAAATCACAATTGACATTAACGGCTTTACGTGGTTTCCGAAGTACTAATATTTACATGAATACTGCATTCTAACTTGGTACTAAATACGTGATTACTGCATTTTTTTTTATACAAAATGCTGCATTTTTCCTTATCATTTCACCACGTTCCAGCCATCCAAGCCATCCAAAAAAAAATTTTAAAATCTACATATAGCTTAAAGTCCCCACATGTCATTTTTGACAAAAACGGAAAATCGTCAAAATGTCGATTACTGCATTTGCTACTATGAGGGCACAATTTTCCTAAGATGTTATCGCGATCTCACTCACTCGTTTGTTTTAGAGCTTTGCGTTAGTTGAAACAAAAAATGACCACTCCGGTCTCGGAATAGATGGTCACCCATTGGTCACCCATCCAAGACCAACCGCAGCAACCGTAGCTAAACCTTGATCAGTCGATCCGTAAGGCTTTTATTTAGCCATGAGCCTCTATATACCTGTTACTCTTATACATAGGTATAGTAACCTATATTAAGAGCGCCCATCCCCATCGAACGAACTTCGACGCGAGTGTGATGGAAACATTTTTTGTTTCAACTAACGCAAAGCTCGAAAACAAACGAGTGAGTGAGATCGCGATAACATCTTAGGAAAATCGGCGCGCGAAGATTTCACAAAACTTGTTCCAGGAAATAGGTACGTGTTTTTGAAAAAGCCTTACAAGTTTTTGGTAATAATGTTTGTAATTTAGAATCTCCATTACCTACATGTGCAAAGTTTCTCTGAAGCTGTTTTTTTTTTACTTTTCCGATGTATGAGTGCAATATGAAAGGCCAAAGTTCAGATAAAAACTGTGCAAATAAGCTGATTTTCAGATGTGGTTACTGGATTTGTTTCTCAAAAAGTTCATTTTTGGCTTCATACAGGGTTTGTATGAAGCCAAAAATAAACTTTTAGCACACAGGTATCTTGTAGTTAAAATCTAGGTTAGATTTAAACTACAAGATACCTGTGTGCTAAAATTATTTGAAGTTTGTTATAACGCCGTAATCACGTACGAGCATTTGTATGGGATATAAGACGGGATGGGCGCTCTTAAGACTGCTATCCAAAAATATTGCTTTGGAAATGAATGTTTCATAGAAAGCTCATAACACAGAATACTTGTATCTTTTCTGATTCAAATTAAGGTGAATGAACTTGATATATCAATTCTTTGACAGTCTAAATTATAGCCAAAGCTTCTACTAGGGTACTTGGCCAAGGACGCAGGGAAAGTTGACCGGCGAACAACTTGCATTTCCTGACGCGACGCAATCGTTACGTCATGTTTGGACGGATTTTAATAATAATAAGATATGTTTTATTTATCAGGTATAGCTACTTAACAATGACATGCAGTTACGATGTCAATGATATAATGGTCTGGTTTAATTTTGTAACATTTCGGTGAGTCATTATTAATGCTGATTTGTGACAAGGTCTTGTTATAATATTTTGCGTTATGTCTGTCTTTAAACGTAGTATTTAGATGACCGATTAAATGCAGTGTTATCTAACTTCTATTCTTGTAGTCAATATGTATTATAAAGAGGTAAAACTTGTTTGTATGTAGAGGGTAACCAGGTCGAAATTATCATGGTTGGAGACGTCTATTTCTTGACTAGTTAATGACTCCAAATTTAAATTCTTAAACGATAAGCGTTCCGCGGTAAACAGGTGAGGATTGTGGCGAGAAAGGTTCACCAATGAATCCTCTCCAAAACACCTTTATATTTCCGAAATCCCTTAAGAGCGCGTATTCGATTCGTGACGAAAACTTCATGTTTTTGCGTTTTGCCCTGAGCAATATCGTAATTATGTGAGCAGATTATTTAAAAACAATTTACAGTTTTAGAAAGATTAAGTCTTGATTTAGACAGCTACAGAGTAAAAGTATAATTTTTAATTATGGTTTTTTAAAGCGAAGACAATTCTTTCATATCGTTTTACGAAAATAGACGTCAGAGTTAACTTTCAGGACGAATACAACCATTACAATATGCCAAAATATTTTGTTTTATGCGTTTTTCCAACAGTATATACAGTCATAAAGACAGCTACAGAGCCAAAATTACGAAAATATTACTATTATGTATTAAAAAACAATGTTGAAAAAGTAGAAAATCACGGTTCACTTTGACCAATTTTTTTCAGCTGTATTTGAATAAAAACGTAACTGATATATTTATTTTTTTAAAGTAAATGTTATGCTTAATATACAGAATATTTTTCAGTCCGTTATACGAGCTCATTTATTTTAGACAATTATTTTAAAAAGCACTGTAAAACATGGCGCGCTGTCGTTTGCCGATCAAGTTCAATGATTCGTGCTTATTTCGTGCACATTTTTTTTCTGATGCACACAAACAGACCATTGTATTGTATTAGTGTATGTCAATGCTGCTACGCCGTTCTAGCAATCGTTTAGATTTTGAGTTGCGCTAAATCGAATACGCGCCCTTAATGACTATTTTCGAGATTTACGACTATTTTGTGACTATTTTATTGGAATTACCAAGTCGATACCCACTTCACAACCCTCACCAACATATAAGTACCTGTAACTTCGAAAGCATAATGCGACTATTTTGTTAAACTTGGTGAGTATTTATGACTCATCATCATCATCATCATTTCAGCCGAAAGACGTCCACTGCTGGACATAGGCCTTCGCCGAAGGGGGAGTTTTGTCATAATCGCCACGCTTGGCAGGCGGATTGGCGATCGCAGTATGGTTGTTACAAAGGCACAGAGAACGCTGCTGCCCATTCTCTGGTAAGTCCCTTAGTCGCCTCTAACGACACCCACGGGAAGATATGGGATCATCACAAATATTCATCATCATCTGCCTAGCCTTTTCCCAACTATGATCGGGTCGGCTACCAGTCTAACTGGATGCAGCTGTGTACCAGTGTTTTCATGGAACAACTGCCTATCTGACCTCCACATCCCAGTTGCTTGTTAACACGATACCCTTTGATAAGACTGGTTGTCAGTTTTTCTAGCTTCTGCTTACTTTTACCGACTGTCAAAAATAAGCAAAGGACAGCCGGGACCAACGGCTTTACGTGCTTTCCGAGGCACGGAAGAAAATGTATGAAACGGATGGTCACCCATCCACTGACAAACCGCGGCAAGCGTAGCTTAACCGTGACCGATCCATCCTTATGACTTTTACTTACCCACGAACTCCTAAAACAAACAAATTAGGCGCTGAAAACGGTCATTAATCTCGGCCGGGAAATTAGAAGATAATGGGTATTGGTGTAATGGGTACTCGTATATTCCGTCATGAAGCAATGCATAATGGAATAATCCACGAACACACTGACAAGTGCAGCACCGAAGCTAACATAGTTATTAGGTTGGCATCCTTTCACTAGCCGGCAGCCACCTCCTTCACTAAACAGCCACTTGAAAGACAAGAGGATTTCGTAACTTTATCACTGTGCTGTAGAATGTATAGTGCTTTCATATAACTTGGATAAGAGCTCTATTATTGAGTGTCCGTTTGTTATTTTGTTCAGTGTTTATCTTAAAAGTAGTGTGACAGATTTAGGCCAACTAAGATACTTGGTTTTAGTTAAATACTTAATTAGTATAATTCTTGCTTTGGCTTTGCTACTCATAGATTTTAAATGTACGATTGTTGCCAAATTAGTAGTATTATAAATTTCTGTCTTTAATTATTTATATCTTTCTTGCTTTTTTTTCTCTTTCCTCTTTCTTTCTTTCATTCCTTCCCTTTTTTATATTTTTTTATTCTAAATTCATTCGTCTTTCTTTTTAGGTTTCCGTGTCTCAAAAGGAAAAACGAAACCCTTATAGGATCACTTTGTTGTCCGTCTGTCTGTCTGTCTGTCAAACCCCTTTATCTCAGATACGCGTAAAGGTAACGAGTCGAAATTAAAACCATATAATCAAGTCTACGGTCCCTTGATGCTGTAAAAAAATCAACCCTCTAAGTTAACGAAAAAAAAAGAAACGGCCGTTTATGTCGCTAAAAACGCATTTATAATATTATTAAGTAGATTAAAGTATGGATTAGTATAGAAGTATGGATATGTACCTACAAATATATTCGGAACCCTCTGTGGGCGAGTCCGACTCGCACTTGTCCGGTTTTTTTTTTATTTTACGTTCATTCGTCTTTCTTTTTTATTATCGCCTTTTTTACCTTCGTTCTTTCTTGATATGTTTTACGTCTTTCTTATTTAAACCTTTCCCTCTTAATTTCTTTTATACATTTCTTTCTGTAAACTGTAAATTTTTGACTGCGCCCAGCTAACCTTTCTTTCTTGCTTTTCTCGTAAAGAATTGAACCAGCGTTTATCAGCACGTTATAGAAATTGTTACAGATTTGGAACCGTGTCCAGATTTTTTGTTCTATTATTCATCACAGCAACTTACTGTCCATTGTGCCATAGTGTTTTTCGATTTCCGCACAGAATAAATATTTGTATTGCCTATAGGCCGTAGTTGTTCCAGGTCAGCCTGTTTGCCACGATACAGGACAGTTCCTAGTGTAGGCCAAGCTATAAATTAAAAAAATAATAAAAAAAAAACAAAAGTATGACAAAGATTCTCAATTTGACCATGAGTTTTTAAATATATATTATCTGCCTCATATCTCCGACATTTCTAAACGGAGTTTGGAATGATTCTTATTTATTTAAATTTTGGGATGTACACTTTTAATATGAATTACCCCCCGTAGACGATACAAATAAGAATCAGTAGGGAACTCGGAAAGACATTTTTTTTATTTAGTTAACACGCAATTTAAAGTTATAGTGTACATGAATAACATAGTTGAGAAAAAGTAAGGTAGATATTGATAATGAAGAGTTAAAGTAATTTATCAATATCGATAAACTACACTAAAAATTACCCAAGTACCATAATCACGTGTCAGTTTTAAATCATAGATTTATGGAAGAGAAAGTTGGCCTATGTACTCGATTTCATAATGTCACTCATAAAACAATAAGACGCTTCTTTGCGCATTCCAATATTGAACAAAATTGATGTTCTGTGAGCCAATAGGCCGTTACTTTGTACTGGCCGAGTACAGTCGCAGACATAAAATTGTGGGTCTTAAAATATAACAATTTATAGGCAGTCAAATAGTTTCTTCATTTATTATTTCAGGAATATTTTAAATGTTATTCACAACAACAACTCGCATTTCACATCGCTATTCACTCTCACTTCGCGTAAGGTTCAAAATTACCTTGATATATTTGACACTTTGAATCGGGTTCGAGTGCGAAGTGAGCGTCAAAGTGACGGGGAAATTACCTTACAGAATGCCACTTCTTACGTCATCTCATACATTTTCTGTCAAAATTTCCCTGTCAATTTAGTTCAACTCGCTGACACGCTCGCGGGTGGCGCTAGTGTAAATTCGAATTATCAACGGAGTTTTTAGAATGCCAATCAAGAAACTCACAGCGGATTCAGATTCGAAGTTTAGAATGAGGTCTTACAGAATCACACCCCAAGTGAGGATTGTGGCGAGAAAGGTTCAAAACACCCTATATTTCCGAAATCCCTTAATTACTATTTTCGAGACTTGGCGTGCTTTCCGAGGCACGGAAGGGACTCGGTCACTCATAAAACAATAAGACGCTTCTTTGCACATTCCAATATTGAACAAAATTGATGTTCTGTGAGCCAATATGCCGATAATTTGTACTGGCCGAGTACAGTCGCAGACATAAAATTGTGGCTCTTAAAATATAACAATTTATAGGCAGTCAAATAGTTTCTTCATTTATTATTTCTGGAATATTTTAAAGGTTATTCACATTCTAGACTTCTCTCTCTAGATTCGCAACTGCATTCGCGTGAATGTCGGTAATAGCGGATGCAGACGAAATCGTAGATTAGAAACTAACATATAGATATCTTTTCTTAAGGTTCAAGCTAAGTCTGTATTAAATTTCATCAAAATCGGTTCTGTAGTTTTACCGTGAAGGCTTAACAAACAAATTCACAAACTCATTTTTATATTTATCAATATTTTAGTATAGATAGTAGAGAATGTTGCACAAGTTCTCAATAAGATACGACCTATTCTACGAAATAATTTATAAAAGTTGTACCTATTCCATTTTTATAATTATAGATAGTAGTTGGTACTTTGTTTGTTTTTATTTGTGTGTCTATTTCTGTGCCTTAACTGCCTGATTCAAATAAATAAATAAGTAGCCTATCCTGATTCAACATGGGAAAAAATTGGCACCGGTCACAACATTACTGGGGGCCAAGTCTGCTATTTTGATAATTTCGTCATTCTAACACGATCCCATTGTCATTTTGCTAAAAGTTCGTAATCTGCTAAATTCATAATGGTCGATCATTGGTCGGTCGAACTATAACCAATGACTGCACAATGACGTTCTAATGGTAGGTCACTGATCAAAGGAACTGTCAACATTTTAGCAGATTACCGCTTTAAGTCAGTCGTTCATTTGTCATTTTGTACGAGATTACCATTTTGTATCATTTCTCTTAATGGCGTGTCAGTGGTTGACCAATGGAAAGTCATAATGACGCCATTATATTAATAGATTACCAAACTTGTCAAAATCAGCAATTATGAAATCAATGATAGACTATTCTGACACTATTGTAATAACAGACTTGAGGCCCAGGTAAGTAACGAAGTCACCAGTGTACCGTGATGCCAGGGGTGCACTGACCTCGTCAAAGTGTTGATTGGCTGTCGTCTTACGTAGCTCACATTCAGGGAGGTCACTCTATTTACTTTTAGGAACGTTAGCATTGTCTGTCTCAATCTGTCAATAGTGCTCCATTTTACCTACATTATTGACAAGATTTTGATTTTTATTCGTCGCTGAGATGAGATTACGACTATATTTGGAAGATTTTTAATTACGAAAGCTGGCCTTCTGGTTTTTGTTTTCCTCTTGGGTCAAACGTCAACAAACACCTTTGACAAAGGTGACATGTACCTATTAAAATTTTCTACGTAATTAATTAGTATCACTGACGTAACATTTAAAAGTATGAGTGTACTTTTGTACTAGAGGTGTACCAAATTGTCGTTACGTAAAGTAATAGAGAGGTGATGATAGCTGTAGCAGATTCACACGTACCACGACAATATCTGTATATACCTACAGGTTAAGGCGAAGATATCGTGGTTTTGAATTTATTTAACAAACCAAGGAGAGAACTATCAGAAGTTTGATCGTTGTTAGAGTGAACCCTCGGAGCGTGCAATGTGGCAAGTTTTACATTTTTGTTCCGACCGAATTTAGGCAAGATGGACAATCTAAATGAAGACTACAGTATAAATATTAGTACTACCGTACAGTGGCGACACGCTCCGCCTCCCTCCGTAACTGTTCCTCACCTCTTCCCACGTCGAAGGACTGGTACTGGGAACTGCTTTTAGTTCGAGCGGCGCGTAGACACGCACACACACGCACGTGTTATTTTGGTAGTAGTGTTGGAAAATATATGGTTTCGTTTCTATGGAGTGTCGTGGTGTGCTAGTACGCAGGAGATATCATAGTGCACAAGTGTGTGCACAAACACAAGTGAACTCCCTCTTCTCTCACTCCGATAGGAGCACAATCCGACTTGACCAGAGAGAGATCAGGCACAGGACCAACGGTTTTATGTGGGTGTTACACCGCCATTTGTGTGATTGGACTAGTACTTCCTGAGAGTACCTATCAGAATTAATTTAAAAAAAATATCAAACTGGCCTCATTAGCCTACATTAAGCCGTACAAAGACAATTCCTTTTTTAATCTGATTTTATTGTAGGGACTTTTACCAGTCCCATCGTGCCATTGAAACGGATTAACCTACAATATTTAGGCCATACATTTGAATAGAACCTTTGCTCAGACACTATTTAAATTAGTCTAAAATATAGGAAATAAGTATTAAAATACATTTTTTTATACTTAGGTAAAACATCAAAGTAGTCTAGACTAATATCAATCGCTTTTCCATTACTAATTAATGATTTATATACCTATTTATTTATTTTTCTCCATCTTACATCTATCATTTCAGGTTTTTTTTACCC
The DNA here is from genome assembly GCA_947361185.1 of Charanyca ferruginea. Taxonomy (NCBI): domain Eukaryota; kingdom Metazoa; phylum Arthropoda; class Insecta; order Lepidoptera; family Noctuidae; genus Charanyca; species Charanyca ferruginea. The sequence goes on along the minus strand of OX376069.1, from coordinate 23,296,130 downwards.
AATGCGATAAATGCGCCTTATTACTAATTGTCTATGCATGGCATGCCTACGACCGGCTGGAGGCGCGCGGTCGCTGAGGGAGCGCGCGGGCTGCGGCAGCAGCATCGGGCGTCGGCGGCGGCTGCGGGGTGTACGGGCGGCGCGGGCGGCGCGAGCGCGGTCACCCGCTCCGAGCCGAACGTCACTTCATTTTTACCACGACAACGACACTGCGTTTTATTAACTTGTATTCCTGGATTACACCAATTTGTTATTTAGTCCACGCTTTTTGTTATTCGCTCCAGCAACTGAGCAATCGACGTATTATCGTCAACACTAAAGGCCTATTCATACCTAAGCGGTATTCGCTACCGTCTGCGGCAGAGAAAACCCAGTGGGTATGCGGTAATATTACTGTTCAGACCTAAGCGGTATTGAGTTGTGAGGGGCGGGATGCATGCCGCTGCTCCCGCGCGGTATGTACCTCTACCCACAGCGGCAGCGAATATCGCTCAGGTCGCTCTAGTCGCGGTACTTGATACTAAATACCTGAACGAAACCCGCGCGGTATGTACCTCTACCCACAGCGGCAGCGAATATCGCTCAGGTTTGAATAGGCCTTAATTATAAGATAGTAGGTATTGGTCAGTAAAAAAGTGAACAGCTGACTTTTAAAAATGTCTTCGCCTTAATGAACAGGTGACCGGGCATGCGGCATTCCAAATAAAAAAGAAAGAGTTTTCTATCTATAAAACATCTTTTCACATCGAAATAAGAAAAACAGCATTATATAACAGATTATATTGTATTATATTTATAATTATTATTATAATGACTATTTCTTTACGGGTTGAGAAGAGATCTTTGATCTGCGGTGAGGCGAATAAAGACTGCTATTATTTAAGCATAGATGTCGGCCATTTGTAAATGAGATCGTAACGAAACCGTGTAATCTAATTAATTACTTAAGCTAATGTTCCGCGTATTCTTTGCAGAACTTCATTACATAAGTGTCTATGTTTATTAGAGTAATATGACTATTTATTTACATAAATTAAACGTTTATGAAACGTAAAGTTACAAAATGGTACCTACAATTTAGTAACAAAAAGATAAAAATAAAATTGCCTAATTCATTTTAAAACATAAGTTAGCCGTGATGATAATTCAATAATAATTGCCAACTGAGCACAAATCTACGATCCCGGCGTATACTGGCTGGATTTTGCGACTGGTATAAGTTGTAAGAGTAGGGTTTTTACATCAGGAATTTGTCTAATAGGTACAGGGATTTGTTTTTGAGATGGGACAGTAAGAGCAAGTACCTGAACCGTTTTAGTTACAGGAAAATGTCCTAGGAGACCATCTATAACTTTTTGAGATATTCTGAACTGCATTCACAGATTTTGCAGTCAGCGAAAATAGTGCTAAAATATCTAGTTCAATAGTGAAACTTAGGAAACACTGGTTATATACTATTTTCAACCGACTTCAAAAAAGGAGGAGGTTATCAATTCATCTGTATTTTTTTTTTTTTTTTTGTTTGTTGTCTGATTTCTTTGGACTGGGTGAACCGATTTTGATGATTCTTTTATTATTTGAAAGCTAGTGCTTTCCGTGTGGTCCCATTTTAATTTGGTCCAGTTCTGATAATGGCATCCATGAGAAAACCGCATAAGTCTTAAATTTACATTAAATATGTGCGCGATTTGTTACGCGATTTCTCCAGCAAAGGTAAACCGATTTTGAAAATTCTTTTTTTTATGGATAGGGTATGCTTCAGGGATGGTCCTATAAAAATTTTATCGAAATTGATTCAGCACTTTTTGAAAAATCAACAAATACCCAAAAATTTTACATAGACGACGTTTTAGTTTCATCAATCTTTGTAAAGCCACTGAATTTCGAAACTAAAGTCAATGTGTGTTCTGTGCTAAAGTTATTTTTCACTTTTTGGTTTTTGAAGGCGGTTGTCTTTTTTGTAAAAAGCTTTTTTTATAAGACAGAATAAAAACAAAAGCAAAAACAGATGCAGAAAATTCGTTGTTCCATTTATAAAAGACCTATTTTTTATTTCGTACTTTCTGATTTCATAATTTTACAAACTAGGTAAGTATGTAGTTTTATTACTTTTGTCTAATAAATACGATTTATGTAATTAAGCTGGCATTCATAGTTTCCGAGACTTTCAAGTATCTCTAAGTGACCCTAATTTATTGCTCTCGAATGTATATAAATGTGAGAAATATTTAATAGTTACGTAAAAAATAAAGTTTTCATAATACACGCAATCGAACAACTAGATTTTTATAAGTTATTTTTAGATATGCGTGAGCGCATCTTTGCGTGCTAAATTAATATTATATTATGTAACAAAACTTGTAAAACACTGGTATTCAGCTGCATCCGGTTAGACTGGAAGCCGACCCCAATATAGTTGGGAAAAGGCTAGGCAGGCAGATTATGCAACGAAACTTGTATTTTTAAGGAATGCGTAGTGTGTAATTGTAATAATGATTATAAAATCATATTACTATACAATACCAGCCTATAATTGTCTCACTGCTGAAACAAGGCCTCTTATCACACTGATACACATGAACTGGACCTCAAGTCTGCTATTACAATAGTGTCAGAATGGTCTATCATTGATTTCATAATTGTTGATTTTGACAAGTTTGGTAATCTACTAATATAAAGGCGTCATTATGACTTTTCAATGGTCAACCACTGACACGCCATTGAAAGAAATGATAAAATGGTAATCTCGTACAAAATGACAACTGAATGACTGACTTAGGCGGTAATCTGCTAAAATTTTTACAGGTCCTTTGATCAGTGACCTACTTACCATTAGAACGTCATTGTGCAGTCATTGCTATTATTTTGACCGACCAATGATCGACCATTATGAATTTAGCAGATTACGAACTTTTAGCAAAATGACACTGGGATCGTGTTGGAATGACGAAATTATAAAAATAGCAGACTTGGCCCCCTGGTGATCAATGCTCGTACCTACGTTCTCTGCGTAGGTACGAGCATTGATCACCAGTTCATGACGCTTGCTCAAGGCGGATTGGCGATTTCAGACTTATTAATAGTCCAGCAGTGCTATTCTGTTACAATCTCCCTCGGTGAACACCTAGGTGAAGTGAGCTGTTTTCCGTCCCGAAGCTAGGGATTGACAAAGCAGACGGACGGATGACAGTTCACTTCACCTATACCCTGTTCACAATAAGATTAGACATAAACACAAACCTTTTTTACAATCCCTTCAACCGATTTTGACTTCTATTCCGTAGGCTTAAGGATGACATTAGAGGTAAAAAAGTGGTTACAATAACAATTGTTTACCGCAGTTGCCATTTGTCATGCTACCAACGCAATATGAGTCAAAATCGGTTGAACGTACTGTAAAAAAGGTTTTTGTAAATGTCTAATCTTATTGTGAACAGGGTATAGGTGTTCACCAAGGGAAATTATAACAGAAAAGACATACAGCAGTGCTGTAATATGGATGACAGTTCACTTCACCTAGGTGTTCACCGAGGGAGACTGTGAAATAATTAATATACATACAGCAGTCCTAATGTTACAATCTTCCTCGGTGAACAGTGTGAACACCCGATCTAGTGCTTTGTAAATCCCTAGCATCGGGACGGATCACAGCTCACTTCACCTAGGTGTTCACCGAGGGAAATTGGAACAGAATAGACATACAGTCTACGATGTTTTTCTTCACCAATGTCAGTGATGTTTAAAATAAACATAGAAATTACTGGTACCGTAAGTACAGTGTAGATACTGTGGGAGGATGGCGGAATTAAACTTCGATGAAAGAGGGACTTCTCTTTATCAACGCTCTGTGTAATATAAAAATTCGTGTGCCTGTGACGGCGACAGGCTAGACAATCTCTGACATTATGTAAAAAAAAGACTAACGATCTATTTAATTTAAGGCACCTTATGTTTAATTTACGCTGTTATATCTATAAGTAGGTACTTGCATGACGCTAAATATCAATTGTATGTCATTGCATCTGGAGGAACGTTGACTCCTAAAACACAAGCTTGTGGCCTAGTTTAGGAGTAACGAGTTCGTCCTTTAAAGTGACTCTATTGTACAATTCTTCATAAATTGTGTACTTATGTATAATTTTCTATGTGTACAAATGAACATTTTTTTTAATTATTATTATTTTAACTCTGAATAGTTTCTAGAAGGATGCAGAGTGTTTAGACGAAGATATAGTTAATGGTTTCGACCAGCATGCCAAATGCTTGCAACCTTTACAATATACAAGGTGTAACGTTAAACACGCAAAACCTCAGACACCCCAAATGATTTTAAATTAAATTAACCTAATTCTGAGAGAAAAAAAATACATAAAAAAATATTTAAAGGTTTTATGTGCTGTTTTAGTTTTACCGAGACTCGTATTTGCATTGAAATAAGAACTATTATTATCACGCGTATGAGAAAATTTAAATTGGACGACAACCATTTGTGTTTGTTTACCTATTTTGGCAGGTTTGCGCACGTGATGGCTTGACTTATTATAAATAGACAGGGCAACATGTATAATGAAGATTTTTTGAAAAATGTGACCTATATTAAAAAGTGCTTCAATTGATTCTGCTCGTTATTCTAATCAAACTATTTTCAGGTTTTGCGTATTTGACGTTACACCTTGTATAAGCCACTCTCCAAGTTAGAAAAGCTCCTAAATGTGCCTATTTAAAAAAAATAATATGACGTTTATGAGGTTTTCTAACTTGGAGAGTTATGTTAATGATCTTAGTCATTACAATTCTGTAAATGCATATTTGTTACAACCGCGAATATTTTTTTTATTTCCATACAAACTGGTGTGTGATTCTGTAAGACCTCATTCTAAACTTCGAATCTGAATCCGCTGTGAGTTTCTTGATTGGCATTCTAAAAACTCGATTGATAATTCGAATTTACACTATCGCCACCCTTGCGAGCGTGTCAGCGAGTTGAACTAAATTGACATGGAGATTTTGACAGATAAAGTATGAGATGACGTAAGAAGTGGCATTCTGTAAGGTAATTTCCCCGTCACTTCGACGCTCACTTCGCACTCGAACTCGATTCAAAGTGTCAAATATATCAAGGTCATTTTAAACCTTATGCGAAGTGAGAGTGAATAGCGCTGTGAGATGGGAGTTGTTGTTTGAATTTTACAGAATCGACCTACTGACACTGTAGGCTACAAATAGCAAAAAACGTAGGAAAATGTTAGTTTCGCGAGCTTCCCAGGCGTATCCATCTTATACTTATTGCAATACCCAGAATACTGGATTCACCCATTACGCCTTTTATCATCATCATCATCTGCCTCGCCTTTTCCCAACTATATTGGGGTCAGCTTGCAGTCTAACCGGATGCAGCTGAATACCAGTGTTTTACGTGGAGCAACTGCCCATCAAACCTCCACAACGTAGTTACTGGGTAACACGATACCCCTTGGTAAGACTGGTTATCAGACTTTCTTTCTTCTGACTACCCATAACGACTGCCAAAGATCTACAAATGACAGCCGGGACCAACGGCTTTACGTGCTTTTCACCCACCCACAGACCGACAGTGGCTAGCGTAGCTTAACCTTTGACCGATCGATCTGTACGGCTTTAACTTAGCCATGAGCTCCCCCAGTACCCTTTCTCCGCCTTTGATGTTGCAATATCTTTAATAGCCGTGACTGATTACCAGAGAGTAAAATATAGTTTACGCATCAAAATGTCTCGCATTACTCTCAAATTATCATAAAAGAAGAAACCCACTAAGTACATAAGTACACATGTACTCGCGAATTTCTCCGACATGCCAACCCGTCGAAACGCAGAAATTATGCAAAATACCTATATATATGGTCAGTTGTTCAAAGTGTGTTATTATATAAACGTTATACTATACCTAACCTTCCAACAGGACATTGTATACGGTATAATGTTGACCAAATGTGACACACGGTACTGAAGAACGACGAACTGCTCTACTTTACTTTTGAAGATGTCATGTGTGTTTAATTTTTTTTTTTATTCAGTTGTATTTATTTTATTTAAGTAGGACTTAGGTACCTACGTGTCTGTAAAAAAAAAAAATATAGGTGTCTAGATGTATATATACATGCATATGCTCTTTTATTTGTAGTAGGCTTGATACACGCACACACGCATTTTGTTACGTGACGATTTCTACTAATTTGCACTACCCATAAGCCGCGTCAAGGAACTTCGTTCCAAAAACACTCAGAGGTTAAACCTTTATTGCTGAAACTAAACTTAGGTAAAGTAGGTATATTATTATCACTAACTTTTAAACGAACATATCGGGTTGCCCGGTTCAGTGATCAGCGTGTCTTGTGACACATAGGCCTCTTCCAGCTTCTTTAATTCTTCTCTTTCTTTGGCTTTCCTTGACCAGATAGCCGCTCCCACCTTTCTTATGTCATTTGTCCATCTTTTTGCCTGTCTGCCTCTTTTCCTTTAATCATCGCGTAGTGCGGGAATCGACCGCCGACACGCGGCGCAGCAGTCAATCGCTCAACCACTGCGCCAACCGTTTTGGTCGAAATAAATCCATTGTAAATTCAGGTTGTAATTTTGTTTTGTATCTAATAAGGATCTACGTTACGAGCTCGGCAAAATCAGACTGATAAACTGATTGTCGAGTTTATTTTGCCAAATTCTTGGCATTAGGTACTTAACAATCACAGATTACAAGAATTTATTAGGCATGGTCGTATAATAAATAAATAAATGAAATAAAAATAAAACTTAGCTTTTTATTAGCGAAATAATTTACAGAATCGGTGCATTAGTTTTGGAGATTAGTTCGGACGAACACAAACTTAACTTTAATTAAATGATGATAGTGCTTGATCATTACATTTTTATTATTTTTCAACCGACTTCAAAAAGGAGGTTCGCAATTCGACTGTACGTTTTTTATCAAGTTCTATATTTATTAAGTTTTATATTAAGGCGGTACCCTGAGCAAATAACCTTGAGCATTCGTTCCCTCTTCGCCGCGCCCCACCTCCACAAAACAACGTAAAATACTACTAGCGCCGTCTGGCGAACTACTTACGAATACAAGTAAAATTCACAGACCATAGAACTAACAGACAAGGCATTGAAATAAAATTTTTTTTTTTACATGAAATGTTTATTCAGTTTTATGATAAAAATAGGTGAGACAAAATTGTTTATCATACAATCTTCTATCTGTTTATCTATGTAAGCGCATAACTTCCGAACGGCTGGACCAAATGGGTTTTTTTTTTTGTGTTCGTAATTATCATGTTTGTGTAAAAGAAAATTTTAGGTAGGGTTAGGTAGGTGGGTAGGGTAGGTAGATAGGGTAGGTAGATAGGGTAGGTAGATAGGGTAGGTAGGTAGGGTAGGCAGGTAGGATAGGTAGGTAGGGTAGGTAGGTAGGTAGGTAGGGTAGGTAGGGTAGGTAGGGTAGGTAGGTAGGGTAGGTAGGTAGGTAGGGTAGGTAGGTCGGGTAGGTAGGTAGGGTAGGTAGGTAGGTAGGGTAGGTAGGTCGGGTAGGTGGGTAGATTATATATCCCTAAAATCTAAAAAACGACTACATGTAGGCATATTTATGTCAGAAAGTTCGTCTCCTTCACTTCTCCTATCTATGTCTGCTATCAACTCAATCTCTTCATTTAATTTAGAAACATTTTCTTTACTTTTTTTTTTGTTTGTCAGTGCTTCTTCTATGTACGAAGGATTTCTTATATTCATACCTCGAGGATAGCGAGGGTCCACTAATTCTGGCAACAAACAATCTATATAAAAAGACGTAAGCTTATCTTTCATTTTCTCCTTCCAGAATGTATCGTCTTTATCGATGTATTCCGTTTTTAGCGGACAGTTCTCATTCGACCAAACTGCAAATAAGCACTTCGATCTTTTAGTAATGTGTAGTTGTTCCTGCACTTGATAGTACCATTGGTGGTTTATATTGATTTCCAGCCCTTTTTTTGTCGTTTTCCAAAACGTTACTTTCCTTTTTCTTATGGCTTCTTCTAAACCCAATTTGTATGCCGTTATTGGGCATTTAATCTCTACGATTGTGTCGTCGCTAAATAAACCATCCGGAGTGGCTCCTAAAAATGGCAACTCTTCGTCAATGAATAAACCACAAGGCTCGATTTTAATGGTTTCTTGTTTTTCTAATTGCTTGATGGCAATTTTTTCACTATCTTTGCCATGTTTTATGGATGAAACATAATCAATGTTATTTTTGTACAACATGTCTCGTACTAAGTTATGACAACTTGTGTCATTTCGCCGCGTGACAACTTTTCCGAAGTTCGACGCGGTTAAGATTGACCTACGCAACTCAAGCCACTCGCTGCATTCACTTTGTAAAATGGTTGACCTTTCTATTAAATGTCTTTCCTCATCAGTTTTTTTTAAATTTTCCATTAAATTTACCTTAATCTTATTAAAAACATCTATTGCCATATCTGGCTTAGTGCAGTCTTGACCATAATTGTGGTCCTGTTTTGATTGTTCAAAGAATCGCTTTTTTGGTTTCCTATTTTGCTTTTTTTTTGCATTTTTATTGATTCTTTTGCGTTCTAGCAATTTCAATTTGCCTCGAGGGCTGTCGCCTGTAAAAGATTTATATAGCCGGGAAATGGTTTTCTTTTCATTAAAAGCTACTGCAGCGGCATGACATCTAGTTTGGTAGGAATTTTTTAATGAAAAATTTATTCTTTTGCCACCAACCAACTTGGCCACCACGCTATGAAATCTCTCAACCACATTGCTATCAACGTCATATATTAAACTGCGAGCATGTCCAGCAACGTTTTGAATAATAAAACATATTCTTTGCCATAAAGGGCTTAAAACAAAATCATTTGACAGTACCGTTTTGCCGATACTATCACAGAAGTATGATCGGCACTTAGTATGGTCCCCGAAGCCATGGAGGTGACTAATTAATAAATCATCAAACAATAGTTGAACATCTGAGTTCAATTTATGTTTTTTAATTAATTTGCAAATAGTATATCTTGTTCGTAGTATAGCTTTTTTTGTAATGAATTTTCTGTATTTTATATTGTACTTAGTGTCTGTGGAGAGCGCTTGTAATTTATTGCAAAGATTCCTTAAAATGTGATTCCGGCATTCTATTTTTTCAACAGTCAGGTCAGAATATGGACGAGCCTGTAATATTTTGGAGTATGTGCTAGCATCACCATCGGATATGAGTTTTCCGTAAATTAAATTATACATTTTTATGGATTCTTTAAACCCTTCTACTATTATTTCAGTCTCCATGTTTGTAGATGGACCACAGTAATTTTTGAAACATTTGTGGTCTAATGGATTAACATTTTGGTTTTCTGCACGGGCACAGATGAAACAGTATTTATTTTTAATACCTAAAAATAGTATTTCTCCTGTATGTTTTCCAATTATGGCAGCTGCGCCCGAAAGAGCATTATAGTTCTTTTTATAACTACGTTTGGACCAGCAACCGTCAGCAATAACATCAATTATGGGAATTCCATCTTTGTTCACCCTGCCATTACAAATTGCGAATTGTTTTTCTCTTTCTGCAGCCTGATTCATGGATTCTATTAAAACATCTTCCCATTTCCTACTGATTAGATCATGGTTCTCTGAATATATCTTTTCAGATAACAAGGGGAGGTTTATTGCTGACATAAGTTCATTCAGCTGTGAATGCCCCGCACCTATTGCAATAGTACCAGTGACAGCGCACGTATTAATATTTAGGTAGTTGTCACTGCAATTGTCTCCATTTATAACAAATTTTTGATTACAAAGCCTACATCTAAATGTAAACTTAGATTGTAGACCAGTTAAGGTTTCAGCTATGAGGTCAAGTTCTGTAAAGCCGCATCCAAGTGGTCCATGGTTTGAAATGCGTTTTAATTCGGAAAGAAAGTGGCTGACATCAATAATTCTTCTGTTTATAACTTTTTCGTAACTTTCTGCTTCCTCTCCATACGAAGTTTGTACCTAAAATAAAAAAGAGAATAAAACATTAAAATAAATTACTGGCTGTTTTTTTTTTCATCTCAACTGAAGCAGTTATTCTTATCTATATATATAAAAGGCAAAAGTGATTGACTGATGTATCAACGCACGCGCACGCGCACGCAAAGCTAGAAAACTGAAATTTCATACACGTATTCCTCATATGACGAAGGCATCAACTAAGGAAGGATTTTTCAAAATTCAACCCCCAAGGGGGTGAAATAGGGCATAAAAGTTTGTATGAAACTTTTTATATTCCTTGGATATATTTGTATTATGTAGGTATAGGTAGGGTAGGGTAAGGAAAGTAGGTAGGTAGATTGGTAGGGTAGGTAGGTAAGTTGGTACGGTAGGTAGATAGGGACAGGACAACGTCTGTAGGGTCAGCTAGTTTAAATATAAATGGACTACCCTTTCCTACTTTCATCCAAGTTCAAAACACATGTGGGTGTGGGAGATATCAGAGACTTACCTCTTCAATGTTTTCATTGGATTCTTCAGTATTATGAGTTTCCGTTAAGTCTGCTGTAAAATCCTCGCTTATACTGCAAAAGAAAAGGTGATAGGTTTTTTAAGATTTAGGTGACTGTAGGGAAAAAACAAGATAGTGCAGCAAATACTACTACATAGGCTACTTTATTATAAAGTACCTACGGGTGGCAACCCCACGGTAGGGTCTCGGACGTTTACAGGTAGGGACCCTACCTGTAAACGTCCATGACCGAGAAAAGGATTATAATAATATCTATTACTTACTCATTTTTGCTTATGTCCATCGGTTGTATGTTAGCAATTTCCATTAGAGGTGGTTGTGAATCAGTTTGGTTATCTTTTGACCTAAAAAAGGTTATTTATTTTAAAATACATTAAATGTCTAATATTTACACACAAACATAAATACATCACAAGCACTGAACCACGTAAGTACTAAATCAATATGATTGTTCATGTCTGTAGTTTCATTACTCTATGGCACACGCATGATAACAGATATTTGTGTGAATATTTATTATTATTTGTTGATAAAATATCGATAATGATGAAATGTTATCACATCGCTAACTACATCAAAACAAAGACATCTTAGGCCAGTACTTAGTAGGTTTATAGAAGAAAGGTAGGTAGGTACATACGCGCTATCAACGTAATTTCGTGGAGAATTTTTAGATGTTGGTGTTGCATCATGACTATTTTGTCCAGTTGTTTTAGTCCGGCTACAAAAAAAAATAGATTCATAAACAAATTGCATTATTTATAATTATATAATAATTTAAAAAAATATATAAATATTGTGTAATTATAGCAAATTGGAAAAAATAATTTCACAGTAATTTAGTCCAGCTTCGCACGTGAAATATTTTCCCGCCGCTATTTCTTTTTATACACTGGCTCACATTATGAAACAAAAGGCAGACCGACCGCGATAACACTTAGAGTGAAGCCAAAAAAGTAAATACAAATTCAAAAACGAATACCTACCTAAAACAACGCGCTTCGTGCTGTACTTACACGAGTCAGTAGGTACTTATAAGTAACACAAAACGCCGTATCGTTTAAAAAAACAAATACAAATTCTAAAGCGAATACAATCACGAGATTGTAGGTGTTCGTTTTTGAATTTGTATTTGCTTTTTTGGTTTCACTCTCAGTGTTCCGCGCGGTCTATCTGCCTTTTGTTTCATATTCTGAATGCACTGGATTTTCAACGCTCTGCTTAGTGCAGGGGAGTCGAGATTCCAAGTGTGTGTTTTTTCGACGCGCTAAAATGCATCTGATGGATTCTGAACACTTGGCCCCACACCGAGAGTTGAAAATCCATTGTGCGATAAAATCTCTCCGCGATATTTTTACGTTCGTATGAACTTGGGCTTAGAACATAATATAAGTACGAGAGTGCTTACCGAGCTTCGTTCATCATTGCTACTTTTGCACGTCCTTGTCGCACAACTTTCTTGTACTTAGGCATTTTGACTATTTACACAACAAAAGCGTCTTTTCGCGAAACTCAATACCTAGTTTATTATACACACAAAGCGTCCTTTCGCAGAAAAAAAAACAATAAATGACACAAAAAAAAAAACAAACACCAAAACAAACGTCAATAACAAAAACACAATAATCTACTGATAATGTGACGTGAGCGAGCAAGTAGGTAGTTCGGGAGCGCAGGAGCCGACAAACGACACAGGTTTCACCCTCGAGGCCCTGCGGCACACTGAATCGCAATACACTGCGCAAGCGAATACGCTCGGATTTTAGAATAAAATCTTTATAAAATCCAATTTTTGAATTTTGAAAAAAATATTTCTACCATATTGTTCATTAATAAATTGCCTATCCATTAGTGTTAGTAGAAAATAAAAATAATGGTTACTTGACGAGGAGATGCATGTTTTCAATAATTATTTCTGATTTTTGTGGTTTCTTTGTGAGGAGATTAATTAAATATTATACTTCGTAAAAAAAATCAGGATCTACCATTTTGGAGTCAAGATTATGTAGAAATTTAATGTATTTTTTATTTGATGATATTTCTTTTAGTTATAGAGTAGATAGGTCCAAAAAACTGTACAAAAAACGGCTAGCGCTGCGTTTTGCTCAGGGAGGCGCCTTAATCTTAATCGCTTGTCAACCTCCGCTCCTGTACGTCACGGTTGCTCACAAATGCGCATAGAGCGACGCGCGCCGAATAGAAAGGTTCTATATGCGGTGAAAGCGACCGATCGTGTCCTTGTAATAAATCTGGCGTTTCCTACTGTACAGCGTATTGTTTATAATGCTAGTTTACTTCTAGGCTTCTTGATTGACTCTTAGATATTTACATGGAAAAGGAGGCGTGGACGGCAGGAGGAAATCTACGAGAGTGGACTGGTATCTCAAGAGTCGCGGAACTATTCCCCTTCGCGAAAGAAAGGAAAAGGTATGCTGAGCTGACTGCCAACCTTCGTAGTTCGGAGAGGCCCGAGAAGAAGAAGAAGTGACTTTCAGTTGAGTTCTATCTAATAATCATCATCATCAGCGAAAAGACGTCCACTGCTGGACATAGGCCTCCCCAAGTAGGGGGGGGGGGGGGGCACAGAGAATGCTGCTGCCCATTCTCTGGTGGCTCTCTGGTAGTTCTCTGGTGATCTAATAATACCATCAAAGTAACGCGATACCCTTCATGCGATTAGGAACAAGCTAGGCAGATAATGATTTCCAAACACATACAAACATACAGGTTGATTGATAATATTCGGTACACTCATTTCAAGTGCTTACTACTTACAAAAACTGCTGATCCTTTCTTGAGATACCAACTGATAGAAAAGAATACTCTTTATTCTACATAACAAATTATAAGAATAAGCATTGCCATTCAACGTGGCAATGCTGTCAGCCTTTTGGGCACTTAAATCCCATCGACATTGTTTTGTTTTTTATATACTAATAGGCTCATGTTTGACCGCAACTCACTTGATGTTAAGTGATGTGATGATGCAGCCTAAGGTGGGACACGCTTTGCTCGCTTTACATATTTTGAACATAATATTATTTAAAAGTTTTGCATGACTTTAACTATAGATTTAAGTATATGTAACGTTAATACATTACTAGGACAATCAATTCAAATTCAAATATTTTATTTCAAATTTTTCAAATCCATATTATTATAATGTTAGTAGTAGTACAAACTAGCCTATTGTTAGTATTAAAATTAAATAATAAAAACACGATCAGTGTATTTGGACTCTTACCCACCTTCGTAAGAGGGGAGAGTCCCACCGGTCCGAAAACACATACAGCATGCCATTGGACGAAGAGCGCAAACGCACCATCATGAGAGCGCATCGCTTCCGCATAATCGCAGCGAACCCTTCGACGCGCGCTTGCGCAAACATCCCTGGGCCTGTAGACAAAATCCCATTTCTGATCGCGTTAACGCCAACGAAAAATGAGATTGTATGGAGTTGACGTTTGCTTACGCGATGTCACGTGACGCAAATATGTCAACTGCATACAATTTAATTTTTCCGTTGGCGTTAACGCTAACAGAAAAGGGGGATTTTGTCTACAGGCCCTGACGCGTTACATCACCAGGGCAACCCCAAAAGCACCCTGAATGCATACTGTACTCCACAAAATTATAAGAAAGAACAAGAACACATGGAGCCATAAACTATATAGCTGCAGTAATTCTGAGTTTACCTAACCCTTTCCTTCAAAAGGCTATTGAGATTACTACAGACTGATAAGCAGCTGTTTCAAAGACAGCCTAGAAGCGCTCTAAATGGTCAATAACGTGTTAGATCAAAGGTCACACGAATGGGTAATGTTTGTTAGTAAATGGAGCCAATTCTGTTGCGCACGATCTAAACTTATTTTATGCTATTTATATATCTTTCTCTCCAATAAAACAAGAAAGAGACAGATATTAATAAGAGCTGTTAATATAAATTGGTCTAAAATGTTCATACAATTATTGTCATCTCAGAACGTATTAAATAAGAACATGACAAAGTTCAAGAAAAACTAATTTGTAATTTCTAACAATCTAAGAAGTCCCATTTGACACATCACATTTGAATATGAATTAACGTATAATTCGTGTTTATGAGTGCATTTTTTTCAATGTAAAGTTAAACTTGATGCTTACGAATGATACTCGTTGTTATAATGTATGGGTAACATAGTAATGAATTAGGATTATGAATTTTACTTTGTAATTTCTTACGTACTAGTTCGAAAGAAGAAACGTCAAATGGGACTTCTTACGTTGTCAGAAGTATAATAAAATTGTCTAATTTTATAGTTTAGTTTAATTTGTGAACATGGAAATCGGAAGCAATATTATTTTAAAATTAAGTATTTCCATGTTGTATGTCAAGTATTTGTATTTAAGTATGTGCTAAGAATAAGATGAATGAGGAATTATTCAAAGGCTAATGATTGTTGGGGACATTCATAGATATATATGTAGGTACTATATTTCTATGGGGACATTAGACGACAAGACAGACGCTAGTTAACTTCTGATCACGACTTCATCCGCGCGAAAGTACACCAATAAAAAAATGAATCCTATAACACTCGGCTGTAGTGATATAGCTTTGATCAGTGAATGATGTTTTGAGACCTTCCCGAGATTGCCTTCAAACAAACTTTAACTCTTTA
The DNA here is from genome assembly GCA_947361185.1 of Charanyca ferruginea. Taxonomy (NCBI): domain Eukaryota; kingdom Metazoa; phylum Arthropoda; class Insecta; order Lepidoptera; family Noctuidae; genus Charanyca; species Charanyca ferruginea. Next base: position 23,280,935 of record OX376069.1, on the reverse strand, counting down.
TTACATTATTGTAGTATATAATGATTTTAAAAATCCGTATTTATACTTACTAATAAATTAAGAGGTAAAAGAACAATTGCGAGGAAATTGTTGAAGGAATTATGAAGCGTAGGTATACATAATTACATATGTTACCGTAGTGGATACCGACGAAATAATTTACTACAAGTTTTATCAAATCAACCTTATGACCTATCAAAGTCTAGCAAAAATATCATTATAATTGAAAACTCAATTGACTATTAATGATAACAAATAAACAACAACAGTATGTATGTAAGTTTTGTTTGTATGTAGACTGTAGTGGGTAACCTCCGAAACTACTCATCCGATTTCAAAAATTCTTTCATCATTAGGGAACTACTTTATCCCTGAGTGGCTATAAGCAAACACATTAAAGTATTACGCGGACTCAGTCACGGGTAAAGTTAACTATTAAATCGGTTGATGGACCGAATTTGTCTGTGGTTTTAAGAATATTATTTTACTGTAATATTTTCATATTTTAATTTATAAATAATGAATTTAATTATGAAAATGAGATAGAAGTAGATATGTAAATCTCAAGGCCGAAAAGGATTTAATATTATTTTAATTTACAAAACACGTTTCTGCAGAATTTCTAAATTCTTTCACTAGGCGTAAAAGTGATTCTCGAGTTTTAAGTACCCACTGACGGACAAACAGAGAGTTGTTGTGTTTTTTAATTAGCCTAGTCTTGCCTGTGGCGGCAAACGAACAAATTATATCAATACTTCAAATAATTACGACAAACTAATTCAATATCGCTTTATTACATTACTATGCAGCTTACACTTAGAAAAAATGTTAAATGATTTAACGTTCAATATTCATTACACTTACTAACATTTTCATATGGGTTAGTTTGTTTTGTAGAGCTAAACCCATGTTTTAGGATTCCATAGTCAACAAGGATCTTTTGCCATGTCGGAGAAACGTCTGTCCACAGTTTAGCTCAAAGACTATTAGATATAGAACGCTGTTATTTGGCATGGGTCACGAAGTAAGTACCTATAACAAACTTACTTCGTGGCATGGATAAACAATTAATAATAACAATATTTCTCGTAATTTTTTGTTTTATATTATACTTCCTTTACACGTAAAGAGGATGTTTTTTTTTCTTTTCTACCCCATGGTGTGGTGTCGTTGGATGGGTCTTTCAAAAAATCTACGGGTTTGCAAACATATATTTTCGATTAAGAGATCAGTTTGTGAAATATTAAGCATTAAAATGCTAATTTTGATTACTAAATGGTTGTTTTTTGATGTGACAAATTTCACGGTAGTACATGTATAACGAAGTTCAAAGGAAAATTATCACAGCTAGGTTTAAAAAGTTTACGAGTCTGTGCGTGCATAAGAGTAAGACTGGCATCTACAGAACCCTACATTGCGCGTGGCCCGACTCACACTTGGTCCGTTTTTTGTATGGAAAAAGATACTATCACAGACCACGAAACAAAAAACAATAGTAGATGAACGGGATTGTTTCAAGATGTTACGTTGTTTAAAATAATAAAAGACAAAATTACAGATTCTACAATCTTAAAATAAATAACACGCCATTCATTGTTTATTCGTTACGTGTCTCAAAAATATCAATGAATGAATGTTATCTGTAGGCCTAGCACAAGCATGCTTACTTAAAAGTAAAATTGATTCTAGTCGATTTTAAAACCGGCCGACGCCAAGTCGCGGGTTGATTAGTAATTTCATTACATAAAAAAGATTCCGGTTTCCGTTTAAATCTAAAAACAATAATGACATTGATTATAGGTTAAATTTTATTTTAGGTAAAATGAGTTTGTATTTTGTGGGTAGGTATTTCGTATTCCGCAAGTTCTAAAGAAAAACAATTTAGTATAGAAAGGTTCTATATTCATTACAATTATTTTCATTAATTTACTTTTTCTGTACATGTGTTACTTTTTCTGTACATGGGTGGAGCAGGATCTGGGCATTGTCATTTGGTATTCCCAGGTATTACTGAGGGTATTAGATTTAAAATAATTGTTTTTTTTTAATTAATTAAGCATAATATTAATCACAAAATGACTTACCGATGGAAGGAAACGTTTACTTTATTTTTTTACTTACGATTTTTTATCGTAAGTTAGGCACGAAAATAGGCACGCAAAGTAGTTGCTCTTGCGTTATTTAGGTCTATCTGTATCTGTGAATAAGAAGCATTGATCACTACGCCCAGGCTTGAGTAATCAAGGCGGATTTCAGAGTTTTGTCATCTAATTATAAAATCCAGCTTTCCTCACAATATTTTTCCTCCACCGACGCCAGTGATGTCCAAGATAAACTTAGAATGTACAGTCAACAAAAGAGATAGGTATGCAGATCATCGGAAATGGCTGAAGTTTACTTAGAAACCGATGGATGTTTTCCAATGAAATTTAATTAAATCATTGAAATGTTTATTCTCTATAAAAATTATTTTATTTTATTCAAAAATATCCATCAGTTTCTAAGTTAACTTTAACTGTATCTGACGACCCTGCCTTTTATGGATAAAAGTCCCTAAAAAATAAAGAATAAAAACAAAAATGGTTGCTCTGTGACTGAAAGTGAAGTACCAATGTGACTTTTACGGGAACCGATCACTTTTCCGAAAAGTTTTTTTCCGAATTTCATTTTACCGAAAACTATTGACCGATGTCTTTTTTGCTATATGCATTATTTGACATATTTTTAAATCATCGAAGTATCATGTGTCATAAGTATTATTTTACCGAACTATTTTTCGTCGATTTACAAATTAAAAAATTTTTGCTATTGGCCGAAGCCTCTTTTGAACTTTTTTCATTTGCCAAATCATTTATTTGCCATATTTTCACCACACCGAAACAACATTTTACAGAATACTAGCGGGCCCGGCAGACGTTGTCCTGCCTGAAAATAAAAACAAGTCCTAGAACTACAACGCCACCTATCGGGTCCAATTGTGAATCTAAACCATTCACAAATCCACTGGAACACACACAAAACATTTCATCAAAATCGGTCCAGCCGTTTAGGAGGAGTTCACTTTCATACACACGCACAGAAGATTTTTATATATATAAGATTACCTGGTAGCATTAATGTTCAATATAAAATAAAATAGTGTCATAAAAAATCAATAGGCTACAAAATTTTAGTGACAGAAACGAATCGCTGCAAAACCGACTTCACGCAGTCTTGTCTGCCCTACACCTCGAGTGTAATTTAAGCCCGCGTAGGCGCGGAGGGGTGGGGCGGCCCGCGAGCTGAGGAGCAGGCGGTTTGAAGGCTCGCCGCCGCGGCTGAGGCTGGCCGGCGGAGCCGGCCAGCAAGCCGAAACTGCGGTGGTGAGCATTAAAACCATCTGCGACGATAAGCTCGCGTGGGGCCGCTCAGACCCCGCAGCGCCGGAGTCGTGACAGAAACAATGCTTGTGCATGTTGCATGCCTGCTTGCATGTTTCATGCTTGTTTGCACGCTGCATGCTTGCTTGCATGCTGCATGCTTGCTTGGCAGAATGAAGCAGATATGAAATAGTGTGCACAAACTTTCTAGGCGTTTGATGAAATTTAAATATGGTAATTAAAACAGTGGCATAATTAATGTTTGGAATCATAATACTTTGAACAAATGTTATTCGGCTAAGTCTAACTTCGGTAAAAAGTTTATCGACCAAATGAAACGTCGGAATAACGAAAAAAATCGAATTGATAATAGGTCAACTGATACAGTGGCAGACGTGACTTCGATGAAGTAAAAAAAAACGAAACGATAATAGTTGAAAAGTTTTAGGTGAAATGAAATTCGGTCAAATATTTTTCGACCTTATGATAGGTAACTTATGAAAGGACTTTTACAGTTTCATGTGTATGTAAAGTCAGCAATAGCAATAGATCTTCCTATCTATTGCTGACTTTACATACACTACATACATTTAGTACATTTTTTACATACATACTTTTAGTCACAGAGCAACCATTTTTTTTTTATTCTTTATTTTTAGGGACTTTTATCCATAAAAGGCATGTCAGCCCCATCATAACCAAACCTAAGAGCAACCATTGGACCATTACGACTTTCATAAGGCTTATGTTTAACGAACCTCCAGATATAGTAAATGAGCTCCAAAAATAGTAAGTGATCACCAACATTTAACCAAATTATTGTAGAAATGTATAAGTTTGACTGTAAAAAGCGATTTGGTTCTGGCACTCGGCGGCCGCTGCCGCGGCACGCTCGTTCCGCTCGCTTGCCTCGTGCGTAAGGGGTCACAGTTCTAACCTAACCTAACCTTGTCGGATCCGCCCCAGGGGGGACTTAAGGGTCCTAAGATTTGGTGATCATTTACTATTTTTGGTGGTCATTTGGTGACTAAGATTTGGTAATCATTTACTATTTTTGGTGGTCATTTGGTGACTAAGCTTTGGTGATCATTTACTATTTTTGGTGGTCATTTGGTGACTAAGATTTGGTGATCATTTACTATTTTTGGTGGTCATTTGGTGACTAAGATTTGGTGATCATTTACTATTTTTGGTGGTCATTTGGTGACTAAGATTTGGTGATCATTTACTACTTTTGGTGGTTATTATATTTATTCCCCTTTCATAAACTCATTTTTTTCCGTAACGGCATATCCGCGCGCTTGTGTTAGGCTCTCTATATGAAATAACGGTCGAATCCGTATCGAATGTCGTTAGATAACTTGTGATACTTTTGTTGAAAGTTAAATACAATTATTTTCGTTTATTTGTCTCACTTATTTATCCTCACGCGAACTTACGAGCTCGAAATTGAGGACACGTTCTGCAGCTAAGGAAATAAATAATCTTTTAAGAATTTAGTATTTATGTAACAGATTGGCTAGCAGGTGAATAGTTCTTCTAATGGATTATAGTTATCGGAGTCTATCTAGAGCACAGCTGGTCTATTCTGTAGAAAGAATCATGGCGACAGCCGTACTGTATTCATTTGTTTGAAAAAAAAAACTTTTAGAGGGTTTAAAATATTTTCCAATGTGGAGAATACGTTACCAGGAGTAGATTGATATACTTACCATATTTTTTAACCCCCGCATAATTAAAATATATCGAAATGCAAATAACAGCTTAACGTCGTCATTTTGAATTTATTAAAAAAAAAGAAAGTGACAAGTGACATTAACGGATCTATCAAATTGACAGGCAAGTGATGTGAATCGTTGTTTACAATGGCGGAGTTGAAAAAGTACATTGATTAATCATTATTTGTAACATTATTTCCCATAAAACGATGCAATTTCAGTGTAAGAACTGCGAAACGGCGGCTGTCAGTGTCACTGTTTCGTCTTGTTTCGTTCTGAAATAATGAGCTTTTCGTTAAAATATTCACTTTTAACATCCATTTTAATTGCGGGGTTATAAAAATATTGTAAATGCCTAAAGATACTCTTTATGTAGCCAATAATACAAGAATTACAATTTCAACTTCTCTAAACATCTTTATTTTTTTGTATAAATCCTGCTCCTTTGTGAATTTAGCGGTCATTCCACCCGAGTAAATTTACCCGTGAAGATTTTTACAGAATAACACTGCAGGTTCTCAAACTTATTTTGCCCACTCGGAGATTTTTAACTGTGTAATCTATTATTAATTTTATTCTCATATATAATATATTATATTCTGTAATATACAGCAGTACCTAATAGTTCCAGGAGTAATAGTCTAGTGGTTTATTAGTATTCATTTTAACACTTTAAAATGAATACTACTAAACTAACGCTCGCCTGTAACGAGCGCTACACGAGCGGCTCCCAGCGAGCCGACGATTGTCGGTTTTTACCGCGAATCAAAGGTCGGAAAATCGCGATTGGACGGTTACGGTTCGCTAATGAGTACCCGGCTTACAAGTACTATAATATCTCCAGCTTACTTGGCTATTCTCCATTGAGATTGGTCGTAGCAGCATCCTTCAGCAGCGTCCTTCTGAGTACCATAACACCTACTGCGATCGCCAACATGGATCGGCCAAGCATGGCGATTACGGCTGAACCCCTTTGGGGAAGACCTATACTCAGCAGTGGGCGTCTAAAGGTTGACATGATGATGATGAGACGTACGACATATATAAGCCTTACCTAAATGGAGGGTATTCACCAGGACTTCCTACGATAAAAAAGCATTGTCAGTGGTCCATTTTTGGATTCATTATTCTTCACAATTGCAACTGAAAGACATTCTTTATTACGTTCAAAGCCCGTCTTTGTATCTGAACGAATAACGCTAGACGGTCATCAGACGAGAATAATAATGACATAATAATCTTTATAATAAAGTTACGAAACTGTAGTTTGTTTGTTTGTTTTTAATTTGAACGCGGTGATATCCGGAACAGCTGGTGCAACAAATAAAATCGCGGGAGTTGCGTTGTCCCTGATTGACCCTGGCTGTATTTTTAACCGACTTCAAAAAAATGGAGGTTCTCAGTTCGACCCGTATGCTTGTATGTATGTATGTATGTATGTTTGTCCGCGATTATCTCCCGTTTGACAGAACCGATTTTGATGCGGTTTTCAGAAAAATGTTTGTTACTATCTAGAGAAGGTTTAAGTATACAACAAACAGACATCCATTCGGCGCTTTTTGAAAAAATCAACAAAAACCGAGAAGTTGTTTTCGTTTCTTTCATCTTTCCGTCTTTGGAAGACTTTCAATCTCTGTTTTAACTGTGTTGCCGTTCCTAAATGGATTTGAGTGATAAGGAGGCACTAAAAAGTGGAAAATAAAAACTTTTTTGAAAAAAGAGAACCGCCTTCAAAAAAAAACTAAAAGGTGATAAATAACTTTAGCACAAAACACACATGACTTTAGTTTCGGAAGTCGGTGGCAATACAAAACAACAAACAGAACAAAGCCACCGACTTTCGAAACTAAAGTCATGTGTGTTCTGTGCTAAAGTTATTTATCACTTTTTAGTTTTTTATTGAAGGCGGTTTTCTTTTTTTTTTTTAAGTTTTACTATAGAAAAATCGGGGATTGGTAAGAACACTTACGCGAATGAAGACGCGGCAATAACTAGTTCCATTATATAAGTGCATACCAATTGAATAATATGAGAGCAGGAATTATCGGTTGCAGTAGATAGGTACTTATATTTATTGTGGTTTGCAATAGACAATTGTTGTAATGTTTGTGAATGGACTAGTCTTCTAGGAATTTAAAAGTGGAAGATTGAGAGTAAACGTAATAATAATAATAATATGTGTGGGTACATCACACACACGGTCATCTGGCCCCAAACTAGGCAGACCCTGTACTATGGCTGTCAGACAGCTGATATACGTACACAAATATATAAAAAGATATGTATATAGATAAACAGCAACCAGACAGGCAAACACAAGTGCTAATCTCACTGTTTTGCCCTGGGTGGGATTCGAACGTAGTTTAACGTAGGCTACGGAGCCATCAAACTGCAGAATACTTATATTTGTCGGCGTCAGGGATGGCTGAGCGGTAGCGCCGACATCGTTTAGGTTCGGTGTTATCGGGTTCAATGCAGTACAAATTTACCTTACTCTATTAAATGTGATCGTACAATACAATTCAAATAGGCAAACCGACAGTTTCGTACTAGATGAGTGTCCTGCTCCTGCTTGGTGTCTCGAGCAAAAGTGAGCTTGCCATAATGGTCCCCACTCTCCAACAAGACTCTGTGCACGTGCCGCCATTTTAGCCGATAACTGACGTCACGGCGTTTAAAAATAAAAATAAAAATAAAATTCATTTAATTCAGGCAAGACCCATATGAGATAACATAAAATAAGAACACAATACTGCCACAACAAATCGGAAAACAATGTCAAAAGTCGTATACATTAAAAAGGTCACAGAATTATAATAAAAATAAAATGTCAATAAAATTAAAAATAAAACAAATCACAAAATTATCCCTGAATTACAAATTAATGCAAAATACACACAAGTCATTCCCATTATGAAAACATGTCATTGTCAATACCACCATCCATGTATAGGTACCATCTGTAGGTACTACAATAAACAAATGGCTTTGGTGTTCTATTTATTGTTTTGTATTGCCACCGACTTCCGAAACTAAAGTCATGTGTGTTCTGTTTTAAAGTTATTTTTCATTTTTTGGTTTTTGAAGGCGGTTGTCTATTTTGTAAAAAAGCATTTTTATTTATCGCTTTTTAGTACATCCTTATCATCCGAATCCATTAAGAAATGGCAACACAGTCAAAACAGAGATTGAAAGTACAAGGTGAGAACATTACAACATCATCCATGTATATTTTATTGCTTTCTGCCGATAAAATGCCGAATATATGGGACCACCATTGAGGCATACCCTATCCATCAAAAAAAGATTTTTTAAAATCGCTTCACATTTGCCGGAGAAATCGCGTAACAAAACCTATACAAAAAAAAAATAAAAAAATACATACAGACGAATTGAGAATCTCTCCTTCTTTTTGAAGTCGGTTGAAAATTATAGTTATCACCTAAGACTGCTTCATTCAGAACGCTTGTTATTAAAATCTCATTAATTCGAATAAAGTTACGTCCAGACGCATGTAAAGTCGTCGTTGGTACCGGCTGTCATTTGTAGATCTTTGAGAGTCGAAGTTACTAAGATGAGGAAGGCAGAGGACTGTGAGAAATAACGCGTAATAGAGGCTTATGTCCAACAGTGGACCTCAAGTAAGCTGAAGTGATGAAATGATGAACCATTGATCAAACGTTTTTAAATAATTATATTAGTAACAACAAGTCATGGTGTGCCAAAAATTAACTTAACCTAAAAGTTTTGTACACACGGCTATACATCAACCTATGCATTTCCAGTATAAGCTGATCTCTAATTTTATGGAAATTCTATACAATGCGAGTTCAGCGTAAACTGGAAATGTATAGCTTGATGTGTAGCCGTGTGTACACACCTGTACAAACAAATAAAATTAAACAAGTTCTATTTTTTCCAAATTGAAAACGGGTCCATCCGACTAAGGAAAAATTACAAAAATAATGAATTAGTCAACTCAACCCCAGGGATCAGTTTTGAACGGGATCAGTTGACTAAAAAGCCATAGGCAGTCAGAAACCAGGGCCTCAAGTCTGCTATTACAATAGTGTCAGAATGGTCTATAATTGATTTCATAATATTGTTGATTTTGACAAGTTTGGTTGGTTCATAGAACATATCTATGATAGTCTGTTTGTTTGTTTGCGGTCTCGCCGGCGTGAATTGAAATACCATTACGCAATTTAAAACAGTTATATATCGTTGTGTACGCTGCTAAATTTTAGTGTTTAGTTTAGTAGGTACTAACAGAAAGTAGTTACACGAAAATAAATAAAATTGTATAATATGGGAGCTACATCTGCCAACAAACTGCTTTACAGTTTGGCAGAAGTATCATTTTTTGTAACTCTTTATGTCACCACAAATAAACGCATTTTTTTTTTTTTTATCTACTAACATAATGGCGTCATTATGAAAATCAATGATAGACCATTCTGACACTATTGTAATAGCAGACTTGAGGCCCAGAAAGTCTGACAACCGGTATTATCAAGGGGTACCGTGGTACCCAGTAACTACGTTGTGGAGGTCAGGTAGGAAGTCGCTCCATGTAAATCACTGGTATTCAGTTGTATCCAGTTAGACTGGAAACCAACCCCAATATAATTGGGAAAAGTCTAGGCAGATAATGAATTCAAATAAATCCATATTTTTAATATTATAAATGCGAAAGTAACTCTGTCTGTTACGCTTTCACGATGAAAAGGCTGAACCGATTTTGATGAAATTTGGTATGAAAATAGCGTGAACTCTGGGGAAGGACATAGGCTACTTTTTAATCCGCAACTTTGTCTACATCCACGACAACCGACAATCACGCGGACGAAGTTTTTTGATAATGCAATATAGCCTATAGAAATCAAGGATAAGGTACCTTCCTATTGGTGAAAGAATTTTTGAAATCGGATGACCAGTTCCAGACATTACCCCCTACATACAAACAAAGTATACCTCTTTGTAATCTTAGTACCTATAGATATTTTAGTAATGAAGAAAACAGACAAGTATAAACTACTATATGTTATGTGAAAATTCAAATTATATTAATACTTAACACTGACATAAGTCGCTAACAAACCTATAGCCTACGCCTACAAACGAATTGACCTTAAACCATTACAATAAATAAATAATATGAGATCAAACACTTTCACTATGAAAGTTGTAGTAAATAAAAGGTTTTCTATTCATATTGTTAGTTTATAATAACGCTAAGAGTTTAGTTAGAGTGATGCCGTGTGTTGCCGGCCGCGAAAAGCACCACCCCATTTCTATCCGTGGGTGTCGTAGAAGGCGACAGAGGGATATTGACCAGAGGATGGGCAGTAGCGTCCTTCTGAGTACCGTAACACCTACTGCGATCGCCAACATGCATCGGCCAAGCATTGTGAGTCCTCCAAAGATTAACTAAAACGTCCTATGTATTTTTTTTTGGTATTTTGTTGATTTTCTCAAAAAGAGCTTGATCAATTTTGATAAAATTTATGAGACCACTTCGAACTAAATCCCTTTCGAACAAAAAAAGAATTTTGCAAATCCGTCTATACCTATATGACAGAGTTATGCTCGAACATAAATTAAAAAAATATATATCATATATCCTCCTTTTTGAAGCCGGTTAAAAAATATGGGGCGAAGCACAATGTTGTGATAAAAAAAATCCAATTTAAACAGTGGCTAGTGGCTACGTATAGCTAAGGTGTGGCTACTTACTTACCTACAAGAAGTATGATCATTATTAGTGGTTTATTTAAATGCTACCGACTTTGGTTATGAAACCTGTCTTCCACTTCAGGCACCTTACCATCTTCATGCGAGGACTGCTTGAGATATCAAATAAACGATTTTCAAATGACAGGTCATCGAAATATCAAAATAAACAAAATGATACGCTACCGTGGGAAAACATTTCGATATTAGAGATGAATTCTGTCCAAGCGACCCCACCCACCATCTCTCAATAATTAAGTCGTCGTAACTAGTTCTACAACACGTTAACTAGTTCAATAATTTTCCAGCAATAACAGTTTAAATGTACATCCCAAACGTTTGTTTCTTTCAAATTAATCAGCGTTTAATATTCAAAAAACATCCAACACATCCACAAAATCATTACAGTAACTTCGAAACATCCTAATCAATTCGAATCCCCAACCTCCTATTGTTTGGCCACAGTTATCTTGTATCCCCTCCTTGTCCCTAGCATTCAGTCGGGACAAGGCGAGGAGAAAGAGTGACCAGTCTAGGACGAGCTCTGGCTCAGGGTCGCGCGGCGTGACCTCTTTTCCTTCAAGAGAAGCCGACCTATAACACTACCTGTCAACAGGAACAGTCACAATATAATTAGTATTACCATTGCCTGCGTCTCGGGAAGCAAGTAAAGCAGTTCCTTATATTTTACTTGGGGTTTGTTGGACAGAATGCTCTACAGCGTAACGTAGTTCGTTGTCTGTACTATAAACCTTTTAAACTACTTATTATTTTAAGTGTGTACATATTTTTGTCTGTTATTAACTTATAAATGGCAAAACAGATGATTGATTTTATGTAGATATTTATCGAGGAGTATTGTGTTGCCCCGTAACTGGGTTGTGGAGATCAGATGCTCATATCAGATGATCAGATGATCAGTTGCTCTATGTAAAATACTGGTATTCAGCAGTATTTCAGACAGGAACCCGACCGGAAAGGTTAGGCAAATGAGTAGCTTTTGCCCATGACTTCGTCAACAATTTTTGTAGGAAAATATAGCCAATAGAAAAATAGATATGATGAGATGCCTCTACCGAAAGCCCGTAGTCCAACTTTACGTTAGTCATCATTACGTTGCGGGATCCAAGACAGTTGAATCGTTTCTCTGGAACTCGTCGAGCTTCATTACCTCGGCGTTTTTCTGGTGGTCGCTACTTTGATTTTGACTTTCAGAAGTTGCAGTCGCCCAAAATAGTTTGAAAAAGACTAGACTGATGAGACGATGATAATTTTATCATAGGCTAATTTTAAAATATTCTCTAACTGTATCTATACGGTAGGCTTGTTGACGAGTTCTGCAGATAAACTGGTTACGATTGCGTCAGTCGCCTTTCACGAGACGATCCTTAGGTCACGCGCTAGTGTGACCTAAGCATGCTATCTCGATGAAGTTTTAGGTAATTTAATTCTAAAAGTTACATACTGCCTGTCCTTAAGAGTTATCCTAATGGTTTTTGAAATTGAGAGTTAATACTTTAATCTATGGGATATAGCCTGTAGGTTTTAAAATGTCCAGACATGCTTAAGAGTTTAAGCATTTTGTCGATTATGGAACACCAGGTTTTAATGAAGTTCCTCTCGACTTTGATACAATGAAAATAAAATCGATTCTAAGAACTTCATTTCTAACACCCGACATTAAATCTACCTCTGTACATTTGTTTACTTTATAACGTTATTTATGTACAGACGACAGCACATCAGGCCATACCAAATTGTCAAATTTTCCCGATAGAATATGAACCTTATTCTTTTGTGATAAAGTTGAAAATATATCAAAGAAATTTGACAGATTGGGGTAGCTTGATGCGCTGGTCTCTGTACAATATTTACACGAATAATAAACAAGAAAACCTATAACTATTACCTAAATTAAAAAACGAATACAATAAAACATCAAAAAATTTCTCCAAATCACCATCATCTGGGAATGTACCCAAGAGACTGGCGGCATTGCCACGTTGAATGGCAATGCTTAATCTCTGCCCGAGGTAAAAACCAGCTCTTGGATCACGGGAATTAATATCGTAAATAAATTAAGGGTCATATTTAAACCAAAAAACGTAACCCTACAACGAAATAGCAACGTCTTACCCCATTTGTAGGTAACATTAATCACAGCTGTGTCAGCATACGAAATACGCCAGTTGCCAAACTCGTATTGTTTCTTTTACTCATCGCGGAAACTATTAAGGAAAACATTTGAGACTTTTAGAAAAAAAACTGTTTCCTAATTATCTCTCGTGCCTTTTTGTTATGGATATCGTCGACATTTTGGTCATTAAGACTAATTTGACAAGTAGGTAGGCTCTGCAACAAATGTACCTATTACTCGCTTTTTTAAGTTAAATAGGTCTGGTAGGATTTTGCGCAATCTGGGTATCGTATTTGCATCATATTTTGAAATCGTGGAAGGATTGCACGGTCAGCAGCATAAGTCATTTAAGACAAGTTACTTTCACAAATTACTCATCTATTTGAGTGAACTGCTGCACGAAATGATACGATGAACTGCTTTTCAGCGTTTCAGATAATAGCCAAGAGGTTATTTTATCTGAGCCTGTTGACAAAATCCCTTTTCTGTTAGCGTCCAACGGAAAATGAAATTGTATGGAGTTGACGTTTGCTTACGCGATGTCACGTTACGCAAATACGTCAACTGCATACAATTTGATTTTTCCATAGGCGTTAACGCTAACAGAAAAGGGATTTTATCTACAGGCCCTGATTGATTTGATATCTATTCCATATTTCCTTATTATTAGTGCTCAAGAATCCATAATTCATACTAATATTATAAATGCGAAAGTAACTCTGTCTGTTACGCTTTCACGATGAAACGGCTGAACCGATTTTGATGAAATTTGGCATGAAGATAGATTTAACCCCGGGGAAGGACATAGGCTACTTTTTTTCCGCGACTTCGTCTGCATCCACTATAACCGACATTCACGCGGACGACGTCGCGGTCAGAAGGTAGTAATTAATACTAGCATGTTATTGACCCAGTATAGTGCATAGCCTTCTTCTCGTACAGAGAAGGCATGAGCATTGATAAAGGCGGATTGGTGATTTAAGACTTATATTTATTTGTAAGTCCAGGTTTCCTCACGATGTTTTCCTTCACCGATGTCAATGATATACAGGTAACCTTAGAAAGTATATATGCCATTGAAAAAGTCACATTGACACTTGACCGGTATCGACCCCGCAACCTTATACACGAGAGGGAGGATCCAAACACTGGGTCATCACGAAATCAACACTCCATACTTAATAATATAAACGCGAAAGTAACTCTGTCTGATACGCTTATTGTTAGATTGCCTTCATAGTTTTCACATATAGAAGCAACAAGAATCATGTAACCAGACTTTGTAAAAAACTTGATTTAAAAGAGTGTCCGTGGAGTTTCTTGCTTGTTCTTCTCCATAGAGACCTACCTACGTTTTGGAACGAGCAACTAGCTTCAACTCTCTGACTAACTGACCGACTCCTTGACAATTCAAAAGTGCCTGTAAATGGTTTAATTGAAATAAATGCTTTGACTTTGACTTTGAAAAAACGCTTTCCATTGAAACGCCAGAACCGATTTTGATCATTTGGAATTACCATCGTGGTGAAAGGATTAATCAGCCAGACTCTGCGTTTCCGAGTGCTAGCTGTCCCACTTATTACAGTGCCCAAAGTGCCCCTACACCTGCACCTTAGAGGACATTAAAAACGCCACTGATGCTGCGATAAATGTGGCTACCTACTGGGCCCAAGTAGTCTAGCATAAAGGAAAACCATCGATTCGAAAAGAAGAAGAAGACCGATTTTGATGAAATTTGGTATGAAAATTGTTTGAACTCTGGGGAATGACATTAAGCTATTTTTTAATCTGCGACTTAGCCTGCATCAAGAAGCTTATAGATAAAAGTGGAGGCAACACTCTAAATACCTAAGTGAAGACAACTGTGGGCGGACGCTCTCTTTCTGAATGCATACATAAGATAAAGAAAACACATATCATTGTCTCGTTCTTATGTATGCATTCAGAAAGAGAGCATCAGCCCACAGTTGGTTTCAAGCTTTTGTTCTAAGTGTTGGCGCCATTTATACCTATATCTTCATGGCCTGCATCCCCGATAACCGAAATTCACGCTGACGAAATGGCGAGCAAAAGCTAGTTAATGATAAAAACTGAAAATCACCTTTCGTTGCTGACCTAAAAATAGATCATTGTCCGTTGTGATATTTCAACATCATATGAGTAATGATATTTTTTAAGTATTGAACATAAGCACTAACACAGTTTTGCAGAGTTACTCCATATTTTATATTCTAAGTTTTTTACCGCCTTGACATGCAATATGTCAGACGTTAAGTAAAATTAATAGTATCTATAAAACTGCTTCTTACATCGTTATGAAATAGTAATAACTTAGTAGTTTTGATTACTTACTACTTATAGTGTCAGAACTTAATATTAATTACTGCAATTTGATATTGAGTATACCTAGATTGACTGTGATAGTAATTATCTCTTCAAAATGTCAATGGAACATTACTTATTGGCAATTTTTGAGGATGGTAGAATCGGCGCTCAATTTTAATATCGGTCTCAGATGCAGACAATTTTTAACGAGGTGAAGTGGAAGTCGGCGCTTTTCTGTGTGTTGTGGTTTGAGAATAGTGGTGGCGGGCTTGTACCAAAAAAAAAAGTTGTATTAAATAGTCAGGAGCCAGATAATTTGACAACCAGTCTTTTTTTTCATTTGTTTTTATTCAAAATCAGCACAAAATATAGTTATATAAGTTCTTTCATACACAACCTTATCTTACCAAAGGGTATCATGTTACCCAGGCTGGGTTGAGAAGGTCCGACAGGCAGTCGCTCCATGTCATCATCATCATCATTTCAGCCGAAAGACGTCCACTGCTGGGCAAAGGCATCCCCCAAAATGGGGGGTTTTGCCATAATCGCCACGCTTGGCGATCGCAGCATGGTTGTTACAAAGGCACAGAGAACGCTGCTGCCCATTATCTGGTGAGTCCCTTAGTCGCCTCTTACGACACCCATGGGAAGATATTGGATAGTGCTATTCTTTACCTCCGACACGCTTATTGTTAGATTGCCTTCATAGTTTTCACATATAGAAGCAACAAGAATCATGTAACCAGACTTTTTAAAAAGCTTGATTTAAAAGAGTGTCCGTGGAGTTTCTTGCTTGTTCTTCTCCATAGAGACCTACCTACGTTTTGGAACGAGCAACTAGCTTCAACTCTCTGACTAACTGACCGACTCCTTGACAATTCAAAAGTGCCTGTAAATGGTTTAATTGAAATAAATGCTTTGACTTTGACTTTGAAAAAACGCTTTCCATTGAAACGCCAGAACCGATTTTGATCATTTGGAATTACCATCGTGGTGAAAGGATTAATCAGCCAGACTCTGCGTTTCCGAGTGCTAGCTGTCCCACTTATTATAGTGCCCAAAGTGCCCCTACACCTGCACCTTAGAGGACATTAAAAACGCCACTGATGCTGCGATAAATGTGGCTACCTACAACAACAACCTACCTAAGACAACTGTGGGCGGACGCTCTCTTTCTGAATAGAAAGAGAGCGTCCGCCCACAGTTGTCTTCACTTAGGTATTTAGAGTGTTGCCTCCACTTTTATCTATAAGCTTCTTGATGCAGGCTAAGTCGCAGATTAAAAAATAGCTTAATGTCATTCCCCAGAGTTCAAACAATTTTCATACCAAATTTCATCAAAATCGGTCTTCTTCTTCTTTTCGAATCGATGGTTTTCCTTTATGCTAGACTACTTGGGCCCAGTAGGTAGGTAGGTAGGTAGGTATGATATGTGTTTTCTTTATCTTATGTATGCATTCGCATACATAAGATAAAGAAAACACATATCATTGTCTCGTTCTTATGTATGCATTCAGAAAGAGAGCATCAGCCCACAGTTGGTTTCAAGCTTTTGTTCTAAGTGTTGGCGCCATTTATACCTATAACTTCATGGCCTGCATCCCCGATAACCGAAATTCACGCTGACGAAATGGCGAGCAAAAGCTAGTTAATGATAAAAACTGAAAATCACCTTTCGTTGCTGACCTAAAAATAGATCATTGTCCGTTGTGATATTTCAACATCATATGAGTAATGATATTTTTTAAGTATTGAACATAAGCACTAACACAGTTTTGCAGAGTTACTCCATATTTTATATTCTAAGTTTTTTACCGCCTTGACATGCAATATGTCAGACGTTAAGTAAAATTAATAGTATCTATAAAACTGCTTCTTACATCGTTATGAAATAGTAATAACTTAGTAGTTTTGATTACTTACTACTTATAGTGTCAGAACTTAATATTAATTACTGCAATTTGATATTGAGTATACCTAGATTGACTGTGATAGTAATTATCTCTTCAAAATGTCAATGGAACATTACTTATTGGCAATTTTTGAGGATGGTAGAATCGGCCCTCAATTTTAATGTCGGTCTCAGATGCAGACAATTTTTAACGAGGTGAAGTGGAAGTCGGTGCTTTTCTGTGTGTACCAAAAAAAAAGTTGTAATAAATAGTCAGGAGCCAGATAATTTGACAACCAGTCTTTTTTTTAATTTATTGTTATTCAAAATCAGCACAAAACATAGTAATATAAGTTCTTTCATATTGCATAACAACCTTATCTTACCAAAGGGTATCATGTTACCCAGGCTGGGTTGAGAAGGTCCGACAGGCAGTCGCTCCATGTCATCATCATCATTATCATGATTTCAGCCGAAAGACGTTGCCATAATCGCCACGCTTGGCAGGCGGGTTGGCGATCGCAGTATGGTTGTTACAAAGGCACAGAGAACGCTGCTGCCGCCCATTCTGGTGAGTCCCTTAGTCGCCTCTTACGACACCCACGGGTTGATATTGGATGGTGCTATTCTTTACGTCCGACACCACACGGGCTCCATGTAAAACACTGGTATTCAGATGCATCCGGTTATACGGGAAGCCGACCCCAACATTGTCGGGACAAGGCATTGATTAATTGATCATAAATCAATTAAATCATAAATCAATTAAATCATAAATCAAAGAATCAGCATTGCCATACAACGTGGCAATGCTGCCAGCCTGTTGGGCACGTGTCCCGTTGACAGCGATGTGGACGAGTTTTTTGATGCCCTTTGAGATCCCTGCCTTTTTCTTAGAATTGTAAATAATTTTATTATTTTAATTTTTATGATTTGTATTAAGTTGATAAATCAAACAAAGAAAAATACGACCAAAAAAAAAATGTATAAATCAATTAAATAATATTAATTCTTCGTCGGTGATGACTGGTGTGAATTTTATCAATTTATTCATCTACGTGATATAACCTTTAATTTTATTCATTTTAATTTCATTTTGTGTTCTCTATTTACCAATGTTGTCATAGTTGAAAATTAATCAATATTTTTCTGTCATTATCTTAAGGCGCTAACAAGCGACTTTTGCAGATTTTCAACTGACAATCACGTCAAAATGTGTAGTTTAAATGATTTGAAAAAAATATTTGTTAAACTAGCATATTCTCTTAATCATTTTGTATGTGAATATTTTTGATTAAGTTCATATTAAATAGTTTAATTAAATTGTGAAGTGGTGTCTGACGCGGACAAAACATTGATAATCACACGAAATCTACCAGGAATATTTAAACGAAACTTTTACTATCTTACAGACAATTTTATTATCTATCTTTTAGTATACGCCTTTTTTTAAGGTAAAATACTTACTATCTTTTATTTAATGTTTTCGACTAAACTTTAGAGAGTTTTGGACGCAGCGCATACGATTCTCTGGTCGCTCAAGGTCGCCGGCGGCGTACAAATTTATTTCAATATCGGCGCTTATTATCTAGTAAGTTAGCTTATTTTACGAATTTATTGTTTAGTGCATGTGGTGTTTACCTATAAGTAATTGTTGCGCTGTAATCTAGTTTGATGAATGTTTTATGTCTCTGTAATCAGTGAAAACAGTTGTTGGTAAACTTAATATAATAAATAAATGACTGGTGATGACAGTTAGTAGTCATAAGTCATAACTGTCATAATCAAAGTGAGTGGTTACTGCATCTAAATGCGTCAGATTTTCAAACATTATGCAGCAGGTGTGTTGCAACTAATGGATTCACAGCTCGAGAGTCATTGAGTTATGAACCAAGATCCGAGAGACGCCAGACAAACTTCATTTAAACATGGCTGAATGTTTTAGAGTCGGTCTAAGTAAAAGCCGGACAGATCGATCGGTTAAAGGTTAAGCTACGCTTGCCGCGGTTGGTTTGTGGATGGGTGACTATCCATTTCATACCGAGTTCCCTCCGTGCCTCGGAAAGCACGAATAGCCGTTGGTCCCGGCTATCATTTGTAAATCTTTGGCAGTCGTTAAGGGTCAGAAGCCAGAAAGTCTGACAACCAGTCTTACGAAGGGGTATCGTGTTACCCAATAACTGGGTTGTGGAGGTCCGATAGGCAGCATGTGAAATACTGGTATCTAGTTATATTCGGTTTGACTGGAAACCGATCGCAACAACAGATAGAGAAATATGTAGGGTAGGTTATGTGTGAAAAGAAAACTATATAAATAAGATTTAGACTGATGTATGTACTGCGCTTTTGCCCGCAACATTGTCTACATATTCTTTAGAATTAAACCAGAGTCTTAAAATATCCCACGGTAGCACGGAAACCATCTTCATGCAGTAGTAGGATAGGAAAAGGAAAGAATGGTGGGTACCTATGTACGGAAGTGAAAAATATACTTTTAGATTACGCTTACAAAGAAAAAAACTGAACCTATAGGATCCCTTCGTTGTCCGTCTGTCAAGAACTGAAGACCCATTTTCTCAGGGACGGGTGGAGCTATCAAGGTGAAATTAGTATTAAATACATACTAAGACTTGCCATCCCTTAGAGCTAAAATGACGTACAGTCGCTAAAGTAAATAAGTAAGGGTCGTCGGATACAGTTGAAGTTTACTAAGAAACCGATGAATGTTTTCGAATGAAATTTAATTTGATTAATGAACTGTTTATTAAAACATCCATCGGGTCCTTAGTAAACTTCAAATGTAACTATAACTCCCTCGGTGAATACCTAGGTGAAGTGAGCTAGCATCCGATTGTAGTGATTTGTAAATTCTTAGCATCGGGACAGATGCACTTTACTCCACTCCGTTCACAATAAGATTAGACATATACACAAACCTTTTTTACAGTCCGTTCAACCGATTTTCACTTGTATTGCGTTGGTGGCATGACAAATGGCAGCTGCAAAAAACAGTTGTTATTGTAACCACTTTTTTGCGTCTAATGTCATCCTTAAGTCTACGGAATAGAAGTCAAAATCGGTTGAAGGGACTGTAAAAAAGGTTCGTGTAAATGTCTAATCTTACTGTAAACGGAGTATAGGTGTTCACCGAGGGAGATTGTAAGGCTACTTATCTCCTTTGATGGTCGTACATTCGCCACACTTGAAGTGTAAATGTTTATATCTTGTAACTCTTTGTACCTACTATTTGGAAGAATAAATAAATATAATTTATATGGTTATCCTTTTAACACAAAACGATCTAAACTACATATTTTTCCATGTTCAAAATATCAGCTAAGTATGCTCAAATAACGTAAGTCTGACGGTTTTGGGATCTTGGTCCATTATTTTGTAATTCCGTTCTAAACGATAATAATGTACGTACATTTGCTTCTTTTAAATACACGACCTTGCACATTTAACTAAGAAGAATAGGTACCTTTCTAAGATCGTAATAAGATGCTGGTTAGGTGACCTCATCATTTATTCTCTTTGACATCGTTTCTAATGATGCTGACATCATTAGGTATTTCCAACTGCAACTGTAGGTACTGTATTTTTAAGGTTTTTTCTATGTAATAGGTCAGGCAAGCGGCTTGACTGTATCTGACTTCAAAAAAGGAGAGTTTTCACAAAATTATTATACCGTTACATATTTTTATTATGCGTCAGAATAATGATGAGAGATTTATTTAATTTTTGGGTGATGCCCGATCGCCCCAAGTTCCAAGTTCCCCAAAATTTATATTATTAAATAAAATTGTACGACTCTGGCTTGACCGAAATCTAGAATGGTACAGTCGCTGAATCAATGCTTACGTACGTATTGTTTAATGTTATTAGTTATTGCTTAGAATCAATAGGAGAAAAATGTAATAGATATGTATTTGCGTTGAAATTTACGCTTAATTCATTAAATATTATTAATATTATGCAATACTGCGAAGTGATAGACACAAGCGACGTTGTTCTGTACATCAATAACAAGTAAGTAAGCGCTAATCAATTGTGGTGTTAATAAGTGCGAATGAGAGGGAAATATCAAGTATTATGATTTATAGTCTACATGATGTGTTTACTTACAATTTTCCCGAGCTAAAGGATTGCTTGCTAGATGCCTCCAACACAATCTAAATTCTTCCCTTACACTACATTTTTCCCCACCCGCTGGATAATTACTTATATTTCGAAACAATCTAAACACATAGTACAAATTATAAATAGAGATCTTCTAAAATAAGCTTAAATGTAACAAGCTGATTTTATTCTAACACTTTTGGAGACGTCAGTACGAGGAATGGTCAAGTGTGAACTTTACAAATTAATTAATTTTACATTTTGGGGAACTTGGAACTTGGGGCGATCGGGCATCACCCTAATTTTTATCTTCGATGCCCGAGGTTCGTCATGCATTACGTAGTCATTTGTCATTTTGCTGCAATGTTATGTATGATATAATAATATACGCCGCAAGGTGTCCCATACAAATTTTCAAGTCCTAAGACTTCAATATTAATGTACAGTTTTTAATGCAAGCAAGATGCATAAGTCAAAAGAATCAGTAGGGCATTTTAAAAAGAGTTTCGTAGCTAATCTAACAAGGAATTGAAATTTTTCTACAGAAAACTTCTCTATTGAAAAGTGTTCTCTATCTATACTAATACTATAGGTAGAGGAAAGATTTGTATTTTTGTATGTTTGTAACGAATGAACTCAAAAACTACTGGCCCAGCTTCAAAAATTCTTTCACTTTTTCAGTTGTTAAAGATAGGGTTCCTTGAGAAAATTCACGAGGACGAGGTCGCGAGCTAGTAATATGTATTTATTTTACGTTTCAAATGTAATTAAAATCGTTTCATTAATTTCCAAGACTTTTTTTGAACTTCAAACTTTGTATGAAAAATACCGTGAAGCGTAGATGGTCTACAAATCGAAATTACAAATGAATAATGAATTTAAACGACATGCTAACTGACACATCACAATCAATAAAACTAGATCCCAGTATTGTTAACGGATCTACCAATTTCCATAAAGTTACAACACGGCCTTGTTAGATATTTCTGTAACTTATTGTGTGAATCTGTGGTTTATCGCGATAGGTAGGTACGTTCTGTGATTCACGGCGCGATGAGAGATCTCTTAAGCGTATTTCTTTTGAAATCCATTGTTGGCGTGTTCCAGTTTTCGTACATTAGACCAGTAATGACCAGGTGTGACTGTTGTATTGTTTTTCGTAACATTTGAAAAATATGTTTTCGAATTGGTGCACTGTATCGTGGCTCCTTAAATTGTAGTAGATTTTATCATTGACTATCAGAGTTTTAATTTTGCAAGAATGAATTGTTTTAAATAGTCTATCGCTTGTCTTTGTGTTGTCATGTGTGAGAAGGTTTTTTAATTGTCCCAGATTTACAAAATACTGAAAATATAGAGAGATAGAGTAGGTACATCATACTGCAACCACTATGATGCTGTCACGGTACATGAATCTTTAAATTGTACTTATTTGAAACATAGACTGCTGACGTTTATAATGTAAAACCCTTCGCCCATTCTTTTATTTTGAATTCCTTCTAGAATTTTCCTGAGTCACCATTATCTTTATTTACCGAAAGACGTCCACTGTTGACCAAAGGCCTCCCCTACAGAACGCCACAACGAGCGGGAACTTGTCGCTTGCATCCACCGGTTACTTGCGACCTTAACGATGTCGCCGGTGCATCTGGTGGGAGGCCTGCTAACACTGCGTCTTCTGGTTCGTTGTCGCCGCTCAAAAACCTTTCTTCCCCATCGGTTATCGGTTCTTCGAGCGATGTGGCCTACCCATAGCCACTTTAACTTGCATTTTCTAGGAGCTATATCAGTGACCTTAATTCTTCGTCGAATATCCTCGTTCCGGATTTTATCGCGCAAAGCCACGCCTGAATATCTGGATGTAACTTATAACTTTTCGGCCAGTTTGCTTTGGCATACAACCTTTACAATTCCTACTCTTTATTGCAAAATTTTCATACAAGTTACTACCACACAAAGATTCATACTTTCGCTTACTTTTGCAGATAAATTACTTTGATGATGAATGCATACCAGGATCTTTACAAAAGATGTCGTGACACGTCAATAAAAGCTCATATTTTTCAATTTTAACTGAACTTTCTAAGTTTATCTTTCACGATGAAACCGCGGCGTGGAACATCGCAAACATGGAACCACGCCACCTTTTTTACGCTAAAATGGCCCTTTATTGGCTGGTCATCATCAGCATCATTTTATCTACCTTTAGACGCCCACTACTGGGCATAGGTATCCCCCAAGGGGTTAGCCGTAATCGCCAGCGAGGACGCTGCTGCCCCTCGTCTGTTCGAAATACGAATGGGGCAGTCAGGGCGTACATACGACTCGTACTTACAGACTTGGAGAGGCTCATCGATCAGTCATGGATAAACATGGATATGGATGGGTGTCCATCCATATCCATGTCCATCGACAACCTTTTAAAACGAATGAGCCAATATTTACCATCATCATCATCATCATTTCAGCCGAAAGACGTCCACTGCTGGACATAGGCCTCCCCAAGGGGGGTTTTGCCATAATCGCCACGCTTGGCAGGCGGATTGGCGATCGCAGTATGGTTGTTACAAAGACACAGAGAACGCTGCTGCCCATTCTCTGGTAAGTCCCTTAGTCGCCTCTTACGACACCCACGGGAAGATATGGGATGGTCCTATTCTTTACGTCCGACACCACACGGACAATATTTATACATTTTGCAAAATTTCAGTTTTAATAGAGCCACCAGTTTTTGAAGGTACTGCCTATTATACTTTATATTACCTATTACTAGCTATTAAATTTGATTTTTTTACGCGAAAGGCAATGCAGAATGAAATAAAATCTGAATGTTATTTCATACAGTAAGTAGTTCTGATTTGTAGCAGACAATATGAAGAAAAGTAGCAAGTGCAGTAAATTCAATTACTTTAGTTTCACAATTTTTACTTATGGAACTGAAGACCCGCAATTTCACATCGAAAGAGCCACAGGTTGCTGACCACAGAGTTAGACCGATTCCAATATAGTTTGGAAAAGGCCAGGCAGATGATGACGAACATACTTACAGAGTGATAGTTTAAGTTACATATTGTGACAAAACGTTTTACAACAATGGCGCTCTCTCCAATAACAATGAAAAAAGCTAATTGGATTACCAACTTGACTTTCTCAACGGTCAGCAGTTCAGATTATAATCTAGGAAGCGTGGAATAATAGTGCTAAATACGACGCTTGCGCAACCGAGTCGCTTCGTCTCCAGTCGCCATTGTTCGGACGATTCCGGCCTTCCGGTGCTGTTATTCTTATTAATTAAGTCGTTTATATCGTGTGTGGAAGTGTGTCAGTGGTTCGTAATGCTGGTACTTCACATCATGCCGTCACTTCACATGGCGTATTTGTACAAATATTCGCCTTACTTGGATAATACAAAGTGTACCCTATAGTTGTTGAAATAAAGTCTATTTTGTATTATCCAAGTAAGGCGAATATTTGCACAAATACGCCACGTGAAGTGGTAGCATCACACATGACGGATTTGTACAAATATTCGCCTTATTTGGATAATACAAAATCGACTTTATTTCAGTAATTATTGAGTACATTTTGTATTACCCAAATACGCCAAGTGAAGTGCCAGCATAATATTGTATATGTTTGTATTGGTCATTTTAATGCGGGTTAAAAGCTAATCGACTGTTTACGTTTATATTAATTTATTTTTGAGGTAACAGCGTGTTGAAGTCTTTTTCAGGGCAAGATGAAATCATTTTTAAGAATTTGAGTTTTTTAGTTCTTACCTTTTTTATTTATTATTTTTGTCCCACTACTGGGCAAAGATCCTTCCTTTTCACCTTCTAAACTTATGCATATTGAGAGGCCATTCCCGTAATTAAAATCGTTCCAATTCAAGTCACAAGTGCATCACAGCGGCAATCAATATGAAAAATGAATGTAAATTCTTTGATTTTGATTGAGATTAAGATTAATATGCGAACGTAGTTAAAATTATGAGAACAAATTCTACTAACCAAAAGTAAACGAAGTTTCTTTCCTGTTGCCACTGGTAGTTCACATTCAAATTTTAATCTCAATTTGACAAAAACGTATTTTTGACAAGATTTTGATATAAACTATCGTTGAGATAAGATTACGATTCGGCTTTGAAAGTTTTCAACTCAGATTATGAAACGGAACACTGAGAGTGAAGCCAAAAAAGCAAATACAAATCCAAAAGCGAATACCTACACTCACGTGATTGTATTCACTTTTTATTTTGTATTTGTATTTTTATTTGTTTTTTTTAACGATGTGGCGTTTCGTGCTATACTGACTCGTGTCAGTAGAGCACGTAGCGCGTTGTAAGTATTCGCTTTTGGATTTTAATCTGAGGTTTCTAATTAGTGGAATTCACTTTTTGATCGACACACCACCATTCTCTTTTTCACCATTCACTTCCACCTAAGTAAACCTAGTCATTATCATCATCAGCCGAAAGACGTACTGTTGAACATAGACTGCTCGTTGTAACG
This sequence comes from Charanyca ferruginea, assembly GCA_947361185.1. Lineage (NCBI taxonomy): Eukaryota > Metazoa > Arthropoda > Insecta > Lepidoptera > Noctuidae > Charanyca > Charanyca ferruginea. Next base: position 23,255,142 of record OX376069.1, on the reverse strand, counting down.
TTCTATGGGGGACCATAGAACGTTACAACGAGCATTTTACATTTAGCTCAAAAATACTCTCTCAGTCAAACAAAACGAAAAATGACACAATAACAAGTCCGTCTGTTCGGTAGCATTGACCTCAAGAACTGCTCGGCATATTCGCGTGACACTTTCACCGCAGGGACGTACGTTTCTTTCCGGAGGAGGTTGTGTGTCATCAAGACCCGGATTGGGTGGCCCAACCAATTTGGGTGCAGCCAATGACCTGCATTGTGTCATTCATATAAATGTTATTATTATTTTAAGTAGGTAGGTATGTTTGTTTTCTGCCAACATCAGTACTATATAGTGTGACTGGTAATTACGTAGCTTTGCTAGATAGGTTAATCAGAAATGAGGACATCCGCAAGAGAATCAAGGTTACCGACGTAGCCCGAAGAATTGCCAAATTTAAGTGACAGTGGGCAGGGCACATTGCTCGCAGAACGGATGGCCAATGGAGCCGAAAAGTTCTGGAGTAGTGACCGCGAACCGGAAGACGTTGCGTTGGAAGGCCTCCCACTAGGTAGACCGATGACCTGATAAAGGTTGCGGGGATCCGTTGGATGCGAATCGCACGGGACCGGTCAATGTGGCGACACTTGGGGAAGGCCTATGTCCAGCAGTAGTGGACGTCTTTCGGCTGAAATGACGATGATGATGATGCTAGTTAGGATCAACTATCAATCTTTGATTCGTCTTAAAAAAATCTTTAATTTTCACGTCAATGTTGGACATCATATTTACGTATTATACGGGAATCATAGTATATCCTTATGATTTCTGAATTTATTTACAATATTGTAAAATATTATTTTAATTTTAATAACAACGTAAGTAAGGAGATTGTTGACCATTCATCAACATACCAAGCTACCTTTTGGCTACCTTTTGGCCTTTTGGCCTTATCGAATGCGAAATAATCGAATATCAACTGATCGACCACTAGAAATCGAACACCTAAATATTCGAACTTTCATACTATCGAATGGTCAATAAATCGAACATTCAATTTATCGTATACTGAATACATCAAATGTTCATTTAAGGGGTAACTTGATTAAATTTTCCATGTGAATGACGTTCAAAAGTGGTCCGTTTAATGGTCTAATGGCCAAATACTTAAACGCTACTCAATGTTAAGATGCCGTTAAGTCTCGTTCTGTCTCTATCAATTTATGTCAAAGTGACTGTGACAATACCTACTAGACTTAACGGCTTCTTAAAATTGAGTAGCGTCTGCATATTTGGCCTTAACAGAAATAATTTGAATTCATTGTACATTTATGAACGTGTGGATCAAGTGTTCATAATAACTTAGATCGATCAACATAGAGATAGGTAGCTGGAAAGTAAGCAATCTTCTCTCTTACGCATAAAACCACATTCTTAAACCTGTTTCTATTAGGCGAAAAATGTGTATGAATTTTTGAGCTGGTCATCAGGTTGTCGACCTTAGTCACTTTTACTTCCACTGCTTCTAATCGGCTTACTCAACCATTTATCTAATAAATCTATCGTAGTAACTCAATAGTCATAATATTAAACCAGCTGTAATAGGTAGTTGCTATAAAAAATTAAATAAATATTATGGTCCAAGATCCGAGAGTCGCCAAACCTCCGTCATTTTATAATGGCTGCAATTTTGTGAATAGATAGAAAAATATGTACTTATAATTGAGGAGATATGCCACCACCATCACCATCATATCAACCTTTAGACGCCCAACGCTGGGCATAGGTCTCCCCCAAAGGGGGTTCAGCCGTAAACCCCATGCTTGACCGATGTATGTTGGCGATCGCAGTATTTAAAGAGACGCTGCTGCCCATCCTCTGGTCTATATTCGTTCGTAGCCTTTTCTACGACACCCACGGGTAGAAATTGGGTGGTGCTATTCGCGTCCGGCACCACACGGCTCTGAGAAGAAGATATGCGATTTTTACATAGCCCATAGATACAATACACCATTTTCTTAAAGAAATTATTGTTAAGAATTATATTTAATACTAGCGACCCGACCCAGCTTCGCATAGGCCTATAGCCTTCCTCGATAAATGGACTATCCAACACAAAAATAATTTTTCTATTCGAACCAGTAGATCCTGAGATTAGCGCGTTCAACCAAACAAACAAACTCTTCAGCTTTATAATATTAGTATAGATTTATAAATGCCTCTGATCTATTTATATGGGTGAAATGGCGGCTGACTTGTTCACTAAACCTCTAAGGAGAGAGAAACGTGCAGTTTTCATTGTTACTTAAAACAGTGTAGCATTAGCATAATGTGTTACATATAAAAGCTGCCTTATGTCTATATTTTACAGGATATTATTATAAACCATTAATCATTTTTTCCAGACATTTTTCAAGGGCTATAACTTCAGCCAGATGCTTTAAAGATCTGACCTTTAAGGGCGCGTATTCGATTTAGTGCAACTCAAAATCAAAACGATTGCTAGAACGGCGTAGCAGCATTGACACACACTAGTACAATACAATGGTCTGTTTGTGAGCACGAATCAACATCGATTTTCAACTTTATTACAAAAGCATAAGGTTCATATTCAATTGGGACATTTGATAGTTAGGTATGGCTTGATGTGCTGGCGTCTGTACATATTTAATTCTCCATACAATATGTCAAAAAAAAAGATTTCTACTTAACTATATTATTCCCTTTTTACTGTCATAATTTCATCCATGCTAAAATGACGTATGTCCTTTTTCTTTTTTTGTTGTGGGGAAATCCTCATGTATATATATAGTCTGAGGAGAATAGAGAGTTATGTTGGACTTCTTACCGACTAAAACCCCACGGTTCCTTTTATTACCATGAGTCGAGGGACCGGTATTCGCTTGACGGATCCGAACCTCCGTCTGATATTGGACCTTTGGTAAAAGCACCAGAGTAACCCGCAAAATTCAAATATTCTTACATTTTTGCAATTTACAGCCCTGTATCTGGTTGTATGGTAATAAAAAACTTAAACGCAGGAGTAGGTAATATGTGTTTAGACAATTATATTAATACAAATCATTTACATAGTTCTCCAAGTTACCATAATCCGTAAATGTGCCTATATTTAACGAACATATGAAGTTTACAAACTATGTTAACTTGGAAATTAATGAAATGTTGATGATTTTAATTGTATTAAACACATATTCGTTACTCCTGAGTTTAAGTTTTTAATACCATACAACCAGATACTGGGACAAATACAAATTTAGGGTAAAAAATTACCCTAAATTTGTATTTAATTATAAGTTAAATGTTTTAAATCTTTTGCATGTGTGGTAAAATATGGCAGAATTCTTCTATTTTTTATCATCAATTGCTATTACCCATATTTGCAAAATAAAATAGTATTTATCTTTATCTTTTATCATTACTCTGACTTAGCGGGCCACATCACCATGTGCAGCCTGATGACGTATGTCTGACGACTCTTGGATCTCAGTGCATGACTTTTGTGCAAGACTTGTGTATGAAACTTAATATAAGTTAAAAATCAATCAATACAAATACTTATTACACCCACGACCTCAATAATTATCGTTATTGTTGAACATCAATAATTTTGATGGCTTAAGCATTAACTATGGTTTATAACATCGTGTTAGTGTCAAATGTTGCTATACAATCATTTTGCAATAAGACGAGCACAAACCAGCAGTGCTATGGCGTAATATTGTAATAATCTTATTATCCGATGTAAATACAAATTGGACATGTCGAAATTTGACACGACCGTAACGTGCAAATGAGCGTTTACCTCGGCTGTAACTGCTTATGCATTTTGATGGGAATTTAATACCAGTACTGGCTCAAAGTTCGTGGTCATATTTTTTTATAGTTTTACCTAGGTACCTAAGGACGTGACTGTCGACGCATAATTGTAGTAAGTTCTTTGAAAATGTGCCAGGCAAACCGTAAGATCCAAATGTAATATTACCCTTTTTAATGTTCAGAAGCCAAATATTGGTTGTTTGTCAGTCTTAAACTATTGTGTCTCGTAATTAGAGATCGCTCTTACTATCCAGTTGGCCGGTCAATTATTTTATTTTATTTATTTATTTATCTTCTTACATCTATCTTTACAGGCGTTAACTTAATGCGACAGTGTAGCTATAAACTAATTATGTTAATTAATAAAAGAATCTAAATACTAATTACTACCCTAGAAATTACACCTTTAATATAACTTAACCGAATACTTATACCTAACAACAAAATAAATAACGTTATGTTCTAATTACAAACCATAAGTAACTACATTTAATAGTACTCTTGCGAATTCACTCATAGTGCACGAAAAAATGTCCAGTCTCTCATGGACTTCGTTCACCACACGGATTGTTCGGGTGAGGGGTGCTTTCGCCAGTAGATTGGTTCTGGATACAGGTACGTTTAACAGTTGCGGGCGTCGTCGCCTCCACACATATCGGTCCGGCACGCTAAGATGTAAGTGACGCAGCACTCCCGGATTATTTGCTACACCACGCAGTAGCTTAACTGCATACAGTGCGAGACTAAAGTCCCGCCGAACTCTGAGCTCGTTATACCCAACCATCCCCAGTACAAAGAGTGTGGGGTACATCAACGGGTAGTACGGATATAAGTACATATATATCCCTATACATAAGTACTATAAGTAAGGAATATATATATCCCTTACTTAATTAAGTAGTTACTTAATTCTAAAAATGGGAGATAATTTATTTGATAAGTCAGATTTAAAGAAAATTTGGGCAAACTTGAATACCTAATTAGTTGAATTTTATGGGACTGGTGAGTACCTTCCAAATACATTGATCAGGATAGTTTTTCTTTTTTATAATTATTATCTTTATGCGACTATTGTATCACTGCGACCATGGGCACGTGCCAATTGCTAAATATATATTTTGAAAACATCAAATGGTAAAAATAAAAATACAATTTAATGGTGCACTATAACTACATCGTTTTGAAGAAAAATAATCGGTGAACTAGTTTTTCATTTAATTAAAAAAAAACTCTGTAAGGAACCCTTCTAACGTAAATCTGTGCTCTTTGAGTGGATTTAATGATTGGAAGCACACTACCTGGTGGAAGTGGATACCTGGAGAAATGTCCATAGACGGATTGTAGCTGTTGTAAATTAGTAGTAAATTTTTGGCATCGATGTGTCGAGAGGGTTTCCGTTTCACGGTGATAATGAAGTCCTCGGGACTTCCAACAATGGAAATTATTTAGGATGTGTGGAGTTACTAAGTGAATTTAATCCAATATTTACAGATCACTTAAAAAAGATTTGGGAATCGTGGAAAAGATAACATTTCTTATTTTCTTATTTAGCAGCAAATATCTGTAACGAATATATTGACGTAATGGAATAACAGGTCCTAAAAAAAAATGAATGAAGTAAACCCTTTTAAATGTGAATTATACCTTGCAGATATTACTGACAGACGATCGACCTTAGAGAAACTTAAGGCAGACATCAAAATTTCAAGCAAAAGTTCTTTACATCTCCTGGGTTTTCCTATTTTGGAAGATAGTTTTTCACTTTTTATTGAAGAAAAAATTAAACACTTTAATGATATTTATATTTATTTAACGAACTGGATGGATTCCTCCAAAACTGGTGTGATGAGGCCCAGGATCAGGAAAGATGGAAGGCACGGAGGGAGACCTTTGCCCAAGTACGGGACAGAAGAGGCTAACAAAAAAAAAAATATATATATATATATAATATATGTATATTTCGGATAGACTTTCTAAAATTAATCTACATTCGACGTTTACCCTCATTAGATGTTGTTGTTTTGGCCCAAATGGTATGGACTACCTCCGCTCTTCATTTTTGTGGATGCAGCCACACCTCTTGGACCTAATTGATCAAATGAATAAAATACTTTAACATCAATTTTGAATGTGGCCCTAGATGACCGAAAGTGGCTACAAACCACACTCACTACCCATTCGTTTTGGTGGTCTCGGCGTCAGCAAAATTTCCAGTGTCAGATTACCGGTTCCTGTCCTCTGTCCACCGCACCGAAAAGTTAACCCAAAAAAAATTCTCCCCATCACTGGTTGACTTTGAAGGGCCGTGCTAGACTGATGCGGTGAACGCCTGGAAAGTGGCTTGCCCAGTTACAGATCGGCCCGTGAACCCATCTTCGCAGAGACAGTGGCAAGAGCCGCGAGAACGTTGGTACGGAATAATCTAATCAATACGTCCACCAATTCTGGTGAGCGTACCCGCCTACTGGCTGTGGGTGAGTGGGAGTCGGGCCTCTGGCTTCAGGCACTTCCGTCACCCAACATCGGTACCATGCTGAGTGATAATACTTTCCGTCTCGCTACATGCCTGCGTCTGGGCGCTCCATGCGAGGCTTCGCATCGCTATCAGTGTGGTGAAGCTGTCGACTACCTCGGACACCATGGCCTATCCTGCAGTAGGAGCGCAGGCCGAATGGCACGGCACGCCAGTATTAATGAAATCCTCCTTGGTGCTCTTGCCATAGCCGGGATGCCTGCTAGTTTAGAACCCAATGATTTAGCACGCGATGATGGGAAGAAACCAGATGGGATAACCATAATGCCTGGAACTTGGGTAGGCCTTTGGTGTGGGACGCAACTTGTGTCGACATCCTTGCGCAATCTCATCTTCTTAGCACGACGTGTTGTACTGGGGCGACTGCTGCAGGTGCTGAAAACCCCAAAAGGCGCAAATATAATATAATATATTGGAAGCTATATATTTCACCTGTTTGGGGTGGAGACTATGTGGCGGCCATGTGGTCCGAGTGCCCATCTTGTTTTTCGGGACATCGCCAAGCTGCTGATCGACTCTTCATGTAATCCGAAGGCTGGTCTATTCTTGGGTCAAAGAATTAGCATTGCCATACAACGTGGCAGTGACAGCATTTACAGCCTGGCATTTAGGTTAAATAAAGTTGTCAAAAGTATTTCAAAAACCCGATGGTCAGCCCGAGCTGATGCAGCAAGCGCCTTGCATGAAGGTCATAAACAAATTATAACTCTGATGTTCATGGCTAAAGACGATAAAACTAGAGACGACGCTCTTAATCTGATCTGAAAAATTATAAACTTTGAATTTATTCTAATATTTATAAGTAATTTGGAGCTCTACCTATATTGGAAAGAAGAGACAAACAAGTAGATAATTATCTTCAGAAAGAAACAATAACACTAGACGTTGTAACAAATTTGTTTACTTCACTTGATGATTTTATTATTTACCTCAGGGATAAATTTGATTATCGAACCGTCCGCCAAGGAATAAAAACCCAGGGTCTGACTACAAGGACCTATCTCAAAGAACAAGACAAGTCCTAAAAACTCACGCTAGATTTTTGATGGCGCCGTCATTTCTGAACTGAACGGAAAAGAGAAATTCAAAGTAGAAACCTTTCTTCCCATAAGAACATTAGACAACGCTCCGGTTTCTTTTTTTGCTTGAAGACTATACTTACATTTTAATAAGTTGAGACAAAGTTGCAAAGAATTACCTGAAATCTGTTATAAAGACGTTAATATGAGAAAGAGTTGGGAATTGAATGTATGCATTTAGCAGAACACTTGAAAATTGTTAATAGTGAAAATGAAGGAAGAAAGAATAGTCTATCGTAAATATATCTTATTTTAAAAGAAAACAAAATTGAAGGAAGAAAGAATAAGATTTCAACATTTCCAAATGTAGAAATCGTATTGAGTATATTTTTTAGCATGATGGTAACTGCAGTGGGGAGCCTTCCTTCTCCACATTAAAATTAATAAAAAAGAATGAAGAAGTGCAATGCTTCAAGAGAAATTAACCAGTTTGTAGCTAATGTTCATGTAACTGAAGAAGTGGTTACAGATTTTGCCCATCTTAAATCTAGACGAATACAAATTTTTCCTTTTTAATATTAGTGTCGATTTATTGTCATTGTAGATAAATAAATAAAAAATTTAGAACTTTACTTATCTACTTTCTTTGTTTATACTAACAAAATAGTGCTCTGTTTAGAGTTTAGGTCATAGGGGCCCCATTATCCTATTGTGCCCAGGGCCCCCAATAGGTTAAAGACGGCCCTGTCTAGCCACAATGGGCAAGTTGTTCCTAACTGAGTGCTAGGATTTGGTTACTAAGCCTTCTGTCATAGGCTTTGATAAGTGCTTAATTCGAATAACATCACGTCGCAGTAGAGATAGAAAGAAAATACCAATATTTCGTTTCGTTATATTTTGCCTATGCCTCTCTGTAAGTATAATCTGGGTATCTTTCAGGCACGAGTGAACAGTTTTATTCTAGGCATTTAATGTTCAATGATGCAGTACGTACCCACGATGTCGTAGGTACGTTTAAAAACAATTGCCGCAACACACATCGCAAACGGTATCGTCGTGCTTCTGGTGTTTAGAATTAGCATCAACAGTACCAGCGAGATTTCCACCTCAACAGACAATTCCTGTCTCCTTTCCTAGAAAACCTGCTTTCAAGCGATGGACTGCAATACGCAGCAGATGTCGAAACATGAAATACTTAAGCATGAATGTAATAAACTTTAAAAAGACGAGTCCGGACATAACTAAAATTCACTAAAACTTATAAATTTAAGCAATACAAACATAACTACGTTCAACTTCAATGAATTTGTACAACACATTTGGAAGACATGTTTCTAGCTAAGAATTTGGGAGTAAGCCTTCGGATTCTAGTTCATTTTGCTAAGATTTGTAAACACACATCTTTTTAAGTCGTGTGAATATCGTTTGACAGCTAAATTTGGAAGCCGTGTGTTACAAAAAAAGATGTGCGATTTAGATTAGATTCGACAGAAAAGGATTATTGCAGAATATGTTGAAGTGTGTGATTTAGTAAACTAGGTTTCTGGGGAATTAGTTTCATGTGCAATATCTTGAATACCTATTTAGTTTAATTAGCTATGCTGAATTTAAATATTAATTACCCAATTTATTATTATATTCTTTAGAAGAATTTGCAGTGCATGTTTATGCATGAATGTCAAATTAGATTTGGAGCCGAGTATATTTTGTAGGTAAATTTATTAAGGAAATTATTTAAATTGTGTGTCTTGTCTGGTCTATAAAATATGAGGTACCTAATTAAACTACCAAGAGATGTTTTCATTGCCGGTCCAAAATGGGTAAATTCAATGTTTTTAGTTTCTTTTCCTGCTATAATGTTAAATGGCGCCAGAAAATATTATGTAAGTAAATAAATAGGTTCGTAAAACGTTCAAAATTTTGTCGCAATTTTATCTTACCGCCAATCAATGTCTTAAAGTAAATGTATGTAAAGTGTATTTTGAAAGATTTAGACAGATTAGTTTATTCCGCGAAATGCCGATGCAAGTGCAGTTTGGATGTATGCACCTACAGCAAAGTAACTTGATTATTTTCGGTAGAAAACAAATTTCTATATTTTTTTTGGTATGCATTTAAGCGGAAATTGTTGATTTATTTTCAGCACAATTCAGCAGACTCACCTTACAAACCTTTTTCTTTTGTTTTATAAGTACTTACACATACGCGTACACGTACATATTGGGATATAATTATTAGAAAAGATATATTATATTGCGTATTCTTGAACTTTTGTAAATAACGTTATTTCTTTTTAATCTTTTTCTTTTTAAAAACGGAACCCTTATAGGATCACTTTGTTGTCCGTCTGCCTGTCTGTCTGTCTGTCAAGACCCTTTATATCGGGAACGCGTGTCTACGGTCCCTCGATGCTGTAAAAAAATCAACCCTCTATGTTAACGTGAAAAGAAGATACGGCCGTTTATGTCGCAAAAAACGCATTTATAATATTAAGTAGATTAAAGTATGGATAGTATGTATGAATTAGTATAGAAGTATGGATAATTATGTACCTACAAATATGTACGGAACCCTCGGTGGGCGAGTCCGACTCGCACTTGTCCGGTTTTTTTTTCACTTTAATAACCATACACCTGCCATGTTGTCTCTTCGCAACTCTTAGTTGACTATTAAGTATTCTGTGCTCAGTTGAATAGAGAATGCCTAGGGCAGTGGTTCCTAACCTTTTCGATCTTGTCACCCCCGGAGACTTAGCTAGGGAGACTGATTTACCCCTCCTCCCCCCTCTCATGTGATCAATGAATATAGTACTTACATATAAAAATAAACAGTTAATGATATAGGGCTAGGGCATTAAATGCACTGGCGAGCTAGATTCGGTGTTATTGGTCTAATCTTTGTCATACATAATGTATATTACTTATACCAGCTTATTACCTCCACAGAATACCAGTTTTACCCACGCAGGGGTAATTACCCCCAGGTTAGGAACCAAGGGCCTAGGGCATTAAATCCGCCTTTATATTCTTTTGTGCATGAAGTCTAAATCATCCTTATCATCTTCCTGCCCTTGTCCATGATGCTTGGGATCGGTGAAACAACTTTTCTTTTTCCATTCCGTTCTGTCAACCGTCATGATATCTTGGATGGCATGAAGTTTAAATAAAAAAAATACAAAGTTTGATAGAGAAAGAAGGATATTAGATAAGACCTGTTAGATACATGGCTAGTAAGTATAGGTAGCTAGGTACCTAAGTAAGTGTTTGACATTTACAATTGAATAACGAGCAATCAATACATTTTTATGGCTTCCTTATCCGCTGAGTACCTACATTCTAAAATAGCCTTATTTATTTGGTACAGAGCTTAGGTATTTATTGTCATAATTGTTTATTTTGAGATTATTATCAATAGCAAGTTGTGAGCGCTTTTTATGAAAAGAATATTGTTATGTAACACAAGTACATAATGAAATAACTGATGATAATTGGCTAGTTATATTCTGTTAGATAGGTAGGTACTATAGAGAGTCTGGCTGGTTTTATTATATCTAACCTTAATAAAATATTAGGTAGATATTAAGTGCGAACACCCAAATATTCCCAAATATTTTTATTCCCGAATTTCAATATTCCGATTTTCAAAAGTTCGAATTTCATAATGCCTAAGAATTATAATGTCTATTATTTAAAATCACGAAATTTATTTTACCGAATGTCGTAAATCCGATTGCTTTGTTTTTCGATTTTCATATGTTCGAAGAATCAAATGCTAGATGGGTTCTCTGTCCGATAAACGACATTCTAAAATTCAATACTTCGAATAAATAATGCTAAAATTAGGATTATGCAGAAATTTAATAGAATTTCGTTTCCCAGAAAAAGTTTCATATATTATTTAGTTCTTGTATTTTTATTTCGACTATTGTTGTTTGTTGTGTTTTGTTGTTATTGTTTGTTTTGTTACTTGAATATGAAAACTCAATTCAATGATTTTTTAGTCACATTTTTAACGAATATTGTTTGTTCGGCGCGTTTTTTCATGGAATTTATTTCAACGAAAATGTATATAAATAGACATTAACAAAAATATTGTAATATTGTCTTAAAAAGTCAATATGTTGTGCTACAAAAGTTAATGACAGAAACGAATCGCTGCGAAACCGACTCCACGTAGACTTGTCTGTTACTCCTAGAGTGTAATTTAAATCCGCGTAGGCGTGGAGGGGCGAGGCGGCCCGCGAGCTGAGGAGCAGGTGGTGAGCATGCTTGCTTGCATGCTCCATGCTTGCTTGCACGCTGCATGCTTGCTTGCATGATGCATGCTTGGTTTGGCCTCTATTGTTGGTGAATCATTTGGGTTAGGTAAGAACTGTGACCAGCGAAAGAAAATATTTTTATTCAAAAGTAATCCAATCATAGTTTCGAATTTTTATTACGTCGGACTTTATGTTATTCGAACTTTTGAAACTCGGTATTTTGAGAAAAGTAATTATAAACGTTCGGAATTTTGAAATTTAGGAATTATAAAAATAGGATGAATCTGAGTTGTTATATTAGGAATATTAAACCATTCGGAATTATGAAAATCGGCATTTTGAAATTCGTATTTCTGACTTTTGGAATACAGTTTTTCGTATTTATGGAGTGCACCCGTAATAAGTATACTTCATAGTAGTAGGTAGTACTGATTTTTATATTAGAGTAAGAACTGGGTAGTTCGCCACAAGGGATGTCAGGCGGTTTAGCAAAGAATAATATAGTAGCATAGAAGAAAGGGATATCCGGCAACTATCCATTATCTTATCGTTATACTCGTACCTCATGTTTACACACCTGTTATAAAGTTTACTATCCGGTGGGCTACCGGATAGTAACCCACTACCCGGCCGATACCTGATATGAAAATAAAAGTTGTGAGTTGGTTGGCGATCTCTGGGGGAGGCCTACTTTAAGCAGTGGACAGCAATAGGCTGAGGATATGATGTACAACAGCACAATAAAAAAAATTGCACCTACCTATTGGAGGAAGAGCTCATCAAAAACTCGTCCTCATTACTAGCGATGGGGTAAGTGCCTAGTAGATTCTTTGGCCCAAGATTAGGCCAGCTCTCTGGTCACGTGAAGAGGCGACGAGCCGCTGGGTGATGTCCCAAAATACAAGGTCAGCAGTGGGACTCCACATTTATCTCCACAATAGTTTTACTCAATTCTCAATTCTTTATTGCATTCCACAATGTAAACTTAGGTTGATATGGTATGGTATGGAGGAGCTCAAAGCTATGTTAACGCCGTACAGGGGGCCAAGTCTGCTATTTTTATAATGTCGTCCTTCCAACACGATCCCATTGTCATTTTGCTAAAAGTTCGTAATCTGCTAAATTCATAATGATCGATCCATGGTCGGTCGAAATAAAAGTAATGACTGCACAATGACGGTCTAATGGTAGGCCACTGATCAAAGGAACTGTCAAAATTTTAGCAGATTACCGCCTAAGTCAGTCTTTCAGTTGTCATTTTGTACGAGATTACCATTCTTTATCATTTCTTTCGATGGCGTGTCAGTGGTTGATCATTGGAAAGTCATAATGACGCCATTATATTAGTAGATTACCGAACTTGTCAAAATCAACAATTATGAAATCAATGATAGACCATTCTGACACTATTGTAATAGCAGACTTGAGGCCCTGATCGATCGGTCAAAGGTTAACACTTTAATTGTCCATGCATTACATGTAATGCACTGAAGACCTTGCTTGGTACCTACGTCCGTGCATTACATATAATGCACAAGTGTTTTGTACGACTAGTGTTGTTCATTGGTGTCCGTTTTAATCAAATCGATACTAAGTCCCGTGAAGTACGTAGCCCGCACGTTGAAGACATAAAAATCTGTTTTTTAAATTAGAAACATTCAGCTTAAATATAGTTAATTAATTAAATCACAAAAATCAAACTTAAAAGCATGACACTAAAAACATTCTACTTAGGTACTCAACCTTAAATAAAAACCACATCGCCCTAAACAGGGTTCCGTGGTATCCATTTGGTTCTATTTAACAAACAAAATATGTCCCCACAGCTACCTAGGAGTCTGTAGAAATTTCGCTTACCTTAAATATATTACGTGACCTCGTATTGACCTAAAATGTAATATAATTATTGGACATTTGGTGATCGGCACGGAAATATGCTTGGGACAGTCAAAGTGTTAAGCTACGCTCGAAGTGGTTGGTCTGTGGATGGGTGACCATCCCTTTCGTAGGTACCGAGTTCCCTCCGTGCCTCGTAAAGCACGTAAAGCCGTTGGTCCCGGCTGTTATATGTAGATCTTTGGCAGTCGTTATTCAAATTCAAATTCAAATTCTTTAATTCAGACATACGTCCATAGTGTTAGTATATCAAAATTACTTCAAAACTAGTGTTAGTAATTTAAAATGGGTATACATCCTCAGCTGGTGTGGATCCTTACCCAGTGGCGCAGCAAGGGGGAGTCCCACCGATCTCGAAACACGCTCAGGAGACTATTAGTGGCGGCGCGCAGCCGGCCGGCCATGGATGCGGTCCTTTTCAACCGACTTAAAAAAGGAGGAGGTTATCAATTCGTCTGTATTATTTTTTTTTTTATTATTTTTTTTTATTATTTTTTATGTTTGTTACTTGACTTCTCGGGACTGGGTGAACCGATTTTAATGATTCTTTTTTTATTTGGAAGCTAGTGCTTCCCGTGTGGTCCCATTTTAATTTGGTCCAGTTCTGAACTTGGCATCCATGAGAAAACCGTATAAGTCTTAAATTTGCATTAAGTATGTGCGCGATTTGTTACGCGATTTCTCAGGCAAACGTAAACCGATTTTGAAAATTCTTTTTTTTATAGATAGGGTATGCTTCAGGGGTGGACCCACATAAATTTTATCGAAATTGATTCAGGACTTTTTGAAAAATCAACAAATACCCAAAAATGTTACATAGACGACGTTTTAGTTTCATCAATCTTTGTAGTAGTTAACTTTCAATCTCTTCTTAATAGATTTGAATGAGAAGGAGGTACTAAAAAGCGGAAAATAAAAAGCTTTTTACAAAAAAGCGTTCAAAAAGTGAAAAATAACTTTAGCACAGAACACACATTGACTTTAGTTTCGGAAGTCGGTGGCAATACAAAACAACAAACAGAACAAAGCCACTGAATTTCGAAACTAAAGTCAATGTGTGTTCTGTGCTAAAGTTATTTTTCACTTTTTGAAGGCGGTTGTCTTTTTTGTGTAAAGCTTTTTTTCTTATTATGGCGTAAAAATCATCCGTGCGCGCCTCCGCAAACATACCGGACGCACTACAGCGCCACGACAGCCCCAACAGTATCCTGAACGCGTTATTGTATTGGACACGCAGATCGCTGTATGGCCTTTGTGTAAAACTGGTCCAAAGACTGCACGTGTAAAAAGACTGGCAGAAAGCTTTAAAAAGAGTTACCTTAACTTGATTTGTACAACGTGCAAATCTTCGAACCAGCATGTTACATCGAACAGCCAGCGACCTGCGCTCCCTCTCTATGTCTATATTATCTCTAAGATCCTGTGACCCAATGACCCAGGTACTTAAACTTAGTCACCCATGTTATAGGAGCGCCACAGAGCGAGACACTGGGGACATCTGAATAGTTTATGCCACGCGCTTTAAACGTTATGGGTATTCAGAATAAAGAAAGTCTGACAACCAGTTTACCAGTCTCACCACAGGGTATCGTGTTACCCAGTAACTGGGTGGTAGAGGTTTGATAGGCAGTCACTTCATGTAAAACACTGGTATTCAGCTGCATCCGGTTAGACTGGAAGCCGACCCCAATATAGTTGGGAAAAGACTAGGCAGATGATGATGAATGTAGGCTTAGGTTGCTTAGGTGATAAACATTTGCCAAAGATAATATCGTAGACCCTGTCGGACACAGCAAAATTCTTCTTTTTTTTCAGGCTTTCCGACCGCGAACGTTACGTTGTTAGTTACCTACATACGTTCACTTTTAGCTTATAAACCAGGGCCTCAAGTCTGCTATTACAATAGTGTCAGAATGGTCTATCATTGATTTCATACTTGTTGATTTTGACAAGTTTGGTATTCTACTAATATAATGGCGTCATTATGAAAATCAATGATAGACCATTCTGACACTATTGTACTTAATAGCAGACTTGAGGCCCAGTACGAAAGATGGTAACTGTTACCTAATAATAAGTAAGTACTATGTAAGATGTGAATACTTATTTGACTACAATGCAGCGAAGAAAGCTCTTTTATTTATCTAAGTAGAAAAGAAAGACTTCACATTCACAATATTGTTAGTAATATTAATATGATCGTAATAGACACTTTATCTAAATAGGTACCTACTTTCCACTTTTTTTCTCATCTTTTAATAAAAACAATGGATTGCCAAATTACCAACGTTTTTTTTTTGCAAAAAAGTGATTAAAATTTATGTTCACACGATAAATGTGTAGGTACAGTATTACACCATATTTCAATTGTTTCTAAATTGCAATACCTTGTTCAAAATTTCAAGGTACAAATAGTGGGCGTTGGGCAAACGTGAAGAATCCCACACGATATCTTATTGCCTTGTTAACATGACAGGAGCCGCAATAAGTTGCCAGATATTGCTAAACAAAGGCACTGTTCCACTGTTGAAGCTCTGTTTTCCTGCGGTATTTTTACAGTGTGATGGTACTCAACGGTCCAACAGAGAAGCCGCCGCACCACAGACTTCTACGCTCTTGAGTAGATAGAAGAATTATGTAGCTAGAAGAGATTGTGTACTTTTAAGTGATAGAAAAATGTTTAAAGTACACGATCTGATATATTTTGTTGTACTTTTTTAATGCATTATTTTATAATAAATAGATTTATTGAAAAGTGCGATTTTGCCAGCTTTATGCTATGCTGGGCTCTCGTTCAGCTATTATTTTATTTTGTAAACTACCATCCGTTCTATCGCAAAAATTGCTGATCATGTCATTAGGAAAGCTGTCACGCCGAAGTGGAATGGGGCTGGACACAATATCTTCCGCTCGCAGTGGAAGCCCGGCTTAAGGTGCTCTTGCAAAGCAAAAAATATTTAAGAATCAATGTGTCAATATTTACACTACTTACGTAGGTACTTGTAATGTATCGTACTTGACCCTTCCTACACAGTTTACACAGCCCTTTCTTGGTAAATAAAATTGGCGTGTAGGTAGACTATCATGATACATTGCACCATATTTTTGACCATCAAGAATTGTACCTACCTAAGATGATAAGTGAATCCAAGGTGATAACGTCATTTGGAAACGTATGCTATCTCATGAAAAAGTATGCACAAGTGTAAGGATAAACAGACAACTGTAGTCAGTAAAAGTATTCGATTCGAGCCGATTTCCAATTTCGAAATTGTCCTAGCAGTTTGGTTTAGTTTTATTAGGTAAGACAAGCATAATTAATATCAACATCATCATCATCTGCCTAGCCATTTCCGACGTAGGTACCTATGTTGGGGTCGGCTTCCAGTCTAACCGGATGCAGCTAAATACCAGTGTTTTACATGGAGCGACTGTCTATCCGACCTCCACAACCCAGTTACTGGGTAACACGATACCCCTTGGCAAGACTGCTTGTCACACTATCTGGCTTCTTCTGACTACCCATAACGTCTGTCAAAGATCTACGAATGACAGCCGGGACCAACAAACAGCTTTACGTGCTTTCCGAGGCTCGGAGGAAACTCGGATCGGTATTACCTAAATGGATGGTCACCCATCCACAGACCGACCGCGGCAAGCATAGCTTAACCTTTGACCGATCGACCTGTACGGCATTTACTTAGCCACGAAGGCTCGGAGAAAACTCGATCGGTATTACCTAAACGGATGGTCACCCATCCACAGACCGACCGCGGCAAGCGTAGCTTAACCTTTGACCGACCGACCTGTACCTACGGCATTTACTTAGCCACGAGCTCCTCCGTAATTAATATCACCCATTGACATAAATATAAGAATTAAGCTTTACGACACGGCTATTTTCAATTTAGAAATCGATTTTTACGTTATATTTAAGTAACTACTCCAAATGCTCGTGGTAAGCTTTAACCATCTTAGCAGAATAAAGAAAAGTACAATACGGTCAACGTAACTTGGCGCGTCTGAAGTTAGCTGTTTGGCTGCGCAATGGAACTTTTAGGAACGAAATTGTCTACTGCGCAGCTAATCGGCTAACTTCAGACGCGCCAAGATACGTTGACCGTACTGTAAAGAACTCAAAATACTTAGATCCGGCGGCCTGTGGCGTCACGGCCCGGGATTTTTATGGGACGAAGCATGATATACCGTAACATTGGATTTACCTATAGTTGAAATTTCAGTGATAATCGTCGTGGGTAAAAAAAACAATGGATGATTAAAGGACGCCGGGTGTCAGTATGACTTGTCTACAGCTGTCCGTTTTTATGTTCATCTAGCGTCTTCAACTTTCAGTTAATCTCGCCTCAAGCGCATTCAATATTGATTGCCTAAGGGCCTAAGCACACCACGTTTTTTAAACGCGCCGTCGACGCGCGTTTCATGAATGAGCTTCGTTAATTTTTTAAAATAATAGAGATATACTTACCTACTTAATAACAATAATGACAGTCTATTATTGTCTCCCTGCTGTTAATATTATTATTAAGTAGGTATATCTCTATTATTTTAATAAATTAACGAAGCTCATTCTTGAACGCACTTCGACGGCGCGTTTAAAAAACGTGGTGTGCTTAGGCCCTAAGGCTTGTTTCACAGTGTACCACAACCACACCAACCAACTTGTAACTTCGTACTTACTTGTAGCTACGTTATCTGAGTCTGATATATCTTCCCCTCGGCAGCGTCAAGATCAAGCAGTGTTTACCTGTGAATAGTGACGCTGCGGCTTTTTGTAGCTGCGGTGTCGTACCGACAAAGTGGTCAGTGTGAATTAAACTATTCAATTTTATAAAAAACTGGCTGACCCGACAGACGTTGTCCTGTCCCTATCTACCTTTTATTTTTATTTTTTTGCGCGGTGGAAATCCTCATGGACTTCCGCCATCGTGGGGGTGACGGAGGGGCATGCCGGACTCCTACCGGCCAAAACCACCGCGGTGTTCCACCTCTGCCCATGGCCACCTTACACCTACCCTAACCCTTAACATTTAGGGGGATGAAAAATAGATGTTGTCCGATTCTCAGACCTACCCAATATGCACACAAAATATCATCAGAATCGGTCAAGCCGTTTCGGAGGACTTTAACTACAAACACCGCGACACGAGAATTTTATATATTAGAGATTGTGCCCGACTACGAGGTTTTGCTGTGGTACGTTTGAACAGACCCTAAGACGCATGAAAGAAAGAAAGAATGAAAGAAAAACCATTTATTGGCCCGCACAGGACAAAACATACAAATAATAACAAGGTTGAATTATTTTCGTAAAATAAAAAACAAAAAAACAAAACGAAACCACCACCACCACCACCACGCGGCCTGCTTGTCGTCTACAGCTGTGCGCTTTGGAAAAAGAAAAGATGGACATATGTGTACTTGTATAGCTATTTGTGAAGTATATTAATTAGTAAGTACTTATTAACTGCAAGGAAAACACGAAAGAAATGAATATTTGAAGAAACGAATCAAAATATTGAAAGATCAAAAAAAAAAATATCTGAAATCAACGCGTCGTTTAGTTTTATTTGTGTAATTTTTGTGCTCATGATTTCACAATACTTAATACTTACTTAATTAATTATGTTTGACCGCCAGTCATGTATAGATGAGAAACTAAACCGTGCCACAGATTATATAATACTGTGCCCAGTACACCACGGTTACTAGATGACAGACGAATTACTACTCAATGGATTTACGCATAGAATTGTAATTCCATAGCGAGCCGGCGCTTAGGGCACGTTTATTTGCTATTTCGACGTGGCAGTCAAAAGGTTCATTTACAACGTTCGGAATGTTGTACACACGGCTACACATCAAGCTATACATTTCCAGTTAATGCTGATCTCGCATTGTATAGGATTTCCGTATAATGCGAGGTCAGCTTATGCTGGAAATGTATAGCCTGATGTTAGCCGTGTGTACGTAATCCACCGGTGACGGATTAGCGTGTGCTACGGGCGCTTGTTTAACTAGATTTAGCACCTACGGTATTGCATGCGCTATATATATATCTAACGCTTCACGCAAGCGTCAGACGATAAGGCAGATGAACATTAAAATGTGCACTAGTGTGAACATACCTGTATAGTACGTGCCACGAAAGATGAGACTAGGCACAGACTTGATTTGACTTGCGCAGTACTCGATTTAAAGGTAAGAGACATTGGTGCCGATTCCCTTGTTCACAAACTAAATTAAAATTAGGCATTTTTTTCCTCTTACTACCAGGCAGCTGAAGAAAAGGACGGCGACAAACAAGGACTAAGTTAGAGATGTCAAATTAGTTTTTTCCCCGAACTTCGCATTCTGAAATGATAACTAAAAATAAATAAAAAAATAAAAATAAAAAACTAAAATTGTATGAACATTTCAGATCAACTTAAATTGACAGCTCTTATTAATATGTCTCCTTCTTGTTTTATTGGAGAGAAAGAGATATAAATAGCTTAAAATTAATTTAGTTCGTGCACAACAGAATTGGCACCATTAAGTCGAGTACTGCGCAAGTCAAATAAAGTCTGTGTCAAGTCTCATCTTTCGTGGCACGTACTATACGTGTTTGAAATTCAAACTATCATGACATTACGATTATATTGTTTCGGCACAAAAAAATCTCCGTTCACAAAAAATCAAATCGTTTATGCTTTATCTATATGTCCATTTAGAAAATCTCTTCGATTTTAGGTTCCTGAGCTCCACGAATCAATGTTGTAACAATATAAACAAAAGATTTGGCCTATTAGTCGATTTCAAAACAGCATATATTTTTTTTATTTGACTTATCATTGTTTTGATGTTTTAAAAAAAACCACAATATATTATCACAATAAAAAATTTATTATCTATATAACATAACATTGGGCCATAACCATAGAATGAAACGACTGTATATTACATTGTATATATGTATATAGGCTATACATGGCTTTAGGCACGTTACATTAACTGAGCAATGTTTCACAAATGTACAAAAAAATATATCAACTATTCTATGCTATCCTGGTACTTTTTATTGCGTAGTGTTGCCCTTTTTCTCAAAATAAACATGTTTGAGCACATAGAAGAAAGTTTGTTCACTTAAACTAAGTTAATAATATCAAAAAACTTGTATGGAAGCGTAGTTTGTTAAAATTACAGATTTGTAGTTCTTAAAAAGATACTTTTATTGCGACAAAATACTTTCAAAGAACCATTATAAGTATGAATTCATGCTTTTGATGGAATTATGTGAAAATGTTTTTTTCTTTTCATAAAGTGCATGATTGTTATTATTAATTATGACGATAGCAGGTTTTTTTATTATTATTTAAGTTTAAATAAATAAAATTGTTGCACTAAATCTTAATCTAATGACTTAATGGAGCGTTTTACATGAACTTGCCATGTAATCTACATTTTTTTTTTATATGTGAAAATAATGATAGATCTGTCTTTTTATCTCTTTTTTCATTGACTAAATTAGCGTAACGTGCCTTGGGTACCTGGTGACAAACGCATAAACAAAAAACGTGGACAACATAGCTATTAATAATTTAAATATAATATAAATATCCATATCATACTGGGCCTAACAAAACTAAAAAAAGTTATTGTTACATACGATTTTCGACCTCATCCACATATACATATCAACTATGTATTTCAATTCATATTTTTAAAAGATTATTGCTTGTCGACTAATATGGACTACATATAAAAATATTTTTATGTTACATAGAGTAGGTACTAAATGAGTTAGAATAATATTCAAGACAAGTAGACGTTTATTCGACGTTGCACGCTTACATTAGTGTACAAGCAACAATCGCCCGTATAAAAAGGAGAATAAGACACAAAACGGTTTGTGTGACGAGGGAAATATCGTTAGTGCCGCCAGGTACCGACTTAAAAACGAGCGGTGTGATGTTTTACATGAAATCGTCGTAGTCATCGTCGAAGTTGCCGTATGTGTCGTATTGATTGAGATGTGCCTGGAAAGAAAAGAAATGTGGCGTTTAGACAATAAAAAAAAAATATTTGTCATAGTCAGTGTGGTACACAAAAACCGGACAAGTGCGAGTCGGACTCGCCCACCGAGGGTTCCGTACATATTTGTAGGTACGGTCACCAAAGGAGATAAGTATCCATGGCGCCGGAAACAGTTGAAGTTTACTTAGAAACCGATAGGTTTTTATGAATAAAATAAAATACAATTTATAGAGAATAAATAGTTCAATAATTTAATAGAATTTCATTTGAAAGCCGCCATTGGTTTCTAAGAAATCTTCAACTATTCCCGACGACATGGATACTTATCTCTTTTCCATACTTCTATACTAATCCATACCTACTATCCATACTTTAATCTACTTAATATTATAAATGCGTTTTTTGCGACATAAACGGCCGTATTTATTTTTCACGTTAACATAGAGGGTTGATTTACAGCATCAAGGGACCGTAGACTTGAGTATATGGTTTTAATTTCAACTCGATACCTCCACGCGTTCCCGAGATAAAGGGTCTTGACAGACAGACAGACAACAAAGTGATCCTATAAGGGTTCCGTTTTTTCCTTTTGAGGTACGGAACCCTAAAAACAAAGAATATGGGAATAAATTTTTTAAAAATGCATCTTCCAACCGAATTTAGGCCACGGAGGCCAATTTCAATTAAGAGTAGCCAAGTACGCGGAGATATCATAGTGCGCAAGTGAGTGCGCAAGTGTGTGCGCAAGTGTGTGCACAAGTGTGTGCGCAAAGGTAGATGAAGCACACACTTACAGTGGAGTCCGCGTTTGGGCTAGCGTAGTGTGGACCGCCCTGCGGCAGGATGGACCGACGATTTGAAGGTACAGTGGCAACAGATGAATGCGGGCTTTCCAAGACCGGGGTGGTTGACGATCACTAGGGGAGGTCTACGTTCAGCAGTGGACGGCAATAGGCTGATATGATAATATATAATATAATAATATAATATAATATGTGGGGACATTTTCACACACGGCCATCTGACCACAAACTAGGGAGACCCTGTACTATGGGTGTCAGACAGCTGATATACATACACAAACACTTTTTTTTTTTTTTGTAAATACATACATATATAGATAAACAACACCCAGACACAAAGCAAACACAAATGCTCATCACACAAATGTTTACCCTGGGCGGGAATCGAACCCGCAACACGCTGTGCAGCAGTCGATCGCTTAGCCACTGCGCCAACCGTCTCGTCTGATAATAATGATGTGTGCCCAAACAAAAGTGCATCCCCTCTTCCCTCACTCTCTTAGTCCGGTGGGACGGCAATACGACAAGACCTAGGATGATCAGGCGCAGGACCAACGGCTATACGTGCTTTCCGAGGCATGGAGGTGTCACACCATCTACTTCCAAACTTCGTGCTGTTATCGAGAAATTCTCAAACAAAAACTCAAAATAACCCGAACCCAAAAACCCAATGAACCAACGGGGCAGCCACAAAAACAAAAAAAGATATTATTACGTGGCCACAGCTACAAAAGTTCAGTAAAAATGTCAGACCGCTAGTGCATGACCACTAGTTTTCAACTGGACCTTGGGTTGTGATGTGTTACGGATGTAAATCAGCTTTATAGTGCCACATAGATACATATAAAACGTGTAGCTAATTATTATAATGAGAGTAGAATGTAATGAATAAAATTGATCAAGTTTTGCACGTTGTATCGGATCGTAAACGTCTTTTGCTGACCAAAAATTTAAATGACGGCACACAAATGAGTTTATATGGCTTGAACAGAGATGCCCTTATCTTTTTGAAAACAACAACATTAACCTCGCATTCTTTGGGCATGCGTTTAACAACTCTATTCTGTATAAGTTCAAAGTTCAAATTGCGATAAGACTAAGGTCGCTTTCAATAATGCGATCTGCGGGGCAAATTCTTATAACTTTTAAGAATGTGTGTGCATTCTTAGCTCGTCCTCAATTTGTCCAAAATTACTCTATTTTACCTACATCCGACGCACAGAGTCGCGGGTTCGAATCCCGCCCAGAGCAAACATTTGTGTGATATCACTTGTGTTTGCCTTATAACTCAAGAACGGCTAAACCTATTTGGCTGAAAATTGGTGGGGAGGTAGCTTAGAACCAGGAGACGGACATAGGATACTATTTTTTTTTTGTGTAGGGTAGGTGTAGCGTAGGTGTAGGGTAGGTGTAGGATAGGTAAATAGGCAGGTAAGTAGGTAGATAGGGACAGGACAACGTCTGTCGGGTCAGCTAGTATAATATATAGCAACCCGATCCGGGTTCGCATGGGCCTATAGCCTTCCTCGATAAATGGACTATCCAACACAAAAATATTTTTTCAATTCGAACCAGTAGATCCTGAGATTAGCGCGTTCAACCAAACAAACAAACAAACTCTTCAGCTTTATAATATTAGTATAGATATACGTATCTATTTATGCATGTATATCAGCTGTCTGACACTCATAGTACAGGGTCTGCCTACTTTCTGGTCACATGGCCGTGTGTGAAATTTTCCCACATATATTTATTTATTCTTCTTTTTCGTATCGCTGCGACAGTCTTTTAAATTTGTTTGGCCCAGAACTTAGCCACTTCCACTGCGTCGTCGGTGGCAGCGCATACTTCACTCCGATCGCATGTTTTGGGGCAAAGAGGACATGACAGGAGGTGGGGCATGGTTTGCAACTCGGCGCCACAGGCACACCCTGCTGCTGCTCTGTCGAGGTAGCCCCATTTTACGAGATTGGCGCTACACCTTCCTACGTGGATTCTTAGACGGATTATTGATTGTCGCCGAGATGAAATCACTATATTACGAGAATTGGACTTCTTCTGTGGATCGGTCCCTGCCCGCCCGCAACCAATCAAATGGCAGAGATTACAATCTCGGATATTGATTGGTTGAACCCAAAAAACCAATCCTTCAGAAACCTTTCAAATCTGAACAAACCACGTAATCATTTTAACAAAAAAATACCAGCTTATTATTGTCCTACTGCAGGTAAATACCTCTTCTCATACAGAGAAGGAACGAGTATTGATTAGCACGCTCAACGCTTGCTTGTTCAGATTTACATTATTTTAAGTACAGGTTTCCTAACTATGTTTTCCTTTACCGAAGTGAAATGATATTCAAATTGTTGGTAAATAATTTAATCTACACTATCACAGTGAAGCAAACTTGACCTATAAGAAGTGATTCAATAATGTTATCTAAACTACTATGTGATAACCTTATCTGTTGCGGCGCGCGGGCGTGTGATAACAGAATGATAAAACACGTAAAACACGTTTTTATCTTATCAATTTGACAACTAAATTATAAAGATATCATTGATACGGAGAAATGACACAACAGGCTTAGTGAGAAGAATATTGTGACAGAAGTTTTTTCATGGTAATGTATGATGAAAGATCTACTTTACTGAAAGGTGTATTGTATTACCCATGTATGCTACGAAGGAATTTTAATCTTTGGACCGTTAATAAATGACAAACCAAAATTTGCCGAGCACGCCACGTTCCTGGGCCTCAAGTCTGCTATTACAATAGTGTCAGAATGGTCTATCATTGATTTCATAATTGTTGATTTTGACAAGTTTGGTAATCTACTAATATAATGGCGTCATTATGACTTACCAATGGTCAACCACTGACACGCCATTGAAAGAAATAATATAGAATGGTAATCTCGTACAAACTGAATGACTGACTTAGGCGGTAATCTGCTAAAATTTTGACAGTTCCTTTGATCAATGACCTACCATTAGAACGTCATTGTGCAGTCAATGATCGACCATTATGAATTTAGCAGATTACGAACTTTTAGCAAAATGACAATGGGATCGTGTTGGAATGACGAAATTATAAAAATAGCAGACTTGGCACCCTGACTACATGACGGACTCATGCATACGGATTTAAAGAAGGTGACTGGCAGCAGATGGATGCGGGTTGACCAAGACCGGGTTGGTCGGCAATCATTGGGGGAGGCCTACATTCAGCAGTGGACGACAATAGGCTGCACTCGCGATAACCAATATTCACGCTGACTAATTCGCGGGTAAAAGCTAATCATGAATAAATTATACTCACATTATCGCCTTCAACTTTTAATTTAGCCTTTCCTTTGCCCTTGGTTGGCTTTTTGGACTTGTCCATTTTCTCAGATTTCTGTTTCTCAATGTACAGGTTGTCCACTGTCATCTTTATCCTTTTTATGTCTGCTGATGGCACTGGAAGAAAATTTCACATGATTATTGATCAACATAATCAACATTCTGAAATGCATGTCGTATTCGTGAACGGCCGCTGTCAGTTGTATTAATTTTGAATTGTTGTTTATTATTACTTTATTCTTTTAACTCTAGTCTAAACCTTTTGAAATGTGCACGACTTGTTACATTGCTTTCACATTGTACCCATATGAATGACTAGCAACCCGACCCGGCTTCGCATGGGCCTATAGCCTTCCTCGATAAATGGACTATCCAACACAAAAAGATTTTTTCAATTCGAACCAGTAGATCCTGAGATTTGCGCGTTCAACCAAACAAACAAACAAACTCTTCAGCTTTATAATATTAGTATAGATTTAAATGGATAACCTAAGATTGCAATATTTTATTTTATTTTAAAAAATGCCCACGCTTTTGCCTGCCCACCATTCTCCACAGTTTGAAACCAGCTTTAAGTTTCTGACTGACTTCCTTACTATTCAAAGGGCCTGACGTGTCTGTCGCTCATTTATTTGAAATAAACAAGTTTTGATTGAATCAAAAACAATGCTTAGGTGTATGAAATAAGGTGGCAGCTTAAAACTAACGCTAATATCCTGAGGCATTACATAGTGTGAACTTAATAAGATCAATAAATTCAGGCTTCCAAGTCAAATAATTGTTACAACATAAAATAACATTGTAACTTACATTATGCGCGCGCATTAAGCATGGCGATTACGGTTTAACCCCCTATTGGGGGAGACCTATGCCCAGCACTGGGCTTCTAAAGGTTGACATGATGATGAACTTACATTGAACAACAACATTTCTCATGAATTCATCAATGAAGGTTGGGAACTCCTCCCTGGCTTTGAACAGGCATATTTTCTTGGTAAGCATGTCTGCGAATTCCGTGAATTCAGCCTTCGTGGTCGGTTGGAAGCCATCGATCCTGCCGGTGCCCGTTTCCTGTGTTATACCTGGAACACAGATTTAATTTACTTATAACTTGATATTATTAACCACCTTTACTAGTTTACATTGACTGCCGGGCCAAAAATGTTAAAGGTTAGCGTCGGTCACCAGTGACCTACATGGGGTTCAACATATCAATGGTGGACAGTTTGCAAAGGTAACTACTTACTACTAAGACATTGTATTCCAATCTACCAACTACGACAAGGTTGGCGCAGTGGCCGCTGCGTAGATTGTCGCAGGTTCGATTCCCACACGAATCAAATATTTGTAAGGCCTACAGGTACTTGTTTCGGGCCTGGTCCGAGAGAAAACCGGACAAGTGCGAGTCGGACTTGCCTACCGAGGGTTCCGTACATATTAGTAGGTACATATCCATACTTTTATACTAATCCATACCTACTATCCATACTTTAATCTACTTAATATTATAAATGCGTTTTTTGCGACATAAACGGCCGTATCTTATTTTCACGTTAACATAGAGGGTTGATTTTTTTTACAGCATCAAGGGACCGTAGACTTGAGTATATGGTTTGAATTTCAACTCGATACCTCCACGCGTTCTCGAGATAAAGGATCGTGACAGACAGACAGACAGACGGACAACAAAGTGATCCTATAAGGGTTCCGTTTTTTCCTTTAGAGGTATGGAACCCTAAAAAACTGATGAAATACGCAGTACTTTCAAAAGCTCAATAAATCCTCTTCAATCAGATCCTCTTTAGCACTCCATCTATTAGAGTTGAGAAGATTAGTTTATAGTAAGATTAGGATTTAAGTCTACTCACCAAATGTTTCCAGGGCGAGCCTCAAATCTGACTCCTCCTGGAGTTTCTGTGCTCGCAGTTTCTCTGCAAGTTTCTGTTCAGGGGTCAGTTCTTCTTCTTCTTCTACAACCTTCTCTACGGATACACGGTCTGCCTTCTCACGTTCAAGACGCTGGAATTTGAACATAATAATAAAGAATAAGTTTAATCAGAAAAATGAGTATATTTTGAAGGTTTTATGTAATATACATTTTATCATATATTTGGTTCAGAGCACAGGCAGTAACCATGACAATAATAAGTCGAAAATTACATCATATCTGTTTACTGTAACAATTAAATAAAAAGGTAATAATTTGGACAAAGTATTCTTATAATTTGTTATTGTTTTGAGTAATATTTAATACATTTAATTAAATCAGAGAAATTTTGAAAAAGTGGTACATTACAGTTTGTACATTGTGAGATTCCATTTTAAGGCCCATATTTTGTTATAACTTATTTCTTAAAAGACAAGATTAAAGTAGATACATACTTCTTAATCTAGGTAAAATTGTCATTTACACTTCATTCAATGCTTCTTTTGAATGCACTTAATTCTCGATTGTATTGAATAATTGAATTTTAATGACAAATGATATAAAAGAGAAGAGTCAGTGATATCATGACGTTTGACAGGGCAGAATGAAAGAGGACATGTTACGCTAACCCTAAGTAACATGGTACAAGAGCAGGAAGATGAATAACGAATTTGAAACAATTTACTGATCTATTAAATCAGCGAAATTGATAGATAGATAGATAAAACATTTATTTGATGCACACAAAAGACACATTACAACACAAAAAATACACACATAAATATACATAAATAGGTTTCAAACTACCCCCAAACCAAAGTCTGCTTCGTTATTGTTCTGTAATTCCAGCCTTACGATAACATACCAATACTCAAAACTTAAAACAAAATTAAGCCAATGAAATAGCTTTACATCTATGCTCAAAACCAGGGGGCCACATTAGGTATTTTTATAATTTCATCATTCCAACCCGATCCCATTGTCATTTTGCTAAAAGTCTGTAATCTGCTAATTTTATAGTGGTCAATCATTGGTTGGTGGAATTAAAAGCAATGACTGCACAATGAAGTTCTAATGGACCTACCATTGATCAAACAAACTGTAAAAATTTTAGCAGATTACCGCCTAAGTCAGTCATTCATGTCTTTTTGTACGAGATTACCATTCTACATCATTTCTTTCAATAGTGTGTCAGTGGTTGACCAAGTAATAATGACACCATTATATTAGTAGATTACCAAACTTGGCAAAATCAACAATTATGAAATCAATGATAGACCATTCTGACACTCTTGTAATAGCAGACTTGAGGCCCTGATCTGTTTGACTGTGGGTCAAGACTAAATTGTGCATAAAATAATTTAAAATATTGTGGTTACAAAAGTACCTAAAAGAAATCAGATGACAATGCATATTAAGAGTCACCCTAGCCAATTTAAAAAGTTACTCAAGTTAAGCAAGATATTATAATTTGTTTTAAACAAATAGACACAGAATTTTAAACAGGTTCACTAAATATTGTGACTTTCTATTATGACATTGCTCTAGTTCAGAGTGGCTGTAGGACTTTCACTATTGTATCTTTCTAAACCAGCATGTATATTTGTGCTTTTTCAGATAAATATGACTCATAATAATTAGGTAAGTAACTAATTAATAAATTACACTGAAATGGGCAAACATGTTACATTTATGTAAGCTCATAATAATCTATTTACAATGATCGTGTTAATTGATAACTACGTCAAATGACTAAAATATACACCTTAGGACAAGGATATAGCACTATAAGTCTCCAATGGCCTTGTAATAAGTTCACGACATATGTTTGCTGATCTCATTGTACTCACCTCTTTCTCTGCTATTTTGTCTAGGATTCTCTTTTTCGGCTTTGCCGGAGGAGGCGCGGTGAGCTCAGTTTTCTCCTCATCTTTCTTTTCTTCCTCTTCGTCTTCCCAACTTTCCTGCAATATCACTGACGTCAACACGTATGCACAAGAATTGAGGTTATGTTCTAAAATTCGCAAAATCTCACTAAACACTAACGTAACACCCGATAGTAACAAAAATAAACTTTTTGGCAAAGCACACGTTACCTTCACGATCTCTTCCTCGTCTTCGCCTTCCCATTTATTCGAAGTAGTCAACGTGGTCGGTAGTTTAGGCTCAAAATTATCCGCGTCTGGAAATAACCACACAAGGATATCAGACTACAAGCTAATATAGAAAATAAATTTATACGCCTAAATCAACTACTTACCCCACGACACATCCATGATTGCGGACCCCTAAATAGCACCAAACTAATTTTGTTACTCGTTTTACGTGCAGACAAAATCAGACAGCCAAGTAACTTGCCGCAATAATGGTTTTTTATCACAAGATGTCTCCAGGGTCGACAGTGAGTCTAACAACAATATTATTCTCAGGCGAATATTGTCAAACGACCGAGGATTTTCTGCATAGACCGCGACCGGATTGAGAAACGATAGACAAATGACATAATTTTGGCGAATTCTCAACAAAAATATGATCAAATTTTGATAAGCAAAAATATGACTCCATTGCAGACGATAATTTCCGAATCACTAAAAATTTACAATATGGCCGACGTCAGTGTGACCAAACTTAATAATTAACCACAGTATTAACTTTATTCAAATAGGTTTGAATTTGAATTCAAATGAAAATATTGCTTTTCAACTCATTTTTTTCCTTTCTTTAATTCAATTAAATTTTCTTCTGGAAAATAATTTCAGTTTTTATCTCTACTAGCCTCCAACCAAATCAATCCAATCCCGGGTTGAGGTGTCAAATACAATTATCGTTCTTTAAAAACTGCAGCTGTAGTAAGAAAAGATCATATCCAAGCAAAATATTTTGTGACTTGTTTTATTTATTTATTCACATGGAAAAGCAACAGCCATACAAAGGCTAGAAACACATTAATTTATTATAGAGATCACGAGAAACACGCACAACAATCAGACAATTTAAAGAATTAAAGGACACAGGCACTAACACTAATGGACAACAGTAAAGCAATTTACTTTAGAAAATTACATCTTCAAACTGTTTGGCTGACTGAGTTTGAGCACTTTGATTCGATGGAGGGGTATCACGTTTTCACTTTATTGTGGTAACACTGTTATTTTATGTTTGACAAGCTACAAACAAACGCCATTGTCATTGCATTGTCATTTTGTGACATTTTTCCGCCAAATTTAAATAATAACATACAATATTCCATCACTTTGTATTATGGTATACAAAGAGTACAATACAATAGATATAATGGTATATTCGAATAATTCGTATCTTTAAAAAGTTTGTTTGGAGGAAGGAGTAGCTCCGTTTTTAATTTTATTTTTTATCTACCAAATACTTCTCGACAATCCTTTTCAACAAATGCTTGAAACAAATCTAAGGCAAACTTTTAAAAATCAACAGTGTGACTGTGTGATAGAGTGTGAGTATTATGAATGTTGTGTGTTTTTTGCTTTACAATAGTTCTCATTAATTTGCCTTGTCACCATAAGAACGTAATTGTTATTATTCTTGGCATTGCCATTATTATTACAGATGATGGAAAACCATGATTCTCCAACAAGAGTGTTCTAATCACAATTTTAAGCCTGATGACTAGAGGAGGAGGAGGGATGGAGGGATGGAGGCTTAAATTTGAATAATGACTGAGGTAGGTATGTAACTTCCTTGTTACAAACCAATTCATGAATTCCCAAGCTCTAAAATAAATAATTATGGGAAGACCAGAGTTGTGTGTATTAGAGTAGGTAAGTAAGTATATTGTACGTTTACTGCTAAAATTAAAAATAAATCAATAACTATATTATGTTTGAATTTATTTATTAAAATTTTAATTTTGTATAGAATAAAATTTTATTTCCATTTAAATTGACAAAAATGTATGCAATTATTTGTTTGTATTTTTAATAAATTCATTATGTATCTATTTATTTAATTTGTATTATTAAGGTGCAACGGGGCAATCTCGACGCAATCTCGACAGCGGGAAATTTCAACTAATCTTAATAACTTCTACATATTACTAAGATTAGTTGAAATTTCCCGCTGGCGGGATTGCCCCGCTGCACCATATATCTTTTATATTTTTATTATTATTTATGTTTTAAAATTTCTGTCCTAGGTATTCTACCAAAACTGGCGTGGCAGTTTGCGAACATAGATTCTCCTCACTATCATAGGTATATGAATTTCTTCAACACTTGAGTTGCAGAGGTAAAGTTTAAGGTAATGCAATAGACTCTTTGCCGTATTGTTATTTTTCCAACAATGAATTAATCAACTTTTTTCATGATCATGTTTCTACCATAGATCACTGCACGGTTCAGTAGGTATTTTCACAAAGTACCTAAAGTTGCGGTGCTTTATATTTTGTGGTATTTTTTTCTAGCTTAGCGAGGGGTAAAAGTATTCATTATTACAAATTACTTTTAATATAAGACCAACCCTAAAATATGAAAAAATATTAGTTGTTGTTGCTGTGCTTTTGATTGTACTGTAGTGCTGTTTGTAGGGAAGAAGGAATAATATCTAAATAAGGAATTGAACGGGTTTTTTAATACTATTATTAAAGTATGTTTCAATATCCGGCCATTCTTATAACTTGGATAAGATATGGGTACCTACACATTTAAAAAAGTTTTATTCTTCCATGCAATGGCCAGTTCAGCCCAAGGATGGTCCAAACTGGTCAGCCAGGCATTAGAATAATCATTTCTCATTGTAACTATACAAAAAAATCATATTATAAACTATACTTTAAAATGTTATAATAATTAGTATATAATTAATTTTACTGACAATTTAGTCATAGATGTAGGTACCACGTATGTAAACAAACTATGGTTTAATTAGATTATAATATTTTGTCTTTTTATGTAAAATATCGGTTTGCCTTGACAAGTAAAACATGTAGGTAGGTACGGACTTTGCATGCTTTAATTAGTGTGTAGACAAGAAGATAATTTATTTGTCATAACATGTATGACAAATAAATTATCTTTATCTATATAAGC
Organism: Charanyca ferruginea; assembly: GCA_947361185.1. Lineage (NCBI taxonomy): Eukaryota > Metazoa > Arthropoda > Insecta > Lepidoptera > Noctuidae > Charanyca > Charanyca ferruginea. Next base: position 23,222,455 of record OX376069.1, on the reverse strand, counting down.
TGCAATGTAAACTGAACTGTGTGGGAGTTTAGTTAAGGTTCATAATTCCAAAGTCAATCAAAATGTTTTATTTGTATTTGAAATATAAGTTATATAGTATAGTATAGTATATAGGTAGTAGGTACCTATTTCTGTTTAAATTAGTTTACATACAACAAGCTGCCATGTGAGTATTTCTAACATTTTATTTTTCAGTGGAAATAACTTCTTCTTTTTGGTACCTCTGCAATGAGCTGTAGACAAGTCGTTTATAATGGAAGAACTTGTTGAAGGGCATAGTGGTCAGGTAATAAAATATATTGGGTATTTGTTAGGTTTAAGTAGAGCAATTAGTAATTCGAAATATCCCTTGCAATTTCCATTTCAAGGGATATTTCGAATCCAGTCCGCCAGTCCAGTCAGCCAGTCTATCCCTAGACTGGCGCTAATTTACAACCGACCCCCAGAACTTGGGGTCGAAATTGGATTGATTTTAAAATTCTGGCACTTGATTACCATAATTCGCTAATACTTAGTATGAAGTATAGATATTCAAGCCTGAACGCGAATCTTCTTTCTTTCTGTCATGAATCAGTGGCAGCTGTTTATTAAAGTTCGCCGCACAACAACATTTTTTTTTTTTTTTTTTAAATTGTTTATATCTGTTACAGTAATACATAGTTAACTATTATATAACATCCGCCAAACTGCAGAGCAATTTATCGGCATGAAAGTGAGATTCAAAATAGTAATAGGAGGAGGTAATAAGTCTACCTCTTACATGGTTATACAGCCGTGATAATAATTAATACACGTTAAGTTCGTTCACAAACATTATTGGATTACAGTAATTGAAAGGCAACTCAGTTTGAATTTGGCGCATGCGGTTGATCTATAGATCTCTGTAGAAGTTGACTCACTTCACGATAGATGGCGTGCGTGTCTATTGAACAATCGATCGTGCTAAAGCATAATTTTGTAGATCACTCACAATCACTCATATTACCGTCGCAACATAATTTTCAATTTATTTTACTTTTGTATAAAATAAGTACCTAATAAAATGAGAAATGTCTTTCTTCACTATTTATGAAAAATAACTACGGCTAGAGACGTACATGATGTGAATGCTCAATTCCGCAACAAGATACTAGATGTCGCTGTTCCCATGACGCCATTTTCTGAATCGCGGTGTTAAGATTCTCCGCGAGCGAATGACCCTTCGCGACTTTTGTAGATTGGGCAAGACCTTACTTCATAGGATCATTTCTATAGTAAGCTCTTCTCGAGACTTTCACACTATGTGAGTCCTCACAAGTCACGATGAGGAGACGTGGCGCGGCGCCCTGAGCGTGAGGCGGGCGATGGTAGCAGTACCATCAGCTCTCGATGATCGTTCGCTCCCTTCGCAAGAGGGGAGGGTTGGGTGTTGTCGCTGTCTGAGTGGCTAATTTTTAACCTTCATAAACCTAGCTATTTGGTGATAGTGATACGTGAACAATCAGGCTGTGACGGGTATACGTCAAAAATCAGTAATTCTATACACTGAAAAGCAATGTGAGGAATTTGCATATTTAAAACAATGTGCTTAATAAAACTACGGTCTCACAATAGATTTAATGTGACGAAAAAAAACTTTCTTGAATGTCAATGTAAGTTTTTGATTGACAGCGGCAAAGACGGTTATACAAAATCTATAATAAAAAGCCTTTATTACACTAGGCCCAGCTTGCTATCAGGCGGTGAGCGCAAGATTGGCTTATCATTTCCAGACACAAAGCATTAAGTCGACTAAATTCGGTCGCAACTAAATTCAATAAAGTGTAATCGCATTCAGTAGGTAAGTAGTAAGTAGTTATAGTGGTAAGTTAAGTAGTAACTAAATTCAGTAGCTACAAAATTTAGTCGACTTAATATAGCTAAATGTAATAAGGGCTTTATTAAAGTTCCTTAGACGGAATGTATTGATTTATTTAAGTTTACCTACCTGGTGATACAAAATTACTTAAATAACTTCTTGACTTCTTGAGCATCATACGTAGAGAGCGCCGGGACAGCATATTAGAGTCGGCGCAAACAGCAGCAACTTTCATTTATTAATTGAACTAGGTATAATACACTTACAAAAGAGTTGAATATTGCCTGCTAGATAATGAACGCGGAATTTTATCTTACACACAATTTTAAACTCTATTTGTGATGATTGTTAAGTTAATTTACACAGGCGTTTTATGGGCAAATAGGCCCTTACGTACAGCGAAGTAATAATACCTTTTTTCTGCATCGATTAGGCTTCCGGAGGAACTATTAGTTAATCTGTGTTTCTGCAGTTACTCTTAGCAGTTGCTGTCCATTTAGTCCTGAATGGTATCAAAATTGATTCAGTATTTTAGCTATACAAATTTTCCAAACAAATACATATGTATACATACATTATTTACCCTTGTCGCATTTATCATACGCATTTAATATTACTAAGTATTTCAATTTATCCTCTCGTTTCTTTGTCCCCTGACAAATAAAATCTCTCTCTAAATATTTCCGCTACCTATTTTAATAACATTCGACAATGTATGGCTACTTATTTTTAACAATATGAGTTTTTTCCTCTATTATAATCATTTGGAATACAAAGAGCCCTGTCTCCCCTTATACTATTTTTTTATATGTATTTTTAAGACCCCTCATTTTGCATCCTGTTTACTTCCCCTGGCACAGGCCTATGTTTCCTTTTTTATAATGAAACCTGTTTCGCTAAGAATAGGGTGATTCTATTACATTCTTTATTAAACGTGGTATGGCAAAAACTCTTAAATATGTTCTATTGTAATCTTCTTAGGAACGAACGATTATTTTGCCATGCATACCGTGGTAAAGAATAGATAGTAGTTTTCTGGTCTTTAACAGACTTCAATCCACTTTTTGTAGTTCGACAGTACGTGCTAAGTAATGTTCATTTGTCTTGACACTAAATGTAAACTGACTTTATTTAACTTTGATTAATTTTACTTTCAGTGTCTATTTTCCCTCTGACGCCTCAAAGTCAAAGTCAAAGTCAAATCTTTTTTTTCAATTAGACCATTAAAAAGGCACTTTTGAACGTCATAATAAAAAAAAATTAAAGCTGATTCTCCCCATTCCAAAAGGTAGTTTCGTATGGAGAAAAATGGACAAGAAACTTCATATATTATTGTGTTCACCTATTATTATTTACAATTATTGTAAAAGTACACAACCACTCCATACATTTCAACAAACTATGAACCAGTGTGTGAACCAAAGCAAGAATTAAATAAATGTATATACTAAGTATAAATTAAGTACCTAGTTTTAATTAGCAATCAGTTTGATTTTGTCTAGACTGTAGATTGTCCTATGGAGCCCTGACCAAGCATGTTTCCAAGCATTCTTATCATGGATATAATCCTCTAAACTGTAATATGCTTGTTTACAGAGTGTACTTTTAATATATGGTTTAAATTTTCTTTCAATTAGTTGCAATATATCACAACACAGAACCCCATAAAAGATATTTATGAACTTTAGACAAGCCTATTATGATATTATGCATAGTGGAACTAAATTGTGGCAATGGAGGGTACCAGTGTTTGGGCACACACTTGTGCACTTTAATGTATTCTGCGTACTTTGTTAGTCTTCATTGATATTGGCCATCGTGACCGAAATTCGGTCGGATAATAAAATTGGGTAGATGAAATCACCAATCAATTGTTACACTTGTTAAGAGCTGTCAGAACGCTAATTCCTTTAGACTTGTGTCAATCTATACTTAAATCTATACCATATTGACGTCACTTGTATGTAGTCATTTGCCAACTTAATTGACAAACTATATTGATTTCAAAGCAACTAAAAATCAAATTTTACAATAAATTGAGAATTGATCAAGTTTTTAGGGTTTTCAAGTGTTTTTTTAGAGAAGTTCTGTCTTGAAATTATTTTTATGGTGTCATCTAGCCATTATGTTACACCTAAATTTGGGGCCCTGCATTCAAGCTAGCAAGTACGTATATATGTACCTTGTTAACTACATCATATCCTTTATCTATCAGGATAAAATGCATGCCATCCAACGTGCCAATGCAGCCAGTCTCTTGGGCACATTCCCAGATGACGGCGGTATGGAGAAATTTTTGATGCCATAATATATTAGTTTTTTTAACCCCCGACGAAAAAGAGGGGTGTTATAAGTTTGACGTGTCTGTGTGTCTGTGTGTCTGTCTGTGGCACTGTAGCTCTTGTACGGGTGAACCGATTTGAATGCGGTTTTTTTTTATTTGAAAGCAGATTCTCTAGCGATGGTTCTTAGACATGTTTCATCAAAATCGGTTCAGCAGTTTTAAAGTTATGAGCTCTTTTGTTAGCTGCGGTAGGGATCTTAGACGCATACCGGATGTTTACTTTGCTTTCAAACATATTATTATAGGTGACCACACTGACCACCCATTGAAACACCCATGTTTGCTATAAAACTATGCAAGATTATAGAATTCTTGGTCTTATGCTGCAGCCAGATTATACAGCACACTAGTACCTAGTAGCAGATATATCGTATTTGGTTTCGTTTTAATCAGTATTTTATTAACCCCCGACGCAAAAACGACGGGGTGTTATAAGTTTGACGTATCTGTGTGTGTGTGTGTGTGTGTGTGTGTGTCTGTGGCATCGTAGCTCCCGAACGGATAAACCGATTTTGATTTTGTTTTTTTTTATTTGAAAGGTGAATTAGTCGGAATTAGCTTAGCTATGTTTGATGAAAATTGGTTCAAGATGGCCGCCGCCAAAAAATGGCGGATCACATATTTTTACAACTCCCTCAATATGGGTATCAAATGAAAGGGCTTGACTAGTAGAATACTATACACTATGACAAATTTTAAATCCAAGATGGCCGCAACCACAAAATGGTGAATTACATTCTATTTTCACAACTCCCTCAATATATGGGTATCAAATGAAAGGCCTTGACTAGTAGAATAATGTATACTATATTGCAAGGGAATGAGGAATGAGTAACGAAATGAAAACTAAAAACTTGTAAATTATTTTTGTAAACTCTTATACAAAACCAAACTAAATTACGTTTAAAAAATTTAAAATAAAAATTAAATTAAAAATTAAAAAAAACCCCCAACGCAAGGCATAAAAGCGATTATGTAAAAAGTCAAAAATAATACCTTTTGTTGAGCCATCAAATGTTTGTTCGTTGAAATGGCGCTATAATGTCGCGGCGGGGTACCGCTAAGTTTAAAGCAATAACTAAATAGCTAAAATAGCGAACTGATGGTAACTAGATTTGCAACAAGATTAACAATTAGATTAGCAACAAAAATTTGATAATATCGAAGCAAATTGGTCGGAAATACTGGTAAATTAATAGACAGTGAATGAAATTAAGGGACTGACTTTCTTAAGCGGTACCCCGCCGCGACATTATAGCGTCATTTCAACGAACAAACATTTGATGGCTCAACAAAAGGTATTATTTTTGACTTTTTACATAATCGCTTTTATGCTTTGCGTTGGGGGTTTTTTTAAATTTTTAATTATGAACGTGTTAATATTGAATACATAATATAACTAATATTACATATAGGTACCCTTATCTATTAGGTATATTTTAAAATTTCAATCATGCTAAAATCATGTAAGTCTGGCCATTTTGGTATCTTAGTCCACTTTTTTTTTAATTGGCTACTTCACGCCGCTAATCACACTTTTCATGAGGTGTCAAAATGCGAGTGAACCGTAGACTTTGTATAGCAATAGTAAAATGTGACGTTACTTTGTATCAATTGAATAACTATTCTATGATTTTACAGTAAAAAAATATAAAGCCTTTTTTAGAGAAGTTGCTTCTCGAAATTATTGGTGAATGATGGGTACCCAATGGGAATTTAACCTAGTCTTTATTTATACTTAACTATAAAAGTGGTCACTGTACTCATTATTAGGAACAACTCGTCCTTTGGGGTCAACACTGAAATGGCGAAAAATATCAATTGATTCGTATTTAGGTTCACCTAACTTGACATAATGTATGTAAGAAAGTTGTATACGTCAAGAAATTTTTCAACAACGGCAATGTTCTTATCTAGCAGTATACGATTGTCGACCTAATTTTAAATACGTTGTAGGCGTCGGCGTATATATTATCTCCCAAAACGTCTATGACAAAAACCCGTTTCACTGCCAATGCCAATACTACGCAATGCAAACATCGCGTCGCCGCCGTCATGATAACTCCGCAACGCGATAGTAGATGTCACTGTGCCCGTGACGCGGTTTTCTGAATCGCGGTGTTAAGATTCTCCGCGAGCGAATGACCCTCCGCGACTTTCGTAGATCGGGCAAGACCTTACTTCATAGGATCATTTCTATAGTAAGCTCTTCTCGAGACTTTCACACTATGTGAGTCCTCACAAGTCACGATGAGGAAACGTGGCGCGGCGCCCTGAGCGTGAGGCGGGCGATGGTAGCAGTAAGCCATCAGCCCTCGATGATCGTTCGCTCCCTTCGTAAGAGGGGAGGGTGGGGCGTTGTCGCTGTCTGAGTGGCTACTTTTAACCCTTATTATACTTATACTCCGAAAGTTCGAAACGGCTCTAGCTGCTGTGCTGAGCTATTAATAATCACACGGCTTACTGTAGTTTTGATTATCCTATAGAAAAATAAAAACCGGAGTCAGTTGAAAAACAATTTAAAACCTAATTAATGTATGTACAGAAAATGTGCAGCGTAAACGCTCTATAAACTATTAATTTCTCAGAATATTAAACAATATCAATTTGATGAAATAGGATACAATTGATGTTACATTCAGACAAACAGGATAATTTCAGCATAATATCCTGCCATACATGGCGTGCAACAAGATTATGAAATTGTTAATAATTTTTATGGCATTTTTATTTTCATGCTTCAGGCATCTTCCTACCAGTAATTTTTTTTTTTTTGGGACTTTCCTGCCAGTCTTACTAAAAATGCTGGAACTTACCCGGCAACACTCGGAATTCACCGCTGTGCCGTATTTCATTCTGTTGGTTGGGAGTTGCATCAACCCCATGTCCGCTGTGGTAGTCGGTCGAGCACGACTCACGACTCAACACTTATTGTGGGCTCAATAAGCGTTCGTGCCCTGGATGCCTGACATGAAGTTTGATGATGAATATTTTTATCTCAGACCAAGGGCAGATAGACTGCGCGGAACATTGAGAGTGAAGCCAAAAAAGCAAATACAGATACAAAAGCGAATACCTACAATCTCGTGATTGTATTCGCTTTTGAATTTGTATTTTTATTTGTTTTTTTATTCGATGCGGCGTTTCGTGCTATACTGACTCGTATCAGTACAGCACGAAGCACGTTGTAGGTAGGTATTCGTTTTTGAATTTGTATTTGCTTTTTTTTCTTCAGTCTCAGTGTTCCGCGCACGCGATTTTGATGCTAGACTTTGTTGTGGTAAGATTTTTTAATGTTAATAAATGGCAAGAGCGTCGACAGCTGATGGCCTAGGGGAGGAGGCAAGTTGATATGGAGAATAGGAAAATTACGAATCTCTAGGAGAGGGGGGGGGGGGAGCTGTTGTTAAGTTGTTGTGAAGTTGTTGTGTTTGTTAATTTATTCTTGCCATACCATTATTTACATTATCTACCTTTACGGTACATTAGTACAGTCAACAGCAAAAGTAGATGATCAAAATCAGAAATTCAATACTAATGAACGGAGTTCGCGTCAGAACTGTGTGGCGTCGAAGTGATTCAAAAGTATGTGTATGACACATACTTTTAATAAATAAACTAGTAATAAATTATATAAATTAGTGTTAGTAAATTAGTATTTGTTGTAAATTTCTGATTTTGATCATCTACTTTTGCTGTTGACTGTACTTTCTAGTAGGCCACGCGTAATACTTGTCTATAAGTCTTGACCAAGCTGATGAACATTTGAGTGAAAATGACAAAAAAGAAAGTAGAATTATTTATAGAGATCCACAATGAAAAAGAATTTGATAATGTTATAAGGAATAATCCAGACCGGCTTATCTGTTAGTATTGATAGTATACTTAATTCTAGGGAAGGTAAACGAGTGTGCGGCTAACGGCTTGCGTTCTATTTGAAACTTTCCAATAAAAAGTATACTTCCGCGATCTTTTGACGTGATCATCATCTACCTAGCTTTGCCCCAATTATGTTGGGGTCCGGTCTAACCGGATGCAGCTGAATACCAGTGTTTTACATGGGGCGACTGCCTATCGGACCTCCACAACCCAGTTACACGATACTCCTTGATACGACTGGTTGTCAGATTTTCTGGCTTCTGACTACCCTTAACAAAAGCCAAGTCTCTACGAATGACAGCCGGGACCAACGACTTTACGTGCTTTCCGAGGCACGAAAGGGAAAAACTCTGTATGGAATGGACGGATTGCTTTTGACGTGAATACGACTTTATTCCATATTGGGAGGCAAAAAACTGTTGTTAGCAAAATCGAGGGACACAGTTTGGTGTCGTAGCTACATATCTATCATCTAAATCCAAAATTTAATTACACGACTCGATAGCTAAAGGATCAGAGAATTCGTGACAATTAAGTTCGTTTAAAAATGACATAAACATATACAGGATATTTGGTAGATCGATGCAAAGCCGTAAAGCGGAGCTAGTATAGACTATTTACAACCATAAGAACCGAACTTGTCTTAGCCGAAATGTGACAAATTATTTTTTTGCAAAATTTTAATGACTTTTGATGACAAAACCCAAAATATTGCAGTTAGTTGCAAATAATGGCCAATTTGAAAGATAAATATTTAATAATCCAATGCGCTGAACAACCATCTTGTTGAAAGATGACTTCTCGGTGGCTAGCGAAAATCGGGGCCTCGGATTCCGACGAGTTGTCGGTCTCTAGTGAATATCGGGGTCAGGATTCCTCTACAAGCTCTGGAAGATCATATTGTTGCCATCCAAATTATCCGGGAAGAAATGGGGCCCAATCAGTGAAATAATACTTATACTTATTTAACTTTTTTTTTTAATTTGAATGAATTTTTCGAACGAGGAATATGCAGAAATCGTTTTTATGTATGGCAAAGCAGACGGCAATGAATTGTTAGCACGACGGATGTACCAAGACCCTGTCAATCCAGGTAGACATGATACTAACATCGAGGAAGATATCTTGGCGGCCACGGAACAGATATCTATTTATCTGTTCTGTGTTGGCGGCAATTCAAGCTGATCCACATACCAGCACTATAAAAATAGCTCGAAATTGAAACATAGGATTGGGCCCCATTTCTTACCAGATAATTGGTATGGCTAGATTCGCCATACAAATTATCAGGTATTCGCCAGAGACATATTTCAACAAGATGGTTATTCAGCGCATTGGACATTAAATGTATGGGAGCACCTAAATATATATTTTTTAATTATAATAAACTTTCGTTTGACCGCAACTCACCTGTAGGCCTAACCAAGTTACAAACGTTTCGTATCGTAAGTATCTCTTTCTACAATAATTAACGCCTCGTTGTACCTAATCCATTTTTTTATTTTCGATCACGTGGCTTATCGAGATGACGTCATTCCCACACATTTGATTAATTTTCTATTAGCGTTATCGATTGTAGATTGTCAATTTGGCTAAGCCTGCTGATCTTAAGTGATGATGCGGCCTAATGTGGAACACGTTTATTATTATTGACTTATGTGTACTAGGTGCTGAAATATATAGTTATGCGTTCGGTTGGTGCTCAGCTCTTGACAGACTGTTTACTACTATCAAAATGGATTGGAGCAATGGTAAACTAATATTGTTAAAGGTAAGCACTGCTGGTTACTTGCTTTCTTGTCTTGACCTTTATGAGCACGGTCTTATTGAGAGCAATTGAAATTTAAATTAAGTTAATAGTAATGATAATCATTTAATTCAGGTAGCAAAGACCCATACAATCCTACGTTTACTTGCTTTCTTGTCTTGACCTTTATGAGCACTGTCTTATTGAGAGCAATTCAAATTTAAATTAAGTTAATAGTAATAATAATCATTTAATTCAGGTAACAAAGACCCATACAATATATACCTACCATATAGATTAACATACATAACTATGTTACATTTCGTGTTAGTACAGTAACTTATGCCTATGATAAGTTACTTCAATGACGAAAGTTATGTATGTTAGTGACGCAAAATTTGTCTACAGGTACCAGCGGACGAAATAGAAGATCTGCAAAGATTCAAAGACCATAGTGAGCCAGTATACATGTTTATTCTGGTATGTTCTATAAAGTTTACAAACTGACCTTATAGTAGTACTTTACCGCAATGAAAAGCCAGAATCATCATCTGCTTAGCCTTTTCCTAACGACGCAGCAGCATGGAGCTACTGCTTATTTGACCTCAACCCAGTTACTAGGTAACACGATACCCCTTGGTGAGACTGGTGGTCAGACTTTCTGGCTTCTGACTACCCATAACGACTGTCAAAGATCTACGAATGACAGCCGGGACCAACGGCTTTACGTGCTTTCAGAGGCACGGGGGGAACTTGGATGGTCACTCATTCACAGATCGACCACGGCAAGCGTAGCTTACCCCTGACCGATCAATCTGTACGGCTTTTACTTAACTACGAGATCTTCAATGAAAGATTTATTCCCTTGACGTCAAGTCGCACCACGTCGAGTCGCCGCCACATAGAGTCGCCGCCACGTCGGGTCGCCGCCACGTCGAGTCGCCGCCATGTCAGTCGGCGTCACGTCTAGTTGTTCTTTTGATATTTCCTCAGCTTTTTATTTTTAAAAAAATCTGCCTGGTGCCTCCACTTTGAATGAGACGAAAGGTACAGTCAACGCAATAAATTATTCAAAACATAATACAGTCTATGTAATATTTTTAAAATAAAATTTAAAAGGAAATATCAAAAAGACAAGTAGACGTGACGGCGACTCAACCTGGCGGCGACTCGACGTAGTAGTTACTCGACGTAGCGGCGTCTCGACGTGGCGGCGACTCGACGTGGCGCGACTCGACGTCAAGGGAATAAATCAATGAAAAGCCAGCATCAACTTAGTTTTTTTATATTAGAATGGGGGCATACGAGCATACAGGTCACCTAATGGTAAGTGATTACCGTCGTCGGCCAGTTACACCCGCAACACCAGAGGAGTTACAGATATGCCTTGCTGGTCTTTAAAATGAAAGTAGGGTCATTTCTTGAAGGCGTAAGTCGTATCGGGGGAAATACCGCCGCTGGTAGCTGGCTAATCTGCTTACAGTTCTCGAGTAATTAAAGACATATTACGGTTAAAGATGGTTATGAAAATAAACGTAGAGTAGCCGACTAAACTTAAGTTTATTTTCGAAGAGAGGCTCAGTTCGACATAGTGTTCATTTGAAATAATTTTTTTCCTACCTATCGTAAAATGGGATACATGGCAACAATTTAAAACTTTGTTTTAGTTTTATTTGTTGAAAAATGACATTCCGAATTTTATTACTTCGAATAAACTGTTAAAATTAAGATTCTGATTCAATTCAGCTACGCATCATCTTGATTGGATCGTGTTAGATTGCTGTCCCAATCGGACTATGAGAGTGAGGGAAGAGGTAGTGCACCTGTGTTTGCGCACACACTTGTGCACTATAATATCTCCTGCGTACTTGGCTGATCTTCATCGAGATTGGCTACTACCAAAATTCGGTTGGGAGCAATTATTTTTACTTCAGTCAATCAGTTTGCGCAGTCTTGGGAATTAATTAATCGATTTTAACCTTTTCACCGCCACAGTCATGTATAGATGACAAACCAAAACGTGCCCAGCACGCCACGGTCACGACTAGATGACAGACATGACAGACGAATTACTACTCTATGGAATTACGTATAGAAACGTAATTTCATTAAGTAATAATTCGTAGCTTGGCGCCGAAGGCACGTTTTTGCTTTTTAGAAGAATGAGGCGGTCCAAAGGTTAAATTAACTTGATACACACGTAAATTCTTGTCTTCGGTTAAAAACATTACAGAACGCTAAAGTGACAAAAGTATTTCGTGGTGTGAATGCGGTGAAGTTTTCTGAGGTGGCCAAGAAGGAGTTGCATTACTACAACCAGGAGCAAGCTGGAGATATCTCGGAGCAGGTCAACCAGGAGCCAGAAAGGCCGAGTTTAGAGCGCCAGGTTTATGAGCTGAACGAACCTACCCCGGACGAAAAGGTAAAGTAACTACATACAGGGTGGAATTGAATTCATGAGCAAATTTTGAAGGAGTGACTCAGACCACAAACCTGGAGAACTTTCATTATGGAGCCAACTCAAACAGCGCGAAAAAAAAACAGCTGTTCCATACATTTTGGCCGAGTATAATTGCACTTCTGTATGGAACAGCTGATTTTTTTCGCGCTGTTTGAATTGGCTCCATAATGAAAGTTGTTCAGGTTCGTGGTCTGAGTCACTCCTTAAAAATTGTCTCCGGAATTTAATTTCTGGTTGACTGGTAGAGAATGCCTAAGGCATTAAGTCCGCCTTTGTACCTTTGTGCATGAAGTATAAATAAATAAATAAATACTACATACATATGCACTATTACATATGTATATATTTATAAAAAAGATCTAAAAGTATTAAGTGGTCAGTTGTACATTAACCTAGTCTTCGTGGTATATGTTAGGATTCACTGGTGAATGACCGGAACCGTCAGGAAAAGATTAAATAACGGATATTCAGGAGCCAGCGTAATTGATAACATACACCAGTGTATCTTGACATACACTGCGTTTGGGACTTTTATTTATTAAAGAAGTATGGAAGACTTACAGCTAAACAAAACAGAATAAAAATAGTAAGTGTAACAGACAGCCAATTACAAGTCTTCACTTATTTAACTTAACAGTATGTCTATTCTGTTACAATCTCCCTCGGTGAAAACCTAGGTGAAGTGAGCTGTCATCCGTCTGTCTGCTTTATCAATCCCTAGCATCGGGACGTATGAGTGTATGACGGCTCACTTCACCTGGGTGTTCACCGAGGGAGATGGTAACAGAATAGCACTACTGAACACCTAGGTGAAGTTAGCTGTCATCGGTCTGTCTGCTTTGTCAATCCCTAGCGTCAGGACGGATGACAGCTCACTTCACCTAATTGTTCACCGAGGAAGATTGTAACAGAATAGACATACAGATTGGGAATGTTAGTGTGAACAACACAGTACCCACTGCCCACACAAAAAAAAAAAACAGGATAACATCAAAAGCTTGAACTAAAAACAACATAATCTAATATAGACACTAGAACTTACATCTACCGAGGTTACACTTGAACATACCATTTGTAAAAATATTGACCTACCTAACTACATAATATTTATTAATAATAATTATTACCTTACGTAAAAAAACGTAACGTTACGTTTTTTTTATAGTGACAAATAATAATTATATTATACAACTACCTTTAAAGGAAAGTCAAAATAATGGTTTACCCTAGTAGCTACTAACTAAACAAATCAATGATACACAAACAAGGTGGGGACGACGATACGCCAAAAAATGAAAGTACTGATAATACTAGTTCATAAGAATATTTTGAAACTAACAAATAAATCCTATCACCGAAATTATAAAAAGTATTCAAACATACTAAGGAGCATATTATGTAAGTATATGTAAACAAAATAGAACATCATTTGAAATATTGGTTTCATAATACTTGTTTCTTTTCTTTTTTGGTCATCTCATAATACTTTGTTCCTTTATTTATATTTATATATATAATATATATATATTATATATATTTTATATAGGTATGTTATATACCAAACATTAAATTATGTATGTATAGGTTATATATTCGTAAGTTTATATCTTTTTAACTTTTTTAATATATTTTTTTTTTCCATATGCACCTGCCATGTTATCTCTTCACCACCCTTGGTTGTCTGGTAGAGAATGCCTAAGGCATTAAGTCCGCCTTTGTACCTTTGTGCATGAAGTATAAATAAATAATAAATAACTTGTGAGAAGAGCGTTAGCTTTTGACGCCATAATTTAATATTATTAATGCTCAATAAAAACAATTACACCGAATTACCAAATCCTGCTATGATCCTTTATTGTGCTATTGTCATCGCCACCTTGTATATTATAAGTGACGTTACCATCACATTTTTTTATAACATTCACCGATTGTTCGCTGGCTTGGTTTTAGTCAAAGTCAAAACATCTATTTCAGAAAGACCATTTAAGTAAAACTGTAATCTAGTTGCCCCTTCCCTTTTAAGCCTGGGTAGCTATTTGTATTAAGGGGCAGGTTACTCACTCAATCACTGAAAACGAAATTTTAAAACTTCTTAACTTCATTATCATCATGTCAACCTTTAGACGCCCACTGCTGGGCATAGGTCTCCCCCAAGCGGGGTTCAGCCGGTGCATGTTGGCGATCGCAGTAAGTGTTATGGTACTCAGAAGGACGCTGCTGCCCATCTTCTGTTCAATATCCTTCCGGCGCCTTCTACGAAACCCACAAGTAGAAATGGGGTGGTGCTTTTCGCGACCGGCACCACACGGCTTCTTAACTTATGTAACTGAAAGGACAATGCCAGAAACTCTATAGAACTTTGCCCCACTCAATAAAAGTCATGTGCAATATGTAGCATCTTACTGTTTATTTATTGCTGATAACTAAACATTAGTCTTAGTGACTGTAGAACCTGCGGTTTCCGTTTAAATCTAAAAAAATAATGACATTGATTTATAGGTTTAATTATATTTTAAGTAAAATGAGTTTGTATTTTGTGGGTAGGTATTTCGTAATCCGCAAGTTCTAAAGAAAAACAATTTACTGTAGAAAGGTTCTATATTCATTACAATTATTTTCATTAATTTACTTTTCTGTACATGGGTGGGGCAGGATCTGGCATTGTCATTTTGGCATATAGGTAGTTTTTAGGCAAGAGACGTTCGCTAAGAACAGATTTTGCAACAAGACCGAAATAAACAGGTTTCTGACTACCACGCGGATGTAAGCTAGTAAGTACCTACCTTTACCAAATTAGGAATGTCAAGGATAGTTTTGCTATGCGACACGCGTCACACGACCCGTAAAATTTTTGTACCTATCTGCTAGATAAGGTCTATCAAAAACACGTTTGTTATCAACTCCTGCGAATATGTCATTCACGTTCGTACATTTTTCGTTTCTCTAATAATTTATTTTGACGTCAGGTTTAGGCCGTTTCACGGTATAGCAGGCGGCTGTCAGAATTTTGCACACCCATGCAAAATTTATATGCTATGTGGATTTATGATACTCACGTGATATACTGAGCTTTTACTTTATTTTGATGTACGGTCAACTGAAGAGATAGGTAGCAATGGCGAAGAATCAATATTGGTCATAAGTCATAAGCCATTTATTTCCAATGACATTGTGTCGAAAACTGTGTTAAAAAAAGAAATATTCAATAAAAATAGTAATAAAAAAAAAAAAAAATAATACATTTGTTTTTTTAATTAATGACAATTATGATGATAACTATTGTGTTTATTATGATATTTGTAAGATGGAAGCCAAAAAAAGCAAAATTTTAGAAGGTACACAATTAATTACACGGAATAGAAAAAACATGTAAAAGTGCCCACGCAGCTATCCCGCGCGTGTTACAATTACGCGGAAAATATGTAAAATAATAACAATCTTCGTTAGTTGTAATAAGGGTCTATCTGGTTACATTTGAACATACCTACATAATATTTGTTAATAATTATCTGAAGTAACAAAAGCTAAGGCTGAGGCACCTTCTGGCTGTGGACACACTGGTCGAGAAGGGTTCGAAATTGTGCTATGTACAGACGCCAGCACATTAAGCCATACCTGTCAAATTTTCCCAATTGAATATGAACTTTATGTTTTTGTAATAAAGTTGAAAATCTATCAAAGAAATTTGACAGATTGTAGTAGCTTGATGTGCTGGCCTCTGTACCTGCATAATTAAGTTAGTGCATGCGCGCACATTAATTGAAGACTAAAATGGGATGTGTCGTTTATCTTTTGTTTACTCAACCTACTTTGCTAGGGCAACTATTCCGCACCAAAGACCACCTGCAAAGTCACATGCATAGTACACACAATTAATTTCCATTTAATATCAAATGAACAGACGCAAACGATGCTAAAATATGCATAGAACAAATAAGGTACCACTCAGTTAAGGTTGGGGTATCAAAATACGATTCCCGTTTATTATTTCATGGTGAGCTTGTAAACAAGGCTGAGTACACATTATTTATGTGACATTTACATTTGTTTGTGTGTACTGTGCTTCCGTCTGTTCATCTAATGTTTTAGTTGTGACCGAAATTGGCAGGGAAGCGGCAATGAATTGCGGTTTGTATTGTATGATAGATGGTAATGTTTTTTATTTGTTTGTTTTATTGTAATGAACTGAGACCCTACAGTCGCCAGTGCTATGTCATTTAAACGTTGCTGAATTGTTGAGGATAGATAGGGGGTAAGAAAGTATGCGTACTTATTTATTTAACTTCATGCACTCCCACCGCAGTGTCTCAAGACGAATGTCTTTGACCAGTGTGTGTTGCCAGTGATGATCTACTATGGCTTGGAAACTCAGGCCTCGTAACAAGCCTAGAGGTCGCTCAGAGCCGAGGGCAATGAAAAGAGCTATGCTCGGAGTTTCTCTACGGGACACGAGTTCCACATACCTATCCACATTTCGCCATTAAAACCCAAGGGAACAGTCTGTTTATTTTTGAACATTTTTCCTCAGGAATGGATGTCAGTTAGAGCATTAGAAAAGCAGCAGGAAGCAACGACCCTTCTGGCTCGTCGCTCAGAGAGACAGGCAGTGCGCAAGCGGCACCGAGCAGAGCTGATGGTACCGTTTCTGACCGACGTTAATTTTGTGCTGTTCTGGCCACACTGCTTGCATGCTCATCCGGAGTTGTATGAGAGATGGGATGCTAACAGTAAGTTATTTCTCTTTATAGTTCTAGTTTATTTTGTCCCACTTTTCTTCCTCATCGGTCTTAGGCTAAGAACTCACGATGCAGTTGTCACCCGCGTACGCCTGCGGTTGCGGGCCCGCAGCTTCTGTAGAATGATGATGATGCTGGGCAAAGGCGTCTTCTCTTACAGAAAAGGCAAGAAGAGCATTGATCACCACGCTTGCTCGAGGGGGATTGACGATTCTAGACAGTTTTTCTTTACAGAAAAAAAAAAACTATTAAAATGAGGTTGAACATGACTGAGCAAATCGAAGCCACTATAACACCATATTTTCGGTAGGTAGATTGCCAAATAGGTAGGCCGACCGAAACGAAGATGGTGTGATGATCTGATCATATTTGCGGGGCAAACGTGGGCAGAGATAGCACAGGATCGGGAACTTTGGAAGGAGGAAGGGGAGGCCGTTGCCCAGCAGTGGGACACAAAAATAGGGTAGTAAAAAAAAAGATTGCCGAATTGTTAAAGCATCGTATATCTTGTATCTTTTTGTTTTCCTATATTTCTTCACCATAGTATAAAGTTAACAATGTGTGACGAAGATTTTTGACAGTCTTATACTGTTCTGATCAGACATCGTGATGGTTGGACGAGAGCTAGTGGAGTTATCAGAAGAGAAGATCACGGATATTTTCTACGCAGGAGATGCTCCGCTGAATGAGGCATCGCTTCACAAACTGATGTCTGGCCCAGCCCTGGCCATATGCTTCCAATTACTTAGTACCAATGTTGATTTTGTGCGTGAGTGATATTTTTCATTACGTACTAGCGACCCGCCCCGGTTTTGCACCAATGCAATGTAAATCAAACTACACGTATAACCTTCCTCTTTAATCACTCTATCTATTGCTGAAAACTGCATTAAAATCCGTTGTGTAGTTTAAAAATCCAAGAGTACAGACAGCGGGAGCGACTTTGTTTTATATTTTGTAATAATAAAATTGATTTGCGGTACCTATACACCCCCAAAAAAGTACATGTCCATACAGGTGTTAAGGCCTAAAACACCACACATACACACAATGACGAGTAAAATGTCTGTCTAGACATAATTGTCTACGGCATGACCACAAAATAAAAAGCTTGCGCGCTACAGCTTTAAGTACTTTTTGGCATGACCACAAAATAAAAAGCTTACAGAAGGACCGCTCCCGTCATCCTCGAAAATAATTACCTAAACTTGCCAGACTCACTAGGGCTGCTACTGTATTGACTCTCCGTCTTATTACAAAAAACCAAATAAACCTTGGTTTAAACCTAGACTATCAAGTCCAGGCTTATCTGCAAAACCATGGACTAAATTTGTTTTTATTACAAAACTTGAATAAACCATGGTCTTCTTAGTACCGTCATTTAAGCTATAGTTTAATAATAATAATAATAATAATATGTGGGGACATTTTCACACACGGCCATCTGACCCCAAACTAGGGAGACCCTGTACTATGGGTGTCAGACAGCTGATATAAGTACATACACAAATACTTTTCTTTTAGTTTAAATATCAACCACAGATTAATACAAATATCATTCGTTCACCATGACATCATTCTATTGCAACGTTCCATATGCCCAGAAAAAAAAAAGTTTTGATAATACGCTAATGATTAGATGATGTTTAGGAGTGTTAAAAATGTTAAGACCTGGTTATTTTGCATGGATATAAACAGTATTTAGTAATTTCGTCGATTGCAGGTTTGTTTAGGTTTAAGCACATTGCATAATGTCGTACTAATTTCTAAAAATACAACAATACTTATAACAAAACGTAACATTCTCGCGCGATATATTATAGTTTATGCTATACTTACTTGTCATACTTTTCATTCATCATCCTTTATATTGGTTTTTAACGAATCGATCTACTTGATTCGTTTTTATAGAATTAACTTAAAATAAAATCTTAATTTTCATAATATTTTGACACTTCATATAAACAGACTAGTCATGACTACCGTTGCTAAGTAACGCCTAGATATATGACTTATTGTATGTCAGATGTCAACTTTGTCAACTTAAACCATCGTAAAACTAGGGGTCGTCGAGGTTTAGTTTTAGACCATGGTTTAGTCTATGGTTTATCGAAAAACCACGTTTTGTAATACCATTTTTGTTTAGACCATGGTTTAGAAGACGTTTAAACTAGGTTTTTTAAGTTAAATCGCTTTTTGTAATAAGACTGTGTAGCATTTATTTGTGATGTTATGGAATTTTATTGACACCGGTTGAAACTGTTTGCATTTTCCGGTTTGTCATGAAATGTCAATTACATTATTTTGATCATTCATTTTGACAACACGTGTCGCTAGTCGAGGCTAAGGTCTGCTTGAAACTGCTTGAGAATGCCTGTAAACGTAATGTCAATGTGTGCGTGCGAAAAATGGTGGTTTGTTCTGAGTGGTCTCTCTGCTCGGGCATGCCGTAACCTTACTTTGTGACATGACTCAACTCATTGTTTAATTCCGTAGATTCATCATCATGTCAACCTTTAGCGCCCACTGCTAAGCATAGGTCTTCCCCAAAGGGGGTTCAGCTGTAATCGCTATGCTTGCCATGCATGCATGTAAAAAATACTGAGTTAAATAATTTTATTTGGACTGCATTGAGCATATTCTAGGCTAGAATAAGTAGCTAGAATATGCTCAATGTCAAAATAAAAGTATGGATAATTTGTGAAACAAGACAACATCATTTTTAATACACTTTTACATTGACCTTCTCGTTTAACATCCAATAAAATTATACAGAATACAACAATTCCTAGCATCACCAGTCAATCTCCTTCAGTGATTTTTTGTTAAAAGCATTAAAAACGTTGATAAAATAGCAGAAATGAAAACAATAAACATCGATTATGATTGTAATGCTTTGTCGATTCCTAGCATCGGGTCGAAAGACAGCTCACTTCACCTAGAGTTCACCGTAGAAGATTGTTACAGAATAACACTACAGTGGGAATGATAGCTCAACTCAAGTCTATTTCACCTAAATTACCGAAGATTTTTGCAGTATAGACCAGCTTATGACAAGTTCACCCAGATCAATATTTTTACTTTCCCTAAATAGCTTTAGTTCGTCGAATCCTCTATGAAGAAATTCCGCCGTATGATGAAACAAAGTCTCAAAATGACATAAAAATGTTGAAGACTGCTTTCGACCGATACAAGACCATGAGTCCTACAAGAGAACATATTTGGCAACAGCGCAAAGTAGAAAGGCATCTCAAAAAGGTTGGTATGGCTCAGATTTATCTTAATTAGGTTGGTATTCAAATAAAAATAAAAAACAAACAAACTGCCTAGTCGTTTCCTAATATGTTGGGGTCGGCTTCCAGTCAAACCGAATGCGGCTGATATCAGTGTTTTACATGGAGCGACTGCCTTTCTGACCGACATTGGTCTAATTAATTTTTAATTAGGATGGATCAGCAAAATACCAAATGGAGGCATTGGAAGTCATCGACAGACGAGCCAAGAGGCTCATTAACAACGACTCCCTGGTTAGGGTTAAGCTCCAGAGCCTTGAACTTCGCCGCACCATTCGGTCTTTTATCGGGTACATTTCGGAGAGTGCTTTGGAATTGCACAATTTAATTCCCTCATCCCCGTTCCATCATCGGACGAGCAGAGATACGGCGAAGCGTCACCGCTATATGGTTGAAGTTCCACGGTCTCGAACCAAGCGCTTTGACTCCACATTAATTGTGCGAACTGCCAGACTGTGGAATTCCCTGCCCGCCTCTCTGTTCCCTGAAAAGTATAATCTAGGTATCTTCAACGCACGAGTGAACCGGTTCATCTTAGGCAAGCGTGTTCCAACTTAGGCCGCATTATCACTTACGATCAGGTGAATTGCGGTCAAACGCAAGCCTATTAAATAGTAAAAAAAAAAAACAAATAAATAATTTACTTTTACTTTAGAGAATTGCATTTCATTTCATGAAGGGCCAAAAAATCCTGCATCTCACCTATGGTATTTTAGGATGAAGAGAAGAAGAGACGAGCTAGATTCTTATCAGAAACGCAACGTTTAAATCGACAAGCTTTGGAAGAGAGATTCGAAGCCAAGAAAAAGGAGAGAGATCAGCGCAAACTGGATCTGCTAAAATCTGGTGTAAGAAAATTTTGACTAAATTAGTTATTACTTGTTAGATGAGGATCCAGCAAAGAAGAAGAAGAAAAAACTGGCCAAGTTGGACTCGCGCACGAAGGGTTCCGTACCATTATCTTTACAACATTAGACATAGAGCAAAAAAAGCGGCCAAAAATTACGTTTGTTGTATGGGAGCCCCCTTAAATATTTATTTTATTCTGTTTTTAGTATTTGTTGTTATAGCGGCAACAGAAATACATGATCTTTGAAAATTTCAACTGTCTAGCTATCAAAGTTCATGAGATACAACCTGGTCACAGACCCGGTACCATTGGATACGCAGATGACAGCACAGTTGTAGAGAGTTACATATCCAGCGCACGTGCCAGTGCGGCTGAAATCCGGACTCACTGGGAGTCCATGGTCGAGCGCTTAAATTTGTCCCTCAAGGCTGTCTCCGATTGGGGCGATGCCAATCTGGTCGAGTTTAATGCAGCCATGACCCAGGCGTGTCTTTTCTGTGCCAAGAAGAGGCCTTTCAATCTGGCCCCTGCTTTCCGAAATGTATCCGTTCCGATCACCGACCATCTTGAGCTTCTTGGCGTTACTTTGACGTCGAGTATCAATTTTGGGTCATACATAGAGTCAAAGGCCCAACTAGCTGCCAAAAAGCTAGGAGTCCTCGCAAAGGTGCGAAAGTACTTCACGTCGGAACAGATGCTGAACCTATACCAAGCACAAGTTCGATCGTGCATGGAGTACTGTTCGCACCTCTGGGATGGATCTGCCAAGTACCAGCTGGAGGCCAAGAGGCTCATAGACAACGACTTCCTGGTTAAGGCTAAGCTCCAAAGCCTTGAACACCGCCGCGCCGTTGCCAGCCTATCGGTCTTTTATCGGGTACATTTCGGAGAGTGCTTTGGAATTGCACAACTTAATTCCCCCATCCCCATTCCATCACCGGACGAGCAGGGATACGGCGAAGCGTCACCGCTATACGGTTGAAGTTCCACGGTCTCGAACCAAGCGCTTTGACTCCACATTTATTGTGCGAACTGCCAGACTGTGGAATTCACTGCCCGCCTCTATATTCCCCGATACATATAATCTGGGTATCTTCAAGGCACGAGTGAACCGGTTTATTCTAGGCAAGCGTGCTCCACCTTAGGCCGCATCATCACTTAAGATCAGGTGAGTTGCGGTCAAACGCAAGCCTATAACAATATAAAAAAAAAAAATAAGACAGCCAGACAGATGGACAAACGGTCAGAGGAGTCTTAGTAATAGGGTCCCGCTTTTACCTTTTGGGTACGGAACCCTAAAAATTACTGAATGTTTAAGATTTTATCATTGTCTTCATTGATTTTGATGTCATCTTTGGGACGTTTACTTAGAAACCGATGGGTGATTATGAATAAAATAAAGTACAATTTATAGAGAATAAACAGTTTAATGAGTTAATTAAATTTCATTTGAAAGCCTCCATTGGTTTCTAAGTAAACTTCAACTATTCCCGGCGACATGGATACTTATCTCTTTTGACTGTACATTGCTACACAGGAAACCGGTAGTGGTGGAAGGCAGTTGAACCCGTCGAACCCTCCATCATCTGAACATGTCGCCAGAATAGATGCTATGTTTAGGTTTAATAATTCTCCCTGATCACGGCTTTCAAACTCAATAGAGACTAGTCAAATACCTAGGAGATATTATAGTGTGCAAATACAAGTGCACTCACTCTTCCCACACTCTCAAAGTCTAATGGAATGGTAATTCGACACGTTTGAAGATCACGCGGAAGACCAACGGCTTTTCTAACTTTCCAAAGTCAAAGTCAAAGCATTTATTTCAATTAAACCATTTACAGGCACTTTTGAATTGTCAAGGAGTCGGTCAGTAAGTCAGAAAGTTAAAGTTACTCGTTCCAAAACGTAGGTAGGTCTCTATGGAGAAGAACGAGCAAGAAACTCCACGGACACTCTTTTAAAATCAAGTTTTTACAAAATACTGCTTACATTATTCTTGTTGCTTCTATATGTGAAAACAATGAAGGTAATCTAGAAATACAAAATATAAAAAATAATCAAGATAAAAACCATGACAGTTAAGACCAATTGACCAATCTCTACCGACAGCGCCCGTTCACGAACATTTCCGAGGCAGATGTTCAGATGTCAATTTTGTCTAGCCATTATCTGCCGTTCGACATACATAGCCCTCGTCCCCTTTTAGTTTGGTTGCTTTGTATAACGCAGTGGCTGAGCGATCGACTGCTGCGCAGCGTGTTGCGGGTTCGATTCCCGCCCTGGGTAAATATTTGTGTGAGCACTTGTATACCAGCGCTGCGACATTTCATGTCGTAGCATTGTGCTGAGACAGGAGCCTTTTTGGTCTCGTACAGGTTATATAAGTCTTTTTTTTATGTGGTATCATTTGTTTATGTTTCGGTTTACCTGTACGAGGTTTCAAATAAACAATTTTTCTTTCTTTTTCTTTCTTTCTTTTGTGTTTGCCTTGTGTCTGGGTGTTGTTTATCTATATATGTATGTATTTAAAATATATTTGTGTATGTATCTCAGCTGTCTGACACCCATAGTACAGGGTCTCCCTAGTTTGGGGTCAGATGGCCGTGTGTGAAATGTCCCCACATATACTTCTATACTAATATTATAAAGTTAAAGACTTTGTTTGTTTGTTTGATTGAACGCACTAATCTCAGGATCTACTGGTTCGAATTGAATAATTATATTTGTGTTGGATAGTCCATTTACCGTGGAAGGCTGTAGGCCCATGCGAAGCCGGGTCGGGTCGCTAGTTTGTTATAAGTATTTTATTGTAGAATTTTTGCTATGGCTATTTATTATGCTCCATTATCAATTATTTCTTTGGTCAGAATCTGGCAGCTTTGGAACGAATGAAAGAAGAGCCTGAAGAGGTTAAGCCAGATTATGTGGAGCCAGAGGTAAGTAACTAAATACTATTCTAATGCTGAT
This sequence comes from Charanyca ferruginea, assembly GCA_947361185.1. Lineage (NCBI taxonomy): Eukaryota > Metazoa > Arthropoda > Insecta > Lepidoptera > Noctuidae > Charanyca > Charanyca ferruginea. The sequence goes on along the minus strand of OX376069.1, from coordinate 23,198,338 downwards.
TGCATCAGTCAAGTATTGATCCACTGTTGGTACAGACCTTACCTGCAACGAGACGTTAAACAACGTATTCCTTGTGCTTAAGACATCTGAAGTATTATTCCGTAAAAACCATTCATGAATTTACACGAACTGTTTTTGATCAGCATCACCTTAGCATCAGGTGGGATTACAATTCAGCTCATGCTCAATTCACCTATATTTATCGAGATAGATTTTTAAAGAATAGACTAGCTGTTAATGAGCACAGTGTATATGCTGAAATAGATAATGTTATTTTTTAATACATTCCAGCCCTGCCAAAAACCTAGGCATCATTCAGACTTGTTTGAATTCGGTTTTCAGTTTTGACTACTTTCAAACAACATGATTGTAACGTACTACATACACAAATTATATATTACATAATATATAATAAAATTATATATAACATAATATTATATTAAATAATATATTGTTATTTTAATGAAGAATTCTGACTTGAGAATATTTTCAATTCTCTCGTAAAGAACCATATTTTTACCTGACTGCGAGACCCAAAAACAAGAGTAATGTTTCATGTTGTCATCTATTTTAACGATTGATAGTTGTTTAGAATAGCTAGAGCAGTTTATCGAATGTGTATATTTGTATGCATTCCAAAACTTTCCCCAGGAGGAAGTTCAAGAGGACGAAGAGGAATGCATGGCAGAGGAAGATGAGGATGAGTATTTTCCTCCACCAGGACTGCTTATACCTGGGTTCTATGCTCCTCCTAACGATATCGCCAAATCTAATGGACTGGCTGTGTTGTTCCCAAAGGTATAAAACATTCTCCTGACCGAATTTCCGACACGGTGGCCTACCTCTATTGATTCTAGCTTAGTGCGCAGAAGATATATAGTGCACAAGTGTGTGCGCCAACATAGATTCACTCCCTCGTCTAGTCTGAGGGGGCGGTAATCCGTCACAACCAGAGCGAGATCAGGAGTGTGATTCTGTAAGACATCATTCTAAACTTCGAATCTTAATCCACTGTGAGTTTCTTGATTGGCATTCTGAAAAGTCGGTTGATAATTCGAATTTCCACTAGCGCCACTCTTGCGAGCGTGTCAGCTAGTTGAACTAAATTGACAGGGAGATTTTGACAGATAAAGTGTGAGATGACGTAAGAAGTGGCATTCTGTAAGGTGATTTTCCCGTCACTACGACGCTCACTTCAGACTCGAACCCGATTCAAAGTGTCAAATATATCTAGGTAATTTTGAACCTTATGCGAAGTGAGAGTGAATAGCGATGTGAGATGCGAGTTGTTGTTTGAATTTTACAGAATCGACCTACAGGTGCATAACTAACGGGTTTACGTACTTTTCGAGATACGGGGGTATCATACCACCAACTTCCAAACTCCTGGCGATACTGAGAAATGGTTATGTAAAAAAAAAACAATAACACTCTGACCGACCTATTATACTTCTAGAGTCCACACTGATTTTGTGCTTGATAACTATAGTAACCAGAGGGCTAATTCACGTAATTTTATGACGCGCCGATGAAGTTGTAGTGCAGTTACAGTTTAGTTCAAGTTTGAGTGATTTACGGTATTCTTGTAATCTTTAAAATGCGCGTAAGCTGCGCATGAACTGAACGTCAACTGCCACAACAACTGCAACTGCTGACAACCAAACTCTACCAAACTTACTTATGGTGTAGCCACATGAGAGAAAAAATATCGATCGATTACATTTCAATGAATATGACGTTATTATAATATTAAAATAATACCCCAGTACAGATTTTAGTGCTTTTTAACTGTCATTTTGAGGCGTCAAACGAATAGTAGAATACCGATCATGTTGCGTTCCGAAGCACGCACCAAAGACGCACAACAGTAGAATGGCGTTATTGCGCTCGCGTGACGCGAACTTGACGCGAGCGTGTCTGACAGCGGTAGAGAATACGAAAAGCGTTGTTTAGATAGAAACTTAACTGCAACTGCACTGCAACAGCACTTCTTTAGTTACGTGAATTAGCTCACAGAGCATTTTAAAAAAGATCATAACTGCCTGTGATCTGCACTCCTACGACAAAGACTGATTCTAAATAGAGAGAGTTTTAAGGAGAGTGGACAGGCGTTTGCCCTGCAGTGGGAAAATTCAGGCTGATTATAATCACAATAATTGCCCGTGCTTTTTACGGTACTTTTCTTTGCTAAAAATTGCATATACAGGCTGTCAGTATTTGAAAGTACTCATGAAAATGAACAACTTTTATTATGGGACCAAGTCTTAGTTTAAAATAGGACAAAAAAACTGCTGTTCCATACGTTTTCATCATCTTATATATAAAAATCTTCTGTGCGTGTGTATGAAAGTGAACTCCTCCTAAACGGCTAGAACGATTTTGATGAATTTGTTGGTGTGTGTTCCAGTGGATTCGAGAATGGTTTAGATTCACAATTGGACCCGGCAGGTGGCGCTATAGTCAGGTTGCAGGACAACGTCTGCCAGGCCCGCTAGTATCATAATATATTTTTATAAATTTCAATAATAGACGAATAAATAATTGATTGGGAACAATTGATTTTCCTGAGTTGTTCCTCAACCCGTGAACATGAACAACTTACAAAATGATACTAATTATAAATTATAGTAAATGCAGATAGGCAGTTGTTCCATTTAATATACTCTAGTATTTAGCTGCATCCAGTTAGACTGGAATCCGACCCCAACATGGGAAAAAGGTTAGGCAGATAATAATGTGCATGTGTAGGTACCTACTTTTACTCCCTGAGAAATCTGTAGTGAAAGAATACAAAGTCATGCTAGTTATAGATGATGTCATAACTAAATATGTGAACACTTTAGTATCTATGAACATAACTTAGCTGTCTTTTCTACTTTGTACAGACGCCAGCACATCAAGTCATACCAGACTGTCGAATTTTCCCAATTGAATATGAATCTTATTCTTTTGAAATTAAGTTAATCTATCAAACAAATAATCATGGCAGGATTTGTACGAAAAAAATCAAGATGTTTAGAGAAGTTGAAATTCTAATTCTTATTCTTGGGTACCTAAATAGTATCTTCAGGCATTTACAATATTTTTAAAACCCCGCAAACAAAAGTGAATAGTTTAACGAAAAACTCATTATTTCAGAACGGCGACTGACAGTAACAGTGACACTGACAGCCGCCGTTTCGCAATTCTTACACTGAAATTGCATCGTTTTATGGGTAACTAGCTTTTGCCCGCGACTTCGTCCGCGTATATGTCGGTTATCGCGGACGCAGACGAAGTCGAAGTCGAAGTCGAATAAAAAGTAGCCTATGTCCTTTGTTGGGGTTCACACTTACCCTGTACCAAATTTCACACAAATCGGTTCAGTAGTTTAGGCGTGAAGAAAAGACAGACAGACAGACAGACAGAGTTACTTTCGCATTTATAATATTAGTTAGGATAGTATCACAAATAATGATTATTTTTTTGCCACACACTTGTCACATCACTGGTCTGCCAATTTGATAGATCCGTTAACGTCGCTCGTAACTTTCTTTTTTTTATAAACTGAAAATGGGCATCGAGATGAAACGAAAAAGTGTTATTTTCATTTCGTAATATTTTATTATGCGCGGGTTTAAAAATATGGTATTTCAATCTATTCCTGGTAAATGGTAATGTATTCTTCACATTGGAAAATATTTAAAACCCTCTAAATTATTATTTTTTTCATAGAAATGAATATCGCCATGATTCTTTGACAAATTGTTGTAACTTGATGTGCTGGCCTCTGTACTTCACGGAAAATAATATTATTATTGCTGTACTAATACAAAATGTTGGAAAACATTAATTTTATTAACGAAACGACTTTATGGAAAGGGCTATTCGGTTAAATTTTTCATGCAAATGACATTCAAAAGTGACTTTTAATGGTCTAATAGAAATAAATTAGTACCTACTTTTGAACAGTTGGTTCGAGAGCGCGTGACTCCTCGGACGGAGGTTCTGCCGCGTCACGTCCTGGTTCTGCTGGAGATAAGCAAACGACACAAAGCTATAGAAGCCATAGCGCCTTTCAAACGTGCTATCATACATGTAAGCAGCTGTACACACGTATTTATTCCCAGTGGCTCTTATGTCCCACGCTCAGTAATAAACTGACCGATTACAGTTTAAACCCCGGCCAGACTGTTGTAAACAAGCCCTCCACATCGGTCTCCACCGGCAGTTTACAACAGTGTAAACACTTGTTTGCAACAAAAATTCGTTTGACCTTCAACAACCTCTGTGGATGGACGCGCGTTGTAATACCGCCGTTGTTAACAAAGAGTCGACAACACACTGAGGTGTGATTCTTGTTCTATACCAGTGTGGACGCAAACACCAACCGTGGGCTCCACAAGCCTCCCACTAAGGTGACCCCTGTTGGAAGCTTGTTTGTAACAGTCTGGCCCGGCCTTTAGGTCCAGGAGTTAGACAAACAAGAGACGCGTTATTTAACGTCATCCATCTTTCTATCTCAATTTTTTTTATATCTAGTTCCTAGACGGAGTCACAACAGTATAATTCATAAACCAATTTGTAAGGTAAGTCCTGATTTGTAAATCGTATTTTGCGTTTTTTCCCACTAAACTGTTTTTTTGAGTTCGGTCAGTCTATTACAATTAAGCAATGCGGACCCACCATACCACTCGTCATACCCCTGGTGGTATGGCACCATACTACCAGGGGTATAGCGAGTATGGCGTTTATGCCAAAAAACGTAGGTAGGTACGATTTAACGGCATAAACTGCCGTATCTTTTTTTCACGTTTATTAAGTTTGATTTTTTCACAGCATATACTCAGATCTACAGTCCCTTTAAGGGACTGTAGATCTGAGTATATGTTTTTAATTTCAGCTCGATATCTCCGAGCTTTCCTGAGACTTTATCTCCGAAAAGCTCGGATAGATAAAAGGACGGACAGACACACGAACAACAAAGTGATCCTATAAGGGTTCCGTTTTTTCCTTTTACGAAACCTTCAAAAATGGTCCAAATAATTGGTACAGTACGCAAAAGAGATAAGTATCCATGTCGTCGGGAATAGTTGAAGATTTCTTAGAAACCAATGGGGGCTTTCAAATGAAATTTTAATAAATCATTGAACTGTTTATTCTCTATAAATTGTATTTTATTTTATTCATAAAAACCTATCGGTTTCTAAGTAAACTTCAACTGTTTCCGGCGACATGGATACTTATCTCCTTTGGTGACCGTACATTAATTAGGTATTACCAGTCACCCTATAATATACATGTGTGTGTCTATTTATGTTTGACAATGCACCTTTTGTAGGTACCTACTCAATATGTTTACAACAAGTAACAAAGTAGTTATTGTGTTCACATTGACAGATGGGTATATTTAAAGCGACCACGCCATACGACTGCGTTCACATTGCATACACCGTGAAGCAATTTGACACTTTAGATAACACTTCGCTGAATCTGTGAGTAAACAATACGTACTATACTTAGATTTCTTAATTACGGTCTCATGCTTTTAGAGCTGTATGTATTTATTTATTAATATTTCATGCACAAAGGTACAAAGACGGGCTATGAACGTGGATGTATGAACTAGATTCTGCCGGCAATTTCAGCATTCGGTCAAAGTCCTTAATTATTTTATTTTCCCTACATGTACCCTACTAATTAACTTTTAGGAGTGCTGGGTTTTAACTCGTTAGAGGTGAGAAGAGGCCTTGGACAGCTCACGGTAGCCTATAAAACCCTTTGCGGATGGATCGACTGTCCCGAACTCCTTGGTCTTTTCTGTCGCCTTTTTGTGCCCGGCAAATACATCGGACAACAATCACAATCAATCTGTTCGCGCAGCTGTCATCTAGGGCCGCAAGTCTTCTATTACAATAGTGTCAGAATGGTCTATCATTGCTTTAATAATTGTTGATTTTGACAAGTTTGGTAATCTACTAATATAATGGCGTCATTATGAGTTTCCAATGGTCAACCAATGACACTCCATTGAAAGAATTGATATTCGACGAATCGACGGTCCCGAACTCCTTGGTCTTTTCTGTCGCCTTTTTGTGCCCGGCAATTACATCGGACAACAATCTCAATCAATCTGTTCGCGCAGCTGTCATCTAGGGCCTCAAGTCTGCTATTACAATAGTGTCAGAATGGTCTATCATTGGTTTAATAATTGTTGATTTTGACAAGTTTGGTAATCTACTAATATAATGGCGTCATTATGACTTTCCAATGGTCAACCAATGACACTCCATTGAAAGAAATGATATAGAATGGTAATCTCGTACATAATGACAAATTATTGACTGACTAAGTTTACGAACTTTTTACTACTTCAGATTGCCTATAACACTTATTTATAATATGTAAAAATATATTTAAATGAAATCTGGCATGAATAAATGTTCAAATTTGTTGACAATGTCATTATAACACAATTCTATTACGAGACCATTGATCGACCAATGATCGACCATTATGGATTTAGCAGATTACGAACTTTTAGCAAAATGACAATGGGATCGTGTTGGAATGACGAAATTATAAAAATAGCAGACTTGACCCCCTGAACTGTTGCCAAAGCTGAGTCCCCAATGTGTCGTACTCTAAAGATGCTCAACGCCCTCCTGACGGCCAATCCTGAATATGATGTGTTTGCGGATGAATGGAATAATATGATGCATGTATGTCTGGCGTTCTGTGAGAGAAGGTATACGAGGGTGTCCCACTGTTCCATGTTAGTTTTTAATTAATTTTACGATGAAATTTACAATATTGTATATAAAACCTTTATTTTGTTTCTAAGTTAATGAATGTAATTGTTATTGTACCGTTTTAATTAACTATAAATAAATAAATACATTTTAAAGTAGGTAGCTTTTTTCTGTGTTGGTTTTTTTATAGATTCCTAAATTTGTATGATAAAATATAGCCTATAGCGGTCAGTTCCTATTACCAAAAGAATGTACAGAATTGGTAAAGTAGTTACGGAGATTATCCCGGACAAACTTAAACTCAACTTTGTTTTATAAATGTAGTGATAGTGCCCACTACCCCTTTAAACTATACCTTATCATAAATTATACAATACAATTTGACGATACGGCTGGCGCAGTGGTTGAGCAATTGGCTGCTACGCTGATTGCAGCGGGTTCGATTCCCGCACGGAACAAATATTTTTGATGGCCTACAGGTACTTTTTTCGTGTCTAGCTGTTTGTGTATGTGAGTTAATATGTTTGTAAACGCACCCACGACACAGAAGAAATTACAAGGGTGGGGCAATGTTTAAAAAAAATACAGTGGAATTCACGACCTCCTCCTTTTCAACCGACTTCAAAAAAGGAGGAGGTTATCAATTCGTCTGTATTTTTTTTTTTTTTAATGTTTGTTACCTGATTTCTCGGGACTGGGTGAATCGATTTTGATGATTTTTATTTGGAAGCTAGTGCTTTCCGTGTGGTCCCATTTTAATTTGGTCTAGTTCTGACCATGGCATCCATGAGAAAACCGTATAAGTCTTAAATTTGCATTAAGTATGTGCGCGATTTCTCAGGCAAACGTAAACCGATTTTGAAAATTCTTTTTTTTATAGATAAGGTACGCTTCAGGGGTGGTCCCATATAAATTTTATCGAAATTGATTTAGCACTTTTTGAAAAATCAACAAATACCCAAAAGTTTTACATAGACGACGTTTTAGTTTCATCAATCTTTGTAGTAGTTAACTTTTAAATCTCTTCTTAATAGATTTGAATGAGAAGGAGGTACTAAAAAGCGGAAAATAAAAAGCTTTTTACAAAAAAGACAACCGCCTTCAAAAAGTGAAAAATAACTTTAGCACAGAACACACATTGACTTTAGTTTCGGAAGTCGGTGGCAATACAAAACAACAAACAGAACAAAGCCACTGAATTTCGAAACTAAAGTCAATGTGTGTTCTGTGCTAAAGTTATTTTTCACTTTTTGAAGGCGGTTGTCTTTTTTGTAAAAAGCTTTTTTTATGTAATCGGTCAAAAAAAGCACTTGACCCCTTTATAATATTAAATTTAAAACCTTCATGAGCATTTTATTGTCTAACAGAGAGCAACTGAAGCTAGCATTCATGTTATCAGTAGAGGTGGACATACCCTTGCTTCACCTGATGGACTTGAACCCCCTCCACGTCAGTCGAGACTGTTCTATCGGAGAAGAAGAATGCGCGGCCATGTTCTCCGTTGATTACGGAGACGATTATGAACAATTCGAGGACTTTGAATAAGTCAGGTATCAGAACAGTTTCATCATCAGCCGGAAGACGTCTGTTGAACTAAGCCGCTGCTTCTCGACTACAGGGTTTTCCTATAGTCGCCTTCTATGACACCCTCGGGAACGAACAGTTGGACAGTTTATTTGTAAAGGCGGCACCACACTTCGTTATGCGTTATTTGCTATGCAGCTACACTGTATTCGCCAAATATTTGTTATGTGAGCGTACAACAAACACGCCATCCACACTTCGTGCCGGTGTGCCAAACATATGTGGTGTGTTTGGCTTTTGAAAAAACAAAATGGACGTGTTGACTGTGGCTGCGCTTATTCGTGTCCTTTGAAGTGTGTCAAAAAACCGACAGGTGGACGGATAGGCGTATTTGCTATTGGCGCTTATGCGTTATGCGGGCGAATAATAATAATAATATAATATGTGGGGACATTTTCACACACGGCCATCTGACCCCAAACTAGGGAGACCCTGTACTATGGGTGTCAGACAGCTGATATACATACATAAATACATTTTTTTTTTTTGTAAATACATACATATATAGATAAACAACACCCAGACACAAGGCAAACACAAGTGCTCATCACACAAAGGTTTACCATGGGCGGGAATCGAACCCGCAACACGCTGCGCAGCAGTCGATCGCTCAGCCACTGCGCCAATCGTGTCGTCAATCTATTCAATCGAATAAAGCAAATATAGACGAATAAACCCTCCACACTTCGTTGTATGCGGGCGAATAAGGCGCATAACGCATAGCGCATAGCGAAGTGTGGTGCCGCCATTAGAATGTTCTACAGGGTGCGGATGGCAATAGCACAAAAAAGGATCATGGAGGATTTGGTAATTTGGTGTAATTGTTTTTATTGAGCATTAATAATATTAAATGATGACGCCACAAGTTACCGCTCTTCTCACAACTTAGAAAACCAATATTCTATGGAATATTGGTAATATGGTGGTGGATAATTTTTTAATACAATTGTTTTATTTTGGTTACGTTTATATGTTCTTTAGTATATCTGAACTATTTTTTTGTATCTCGTTTTTAGGATTTATTTACTAGTATTTTAATTTTTGGTCGTATCGTCGTCCCAACCCTGCATAAGTAGCTTTCGCTCTTACCAAGGGGTATCGTGTTACCCAGTGACTGGGTTGTGGAGGTCAGATAGGCAGTCGCTCTATGTGAAACACTGGTATTCAGCTTCATGCAGTTAGACTGGAAGCTGACCCCAACATACTTGGGAATAGGCTAGGCAGATGATGACTCCAAGTAGTTTTCGGTGTTACCAAGGGGTACCGTGTTACCTAGTGACTGGGTTGTGGAGGTAAGAAAGACAGTTGCTCTATGTGAAACACTGGTATTCAGCTGCATGCAGTTAGACTGGGAGCTGACCCCAGCATACTTGGGAAAAGGCGACGCAGATGATGAATACAAGTAGTTTTCGGTGTTACCAAGGGGTACCGTGTTACCTAGTGACTGGGTTGTGGAGGTAAGAAAGACAGTTGCTCTATGTGAAACACTGGTATTCAGCTGCATCCAGTTAGACTGGGAGCTGACCCCAGCATACTTGGGAAAAGGCGACGCAGATGATGAATACAAGTAGTTTTCGGTGTTACCAAGGGGTACCGTGTTACCTAGTGACTGTGTTGTGGTGGTACGAAAGACAGTTGCTCTATGTAAAACACTGGTATTCAGCTGCATGCAGTTAGACTGGAAGCTGACCCCAGCATACTTGGGAATAGGCGACGCAGATGATGACTCCAAGTAGTTTTCGGTGTTACCAAGGGGTACCGTGTTACCTAGTGACTGGGTTGTGGAGGTAAGAAAGACAGTTGCTCTATGTGAAACACTGGTATTCAGCTGCATGCAGTTAGACTGGAAGCTGACCCCAACATACTTGGGAATAGGCGACGCAGATGATGACTCCAAGTGGCTTTCGATGTTACCAAGAGGTACCGTGTTACCTAGTGACTGGGTTGTGGAGGTAAGAAAGACAGTTGCTCTATGTGAAACACTGGTATTCAGCTGCATGCAGTTAGACTGGAAGCTGACCCCAGCATACTTGGGAATAGGCGACGCAGATGATGACTCCAAGTAGTTTTCGGTGTTACCAAGGGGTACCGTGTTACCTAGTGACTGTGTTGTGGAGGTAAGAAAGACAGTTGCTCTATGTAAAACACTGGTATTCAGCTGCATGCAGTTAGACTGGAAGCTGACCCCAGCATACTTGGGAATAGGCGACGCAGATGATGACTCCAAGTAGTTTTCGGTGTTACCAAGGGGTACCGTGTTACCTAGTGACTGGGTTGTGGAGGTAAGAAAGACAGTTGCTCTATGTGAAACACTGGTATTCAGCTGCATGCAGTTAGACTGGAAGCCGACCCCAACATACTCGGGAAAAGGCGACGCAGATGATGAATACAAGCAGCTTTTACCCGCGACTTCGTCCTCGTGAATTTCAGTAAGTGTCTCGGAATAAAAACTACCTAATTTATGCTCTTTCTTGGGGTCAAACTTCATCTTCATCATCATCATCAGCCGGAAGACGTCCACTGTTGAACAAAGGCCTCCTTTATACGGGGGGTGGGGTTTGCCATAATCCTCACGTTCGGCAGGCGTCTTGGGGATTGCAGTGAAGTTGTTAAGTACACAGAAACCGCTGCTGCGTGGCTTCTGGATTTTTTCTTAGTCGCCGACACGCTCGGAATTAAATGGGGGCGGGGGGGGGGGGGGGGGTGCTATTGTATCCCGAACACCCCACGCGGGACTCGGACACCCTACGGCTCAAGCTTCAAGCTTAGTCTGTACCAAATATCATCAAAATCAGTTCAGTAGTTTAGTAGTTTTCATGGTATCATTATATTCTACCATTTCTAGTGTACCTCAACGTTATTCAATCTATCTATCTTCTTCTACTTTCTCTATATATAAAATGCTTTGTCCTGAATGACTGACTGACGGATCAACGCACAGTCTAAACTGCTGATCGTAGAGACCTAAAACTTGGAGGGTGTATTCGTTGTATGACGTAGGCATCCGATAAGATAGGATTTTCCGAAATCTATCCCTAAGGGGGTGAAAACGGGGGCAAAGTTTGTATGGGACAAGGTGATTACGTGTTAGAATTTATAATTGCTATTGAGTGCTTATGTAGTAATTGTTTACGACTTCCACGCGAACGAAGTCGCGAGCATAAGCTAGTATTGTATATTTGAATAACGTTGAGGTAGGTACTATTTTGTGGAGTAATAACATTTAACTAATGATAATTCCAATATGCGACATCGAGTGTTAGAAAGGGACGACATAAGTACCTATATGTGATAGAGATAACACGGTAGGCGCAATGGCTGAGCCATAGACTGCTACGCTGCTTGTTGCGGGTTTGAAATCGGCACGGAACAATTATATTTGTATTGCTTAAAGGTAGGTATATGTTTGTAAACTCACCCACGATACACAATACCTTTTGGTAAGACTGGTTGTTAGACTTTCTGGCTTCTGACTACCCATAACGACTGTCAAAGATCTAGAATTTTACATGAAGCGACTGCCTACCTGATCTCTACAACCTAGTCACTAAGATATAATGTCAGAGTCAAAATTACTTTTGACTACAAACATCAGTCAATAGTCCTTATGACCAGTTTAAATTTATCCTTAGGACTATTCAGAAACTCATTAGGTTGGTAGGTTCTTTTTTCGTGACCCTTTTAAAAACTCTTTTTTATAGTGATTCGTATAACTAGGGCATCCGTATTATTAAATTCTATAGCGAAATCGCATTTTTTCGTAATAAGTTTTGACTGAAGGCAGTCTTTCAGTCAAAACCTTTATTACAAGAAAAAAAAATCTACCAACTTAATGGGTTTCTCAATAGTAAGTTTAAACTGGGCATAAGGACTATTGACTGATGTTTGTAGTCAAAAGTAGTTTTGACCGGTAAAGAGTTTTGGCTGTAACATTTACACCGGCCTCACAGAGTCAAATCTAAATAGGTGACATAGCAATCCAATGTTGCAGTTATTATCATAATCTTTGTACATAACAGTATCCTATTACACAGAATCAGCGAATATTTCAAGCGTCGAATTCTACCGAGGAGTATGTCAAGTCTTATTTGGACTTTGAGTTTGAACTAAACGACGCCACAAATCGTGCATGGATTCAGGTGAATATTATTTTTTGTTTTATTTGTTAAAGTGTTTTGAAAAGTTTGGGTATAAATTACCCGTGTTTTTTTTCTGTTGGGGACTTTTTGGAGCTGTGTTATAAAAAGTTTCGGGAACTAATGCTAAATTATTACCGGCAGGTACCTTTTAAGTGTATGCGTTTGTATTTGTAAGTTTCTTTATTGTTTTGTGAGTTTAGACGGTTATTTGTTTTATATTTTGAGGTTATAACTCATTTACTATCATAATTATAATTTGGTATATATAATTAAACTCATTAATATCCCTAATTGATGATGTAGACAATGAATTTCATACCTATTTGTTTTGTATCCTTTTTCATCTCTTGGAGAAAAACGTAATTAAATATGATTCATTTATCCTACTATTATTCCAAGAGGTACCTATCATGTTACCCAGCAACTGGGTTGTCTAGTGGTAAAATGCTGGTGTTCAGCTGCGTCCGGTTAGCCTGGAAATCGAACCCAACACAGTTGGGAAAAGGCTAGGCAGATGAGTAATATATTTTTTTTTTTATTAGCCTATTGTTATGTGTCCCACTGCTAGGCAAAGGGTTCCCCTTTGTCCTTTCAAACTTTCCGATCTTGTGCTATCTCTGCCCAGTAATATTACAAATGCGAAAGTAAGTTTTGTTACGGTTTCACGGTTAAACTACTAAACCAATTTTGATGAAATTTCGTACAGACTTAGCTTGAACCTCATGGATATAGGCTACATTTTTATCCGCGTCTTCGTCTGCATTCGTGATAACCATTCGCACACCACACCCATTTACACAACATACAACCATAACGTATTAAAGCACTTCCCTGATCAAATAACCTTGACCATATACTTCCTCTTTGCCGCAGAATCGAAATTCGCACAATATTTGGGTTCTTTTGTTATAAAAAAAGAGAAATGGTCTTTTGAAATAAATTAAAACGCGAATTGGGTTGTTGACACCATTAACCAATAATTCCAAAATACAACTTATCTTTAACTACACTTTATTTTAGCCCCGAAAACCCGATTAATTTTCAATTAACTGTAAAATTCGATTTTAAGTTGCTTTAAAATCAATGAATAGTTAGTCAATTGAGTTGGTAAATTAATGACGTCACAGGCCGCTATTGTCATACAAAATCTATGGAGGAATCTCGTTTTGACAGCTGATAAAAAGTATGTCAATTGATTGGTGGTGTCAAGTACCCAATTATAAAGATTTTTAAGTTACCTATCTATTTAGTGTAATCCTCAAATTAATAGCATGTCAACTTTAGCAAAAGATACATGTTTTCAATTATACTAGTCATTTTTTAGGTGTCTATAGGGTACATAAAAAAAAATAAGAACGTGGAATGTGATGTTAGGATATTGAACATTAATAATATGCTTTTAGATGTAGTTTGTATCTCTTAATTAATGAGTTAATAGCCCCTGAATAACGAAGAAAAACGCACTTTTGGTCGGGGTAGCGCCTTAACGCATTAACGCATACACGCGATCAAACTTAAACCTCTAAACTTATTCTACTATAAAAATAATTTGTTTGTTTCAATAAACAATTTTTGTTGTTTATTTAATTTAGGCTTTTCAACGATGAGCACACTTAGGGCGGGTTGCTTCAACTAACCATTACTGACCGGTAACTGACAGATTTTTATGTCATGAAACAACCCGTTACATTTAACGTACCTACGTTAAAGGTTGTTTCATGACATAAAAATCCGTCAGTTAAAATTATTCAAAAAGAGATTCCATAATATTTTGATGTTTGAAGTAGCTGTTTGACAACACAAAATTACGAATTATGACTGGTCGGTTATGGTAATAGTAACTTTTTGACGTTTGATTTCGTGAAACAACGCATTTTTTTTATTTGACGATAGTTAGCGCCATTTTTGACTATTACCGGTCAGTAATGGTTAGTTGAAGCAACCCGCCCTTAGTTACTTTATAATTTGTACATTGCAAACTTAAGTTTGTTACCTAATTATGACGGTTGTAAAATAAGACTACCCACTGACCAAAAAAAGACTTAACGAACTCAAAAGCTATAAGTTCATTCCATCATTGCGGTTTTTTTTTTCTTGTCAACCATACCTGGAAACCTTCAGGTATTGAATGTCAAAGTTTTATTTTACCGATTTTTACATCAAAGTCAAAGCATTTATTTCCATCAAACCATTTACAGACACTTTTGTGAATTGTCAAAGAGTCAGTTAGTTTGTCAGAAAGTTGAAGCTAGTTGCTCGTTCCAAAACGTAGGGTAGGTCTCTATGGAGAAGAACGAGCAAGAAACCCAAGGACTTCATTTTTAATTAAGTTCTTAAAAAATCTTGGTTACATTATTCTTGTTGCTTCTATAATATGTGAAAACAAGATTCCCAAAAATATTTTAAAAAGTGCCTACAATAGTACTAGAAGTAAATTTTTACATAGATGGTTTTGTTTTTGTTGTCGGAAGCTCAAAGGTCATACGATCTAGCAAATGAATGTGCGTACGCAGTACGCAATACAAAATATGATGATTTTGATTATTTACCTATTCTACATCAATTAGAGAAACTGCAATAGACGTGGTATTACTAGGTAGGTACCTATTAAGTACATACCTTTTTTTCTGTTTGTTGTTTTGTATTGCCACTGACTTCCGAAACTAGTCTTATGTGTTCTATGCCAAAGTTACCTATTTATCACATTTTAGTTTTTGAAGGCGGTTGTCTTTTTTGTAAAAAAGCTTTTATCCTTAGTTCCTTTTTATCATTCAAATACATTACAAAACGACAACACAGTTAAAACAGAGAATGAAAGTCCGTATCAAAACTTTTGCTGGAGAAACCATAAATCAAAACGTCATATATGTACAATTTTTAGTATTTTGTTGACTTTTCAAAAAATGGCCAAACCAATTTCGATAGCATGAATATGGGGGCCACAACAAAGGCACATCCTATCCATTAAATGAATTTTCAAAATTCATCTACAATTGACGGAGAAATCGAGTAACAAACATACAAAAAAACAAACAGTCGAAATGAGAACCACCTCCCTTTTTGAAGTCGGTTACAAATAAAAACTTAGGTTAGTCTCCCTGCATCTCGGTCTATGTTTACACCGGGTTGAAACCATCGGGACAGTTTTTTGTATTCAATAGATGACAAAAACACAACCTGATAATTTACTATTAATCTTTACTTACTGCTTTTTGAAATTTATATTTTAATGTCTATAAATCACTTTTATATTCATGTTTCTATAAATATGTAGTCACTACTTTAAATAAACGAATATCTGTAGAGGTGATCTTCAAATTATAAATAACTGTAGTTGAGAGACATTTAGCTAAAATGAAATATTTATCAGATTATATTAGGTCCTTACATATGAAATTGCCGATACTTAATACTGGCAACTTTGAAATCAAATATTTTGTGTTTGATTAGGAATTCCAAATTCAAAATTATTTCAAAATAAAGACTAAAGAATATTGTTTTAAAATTCGTGTTTCATTTGTTTTATCGTCATTTGTTTGGGCTTGAAAATTGCTATTGCAACAACAATGGAGAAATTAAAAATTCGCGATATTTACGAATATGAGTTCTACCGTGGCACCAGTGCAGCAGAAACGGCTCGAAGGATTAACGACGTGTACGGGCCAAGCACCGCTAACGAACGAACGGTGCGTTTTTGGTTTCAACGTTTCCGTTCTGGAAATTTTGATTTACAAAATGAGCCTCGTGGACG
This sequence comes from Charanyca ferruginea, assembly GCA_947361185.1. Taxonomy (NCBI): domain Eukaryota; kingdom Metazoa; phylum Arthropoda; class Insecta; order Lepidoptera; family Noctuidae; genus Charanyca; species Charanyca ferruginea. The sequence goes on along the minus strand of OX376069.1, from coordinate 23,182,133 downwards.
ACCGGATACTCAAGTGAATAATGAAGAATTAAAGGCGATAGTTGAAGCGGATCCATCTCAAACCACTTCTGAATTAGCAGCAGCCTTTGGAGTAAGTGACAAAACAATCACTATCCATTTGCGTCAAATTGGAAAAGTAAAAAAGCTCGAAAAGTGGGTACCGTACGAATTGACTGAAACACACCAACAAACACGCGTCGGTTGCTGCGCTTCCTTGCTCAATCGTCACAATAATCAGGGAATTTTAAATCGTATTGTCACTTGTGATGAGAAGTGGATCGTGTACGATAATCGCAAGCGATCATCACAATGGCTTAACCCTGGAAAACCGGCAAAACCTTGCCCCAAGCGAAAACTGACCAAAAAGAAGATTCTAGTTAGTGTTTGGTGGTCCTGTGCTGGTGTCATCCACTACAGCTTCATGAGATCAGGCCAAACGATTACTGCAGACATGTATTGTCAACAGTTGCAAACAATGATGGAAAAGCTCACCATTAAACAACCGAGATTGGTCAATTGCTCTAGCCCATTGCTCCTTCAGGATAACGCTCGACCACATACTGCACATCAGACGGTCGCCAAGTTAGAGGAGCTGCGACTGGAAACTCTGCGTCACCCACCATACTCTCCAGATCTTGCCCCAAACGATTACCATTTATTCCGAAATTTGGACAACTTTTTACAAGGAAAAAAAATCAATTCTGATGAGGCAGTTTAAACAGCCTTCAAGCAGTTCATCGATTCTCGCTCCCAGGATTTTTTTACCAAAGGGATCAATGAGCTCCCGATAAAATGGCGAAAGTGTATCGATAACAATGGTACATACTTCGATTGACTAAATATATAATTTCTTTTAAAAATGTTATTTTTAATTTTTTGATACCGAGCGGCAATTTCATATGTAAAGACCTAATATTATAGTCGTAGTAAATCCATGTTTTAACTTAAGTTCTAGAATAATCTGAGATTCAGATCTTATAGTATCTTTTTTCAATGTGTTACATACACACATTATTTATCTTACTTTTTGTAGAAGTTCGCGATTGTATAAGTCCACGACTTGATTATGTAACGGGTGGCGCAAAAGTAAAGACCCTATTTGGTTCAGCTATAACATTTTTTCTAAATTAGAAAACTAGATTTAGATTTTTTTAAATGTATATTTGTGCCATTAAATTTCGTACCATTAGGATTTAAAGATGATGTCTTTTAAATGGTGACCTCCAGAGTTGATACACATTTGAGTCCTTCAAAATTGGTTATGAGTGACGAAGCGCATTTCCATCTCTCAGGGCATGTCAATAAGCAGAATACTCGGTTCTGGGGCACTGATAATCCGCGCATTATTCAAGAAACACCTCTACACCCACTAAAAGTTACTGTATGGTGTGGCATCTGTGTTGACAGAGTGATCGGACCCTATTTTTTCGAAGACGCTGGAGGCAATGCGATTACTGTCACTGGAGAACGCTACAGAACCATGTTACGTGAGTTTTTGATACCCAGTTTGGACGAATTGGGGCTGGAGCACATCTGGTTTCAACAAGACGGCGCTACGGCACACACAGCGCGCGACACTATGGACTTAGTGAGGGACGCTTTTCCAGGCCGAGTTATCTCTCGTTTTGGCGATTTGCCTTGGCCTGCAAGATCACCCGATCTGACCAGTCCAGACTTCTTTCTTTGGGGTTTTTTGAAATCTCGGGTGTATGTGAACAAGCCACAGACTCTCGCAGCTCTAAAAGAAAACATTCGTCAAGAAATAACGAACATATCGCAGGAAGTGTTACGGCAAGTTATGCAAAATGTCATAAATAGGGCTCAAATGTGTATCAACTCTGGAGGTCACCATTTAAAAGACATCATCTTTAAATCCTAATGGTACGAAATTTAATGGCACAAATATACATTTAAAAAAATCTAAATCTAGTTTTCTAATTTAGAAAAAATGTTATAGCTGAACCAAATAGGGTCTTTACTTTTGCGCCACCCAGTATTATACGATATGATAGTCATTTTAAGGAGAGTCCCAATACACTTTACCTTACGGCATGCAAAATTATTTAAACAATACATCTAAAATATAAAGTAAATACATACAGAAGCTGTTCGCAAACCTTAATTGTAACTAAACTAGCATCTGACCGCGTCTTCGCCTGCCTAGCCTATTGGAACTCAAAAGCGAGATAAAAAAGATAATCCCATGTATATCATAAGTTATATCAATATCTATATATGTATGCAAAATTTTAGCTAATTAAATTCTGTTCAGCCGTTAAAGCGTAAAGAGTTACAAACATCTCTCAACATCCATCCTCACACATTTATAATATTAAGTAGAATAAACATCTTCCTTTTTAAGCCAGACTACGGTTCTGAATACAAAAGCTAGGTCCATAGTTTAAACCTGATCTAACTGTAAACATTGTTTTGGAATGAGACGACCTGTGTCTTGTTATGTCTATCTCTAAGTTTTGCACGACTTGTTACATTGTTCTCACATTGTACCCGTAGATTCAACATGAATGATGTGACCTTATTTTGTAATATATTATTGACTATCTGACCCGACAGACGTTGTTACCTACCCTTTTTTTTTTCGTGGATTTTCCAAGTTTCTCAAAGTTTAAATCTTCCCTGGACTTCCACAAATATTTCAAGTCCAAAATTAGCCAAATCGGTCCAGTCGTTCTCGAGTTTCAGCGAGACAAATTTTTATAATATAGATTTTAAAAGAGTGTTGATGGAGTTTCTTTTTTGTTCCTCTCCATAGAAACCTACTGTTTGGAACGAGCAAATAGCTTACAGTTTCTAACTGACTGACTCAATGATAATTCAAAAGTACAGTACGGTCAACGTAACTTGGCGCGTTTGAAGTTAGCCGATTAGCTGCGCAGTAGACAATTTCGTTCCTAAAAGTTCCATTGCGCAGCCAAACAGCTAACTTCAGACGCGCCAAGTTACGTTGACCGTATTGTACCTACCTGTAAATAAATGGTTCATTTGAAACTCACCCCGGGTTCGCACGGGTGTAATATCGATACTAATGTGAAAAACAATATCAAACTTCGTATAAACCTTCCTCTTGTACCTACTCACTTTATCTTTTGGTGAAAACTGCATTAAAATCCGTTGAGTACCTAGTTTAAAAGATTTAAGCGTAACTATAGACAGCAGCAGTGTTATTCTGTTATCTCCCTCGGTGAACACATAAGTGAAGTGGGGATTGATGAAGCAGACGGACGGATGACAGCTCACTTCACTTAGGTGTTCACCGAGGGAGATTGTAACAGAATAGCTATACAGGAGAGACTTTGTTTTATAATTATGGGAATTTTTATTTTTTGAGTTTGAGTTTGTAATTTCATCGGCTAAAATGCTGAATTGATTTTCGTAAAACTTTTCTGAAAAGGTAAGGTACTATCGTGGACACACCCGCCTGACCACCACTAAGTTCATTTTTGCTTGCACTCAAAAGATGGAAGCGCTCTCTACCCCGCCCCGTTGACTTCGCAGGCGCCAAGGGATTTTTTTTTAACTGAGCAGGCGGAAAAGTCCGCGATAGTACGTAGCTCATAATTAAAGAAAGTCATCTATCAGTTACTTTTGTTTAATGGTATCTATATTTTACATCTTTATACCCTGTTCACAATAAGATTAGACATAAACACAAAACATTTTTACAGTCCCTTCAACCGATTTTGACTTCTATTCCGTAGGCTCAAGTAGTATTATATGATCTGTGGCTCAAGGATGACATTAGAGGCAAAAAAAGTGGTTACAATACAACTGTTTACTGCAGTTGCCATTTGTCATGCTACCAACGCAATAGAAGTCAAAATCGGTTGAACGGACTGTAAAAAAGGCTTGAGTAAATGTCTAATCTTATTGTGAACAGGGTATAGTTTACTTTATTTTGTCCCTCTAGTGACAATAACAGCTTATTATTTTCTTACCCCAGGGTAAATACCTCTTTTCATCTAAGAACACCAGTATTGATCACCACTCTTACTCAAAATGGATTGGCGATTTTTATTAATATTTTTTTTCTGTATGTCATCTCGCAGTTCAACCTAGAGGTTTTTGACTGCTTAGCCGGACAATCCTGTAGTGCCTTAAAAAGTGATTTTTTGGGCCTCCAGACTTATTTTACTAGTTTAGTTTTACTCACTATATGTTTTCCTTTACCAATGTCAATGATTTCCAAGATAAACTTAGAAAATACATATGAAATAGAAAGTTATATTATTGGCCCATACCTGGTTTTGAACTCTCTGGCCATCACATCACGACATTCAATCTTTAATTTCCGTTTTCTTTTCTTTCTCTCGTTACTATAACAAAGCATTACAAACTTTATTCATAACTAGCTGACCCTACAGACGTTGTCCTGTCCCTATCTACCTACCTACCTACCCTACCTCTACCTATCTGCCTACCTAGGAATGCAAATATATCCAAGGAATATAAAAAGTTTCATACAAACTTTTATCCCCTATTTCCTTCGAATTTAGAAAAATCCTTCTTTAGTGGATGCCCTCGTCATATGAGGAATACGTGTACGAAATTCTAATTTTCTAGCCTTAAGGGTTTGGCCTGTGCGTTGATACATCAGTCAATCACTTTTGCATTTTATATAAATAGATAATAAACAAAAATATTTTTTTTATTTCAGTTTCTGGCATCGAAGTTTTCTACTGTAAAACATCATGATTCAAGGTAAACCTCATCATGTTTTTATTATTACGCTTACCCGTAGTAGAGCTTTTGCCGTGTAGTGCCGGCTGAGAATAACACCACCCCATTTCTACCCGTGGGTGTTGTAGAAGACGACAGAGGGATATTGCCCAGAGGATGGGCAGCAGCGTTCTTCTACCATGCCACCTATTGCGATCGCCAACAGGCATCCGCCAAGCATGGCCATTTATTTTTTTTATAAACACATAATAGGCAACGAGATGAAACGAAAAAGTGTTATTTTCATTTCGAAATATTTTAATTAGCGAGGGTTTAAAAATATGGTAAGTATATCAATCTACTCCTGGTAATGTATTCTCCACATTGGAAAATATTTTAAACCTTCTAATTTTTTTTTTTCTACATACAAATGAATGTATGGATCTCGCCATGATTCTTTTTGCACAATCGGTTCAGTAGGTTGGTTTTTAAATAAAAATAAGTGGCAATAAAAAACTTTATTTTAAAAACGACAACCGCCTTCAAGTAACAATACAGCAAGAGCCAAAGCCATCGAAATTAAAGCAATTTTTTACTTAGTAGTTTTGAAAGCGGTTGTCTTTAAAAAAAAAAACCTTTTTTTGTTCTCTTATATACTGAAATGAACAGTGAATCGAACGTTCATTAAAACAAACACTACCAGTGAATTTATAACGTACCATTAAGGGACATCCCTTCTGTAGATTAAGACGCTTTCCTGACCAAATAACCTTGACCATACATTTGCTCTTAGCTTAGCTGCAGAATCAAAATTCGCACAATTTTTGGGATTTTTTTTGTTATATAAAAAGAGAAACGATCTTTTGAAATAAAATAAAACGTAAATTATAAAGATTTTTAAGTTACCTATCTATTAGTGTAATCCTCAAATTAATAGCACATCAACTTTAACAAAAGATACATTTAGGTGTATATCGAGTACATAAAAAAAATAAGAACGTGGAATGTGATGATAGGATATTAAACATGAATAAATAAATAAATAAATAAACAAATAAATAATATGCTTTTGGATGTAGTTTGTTTCTCTTAATTAATGAGTTAATAGCCTCTGAATAACGAAGAGAAACGCACTTTTGGTCGGGGTAGCGCCTTAAATGTTACTACTGGAGCTTAACTGCGGCCGTCCTTTTCTTCAGCTCCCCGGCAGTAAGAGATACCAATTGTCTAATTTTAGTTAAGTTTGTGACAAGGGTTTCGGCGCCACAGGTAATTGTTTTTTTTTTTCAATATTAAATTATCTTTATTTATTATTCGGTAGTAAACAAGCTGACGACTTATCTAAGGGGCAATACATTTTTATTTTTTTACGAACAGTTATTTGGACTCTGTCTGTTATGTTGTATAATGTTTCTTAGAAATAAAAAATAGGTAAATTGCTGTATATTTAAGAATAATCGCGTTCAAATCTCTATTCGATTCTGATTTTTTTTATAATAAAACTAGCTGATGCCCGTGAATTTGTCCGCGTGATTGTTGATTATCAGCGGGGTTTTAATTGTTTTTGAACGGAACCCTTATATATTTTTCTAAATAAAAGTAAACTTAGGCTTTTCTTCTTATAACATCAGCTATCTGCGAGTGAAAGTCCCGTCAAATCGGTCCAGCCGTTTCAGAGATTAACCGGAACAAACAGACATACAAAAACAAACAATATAAAGAATGATTTTTTGATATAAGTACCGTACATAATTTCATATTATATTCTGACAGTACAAACAGACACTTAAATTTTATTTATTTGTATATATACGGCAAGATGTAGACGATTCTGCCAAGCAAAAGTGTTTTTCTGTGAGAAGAAAAAGCAGTCTAGACTAAAACTTTGAAATCAATACCATTAATAGATCGTCAATAGGGAACATTACGCGAAACTCAGCGCTGAGGGCGCCACTAGCACATACCCACGAGCATAACCTCGTATTCTTGTTTAATTATGTTATTAATTATATTATCTAGGTATTTTGTGAAAATATATCAAAGTTTTAATTAATCTTACTTACTGTACTTTTAACTATATTATGGCATCCTACGGCCATTTGAAAGTGGATTCTAGGTTATGCTCAGAATAAAATCATATTTGGTTGTCTTACATGACAAAAGTGAACGTTATTCTGTAAATTCGTCTATCTCTCCTGAATACCTAACCTATTTTAGAGTGATTTTTAGCTGCTTCCCAAGGTTCCGAACATTTTCTTTTTTTGAAAATGAATAATTCCCTTCATTTCTACATCGAAATACACAGCACTGATGCAGTATTGTATAATATAATACACTTCCCAATTTTGAATTCAATTAAAGGCAGAATTTCACGCTTTGAACGACTCGTCGAAAAACTTTACGGATTATGCTAGTGCTGCACTCTGGTGCCAGAACATTGCAGTAATATCCCCTATTGAGTTAGCAAATGACAACTTACAAGTCACGTCATGGACGAATCGCGTTTTGACAACTCATAAAAAGTATGTCAATTGATTGGTGGTGTCATTTACCTAATTACACCGGTACCCATTCATCCGCCTTCGCGGGCTTTCGCGGCGCGTGTGTAGAGCCTGCTGCAGAGCTTCTTGTGAAAGAGCTTGGCCGGCAAAGATTTGATTTTGATTTGAAAGTAATAAATGGGTACCGGTGTAATTAGGTAAATGACACCACCAATCAATTGACATACTATTTATGAGTTGTCAAAACGCGAGTCGTCCATGACGTCACTTGTAAGTTGTCATTTGCTGACTCAATTGACGAACTATTAATGGAATTGATTTCAAAGCTTTAGTCTAGACTGCTTTTTCTTCTCACAGAAAAACACTTTTTCGTCGACAACTTGCCATATCTATACAAATAAATAAAATTGAAGTGTCTGTTTGTAATGTCAGAATATAATATAAAATTAAGTACGTCTTATATAAAAAAAATCATTCTTTATAATGTTTCTTTATGTTTGTCTGTTAATGGCTAATCTCTGAAATGGCTGGACCGATTTGACGGGACTTTCACTTGCAGATAGCTGATGTTATAAGAAGAAAGCTTAAGTTTACTTTTATTTTAGAAAAGTATATTAGGGTTCCGCTCAAAAACAATTAAAACCCCGCTGATAACCGGTATTCACGCGGACGAAGCCGCGGGCATCAGTTAGTATTATTATAAGAAAACAGATTAGAATAGAGATTTGAACGCGATTATTCTTAAATATACAGAAATTTATTGCCCCTTAGATTAGTCGTCGGCTTGTTTGTAACCGAATAATAATAAGAAGAAAAACCTGTGGCACCAAATCCCTTTCACAAACTTAACTAAAATTAGACAATTGACATCTCTTACTGCCAGGGAGCTGAAGAAAAAAACGACAGCAGGTAAGACTAAATTAGAAATGTCAAATTAGTTCTTTTTTTAACTTCGCCGTGTTTTTTGGGATCCGTACCTCAAAAGGAAAAAACGGAACCCTTATGGGATCACTTTGTTGTCTGTCTGTCTGTCGGTCTGTCTGTCTGTCAAGTCCCTTTATCTCGGGAACACGTAGAGGTATCGAGTTGAAATTTAAATCATTTACTTAGGTCTACGGTCCCTTGTAGCTGTGAAAAATTAAAACTTCTAAGTTAACGTGAAAACAAAATACTGCCGTTTATGTCGCAAAAACGTACATTTCGACACTCTCAAGGGAATCAACATGTAGGGTACTTTCCGTTGACCTAGAACTATGAAATTTGGCAAGTATAAATTATACTATAAATACAGACAAAAGTCTGAAAACTGTATATTTGTAATTAAGTCATTAAAAATATATTCTTTATTTATAATAAGCTTATGTCCGCGATTTGGTCCGTGTGGATGTCGGTTATCGCGGATGCAGACAAAGTCCCGGATTAAAAAGTACCCTATGTGCTTTCCCAGGGTTTAAGCTATTTTCATACCAAATTTCATCAAAATCGGTTCTGCCGTTTTATCGTGGAAGCGTAACAGACAAAGTTACTTTCTCATTTAGAATATTAGTATAGAAATATGGATATGACAAAGTAGAGGGTACCTACTTTGTACGGAACCCTCGGTGCGCGAGTCCGAATCGCACTTGTCCGGTTTTTTATCAATACGGTTTGAAAAAACATTGAACATTGTATGAACATTTTTAGATCAATTTAAATTGACAGCTCTTATTAATATCTGTCTCTATCTTATTTTGGTGTAGAGAAAGAGACATAAATAGCTTAAAATTAGTTTACCTCGTGCACAACTGTTTTGGCACCAGTGTCTTCATTAGATAATGAAGGCAAGGCACTGTACCCTCTTTGAAATAAGTATGAAGAGTATAACCTCAAATTATAATACAAAGACCGCGCGGAACACTGAGAGTGAAGCCTAAAAAGCAAATACAAATTCAAAAACGAATACAATGACGAGATTGTAGGTATTTGTTTTGAATTTGTATTTGCTTTTTTAGCTTCACTCTCAGTGTTCTGCGCAGTCTATCTGCCTTTTGTTTCATAATCTAAGAGTATAACTTACTATTTCTATGAAGGGTCTGGTTATGCTGGGCACTGATTGTATGCCAGCAGTAACATTTAATCTACAGAAACATCCCTTAACGGTACGTTATAAATTAATTATAGTGTTAAATTGTTTTAATTAACGTTCGATTCACTGTTCATTTCAGGATGAGAACAAAAAATATTTAGATTTAAAAGCTATAAAATTTAGATTAAATATTTAGTGAGTAACCTACTTGTGCCAAAACCTTAACTCGAGATTTTGTTGCTAACACGAGGTTAAATCACATAACCTCGAACATGGTTGTCGTGTTTCAGGTCCGTTTTTTCACTTATAATTATCTAAAGTGTTTAACATAAAGTCATATCAGACAATAGTCAAAAAGAACATAGATTACTTTATCCGATTTCAAATAGAATATCTTTTGTTTACAGTTTACAAACTCCTGGTGATGTTTACGAGCGTGACTCTGGCTTCGTGCTACTGCCCCGCAGACAGGATCCGTAATGTCGGCAAGTGCGCCTTCCGGATCTATTGCATCGGCAACATCCGAGGGGTCCGCCTCCCCGACGAATGCTACGAGTCCACTAACTACCCCGTCACCGTCAACGTCAAAGTCACCGACGCCATCGAACGATTCGACGACAATTTGGACCTCACATTCCTTAACAAAATCACAACACTAACAGTATCAGGACGATGGCAGCACACAAAACTAGCCATCCTTATGTACACCACCAGACTACAGAATTTGCACCTTGCCAACAACGGTATAGAAAACATCTCAGGCTATCCCTTTTATTATCTAACACGCCTCGAAATTCTCAATTTGTCGTACAATAAGCTAACAGATATTGCAGAACTCTTCCAGTTCCAAACACACCCGAATAAACTAAGAGAGTTGTCACTTGCTTCTAATGCCATCAAAGACATTCCGGGCGATGCTTTCAGTGAGCTATCATCTTTAATAGAACTTGATCTCTCTTTCAATATTATTTCTGATCTAACTGAAGAGCCGTTCTTTAACCTAACTAAACTAGAAATATTACGGTTAAATAATAACAGAATAAAAGACTTAAATGGTGCTGTCAACACCCTTCAAAACTTGAAGCATTTACATCTGAGAGGCAATACCATAGAAAACATCGACGAAGAGTCTCTTAAGATTATCAAACATTTGGAAACGTTCGACGTTTCATGGAACAAACTGGAACAAATCAAGCCGGTAATGTTCTCCAGACATTGGAACCATTTCACCAATCATTCCAATTGTAAAATTATACTCTCAGGAAACCATATTGTCAATGTTCCGAACGCTACCTCTAATGAGATTTTGTCTAGATTTGTTAGAAACTTGAATAAACACAACGTCCACGAGACAGAATTAGATCTTTCCATGAATGCAATTACGAATATTGAATACAATGCTTTCCAGTCATTGATCCAACTGATAGATCTCAACTTGTCTAAAAATAAAGTGATCGATTTTGTAGTTAACCCCAATGATTTAGCTGATGTAAAATTTTTAAACCTTAGTAGTAACTACCTCTCGAATTTGTATTATGAAAGTTTCTCATCAATGAATAAGCTACAGAATCTCGATTTATCTTACAATCGACTTGCTTTTATCCCTGATATGACGTTCAATAGCAATTACAATTTGCAACTTGTGAATATGACATACAACGAAATTAAGAAACTTGATAGTATCCATATAAATATGTTCCACCCGCAAGGCGGTGTGTTGGACCTTTCTAATAATGGGTTATCAAGGATCAAAATACCTTACGGGGAAGGTTTGCGTTTAGTAACTTTATTCTTACATTCAAACAATATATCGGATCTCTCCCTGGTCGAACTTAGCCATCAAACAGAACTGCACACTGTATATTTAAATGACAATTTAATTAATGAATTAGACGCATCGTCGTTGAGGTTACCGGAGTCCAGTCTCACGTACTTAGATTTAACTTGTAACAAGATACAACGGATTGGTCCGGCCACTTTCAAAAGATTACATCATTTGAAAAAACTCCGTTTAGGTCACAATCAGCTGACAAAATTAGAATACGGTACATTCGAAGGTTTAACTGATCTTTTGCACTTAGATTTATCGTACAACAGGATTAACTATCTGGAATCAAAATTTTTGATGGATTTGAAAGGTCTCCGTTTTCTTTCCGTAAGGTCTAATGATATGAATGTATTAGATATGAGCAGTTGGTACGGTCATAAGTTTGATTTAATAGTGAATGTGGATAATAATAACTTAACTTGTGAATGGTTGCGTAAAGTTTTGAGTGACTTTAACAATGGATATACGAGGGTGAGACCAGTTGTGGAGATTGGAGGTAAAGGAATGAACACCGTGGAAGGCATACCCTGTATTGCTACTGAGAGTGCGAATTATGTAGATAATTCTCAGTATATAATGGCTGACGAACGCTTGTTGGTAACCAGTCAGAAGATCCTAGAAGCGGTTCGGGAACAGAATTATTATTTTAGGAAATTTATGTTAAGGGTTTCACAGGAAGAAGCGGAGAAGGCTCGAAATGAAATAAGTTCCATATAAATTTGTAATTGTAAGGTTCCAGTTATAGTTTTATTTAGATGTAGAACTTGAAATGTTTTTACACATAATCGAAAGAAATGTAGTGCTTCGGGAGTCTTCGTGTTTTCAATGTAGTAAGCGCCGGAGAGAGTTAAAGGTCGCTAATAGCCATAAAGGGGTTAGCACATTCAGTTCGGTTGGGTTGAGAATAGGGGCGGTCCGTGAGTTTGTGGGGCCCTGGGTTAATACTACTTGGGGCTCTGATTAATGAATCAATTGCCATTAAAAAAAAAAAACGGTTTTCTATACTGATGTTTACAATAGTTTTCTTTTTATATTATTGTCCATTGTCTTCAATTGGGTCTGGGGCCCTATATATTTAGGGGGCCCTGAGCTGCAGCCCGCAGCCTGCTAGATCCGCCCCTGGTTGAGAATGCCGATCCGAATGTGTCGTACACATACCAAATAGTCACCCTCAAAATTTTTATGACACTACTTTCCATGATTAAAACCTCTCTAAATTACATTTCATCATCGCGCGTAACTATTTCTTCTTAACGTATGAATGGTAGTTTTAATTGAGTTGGCACATGACTTAGCCACGACCGGTAACCGCTGACAGTAGTAGTGTCCATCAATTTCTGGCATCAGGACACGCAGGAAGTGATAATAGGTGTCCTATGGGTTGGGAAACACCACCACCATTCTAGGCTGTTATGTGCAATTGTGAATTTTCGTTCTTGCACAGATAAAGAATTACTGCTGGAGCGCATACGCATACATTTCTAGTAGATAATTATGTACCTTCCGTCGGTGAAGACGTCGTAAGTCTCTAAAACGACTAAACTTTCTTGAACATTTTTTATGAGCCGTGTCTTTGATTCCTCATGTCCTATTATAAAATAACGACTACTTTAAAAAAAAATCTATACTTTATATTTGAAAATAACTTGTCTTGTGCTTCGGTTTCCCAGAAGAGCGGTTCTGACAGGAATCCCTAGCGTCACATCACTGGTTTTCATGCGTCGTCGATGCTATGTAGTTAACTATTTTATATCTTGTATTGATCATATACTATATTACAGTATGCAGTTCTTGATTTGCCAGAGCTTTGTGATTGTAGAGCCCGTGTTTACCACTCTTTATAATTTTTAACGACCAAAACTGTGAATAGGTAATTGTTATATTTCGAATATGTAGATAGGTTATGTAGGTATATAGTAGTACTTACTACTCCACCAAGACAACTAGGTACCTGTCAAATATAAATAAGGTTAATCAAATTAAGGTTAAAATAATTATTTAATAAAAAACTTATTATTTAATTTTTAGTTTGGTAAAAGAAAATATCATCGACCAGAAGACGTCCACTGTTGGACATGGCGTCTTGGGGATTGCAGTGAGGTTGTTAAGTACAATAAGTAGGTACACTTCCTGAGTCGCCTTCTGCGACACTCTCGGGATGAAATGGGAGGGTGCTTTCCTGGCCCTGACACATCACGGGACTAAAATTAATTAAATTAACCTTATATACCTACATTTGAAAGACGGTGCCTAGATATATTTGCGGTGTAGTAAGTAGGTCGTTTTATAAATCGCAAGTTTCTCTTTCTATTCATTAATAGTCAATTTGAGTTCGGGAATGTCAAGTTTATGTTAAAATAAAAATTATTACTATTTACATTATTATAATTATATTATCTGAGTATGTAGTTAAGATTATGTTGACCAGTTGTTAGTGATAAAAGAATTATGTATTTGTACAACTTTTTGATTACCTAATTAGTGTTCAATAAAATTGTAAGCGTTTATAAGTATTTGTTTTATTTAAATTATTTACTTATTAATTCATCCATACTAATCCATACTTAATATACTTACATACTTTAATATTATAAATGTGAAAGTAACTCTGTCTGTTACGCTTTCACGATAAAACGGCTGAACCGATTTTCAAGGACAAAGGTTACTTCTTAATCCGCGATAACCGACATTCACGCGTACGAAGTCGCGGGCAAAAGCTAGTATTATAATTAATGATAAAGTAGCTTTGTCTGTAACGTTTTTACGACGAAACGGCTGAACCGATTTCCATGAAATTTGATATGAATATAGTTTGAACCCCGGGGCACATAGGCTACCTTTTTAATCTGTAACTTCGTCTGCATACGCGATAACCGACATCCACGCGGACGAAATCGCGGTCAAATGCTAGTTATTTATAATTATTATAAGTTTGAAATCGCCAATCCGCCTTGACCAAGCGTGGTGATCAAAGCTCGTGCTTTCTCGTATAAGATGAGAAGAGCCTTTCCCCAGTGGAACAGTAAAATTATAGGCAGGTATTATTCTATTGGTAAAAGTTAACGATAGGCAGTCGCTCCATGTAAGACACTAATATTCAACTACATTCGGTAGGTTATTCCCGGTCGTCCCCACCCCGTCATCCCCACTGGGGACGAGTGGGAAAAAAATGTTTCGTTCCTCCCTAGTGGTGACGATTGGAACTTTTTATTTCCCACTCGTTCCACTATTGACAGAGAGTCAAAATCCAATAATAGGGATCAATAAGAGATTTCATGTATCGTTAAAATGTTTTAATTACGACTTTCTGAGCAAGAGTGAACAATGTTTTTGACTAAAAATAATTTAAAAAGACTGAGGCAATTATTTTAGTACAGTATTTGTGAAAGGTAATCAGAAAGTCGTAATTAAAACATTTTAACAATCCGTGAAATCTCTTAATGATATCCCCATTATTGCATTTTTGGTCTATAGCGGAACGAGTGGGAAGTAAGAAGTTCCAATCGTCACCACTGGGGAGGAATAAAACTTTTTTTTTTCACTCATCCCCAGTGGGGACGACGGCGTGGGGACGACCGGGAATAACCCCATTCGGTTAGAGTGAAAGCCGACCTAAACATAGTTGGGAAAAGGCAGGCAGGCTGGCTAGTGCCGTGTGGTGCCGGTCGCGAATACCACGACCCCATTTCTACCCGTGTGTGTCGTAGAAGGCGACAGAGGGATAGTGACCAGAGGATGGGCAGCAGCGTCCTTCTGAGTACCATCACCTACTGCGATCGCCAACATGCATTAGCCAAGCATGGCGATTACGGCTGAACCCCCCTTTGTGGAGACCTATGCCCAGTAGTGGGCGTCTAAAAGTTGAGATGATGATGATGATGAGGCAGTACAATACCTACAAACAAAAGCTCGAATTAAAAAAGCATTTCGATGGAATGTCATACGAGTATTGCTGCGAATGTTCGACGCTGTAGTCGACGTATTCAAGACGAGTGAGCATTTACCTGTAACACTCCTTTCTATTATGAATTTACTCTTAGTTGAAATGTTGGATCTGAAAGTCGCGTGTGCTGCATTTATCTGCTCTATGAAATATTACACCAATTCAATTAAAGTAGTCCTATGGTCTGTGTGAACTCACCTTTTAAGAAAATTAATTAATGAAGCTCAATTTTTTCCTTAATATTGCATTGGCCAAGCATGGCGATTACGGCTGATCCCCCCTTGGGGAGACCTAAGCCCAGCAGTGGGCGTCTAAGGGTTGAGATGATGATGATGATGATGATGAGGCAGGCTAGACATGAAAAGGTGTGTCAACCCGTTATAGTAATAACGGTTTTCAATACTGAAAAGTGCCGAAGCAATGAAGCTCAATGAGATCCGGGAAAACGATTCAGCTGCCTTGGATTCCGTAACGAAATTAATCAGAAAAGAACAGCGAAGGAGGAAGAAAGAAGACATTTTTTGGTGCTTGGCAACTGGTTTTCTCTTAGTTGTAAACGTCCCTTTGTGCCTATTGGTCTAGTTCTGTTCTGTCTCCTGATTGATAATGAGGAAAGTGGAAGTCCTGTTTAGCGCCCATTTGAAGTCAAGAAAGGGACTTCGAAATAAATTATAAAGTATTGATAAATGATACAGTGGTTATATTTATACAATGTACAATATTTACACTAAAAAATAAAAAGGAAAACCTATAACTAAAACAAAAAAAAAACTAAGACAATAAGGCATCAAAAAATGCCCCCACATCGTCGTCAACTGGGAATGTGTCCAAGAGACTGGCGGCATTGCCACGTTGGATGGCAATGCTTAACCTCTGTCCGAGGTAAAAACCAGCCCTTGGATCACGGGAAGTGTCAACCAACCTTTTGGATATATATACCAATATTTCTGAAAGGTATTGATAAATATATTTGAAACAGGTTTCTCATTCAGATAACTAACGTTCTAACCAAGACAAAGAATAACACATTACGATAATGAGCGGTAGTCCAAGACGTGAAGATAAGTAATTTTGTACACAATGTTGCCTTTATGTGTCAGACATATTGGGTCAGACATACATACACCTTTTACACTCGGTACGCTTACCTACCTATATTTATACAAGATGTCCGAGTTTGTAGTAAAAGGTTTAATTATATTCTTCTAAGTCGTTCACTCTGCAGCCTTCGCGATATTTTTCCACCGGTCTTATATTGGCTGCATAGCAAGCACATTCTGCCACAGGGATCTTAGTAGCAGATTTAATGGAACCTGTCCATCGGGTTGGCGATCGACCACGTGGTCTCGTGCTCTCAACTCTTCCCTGAATCACCAGACGGTCTAAGGTATCATTTTTGCGGATCGTGGCCAAAGAATCTGAGGATTCGTAATTGCACAAGATATGACAGTCTTTGATTAATTTTGAGTTCTTTGAGTAGGTATTGACACGATAGTTTCAGGAGTGGCCCTAGAGCTTAGCCCTAGAAACATGCGTCTCTAGTACCACATGTCTCCTCTCCATAGGGGAAGATCGGGATATTACTATATGGCGATGATTGCTGACAGGCTGGACTGCACCTACATGCTGCATTGCTGCAGCAGGCATGTTCAGGCAAGGCCGTTTTGCAGGCGTTATTAATTAACAATTAATCCTAGAGTGTGTATTTGTATGTATATAGTATTGTAGTTTTATAATTTAAATTTTAATGGTATTTTATTTTGAATTTGTGGCATTTGGCAGCAATTTTATTATTATTTTATTCTATTATTTTATGTTAGAAGTGTGAAATGTTTTTAAGTTATCTTCTATGGGTCTAGCTACCCGAAATAAATGTTTTTTTTTTTTTTTTTTAATTATTATTATGCTTAAATCTTATCAGTAAAAACAACCCATTTTCAGGGATTATTTCCCATACCCTCTAAATTGGACTAATTTTAGGTAGTAAGTTTAAACCTAGGTCTCACAGAATTGTTAATATTTGGACGGCTATAACGTATATAGTATCTAAAAATATATCTTTGTATTTAGTCGCAAAAGACAATTTTAAAACACAATTTTACAAGTTTTTATTAAATTCACTCAAATTCTACCAAAAAAGGAGGAATTGACTTGTGAATAAAATGCACTTTTTATGTCTTTGGGTTGTTCCTAACACTGTTAAAAGAATCACAGTTCTAAGACTAATAGTTTTAAAGTTATTGTGGCAAAAAGGCTCGTACGCACGCCCTTTTCACAGGTAGTCGAAACCCAGTTATGGAGAAGCAATGACAAGTTGTTGGTGTGAAGGAGCCGATTTTTTTTATGGACATCTTCTCTGGATAGTAAATCAAGATTTTAGATAGTTCGTTGGTGCGTTTCTTACGTCAAGGTTGTGTTAATTTTATTTTTTGTTGATTTCATACTTACACAAATGCACATCTCGCAGATATTATGCATTTCTGGAGTCACTTTAAACAACAATAACTTAAAAACTATTGGGTGTACAACTGTCATTTTTGTATTATTTTATAGAACAACTCAAAAACTATTAAACAAAACTACATAAAGCATACGTGTTACCATAGTTTTTGTAATGTTTGAGAAAATTTTAAAAACTTGTAGTATTATGTTTTAAATTATCTTTTGTGACTCAATACAAAAGAAACTTGTGTTTTAACTGATTACCTATGTTTTTAGTTACTTTACGCTATACCCGACCAAATAACATCAAATTTAGAGTGCTGTGCGACCTAGGTCTAAGTCTATGATTAATAAAATATGTGGATGTCTAAATAGGTAAGTAAAATACTTTTAAATTACTTTATTTTCTAAGGTGTGAGAAATAAGTCTTTCAATTGGTGTATTTTTACCGATAAAATTACATAATATACCGGTCATCAAGTTGTACTTATTACTATACAAACTTGGTATTAATTGTTTATATAAATGATAATTACCTAACTGTATTATGTTCTCATCATATAAAATAAATTAAATAAAACTGATAATGGATCCTCCAACAAAAGGGTGTGCAGCTCAGAAATGTACTGTGAGTGAGTATAACTGGTATAAGCTTTTAAAAAAATCCATTGAACAAGTATTTAACTTCTTCAATGAATTTTTTTAAATCGATTAATATAATTTAAACCAATATTAAATAGAGATCTAATTAATAATAATAATAATAATAATATGTGGGGACATTTTTCACACACGGCCATCTGACCCCAAACTAGGGAGACCCTGTACTATGGGTGTCAGACAGCTGATATACATACACAAATACATTTTTTTTTTTGTAAATACATGCATATATAGATAAACAACACCCAGACACAAGGAAAACACAAGTGCTCATCACACAAATGTTTACCCTGGGCGGGAATCGAACCCGCAACACGCTGCGCAGCAGTCGATCGCTCAGCCACTGCGCCAACCGTGTCGTCAAATTGTTTGCTTGTTTGTTTGTTTGTAAGAGATATTCTTTGCCACGAGCCCCTCTCGTGGCTTAGTAAAAGCCTTACGGATTGACCGGTTATAAGCTATGGTCTGTCCGTGGATGGTGACCATCCATTTCATAACGAGACCCATTCATGCCTTAGATGTAAAGCACGTAAAGCTGTCAGTTCTGGCTGTCATTCATAGATCTTTGACAGTCGTCATCGCTAGTCAAAAGCCAAAAAGTCTGACAACCAATCTGCCCACAGGGTATTGTATTACCTAATAGGTAACTGGTTTGAGGAGGTCAAACAGGCAGTCGCTCCATGTAAAACACTGGTATTTAGCTACATACGGTATTCTCTGGAAGTACAGAAGCCAGTACATCAAGGTACAACAATCTGTCAAATTTCTTTGATAGATTTTCAACTTTATTAAGAAAGATTGAGGTTCATATTCAATTAGGAAAATTTGACTGTTTTTGTATGTGTTGATGTGCTGGAGTCAGTACATAGATCATCAAATGTCCAGCCTTTTACTAACTATATTGGTGTCGGCTTCCAGTCTAACCGGATGCAGCTGAATACCAATGTTTTACATGGAGCGACTGCCTATCGGACCGCCATAACCCAGTTACTAGGTAACACGATACCCCTTGGTAAGACTGGTTGTCAGGCTTTCTGGCTTCTGACTACCCATAACGACTGCCAAAGATATACTAATGACAGCTAGGACCAACGGCTTTACGTGGTTTCCGAGGCACGGAGGGAACTCGGTATGAAGTGGATGGTCACCCATCCACAGACCGACTAGGCTAGGCTAGCGTAGCTTAACCTTTGACCGATCGATCTGTACGGTTAGCCTCGAGCTCCTCGTCTATACATAGGTCCAATTACAAAATAATCTTACACTGGTAGAAAACTACACTATTGGTGTGTATCATAGGATATGTTTTATGCTTTAGGTAGGTGCCTACTTCACGTCCACGTAGACTAAGTTGCGGACTAAACCTCATTATGTTAACCTTTAGACGCCCACTGCTGGGCATAGGTCTCCCGCAAGGGGGTGTTCAGCCGTAATCGGCCGTGTGGTCAATATCCCTCTGTCGCCTTATACGACACCCACGGGTAGAAATGGGGTGGTGCTATTTGCGACCGGTACCACACGGACTAAACCTAGTAAAATAAAAATAAAT
Source organism: Charanyca ferruginea (assembly GCA_947361185.1). Taxonomy (NCBI): domain Eukaryota; kingdom Metazoa; phylum Arthropoda; class Insecta; order Lepidoptera; family Noctuidae; genus Charanyca; species Charanyca ferruginea. The sequence goes on along the minus strand of OX376069.1, from coordinate 23,162,465 downwards.
ATTAGGTACAATACGGTCAACGTAACTTGGCGCGTCTGAAGTTAGCTGTTTGGCTGCGCAATGGAACTTTTAGGAACGAAATTGTCTACTGCGCAGCTAATCGGCTAACTTCAGACGCGCCAAGATACGTTGACCGTACTGTAACCATCAGTTACTTATGCTGAAGTTTTGGAAATCATAACTTGTGTTCATTGCCTATCCTATACCTATTTAATTATTAACATAATTAAGTAATCTTTATCACTCTTTAAATATTAACTTTCGAGAACAAAGAAGACTAGTAAAGTTTTATTATTTAGATAATTTAAGTAAGTCGGGCCGTGTACGAGAGAGACAAAAATGCATTTTGTTATTAATTAATAGTAATGGTGACTGTTTGTCTGTGTGTGTAACGATAACTGATGCTACGTCCTGTCAGCTTTACTGATAAAATTGCCAAGCGTGATCTTTGTGAAACTTATATGGTTCCGTAAGTAACATAAATAACTACAAAATAACGAAGCAAGAAAAATAAAATGAAATTTTTGGTTTAGACTTAGCAATTTGTCGGTAATATTTTTTAGCAATTTTAATTCATATGTTTTGTAGATGCTTAGGGTTAAACTACTACAGATATTTGCCTGATACGCAGCTCCGTACACGAAAAAGCTACCCAGTAAAAAAAAAACTCATACTTCATACATTATATTGAAATAACACTGTTGAAGTAAAAACTAAACTTTGAAGTAAGGATTACGTAATCGGATACATATACCATTTACCTTTTTTTTTTTTTTTTTTTTTTTTAACCTAACCCATATGATTCACCAGCAATAGAGAGAATCTGGCGCTCGGCGGCCGCTACCGCGGCACCGCTCGCTTCGCACGTTTGCATTAAAATATGTATCCGATTATCTAATCCTTACTTCAAAGTAAAGTTTAGTTTTTTTATTCAGCTCTGAGAGTTGAAGCTCCTACAGTGAAAGGTCAAAGAATTTAGTATTGAAATAACACTGTTTTAAGTAAGGATTAGATAGTCGGATGCATATTATATTTACCAAAAGTTTAGTTTTTTTTTTATTTTTCGCTAGGAAAGTATACGTCTAGAAATAATTAATCAGAAAAAAATACACGACAATCTCGAAATCGCGACATTTTTTCGATTCATTTCAACACTTGGAGTTGCCGTAAATATACTTTCGATTACCCGATCCTTAGATATTTAAGAGTCAGATGAGAGAAGCTTTACACTATGCTCATGGTAACCCTATCTTTTAGAAGTACCTATCAATTCAGTATTTCGATACTGAACCCTAAACAATATTGCGCAGTTCGCACATTGAAGCTCAAGTGTAACAGGAGTACGGACACATCGGATATTTTTATAAACATTCTTAATTATTTCAAGAAAGTAATTATTTTTGTGAGTATTTTTATTCTTTTATTTCGTAAGTGTTAACACTAGACGATTATAATTCTTATGCAGATGTACAACTATGTTTAGGTATATTATTGTGTTTAGGTAGGTACTAACGTATTCAAATGTTGTTTTATATTGACAGTAGAAACCTAAGTGTTGATAGGTCTAAGTATTTATGTAGGTTTTATATGTCTATCATAGCGTACTTGCGCCGAAAACTTTACTCAGAGTTAGTAATTGTTAGCATGAAGTTTTTTAATATCATCATTAATTTAGGAACGTTTTAAATTATTTATCTATACTAATATTATAAAGCCTGCTGAAGAGTTTGTTTAGTAGAACGCGCTAATCTCAGGATCTACTGGTTCGAATTAAAAAAATATTTTTGTGTTGGATAGTCCATTTATTGAGGAAGGCCAGAGGCCCATGCGAAGCCGAAGCCGAAGCCGTTTAACAATTAGTTTCAGGCCAAATGGCGAATGTTGTGTTGACTCTCTCTTTTCATTTCACATTTTAGATAGATAGGTCAGTCACATTCACATCTCTAAAAACTAAACTATAATTCATTTTAGCAGCGTTGTTGTTTATGTATATATTTGTGTATGTATATCAGCTGTCTGACACCCATATTACAGGGTCCCCCTAGTTTGGGGTCAGATGGCCATGTGTGAAATTTCCCCACATCATCATCTGCCTAGCTTTTTCTCAACTATGTTGGGGTCGGCTTCCAGTCTAACCGAATGCAGCTGAATACCAGTGTTTTACATGGAGCGATTGCCTATCTGACCTCCACAACCCAGTTACTGGGTAACACGATACCCCTTGGTAAGACTGGTTGTCAGACTTTCTGGCTTCTGACTAGCCATAACGACTGCCAAAGATCTACAAATGACAACCGGGACCAACGACCAAAACAACAACCAGATTGAAAGGCCTCTTTTTGGCAGAGGAAAGACACGCCTGGGTCTTGGCTGCATTAAACTTGACCAGATTGGCATCGCCCCAATCGGAGACTGCCTTGAGGGACAAGTCGGCATTTTAGCTCGTGGCTAAGTTAAAGCCGTACAAATCGATCGGGCAAAGGTTAAGCTACGCTAGCCGCGGTCGGTCTGTAGATGGGTGACTATCCCTTTCATACCGAGTTCCCTCCGTGCCTCGGAAAGCACGTAAAGCCGTTGGTCCCGGCTGTCATTTGTAGATCTTTGGCAGTCGTTATGGGTAGTCAGAAGCCAGAAAGTCTGACAACCAGTCTTATCTGTGAGTGTGATTATAATTATGATTATTGAAACGCGCTATCGGCAGTAATTCCTGCCGATAACGCGTTTCATACAAAATTACAATATTGTCTTGTTTACAAATTATTTATACTTCATGCACAGATGTTACGCAGGCGCATCAAGTCATTGGAAACTGTAAAATTTTCCTAATTGAATATGAACCTTATACTTTTGGAATGAAGTTGAAAATCTATAAAATAAATATGACAGTTTGTTGTCGCTTGATGTGCTGGCTAAGGCAGACATAATGCCTCAGGCATTTAGAAAAAAAAATTGGTTGTCTGTAAAGTCGGTTTACAGACGATAGTTTTACGTGATAACGTCATAAAGAAACATAATGGCTAACATATACCAAATTTAACATTACAGTTCCCTAATCTATTTGTGCTGTAAGTAATATTGTTTGAAGCTAATATAGTGTTATAATACGTATAGAGTGGTTTCAATTAAAAGTGAACTAAATAATAGTTAAAATATAACATAAGCATATAAGTGGGCGGAGCTTCCGACCGTGCCTCTCTATCGTTTGTTCCCCCGCTCTCGCTTGCATGCTCTGGCTCAGGCGGAACGTGACACTTTTTCGTGCATGCAGCCGGTGATCATCGATTTATAAGACCTTATCACGTCAAAAATGTTGAACAATAAATCTGATGCAAATTTTTATGTAACATTTTTGTTGACAGGTATGAAAAGGAAATGGATTTTCGAATACTATGTAAGTACCTTTATCATCCTTATATAAATCCGCCCACAGGAAGTACGATACTACTGGGGATTTTTGGGTGACGAATAGTAATAAATAATAATAATACCTGCCTATTATTGTCCCAAAGGGCAAAGGCCTCTTCTCATACAGAGAAGGCACGAGCATAGATCACCACGTGCGCTCAAGGCGGATTGGTGATTTCAGACATATAATTACTAGCGACCTGAAATTACTAGCGGTGCAATGTAGATACGAGTGTGTGTGATAATATTATGATTCATCATCAGCCTGAAGATGTCCACTGTTGAACAAAGACCTCCCCTTAAATGGGGGGCGTTGCTGTAATCCCCACGCTTGGCAGGCGTTTTGGGGATCGCAGTGAGGTTGTTAAGTAGGTACACGAAAGCCGCTGCTGCCCGACATCCGGATTTTCCCTTTTTTCATCCCAAGAGTGTCGTAAAAGGGCCTGGGATGAAATGGGCGGGTGCTATTCTAGTCCGGACACCCCACGGGAAAAAAATATTATGATTAGTACATATAAACCTTCCTCACGAATCACTCTATCTATTACTGAAAACATGCATTAAAAACTGTAGTAAATTTCGTGGCGACTTTAAAAGATTTAAGCGTTCAGACAGCGGGAGCGACTTTGTTTTTTTAATAGGACTATGTGAAGATAAGTCCAGGTTTCCTTGCTCAAACATCGTGAGGAAACCTGGGAGTTATATTTACCTTAAACCTTCTCTCTCTCTCTCTCTCTCATAGAAAGCAAGCCAGTTATTTTCGGTTCGTCTTTCTATTTCGCATTGAACAGTGTGGTGTCGCGACGATTATTTTTGTTGAGTGTAGGTATACAGGTTTTTTGTACATAATAAATAATAATAAATTATAAACTATTCCTTCAATAGTTAATCAATAGGAACTTCGTTCCATCCGGGTGTCCCTTGACACCTCTCAAGTTTTTTTTTCCTTTTTGCATCTGCAATCGATTAAGTCATAATCAGATTTTTTGGTTTTTTCATTCTTGTTCAGAGGGGCATTTCCGTAAATTCTCTCCCTCGGCTTTCACATAATAATGTCCGGCTTCTAGCATCTTTGGTCTAACTGTAGTATTTGCCATCTTTTCAGTCTTGTAGTGTCCTTATCGGTGATAATTAAATCTCTAGCGAGTTGATTTATGCGGTTTAGCAGTCTCTCCTTGTTTTTAGCAGAATATCTGCTTACAGCAGCTTCCTCCTTGACCGCTGGCATTTCCAAGCATTCATGTATTTCTAAATTTATAGCAAAACGTGGTGAATTTGAGATTACCCTCTATGCTTTGTTCTAAAACCTTTGCAGGATTTCATTGTTGGAGTACATAAAGTTGAAAAAGTCACATTGGTACTTCCTCATGTCCGGTTGCGAACCCAAAACATGCATGAGAGGAGGGACCTTAATCACTAATAGTAATACCTGGTGTAAAACAAAGTTTCATTCTCTGCACGTCATTGCGGTAATTAGGATTCCGTAGCCAAATGGCAAAAAACGGAACCCTTATGGATTCGTCATGTCTGTCTGTCTGTGTTCTGTCTGTCATGTCTGTTCTAAACTGAATAGTTTGCGCGAGAGACACTTCCAAAGAAGTAAAATGTGTCCCCCCCCCTGTAACTTCTAAAATGAGAGAATGATAACACTAAAAAAAATATATGATATACATTACCATGTAAACTACCACCGTTTGGTTTGAACGAGATCTAGTAAGTAGTTATTTTTGAATACGTCATGAATAAGAACTTTTATATTATGTTACTTGCTGCTACAGAACCCTTTATGGGCGAGTCCGACTCGCACTTAGCCGCTTTTTTTTTCATTTCTGTCATCATTTTAACCGACTTCAAAAAGGAGGAGGTTATCAATTCGGATGTTTATTTATTTTTAAAGGCCTAATATTGAAATAGTACTGTTTTAAGACATTGTGGCGCGTAGGCCGTGTACGGTCAGCAACAAAAGTTGATTAACACTTCGGATTTTTAAATCATAATTATTGAGCAGAATATTAAATAAAATAGGAAAATTGATTGATTGTCCATTAATATAAAATAAACCTTTGACTATGACCTGAAATACTGAAAAGTATTACATCGTATTATTTTCTGTCATTTAGATGATTTACGCTGATCACGATCCTCAGACATGAGGGACCGACCAGAGAGAGAGAGATGAATTATGTAAATGTTACAGTGTTAATCGAATTTTGTTGTTTACCGTACCACCTAAATCATTCCTTTGCCGTGCAAGGGTTTATGACTAAACATCTAACTATGGTAAATGTCACAAATTGGGTTTAGTTTAGCCAAAACGAACCCACAAACGTTTCCCCATTCTTCCATCCGTTACGCTCCGTTTCTCCCCTTTTTCGATATAATAGTAATGATTTTGGGTAATATACGCTGATTTATTTTGAATTTATTCTAAGCATAGCTTTTCGAATATAAGTCTTAAATCGCCAATCCGCCTTGAGCGCACGTGGCCATCAATGCTCGTGCCTTCTCTGTATGAGAAGATGCCTTTGCCCTGCAGTGGGACAATTATAGGCTGGTATTTTTATTTATTTATTACAGGTTTTATATGTACTACATTGAACCAATTTGTAACACCTGAGTTACACTTGTACCGTTTACGAATTACTGTAGGTCTAAGCTACGTTGAAAGAAAGATATTATCGACTTGTAGAAGATTGTATTAATCAGATTAGCAAGAGGAAAACTTTAACAAGACCGCAGCAGTGAGCCCAGCTAAGCTCAGAGCTGCGGTCTTGTTAAAGTTTTCCTCTCGCTGAACTAAGCTGTTATTGCTAGAAAGAAATATAACACCAAAGTCGTATTGAATTCCACATTTATTGTGCGAACTGCCAGACTGTGGAATTCACTGCCCGCCTCTCTATTCCCCGATACATATAATCTGGGTATCTTCAAGGCACGAGTGAACCGGTTCATTCTAGGCAAGCGTGCTCCACCTTAGGCCGCATCATCACTTAAGATCAGGTGAGTTGCGGTCAAACGCAAGCCTATAACAATATAAAAAAAAAATAATTGAATTAGTTTTAAGTACTTAATTGACGAAGCGTTTTGTCCTCGATTAGCGATATGAAGATGCTGCTGTGCTTTTGCAAGAAACATCAATACATACCTAATTCATTTAGTTTTGTTCTTTATAATATATGTACTTTCTAAATTAATCTCGAACATGACTGATATCGGTGTACGGAAACATTGAGAGGAAACCTAGTAGGTACGTATACTTAATATAAATCTGAAATCGCCAATCCACCTTGAGCGCACGTGGTGATGATGGCAGTGGAACAGTAATAGGCTGGTATTATAATTATTACTTTTGTTTTTTAGGCATCATCTCCATCACTGTAGGTGCAGCTCTAAGCTACAACACAGATCTCTGCACTGTCGAGTACGATGCAAGCCAATGCAGATACAACATGTTTTGCACGACCTCCATAGTAACTGATAAAACATGGCAAAGCTTTCAACGTGGTTCTTACTCACACATGGAAGAAAATGGCGATGAAAGGTGCTCCATATATATGACTTACAGTGGATATAGAGTTAATCCTATATTTCTGGTTATCAAACATCCATTGCCAGATATTGTACCTATAATGACCAACAGTTACCATAGCAGTTATGAAAACAAAGCCTTATTCTTTATCATATATTCTTTAGACCTAAGTGACAATGATTATCAAGAAACACCTCCTATACAAACCATGCAGAATCTTGCCATACTTAATTTATCCAGAAATCATTTAAAAACAGCTGTTTTATCTAATAGGAACGAATTAAATAAGTTGAATGAAATAGATCTATCATATAATACTATAAGCGATATTAAAGTTAACAGTTATGAGTACACATATAGCAACTTGAAAAAAATTAACATATCTAACAATTATTTAGTCAGCATTCCAGATGCTGTGTTTGATAAAATTGACGATCTAGAAGTGTTAGACGTGTCAAACAATTATATCGAGGGTTTGAGTCAATTTACTTTCGAAGGCACGAGAAGTTTGTTGCATCTCAATCTATCTAACAACAGATTGACAGATATCAATTCTTCTCTCTTCAGATTTAGTGAACTAAAAAGTTTAAGCTTAAGCGGCAACAGAATAAAAGAACTCAAAGTGAACGACTTTGAAAAGTTAACCAAACTGGAATTTCTCGATTTGAGTTCAAACTCTATTAAGACTATCGATTTTACCGTGTTCCAAAATATGATGTTGCTGTATAGTTTAGATTTAAGTAATAATGTACTGGAAGCCACGAGCAAAGACGCGTTTTCTAATTTAATATCCTTAACAAGCATCAATCTTTCAAGAAACAAATTAAGGTCTTTGCCCAATGACTTGTTCAAAAATAAAACAATTTACGATTTCTCTGTTAGCGATAACTTCATAGAAGGCACATTAGTTAGAGGCACGTTTGAAGGTATCAATGTTACCACTTTAAATTTAAGTTTCCAATTATTGACGGCTATTGAAGATTACGCTTTTAAAGATCTGACTCAACTTGATACTTTATTCCTTAACAATAACGGCATTAATTCATTATCAAACATGTGTTTCAAGACTTTAACAGCTTTACTCACTCTTGACTTATCTAATAACAAAATAGTTAGCATAGACTTCGACAAGGCAGATCTAACTAATCTGCAGTCATTGTATTTGAAAAATAATCGATTAGCACAAATAAAACATGAACATTTTCAAGGTTTGAATAGTCTAAGATTTTTAGATTTATCTGAAAATGCCATATCGAAATTGGAACCAAACTCTTTTAAATCATTGAGAAATTTGGTAAACCTAGAAATATCTGACAATCCATTGTCTGGAACATTGAAAACTGGTACATTTGAAGGTTTGGTCTCATTGCCCACTCTTGATATTTCTCGTAACTTATTAACTATAGTGCAAAACGCAACGTTCAATGATATGATCGAGTTAAAGGATCTGAATATGTCTCGTAGTAAAATAAAAGAATTACAATATAATGTTTTCATAAATACTGGTTATGTAGAAACACTTGATTTATCTTATAACGAACTGGAAAACTTCTTAGTAAACATTACAGAATTAGTTGGATTAAGCACTTTACTTTTAAATAATAATCTTATAAAAAGTATGTCCTCTGCGTCGCTACAGGGGCTATCGCGCTTGACTAACATGAACTTGGCCTATAATTTGATAGAAAGTATTCAAAACGATTCCTTTGTAAGTTTAATTGATTTGCGTTCATTAGATCTGTCTTATAATGAAAACCTGGAATTTAAGCAAAAGTTATTGAAAAAGATCGATAATTTAAATACTTTAAACTTGTCCGGTATCAAAACTGATATTCGTTTTGAACATAATGAGGTTTCAACCATTTCTCAAGTTTCAATATCCGATGCTGGTCTTCTAAATATCAGTGCATTAAACCTTAGCGCGTTAACACATTTAACAAGTTTAGTTTTGAGAAATAATAGTGTTACTCGGTTAGAAATTGGAGCTCTCTCAGGTGTCGATAAACTCTCTAATTTAGATTTGAGTTTTAACAAAATATCTTACATTCAACCGGGAGCATTTAAAGACAACGAGCTTTTGATTTCTTTAAACGTTTCTCATAATTCTTTATCGGCTATTGGTTATGGAATTTTCCGTGGCCTAATTTATTTAAATACCCTCGACATGTCTTTTAATAACATCAAAGATTTGCAAAGTGAAAGATTTTATGAAGTGAAAAGTTTATCGCATTTGATAGTAGATCATAACAAAATTAATGAAATAAACGCTGAAGAATTTGTGGGCACGAGTTTATCAAAGTTAAGCATAGGTGATAATCCTTTATCATGTCGCCTTTTAGTTAAACTTAAGAAACAAGGAGTTCCTTTTGAAATAACAGCAATCAAAATAGATGAGCATAGTGGCGAGAATATTGATGGAGTAACGTGTAATAAGGACCAAGAACGACCAGTTCTTGAATCGAATGTGACAATTAATAACGTTAGTGGAAAAAATGAGATATTGGTAGATATTAAAAATATTTTACATAATATGAGTAATAAGGATATAGTGCAAGACAGTAATGACAATAGAAAATATTTAGAAAATATAACAAATGTCATTGAAAAATCTAACATCATCAACGACGACAACCTATCAAAACTCGCAAATTTGACATACAAAGTTATAGAGTTAAACAATGATACTAATATACTGCTTAAAAAAATCCTATTTTCATTACATGACAATACGGTCGTCACCACCACTTCAGTCCCATTAGTTGGTGTTAATAAAACTGTAGATTTAATTCCATATATAAATAAAATCAGAAAAGAATTGGAAAAGACCATAGCAGATGAAAAACAAAACGTTCTAAATGAATTAGAAAGTAAATTCTCTTTGATTCATTATCAAACGGATTCGTTAACCACAAGCCCGAGTAATGAGAAATTGGTGTCAAATAATGAAGGAACAAAATCCATATTTACAGAGACATGCGTAGCTTTGATATTGTTAATACTAGTCTGTTTAATTTTATACAAGTTCTATAAATCCAGGATGTTTATTAGGAGCCGAATGTCTTACAGTACTCGAGAATTACCCGGTGCAATGGATAATTCTACTTTGTAATGTCATCATCTATAACCTGTATTGGTTTAACGTAGAAAGTAATTCGTTAATTTTGTTGCACACCAACTGAATTTAAATAACTGTAATGCTATCGTTTAGGCAAAGAAAGAAAGAGACGGTGAGGACAGTTCCTTAGAACTGTCTCACTTTTAGTACAGTCAACAGCAAAAGTAGATGATCAAAATCAGAAATTCAATAATAGTAAACGGAGTTCGCGTCAGAGCAGTGTGTCTTCGAAGTGATTCAAAAGTATGTGTGTGACAATCACATACTTGTAATAAATAAACTAGTAATAAATGATTTAAATTAGTGTTAGTAAATTAGTATTGAATTTCTGATTTTGATCATCTACTTTTGCTGTTGACTGTACGTTTTGCATGGCAAGTTCACTCAGTACACTTTCTTTATTTGTGTTTTATATAAGAGACACAGATCCTTGACGTGGTTTAAAAGGTTGACCAGCTTAAATGGGACTGGGCTGGGCATATCTCCAGCATGCCGAACGACCTTTGGGCCCGTAAATCCCAAAACTGGTGCAAATCGAAGGAAATGGGGGGAGGTCTTTGCCCCGAAGTACAACTAGTATAACTAAAAGTAATAATAAGATATTAAAACTTTTTCTTAGTTTAGTTGGTACGCAACAAAACAAAACCAGGTAACATGGTTTTCCGAACAACTGGAATGAGTATTGCTCTGTGCATTGCTGCGTTGTCTGAAGGTACAACGCATACATAAATTTTCTTCAAGTTGTTCAAAAAGTGTAGCTGGTCACGTTTTCATTGTACATCTTCAACATACATATTTTCTTCTTTTATATAATAGAAAATCAATTGCTTGATGCATTAGAATGTCTATTTATTGACCGATTAGCCTTTTGTGGTTGTCTTTTCTGTTTTAATTGTCAGGGCATGGTTTGTACAAATGTTTTTTTTTTAATTCATCGGAATTTTCACCCTTGCAAAGCCGGGGGTCGCTAGGTATATTATATTATTATTAATCATGTAAACAATAGTTGTTTGTACGCACGTTCTCAAATATTTTGTAAGAATTGTACTGTTTGTGTTTTAAATGTTAATATACAATGTACCCTACTCCCTACGTGACTTTATTATTGTATTGTAACGTGTATTCCGCTGGAAATTGCTACTCGAATAATTTAACACATTGTAACATTTGCACCACAAATCACTAAAAACACACACATCATCACCACATTTAACGTTAAATGTATTTTATGACATCATCATATCTCTGTCTATTTCAAACAATTTGACAGGGATGTAATGATGTTTTAAAATGCTAATTGTATTTAGTGATCCATGATGCAAATGTGTTTAATTATTTTAAAAGACGTTGGTATATAAATACCGATTTGAAGCGGGGGTTCTCGAGTGGCGACCACGAACCGGAAGACGCAGCATACCTACCAAGGCCTCCCACCAGATGGACCGACGACATTGTCAAGGTCGCAGGTAACCGGTGGATGCAAGCCGCAGGTTCTTCAGGCTCCTTGTGGCGTTCCATGGGGGAGGCCAATGTTTAACAATGGACGTCTTCGACTGATGAAGATGATGAAACACAATTTTAGATTACAGTTTTATTACGTAAAACGTTCCGTTTAAGCGGTAAAACTATATCGTCCATAGATTTCATTTAAAAAAAAAAATTGCATCCAATATAATAAAGTTGTTTTTTATTAGTATAATAAATTGAACGACCGATTCGATCGTATCCGATTTTTTCTTTTTATGCTGACATTTTTTTTTTATCTATTATTTATGGTCCACAGTAGCTCTATTCAAAGAGGGCACAATAGGTACAGGCTGAAATAAATAAACAAAATTAATAATGCAGATTAACGAGTTTATGAGAACAGCCATTGTTATTAAACTTACTGTATACTAGCTTTTGCCAGCGACTTTATCTGTTTTTATCTGACGTCTCCTATGTATGGATAAACTATCTACTTACTTGTAAAATTTCACCTTTAAAGATTCAGTAGTTTTCGAGGTTTCGTGGTAAGTCCGTGAGTGAAATTTCGGTTCTTTAGTAATATTAGAATAAGTAGTTAATTACTTGTGTTAGCTAAGAATTATTTTCAGAATTTATTTTTTTATATGTATACGTTCGTACGAACTTGTATTTGATATTGGTTGTAAACATTTCACGAATAAATTCAATAATATAATATTTGATAACAGGTCTCTACAGTAGGATGTATCCTGCATTAAAAATGTTTATTGGTCTCGTGTGAAATAATTAGATCTCTATAAAAATGTTTACATGTAAGAATAAATAGGATTCAACGTTTTTGTAAATAAATGGTCTAAAATAACAATAACATTAGTTTAATTTTTTGGTACCTACCTACAAAAGTTAATCCGAAAATAAATAGATAGAAATATCATACATCCCCATTTGATACCTAGCCAGAATCTAGTTAAACATTTTAGAGATTATATTTATAATTATTATTTGAAGAAGGTTGGCAGCGGATGGATGCGTGCGATCGTGAGCTCGTGGCTAAGTTAAAGCCGTAAAGATCGATCGGTCAAAGGTTAAGCTACGTTAGCCGCGGTCGGTCTGTGGATGGGTGACCACCCCTTTCATACCGAGTTCCCTCCGTGCCTCGGAAAGCACGTAAAGCCGTTGGTACCGGCAGTCATTTGTAGATCTCTGGCAGTCGTTATGGGTAGTCAGAAGCCAGAAAATCTGACAACCAGTCTTACCAAGGGGTATCGTGTTACCCAGTAACTGGGTTGTGGAGGTCTGATAGGCAGTCGCTCCATGTAAAACACTGGTATTCAGCAGCATCCGGTTAGACTGGAAGCCGACCCCAATATAGTTGGGAAAAGGCTAGGCAGTTAATGATGGCAGCGGATGGATGCGAGCTGCCCAAGACCGGGTTGGTTGACGATCTCTGAGGGAGGTCTACGTTTAGCAGTGGACGGCAATAGGCTGATAATATGATGGTGATATATAATTACTATCTCCTGTCTATACGTATTTATTTATAACTCATCTGCCAGGCCATTCCCAACTATGGTGGTGTCGTCCTCCAACCTAACCGAGTGCAGCTGAATACCAGTATTTTACATGGAGCAACTGTCTACCTGGCTTACAGAACCCTATTATTGGGTTACACGGAACACGATATTGGTAAGACTGGTGTCTGGTGGCTTCTGACTCATCATTATCATCATGTCAACCTTCAGACGCCCACTGTTGGGCATCGGTCTCTCCCAAAAGGGGGTTTAGCCGTAATCGCAAAGTTTGGCCGATGTATGTTGGCGATCGCAGTAGGTGGTATGGTACTCAAAAGAACGCTGCTGCCCATCCTCTGGTCAATATCCCTTTGTCGCTTTCTACGCCACCCACGGGTAGAAATGGGGTGGTGCTATTCGTGGCCGGCACCACACGGCTAACTACCCGGCACGGCTTCTGACTTTCCATACATAATGACTGTCAAAGAACTACTAATGACAGCCGGGACCTACGGCTTGACGTGTTTTCCGAGGTATCATCATCTGCCTAACCTTTTCGCAAACTACATCTATTGGGGTCGACTTCCAGTTTAACCGGATGCAGATGAATACCAGTGTTTTACATGGAGCGACTGCCTACAACCCAATTACTGTGTATCACGATACCCCTTGGTAGGACTGGTGATTTACGAATGACAGCCGGGACTATCGGGTTTACGTGCTTTCTGAGGCACGGAGGCAACTAGGTATGAAATGGATGGTCACCAATCCACAGACCGACCGCGGTAAGCGTAGCTTTACCTTTGGCCGATCGATATGTACGGCTTTAACTTAGCCACGAGCTCCTCACGTGTTTCCCGAGGTATGTACCTATTTATTTATCCACATACGCAATAAATAATTTAAAATCTTTTTTGAAAAAAGAGAACCGCATTCAGAAAGGCGGTTCTCTTTTTTTCAAAAAAGTTACTATTTTCCACTTTTTAGTGCCTCCTTATCACCCAAATCCATTAAGGAACGGCAACACAGTTAAAACAGAGATTGAAAGTCCTAAAAAGATGGAAAGATGGAAGAAACAAAAACATCTTCTCGTTTTTTGTTGTGTTTTTTAAAAAAGCGCTGAATAAATTTCTGTTTGTTGTATTCTAAAACCTTCTCCAGATTGTAACAAACACTTTTCTGAAAATCGCATCAAAATCGGTTCAGCCAAACGGTAGATAATCGCGGACAAACATACATACAAACATACGGGTCGAACTGAGAACCTCCTTTTTTTTTTGGTTAAAAACCACTACAATTAGTATAAAAATATAATTTATTTTTATATTCATTAACTAGCAACACCCACACCACTCACACGAGGATTTCCCTGAACGTCAGTTAAGTTGTATTATCAGCATATTAGTCAGTATTGCGCGGGTTGTAAAATATTTGCTTACTTAAAACAAAGAATGGCATAGGATTGTTTATACCTACTTATCTAGTTCAAACATGAATAAGTAATTCGTTGGTAGAGCAGACAATATTTTGATATGACTTTTGGGGCCGAAATTACAACTTAATTATGTAACTATGATTATAATTTTGTATGTGTATTTTATTTCTGTGTAAGTTTACATTTATCATTTTAACATTTTTTAGCTGCTGCCATATCTCTATGTAATATCGCTTGACCACCCTTGGTTGACTGGTAGAGAATACCTGAGGCATTAATTTTATTTAATCAGGAAAACAACCAATTAGACATTAAGAATTACAAAAAGATCGAGTCAGATTTTGTGAATAATAAATAAATAAAATACAACTAGATTCTAAAAAAAAACTACTGAAATCAAGTAAAATACCTAATACTTAGCAAATATAAAACCAATCGATGGATACAGTAGGGTTCAACGTAGCAATTAAAGGACCTTAATCGCCTCGGGACTTTTCTCTGTAACAATGGAGTACCTACTTTTTCTTTATTTTTACAGTGCCGTTCACTAGCTCTGACCAATCGCTTTGTATTTGTGTCCGTTGCACCAAACGGACCCGGCCGAACAAAGGCTTGACAATTTATTTGAGTTGGCACTTATGCAAATATCTTTGGCAACCTTTTCTTTTGAGTGAAATACTACTACCAAACTAGGTACAGTCACTAGAACAGATAAGTAACCAGGGTCATAGGATATAGTTGAGGTGTATTTACAAAACTCAAACTCAAATCATTTATTTCAAATAAATACAGGCACTTTTGAATTGTCAAGGAGTCTGTCAGTCAGAAAGTTGAAGCTAGTTGCTCGTTCCAAACAGTAGGTTTCAAGGAAGAAGAATGAGGAAGAAACTCCATGAACACTCTTTTAAAATCAAATACACAAATGTGAGAAAAATGTAACAAGTTGTGCACGTTAAAAAAGGTCTAGAGACAATCATAATAAATAATTCAAGATCAAATTAAAATAACCGAGACAGCTAAGAGACGAGAGAGAGTCTCAACTGACGGCGCCCGTTCACAAACATGACTCAACCATTATTAAGGGAACCAAATTATCCAATACATGCGCCACCTTCAGCGAGACATTCAAGTGAACATGTGCATGACAAGCATGAACAAGTGTGCATGACATAGGTAGGTACTCTACTCCCAACTGCCAGGGCTTATATTCAAATCAATGAAAGACTTACCTCGTAAATGGTAGCTTTAAAGTATATAGTGCTCACATGAATGGGCTATGTAAAATTATATAATATTAATAGTTTGAGTTTAAACAACGCAAAGATAATGAAGACCTACCTCTTCAGCAGCCCCATTAAATGTTAATCAATTTCTCAATAACCATTTAATCATTGTGGAGCAGAACTAGCATCCAGCCAAGCATTTTTATCAGTAATGTAATCACCTAACGTATGCGTTTAATAGAGAAGAGCTGAAGAAGTTGAAGTTTATTTAGAAAACGATGTATGTATTCGAATAAAATAAAATTCATAGATGATAAACAGTTCAATAATTAAATTAAAATTCATTTGTAAACATCCGTCAGTTTCTAAGTAAACTTCATCTATTTCTGACGACCTGATAACTTATCCCTTTTGGTGACTGTACTTAGGGAGTTGATCGAATAACATAATTATCACACTTCTTACTGTTATTATAGAAATGCGAAAGTTTCTGATGACGCTTAAACGGCTGAATGAAATTAGGCACATTCAGACCTACATATAAGCGTTTTAGGGCCAAAGCACACCCGCTACTTTTAGCATCGGCGATCGGCGATTTAGTCACTTTTAGAAGCTAAACGCAGCCACTATAAGCATCCCATACCGCACACCATAGAAATCCGTGCCGCACACTTAAAAACGCCAAACGCGGCGACTGAGTCGCTTTTCGGAAGCTAGACGCAGCGACTGATCGCTACACCCCGCACACATGCGGATGCCAATCGCTGCGACGGGCATTCGCATGTATATACAGCAACATATACCACTTCAGCCGACCAACGTCCGAACGCAGAGAGTCGCCAAAACGCGATGCAGCATTGCATAATCGTCGATCGCCGATGCTATAAGTAGCTAGTCTGCTAAGGCCCTTAAATATAATAATAATAATAATAATATGTGGGGACATTTTTCACACACGGCCATCTGACCCCAAACTAGGGAGACCCTGTACTATGGGTGTCAGACAGGTGATATACATACACAAATACATTTTTTTTGTAAAGACATACATATATAGATAAACAACACCCAGACACAAGGCAAACACAAGTGCTCATCACACAAATGTTTTACCCTGGGCGGGAATCGAACCCGCAACACGCTGCGCAGCAGTCGATCGCTCAGCCACTGCGCCAACCGTGTCATCAAAATAGGATAATTTGTATTCCGTTCTTGTATTGAAAATACAAAAACGGGGAGCTCGTGGCTAAGTAAAAGCCGTACAGATCTATCGGTCAGAGGTTAAGCTACGCTTACCGCGGTCGGTCTGTGGATGGGTAACCATCCATTTCATACCGAGTACCCTCCGTACTTTGGAAAGCACGTAAAGCCGTTGGTCCCGGCTGTCATTCTATCTTTGGCAGTTGTTATAGATAGAAGACAAAAAGTTTGACAACCAGTCTTACCAAGGGGTATCGTGCCCAGTAACTGGGTCGTTGAGGTCCGATAGGCAATCGCTCCATATTAAGCACTGGTATTCAGCTGCATCCGGTTAGACTGAAAGCCGACCCCAGCTTATTTGGGAAAAGGCTAGACCTATGATGATTTTGTATTCCCTTGTGATCATTTACGACTTTAGCTTATGTAATTTTTAAATACACAACAGAAACTAGTTATTTAGTTTATTAGCACTAAGTACACTTTTACGAGTTTTAATCGTCAGTAACTAAGTACTTAGATACCTACAACTACAAAAAATAAACCCAAATTCGAATGATATTATTCAACAGTTTACTGTAAATAGCGAATTAGTAGATAAAAATATCTGATGAATAATTCGAGGCTAGGTTAGTCACACAACGAAAATGTATTGCAAAATACCTACCTACTTATTGCAGTGTAAACAAAAAAAAAATAGAATATGCACGGCTGCCCAGCTTAAATATGACTGGGCTGGACATGTCTGGTGCATGCCGAACGACCTATGGGCCCGTACATTCCAAAATTGGTGCACTGTAATGGCGAGATGAGACCGCGGTAGACCACAAAAGAGATGGCGGAACGACTTGGATGGCTTCCTTAAAGATTGGCAAGACATGGCGAATAAGAATAATAATAATAAGAATAAGAATAATTTTATTTTCTTTCCACAAATTACAGCTTAAAGTTTACTTAGTCTACAGTTACAATATTATACTTAATTTGTGGAAGACTGGTGCCTAAACTAAGTTTTATTCAAAACCTGTAAGTCAGGTCACCAGGCCCCCTTAACAATTGATATATTTTAAGTATTGTACTGGAGACGTTTTGTTAAAGGTCATAATATTAGTGATTCATTCATTATTTATTTATTATTATTTCATTTAATTTAATTCAAATTTTCAAACTTTAAATAAGAATAATTACCTACTAATGTGAGTTTTATTTATGAGGCATGCAAAGATGTGTGAGAGTGTAGGGTGTGCGTATATGTAAGTAAAAGTGTCAGTGTGTGTATGAAGTTATGTGTATTATATTATTTTGGGAACCCTAACTTAGGACAAGGTAATCAAAAGAGCCTCAGTTTGGACAAAGTCCAAGGAAAGCAGCCATTTAGTCAATGCTCTTTTAAAAGCTGCCTTGCCTAGGATATGTGTTGAGAGTAAGTTGTTTAGTTTATTGTATAGGAACGGCCCAAGAAAAAGAAAGAAATTACGAGCAAATTTAGTTTTAACTGGCCTAGATTGGCATACGTTTCTTCTTCTGTTCCGTACATCAATGTTCTGGGAGACAAAAACAGGAATAAGAGATCGTTGTTTTAAAGCAACATGTAGAATAAAAAGCTGACGTATTGAGAGGACATTTGAGGATCTGTAAACATCTTTTGTGGGATGTCGGAAGGGAAGAGATAGTGCCACTTTTAAGACTGCCCTTTGAGCTCTTTCGAGAGGTAAAAGGTTTGTTTTAAATGTTCCACCCCAAGAAGTAATGCAATATGTTAATAGCGATTGACACAATGCACAATAGACAGAGAGCAGCTGCTTGGGGTTCAACACAGACCTAAGACTCCTAAATACAAAAATGAATTTGCGAATTCTACTAGTGAGACCACTAATATGAGCGGCAAATGTAAGTCTAGAATCCAGGGTAACACCCAGGTACCTAATAGTGTCAACCTTCTGTAGTTCAGAACAGGAACAATCACCGTTTAGAGGAAAAAGACAGGTGTGAGTAAATATTTTGAATGATTGGTCGGATGGCTGCTGATTATTTTTTAATGTGAAGGTTATAAATTTAGTTTTTTCGGAATTTAAAGTGAGAATATTCTTTTTTAGCCAATCACTCACAACATTAAACCCAGCCTGAGCGTGGTGATAAACGCTTTCCCATGACTCTGCCTCAAAAAGAAGAGCTGTGTCATCTGCGAAAGTAATTAAACGGCCATTTTGAAGCTGAATATTACAGAGGTCATTTATGTACACTAAAAATAAAGTCGGTCCCAAGATGCTCCCTTGGGGAACCCCAAATGTAACGGGAAGACTGTCGCTTGTTTGATTTTCAATTTTGACGAACTGTGACCTGTTTGTTAAATAATCTTTAAAAAGTAACAACTGATTTCCTCGTATTCCAATTTTCTCGAGTTTATGTAGCAAGATTGGAACCGACACTGTGTCAAAGGCTTTAGCCAGGTCTAAAAAGATAGCTATAGTCTTCTTTTTATCATCCAAATTGGAAACAATGAAATTGGTTAGTTCGTGTACAGCCATGGCCGTTGACTTGTTAGCGCGAAAACCAAATTGTGACGGGGATAATAAGTTATTTGACTCTAGATATTTCACCAATCTGTTGTTCAAAAGCCGTTCCAGTATTTTCGATAAGGCGGGCAAAATAGCTATAGGTCTGTAGTTATTAACACAGCGTCGGTCTCCACTCTTGTGAATAGGATGAATGAGTGCTTTTTTAAATGCAAGTGGAAAGGTACCAGTTTCTATGGCCAAGTTACAGACATGGGTGATGGGTGTTACTAAAAGATTAATATGAGTAATGAGAAAATTTGAGGAGATTTTGTCCCACCCGGCGGCACAATCGCGTTTCAGAGAAGTAATTATGGAAGATATTTCATTTATATCAGTGGGTAAAATAACCATGGAATGGGGGAACGTTGAGTATGTAGGGGGGTGGTACGCGTGTATTTGTTGTTGGGTCGTTATTTTTTGAGCTAATGATGTGCCAATACTGGCAAAAAAGTGGTTTATCTTATTAAGAGCATGTAATGGTGGGTCTTGTGGACTTATTAATTCTGACGGAGATAACTTTGGCTTTGATCGGTTGGAAACTTTATTTATCACCTTCCAGAGGCGTCGGTTATCTTTTCCCGCCTTCCTTACCTCCTCCCTTTCAAATTGTCTTTTAACTTTTTTTAATATTTTGTTGCAATAGTTTCGATAACGTATATAGGTTGTCTTTAATATTGCATTATCTGGATGTTTTTTAGATTTTTTGTGTAGATTGTCTCTGTTTCTTATACACCTCAAGAGACCCGGGGTTATCCAAGGTTTTAAGATTGATTTTCGCTTTGAGATGGTAATGATTTTGGTATTTGACTCAATTACAGCTTTTAATACGTGGATCAAATTGTCAGCAGCTACGTTAGCATCATGGGAATGAAGAACAGAATGAAAATTTTCATTTTTTAAGTCGGAAAGTAATCCATCCGAATTTATTCGTGAGATCGTGCTTTTGGAATGCAAAGGTAAACAAAGATTTAGTGTTAAGATAACAGTATAATGATCTGTGAGAGTTGTTTGAGCCACATAGACATTAGCTGGCAACTTAGTTTTAAGAATGAAGTGGTCTAGACATGCTTTATCACGTGTTGGAATAACGTGGGAAGGTAGTAAACCGTGAAAAGAAGTTAGGTCGAGGTAAGAAGAAGCATTTTGATCGTGATTAGAAGTACTGATATCTATATTAATGTCACCGGTGAGAATAATGTTAATAAACGAGGAATAGTTGCTCAAGATTGCATTAAGAGATTGAAAGAAGTTCGTTAAATTTTTATAGGATGGGGGACGATAAATAGCCAAAACAACGGTGTCATTATTAATTTGTATTACCAAACAATTGGCATCTTGGAACATGGGTTCTATAACATTCGCTTGCAAACCGTTTTTAACGTAAATAACTACACCCTCGTTTTGTGTATTGTTTCTGCTAGTTGAGTAACAGCTATAGCCATCCAATACCGGGAGATTTGATGTACAGAGTAACCAGCACTCCGTGAGAATAATTATGTCCCAGGTAGTTCTCGATTGAGCCAATAGAATATTAAAACCAGGCATATTACGATTAATGCTTCGAATGTTTTGATTTAGAATTTTGAGCCGATTTTCTTTATTTTGAACGAGTTCAAAGCAATCTGTTAGGTCACATGTTACTGAGTCAGCCACTGATAGGTTGTCGATGTCATGGTTTATTACATTAAAATTATCGAAGAGTACGATTTGAATAATTGAAACAAAGTATAATGGGTAAGTTTAACAAAACTAGAAAATACTCTATGTCCTGAACTGAATACCAAAACAAATTAAAGTTGCAAGTATGGAATTTGTAAGCCAAAGACAACTGTAGTAGTCCCTTTAGTTTTTTATGTCTTGTATAATACCGTTCCCTATTGTTGTGCAGTGAAAAAAATGTAGTGTGGTGTGTGTATGACTGATTATAGACGTAAAAAGGTACATTATATAAATTAAGCATAAAAACACAAACAAACATTCCATAACAATAACAAGAAAACATGCAGGTAATTATGAAAAGGTAACCAAATAGTCATTTTTTTTCGTTTAGATTAACCAAGTCCGTTTCAGAGTTTACAGTGATTCGTTGAGCGCCGTCTTCCTTTCGTATGTACACCTTGCCGTAAGCAGACCAACAATGTTTATATTTTTGTTGTAAGGCAAACTCTCTTGCTTTGAAGAACAACTTACGAGCTTTTGTGGGGAGGTTGTCGGATATGTAAACCGGTACCTGCGGGCCCGGGACACGCAGCTGAGTAGTGTTCAATTTGCTATTTTTATTAATTTTATTAAAATTCCTCACTGATTTCAGTATTTTCGATTTTAGCAAGACCGTAGTAAAATCAACTATTATGGTGTTGTTCATGGAATTTTTTGAGTTGATTCTATAGATGTCTTTTACATCCGATTGAGTAATAGGCAGATCCAGGACACTACCGACATTTGTGACTGCTTTTATTAGATCCGACTGGGATTCATTTTCTGTTTTAGGTATATTTTTTATTTCAATACATGTATTTTTCTGTTGTTTTTCAAGTTGATCTACCCTATCTTCAAGATTCCGGATGTATTCTCGATTTTGCTTTCTTTCAACTTCGTATTGTTCCATTTTACTCAGCATGTCGTCGTACTTTTTAGCAGTGAAGTCTACAGAGTCTTGTAATTTGCTGTATTGATTTTTTATTTCTTGCAGCGTCGTTTCCATATTAGAGAAGAATCGAGTTTGCTCTTTTTTAAGGTCTTTAATTACACCCGATATTTCGTCTTTAAACTCGTTCATACTAAGCAAATTGTCTTGCTCGTCGCGTTTCCTTTTATTACGACTGGTAATGTTTGATGAATCCGATACGCAGACTTCGCTTAGTTCCAAAGACGCACTTATGTTTGGCTCAGATTGGTGGTGGGCTGGAGATTGTTTACTTGAAACGGCTGGCGACACTGGCGGAGTGCGATTTAAAGGCATCCTTGTTATTTTTTATAGTAAAATTTTTTGTTAAATAAAACTTTATAATTTCGAAAAGAGATGTCTCGTGTTGGATTTGAACTCGAGACACTTATCTACAGCCCAGCGCTATTCCGAACCGCGCCAACTAAGTTGTTATGAATGATTGCTAATTTAGTCACCACTACCGTCTTGTGCAAAAGTAGGTAGAGAGCGGTTGACACCAGTTCTTTGTGTTCACTAATGAGTCCAAAGTTCACTTATGTTTACAAATTTTAAAGTAATGCAAACCGTTTATAATGTTATTTTTGATTTTAGAAGAAGTTCTAGTTCGTATTTCACTACAGTTTTTTTACAGATTGTCACTTGTACACTGAAGTTTAGTATTGTAGGGTTGTATAATATTAAAAAACACTTTTTCCACGTATTTTGAATTAAAAGTTCAGAGAGCACTGGTAGCACGTCTGTTCACAATAACGGCCAGGGGGGGGGGGGGAAAGTCGAGATTGAAGGAATTAATGGAGGGAAGTCTTTGCCCTGCAGTGGACCAGTGTGGGCTAAATCTTCTATATATCGGATCAGTCAGGATTTAGTCCGTTAGATTCAGTCATCATGTGGGCAGAATTTGGGTTTCGTGCAATGCAAACACACTGGTTATAGGGTACAATACACGATGTTTTTTAAAACCACAATTTTGCACAGTAACACTAAATAGACATAGCAACCCTTAAACACAACGAATCGAGTACAGTTCCGGGACGTCTTAGCTCCGATGCGATCAGACACTGAATTGTGAATGTCCTGCTCGCTGTGGGCTGCAAAAAAATCTCGACTCTGTAGAAGCGCGCCAAAATGGTGGTGGTTGATCACGTGTTGTCGCTAATGGCAGACTTCCGATTCGTCGTTCCATATTTGTACTATTGACCGGATGCGACATCTAATATATAAAATTCTCGTGTCACAGTTTTCGTTCCTGTACTCCTCCGAAACGGCTTGACCGATTCTGATGAAATTTTGTGTACATATTGGGTAGGTCTGAGAATCGGCCAACATCTATTTTTCATCCCCCTTTTTCCCCCCCTATTCATCCCCCATCCAAATGTTCGGTAGATCGGGACAGGACAACGTCTGTCGGGTCAGCTAGTATACAATAATAATCTCGCTAGTCTCTCTAAAACTCGAGAACGGCTGGACCGATTTGGCTAATTTTGATCTTGATATATTTGTAGAAGTCCAGGGAAGGTTTAAACGGTAAGAAAATTGAAAAATCTATTGACAGGACAACGTCTGTCGGGTCAGCTAGTATAATAATAATAATGAACGGCCAACACACAATAGGCAAGTCTCATGATCAATACTACCTAAGTACTCTGGAAGATCTGGAACAGAAGAGGTCTTCATTAAAATACCTACGCAATGTAACTGAATATACTCTATTACGTCATAGCATTAAAACTATACTTATTAGGTCGTACAAATGATAGTTTTCCTTACTTGATGTAAGTACTTTCTAAGTATATCTTGGACATCACTGACATCGGTGAAGGAAAACATCGTGGGGAAACCTGGGTCCTACAATATTAATATTAGTCTGATATCACAAATCCGCCGGAACAAGTGTGGTGATCATTGCTCGTGCCTTCTCTGTATGAGAAGAGGCCTTTACCCTGCAGTGCTGCAGTGCAGTATAGGCTGATAATATTATAATGTTATTTTTACCTTACTTTGTATTTATTGTGAAATAACAAAGCTTATTACATGCTTACCTATGCTCGAGGAGCTCGTGGCTAAGTGAAAGCCGTACAAATCGATCGGTCAAAGATTAAGCTACGCTTACCGCGGTCGGTCTGTGGATGGGTGTCCATACATTTTCTGGAGCCATCCAGAGCATCCATCCATCCAGAGCACTGATTTCCAAGATACAGGTTTTTACCTAGTTTGGAAATCAGGAGTTCATTTAGGTTAGAAGCCTCTTATATGTTATGTTTTTAGTGCTGAAACTGTAGTAGGCTAAGTTATGATTTTGTCCAATAAACGTTATTATTATTATTATATATACCGAGTTTCCGCCCGTGCCTCGGAAAGTATGTGAAGCCGTTGGTCCCGGGTGTCATTCGTAGATCTTTGGCAATCGTTAGGGATAGCCAGAAGGCAGAAAGTCTGACAACCAGTCTTACCAAGGGGTATCGTGTTACCCATCAACTGGGTTGTGGAGGTTCGATAGGCAGTCGCTCCATGTAAAGCACTGGTATTCAGCTGCATCCTGTTAGACTGGAAGCCGACCCCAACATAGTTAGGAAAATGCTAGGCAGATGATGATTACATGACTATCTATATTAAAATGACGATAGCATTACATAGCGTTCTAACGTTATTTTCTCATGTTATAAATAAATGGATTATAGTTAACTGGTTTGGGACTGGCACGTCCACCCTATGTGGTTTATGTTTGAAGTATATTGTGTCTCCTTTTTTTAGTTCAGTTAATGGTTTTGTATTTTTATTACAATACAGTGTTGTATAAGCCTTTTGTTTATCAATATTCTTTTTAAGTAAATCCATATTTACTAAAGTTGGGGTCAGCTGTGGGTCAGCTGTGGGTCAGTGATGGGCAATTTGGATTGTAAGTATCTAGACATAGATAGTTGTGCTGGTGAGTATCCTGTCTTTTTAGGTGTATTTCTATACAAAAGTAAAGCTAGGTATATATCAGTGTTATCCGCTTTATATTTCTTCAGCATATTTTTAATTGTACCAATAGCTCTTTCAACCATACCATTGGATCGGCTTAAGTAGGGACTAGAAGTGTTAATTTGGACAGGCACTAAAAGCTCGGGTCGGGAAATGTAATCAGAAAATTTATGAAAACTTGATTTACTCGTTAAGAAAAGTGACACTTGACACTTGACTCGTTAAGAAAAGTGGGCTGATAGTTTAGGGATGATTCTAAATATTTTAAACGGTAGACAATGTTTTGCTTTTTAAAGAATCAAGGTGAAACCATACATTCTTTTGTATGAAAAAATATATATCATTTAGAGGGTTTAAAATATTTTTCAATGTAAATAATACATTGAAGGGAGTAGAATCGAAATATTTCGAAATGAAAATAACAGTTTCTCGTTTCATCTCGTTACCCATTTTATGTTTATAAAAAAAAGAAAGTTACAAGTGACATTAACGGATCTATCAAATTGGCAGACAAGTGATGCGAATCGTTTTTACAATGCCAGAGTTGAAAAAGTACATTGATTAATATTTTTTTGTGATTTTATTTCCAGTATCACGATGCAATTTGAGTGTAAGAACTGAGAAACGGCATCTGTCACTGTTACTGTCAGTCGCCGTATCGTTTTGAAATAATGAGCTTTTCGTTAATCTAAGTATTCCCTTTTAACATTCATTTTTATTGCGGGGTCTTAAAAATATTGTAAATGATAATAATATAATAAATAATAATATAATATGTGGGGACATATCACACACGGCCATCTGACCCCAAACTAGGGAGACCCTGTACTATGGGTGTCAGACAGCTGATATACATACACAAATACATTTTTAAATACATACATATATAGATAAATAACACCCAGACACAAGGCAAACACAAGTGCTCATCATACAAATATTTACCCTGGGCGGGAATCGAACCCGCGACACGCTGCTCAGCAGTCGATCGCTCAGCCACTGCGCCAACCGTGTGGTCAAATAATAACTATAAATAATAATAAATGTATTTCTTTTCAGGTTAATAGATAAATAATTACTAAGTATACAAAATTAACAAAACAACAATCGTGTTACTAAATAAAACTTATAAATTATGTTAATAATCACTTCGTCGTACATGCCTGAATATAGTCTTTAGGTACCCAAGAGTATAAGTATTAGAATTTCAACTTCTCTAAACATTTTTATTGTTTTGTACAAATCTTGCCATTGTCTTTTGAAGCTTATGTGAAAGGGCAAAACATTTTTTTTCACTATTGACATAGAAAAAGTAGGAGCTCGGGGCTAAGTAAAAGGCGATCGGTTCAACCGATCATGATGGTTAAGCTACGCTTGCCGCAGTCCGTCCGTGGATGGGTGACCATTCATTTCATACCGAGACCCCTCCGTACTTCGGAAAGCGCGTAAAACCGTTGGTCCCGGTTGTCATTCATAAACCTTTGACAGTCGTTATAGATAAAGCGATCAGTCTTAATAAGGGGTATTGTGTTAAACACCAAGGGTTGTAGATGTAGAGGTCAGATAGGCAGTCGCTTCAGCATCCGGTTAGACTGGAAGACGACATCTACATAGTTAGGAAAATTTCGCGTCGCTTCAATTCGTACCATGTCGTCCAATACGCTCAGCGGCATTTAGATCGTTAAAGGTCTTAACACATTACACTAACTAAACGTCGACTCTACTCCAACTCTACTCTCAGTATGGCATTAAAATGTAAGCTTTATTTCATGTTACATACGAGTGAATTTTGCAACACGAATGTTGAAATTCTTCGACGCATGTTGGTGAAGTGTACTACGACCTTTAAACCGAATGAAATATCTCAATTTGTGACTGAGCTGCGTTTGAAACGTTTTTGGTGAAAATGAGACAACGCTATTAGTGTCGGATAAGTTTGTTTCGCTCACATTGTAGTTGCAGACACGTTAAGAAGAAGAAGCGATAACCGATGGGGAAGAAAGGTTCTCGAGTGGCGACAACGAACCGGAAGACGCAGTGTTGTTAGACTTCCCACTAGATTGACCGACGACATCGTCAAGGTCGCGTGTAACCGGTGGATGCAAGCGGCAGGTTTCGCTCGTTGTGGCGTTTTATGGGGGAGGCCTATGTTCAACAGTGGACGTCTTTCCTGCTGCTTCTTACCTGCCTGTCGAAAAAAAAAGTTAAACCTTACAAAATAATGTTCTCAATGGGTGCCGATTCCCTTGTTCATAAAATAAACTTTTACTAACAGGCAGCTGAAGAAAAGGACGGCCACAGACAAGGAATAAGTTAGAGATGTCAAATTAGTTTTTCCCTTGAACTTCGCAATGTTTTTAATCAATAGGTACGTTCAGAAATGACAACTATATTTGTGTGAACATTTTAGATCAACTTAAATTCACAGCTCATATTAATATATGTCTCTTTCTTGTTTTATTGGAGAGAAAGAGATATAAATAGCTTAAAATTTATTTAGTTGGTGCACAACAGTATTGGCACCAATGATAGATAAAGTCAATGTCAAAGTCTGTTGAATTTACTTTTAAAGTCAACGTCAACATCAAAGCCAAAGTCAAAGCATTTATTTCAATTAATCAATTTACAGACACTTGAATTGTCAAGGAGTCGGTTAGTTATAGAGTTGAAGCTCTATGCTCGTTCCAAAACGTGGGTGTCTATGGAGAAGATGTAATTGCCGGCAAACATGAAACTTTCAAACGTGAAACTAAAAATGTCACTTTATTCATTTATTTAAACTTCATGCACAAATGTACAAAGGCGGACTTAGGGCGGGTTGTTTCAAACAGTCGGTTAACGTTACATACGGACGGTTAAAAAGTTACTATGACGACGTTAAATGTAACGGGTTGTTTCATGACATAAAAACCGTCAGTTAAAGTTATTCAAAAAGAGTTTCCATAATATTTTGATGTTTGAAGTGGCTGTTTGACAACACAAAATTACGTTGACTGATCGGTTATGGTAATAGTAACTTTTTGACGTACGATTTTGTGAAACAACCCATTTTTTTGATTTGACGATAGCAAAGCGCCAATTTTTACTATTACCGGTCAGTAATGTATAGTTGAAGCAACCCGCCCTTAATGCCTTAGGCATTCTCTACCAGTCAACCAAGGGTGGTGAAGCGCTTTGACTCCACATTTATTGTGCGAACTGCCATACTGTGGACTTCCCTGCCCGCCTCTCTGTTCCCTGATAAGTATAATCTGGGTATCTTTAAGGCACGAGTGAACCGGTTTATCTTAGGCAAGCGTGTTCCAACTTAGGCCGCATTATCACTTACGATCAGGTGAATTGCGGTCAAACGCAAGCCTATTTAATAGTAAAAAAAAAAAGTAATATTTAAAAAAGAAAAATATAAACTACGCATAATATGTAGGTATGTGTAGTTTATATTTTTCATTTTTTTCTTTCTTATTAGAATTTAATATGTAATTATATTCTGAAATATATACCTACATCGAAATAAATATGTACATACCCATACTATACATAAATATTATATTAATAAAAGAAAAAAGGTTTATGAGACGACTTGATGATTTTCGGATTCGTTAAGTGTTTTTTTAACAACCGTTATATTTTTTTTATATTTATCAATTCTTCGGTCTTTGGATAATACGGACAAGCAAAAGAAGGTATTCGATTACATCAAATTTTTCTTCAATTGACTTTTCACATCATTAAAATAATAAAACTCAGAGTGCATCAGATGGCAGTCCAGTAATGCTATTCTGTAAGAATTCACTCTTGATTACCCAATGAAAACTGTATGTTGTATTCTGTAACTCGATCAAAACTACGCTAGCGCCAATATGTGAGTACATAGTCCTACTCGTAGGTGAAGCGAACTAGATTTACGTAACTATTTTAACGAATACCATAAAAGTTTTAACTTCAGGTTTATGAAATCGGAAATGAGTTGAGGTGATTTCTTCCAGAATTGTACTGCAGCCATGGATCTGCGTCACATAAAGTCCACACAGCTACTTATTACATTAGTACTCTCTATTACCCTAGATGGCGTACAATGAAGTAGCTCCAATCATAACAAACAGATGGCGTTGTAGTAAAGAGATTTTAATCTTCAATTTCTGACATTTTTATCCAACCAACATTATGGAGCACTTACCTAGGGACAGTTTTTCCTATCGTTTATTTTATTTAAATCAATGACTATTTTTTCCTGGTTTTTATTCGGCCATTTTTCATTGAAACATAGGCATTCTTTTTGTTTTTCTTTAACGAAAATGTGCTGCAATAAAGGAAATAATGTATTGTAAGACAAGTACCTAGTTATCTCACTGTCCTTTAGCTATCTATCTTCTATACATAGTATAAAACTAAGTCGCTTCCCGCCGTCTGTCTGTCCGTCTGTACGCTTAGATCTTTTAAACTACGAAACGGATTTTAATGCAATTTTCATCAATAGATAGAGTGATTTAAGAAGTAAGTAGGTTTATACGTACAGTTTGAAATTGTGCTATGTTAATTTCCTGAAATGCGACGATAATTGTTTAAGATGTCGGAAGAAATCAAGCATTACACCCATGGGAAGCCGGGGCGGATCACTAGTTTAATGTAAAGTTTTTATTGTTTGAAGTAGGTAATATGGTAGGTTTTTCAAGTATTGAGTACTAGCTTTTGCCCGAGACTTCGTCCGCGTGAATTTCGGTTATCGTGGATGCAGATAAAGTTGACATAATTGAGTGATCATCATGACGACAACATTTGTGACGTCAGCTATGGTGACCTCACACTTCTTAAGAACGCTACGGAGGTCCCTACAATAACCAGGCAATGTATAAAATACCTAAAACGTGTAACAATACCGAATGCGCAGCCGGTAATGTGTGTAAAAGACGAGAGCAGGGAAGAAGGCTGTTAAGTCTCCGGCGGTTCCGTCGTTCGTTGCAGATTGTTTTTACACCAACCACCGCAACTTCGGCTTGCTGGCCGACCTGAATTATACAGATTGCCAGTAACATATACATGACTGTGGTGGTCAAAAGATTAAGCTCACTTCCCCTAAAATCCACCGGGGGAGATTTACAGTATAGTCACTGCTTTGCTATATTTATGAAAAAGGAATTTGGAACTCAAGTACTAACTTACGACGAGTACTTGAGTTCCAAATCCCTTATTCACCAGCTTAATAAAGATCAATATAACTTTGAAATTAAAGGCTTTTAAAGTTACGCATTAGTAACCGGAACGGTTCACAAAAGAGCTTTAAACGGCATGGTGTTTGTCTTTATTTATATTTAATTAAGTTTAAAGCTTGGCTAAAACAATTTCAACATTGATTTCACGGGGTTAAGCGTTTTGTGTTTCCTGGTGGGCTATGAGAGCAGCGATTGTTCAAAAATAATTAGATTTAGTAAAACATTCGTCCGATCAACCCTCATGATAGAGTCTAGATGGAGCTGACATGCTCTAGACTGGAGACCGCATTTGGGCAAACGTAGTGTGGGAGGCGTCCCACACTAGGCTTAAAATGACCTTGATATATTTGACACTTTGAATCGGGTTCGAGTGCGAAGTGAGCATCGAAGTGACGGGGAAATAACCTTACAGAATGCCACTTCTTACGTCATCTCATACTTTATCTGTCAAAATCTCCCTGTCAATTTACAACTCGAATTTACAGTAGCGCCATCATTGCGAGCGTGTTCGAATTATCAACCGAGTTTTTAGAATGCCAATCAAGAAACTCACAGCGGATTCAGATTCGAAGTTTAGAATGAGGTCATACAGAATCACACCCCTGATATTATATTTTTCAGCAAGACTATATTTAAAAAAGAAATCTGTACTTTAATATTATAAAGCTGAAGAGTTTGTTTGTTTGTTTGTTTGGTTGAACGCGCTAATCTCAGGATCGAATGGTTCGAATTGAAAAAATCTTTTCGTGTTTGATAGTCCATTTATCGAGGAAGGTTTTACGCCCATGCGAAGCCGGGTCGGGTTGCTAGTTGTTAATATTTTAAGAGATCAGAACCCTAATAATTAAGTCATTTTTACTTTTATTCTGTTAATTTTTATATCGTTCTTCCTGACAACTAGCAGATCTGTTTAGTATCTAATAAATATGTGGATAACGTTGTGTTGTGATTAGTGTATTTGTAACCTCTATTATTAAGTTGTAACCTATGTGTACTTATTATTGCACTGCTGTTTCTTCATCATCATCTGCCTAGCTTTTTCCCAACTATATTGGGGTCGGCTTCCAGTCTAACCGAATGCAGCTGAATACCAGTGTTTTACATGAAGCGACTGCCTATCGGACCTCCACAACCCAGTTACTGGGTAACACGATACACCTTGGTAAGACTGGTTGTCAGACTTCCTGGCTTCTGACTATACCCGTAACGACTGCCAAAGATCTACAAATGACAGCCGGGACCAACGGCTTTACGTGCTTTCCGAGGCACGGAGGAAACTCGGTATGAAAAGGATGGTCAACCATCCGCAGTTCGACCGCGGTTAGCGTAGCTTAACCTTTGACCGATCGATCTGTACGGCTTTAACTTTGCCACGAGGTCCTCATTACACTGTTGTTTGTTGTACCTAAATAAATAATTAAATACCTACTATTTAATTCCGAGTAGGTAAAACAGGAAATTCACCGAATTATCACCCTTTTCGTAGCCACAATCTTAATTCAATTCTCTCGGCATAACTCGGTCCAAAATTTTAGGGCAAAGGCACACACAAAAATATGTAGCATCACGGTGTAACTCTTCCTGGGTGGGCAGAGAGTAGGTAGTTAGGTTTAGTGGATATTTTAGGCTACGTTCTAGCTTTCTGGCTAGAATTTAGGATGTCTGTGGAGGTAAGCGAAGGTAAACTATGACAAAACACAACCATTGACAGGTATCTATGGCCATTTACGGCCACAAACCTTACAAGCATAGATAAACACCTCGATTCAAAACCTACAATACGAAATATATATTTAAGCTACTTAATTGAATATAATAATAAATCAGTAGTAGGAGATAATAATATAATATGTGGGGACATTTTCACACACGGCCATCTGACCCCAAACTAGGGAGACCCTGTACTATGGGTGTCAGACAGCTGATATACATACACAAATACATATTTTTTTTTTGTAAATACATATACATATATATAGGTAAACAACACTCAGACACAAGGCAACCACAAGTGCTCATCACACAAATGTTTACCCTGGGCGGGAATCGAACCCGCAACACGCTGCGCAGCAGTCGATCGCTCAGCCACTGCGCCAACCGTGTCGTCATATAGACTAGATATACTTACACTAATTTTTAAGAGGATGAATGATGAGCTCAACACATTGTTATCCAATAGTCATATTTATTAATATTATTTAGTCTATGGTTTTATAATGTCTATGGCCATCATCCGACGAGCTCAATTGTATCTCATTCCGCCCATCACCTTATGGCTAACCTCTGGTCGTCTTTTTTTACACCTGCTATTAAAACCCGCACCACACAACATGACATGGTGTCAGAAATCGTCTACAAAATTACAGAAGCTCAAATATTAGAAAAATATAAAATTATATCGATTCGAATTCTTAAAAATCTCAACCATTGCCCATGCAAAGGCAGCTGGTAATTGCTAGCACTGACTGCATCTCTATTTTTGGTTATCGTTTTCGGGCGGAAAACGATAACCAAAAATTGAACCACAAACAAGGAACAAGGAGGAGGAGGAGGTTGGGTTTGGCAAGGAGGTCTCCCTCCTTGCCTGCCATTTTTCGCTAGTACCTACCTTATTACATATAATAAAAAAAGGACACACCCCATCTTTTGTCACAACATTTCAACTAGCGCAACGCTATCGGAAATCATTAGGTAGTTAATGAAACGGGTAAATTTGGGACCCAAACTTGCTACCTAATGTAATGGCGCTTAAAGTGCTTTCGCTTTGGATCTGCGAATCTTTTGGATGTGTTATCTTACTGTTTTTTAGACTATTATGCAAACAGGCTTACGGCCCATTTGGTGTTAAGTGGTCACAGTAGTCTACAGTACGGTCAACGTAACTTGGCGCGTCTGAAGTTAGCCGATTAGCTGCGCAGTAGACAATTTCGTTCCTAAAAGTTCCATTGCGCAGCCAAACAGCTACCTTCAGACGCGCCAAGTTACGTTGACCGTATTGTACCTATAGACGCTTGCAACACCAGAGGCAAAAAAACCCGGTAAAAACCTGTGGACACCCTTTTTAAGATGCTGAAGTTCCATGGGAAAATTTCACAACCTGAGCGTACGCAGAAGAAAATGCCTTAATCCATACTTCCAAACTAATATTATAAATGCGTAAGTAACTCTGTCTGTTACTTTTTTACGATGAACCTGCTGGCCGCTTTTTAAGTTTGGAATGATTTTGACTAAACCCTGACAAAGAACAAATACTACTATTTAATAAACGACTTCATCTGCATCCGCCATAACCGGCATTCACGCGGACGAAGTCACGGGTGAAAGCTAGCATAATATATAAAAAAAAAACAAAATAATCAAAATCAATTCAAAATTCTTATTCTTAATAAATTCTTATTCTTAGTCAAAGTCAAAGTCAAATCATTTATTTCAATTAGACCATTAAAAAGGCACTTTTGAACGTCATAATAAAAAAAAAATAAAGTTGATTCTAGTTGCCCATTCCAAAAGGTAGTTTCGTATGGAGAAGAATGACAAGAAACTCCATACTTACTCTTTAAAAAAAAATGTGTACAATATTTTGCATTTACAGTTTACAGTTATATAACTATACGTGAATACCTTGCATAAAAACACTATATTGAAGTATATACAAAGTATTACAAGATAAAAAATGACAGCTAAGTTGTATACATAGATACATATTTATTAGAATATCATTGGTGTTCACATATTATTATTTACAATTATTGTAAAAGTAGACAACCACTCCATACATTTCAACAAACTATGAACCTATGAACCAGTGTGTGACCCAAAGCAAGAATTAAATATAATGTATATACTAAGTATAAATTAAGTAGTTTTAATTAGCAATCCGTTTGATTTTGTCTAGACTGTAGATTGTCCTATGGAGCCCGGACCAGCATGTTTCCAAGCATTCTTAATAAAGAATAAGAATTTTGAAGCAAAGACAACCTAATTTACAGGAAATACAAACAAGGACATTATTTTATTATGCAAGGTACTAGAGAAAGCGCAACTGGGCTTAAACTAGGAAAAAGCCAAGTTTTAAAATGAAAATCAAAATTAATTATCTTATAAATCCTTCGCTGTAGAATAACAATTTTATACCTATCCTAAATCGTGATATTCAATAATTTTCATAGATCTAGAGTCTAGCGCTCTAGGTTCTTCTAAGTACCCCGCAACATAAACAGCAAATGACACAACACACAATTATAATTAATGTTGATATTAACCATACTATTACATCTTAGTGTCTCATCATCATCATCTTAGCCGAAAGACGTCCACTGCTGGACATAGGCCTCCCCCAAAAGGGGGGGTTTCCCATGATCGCCACGCTTAGCAGGCATACAGTATGTCTATTCTGTTACAATGTCCCTCAGTAAACACCTAGGCGAAGTGAGCTGTCATCCGTCCGTCTGCTTTGTCAATCCTTAGCATCGGGGCGGATGAGAGCTCACTTCACCTAGGTGTTCAGCGAGGGAGATTGTAACAGAATAGCACTGCCGGTGGGGTGATTTAGGAATTTAGTTTAATTCTGAACTCAGTGCAGATTTCTCCACTTAAGTACCGTATACGGTTAAAAAGAATACCAATCTAATATTATCATATTGCAGTGCCAAGGCCTCTTCTCATACAGGGAAGACATGAGCATTCATCACTAGGCTTGCTCAAGGCAAATTTGCGATTTCAGACTTATTTATTGTAAATTCAGATTTCCGCGCGACCGACGTTTTCCTTCACCAAAATCAGAGATTTCCAATATAAATTTAGAAAGTACGCAAAAACGGTACAGTTCCTGTATGGTAAATTAGATCAATAGTTAAAACTATTGTGTGACGCGCACAAAAATTTCAGCTAATTTCATTCAGGCCTTTAAACGTGAAAGATTAGCAAACATCCATCCATTCATCCTCAGAAACTTTTGCGGTTATAATAGTAGTAGGAGGATATTTAAAAAAAAAACAATGGATTTTCTTGCTCGTTCTTTTATATAGGAACTATTTAAGACTACCTTCAACTTTTTGATTGGCCGACTCCATGAAAATTCAAATGCGCCTGTAAAGGGTTTTTTAATTAAATAAAAAAGGAAAACCTTTAACCTATCTATAAACCTATAACCTACACTGATGGCGCACTGGATAGGCCTTCACGCGAGACCAAGCGCCTAAATGTTGTTATTATCTATATTATTTAACTTTTACTAACTCTAGGCTAAGAATATTGTTACTAACAAATTATGTATGAAAGTCTGCAATAAATTAATATTATTATTATAACTATTAAACCAAAAAAAAAAAATAAGGCAATAAGGCATCAAAAAATTCCCCCACATCGTCAATATGTGCCCAAAAGACTGGCGGCTTCGCTACGTTGGATGGCATTGCTTAACCTCTGTCCGAGGTAAAAACCAGCCCTTGGATCACGGGAAGTGTCAACCAACCTTTTGGAAATTTCCTTAAAAAGTAGATGAGCACTCGGACCCCAAGACCCGAGGGTTTCAACCCCAAACGGCTCGAAAATAAAGTTATCGCTTAGGATACTATACTTTCGCCGTTTGAGGTTTTCTGCAATTAAATTAGTTGAGTAATGATCAACATTGATAATTGATAATCATTTATGGTAACTTATATTAAAAATGCGATAGTTTGCTTGTTATTTTTTCGCGCCTGAACCACTCAACCTACCATCTTGAAATTTTACATATACGTTGTCACTTGTCAGGTGTACAGAAACGGACATAATGGTATCTTTTATCTCGAAAAAAAGTGCTATTCTTGAGGAAAACAACAATAATGTTCTTATGATATGACATGGCGTCACATGTCTTTCGAATCATTATTGAATTATATTATTACAAACAGAGTAGGTAAAACCCGAAATGATTGACAAATTCTAAATTAAAGTGAGCGAAGCCGCGGGCAGTAGCTAGTTTCATGTATATCGTCGTGATGTCCCGAAGGTTCAGTATCCAATATTTCAAGGACAAGTGGATGCTCATAAGCAATAGTGTGTCAACCCACAAAAAGTAACATTTGGATATTTTGATGTATGTATGTATGTAGTCTTTTTGTGGGCTGACACACTATTGCTTATCAGCATCCAAGTATGAGGTTGCGCGACTTTTTAAGATTCCGTATCTCAAAGATAAAAACAAAACACTGCTATTTATACGTCTATCACAATAAAAATGTACCTAAATTCTAAAACTGAACAACATGAAGAACGCATCATGAACACCATGAAGACTGAACAACATGAAGAACGCATCATTAGTTGATAATTACGAGTTGAATGCGAATGTTAACGTAAACAAAAGGAGGGGTGCGTGTTCTCAAAATAGTTTTACATTGGATAGTGGCCCTATAGGTTTGCAATATACGCCCATAAAATTGTCGCACTCAACAGCTGACTCCACAGCTGATTCTAAGTTCAACGGCCGGATAGCAAGGAATGTGTCATCCGAACAAAAACACTGCGATGATATTTGCATCTCTGTTGCGCAAGAGCAACAGAGTGCGACAAAAAATCATACTTGCGTGGACGGGCGAGAGGCAAGACCAGAAACGGCGAGTGCAAGCGTGAACGAAGATATGACGTGCAAAAATACAGAGCGGAGCAGCGGCGAACCGGTTTTGAAACCGACTACCTGCGCGTTACCTACAAATAGTCAGCGAGCAAATGAAATCACGGAGGCGACGGTGGCTCAGGACATAACGGTATCTGCGCCTGCTCCTACATACGCCGCTGCGGCCAGGCTTGTAATGTCAACACCGCAAAAGATAAAAAAACCTTTTGTGGTTTCGGAAGAACACAAGGATGACCAACAGAGTGAAGGGTGGATTACACTCCAAAGGAAAAAGAGGCTAAAGGATAGGTTTGTAGGAACGCGGGGACGTGCTAATATAAGTTGTGTCACCAAATTTAAAGCTGCTGACATAAAAGTGCCGTTATTTATCAATAACGTAGACCGGAGTGCGTCGTCGAGCGACATACATAACTACATAATGGAGAAAACACAAACCAATGTACAAGTTGAAAAGATAATTATGAAAATACAGAAAGACTACGATGCTTATAAAATATATGTACCAAGGCATAAGTTGCATTTATTTTTGGATGTCAATTTATGGCCGGAAGGTATTGTTTTTCGGAGATATGTAGACTTCAGGAAACGAGCTGATGAAACTGACAAAAATATTAACAATGGATCACAAAAGTAGCAACAATATTTCTAACTCAAAACTGTGTACCCTTGTTACTTTCAATTGTAAATCTGTCACCAGATCAGTAGACTATGTTAGATTGTTATGTGAAACATCCGACATAATCGCATTGCAAGAGACATGGTTGTTGCCTGATGATGTTCCATTTTTGGGCAGCATAGACCCTCTTTTCGACTTTGTGGGCAGGTCGGCGGTGGACACGTCGAAGGGTATCCTGCGAGGTCGACCGTACGGTGGGGTGGCGATACTGTGGCGTAAGAGCGCCTACGACAATGTATCTTCTTTGCAGTGCAAAAGTGTGCGTCTTGTTGCTATTAAAATTACCGTAGGCGGTAAGTCGCTCTTAGTGTTCTCGGTATACATGCCAACAGAGTCGATGGAAAATCTTGGTGAATTTGTGGAGTGTCTTAGTGAGATTAATGCGATTATAGAAGGTAGTGGTGTGGACGCAGTGTATATCCTTGGTGACTTTAATGCGCAACCAAATGGATTATTTGGCAAAGAGCTACTGAGTTTTTCATCAGAGGTACAGTGGCGTTGCGCTGACGTTAGCGTGCTTGGCAGAGATTCGGACACATACACGTACGTGAGTGATGCACATGGTACTACTAGTTGGTTAGATCACTGCGTGGTAACTGATGCGGCGTGGAGCTCAATAAATAACATTAGTGTGCGGTATGACGTAAGTTGGTCGGATCATTTACCAATGTTAATAACATGCGATCTAAGCATAATAAGGCCTAAAATAACGTCTGAGTTGCCAAAGTGTAACAAGATAATTTGGGGGAACAGAGACTTGTTGCAAATTGAAAACTTTAGTGAATATTGTAACAATAAGTTAAGAGATATTGACTTTCCGTTTGAATTGAATAAGTGTTGCGATAATCAGTGTGAGAATATAGAACACCGAAAAATTATAGATAATTTATATGGGGATATTGTAGGCATTTTGTGTGAGGGTGCTGCAGCTAGTTATAATAGGGGAGTACAGCGTAAGAAAGGTTACATAACTGGCTGGAATAAATATGTAAAGGACGCACACGGGCAGGCACGGTTTGATTTTCAAAACTGGACTTTATACGGTAGGCCTAAAAGTGGTTTATTGTATGATAAGATGGTTGAAAGTAGAAAGATTTTTAAGAGTAAGTTAAAATGGTGTCAGAATAATGAAGACCAAATAAAAATGAATATCATTGCAAGTCACCACGATGCGAAAAATTTTAGTAGTTTCTGGAAAGCCACGAACAGGTTGAATCCCAGGTCGAGCGTGCCCGTGAGCATTGAGGGTGTTAGTGACCCCCATGAGATTGCTAACCTATTCAGTAGGTCCTTTAAGGTAGATTCCCCCCTGGGTCCGTCGTCTGGTGGGTCGGAGGCATTGGGGAGGGCCGGTGGCATGCCTGGGCCTATGAGGTTCTCGGCTAGGGAAATAGGTACTGTGATCAAAAGCATGAATAAGGGGAAGTCGCCAGGCCATGACAGCTTGAGCGTGGAACATTTACGTTATGCAGGTAAGCACCTACCGCGGGTCCTGGCAATGTTATTTAGTTTTTGTTTGAGTCACTCTTATCTTCCAGCTGACTTGGTGAAAACTATTGTTGTACCCATTATTAAAAATAAGACTGGTGACGCGAGTGACAAGAGCAATTACAGGCCTATATCCTTGGCGACTATTATTGCGAAGGTGTTGGACAGTTTGATTGACCGGCAGCTGGATAAGCACCTATCATCACACGATGCCCAGTTTGGTTTTAAGCCGCATTTATCCACGGAAACCGCTATTCTCTGTCTCAAGCAAACTGTTCAATACTACGCTAATAGGAAAACTCCGGTTTACGCATGTTTTCTGGACCTCTCCAGGGCTTTCGACCTGGTGTCTTACGACTGCCTATGGAGGAAGCTGTCTGCCACAACCCTGCCTAGAGATCTCATGGAGGTACTTAAGTATTGGTATAACAACCAATATAACCATGTTAAATGGGCGGGCGTCTTGTCGGATGCATATAGGTTGGAGTGCGGGGTGAGGCAGGGGGGACTCAGCTCACCCAAGCTCTTCAACCTGTATGTTAACCAGCTGATCTGTGAGCTTAGCAACACTAATGTCGGTTGTTTCATTGATGGGCATTGTGCGAATAACATCAGCTACGCAGATGATATGGTGTTGCTGAGCCCATCAATCGGCGCACTTAGAAGGCTTCTACGTATCTGTGAGGAGTATGCGGTGGCCCACGGTCTCAGGTACAACGCGACCAAGAGTGAACTCCTAGTTTTTAAAGCGGGGAACAAATGTTATGACTCGGTCCCACCTGTTACCTTAGGGGACGCTCCGCTTACCAGAGTGACGAAGTTTAAGTACCTGGGACATTGGGTCACCGATAGTCTGTCTGATGATGTAGACTTGGAGAGGGAACGCAGAGCATTGGCAGTTAGATGTAACATGCTGGCCCGTAGGTTTGCACGTTGTACGAAGGAGGTAAAAATTACACTTTTTAGGGCGTATTGCCAGTCTCTGTACACGTGTGCCCTATGGGTCAGTTATACAAAAAGCTCGTTCAATGCTCTGCGTATCCAGTATAATAACGCCTTCAGGGTTATGTTGGGGCTACCGCGATTTTGCAGTGCGTCAGGGATGTTCGCGGAAGCCGGTGTGCCTGATTTTTATGCACTTATCCGTACACGCATAGCATCCTTGATGCGGCGAGTGCGCGATAGCTCCAACAGCCTGGTTTCTGTTATAGCCGGCAAGATGGACAGCCCAATAATGTGGCACTGGATGACGACACATCGAGCGTCATCCAGTTACGTAGATTGAGAAGATATGTGCAACTATGTTTTTATTTTGAATTTTTTATTGAATTTATTTTGATGTTTTAATTTAATTGCAATTTTGTGTTTTGATTTTAATTTAATATATTCGAATTCTGATTTTAATTCTAATTTTCATTTTAATTATAATTGTTTTTGATGAGTCTATTTTTATTATAATTCTGTTGTTGTTGTTCTGTTGTTGTATGAAATGTTGTTTTTAAAGTTTTAATTAAGTAGGTACTATGAAAACACTATGGACTCTGGTCTGAAAATAAAATTTTATTATTATTATTATTATTATTATTATTATTATTATAAAACACAAACTTCATTGCGCTGTGTTAAACAGTTTCCCTCTAAAACCCATAAAAAAGAATAATATAGACAGTGTCAAAGATTGATTACACTAACAAATATATACTATCCTCCTCACAGGATACCCTCAAAAAACACAAAAGCAATACTTTACGTAATTCGGCCATTATTTAGCCGGTAAAAACTTTGTGTAGCCTACAAAATTGCGGACTCCATACATATTTCGTCCTCCAAGTTTTCTAAGATGTTTTCTTTGTCCCGCCCCACTGTTTGCAGAGGGCCCTTTTTTCCTGCATAATGAGTGCCAATAATTGTACCTATTCCCTCTGTGAGGCGTCTGAAAGAATTAAGTTAAGTATTCATGGATGCCATCATTTTTGATACATTAGGAAGAAGTCGGGCTTACGCTCATGAATACAATTTGGTTTAGTTGGTGTTTGAGGTGATTTCTTTTAACTTTATGAATCGTTTAATAATTATATAAACGGACCTGAAGATGTTTAAAGTTCGTCTTTCATATCTGAAGGCTAATTTTATTCTAGTTTTTAAAAACATTAAAATTTTGTCGAAATCTCATTTTAGCGACAATCTATGTTAGAAAAGGTCAAGTATGGCTAAATACTTAAACGCTACTCAAATTTAAAAAAGTCTCGAAGGTACTGCCATGATCACTTTGACATGAACTGATAGAAAAGTTTGCTTGTTTTAGAATCTATTTGATAGATTTAAATATATTCATATGAACTAGTATTGCCATTTATTACCGTATCGTCATCACCACATTGTAAAAAGAGTTTTACAGTTATACTTTCTTTGAAAACCATTAAGAAAATTTCACCTAGAGTGGCACCACTGCATACAGACCATTAAAGGCGTGTACTGCTCGAAATGTAAATGCAATAAGTTGCAGACATAAAGTCGGCAGCATTCGACTCACGTATTCACATGCAACGCGGAAGTTCTGCAAGAACCCCCTAGGGCAGGGTACGGGAGGGGTGCGTTTGAAAATTAACAAACTTTGTACTATAAAAATGTGTTACATTCCTGCTATACAAGGTAATTGTTGAGTCACGTTCTCGGTTAATTAGAGAAAGTCGGGGAACACCTGTAGTTTGTGATATCAAATGGCGTCTGTCTTTTAATGTTATTTGTTTTTCTTTATAAATAATAGTCCTTTATTTGTTCAAAACATTAGTATACACATGGCATGCAAGATGTTACATTAAATGATGTTACAGACATGTTTTGCCTTGGCGGCGTACAAATCATTAGTTTTTCAAAAAGCTTAGGAACTTTTCGCTTTTATATATTTAGTATTAAGAAGATAAGTCCCGGTTTACACACGATGATTCCCTTCACCGATATCGGTGATATTGTAAAATGGACCAATTTATTGCTCGTACCCGGTTGCAAACCTATGACTTCGTGCACGAGAGGTGCCTGCCTTAAGGGGCTATTAAACGACTTTTACAGATTTTAAACTGACAATCACGTCAAAATGTTGGCGTGATTGTCAAAATGTTGGACGACACGGTTGGCGCAGTGGCTGAGCGATCGACTGCTGCGCAGCGTGTTGCGGGTTCGATTCCCGCCCAGGGTTAACGTTTGTGTGATGAGCACTTGTGTTTGCCTTGTGTCTGGGTGTTGTTTATCTATATATGTATGTATTTACAAAAAAAAAATGTATTTATGTATGTATATCAGCTGTCTGACATCCATAGTACAGGGTCTCCCTAGTTTGGGGTCAGATGGCCGTGTGTGAAAATGTCCCCACATATTATATATTATTATTATTATTATTAATGTGCAGTGTAAATGATTTGAAAAAAATATATGTTAAACTAGAACATTCTCTTAATCATTTAGTATGTGAATATTTTTAATTATATTCATATTAAATAGTTTAATTAACTCGTGAAGTTGTGTCTGACGCGGACAAAACATTGACAATCACACAAAATCTACCAGGTATAATTAAACGAAACTTACACCATATTACAGACAATTTTGCGAGTTGTGTTGCGGGTTCGACTCCCGCCCAGGGTAAACATTTGTGTGATGAGCACTTGTGTTTGCCTGGTGTCTGGGTGTTGTTTATCTATATATGTATGTATTTACAAAAAAAAATGTATTTGTGTATGTATATCAGCTGTCTGACACCCATAGTACAGGGTCTCCCTAGTTTGGGGTCAGATGGCCGTGTGTAAAAATGTCCCCACATATTATTATTATTATTATTATTTTATTATCTATCTTTTAGTATAGGTACGCCTTTTATTTTTAAGTTAAAGAATACTACTTTTATTAAATTTTTTCGACTAAATTTTGAGAGTTTTGGACGCAGACTGCGTCCGTTCTGCATCAGTTCTGCGTCCAAAACTCTCAAAATTTAGTCGTAAAAATTATGTATACACATAGCATGCAAGATGTTACAATTATGTTACAGTCATGTTATGCCTTGGCTTGGCGGCGTACAAATCATAAGCTTTTAAAAAAGCTTATGAATTTTTTGATTCATCTGACATGCAAAGCGATTAACAATCCATATTAAACATACTTAACTAAAAATATTATGTTTCTACTACAGAATACTGTTAATAGAATAAAAAGTCATAATATTATTATTAAGTCATTGGTAATTGAATGTTAAAATAGATAGTAAGAATAAAATTTGTGTCTCACAGTTACGTAAATTATTTAGTCAGAAATACGTCAGTGCTGTAATAAACTTTCTCTAAAATTTATTTTTTTAATATATTTCTTTTCTGTTGTATCTCTCCAAAATTTTGATAACTTATTATAAGAGTCGGCGCTATACGGAAATACTTTTACGTAATAGTTCTGTTCTGTATCTAGGAATACTGTGCTATTGTCACGTCTATTTCGACTTACTTTATCTGATTCTAAGAGGAAAAGGTGTGGGTTCGATTTGACAAAGTTAATGGTCTCTTAAATGTACTTTGTAGGCGTATTTACAAAATAACCATAAGATTTCAGCAGTTAACTTGAGAGACTTCAATGTGCTAGTGTGAAATTACACCGTAGGTATATTGTTATAAGTTTCAAAGCCTAGACTAGTTAGTGTAATAAGTTAGCCCAAACTTAGTTCCCGCGAGGCCTATCCGTCTGCACTAGGCAAGCTACAATGAAGCTGGATAAAATAATGAATTTTAGTTTAAACGAAATGTTGATGCAAACTTGGCTTTGTTCGTTCATATGTAATAATAATACCAGCCTATTAGTGTCCCACTGCTGGGCAAAGGTCTCTACTCGTACAGTAAGACAAGATCAGGCAAGAGCATTGATCACCACGCCTGCTCAAGGTGGAGTGGCGATTTCAGATTTATATATTATTATTAGTCCATGTTAACTCACAATGTTTCCCTTTACCGATGTCGGTGTCCAAGATAAACTTAGAAAGTACGTATGAAATTGAAAACGTCACATTGGTACTTCTTGTTTTTTGCATAAAATAATTTCGTATAAAAACGCCTTTAACTAAAAATGGTTCACTTAATTAACTTCTTTCAAAAAAGGAAGAGGTTCTAAATTCGAACTGTATGTTTTTTTTTGTTTGTATTCTCATTTGTCAACCGACTTGGATGTTTTTTCAGTACAGTGACAATACAACCAACACAACCAAAGCCACACAAAACCGGCTTCCGAAACTAAAGTTAAATTTCA
Organism: Charanyca ferruginea; assembly: GCA_947361185.1. NCBI lineage: Eukaryota > Metazoa > Arthropoda > Insecta > Lepidoptera > Noctuidae > Charanyca > Charanyca ferruginea. The sequence goes on along the minus strand of OX376069.1, from coordinate 23,118,120 downwards.
TTCTGTCGTTTCTGAAGGCGGTTGTCTTCACTACATATTATAAAACAAAGTTCCCCGCCCTGTCTGTCTGCCCCTGTGTATGCTTATTATATACTTAATTGGTCAAGCGAGCGAAGCCGCGGGCATCAGCTAGTTTTTTATAAAAATAAGTTTTTTTTTATTAGCCAATTTTTGTATACTGCAATCAATCAAATATACGGCAAAAGTCTCCGCTTTCTCTTAACTACGAAAAATACGTATGTATTCTAATAAAAACCTTTCTATGCTAAACCGTAAAACCAGTAACTCGAGTATTCATAACATGAACTGCGTGGAACTAGATGTGGCGCAAGACGTGGGGACCTCCGGGACGCAAGTTTGAACACACTCCCTCCTTCCCCCCCTGCCATGCGGAAAAGTAGCTACTAGGTATTTCATATTTCGAGAATAACTGAGGCTAGTTCTGCCGAGACAAATGTAGTCAAAATTCCTCCCATTTTTCGAAGTAATCGTTGTATTTTTGGAGACTGTGGAATTCACTGCCCGCCTCTCTTTTCCCCGATAGTATCTATCTAGGTATGTTCAAAGCACGAGTGAATCAGTTCATCCTAGGCAATCGTGCTCCTCCTTAGACCGCACCATCACTTAAGATCAAGTAAGTTGGGGTCAAGCGCAAGCCTATCTATACTAATATTATAAAGCTGAAGAGTTTGTTTGTTTGGTTGAACGCGCTAATCTCAGGATCTACTGGTACGATTTTTTTTTTTTTTGTGTTGGATAGTCCATTTATCGAGGGAGGCTATAGGTCCATGCGAAGGGTGATGCCCTATCGTCCCAAGTTCCAAGTTCCCCAAACCTTAAATTATTAAATTAAATTATACGACTCTGTCTTGACTGAAATCTAGAATGGTACAGTCGTCGAATCAATGATTACGTACGTATTGTTTAATGTTATTTGTTATTACTTTAGAAAATCAGTGGGGTAAAATCGTAATATGTATTTTCATCGCAATTTACAAGTAATTAATTAGACATTATTAACAGTATGCAATACTGATAAGTGATAGATAACACAAAACGTTGTTCTCTACTTCAAAAACAAATAGGCGCCCATCAATATAGTGCGTTATGAGTGCGAATGAGCGAGAAATATCAAATATGTTATCGCATTGAGAGAAAAGTATGAATACTTTTTTCACTTCCGCGTCTTGCATTTCGGTTTTTTATCTATTAGGCAATTTGCATAGTGACGTTGCTTATTGTGCATGTTGTAAAATGAATAACCAAAATCCTCCCTTCTTCACTCACCATTTTTTCCTAGAACAACCTACATACATTCTTAACTCACCCCCTGAATACATTTCTAACACACCCTGGCTGGATAAATCTCGAAATAAACTGAAAACACATAAGTAGTACAAATTATATTATATGGAGAAAATATATCTTCCAAAATAAGTTGAATTTTATAGGTACTGATTTTATTCTAACACTTTTGGAGACGTCAGTAGACGTCAGTCGAGGAATGGTCAAGTGTGAACGTTACAAACCAATTAATTTTACATTTTGGGAACGTTGCATTTAAATTGAAATTAGCTGAAAATCAATATACAGGATGTTTGGTAGATCGATGCAAAGCCGTAAAGCGGAGCTAGTACAGACTATTTACAACCATTTGAACCGAACTTGTCTTAGCCGAAGTGTGACAATTTTTTTTTAGCAAAATTATAATGATTTTTGATGACAAAACCCAAAATATTGCAGTTAGTAGCAAATAATGAAGCTAAGTCATTTATTATTTATTTTATTTGGTAAACATAATGCGTAAACAATCTAATAAAACATAATTAGGGGATCTGTGTGAAAAGACAATTTTATTTACAGACATTTAAAGTCAAAGACATTTTTAAAGATTTTAGAAATCTGTTTTTAGACGGCATGAAAAAAAATCAAGGATGGTGCTTTTTTTGTTAAAACATTTTTAAAAATATGTCTGGTTATTGTTCTTTCTATCGAGGTATCAACTACGCGGCTAGCTCAACAATTATTGAAATTAGGACCTACAAACCAAATTGAGGGAGAAAATTATTTTTTTTGGCGAATTATTTAAAAGGAAATTATAATTAAAATCATTTATTATTCGTGTTCAAAATGTTCGCCGCGGTCTATAACACCAACACGGGTCCGTCTTCACACTTCTGTTGTTGATATTTTTAACTTCATCTTCAGTTTCATCGTTTCAAACGCTTAATTAATTCTCTCAATCAATTCTTCTTCTCTGTTTAACAACCATCTTGTTGAAAGATGATTTCACAGTCTCTCTACCGAATGTCGGGGCCTCGAATTGCATAATTTGTATGGCTAGATTCGCCATACAAATTATCCGGTATTAGGTCCTAGAGACCGACAAGTCGGACGAATTCGAGGCCCCAAATGGGACGATGTCTGCATATTCCTCGTTCGAAAAATTCATTCAAATAAATTTAAAAAAAGGATACACAATATGATAATATATGGCACCACGTGTCTTTCGAATCATGATTAAATTATATTATTATATGTGTTTCCAAAACACACAGCATTGGTTGAAGAAGCATTCAATAAATTAAGCCTAAGATTATGCAATTTCATACCTGAATTGTCCTTTTTATGTTACCTGTCTCTTTTACTCGCAGCAGACCATGTCAGAAATCCTGAACTGGAGTGCAGCTGTCAATGTCAACTCATAGCGTTCATAAATTTTGCCGCGAAAACATGCAAAATTTTTTCATCGTGATTAATACTTGTAAAATAAAGTATTTTAGTTTTAATTAAGTGATTGTGTGGATAATTAGTGAGTATGAGCACTCAAGATAAGGCCAATATTGTCGGTAAGGACAATGGTAGTGGTGAATGTGGTAGTTCGATCGTTGTTGCTTCGGACGAAGAACAGACTTCTTGACTCCCACGACACTCTGTACCTACCAGTGGGAACTGCAGCTCTTCCTCATCTTCGGAAGATGAGGAGGGCTACGCCTCTCCTCCGCCGAATAAACGTCGTAAGTACAAACATAATGTAATTTCCGACCCGCGTATCGATGGCCTCATAAACCAAGTAAGTTACATATCCGGTTATTTATCACAGTTACCTTTTACCATTAATCGTAATACGAGTTGTACTGAGGACCTAATCCTTCCTGGCCCCAGCAAGGGATTCAATCAGTCACAATATCTAACTAACCCATGTAGTAGCTCGGATATGTTTACATTAGGTGAACTGAACACAGATTTTGATGAAAGAAAAGTTGTTCCCCCGGCCAAGAAATAGAGATTAGATAAGCTAAATAAGCTACAACATTTTGATACTCAAGCATGGAAGGGTATGCGCTACAAGTCTGTATTGCAAACTTATTCTGCGACTCCAGGTTTTGTTTCATTAAAAGTAAATGAGGAATTTTGTCACCTCAATAAAACTAAGGATTATTTGGCTTCAGCAGAAAATGTGTTAGCTGGATTAACAAATGCAGAGTTAGAACAACAGGAATTGTTAAAACAGGGTTTGCAGAACCTTCTGAATTGGGCCGCTGGAAACCCAGATAATATAAACCCAAACTCTCTTTTTGAAAAGATTACTGTTTTACTTGGACCTGGTTCCCCACTACATAAATGTTCAGAGAAGATAATGCAAATTATTTGTGGAAGGAGGGGAGAATCTATTGAAATTAGAAGAGAAAGAATAATTAAAGAAATTAATAACCCCAATTTAAAAGCTACATTAAGAGGTATTTCTCCTAGTTCTGAACATTTATTTAGCCGGGATGCTCTACAGCCTGTTATTAAATCTTTGGGTGGTACCCAATTATGGCTATAAAACCAGAATATATAAAGGAAGGAAAAACAAACAGGACGTTTTCAAATAAAAATGAAAGAAGAGTACATAGTAACTCACATAATAAAAATAGTAGATTTGATGACAAACAGTTGAAATCTGATAATATTCAAACTTCTCACAAGCGTCATAACTTTCGCAAAAATTTTCACAAAAAAAGAAATTCAGATCAGAACACAAAACAAAAATGACTATATACAGAACCGTCAAAATTTCCCGGGGGGATGTTTGAAGGACCATGTCCAAGTGTGGAAGGAGCTTGGGGCAAACCAGTTCATTATAAATATAGTTACCAGAGGCCGCCTGCCTTTCAAGTTAAAACCACCACTCAGATGTTTAACAGCAAATATGCTGAAGAAGTTCAACACAAGAACCTCCCCCGAGATGACGACAATAATAAAAGATTTAATAGACAAAGGAATTTTGGAGGTGCCCCCAGTTTTGAATTCTGGTTTCCTTTCCAAAATGTTTCTTGTAAAGAAGCAAGATGGCGGCTGGCGCCCCATATTCGACCTCAGGGGGCTCAACAGATATGTAGCAACCAAGCATTTTCAGTTAGTGTCCCAGACAGACGTTGCAGACTTCTTACAAGAAAACGATTGGATGGCGAAGATAGACCTCCAACAAGCCTATTTTCATTTACCAATTTCAGAACCACACCGCCATTTCCTAAGGGTATTTTACAACAACCAAGTGCTTCAATTAACAGCACTACCTTTTGGCCTGTCTTCTGCCCCCCGAACTTTCGCCACTTTATCCAACTGGATTGCAGAAATATTACGTGCTCGGGGCATAAGACTACTAGTGTACCTAGACGATTACATTCTAGTAAGCCAAGACCGAACCAGACTGCAGAATCAGGTCTCGGAGAACTTAAAGATTCTGGAGAGCCTAGGCTGGCATGTCAATTGCGAAAAATCAGTACTAGCACCCTGTCAAGAGTTGGAATATCTAGGTCTATTGTGGAACACCAAAAACAGGACCATGACCTTACCAGCGAAAAAGGTGGCAAGAATAAAATCATTTATTACAAAACTTCTGGAGAAGGGTCGTTGCACTCTTCGGGAGAGTCAATGCCTTCTAGGTCTACTAAATTTCGCAAATTTAACAACACCGATGGGACGTTTACACTGTCGACAAACACAGAGGTTCCTAAGGGAGTTCAGTCGACTCAAAAGTTCACAAAAAAAGGATCTACCTTCTTGTGTGCAGCGAGAGCTAGGCTGGTGGCGGAACGCCATAGACCACAGTTCAGTGGTCCTGCACAAGAAAGAAGTGACCCACTTTTTGACTGTCACTGTGTTTCACTGTCACGCTCTCGGCGGCGTACCTCCCGGGGAGGTACAACGGCATAGCCGACCGCCTGTCCAGGAATCGACCAGTACCGGAATGGCACTTGTTGCCCCCGGCCTCGGAGGCCGTATTCAGACTTTGGGGCGTACCAGAAATCGACTTGTTCGCATCAAGACGCAGCGCCGTCGTAAGCTCGTACGTAACATGGGACTCCAGAGATGGGTCAGCCATTTTTTGCGACGCCTTCAGTCGAAAATGGAACTTCGAGTTGGCCTGGGTCTTCCCACCACCGACTCTCATTCCACGAGTGTTGTGACACCTCAATACGGCGACCGGAACTTATATAGTGATAGCGCCACATTGGGCACAGTGCTTTTGGATAGCAGACCTGAGGGCACGAGCTTTATCGGAACCGGTACCAATACGGGAGTTATCCAACAACCTGTTGGACTTGACGACAGGCAAGAGCCCCCCTCAGGTACAGAAGTTGGAACTTCTTGCTTGGAAAATTGGGGGTGGGCCAATCAGGTTGCTCACTGGACTCCTGAGGAAAGGGGTCTCCTAAATAAGAGTTGGAGAAACTCCACTATAGCGACCTACAAAGCTCCAATCAGGCGTTGGGTTGCATGGTGTTTGCAGAACAACATTAACCCTAATTGCCCACAGAGCAATGATGTTGCTCGGTTTTTGGCTAAATTGTGTATTGTTGATAAACTTGCTTACAGGACCATACTTCTGCATAAATCCGCTATATCCACATACACAGCAAAAAACCAAGCAATATCAAAGAATTTCTTTGTACAGCAAATCCTAAAAGCTACAGCCTTAGTTAAACCACCTGAAAAAAAAAACACCTATCTGGGATACTGAGTTACTTTTTAACTGGCTTAGGAACACTCTAGGGTTAAACACTTTATTTGACATATCTAGAAGAACTGCAATTATCTTATTACTAGCATCGGGTCGAAGAATCCATGATTTGACACTTTTAGAGTTGTCCAAAGACAACCTTATTGTGGATAATGAGAGCCACAGGGTAACATTGTGGCCAAAATTTGGTTCCAAGACTGATAATGCTGACACTAGACAATCAGGATGGATATTAAAACAACATCCTGATGAGAAAATATGCCCAGTCAGACATACCTATTATAGAATTAATTGAAACTACAAAGGTCAGGCGTTCTGAAGTTGATAACTTGACAAGCGTATTTATATCAATCACAGGCAAGATTAGGCCAGCCACTCGTACCATAATAGCTGGTTGGATAAGGAATGTCTTTAAACAAGCTGGAATTGATGCATCACCAGGTAGTGTAAGATCAGCAGTGGCCTCGAGAAGCTTCTCAGAAAACAGGCCAGTTGACGAGATTTTAGAGAGAGCAAATTGGAGAAGCTCTAACACTTTCAGGAAGTTCTACTGCCGTACAGTTAAGAAGAGTTTGAGTAGTGGGACTAATGATTATTTTTTAAATAATTTTATAATTCCTTAGAGCTAGACTATTAATATTTCTTAAATAAATAATTACCATACTGTATTGAAGTATACTGTAGATGATTATTGATCTCATGATTTGAATAATTTTGATAAATTTTATGTTGTTTTTGAGATCATTTTGTGGCAGGAGAGCCACAAAATGCTGATTAACTTTTTTGTTGATTTTAGTTTTAAAGAAATCTAAGTTTGTTTTCATTTAATTATTTTTTAAGTTTGATTGATACATTTAATGGATGTATAATTGACTATCTATTAATATAATTGTTTATTTGAATTAACTATGGAGATTTATTTAATTTCACATAGCGTTCATAGTACCTGCACCCATTACAGGTTCTTTCACCAGCAGATAACAAACAGGTCTTCAACCAATGCTGTGTGTTTTGGAAACACATATAATATAGCTGTTTTGCATTAAAACAAAACAGTTATTATGTGTGTGGAAAAACACACAGCATTGGAGCAAGGTGCTTGCTGGTGGTTGATGGAAGACTATGAGTTGACATTGACAGCTGCACTCCAGTTCAGGATTTCTGACATGGTCTGCTGCGAGTAAAAGAGACAGGTAACATAAAAAGGACAATTCAGGTATGAAATTGCATAATCTTAGGCTTAATTTATTGAATGCTTCTTCAACCAATGCTGTGTGTTTTTCCACACACATAATAACTGTTTTGTTTTAATGCAAAACAGCTATATTACAAGTAGAGTAGACTTGGCTCGGTTTGACTAAACTAACTGCAATTTTGCGTACAAAATTGCAGTTAGTTTAGTTTAGTCAAACCGAGCCCGAGGCGAACTGATATCGTATAAACATTCCATTTCACATCATCTCCTCGTTTTCCCGGTTCATTTGACAGCTGTCAATTAATGGAATTAGTACGGAAACTTGTAACGATCAACGTTCATGAACATAGATAATAAACCATAATCTCGTCCAATTTAACGGTAACCTTCGTAAAGGCAAGAAGGTAGAATTTGGACTAACATAAATATTTATGCGTAGAACTACTTCTATTTCGCCTGCAACATTACCGCCTTAAAGTTGCACGCAATAGAATAACAATATCAATCTATCATTTAAATAACAATAGCTATACCTACCTAGCTACATTATAATTATTACACTCATGTTATCTTGGCAGTACGTCTACATCGATTTTATGACCGACGATAAAAACTTTACAGATCGGTCAACATAAAAATGGGAGTTTAACGATTGCGGATATTATCCGCATCGTATTCGAATTTCGTGTTGGACGAAAAAATTGAGTGTCCTATCTGGGCCATCTATGATATTATGTTTCCTTTTAATTTTCGTAAGAAAGGTTGAATTTTTTAGGAAAATATTCGTGTTAGCAACGTGCTTTCACGAACGAGGATATCACGATAACTAGGCTGAATCTTGACCATCCTTACTTACTCAAGCTTTACCATGGCATTGACAGTCTTAGTGGCTATCCGGTCACAGTGAAATAGGCCTTAAACTAGAAAAAGTCAAGAAGTGTGTAAGGATGCGATAAATAGTCGATTTTTGTTTTTTTCCTTATACTTGCGCTGTGAGACCTTACTTTATGCCGAATTTTATTATTCTAGGTCAACGACAAGTAGGTACCCTATAAGTTTTGATTTATTTACGAGGGTCAAAATCATCATCTGCCTAGCCTTTTCCCAACTGTATATTGGGGTCGGCTTCCAGTCTAACCGGATGCAGCTGAATACCAGTGTTTACATGGAGCGACTGCCTATCGGACGACAACCAACCCAATAACTGAGTAACACGATACCCCTTGGTATCTCTGGTTGTCAGACTTTCTGGCTTCTGACTACCCATAACGACTGCCAAAGATCTACAAATGACAGTAGGGACCAACGGCTTTACGTGCTTTCCGAAGCACGGAGGGAACTTGGTATGAAAGGGATGGTCACCCATCCACAGACCGACCGCGGCTAGCGTAGCTTAACCTCTGACCGATCGATCTGTACGGCTTTAACTTAGCCACGAGCTCTAAGTTTACGTGGGTCAAAATAGGAGGCATAAATAGGCAAATGGGCGTATTTTTTTATTGGTTGACTGAGAAGCTTAGTTTCTTTACAGCTCTCACTACTCGGATATCTGTGCTCACTACAGTCATAAAGTAGATTCTCGTAATTTGGTAGACGACACCACTGATCAATTGTCATACTTTTTATCACGTCACTTGTATTACAACTCAATTGACTTACTACCTATTGATTTCAAAGCGACAAAAAATCCGAATTTAAAATTAATGGGGGTTTCGAGTATAAAATCTAGGATTTTTTAGAGAAGACCTGTTTTGGTTGACTAATTATTGGTTAACTAGCTTTTGCCCGCGACTTCGTCCGCGTGAAATTCGGTTATCGCAGATGCAGACGAAGTCGTGGATTAAATAAAGCTTTTTCCAAAAAAAGAAAACCGCCTTCAAAAACTAAAAAGTGATAAATAACTTTAGCACAGAACACACATTACTTTACTTTCAGAAGTCGGTGGCAATACAAAACGCCAAACACAAAGTCACCGCCACCGACTTCCGAAAGTAAAGTAATGTATGTGTGTTCTGTGCAAAAGTTATTTAACACTTTTTAGTTTTTGAAGGCGGTTTTCTTTTTTTGGAAAAAGCTTTTTATTTTTCATTTTTTAGTGTTGCCTTAACATCCAAATCCATTAAGAAACGGCTACACACTTAAAAGAGATTGTAAGTCCTCCAAAGATTGAAGAAACTAAAACGTCGTCTAAGTGTTTTTTTTTGGGAATTTGTTGATTTTCTCAAAAAGGGCGGTATCAATTTTGGTAAAATTTATATGGGACCATTTCGAAATAAACCCATTTCGAACAAAAAAAGAATTTTGCAAATCCGTCTATATTATGACAGAGTTATGCCCGAAAATACATAAAAAAAATTATATATAAACATTCGAATTGATAACCTCCTCCTTTTTGAAGTCGGTTAAAAAGTATCGCCTACGTCCTTTTCCTTGCCCAGGGTAAAAGCTGTCTTCATTCCAAGTTACACGAAAATCGGCTCTGCCGTTTCGTCGGGAAATCGTAACAGGCAGAGTTAATTTCGCATTTAATTTTATTTCAACCAATCACAAACTCAACCGATTCAATGTCAAAAAAAATTAGGCAAAATAGAGTCAACATTGACAAACAAAATATATTACTTAAAATGTCAATCAAACATCACTAGAACTGTTCCCCATGTGTTAAGTAGTTTCCAACAATGAAAAAGCGTCACTAGGGAGCAATCAATGTTTACATGGCAACTATCAAGTCTCCGCGTAGTTCTGAAACTTTCAGGACGGTCAAGTGACTAGGCACATTATGTACTGGGGTAGATAACTTTTTAACTTGTGTACTTTACTTCAGAACTTATAACATTGCGTGTAGAATCCGCAAGATATTGTTACGTAGGTCGATACGGCCGAAAACACAACACTAGCGCCATCTATTACCTAGTAGCAGAACTACAGGTATTCTGGAATATTCTAAACATTCTACATTTTTAGACAGTTATGTGTCGTGTTGAAACAGTCAAGACCATTCCCGTATATGCTAGAATGTTCTCGAATATGTCCAGAAACTATCTAGAAACTATAATTAGCGAGCAGTTAGTGGTGGCGAGTTACTGACCGACCCTGACGATGCTATAACTCTCCCCCAGGAGAGCAAGAACAAACACAGACACAGACCGCCGTCATTCCGTCCTCGCCGCCGAGGCCCGCCGCGACGACCCCATACGTCCCCTCCTCGACCCTTGCTCGTGCCAGCCCGCGCCGCTGAGCCTGTAGCTTTAAATTCGTCCCTAAATAATGGTAATCCGATCCAGCCTGTCTCTTTGCTGCCTCTCCCAGCGACGCCTTAAGCCGAGGCTCGTGCCCCACAGGGGGTGCCCTTAGCGTATAGTCGCTTAGTTTGTAAGCTATTTTGCCCTAGCTGGAGGCTAAAAATAATAATGTTTAAGGCACCACAGGAAAGTCCGGTTAAGCAGCTGACAACCTCCTAGGTTGACCTGCAAGATGCCATTCCAAAAAAAAAGGGGTCGAGTTAGTTACATTTTGGATGCGATACTGTAAACAATTGCAAACAAACAAAGAGAATGACGGTCAAGTGATTCGTAAAAGTAGTTTCTAATTACTGTATGATGACTGTCTAAATAAAATGTTAGGGTTTTTGGCCTAAATTGGTGTAAATTGTTTATCTCGAATCCCAGCTCGTAACAATATTTAACGCTGGTTCTACTCAAATCTATTTAAGGCGACGATTTACGCCGGCGACCTTGAGCGACCAGAAAATCGTATGCGCAGCGTCCAAAACTCTCAAAGTTTAGTCGAAAAAATAGAAATAAAAGATAGTATTCATTAATTTAAAAAAAGGCGTATACTAAAAGAAAGATAATAAAATTGTCTGTAAGATAGTGAAAGTTTCGTTTAAACATACCTGATAGATTTTTTGTGATTATCAATGTTATGTCCGCGTCAGACACAACATCACGAGTTAATTAAACTATTTAAATATGAACTTAATCAACAATATTCACATACCAAATGATTAAGAGAATGTTCTGGTTTAACATACATTTTTTCAAATAATTTACACTATACATTTGGTCGTGATTGTCAGTTTAAAATCTGTAAAAGTCGCTTGTTAGCGCCTTAAGCATAAGTTTTAGTGTATCTATCACCACTCTAAAGTGGAAGTGGACTCGCCATGTCTGCTGACGTACCGACGGTAGATGAAGCTGACGCGAGTTAGAATGGAGACCGCGTTTGGGCAAGTGGAGTGTGAGACGTCCTGCGGCACGATGGACCGACTATTTGAAAATGGTGACTGCATGGTAGCGGATGGCTGACTGCCCAAGACTGGGTTGATTAGTGATCTTTGGGAGAGACATTAGCGTACTGCCGTCCACTGCTAAACGGCCTACGTTAAGGACGGCAATACGCTAAGGTAATTATATATATCAGCTATAATTTGGTACTTATACTGATGTTTTGCCACTATCCAACCTTTAACATGGTGACGTATCCCAAGTATAAGTTATAGTAGTATCCTTAAGTGGGTTCCGTGGAACAGACCTCAAGGTTCCGTGGAACAGACACCAAGGTTTCGTTAAATTACATTTATCATTGATTCGGTTGATATTTTAGGCTGTGAAATAGTTCCATAGTTATTTTAGTATAACAATATTCACTTGACCAAATTTCGATCACGGAGGCCAATTTCAATGAAAAATAGCAAAGTACGCAAGAAGATATTATCGTGCAAGTGTGTGTGTGTGAACACAGGTGCACTCCCTCTTCCCGCACTCTCGTGGTCCGATGGGACGGTAATCCGACACGACCGGAGAGAGATTAGGCCATAGAGTAAAGTATGGATTAGGCGTAGGACCAGGGTTTTACGTGCTTTCCGAGGGACGGGATTGTCGTACCACCAACTTCCAAATTCCAGGCTACTACTGAGAAATTCTATAATGAAAAACCTAATGCTCAGTAGGCACTTACGACCACGAGACCAACCGGACAATCAATCAGGGTAGAATAATACCGCACTTTCAAACAATTAAAAATTATTTATGAAACATCGACTTAAAAAATATTTCTAATACACGTTTTAGTTTTTATTGTAAATTGGAGTGTGTTTCATTTATGAATATTAGATGTGGGGTTCCATAAAATAATGGGCTTTATTGAGTGTTTCGTTGCCTTAAAAGTTTAGGAACCACTGGTGCAGTCTCTTGACCAAGTATTGCACGCAAGATGGATATAAGACACCTTCTTTACATTTTTTTATATTTTATTTATTTATTTATCTAACATTGTGGTTATATTACAGTTTGTTATAATTATAGTGTCACATAAACTTCTGGAGTTTGTGCGTGGCACATACAGTTTGTTCTCATGCTATACTTACTACTAAAAGAAATTAAAATAATGAAAAAGAACTCATGTTACATTAAACTTAACAATTAGATGGTACCATAAAGGCAGCGCTGTTCCAAGCAGAAACACAAAGCCGAAATTCTTAAACAAAAAACAAGAAAAAAAGATTGCCTTCCGTTTTCGGATGTAGGAATCCACAAACCAATAAAAATATCTACCAGTAGTTGCGACACCCAGAACAACGCGATACCTTTAGGGTATCATAATTGAGGCTATCAGCGCAAAAGCGGCGTAACCCTTCCAAGAACAATTGGTTTTCAATTGTGCCTCAAAAAGACACACCACTTCCGCGGCGACAGCCTCCTCAACACTATGGTACAGCATACAAGGTTATTTGGATATAGGTAATTTATACACAGTACAAAATAAAGTTGCTTCCCGCCGTCTGTTTCTCTTATGCTTAGATCTTTTAAATAACGCAACAAATAGAATAGAATAGAATTTTTATTTTCATATTTAGTTACATAAAAATACTAACAAATAATAGCATAGCAGGGAGAATGAAAATGGGAGAATACTTACCTTAAATCAGGGACCTGCCAAAGATGGGATTCTCTCATCTCCAAGGTTAGCAGAAGAAAACCTTGACTGCTAAGTAAAAATTTGTATCAAATCCTCAAGATCTCTGCCAACCCTTAAAAATAAGTGAAAGTCGTCAATCAAATTAAAAGACCATTTAATAAAAAAAATATTTTTGCAACGGACAAAAAACTCAAACGCTTAGAAAACTGTTTTGGTACAAATTCTCATTCTGATCGAAAAACTAATTTGTGAGACAAAAAGAAAGGTACGGGTCGAGATTCCCTCAGTCACTTAGTGGACAAAATGGCGCTTTCGCGTTTAGAAAAATTAAATAAGACACCGAATATTTACACTTATCTACGGTGCTATTTTGAAGCACTTTACTTTCTTTCGCTCCCTCGTTTTAGAAGGTGGTAAGGCTGAGGTCCCTTAGAGAGCGAGCGGAGAACTGCATGTACTGCTAGGTGTAGCATTCAGTGGTAAAGGGTAAATTTTAATTGAAACCAAGCAAAAAATTGTTTAATCCATTCAGTTAATCAAATTATTTCCCCATTTCTACCTGTGGGTGTCGTAGAAGGCGACAGAGGGATATTGACTAAAGGATGGGCAGCAGCGTCCTTAAGGGTACCTTAACACCTACTGTGATTGCCAACATGCATCGGCCAAGCATGGCGATTACGGCTAAACCCCCCTTGGGGGAGATCTATGCCCAGCAGTAGGCGTCTAAAGGTTGACATGATGATGATGATTAAAATTATATTTTTATTTGATGGTGTATTTAAAATTGCTGTCGTGTGATTATATTATCTAGTACACACGGCTCCACATCAAGCTATACATATCCAGTTTACGCTGAACTCGCTTTGCATAGAATTTCCATAAAATTAGAGATCAGCTTATACTGGAAATGCATAGGTTGATGTGTAGCCGTGTGTACCTATAATGCTAGTAGACAGTATGCTAGTGACTGTTCCATTTTTAAATGGTTGTTTCGGGTTTTTGAAAGGTAGCCGGGAGTAATAGAGTTGTATAATAATCCCTGCCACAGCACTGATAGCAGCAGAAACAGTTTTTTGTCTCCTGTGTTGTTTTTACCCGTCTAAAGGAAATACAAAAGGAAGGTTATGATTTATTGAGATAATTTGTTAAAGGAGTCTCAGGTGAACCAAAGTGTTCCTAACCGCGAAATTGATATTTAATACATCGTTTTAATTAATTCTCACACAAAGAAGCCTTTACCTTGCTGTATTTTAATTATAGGCTGGTATTATTATTATTATATTAAATTAATTCACTCTATTTTATGATCGATACAAACTATATAAGAAGTGCTTACAGATTATAGTAGTAAGATTAGCTAGTCTGTTAGTGTGGTTGGTAAAGGGAGAAAGCAGTACTTTATAAGATAAAACAAATAAGTAGTACTTAGTACTTTTTATTTCGTGCCAATACCTCATTGCGTGGGTGGCATTCTCTTTCTAACTTATTAACCTAAATGAATTGGTCCTGATCCACGCGTCATATTCGTGGACGGGCTCTGTCAGTAGAGATTGGTCAACTCCTAACTGCTGCTTTTATCTTGATTCTTTTTTATATTTTGTATTGCTCTTTACCTTCATTGTTTTCACATTGAAGTAACAAGAATAATGTAACCTGTATTTTGTAAAAACTTGATTCAAAAGAGTGTCCGTGGAGTTTCTTGATCGTTCTTCTCCATAGAGACCTACCTACGTTTTGGAACGAGCAACTAGCTTCAACTTTCTACCTAAAGAACAATTCAAAAGTGTCTCTATTATGGTTTAATGGCAATAAATGCTTTGATTTTGACTTTAACTTTCAATGCCAAGTGAAAGTGGATATTACACCAAAAAAAGAAACGCTTGCAATGGGGCCAGTACCTAACGTCTAATGGTTCCCGCCCCTCGGTCACGTTCCCAGCACTTCAGCCATGTCTTATTTAATTAAAGAAAAATATAAATTAGAATAAATTTTAATGGCAATGGCAACATTCTGAAAGAAGCGTCACGTGGGACAAAGTTTTGGCGGGTGCTTTAATTTTTAGTAAATATAATTTTTTTATCGTTATTATTTTTAATTTTGTTAGTATGCGTTGTTTGAATTTGTAAATAGAATTGTAGATTCTTTATGTTTATCTGTTGTTTCTTTGTGTATGTTTTGTGTGTTTTCTTTTGTGTCGGTTTTTCTTTTTGTTCTGTGAAAAATGTAAACAACGATTGTCTACATTTTGTTTAAAGTACGAGTATTTTCATTTTGTAAATATTGTGTGCATCTAAACAATGTTTGATTTTAATTAATTTCAGCTTTTTTAGTCTCGTATTTACAGTTTTTTGTATTTATCTATACTAATATTAAAAAGCTGAAGAGTTTGATTGTTTGTTCGTTTGGTTGAACGCGCTAATCTCAGGATCTACTTGGTTCGAATTGAAAAATTATTTTTGTGTTGGATAGTCCATTTATCGAGGAAGGCTATAGGCCCATGCGAAGCCGGGTCGGGTCGCTAGTTATTTATATTCTCTTTAAACCCGAGATAAGTAAAAGTCGTACGGATCGATCGGTCAAGGTTACGCTACTCTGGTCGCGGTCGGTCTGTGGATGGGTTACCATCCATTTCATACCGAGTTCCCTCCGTGTCACTGAAAGCACGTAAAGCCGTGGGCCCCGGCTGTTATTTGTAGATTTTTGCAATCGCTATTTGTAGTCAGAAGCCAGAGAGTCTGACAACCAGTCTTACAAAGGGGTATCGTGTTGTGCAGTAACTGGGTTGTGGAGGTCAGATAGGCAGTCGGTCCATGTAAAACACTGGTATTCAGCTGCAGCCGGTTACACTGGAAGACGAACCCAACATAGTTGGGAAAAGGCTGGGCAGATGATGATGATAATAAATATTCCCTTTCATAAAGAGCTTCGTTCTGCCACAATTTCTCAAGTAAATTAAATAGGTACACACGCCAGCATATCAAGCTGGTACACACACGTACACACGCTCAAACTGTAAAATTTTCCGAATAAAACCTATTAAAGAAATTTGACAGATTGGGATACCTTGATTGTGCTGATCTTTGTATCAGCCTGTGTCAAACTAATTCAATATGGCAAATGTGTTACATTACTATGCAGCAATAACAGTTCCATGTAGGTATGTACAGACGCCAGCACATCAAGCCATAGAATATAGAAAACTGTAAAATTTTCCCAATTAAATATAAACCTAAATATAAATAATTATTATATATTTGTTAAAAAGTTGAAAATCTATCAAAGAAATGACAATGCCAGATCCTGCCCCACCCATGTACAGAAAAAGTAACACATGTACAGAAAATGAAAATAATTGTATTGAATATAGAACCTTTCTATACTAAATTGTTTTTCTTTAGAACTTGCAGATTACGAAATACCTACCCACAAAATACAAACTCATTTTACCTAAAATACAATTTAACCTATAATCAATGTCATTATTGTTTTTAGAGTTCTACAGTCACTAAGACTAATGTTTAGTTATCAGCAATAAATAAACAGTAAGATGCTACATATGCACATGACTTTTAATGAGTGGGGCAAAGTTCTATAGAGTTTCTGGCATTGTCCTTTGACAGATAGTTGTAGCTTGATGTGCTGTGCTCTGTACGTCCACAACTTAAGCTTGAAATAGATTTAAAAATAATCACTGTTAAATCATCATCATCAGCCTGAAGATGTCCACTGTTGAACAAAGGCCTCCCTCATAAATGGGGGGCGTTGCCATAATCCTCACGCTTGGCAGGCGTCTTGGGGCACTGTTAAATGTCCAAATGAAATCCGGAGTAGAATTAAACCACCGACATAGCTCGCAGAATCAGCAAGCTGAACTGGCAGTGGACCGGTCACGTCTGTCGCTGGACCGATGGTCGATTGAGCAGACTTGTCCTTGAGTAGAGACCGCGAATCCCTCCAGCCCGATGGACCGAGGACCTGAAGAACGTACCCGTTGGTGGCTGGATACGGAAGGCAAAGGACCGGGAGAAAAGACGCGCTACGGACTCCTCCATGGTGGTGTCATTTCCAACAGTGGACCAACAGTAGACCTCAAGTAAGATAACGAGATTGATTGATTTATTGAAATATGTTTATCTATATAAACATATTTCAATAAATATATAAATAGAAAATATAAAAAATATATAAATAGATACGTATCTATTTATATATTTTTGTACTAGCTGATGACTGCGACTTCGTTCGCGTGAATGTCGGTTTCGGGTTTTACAGAATGATAAGCACCAATTTTCATGGTTTAAACTACAACTACATAGGGAACCTCAGTGCAAAATTTCAGCTTTCTAGGTCCAAGGGTTTGAGCTGGGCGTTGATGAGTCAGTCAGTCAGTCAGTCAGTCAGGACTTTTCTTTATATTTATATTTTGGGGTCAGATGGCCGTGTGTGTGATGTTCTCATATATATTACTAGCGACCCGACCCAGCTTCGCATGGGCCTATAGCCTTCCTCGATAAATGGACTATCCAACACAAAAAGAATTATTCAATTCGGACCAGCAGATCCTGAGATTAGCGCGTTCAACCAAACAAACAAACAAACAAACTTTTCAGCTTTATAATATTCAAATAACTTCCATTCATCATCATTCATTCATTCATTTTCATTTTTTTTTCCATCATCCCTTTAGATATCCGAGTGCATTCATTTTCGAAGTAATTGAAGAAAATAAGAGATTTTGGTGTGAACCTTGAAATCCATCATTTACACAATATACTAACATTGGACTTTCCATATTTATGAACGACGTGACATTTACGTAGTGAAAATAATTACATAGGTACAGTAAACAAATGGCTAGGCTGCCTACATTTCTAAAGGTCTTTGGGACTTTTTACACCCTGCAATACTCTTACGACACGACTCGTCGTACACGACACAGGACACGATGTATGTCGTACTTGATTTCCATTGATATTCTATTTTATTGGTATAAAGACTTAATATGCTTTGCCATCTGCATGTGCTTGCATATTAGGTACAATAATAATGATCATTTTACAAATATTATTTTCATTTTAAATCCATTACTAAACCTAGTACTAAACCCGATATTTACAAATTCGATTAAAAGTTTTCCAACCTCTAGTTATGTCCAACTCTCACCTGTCACCCACACCATGCTATAACGCAAAAACTATCGTGAAATAGTCACAGTACTTACCTATTTTATAATTTAACAAGCTCTACGAAATATAATATTATTTAATAAGTTTAAAGGAGCCTTTTGTCGTCTGTCTCTTTCTCTCATTAATGCCATGTCCCCGGCCATCGTGCTTTCTTGTTATTTGTGATCATCTTGTTCTATTGCTTGTGGTTATTAAAATAAAAGTAATTTGTACATAAATATACCAGTGTTATAGATTTGATTCTAATTTACTTAAAAAAAAACACAATTGGCAATAACAAGTACGTTTGATTTAATGAACTATTCAAATACAACAAAATAAAAATGTGGGTAGAAAAATGTCAGACATAATATCACACAGAAATGTTATCGCGTCGATGGCTGTTGGTAAAAGAGGGCAGTCGCTTTTTTTTTTTTTTTTTTTGGATTGGCTTCTCGCAGGTCAACCTAGGAGGTTGTCGGCTGCTTAACCGGACTTTCCTGTGGTGCCTTAAAAATTATTATTTTTAGGGCCTCCAGCCAGGGCAAAGGGCAGTCGCTTGCGTGCGCGGTGTTTTATACCCTCGGCGAGACCATAGTGATGTTATCTCTAACACCAGTTTATTTTAATACAACTCGACAAATAAATAACTCAATATTACTACTAAATCGTCTGCACTAAAATACCCTACCAAAGTCAACGTCGGTTAAGTGAAACCTCAGTTTTCCTTACAATTTGCACGCCACGATAAGCACACCGCACACCTGAACGATTCAGCGGTATTGGGGAGAAATTGCGCAAGTTTGTACTCGGCCTAATTAAATTGAAAGAGGATTTAACCTGTAAATTATTTTTGTATTTAAGAGGCGGTGGGTGAGCCGATTAATACGGTAGATAGAACAATATTAATTATAAGTTTTGGCATAGTTATTTATTTATGAATATGTACTATAATCTTAGTACATTGATGGTATCCGAGATGGTATACGAGCGTTGCCTTGCAACGCAGGTAAAGTCGTTGCTCCCATGAAGATATAGGTATAAATGGAGTCAACACTAAGAACAAAAGTTTGAAACCAACTGTGGGCTGATGCTCTCTTTCTGAATGCATACATAAGAACGAGACAGTGATATGTTTTCTTTATCTGTTGTATGCATTCAGAAAGAGAGCGTCTGCCCACAGTTGGCTTCACTTAGGTATTTAGAGTGTTGCCTCCACTTTTATCTATAAGCTTCTTGGTTGCTCCCAGCTGTCATTCGTAGATCTTTGGCAGTCACTATGGGTCGTTAGAATAACAATAATAATCTTTATTGTCCCAAAAATTATACCGTTCACAAGGTGACATATAATTAGACACAAGTAAATGTATTGTGTTCCCAAACTTCTCGAATGCTTGTATCTTTATTAACTCTCTATATCAATTTTTATGTGTGCAAGTGAACGTTGTCGCTGTATACAAGGGGTAAATAATTATTTATTATAGTTGTTGCGTAAGTGAACCATTTATGTTGTTGAGTGGGTATGTGTATAGGTGAGTGTGTATGAATGGGTGTTTGTATAAAGGTGTGTGTGATTTTGTATGTTCTCGTATTTGTGCTATGTGGTTGTAGTTGGAAGATTGAGTGTGTTGGTTACGCGATGTATGTTAGTAGTTCTTCTGTTTTATCATAATCCATAATTATGGAGCCAGTCTTTAAGAATGGTTTAAGTTTGTGGCCATTGAGTCCTGCGATATTGAAGTTCTTGTGTATATCGTCATAACACGATCGGCTGCACAAAAGTTGGACAAGATCTGGAGAGACCGCCGAATTACTAAAAATACCAAAATGCGCATTATGAATACCTTGGTTCTCCCGATCTTCTTATATGGAGCGGAGACATGGACATTACGAAAAGACCGGCGCAAGATAGATGCCCTAGAAATGTGGTGTTGGAGACGCATGCTCAGAATAAGCTGGACCGCTCATCGGACTAACGTGTCATCGGACATCGGACACGTTACCCGCAACAACGACTCCTTAGAGCACCTGGTAATTCAGGGAAGGGTAGAGGGCACGAGACCACGTGGTCGATCGCCTACCCGATGGACAGACTCCATCAAACCTGCCACCAAGCTCCCTGTGACAGAGTGTGCTCGACATGCAGCCAACAGAGACCGGTGGAGAAGGATCGCGAAGGCTGCGACCGCAGTTGTGGGTGACGCCCCATGACCACGACCACTCTGTCAAGAGTGAACGACTGAGAAGAATAAGAAGTGTATATCGTTGTAAAATTTTATGCTAAAGGAATTAAATTGTCTTTTAGCAAAGGATGTCTTACAGGGAATGCGTGGGCCTACAGGCGTCTTGCTACGTCTGCCTGGATCGAGGCGTAGAAGTCTGGAAGTCTAACAACTAGTCTTACCAGGGGTACCGTGTTACCCAGTCACTGGTTTGTGGAGTCACTACATCAGGTTAAACTGGAAACCGACTCTATCGTAGTTGGGAAAAGGCTATGATGATTGATGGTACTGAGTACATAAATGATGCACATCCGCCTGCTTTCATTATTGGTTAGCCCATTTTAAAGGTGTCGTTAAATTATTTTATTTGCGGAAGGGGTAGAAGTGGTGGGGCATTTATTGGCACTGAATGTAGGTATACAAGTTAGAGAGGTTTACAGTTTGCTTCAGGGACATTTTATTGTTTGTCATGCAAAAATTTGTACTAGGTATATAAGTGCTTTATATTTTATGACATCTTGCCCGTGTCCAAATCATCATTTTTACATACACAAACTTCACAACCACGACATTTACAAACTGATCCTTTTCAACGACCCTCAGTCGATTCAATAGACACGATCACCATTTTATTTTCATTAATACAGGGTTGATCCCTCCGAGTTGTACTTACGTACGTGAGAACTGGGAAACATTCGGATCCCGTAGAGATATTGTAACAAGGGTCTAACGGGTCCGGAGACTCTCGAATGTACCTCTTCTTAAACGATTTGTGTACGGGCTGTTAGGATGGCGAACTTTCTGGGCAACAAAATGTTGTACCCAACATTTTTGCCCAGCAAGATCCGCCCCTAAGACTACCCACTGACCAAAATTCCTATCCAACTCTCGGCTCGCATTACGGAAACAAATATCTTATGCTTAATAATAGACTCAAAGGACCAGCTTTTTGGGAAATTGCAAAAACGTTTTGTCAATCAAGACTTTCTCTATATAATGGTTTATAATACCCGTAATGCCGCCGCGCCGCCGTCTAGAAACAAGATATAAAAAAGCCTTGACAGAAAGATGGATAGCGTTTTTTTTAAATGGAAAAAAAACATTCCCAGACAAGTAATTTCTCCTGTGCGTTTACAATCATATAATATAAACTCACATTCACTAACAGCCAGACCCGAAACAACTATCTGTAGGCCAAACAAATATTTTTTCCGTGCGGAAATTGAATCCGCTATACACAGCACAGCAGCTAATCACTCAACCGCTGCACAAACCGTGTCGTTAAAACGTATCTCTTTATTTGCTTAACTCATTTTGGTCCTAAACCGGAATCGGGCAGTTTATTACTGAGCGTGCGATATATTGAGTCAACCAAATCCCTATAAAGATTTTTTTTTTATACCAGATATCTTCATATTACCCAGTTCTCTCCGGATTACAGACAGTATTACTGCTGAGGTCCTACATTATTTTAACATGGCTGAATGGCTGAAGATGAATATGTAGTTAAGCAGGTTGTAGGCGATTCCTGCCATCCGTGTGTCACGCGAACATTGAGCAAGAGTCACGGTAGTACGGCCACCTGCAATGGGCACGCCAGTATATAGGACACTTTACGATCAGGGGATGCCAGCTAAAGTGGTGGAGTATTACTTGTAATTCTATTTTTGTGGGTAGGTCAATTTTATTTTTGGATTGGTTACATTTGGTGGTTCCATTTTGGGGGTAAGGATGGAATAATATCTTGTCATTTTATATGTCATGCAAACCTAACCTAAAGTAAGTCATTTAAGACTTGAGGTCTAGCAGGGCAATAATATTGTACTGAATTTCATTATGACCCGCTGGTCATTAATGTGATTTGAATTTGGAACATAAAATAGAAATCGCATAAGAACATTAATTACGATAGGTAGAGGAACGTATACTAATTCCATGCATTCACCCTAATATTATAAAACAAAAGGCAGATAGACCGCGTGGAACACTAAGAGTGAAGCCAAAAAAGCAAATACAATTTTAAAAGTTAATAGCTAATCTAATATCGTGTTTGTATTCGCTTTTGAATTTGTATTTGTATTTTGATTTGTTTTTTCAACGATGCGGCGTTTCGTGCTATACTGACTCGTGTCAGTAGTTCAGTACAGCACGAAGCGCGTTGTAGGTATTCGTTTTTGAATTTGTATTTGCTTTTTTGGCTTCACTCTCAGTGTTCCGCGCGGTCTATCTGCCTTTTGTTTCATAATCTGAGGCATTCACCATTAACATTTGCACTAAAAAATAAATTGTTCGAAAATCGAACTGGCCAGCACAGTTAGAATTTATATAAAAGAAAAATAAATACTTTGATTTTAGTACTATTCCTTTTTATTGTCTCGTAGATGGTGTGAAAAGTAGAGTATGCTCCTCAGAGATAAAGGTGCCTTCGTCTTGGGCGACCTTGAATCCCACGCTGCACTCAGGATTCTTGTCTTAACTCCCTCGTTTTGCTCGGGAGTTAACGCTAGGATCCTTCGTTTTGCTCGTGATTCAATACGGCGCCCGTTAAATAAGACACTACTTTATCCCCTTGGTGCATAATCTACTATTCTTTTCTATTATTTTTGTTGTCGTCCGCCTCTCATGCTTGAGTTTGCAACCGAGCACGAGTCACCAATGTGACATTTTCAATTTTATAATTATGTGCTCGAGGAGCTCATGGCTAAGTTAAAGCCGTACAGATCGATTGGTCAAAGGTTAAGCTACGCTAACCGCGGTCGTTCTGTGGATGGGTGACCATTCCTTTCATACCGAGTTCCCTCCGTGCCTCGGAAAGCACGTAAAGCCGTTGGTCCCGGCTGTCATTTGTAGATCATTGGCAGTCGTTATGGGTATAATCAGAAGCCAGAAACTCTGAGAAATATTCTTACCAAGGGGTATCGTGTTACCCAGTAACTGGGTTGTAGAGGTCCGATAGGCAGTCGCTCCATGTAAAACACAGGTATTCAGCTGCATCCGGTTAGACTGGAAGCCGACCCCAATATACTTGGGAAAAGGCTAGGCAGATGATGATGAATTATGTACAGTACGCAAAAGAGATAAGTATCCATGTCGTCGGGAATAGTTGAAGATTTCTTAGAAACCAATGGGGGCTTTCAAATGAAATTTTATTAAATCATTGAACTGTTTATTCTCTATAAATTGTATTTTATTTTATTCATAAAAACTTATCGGTTTCTAAGTTAACTTCAACTGTTTCCGGCGACATGGATACTTATCTCCTTTGGTGACCGTACTCTCTAAGTTTATCTTGGACATCACTGTCTTCGCTGAAGGGAAACATCGTGAGGAAACCTGGACTCATAATTAATACATGACTAAAATTGCCAATCCGCCTTGAGCAGGCGTGATGATCAATGCCTTCTCTAGATGAGAAGAGGCCTTTGCTCGGCAGTGGGACAATTATAGGCTTTTTTTATTTTTTATCTATTGATAAGCATACGTTTGACCACTATCTCACCTGATGGGAAGCGATGATGCGGTCTAAGATGGAGCACGCTTGCCTAGAAGTAACCTATTCACTCTTGACTTAAAGACTCCCAGGTTGTAGCTATCAGGAAACACAGACTCAGGCAGATAATTCCACTCCTTAGCAGTACGCACAATGTATGTATACAGTATGGTTGTACGTTGTTTCATAGCTAATAGTTTTATAAAATTTCGTTTCAAATAATTCTTTTCTAATAATATCGTTTCATAGAATAATCAATACGCAGAATACTTACTTTCAAGATTTTTAAATCATTGATTTTTGTTTCACATAAAGTTTATTGTTAGAATTATCATATCATAGAATATCAAATCAAATATTCTTTATCCTTATATTTTTTATTTAATATAAAATTTATTCCCAAGAATGGGACTCTAGCATGCAGAGTGCAAGCAAGCATGTAGCGTTCAAGCAAGCATGCAGCGTGCAAGCAAGCATGCAGCGTGCAAGCAAGCATGCAACGTGCAAGCAAGCATGCAGCATGTAAGCAAGCATGCATCATGCAAGCAAGCATGCATCATGCAAACAAGCATGCATCATGCAAGCGAGTATGCAACATGCAGCAGGCATAGTTTCTGTCACGGCTCCGGCGTTGCGGGGCCCCGGCGGTCCCACGCGAGCTTATCGTCGCAGATGGTATTCATGCTCACCACCGCTGCTTCGGCTTACTGGCCGGCTACTGGCCGGCCAGCCTCAGCCGCGGCGGCGGGCGTTAAAACCACCTGCTCCTCAGCTCGCGGGCCGCCTCGCCCCTCCACGCCTACGCAGATTTAAATTACACTCTAGGGGTAGGGCAGACAAGACTACGTGGAGTCGGTTTCACAGCGATTCGTTTCTGTCATTAACTTTGGTAGCACAACATATTGACTTTTTAAGACAACATTTTTGTTTTTGTCTATTTATATCTATACATTTTCGTTGAAATAAATTCCATGGAAAAATACAACAAACAAACAATATTCGTTAAAAAGACTTTTACTTTTTGATAAGTTTGTTAAACAAAAAAATGTGATTAAAAATTCATTGAATTGTGTTTCTGTGAAATATTTTTCATTGAAGTAAATAGTCTTTGAAACAATAATAGTGGAAATAAAAATACGAGAACCAAATATTATGTTAAACATTTTCAGGGGAACGAAATTCTATGAAATTTCTGTCTGCGAAACAAGGGGACACCATACAGTATGTATGTAGGCTGGTATTATTACATTTCGTGGTTCTATTTTGGGGTTTACTTTTGATCTTTCATTCTCTGTTTTCATTGGGTTCCGTAGCCAAACGGCACAAAACGGAACCCTTATTAATTCGTCATGTCTGTCTATCCGTCCGTATGTCACAGCCACTTTTTCCCGAAACTATAAGAACTATACTGTTGAAACTTGGTAAGTAGATGTATTATGGTGTGAAACGCATTAAGATTTTTACACAAAAATAGAAAGAAAACAATACATTTTGGGGGTTCCCCATACTTCGAACTGAAACTCAAAAATATTTTTCATCAAACCCATACGTGTGGGGTATCTATGGATATGTCTTTAAAAATGATATTGAGGTTTCTGATTTCATTTTTTTCTAAACTGAATAGTTTGCGCGAGAGACACTTCCAAAGTGGTAAAATGTGTTCCCCTCCTGTAACTACTAAAATAAGAGAATGATAAAACTAAAAAAAATGTTATGATGTACATTACCATGTAAACTTCCACCGAAAATTGGTTTGAACGAGATTTAGTAAGTAGTTTTTTTTTAATACGTCATAAATCGTAAACCGCAATTTACCTTTCATTCAATTAACTATAAAAATAAAAAAACTTTTATATTAAGTTACTTGCTGCTACGGAACCCTTCATGGGCGAGTCCGACTCGCACTTGGCCGCTTTTTTTAAAAAGGTTTTATTTTTGTTTCCGTTGCTCGAGAAATTTTAACATTGGTCTTTATAGGGGTGTCATTATAAAGACCACGCGGCGGGCCTTGGTGCGTACCAAGGCCCGCCGCGTGGTGGGTGGGTGAGTCTACAACCATCAAATATGTAATTTAAAGCTCGTGCTGCTAGGTACTAGGTGCTAGCTATCTCGTGGCTAAGTAAAAGCCGTACAGATTGATCGGTTAAGCTACGCTTGCCGCGGTCGGTCTGTGGATGGGTGACCTGATCCTTACTGAGTACCCTCTGCTCCGTAAAGCACGTAAAGCCGTCTGTCCTGGCTGTTATTATGACATAGATCTATGACAGTCGTAGTCTTACCAAGGGGTATCGTGTTACCCAGTAACTGGGCTGTGGACATCAGGCAGGCAGTCCCTCCATGTAAAACACTGGTATTCAGCTGCATCCAGTTAGACTGGAAACCGACCCAACATAGTGGGGAATGAAAGCGTTCGGTGGGTCGGGATTCGGAAATGTTAGTAGTATGTAACTGGTGATGTCGAACTTTTTGTAATTTTAAGACTGTGCCGAGCAAAATAATTCAAAACAGTCGTCACTGTTAAAGTGATATAATCAATATCTTTACCATAATCATACAAACATACGTTGCGTATGATTTAAAACAGCGTGTCAATTAAAACAAAAATTAATATTAAAATAACTAAGCGACATTTCGAAAATGAAAACTATAAATTGTAGTATGAATATTATAGATTAATATGAATACAAGTTTGTGAAAAAAAAATACAGTTTACTATCAAAACTCAACTAAATACGAGATTTTTTTAAAGATTTTTGTACAACTTTACGTATTTTTGTTTATTAAATTAAACAGTATTCTTATTTTTTGCCAACTATAATCGGTTAACACATTCATTATGGTATTCATTACATATTTTATGGTAAATAAGGTAAAAGTATTGATCACTTTAACAATGACAACAGCAGTGCTATTCTGTTACAATCTCCCTCGGTGAACACCTAGGTGAAGTGAGATGTCATTGGTCCCGAATCCCGATGCTAGGGATTGACAAAGCAGACGGTCGGATGACAGTTCACTTCACCTAGGTGTTCACCGAGGGAGATTGATACAGAATAGACTGGCTGTATGTGTATTCTGTAACAGAATAGCACTGCTGTTTTGAATTATTTTGCTCGGCGCAGTCTTAAGTAAGACTAGCGGACCTGGCAGAAGTTACAAAAAAGTCCTACAACTCGACTGCAGCGCCAATTGTGAATCTAAACCATTCTCAAATCCACTGGAATACACACAAAAAAAAATCATCAAAATCGGTCTAGCCGTATAAGGGGAGTTCACTTTCAGCACATAAGGTTTTTATATTTAAGACTAGCTTTTGTCGCCACTTCGTCCGCGTAAATATCGGTAATCACGAATGCAGACGAAGTCATGGATTAAAAAGTAGCCCATCTCCTTTCCCAGGTTTCAAGCTACCTTTATGCAAAATTTCATTAAAATCGGTTCAGCCGTTTCTTCGTGAAAGCGTAACAGACAGAGTTACTTTCGCATTTATAATATTAAAGTATGGAAGTATGGATTAGTATTGTTCATAAGTAAGTGGAATGTTATGTTTTTATTGAAAATAAATTTCTTTAAACCTAAATTAAAGGATCTTCACCGCCTTTAAGTTACGCCTAATCAAAAACAAATTAAACCAAAAACATAAAAAGAAACAATAAACAAATGTATTTGTTTTACAAACATTAAACACGACAATACGTTTACAGCGTCATTCTTTTTTAACCCTTCTCAGTAGCATTGTATTACATAATTAACCCTGTCGTGGTTACAACCCTAAACAGAAGGGCGAATGATAAATTGGACACTCTCTCCCACCCCCATAAAAAGTATGGGGTGAAAAAACACAGTTTCGAGGCTGATGTCGTAAATAATTTCGCTTCTTTGTCTTTCGGGCCTCTAATTGAGTTTTTTGTTTAGGAAAAGTAAGCCAATGAGTGTTGTTGAATAACACCTACCTTTGTAAGGATTTTGGGTCAGTGTGCCACTTGGTCGAGTGTAGTTTGTGGAAGATTAGTAGGAGGGTATACTTCGTAATTTAATTCCGGGTTATGAAAGACTAGCGATCCGATACGGCTTCGCATGGGCCTATAGCCTTCCTCGATAAATGGACTATCCAACACAATTTTTTTTTTAATTCGAACCAGTAGATCCTGAGATTAGCGCGTTCAACCTAACAAACAAACAAACTCTTCAGCTTTATAATATTAGTACAGATTATTTTTAAAATCTGTTGTCAAATCCAAAGTCAAAGCATTTATTTCAATTAAACCATTTACAGGCACTTTTGAATTGTCAAGGAGTCGGTCAGTTAGTCAGAGAGTTGAAGCTAGTAGCTCGTTCCAAAAGAGACCTACCTAGTCTCTATGGAGAAGAACGAACAAGAAACTCCACGGACACTCTTTTCAATCGAGTTTTTTACAAAGTTTGGTTACATGATTCTTGTTGCTTCTATATGTGAAAATTATAATAAAGTTAATCTAACGATACAAAACACAAAAAAGAAGCAAGATAAAGTCCATGGCAGATAAGAGCTGACCAATCTCTACTGACAGCGCCCATTCACGAACATGACGCGTGTTGATAAGTCAACCTTTATTAAATACTAGCTTTTGCCCGCGACTTCATCCACGTAAACGTATCGCGGATGCAGACAAAGTCGCTGATTAGAAAGTAGTAGTTATATCTTTCTCCAGAGTTCAAACCATCTTCATACCTATCATCAGCCCCGGATCTACGATTTTCTCGAACCGGGGCAAAACCTTGATAGTGGCGCCCCCTCTCGTAAGATTTTGAGAAAAACTTATAACTGCCAATGAGTAGCATTTTTGTGACCATTTGTTAAAATAATAATCCTTTAATAATTTTAAACTTTTTATTAGGTATCTAATATAACTTTCATTTGTAATAACAGAAACACAGAAAAAATTGATGTGACGGGGATTCCCCTGGCAGAAAGATCACGGACACTACGCACGCTTTAAAAAAATTACTTGATCTGTTATGATGCGTTCATAAATCACTAAGTATGTGTTCAAAAACTAATTGGGCGTATGGAAATAGAAAAGTTTGTTTTTCAAACATTTGATAACCTATGAGATTGTAGGAAAAGAGGCTTTATTTGTTCGATACTTCGAATTCTTGTCTCAAGGATTTGGCGCCCCCATGAAACTGCCGCCCGGGGCAAGTGCCCCGGTTTGCCCCCCCTTAGATCCGGGGCTGCCTACCATAATGATGAAATAATAATATCCTGTAGTGCTTTCAATCACGGGTGTCATTCCCAAGCAACTGCACCAATCTTTAAACATCCTAGACCTAGCTCCTTCCACCTACCAAACCCTACAGAAAGCTGCTATCCTAAACACTTGCAGAATTGTTCGAAAATTCTTGCAAAACGACAATGACGCACAAATATCATTCACCACATGAACACACACAGACCCATCGTCATTCGCCCATATACACGGTGACAGACATGCAACGCAAAATCTCATCACATCACCACACTACATATTATCATCTACCACATAGGTTAGAATTTTTAGAGTAGCACTTGGCTTCGGCCCGTGTTGCCCTGTAAACCGGCACATAAGGGCCGAGATATAAAAATATATACCAACAAATAATAATAATAACTTTATTATCAGGCAACTGTGGCCCATAGATAAAATACACAAAATAATCTTAAACAATAACAAACTAATACATATTAAAACCTTATCAACTATAATTAAATGTATCCTATTTCACACGTAAAGTTGGCGTCGTGTGTCGCGCGGTGTCAGCAGGTAACCGGCCTCAACATAACACCTTTCGGCCAAAATTCCTCCTTCGTGAAGGTCGACAGATGTTCAGTTGGTACTCTAACCACAAAGGAGTTGAAGTTCACATTGTGGCTCGCTCCATTCAATCATCATCATCATTAATGATGATGATGATGATTGAATGGTGATGATTATATAAATAAATAATAATAATAATATGTGGGGACATTTCACACACGGCCATCTGACCCCAAACTAGGGAGACCCTGTACTATGGGTGTCAGACAGCTGATATACATACACAAATACAATTTAAATACATACATATATAGATAAACAACACCCAGACATAAGGCAAACACAAGTGCTCATCACACAAATATTTACCCTGGGCGGGAATCGAACCCGCAACACGCTGCGCAGCAGTCGATCGCTCAGCCACTGTGCCAACCGTGTCGTCCTATAAAATAAATAAATAAATAAATAAAAATCGGTTTAAATGACTGATCCGATTTTTATGAAATTTCGTGAAAAAGTAACAGGCTAAGTTACTTTCGCATTTATAGTATTAGTATGAATGATTGATTTATGAGTAAATATCCAAACTAATACATACTAAACACTAAAGTATTTAGTAATAATCACAAATAAAACAAACACAATGGGGAAAAATAAACGGGTCACCTTTTGACATGTTGTGGCACATCAAGATGTCTAGATTCCATTTTTCTAGAGAAATATATAAAATACTAGCTGACTCGACCCCCTAGGCGACCTACCCTACCTACCCTACATACCCTACATACCCTACCTACTCTACATACCTTACATACCCTATTTACCCTACCTAGCCTACCTACACTACCTAATACGTCATCTATGTATAATTTTTTGGTGAAGCAATATTAATACGTCATTTATGTTTTTTTTTTTGGTTTTTGTTGATTTTTTTTAATGTTTCGCGCAACTTTCTTAGTTTTTTCTTTCATATTCTTCTTCTCCTTACAATAACAAACACAACAAAAAAAGAATTAGCGAAATTGGTCCAGCCGTTTACGCGTGATGCCGTGACCAAGGGAAATAGGGTTTCATTTTTATATACTGGCACTTAGTTTATTATAGACTAGGCTTAATGAAGATGACACTGGAAAAAAATCTGGCGCAGTGGTTGAGTGATCGGCTGCGAAGCTGAATGGCGCGGGTTCGATTCCCGCACGGAACAGATACTTGTTTGACCTACAGGTAGTTATTCAGGATCTGTATGTCTATTCTGTTACAATCTCCCTCGGTGAACACATAGATGAAGTAAGCTGTCATCCGTCCCGATGCTAGGGATTGACAAAGCAGACGGACTGCTGACAGCTCACTTCACTTAGGTGTTCACCGAAGGAGATTGTAACAGAATAGCACTACTGGTCGTTTGTGTATGTGAGTTTATATGATTATAAATGCACCCGCGATAAAGGAGTAAATCCTAGAGAACGTTATTTAAAAAAAGAAAGAAATAAGTCTATCATATTTTCATTTAGTTTTTTCGTATTCGTGGTAACGTTTATTTCCATCACTAACTGGCTGAATTCTAATTTTCGCAAACATTTTTTAAACAGATTCAAACATTTTAAATCAAATTTGTGTGTTTTCCAACTAACAATTACACTGAAATAAGATTTTTTTTGTGACTGTAATTGCGTAATAAATTCATCGCGTGCATGACTTCGCGCGGCTTTGAATGTTCGTGACTAGAACTACGCTAGTTAAGAATTAGATTCTCTGTTACAATTTTAAATATTTACAGGTTTCTTGAAGCCATGTGGTGCCGTGGAAATCATAGAACATTGGGATATTGACCAGAGTATGGGCAGCAGCGTCCTTCTGAGTACCATAACACCTACTGCGATCGCCAACATGCATCGGCCAAGCATGGCGATTATGGCCAAACCCACCTTAGGGGAAACTTATGCCCAGCATTGGGCGTATAAAGGTTGCAATGACGGCGACGACGACAGATTTCTTTCTGAATAAAATGTACCTAATTTTTGCGTTTACAGCTTTCGTAACTGTAATAATACGAGCCTATTATTGTCCCACTGCAGATCAAAAGCCTCTTCTCACAGTCAGAAGGAGAAGGCATGAGCATTAAATAAATAAATAAACCTTTATTTCAGACTAAAGTCCATAGTTGTGTTAGTATTTTAGTGTTAGTAACAATATTACCTAAGTAGCAGCAGTTCGGTCTTTCAAAATGCTTGCAATTGCAATCATTTTCAAAATGCTGTTGTCACTACCATGCAGGTGCTGCAGTAAGGAGGCCGTTTTCTTTCGCATGATGGCGTGAAAACCATCTGTGTGAGCCTCCGCGAACATTCCCGACGCGCTACAGCGCTATGGTAGTCCCAACAGCATCCTAAATGCATTATTAAATTGAACACATTAAATTGAACGCAGGGCATTGTAGGCCAAAGGCGCATTGGCGATTATTTATTTACTTGCTTTTTTCCGCGACTTCGCTCACGTGTATATCGGTTATCGCAGAATCAGACTAAGGCATGTAATAAGGTGAGCTGCTTCCATACAATAAATTGAGAACCTCTTACTTTTTTGATGTCGGTTGATAAAATAAACAGTACTATGAATTATTTAAAACAAAGATACGACACTAATTGAAGTTTAAGTCACAAAGATAAATGTACACTTTGCAGAACATTTCTCTCTAAAATGCACGAAGCTAATACTGGTTATAAATTAATTTCTCATGTTATAACTGAGTCTAGTGAGATTAATATTGTATCCGGGAAACCTTTTACATTGTTGTGCTGCGTTTGAAACGACTCCGCGGGAGAGTAACTCGCCTTAATGAACTTGTGGTTTGTACACGCAAAGGACTTGCGCAAGTATGTATTAAGGCGGTATGAATTAGCGCAAGTTACTGAGCTATTTGTGGGCACAACTTGTGCAGCTTGTGCGAGTATATCGATACCTGTGTGGTCTGCATAATATTAAAGCGACAATCACAGAACGATGAAGAAAGATGAAGTTCGATGTTTGATGCTGGTAATGCCTTCTGAAATAATTGCTGCAGGTAATTATTGAAAGGCAAGCTTATCAAAAGGGATGATACCTGATCATTGTTTTAGAAATGATTTTATTATTTATTTACTACCAATTTCATGATTGTACTTACCGTTTCAACTAACCTAATCATGAACAATGTTTTTACTAAAGTTTAAAAGAATTGTTTATATCATTGTTGTATATATTTATATATCATTTGCGAATCAATTACTTACCTGCAATAATTTCTATAAATGGGAGACATTGTGACATGTTGTCTTGATTCATTTTGACAGAACTAAACCCAAAACTTGATCCAGTAACTATCCTGCTAAACGAGGCACGACTCCTGCATGGGTAATCATTCTCACTTACCCCCACTCCAGCACCCATCAGGGATTCAAACGCAACAAGAAAAAAAATTAAATGTACTTTATTTTGCACATTATTTTAAAAGCGTTATGCTGTGCTCATAGCCCATACTTAGTGTTCTAGTAGAGTACTTTGTTCTATATAATATTAAATAGAATGAATGACTTTCAGTTTGTGACGTAGAGAAAACTGAAATATACGTGTTTCACGTCATGTGAAAAACCTAACTTTTGTTACTTAATGATTACTCAGGCACACACATTTAATTGATTGTTTATTGAAATATAATGAGTCGTCGTGTACTGTTTTAATAATTGTGAGTAAGTGAACACTCTGTATCTATGTACGGACAGCGTCATCAACTGGTTTCACCCCTTTTCCAAGAAATTTTAATTCGTGAGAGGTAACCAGTTGACGACGCTATCTGAACATAACTTAGCTGTCATTTCTTAACTTGTATTACTTTGTACATACCTTAAGTGGTTCACGTAACGTATAATTATATAATTCTTGTAAATGCAAATATTGTAAACATTTTTTTAAAGAGTAATTTTGGAGTTTATTGCCCATTCTTCTCCATACGAAACTATCATTTGGAAAGGGCAACTAGGTTCAATTTTTTTAAAATGACGTTCAAAAGTGCCTTTTAATGGTCCAATTGAAATAATTGATTTGACTTTGTTTTAATGTCAAAAAAAATTATGGCGACTAGACTTCCTACAGAGAGCAATTGGATAGAAGACATCATTAACTGAAGAAATAATTTCAAGACAGAATGTCTCTAAAAACACTTGATTTTAATTCTAAAAAATCGATTAATTTTTAATTTACTCTAAAAGATTATTTATTTGGTATGGTGCTCAATTTTAAGTGTTGTCTCTATCACTTTATGTCAAAGTAACTGCGACAGTATGAGACTTTAGGGCATCATAATCTTGAGTAGCGTTTAAGCATTTGACCATAAGACTGAGATATGAATGACAACGTTCCTAAAAGTTAATAAAATTGACTATTACACATACCTGAGGGGGTATATGTTTAATAGTCTTTGCATTCCTAATACAAAGAAGGACCAAAACACGACGCGACCCAAAGTCTTTGCACCAACCAACTTTCAATATTCAAAGTCTTTGGTTTTACTTTCAAAGAGTTGAACTATAGAAATGCAAGTAGAAGTTTGTGATGCCAAAAATAAGTTATTAAAGTAAGCAAGAAGTGCTTTAAACCGACACCAGGCTTGCAGAATACGCAATGAAGACGGCTTTAATTACCTCCTGAGATTGCGTTGTGCACCCTACTTCGAAAGTACCTGCTGGGGAGCAAATTGTAAGGTGTGGAAGTACCTTAACATTTTATTTACCGGAGAAGAGATGTTTAAAGTTTGTTTTAGGTTACCTAAAGTTCTCGACTCCTGGTGAATGGTTCATAAAAGATTATTTTCTTATTATGTCATCAAAACTGACATAAGTCGTTTATTGTGTAATCTAATTATAAACAAACCTTAAAAAATAAAAATAAAACTAATATTATATACAGCCACCAGGACATCAAGCCATACCTAACTGTCAAATTATCCCAATTAAATATGAACCTTATGTATTTGTAATAAAGTTGAAAATCAATCAAACAAATTTGACAGATTGTAGTAGCTTGATGTGCTGGCCTCTGTACAATTCCAAGAAAAAAGGACGGGGGAACTCAAAGGACATCAAAAATCTTGTCCACATCGCTGTCAACGGGACACGTGCCCAACAGGCTGGCAGCATTGCCACGTTGTATAACAATGCTGATTCTTTAATCCAAGAAAAGACCAGCCTTCAAGTTACATAATGGAGAGTCGACGAATCGCTTGGCAATGTCCCTATAAACAAGCTGGGCACTCGTACCCTATGGCCCTCGAGTTTCCACCCCAAACGACTCAAACATAATAGCTTCCAAGAAGGCTATTTCTTTTAACCGATTAAAAAAAAAAGGTATATATGTATGTATATTTGTCCGCAATTATCTCCCGTTTGGCTGAACCGATTTTAATGCGGTTTTCAGAAAAGTATTTGCTACATTCTGGAGAAGGTTTTAGTATACATAAAATGGAAATTTATTTAGTGCTACTGGATAAAATCAACAAGAACCCAAAATGTTATACATAGATGACGTTTTCGTTTCTTCCATCTTTGCAGGACTTTCAATCTCGCTCTTAACTGTGTTGCCGTTTCTTAATGGATTTGGGTGATAAGGAGGCACTAAAAATCAGTGCCTATACAAAACAACAAACAGAACAAAGCCGACTTCCGAAACAAAAGTCGTGTGTCTCCTGTGCTAAAGTTATTTCATTACTTTTTATTAGTTTTTGTTTTCGGCTTTTTAGTACCTCCTTATCACCCAAATCCATTAAGAAACGGTAACACAGTTAAAACAGACATTGAAAGTCCTCCAAAGATGGAAGAAACGAAAACGTCATTTACGTATAACTTTTTGTTTTTTTTATGTCATTGGATGATAAACAGGCTGACGGTACAGGTATCGTCAGCCTGTTTACACCTGCCGCCTGCCGCCTGTTTCACTTTACATCAGGATGTAAAATGGTCATCGGTGGCTATAGACAATGCAAGGCAAGGCAATACCAGAGGCTTTGCAGATACAAACACCATGCCATCCGAGGAACCAAGTCACAATGTCTCACGTGCTTATAATTACACCGGAACTGTTGCTGCACAGCGGAGGACCTCGTGGCTAAGTTAAAGCCGTACAGATCGATCGGGAAAAGGTTAAGCTATGCTTGCCGCGGTAGGTTTGTGGATGGGTGACCATCCCTTGGCAGTCGTTATGGGTAGTCAGAAGCCCAAAAATCTGACAAACAGTCTTACCAAGGGGTGTCGTGCTACCCAGTAACTGGGTTGTGGAGGTCCGATAGGTAGTCGCTCCATGTATAACACTGGTATTCAGCTGCATCCGGTTAGACTGGAAGCCGACCCCAATGTAGTTGGGAAAAGGCTAGACAGATGACTGTTGCTGCATAGCAACAGTGCGTTTCGGCAATAAAAGTTATAATGGTAGTACTTCCCCGGATGAGGAAGAATAATGTGACCAGTATTTTGTGAAAACTTGATTCAAAAGAGTGTCCGTGGAGTTTCTTGATCGCTCTTCCCCATAGATACCTACCTACGTTTTGAAATGAGCAACTAGCTTCAACTTCAACCGACTCCTTGACAATTCAGAAGTGCCTGTGGTTTAATTGAAATTTTGACCTTGACTTTGACTTTAAAGTTATTAAAAAAAACTCTCATTTTCCTTTTCATACTGTGTTGAGGTCGGCTTCCAGTCTAACCGGATCCAGCTGAATACCAGTTTACATGGAGCCGTACAGCCTTTTTTTTTGTAATTTTTTCAGCACACTCTGCCAGCGTATGCCGCGCCGTGGCCTCCCGGCAGTCGATGCAGTGTGTCACCACTGCGTCGACTGCCGGGCGTCCGGCCCCCTGTTTATGCGGCATAGGTACTTCCCGAAGCAACCATGCCCCGAGAGCACCTGCACCACCCGAAACGGCAGGGAGCCGTGCCTCCTCCCGAGCCAGCGCTCGAGCACTGGCCGGACGGCCTCGATGATGGCGAGGCCGGCAGGCGGTAGAGCGCGAAAGCCTGTCCCGCCATTCCGCCACCAGGACCTCGCGAAGCTGAGACCGACGCAGCTCCATGTGTCGCGGCATCGGTCGCTCGCCCCGCGCCCGCGTTTACTCGCGCCACCGGTACAGTGACTTGAGTACCTTCGCCTCCAGGTCCCAGGGCGGGGATCCGGCCAGTGCACAAGCCGCCTCGTAGGAGATCGTGCGGAACGGTCAACACTGGGCATAAATGCCATGGTCCGCGCAGGAAGGCACGATCCACAGCGCTGGTTTTCAGCGTAAGACAGTGTGTCGCTGTCTCGAAACAATAAGCAAAATATCATTAACTTATTGTTCTGACGCACAGAACAATAAATTCTGCACTGGATCACTATCCCCCTCAAAGAACCCTCCTATTACTGAACTACTTTCTGAAAAATGATTATATGTGAGACTTAGACCAAGTGTTTCACTTTTGCATCCTCTTTAACCCTCTTTCGCTTATCGCTAACAGTGTTGCAAGTCACATTTTAACACTTTCAACTATTTGCTGACAACGTAATGAGAACTGCGGTCAGTTTGATCTACCAAAAACTCGCGACTATACCCTCTCTCTCTTGACTTGAACATTCATTGCTCTTTCCGTAAAGTAAGTTGAAGCAACCAGTATAATTCGGAGTGCAATGGATGTAGTTGTTCGAGAATATGTGACGGGAAAAGTAATGCTCGGTGCGCCTTGTACAGGGTCGTTATAATTTCAAAAGTAAGGACAGAAATAGACGCTGTATCATGCTAGTTCTAAGGGTAGTGTAAACGCTAACCTCTAACTTAATATCAGCAGTTTGTTAGATTACATTTATTTTTTTAAACACAGTACTTTTTAGGGTTCCGTACTAGAAGGGTCTGATAAAACCCTATTTAGGCTAAACCTCGGCTGTCCGTCTGTCAGCGGGCTGTATCTATTGAACCGTAATAGGTGGACGTTTAAAATTTTCTCAGACTGTGTATTACTGTGGCCGAAATAACAATTAAAATAAAATACCTAATATAAAAATTAAATAAATGGGCTCCCAAACTAGGTTTTTTTTTGTGTTTTTTGCTCGATGTTTAGGAACCTATATTGTACAGGGCTACGGAAACCTGCATGTGCGAGTACGACTTGCACTGACCATTTTTACGGCTCTGTACCTCAAAAGGAAAAATGGAACCTTATAGGATCACTTCGCTGAACGTCTGTGTCTGTCCGTCTGACAAGACCCTTTTTCTCACGGACGGGTGGTGGTGACGGAGATAACAAGCTAAAATTAATATCAAATACTAAAGTCTGCAATCCCTTGGACCGGTGGAAAAATCAAACTTCTAACTCAACGCAATCAAAACATACCTACGGCCGTTTATGCCGCATATTTTGACCCTCCCAAGAGAATCAAAACCTATATAGGCAGGGTACTTCCCGTTGACCTAGAGTCATGAAATTTGGCGAGAAGCACAAGTAAAGAAATAAATCCGAAAACCGTAAAGTAGTTACATCTTCCGTGATGAACGAACTATTTACATAACTACAAGTTGGTTCGAAACCCTTGGTGCGTGAATACGGCTCGCTGCTGACGACTTTTTTGTGACACTTGGAGTAAAACAAAAAGTACAAATAAATGAAGGTTGAATTTTGCGGACTTTTTTTTTAATGTTGGCGAAACTTTGAAATGTCTTGTGTTGCGACCACTCATATAATTTTCAGTAATTTTCCGGGTATGTCAAGTTGTATATATATATATTTATATTTCAGCCTGGATTTTCCCACTGCTGGGCAAAGGCCTCTCCACTCTCCTTCCAACTCTCTCTGTTAAGGGCTAATTGGGGCCAGTCTTTGTCGAAGGAATCTAGATCATCCCGCCATCTCCGCCTGGGCCTGCCGCGATGTCGCTTGCCATGTAGAGGAACCCATTGGGTTGTACGTTTGGCCCAATGATCGTCTGACATGCGGCAGATGTGTCCAGCCCAATTCCATTTCAGCATGACAGCTTTCCGAGTGACGTCAGTTATTTTTGTAATGGAACGGATGGTGGTATTCCTAACCCGGTCTTGCAGTTTTATACCCAGAATACTCCGTTCCATAGCTCTCTGGCAAACCGAAAGGGTGGACCTCTGTTGATTTGTCAAAGACCATGTTTGTGAACCATATGTGAGGATGGGAAGAATACACACGTCGATGAGCCTTCTCTTAAGGGACAGTGGAAGCCCTTCATGAGGTCTTTCATTGCCCAATAACTCTTCCAGGCATTTTCGGTGCGTCTAGCAACTTCTTTGTTTTGTCTTGTCTGGAAAGAGACTAATTGACCAAGATAGAGATACTCATCGACGTATCCAAGTTGTATAGAGGGTTTTAATTTGGATACCCTCGCCAGATGCAAATCTGGCTAGTTTTGAATATAAGTAGAACCTGAGAAATAATCAAAGATGGACACTCACTGGAATTCTGAAGGAGGACACCGCCGCTAAGGCCGACTGCGGCAAAGGTGTGAGTGATGATCTGACCATATTTGCTAGGTAAATGTTAGCAGAAATCACACAACATCGGGTGCCTTTACCAGGCAGTAATATACAAAATACAGCTGCATACCAGTGTAAAGGTGCGTACGGATTAGAAGCAGCCTCGTGAAGACACGCCTCGGGCTGAGGCGCGTACGCACTTGAGGCAACAGGGCGAGCCGTGCGTGCGTCAGGCGAGCCTACCTCTAATCCGTACGCACCTTAATACATGGAGCGACTGCCTATCTGACCTCCACAACCCGGTTACTAAGGTAAGATACCTCTTTGTTGTGACTATATACCTATAACGACTGTGAAAGATATACTAATGACAGCTGGGACAAACGGTTTTTCGTGTCTTCCGAGGCACTGCCTGTCTAGCCTTTGATGGGGTCGGCTTCCAGTCTAACCGAATGCAGCTTCAGAGTTATACATGGAGCGACTGCCTATCTGACCTCCACAACCCGGTTACTAAGGTCAGATTCCTCTTGGTAGTGACTACCTATAACGACTGTGAAAGAACGGGTTTTAAATAAAAAAAAAATACACTGTGGCACTCGGGGACTGCTGCGGTAAAGCTATTGCGTAGCATTTTTGACTTTGACATTTGACTTTGACTTTTTACTTTGACTTTTGACTTTTGACCTTTGACTTTATAATAATAATAATAATAATTTTTATTGACACTTCAAGATACGATCTTCAGTGTAGCCCTGGGCTCTTGTACCAGGAGTTCCTGTATCACAAGAGCCAGACCTCTCAATAGCCGTGCCGTGTAACCCTGTATGGGTTCATATTATAGACTTTGACTTTGACTTTGCCTTTGACTTTGACTTTGTCAAAAGTCAAAGTCCACGGCCAACGTGCCATAACGGCGCAACATGAATTACCACTATTTACCTTCAGAATGCCATTGACGCTTCCACGCACTCTGCGCAACATGGATGCTATCCTCTTTCGCAGGATGGTATTGAACCATCAGTACGTGCTTCGGCAAACATTCCTGATGCACTGCAGTAACGTGGAAGCCCCAACAATACTCTGAAGGCATTATTGTACTGAACTCTGAGGGCGTTGTATTGCTTTTGCGTAGGTTTATCGAACCCACAGAGAGCACGTGTACAAGGATTGGCAAAAAGCCTTAAGGCGCTTCCCTGACCAAATAACCTTGACCATACATATTCCTCTTTGCCGCAGAATCGAAATTCGCACAATTTTTGTTATTTTTTTGTTATAAAAAAAAAAACGATCCTTTGAAATAAAATAAAACGTGAATTTTAAAGATTTTTAAGTTACCTATCTATTAGTGTAATCCTCAAATTAATAGCACGTCAACTTTAGCAAAAGATGCAATCATGTTTTCAATTATTTTAGTATTTTTTTTACATGGAGATTTAGGTGTATATAGGGTACATAAAAAAAAAATAAGAACGTGGAATGTGATGACAGGATATTGATCATTAATAATATGCTTTTAGATGTAGTTTGTTTCTCTTAATTAATGAGTTAATAGCCCCTAAATAACGGAGAAAAACGCCCTTTTGGTCGGGGTAGCGCCATAAAAAGAGACCTTTACTTCTGGTGTACAACGTGCTTTCCGAGGCACGAAGAGGTCTCGACT
Source organism: Charanyca ferruginea (assembly GCA_947361185.1). NCBI lineage: Eukaryota > Metazoa > Arthropoda > Insecta > Lepidoptera > Noctuidae > Charanyca > Charanyca ferruginea. The sequence goes on along the minus strand of OX376069.1, from coordinate 23,077,188 downwards.
CTCGACCGGGCCAGCGTAGATTAACCATGGCCGATCGATATGTACGGCTTTAACTTAGCCACGAACCCCCTACAAAGAATACAAAACTAAAATACTTGTACAAAAACAGAAAATTACTTAACAATTTTAACTGCCTCAATAAACAAATGGTTCTGAATAATCTTTTTTCTAATAATATTTTTTTAACGATCCAAAACTTCGCTTCACTTAATAAATGTATTCCCGTGTAAAATTACTAAAATATATTTATTATTACATTCAACTTTGTACTGTCAAAAGTTGGGCTGCGTCGAAAATGTTCTCCACCCAAAAACCACTTTAAAATTTTCTAGCATAAGGATTATTTTTGTTTGTAAAATATACCGGTGTCTTTTCATCCAGTCCCTTATATTTTCTGTTTTTTAAATGATGATGTAAAGCTATGAATTTATGTCTGTCTGTAGACGTCAGAACAATTTTCTTTTTCAAGTGTTCGTTGCGAGAGTTTCAAGGATTTGGGTTCCGTGGCGTGGAAACTGGGATAAGTGCGTTATGTATTATTTATGCTGGTGACTTTTTGAGTGCGTCTAGAAAACGTTGGACTACTTTTAATAATGCTGCGTAGTTGTGTAACGCAATCATTTGAGGCCACGAGCGCAAAAACGGCCTGGATATAAAATTGTATGAAAAATAGATAAGCCTATCGCCATTAAAAATCTAGAAAGAAAGAAAGAAAGAAAAACCATTTATTCACGAGAAAGTGACGCACATTACACAACAAGACTTAAGCTAAAACAAGTGGATACGAAAACGTAAAACGTCCGAGACAGAAATATGCGTCACTGCCACGAGAAACGGCTGACGCTCAGCATAAATGCCGTGGTCCGCGCACGAAGGCGCGAAGTCACGGCGCTGGTTTTCATCTATTTTTTTTAAGAAGCAAAATGGCCTTAAATTTTATTTTTGGGCTACCAAGAGATGTAACTAGCTAAGTAGTAACACATTTATTGCATTAAAAACTTTAATCAACATCTGTGTGTATGATCAGCCTGTTATTTAGGCTGTTTTTGCACTTCGGCACAAGACTAACTAAACCAACACTTAGGCTTGACTTTCAAGAGTTGCAGTGGTTGGAAATAGTTTGCCATGCTTTCCCTCTAGAGAAGAGATGCAAGTTTTAATTTTAAGAAACCTTTAAATACCTGTAAATTGGTAGTTATTCAATTTAGTTCTATTTGTTCAGAATGAAGATAAATTGTAAAGGAATGTTTAATTGCAGCGGCTCATTGCAATAAATTAAAGTAGGAAATAAGATAGGAGTAAAGAGTAGGATACAAATATTATTTCTTACACAGAACCCGAGCAATAAAACTTCTTTTGTATTTTCGCTGTTGAAACATTTTAAATTATATGTCGTCATATTTCTGACTGGTTTTATAACAAATAATTAATGTTTGTATGACGATTATCATTACTAATGGAGAGCTTTTCATTAAAATAATGTTGTGAAAAAAAAAGAAAGATTTTTCGTTATTAGTAGTAACAAGGAGGACACGAAGGTGATGTGACGATTTGACCATATTTGCGGGGCAAACGTGGGCAGAGATCGCAGAAGACCGGGAAGATTGGAAGGAGAAAGGGGAGGCCTTTGCCCAGCAGTGGGACACAAAAATAGGCTAATAAAAAAAAGTAGTAACAATATCTAGTTTTACATTTCATTCCATCATTAGTAACAATTCGTTATAAAATCTAAAAAACCTACCTTTTTTAATTTTTGTGTCTTCACAAAACCAACTGTAAAATCAACAAAAAGGACCTTAAATTTGAAAAAAGAATGAGACCAAGAAAGTATATAAATCACCAGGAACTGATGTTGTGCAAGTTTTAATGATTTTTGTTCAGAAAAATTAAAAACTCCGTAATACTCATGAAGAATGGTCACGCCGGGAGAAAGTTATAATTTACGGATCAAATTAGTGGTGAAATTAATGTTAGGGATACTTTAATATTGCTTTGCATTTGTTTCTCAATGAAAAATGCCACTGAAAATCCTAATGATCCATTATAACTCGAGAACGGCTGGACCGATTTTCACTTTCACGATTTTTGATTTGTTGGATTTGTCTTTGCTATTACTATTAAAAAATACCAAAAAAACAGGGTCAATAGTTAGGATAGTTATGTCTAGGTAGGTAGGCAGGTGGATGTTAGTTGGTAGGGTAGGCTATGTAGGTAGATAGGCACAAGACAACGTCTATCGGGTCAGCTCTCAGCTACTTAGATTATAAAAAAATGTGAAAGTATGTGATGATGTAATGAATATTAGTAACTCTTTCCTGCTTGAACGGCTGAACCGAATTAGCTGAAATTGGATACACATATAGATATTGATCTGATTTAATAATTCTATTCAAATGAGGTTGAACTTTGTTAAACCAACCAGTACCTATACGAAGTCCTCCAGAAAGTTAGAATTAAAAAAATATATAAATGTTATAAAACTTCAAACCGTACGCCGTTCTTTGTTATCACGACTCCTCAGTCTTATATACAGGATGTTTGGCGTATGGACCGACAAAATTCTTCCAGGAATTTAGGGGATCATTAGCTAGGTTCTACCTATATATCCTATGTCCCAAGTGTCACGGCTTATATATGTTTTTTTTACACTTTTTGAAAAGATACCCAAAATATTTCCTTTAATTCGAAATAACTTTTTCGTTTGTGGGTGTAATTGCAGAAAAAAAAAATTGTTCTATTCTCCTAAGTCTTTTTAATCTAAATAAATCATTGTTTAATACAATGACAAAATACAACTCGTATCAAGAAAATTTCCTACGTGCTTCCAAAGTTTAGAAAATGTTTAACTGTATGAAATTTTGCAACTTCTAAATTAATTATAAAAAAAACTTTAAGATATTTTGAACTTCGTTTCAGCTTATAACCTTTCTAACAGTAAGTATGCTCCATGTCATAGAAATCATTCATCATTTCAATCATTCATTTTCATCACAAATGAAAAAGTTATTTCGAATTAAAATAAATATTTTGGGTATTTTTTGAAAAAGTGTAAATAAAACATATTTAACCAACAACACTTGGGACATAGGATGTGTGGGTAGAACCTAGCTTATAACCCCCAAATACCTAGAAAAATTGTGTCGGTACATGCGCCAAACATCCTGTATAACTTTTATACATATATACCAACACCGTATATAAAAATTAAAAGCCCCGGAAGGCGAATCCACTATGCTATAGTTCTTTGTCTAACCCGTCTCTCATTAAACTTAGAATTAATTTAGGTACCTAGCTAGGCAGCCATTTTGAACTTATACGCATATATTTTTGCCCTTTCACGCGTTGCCTGTAAAATGTCTCCCTAAGGGTCGTTGAAACGACAGTCTCACTAATTGGTCCTATTCATTACTCGCGAGACGATGCTTTGCAACTATGACATCTGAGTCTGCAGCGCTAAAGCCTTAAGCGCTGGATTTTCTGTGTTTTTTTTTTCCGTTATTCCGATTGATACTTTTGTATTAAAACGCTAATGAGATAAGAATTTTAAAGCTGTTTATCACTGCGCTGAAATCTAGTAAAACAAAAAACAAGATCATTTAGTTCGTGATAAACATTGAATAATTGTTATTTGATCGGGTCTGTTAATTTATAGAAAATTCAAAGTCATATTTTAATTATGGTTGTTTGTGTATGTGAGTTTATATGTTTGTAAACGCACCCACGACACAGGAGTAATTCCTAGTGTGGGGCAACGTTTCTTAAAACCAAAAAAAAAAAACAAAAAAAAAAATCAGTCACAATGAAAATGTGATATTTACTTGTATTATTCATCATCATTATCATACGGAATACGTTCACTGTTGAACAAAGACCTTCCCCATAGAACGCTACGACGAGCGGCAACTTGCCGCTTGCATATTCCCGAAACCTTGATTATATCGTCAGTCCATCTGGTGGGAGGCCTACCAACGCTGCGTCTTCCGGTTCGTGGTCGCCACTCGAGAGTCTTTCTTCCCCATCGGTTATCGGTTCTTCGTGCGATGTGGCCTGGCTATTGCCTCTTCAACTTGCAAATTCTGAGAGCTATGTCGGTAAACTTAGTTCTTCGGTGAATGCAAGAACTGACTTCGGTTTGTGGATGAAGATAAATTAAGAGATAGAAAGGTTCAAAAAAATTATATTGACCGAACTTTTCCGCCATGTTAGTTTTGTAAAAAAATAATACCAGTGGTCGTGCAGATGCAATTTGCATTTGCGATTGTCATCTCAAAAACAATGTTGAAATATCTCTTGTGCCTGTAATACTTGCACCTATATGCTTCAAAACAGACCACAGCTACGTTGTGACGCAGAAATAGACATGGTGGCACTTACCACCATATCTATTTCTACCAATCACCAATCTCAAAGTACTGATAGATTGGTCATCTGTTAACAGCTATGGCTTTCATCTTTTTTTTTTACAAAATGTTTTGGATTCCTCCATCACCTACATTGTTTTCACATACAGATGCAACAAGAATAATGTAACCGGGAGTTTGCGAAAACTTGATTAAAATAAAAAGAGTGTCCGTGGAGTTTCTTGCTCGTTCTTCTCCATAGAGACCTACCTACGTTTTGAAATGAGCAGTTGCTCATTTCAAAACGTAGGGTAGGTTCAATTTTCTGACTGACTAACTGACTCTTTGACAATTCAAAAGTGCCTGTAAATGGTTTCATTGAATTAAATGCTTTGACATCCCCAGACGAGTTTCTTCACACAGAGTATTAGTACTAAGTAAAATAAAATATTATTATTATATCCAGCTAATTCCACCGCTGCACACCGCCGCTGAAAGCGCTAACCTGTACAAACGCCCCAGTTTGCCACAGACGTGTGAATGAAAGTTTTTATGAACACACTCGTTCCTCGAATGATGACGTATCATCGCCGTTATTTCGGAGACCTGATGCAAAGCGCTGCCAGATAGCGAATCTGCAAAGAAAAGTACATTACAAAGCTCTTAATTGTACAATTTCTACATGAATACGAGGTCGTAAGTTTTAACGGGTAGCCTTTTGAATTTGTGTTGTTAATTTAGGTTACTTGGTGTGTTAGTAAGCGGGGAAATTAAAAATAAATTGCGGGGTATCAACCAGGAACAGTCGAGGCAGCTGTCGCTTGTTTTTGACGCTGCCGGTTATATAGGGCGACTGGTAATTAGTGTACGATACTTAAACACGTGATTGTGTTCATGATAACAAACAACTTTCCCGAAGAAAAAATGTTTTTTGTACTGGTGCACTTTATTTCAATAACACAACAGCCGTGCGCGCACGCCTTTGACCTATCAGCTGTTACCCGCGAGACACCGGTAACAGCTGATATTTTTGAGATTTTTACAAAAAAACATTTTTTCTTTGGGAAAGTTGTATGTTATCATGAACACAATCACGTGTTTAAGTATCGTACACTAATTACCAGTCACCTTATATATTCAAAGACCTGGATAATAAGGCTGATGTAATTCTTGCATGTCTTTGTGCTTGTAAGGTGTGGTTGTGGTTTTTTAAGTTTAAGTAACAGCCGTACCGATAAGTCATGGTTAAGCCATTCAACATCGAGTTTCCTCCGTGACTCGGAATGTGAGTAAAGACGGTAATCCCGGCTGTCATTTGTAGATCTTTGGCAGGGGAGTGATATATGAAGATTCGAATGACGATATTTCGACGCACGCTAAAAATTAAACACGCGAAAAAAATTACGAATGGTACGCCAGTTCGAAAACTCATTGATTCGAAAACCGCTAATTCGACACGTATATTTTTGTATGTTTTACTACTCATAACTTTTTTCAGTGTAGTCCGATTTCGATGATTCTTTGACTTTTTAATTGATTTATATGTGGTGTATATCTCAAAATCGGTCCCATAAAAATTTCATGAAAATATTCCACCCCTAAGAGTAGAAAATTAAGGGATGACTGAATTTTTTTGTCACCGTTTTGTAATTCATTAGTATGATAAAAAGTAGGTACTAAAAAGTGAAAAATAAACGTTTTTTACAAAAAAGACAACGGCCTTCAAAAAGTAAAAAATAACTTTAAATTCGCAATACAAATCAACAAACGAAACCAAAGCCGCTGACTTGCGAATTTAAAGTTATTTTTTACTTTTTGAAGGCGGTTTTGTCTTTCTTGTAAAAGTTTTTTAAGTAAAAGTGTATCGTTTAGTAGGTAAAAATTTCACAACGTTCAGTGAATGTCATAGACGAACGTTGACTTCTATAAACTAGTAGCGGTGAAAAGGTAAAAACCAATTCAAAACAGTGTAATTTCATTCACTAGGTATCGAAATTTCTCGAAGTTTACAGCTTTTTAAACCAAAATGAGCAACAAAATGAGTTCTTTGTGACTTTGTAACAAGGTTTGCGATTTGTGAATAGTTGGCTAGACTTGTGCATTTAAATTTATTAAAATTGTTTACTGTTTTTCTAATATGTAAACTAATATTGGAAAGAGGTAATACTAGGGTAAGATTAACATTAGAGAGGAGCTCGTGGCTTAGTAAAAGCCATACAGATCGATCGGTCAAAGGTTAAGCTATGCTTGCCGCGGTCAGTCTGTGAATGGGTGACCATCCATTTCATACCAAGTTTCCTCCGTACTTCGAAAACCACGTAAAACCGTTGATTGCGACAACCATTCGTACATCTTTGGAAGTCGTTATGGGTCACTACCCATAATGACTTCCAAAGATGTACGAAGAAGAAGAAAGTCGCCAACCAGCTAAAGCTAAAGTGGCTAGAAGCCAGAAAGTCTGACAACCAGTTTTACCAAGGGGTATCGTGCTACCCAGTAACTGGGTAGTGGTGGTCCGATAGGCAGTCGGTTCATGTAAAGCGCAGGTATTCAGCTGCATCCGGTTAGACTGGCAGCCGACCCAAAAATAGTTGGGAAAATGCTAGGCAGATGATGATTTTGTATTCCCTTGCGATCATTTAGGACTTTAGCTTATGTTCTGAAATATACAACAAAAAGTAGTTAGGTGGTTATTGTATACAAGGTGTAACGTCAAATACGCAAAACCTGAAAATACACTTCTGGACACATCTATTGGCCCACCTTGTATTTTCAGTTTCGTTTGGTCCTAGCTAAAATTTTATATTAGGTCGAGCAAAAAGTTTTTATGCAGTTTTGAACCTGGCACATTCACAATTTCATTCAATAGTCTTTTTTTGAATTTCGAACACCGAATTTAAAGAAACAAAGGACAATTTGGAGCCTGTTTGTTGATATCAAACAATCGAATACTAAGAAAACTTGGTTTTATTGGTTTACTTGGATTTAATTCTTGAAAAAGTGATTGATATCTTTGGTTTTGCAACAAACATTACTTATTCTTAACATTAAGGTGAGGTTCTATCAATAATCTATGGATCTATGGACTTCACCTGAAGTCGCCGCCCAAGCTGTGGCACTTATTCAGGCCGGACACAGCCAAAGAAACATGAGTGCTCAACTTAATTTAAGTCGATCTGCGGTCCGAAATGTTTATCGGAGGTACCTAGAGACTGGCGGCTTTGTTCGTCGCCAAGGAAGGCCACGATCTCGGGTCACAACTGAAAGGCAGGATCGATTCATCGTGACGACCAGCTTGAGAAATCGTCACCTTACCTCCATTGAGATACAAAACCAACTTCGCGACTTCCACGGAGTATCTGTGAGCGCTCGAACTGTTCGGAGAAGGTTAAAAGATCGCGATATGGTACCACACAAGCCAGCTAATGGGCCCAAACTAACGCGAGCCCACCGAACAGCGCGCCTTCATTTCGCACGCAGTCATTTAAATTGGACACAGCAAGATTGGAGCCGTGTACTCTTTTCTGATGAGTCTAAAATTGTGTTACATGGCAATGATGGAAGGAAGAAGGTCTACCGACGTAAGGGAGAGCGTTTCGCACAATGCTGCTTTGAAGAGAGGGTTGCTTATGGCGGTGGCTCATGGACTGTCTGGGGCGGTATATCCGCGAGCGGCAAAACTCAACTTGAGGTTGTTACAGGACCACGGCTGCCAACATTAAATGCTGAAAGGTACATTCGTGAGTGCTTAGAACCTCACGTGATACCATACGCGGACTATGTGGGCCCAAATTTCCTTTTTATGCATGATAATGCAAGAGCCCATGCGGCCGGCATCGTCAGGGAATATCTTCGGGATGTGAACATCACAGTTATGGACTGGCCAGCCAGAAGCCCAGACATGAACCCCATTGAGCACATGTGGGACGAGCTAAAAAGACGTGTTAGGGCTCGTCAGCCAGTTGCCCAGACGATGCAGGAGTTGAAAACTGCCATAGAAGAGGAATGGGAGATGATCCCTCAAAATTTCATAGAGCGGAGGCATGCCCATGGAGGCAACACGCGTTATTAAATTAAACCTTTATTTGATAAAACATGTTTTTTATTCAAAAATCAATTGCCTTTAACAAGGCGCATATCCGACTTGTTAGGCGTAGCTCCATGTCGTATGGTATTCTGAATTCAAATTTAAAACAATACGATCGAAAAAGATGGTAAAATGTATCAGGTTTAAAACTGCATCAACAGTTTTTGTTCAATCTAGCAATCATATTTCGGTAGGGGCCATCGAAACCTAAACTCTAAGGTGGGCCAATAGATGTGTCCAGAAGTGTAGATTGATTAGAATAACGAGCAGAATCAATTGAACCACTTTTTAATATAGGTCACATATTTCAAAAAATCTTTATTATACATGTTGCCCTGTCTATTTATTAATGAGTCAAGCCATCACGTGCGCAAACCTGCCAGAATAGGTAAACAAACACAAATGGTTGTCGTCCAATTAAAATTTTCTCATACGCGTGATAATAATAATTCTTATTTCAATGCAAATACAAGTCTTGGTAAAACTAAAACAGCGTATTATAAAACCTTTAATTTTTTTTTATGATTATTTTGTTTCGGAATTTGGTTAATTGAATTAAAAATAATTTGGGGTGTCTGAGGTTTTGCGTGTTTAACGTTACACCTTGTATAGAACTACACTTTTATGAGTTCCAATTGTCAGTAACTAGCTAACTGGGTAGCACACCCAGTAACTGGGTGGTGGTGGTCCGATAGGCAGTTTCTCCATGTCATGATCATCATCATCAGCCGGAAGACATCCACTATTGAACAAAGGCCTCCCCCATATGGAAGGGTTTACCATAATCCCCACGCTTGGCAGGAGTCTAGGAGATCGCAGTCAAGTTGTTGAGTACACGGATATCGCTGCTGCCCAACTTCCGGATTTTCCTTTAGTCGCCTTCAACAGCACCCTCGAGATGAAATGGGTAGGTGCTATTCTAGCCTTCTGGTTACTCCAGGTCGCTTCATGTCATCGAGGCGGTCCGGCCAGTGCTTGAGCGCGGCCTCTGGAGGAGGCACGGCTCCCTGACGTTTCGGGTGAAGCAGGTGCTCTCGGGGCATGGTTATTTCGGGAAGTATCTGTCTCGCATAAACAGGGAACCGGACGCCCGGTGTCACCACTGCGTAGACTGCCGGGAGAACACGGCGCGGTATACGCTGGCCGAGTGTGCCGCTTGGGAGGAGCTGCGCCGTGCCCTCGTCTCAGAAGTAGGCAGTGACCTGTCGCTTTCAGCCGTGGTCGAGACGATGGGCGACAGCGCAGAGTCCTGGGACGCGGTGGTTTTCTTCTACGAAAATGTCATGTCGCAGAAGGAGGCTGCGGAAAGGGAGAGGGACCTCTACCTGCCACCCGGCCCGCAGCAGGCGCACCGGGCGTCGGTGGAGGGCCGATAACGCCCTCTTCTGGCCCCCCTAAATGGGTCCAGAGGCGACAGGGGTGGCCTTACAGCCCCGGATCATAAAAAGAAAAGGTCGCTCCACCCCGACCCCAACACGGTTGGGAAAAGTCTAGGCAGACGATGGATATTAGAGAGGTAAAATTGTTCGGTTGTTTGTGAGGGTCCGATTACGAAAAATCTTTCACTGACAGAAAGACACGCAAAGCAATGTTTTATGGTATACTTACAAGGTAATTCTGACTTCCACGCGAACGAGGTCGAGGGAAAAGCAAGTTTTTTTTAATTTCAGCCTGTATTGTCCTAATGCAAGGCAACGGCCTCCCTTTCTCCTTTCCAAACATCTCTGTCTTGAGCTAGGGTAGACCAATCCCTATCAGCATCAAGCTCATCCCGTCATCTTCGCCTAGGTCTACTACGATGTTTCTGGACGTTTTCCGGGACCAACATTGTGGTTGTTTCAGCCCATGATCCGTTCGACATGCGCCAGACGTATCCGGCCTAGTCCCACTAATGCTTGGCTGCTTTTTGAGTGACGTCGGCAATTTCTGTCTTGAAACAGAGCACCGTATACCTTAAGCTGTCCGCTAGCTAAACTTAGCAAAAGCTATAGTAATATTAATAAAATGTGTCTTACGAAAGCTAGCAAATGTTACTGTTCCCTCATTCACAAAGTAGAGAAAAAAATTAGATTAGTGGCATCTTTTACTGATAGATAGCTAAAGAAAAGGACCGTGATAGATAAAAACTAAGTTGCGAGATGACAAATTAGTTTGGTCTTGAATTTAGCTGATCAAAAACTTATATTTGCACTTTAGTTTAAGACCACTACATTTACGTTTAGATTAGTTCAAACCTCTTCTTACCTTGGCAATGGGGTCCGAGTGCTCGCTTCTTTTTAGGGACATAGCTAAGCGGCTGATCGACTCTTCACGTGACTAGAGGGCTGGCCTTTTCTTGGGTCAAAGAATTAGCATTGCAATCCAACGTGGTAATGCTGCTAGCCTTTTGGGCACTTGTCCCATTGAGAACGATGCGGATGAGCTTTTTGATGCCCTGTGAGCCTTTCATTGTACGGACATAATTTATTTTATATTTATTTTTTAGTTTTCTACCTGCTACAGTGTTTATAATAAAAGTTGGTTTTAACCTCTTATTTATACTCGTATTCGTTATTTTCTTGTTTTATTTTAAAAGTTGCTGATGCCGGCCACTTCATTCGCATGATTTTTGTGCGGTACCCTAATTCCGTTTCTCATATAAGTAGCCAATGTTACTATTTTAACATCAACGATCTGCCAGTGAAAGTTCTGTCAAAATCGGACCAGCCGTTTTGGAGATTAGTCGAAACAACCAGACAGACGGACAGAAAAAAAATGACAGTAAAAACCTTGTTTTTTGACATTATTGTATTTATTTGTTTGTATGTATAGAAAATAGCCTAAAATGGGCTTAGCTCGTGAAAATCCTAAACATCTCGAGCCCCCAAGATACAGGCGCTGCCTAGTTTGGGGACCACTACAAAAATTGTAATTAATAAAATAAAAATAGTTACAGCAAACCTACCACTATAATATGTTCATATTATTAAGGTTAATGTTTTATTATAAGTATTTCTGTAACATTGGACAATAAAAAAATATTATTATTATTATTATCTCTAATTTGTGTTTAAAATCTACACTGAGATTTCCATCTAGGTATTTTGAAAATATAGCTGCCAAGTGCCAATGTTTGAAATGTAGACAATTTAAACAGTTTAGCAGTTTCTAAGTTAAGCCCATCAGTTTGTTAAGTCTGTGTTTTGCAAAATCTGTTGGTTTCGGTATAAGGAGCTAAGGTTAGCAAAGATCAAAGCCTACACTTAATAACAAAATTAATTTAAGTTATATTAGAATTTAATAGGTCAACTTCTATTTACTTAATTTTGTAAAGTCCTGTAACTGACAGATACTATTGAATGCATAGGTTGCGGCGAGAGCAATGCTCGGGGTTTCTTTAGTGGATATAAATCGCAATATAGTCATTCGCCAGAGAGCTAAAGTCACCGACATTGCGCGTCGAATCAGCAAGCTGAAGTGGAAGTGGGCCGGCCATGTCTTTTTAAATATTCTAATAGGCTTGCCTTTGACCGCAGTTCACCTGACTACGCGTACGGTGAGGCGTTAGTTGTGGGAGAATCTCCATCCACCACCACCCAACTTCGTTCAACCCAAGGAACACCTGCCACTCGGAAGTGATAGTATGGAAAGCGCTCAATAGACTGCGCACCCAGGTAGGCCGCTGCAAACACAATCTAGCAAAATAGGGGAATAATAGATCCCACCGACACCCAGTGTGAGTGCGGTGATGATGACCAGACTATGGCCCACTTATTACAGTGCCCAAAGTGCCCCTACACCTGCACCTTAGAGGACATAAAAAACACCACTAATGCTGCGATAAATATGGCTACCTACTGGGCCCAAGTGGTCTAGCATAAAGGAAAACCATCGATTCGAAAAGAAGAAGAAAAGACCTGACTTTAAGTGATGATGTGGGTTAAGGTGGACCACGCTTGCCTAGGATGAACCGGTTCACTCGTGCCTGGAAGATGCCCAGATTATACTTATCAAGGAACAGAGAGGTGGGCAGTGAATTCCACAAGTCTGGCGGTTCGCACAGTAAATGTGGAATCAAAGCACTTGATTCGAGACCGTGGAACTTAAACCATATAGCGGTGACACTTCGTCGTGTCTAAGCGTGTAAGCTTTATTTTGGAGACAGCGTTTGGGCAAGCGTAGTGTGGGACAATGGACCGACGATTTGAAGATGGTTGGCAGCAAAGGGATGCGGGCTGCCCAAGACCGGGTTAGTTGGTCTACCATTCGTACCTGGGGCCTACCTTCTACCTTAGGCTGGATGATGATGATAGACAAAGAATAATGAATAATAATATCGAAAAAGTAAGGGATCTGGAAGAAAACTGACGTGGATGTAGTCGCGGGCGTAATATTCAATAAAATAGAATAAAGTTATCTACAAAAAAGTAGGTACTCGGATCCTGAGATGATATATTACTTACGAAATTAGCTTCTACCTGCGACCTATACTACTACCGACTATAGATAACCACTTAAGTTATAATAATAATATTTATTTGCATAAAACATGGTGTACAAAGTTGTTTAAAAGACATAAACATGTTTTGCTTATATCATAGCATGCAAATTTTAAGTAGGTACCTATAGGTTACATTAAAAAACGTTACCTGTCAAAAAAATCTTTTAGACTATAAAAAATATTAGTGCTTATCCATTGGCATAGTGTTTTTTAAACAATCTCAGATCTCAAAAAGTTTTTAAATTACTTGGAATTTTATAATAATATAGGTACGGACACACATGGCTAAACAGCCTTTAATATATTTAACCAGTCTTGGTATCTATACTACTATACTTAATACTACCTATATTTAATACTATACTTAATAATACTAAAAGTGGTTAACGCGCGTGGTGCGGTTTTAAAATCATGTACAAGACGCGACTAACTAAAGAAAAAATCTGCATCTTTTTGATAAAAGAGGTGACAGACATAATTATAATACTAGAAATAGGGACCAACTAGTTCAACCAGGTTTCAGACTGGCTAAAGTAGATTCGTCTTTCATGGGGTACTGTTTAAAGTGTTACAATAAAATACCTCCCCACATTGTTCAACTAAATGAGACAAAATTTAAGTCTTGTATTAAACGCACACTATGCAACCGAGCATATTATAAATTGAGTGATTACATCACTGATAAAAATGCTTGGCTGGATGCTGGTCTAGCTCCACAGCCATAAGGGTTCATAGATTAATTGATTAGCATTTGTAACAATTTTTGGAGCTACTGAAGATGTAGATCTAAATTATCTTTGCATTGTATAAACTCAATGTGTTAGTATTATATAATTTTTCGTCGCACATACATGTGAGCACTATGTTCTTTAAAGCTACCATTTACGAGGTATACCTCTCATTGACTTGAATATGCCCTGGCGGTTGGGAGAGTCATGTTCACTTGAATGTCTCGCTGCCGGTGGCGCATGTGTTGGATCATTCGGTTCCCTTCAAAATGGTTGAGCTAAATGGTGCCGACCCATGCGTCATGTTCGTGAACGGACGCCGTCGGTTGGGACTGGTCATCTCTTAGCTGCCTCGGTTATTTTAAATTTTGGTTTGAATTGTTATTATAACTATATTTGTCTCTAGACCTCTTTTAACATGCAAGACGTGTTACATTGTTCTCACATTGTACCCTTAGATTCAACATGAATGATGTAACCTAAATTTGTAAAATTTATCTGAGTTTAAAAGAGTGTTCATGGAGTTTCTTGCTCGTTCTTCTCCATAGAAAACTACTGTTTGGAACGAGCAACTAGCTTCAACTTTCTGACTAACTGACAATTCAAAAGTACCTGTAAATGGTTTAATTGAAATAAATGATTTTGAGTTTGAGTTTGAGTAACCAATACTAACTAACCAATACTTTGACCCTTTATGTTGACGACCCCACCCGGAACGCCAGAACATTTTTTAAACCACTTTTATGTTCATTGTATCTATAAAAATAAAATGTCATTTCAAATTTCGTGACCCCTGTTTTGGGGTTACATAATGTTATTTTGGTGATTGACCTGCCGAGTCATGAAATATGAGTGATTATTTTTATTTGATCCAGTATATCACAAGATTATAAGGACAGAAGCCACATCATGATACATTCTAATAAATTATAGTTTATTTTTAGGGTTCCGTACCTTAAAAGCGCGTCAAGAGCGGCGTTTTGTAATGTGCGTCACTCTCGTGAATAAATGGTTTTTCTTTCTTTCTTTTCTTTCTAAAAGGAAAATACGGAACCCTTATAAGATCACTTTGCTGTCTGTCTGTCTGTCCGTCTGTCTGTCTGTCAAGACCCTTTATCTCGAGAACGCGTAAAGGTATCGAGTAGAAATTAAAACCATAAACTCAAGTCGACGGTCCCTTGAAGCCGCGAAAAAATCAAACTTCTAAGTTAACGTGAAAAAAAGATACAGCCGTTTATACCGCAAAAAACGTATATTTCGACACTCTCAAAGGAATCAAAATTTATAGGGTACTTCTCGTTGACCTAGAATTATGAAATTTGGCAAGTAATATCGTTTTATACTACAAATACAGGGAAAAGTCTGAAACTATACATTTGTAATTAAAACATAAAACATATTTTGAACGGAACCCTCGGTGGGCAAGTCCGACAAGCACTTGTCCGGTTTTTTATATACTGATGATGGAATGGGGATAGGGAATTATGTTCGTAAAGCCTGTTGTTCGTAATTAGTTATCAGAATACGTAATGTTATGTTATACACAGTCATGTTTAAATTAGTTAGGCAACACTTAGATGAGTACGCTATCGCATTAGGCTAAGCTCCTGTAATGATAGTTGTAAGATGGATAAACAAATAAATACAATTTTGTACGCTCTCCGAAATTTAAATTGATACAAAAAACACAACAGCCTTTAAAAAATAATACCTGCTATGTTATTCTGTAAGAACTCACTCCAGTTCTCACGTCTGATTCCGCGGTGAAAAGTGTTTTAGGTATACTGTAATTCGATAAAAACTACGCTAGTGCCACTGAGTACCAACTTAGGTGAAGCAAACTATTATTACGTTACTATTTTAGCGAATACCAAATACTTTTCACTTCAGGTAAGTGAAATCGGAAATGAGATAGGATTCGAATTCGCGAGTGAATTCTTACAGAATCGCACTGCTGTCGAATTGAGAGAGAAAGAGAGAAAAGTTCTAGACAAAACTATAATAATCGAATAATTAATTAATAATCGAAGGTATCGACACTCATTCGGGTATAATTTAAAAAAATCGTCTGAATATAATCTGTATTGCTCGTATTTCTTGTCGAATTCTACGTCTATACTCCGATTTTTATTCAAATCATGAACTCCGCAATCTCATTCAAATATTATATCTTGAATAAAACCGGTCGAACGACATTGACTGTCCAAACAATGTTGAAATAACTTTGATAAAAACATCTCGTCAAACACAACTGCCCGTGGCGTGCATAGTGTGACGCGTGGATTGCCGCCCCACCCCCCAAACCACCGTTCGTGACGCCCGTTCCCGTGGACCTTGCCTTTATCTAACCAAAGTATAAATATTAGTACTACCGTACAGTAGCGACACGCTCTGCCTCCCTCTGAAACCGTTCCTCTCCCCGTGTCGAACGACTAGCTCTGGAAATTGCGTTTTTGTTTGCGCGGCGCGTAGCAGCCCACTCTCACGCACGTATCTGTATAGTCTATTATTTTAGTATTAGTGTAAGCAACTATATCGTGTCGTTTCTTTGGTGTGTCTGTCGACGATTTCAGTCTAGCCAGATACAGCAGAATACCTGTATTTTATATGGAGCGTCTGCCCATCTGACCGTCACATACAAGCTACTGGGTAACCCGATATGCCTCAGTTGGTTGTCAAGCTTTCAAGCTTCTGTCTACCCGTACCTAACAGCTGTTGAAGTTCTACGAATACTCTTATGTAGACACATTACAGGGGCATCATACTACTAACAAAGCCGGGCTGCTACTGAGAAATTTCAAATGGAAAAACCCACTTTGCCCGACCTGGGAGTCGAACCCACGATCTGCAGGACCCACGACCAGCAGTCGTTCACGATTTACGATCATCCAGACCCAGAGGTCCAGAAATTATGATGGCCTGTGAATGGAATAAGCTGTATGGTTAACCATACAACTTATTTAAATGAACTGTCACTTCAGCCGAAACACGTCCACTGCTGGACATAGGCCTCCCCCAAAATGGGGGGTTTTGCCATAATCGCCACGCTTGGCAGGCGGGTTGGCGATCGCAGTATGGTTGTTACAAAGGCACAGAGAACGCTGCTGCCCATTCTCTGGTGAGTCCCTTAGTCGCCTCTTACGACACCCACGGGAAGATGGATGGATGGGATGGTGCTATTCGTTACGTCCGACACCATTCGGACGATTTTTTTAATAAAAGCGTTTAACGTTTTTTTTTTTTGGACATTTTCACACACGGCCCTCTGACCCCAAACTAGGGAGACCCTGTACTATGGGCGTCAGACAGCTGATATACATACACAAATACATTTTTTTTTTGTAAATGCATACATATATAAATAAACAACACCCAGGCACAAGGCAAACACAAGTGCTCATCACACAAATGTTTACCCTGGGCGGGAATCGAACCCGCAACACGCTGCGCAGCAGTCGATCGCTCAGCCATTGCGCCAACCGTGTCGTCAAAATTACTATGTACCTATTTGTATTTTCCATCAACCAGTTTTCTGTAGAACTAATTAATAAAAAGATTTTTAAAACATGAGCATTAAATGGCAATGGGAAAACCTCATTACCGTTTAATATATTTTTAAGATTTTTTTGTTCTCCTCAACTCCAGTGAAACGTAACCTTAAACTTCTTTTGTTGAATACAGACGAGCCATGCGATACATAACACCTCTATAAAGCTAGACGGTATGAATTACATCCAAGCGCTCCTCAATAGAGATGAGCCTTCTGAAATAAGATACGAATACACACGATCCATCTATTTCTATTGGAGTTGGCTAGCACCATCCCATATCTTCCCGTGGGTGTCGTAACCCACGGGAAGATATGGGATGGTGCTATTCTTTACGTCCGACACCACACGGACCACGTCCGACACCACACAAATGAACTGTACCAAGGACCAATAATAAATAATAAATAAATAAATATCTTGGGACAACTCACACACGGTCATCTGGTCCCAAGCTAAGCAGAGCTTGTGTTATGGTAACCAGACAACTGATATACATACTTATATAATTTATAAATACATACATATTATAGATAAACACCCAGACACAGAACAAACAATCATGCTCATCATCCAATAACAATTTATGTTATAAGCAATTCTTTCTGCAATCATATTTTTATTACCGATTTCAAAATTTCAATCCTAAAGTAATTTCAGATGGTTTTAATAATTTACTTACGATCCAATAAAACTTCATTTTTTTATTTTTTTTCAACATGCATTGTATTGAACTATTTTAAACATTTTGTTTATATTTAAAATTAATCGAATAGCCAATATAATACCCGCTGCTGGATCTTTAAAAGGAAGACGAATTAGAGGCGGAGAAAACGCTGACGAGAATAAATACCCATACATCGTAAGACTGCAATTTGTAAAATTATAGATTTTGACACTATCTCAAAAGAAGACACTGTCAAATATACACACATGTGTACGGGTGCTGTTTTAACGCCTACTTGGACACTAACTGCTGGTCATTTTTTAATTCAATTAAGACCGAATGACACAAAAATAAACATCTTACATGTCGTATTATACGGACCACGGGATAATGTAACTATTAGCAAAATTATAAATACTGTTTCACGCCCTGCTTACAAAATTAGTTTCAGAATCAGATACTTTCTGAGTAATGACATAGGTTTAATTAGACATGAACCAATCAGATTGAAGCAGTACGCCCGCGTACGCGCGTTAGATTACACAACTATGATTGGTCAAGAAGTGATCCTGACTTGTTACGGAAAGACAAATTCTTTCGTAGGGTCTGTGCCAATTGCAAATGATACTACGACGCTGAGGAAGCCTTTACAAGTACTAGATGGCTTAATAGTGCAGTGTGAAAGGAAAGATCAGCCAATGCAAATGATGTGTGTAGCAAGGCGGTGTGGCAAGGTGTCTGGTACATGTCCAGGGGACTCCGGTGGGCCGGTGCTTCATTCCTCTGGTGTGGTTGGCGTGAACAGGTTTGGCTCTCACAATTCTGAAACCATATCTACCATTTTATAATGCTGCAGGTATTACACCAACTAGTCGATACATCGATTGGATAAGTGCAAGCAATAATAATAAAGTAACAGTGTACAATAATAATAAGACTACACTGAGTAAGATTGTAGCCATGCTTAACTGCTGCCTGCTGTTAGATACTGCTGATTCTGGTTTCAATACCTAAATAAAATGCGATGGATTTCTATCAATAAAAAATATAATATCATTGTAGTTATGTATCAAATGCAAAGTTTTTAACATTGGTACAGGCGCCAGCACATCAAGCCATTACAAACTGTAAAATTTTCCCAAATGAATATGAACCTTTTTTTTTGTAATAAAGTTGATAATTTATCAAAGAAATTTATCAGATTGATGCAGCTTGATGTGTTGGCCTCTTTACATTGGTTAATAGGTACTTACGTGATAACATTGAAATGAATCGTTACAAAGATACTGTATTAATTTATTAAGGCTGAGGTCAGATGGTTAACTTTTGACGTTTAGTTGTTAAAAAAATATGACAACGCGCGATATTCTGTGACATTGTAATCGCGCGTTGGTAAAACGCGCGTTAAGTTCAAGTCATCTGTCCCTAGCCTTATCGCTACGAATTTCAACTGGCAATAAATAGATCATGAAAAAAATGTTCAGTGGTTTTGTAAAGGATTTAGCAACGAGCTAATAAAAATATGTTATGACATTTTCTTATCATTTTCCAATTTGATTTTAAAATAATTGTTTCTTGTTATTATTATACTAGGTGTGGCCGCGGCTTCGCTCAGGTGGACCAAGTGTGACTTACGGAAGTTTGTATTGAATATTGCATCATAATTTTCCAAACTGGTTTAATGGTTGCAAGCATGACTTTTTAACCGACTTCAAAAATGATGCAATGCGGATGTTCGTATTTTTTTGATGTATATTCGGCCATTACTCTGTCAGTATAGACGGATTTGCAAAAATCTTTTTTTGTTCGAAAGAAGTTTATTACGAAATGGTTCTATATAAATTTTACCAAAATTGATTAAGCTCTTTTTGAGAAAATCAACAAAATCCTAAAAAGTACATAGATGTTTTAGTTTCTTTAATCTTTAAATCTTTACAATCACTGTTTTAAGTGTGTCTCCGTTTCTTAATGGATTTGGATGTTAGGCAATACTAAAAATCGGAAAATAAAAAGATTTTTCAAAAAAAAGAAAACGGACTTCAACAATTAAAAAGTGATAAATAACTTTAGCACAGAACACACATTACTTTAGTTTCGGAAGTCGGTGGCAATACAAAATAACAAACACAACAAAGCAACCGCCACCGACGATCAATAATGATTTATTCCAAAGTTGTGTCCGAATTTGTTCCTGGTTGGTAATGAGCTAGCGTCTTAACTGGGACTACACATCTGGCACAAGTAGAGTTTTTGATAACAACCATTATATTAACTTTGACACATAGTTGGTGATCTCTAGAGGAGGCCTTTGTTCAGCAGTGTAAGGCAATAGGCTGATTATGATGACACCTGCTATATCTACATGAGGTGGTGCCGAAATTCACTTATTTTTCGTTCTCAAATACTGAAATTAAATCTTAATAGATCTTGTCACGCAGCGAGCAATGGAGAGAGCTATGCTCGGAGTTTCTTTGCGCGATAAAATCCGGAACGAGGAAATCCGCCGAAGAACTAAGGTCAACGACATAGCTCGCAAAATTTTGCAAGTTAAAGTGCCAATGGATAGGCCACATCGATCTAAGAACCGATAACCGATGGGGAGGAAAGGTTCTCGAGTGGCGAGCACGAACCGGAAGACACAGCGTTGGTAGGCCTCCCATCAGATGGACCGACGACATCGTTAAGGTCGCGGGTAACCGGTGGATGCAAGCGGCAGGTTTCTGCTCGTTGTGGCGTTCTATGGGAGAGGCCTTTGTTCAGCAGTGGACGTCTTCCGGCTGATGATGATGATGATGATGATGAGATCTTGTTTTAACATTGCACCTCACATGGTAGCTTCTATTTGCCTAGTATCAAGAGTGTAGAAAAACATCGTGTCATCACATAGTGCTATCAGAATCTTACCTTACCTACTAGTTGAAAAATTAGCATCAGGAAATGAATTAGGTAATTACCTGTCTAAGCTTCCCCGCTTAGACAGGGGAATTAATTAATTTCCATCACTCTCTTGAATAAGCTTAAAAACACACTAAAACTGAATATAGCCAGTGTCATCTAATTTGTCTTTTTCTAACTATTTTCGGGTCGGCTATCAGTCCAGCCAAATTCAGCAGAATATCAGTATTTTACATGGAGCGTCAGTCTATCCGACTGCCACAACATAGATGCTGGGTAACAGGATACGCCTTGGTTGGTTGTCAGACTTGTGGGCTTCAGACATTTTTTATTACGGGATTACAGTGACTGTATTTGAGAATAGTGAATTTTGAGAGTTTTGGACGCAGACTGCGTCCGTTCTGCATCAGTTCTGCGTCTAAAACTCTCAAAGTTTAGTCGAAAAAATTAAATAAAATTAGTATTCTTTCAAAATTTAAAAAAGGCGTATACTAAAAGATAGATAAAAAAATTGTCTGTAAGATGGTGTAAGTTTCGTTTAATTATACCTGGTAGATTTTGTGTGATTGTCAATGTTTTGTCCGCGTCAGACACAACTTTACGAGTTAATTAAACTATTTAATATGAACTTAATCAAAAACATTTACTTACTAAATGATTAACAAAATGTTCTAGTTTAACATATATTTTTTTCAAATCATTTACACTGCACATTTTGACGTGATTGTCAGTTTAAAATCTGTAAAAGTCGTTTAATAACCCCTTAAAAGGCAAATATACTCCATTTACAATAGCATTAGACAGAAGTTGAAAAAGGTTCTTTTTAATGCACACTTTGTAATCAAAGTACAATAAATATGTTACAGTTACGATTGATGCAGATTTTATTACAATCTATTTTTACAGCAGCTGTCGCACATTATTGTAATCATTTTAATAATTTATCTTATTAAATTATGTGAGTTTCATTTAGTTGTATTATTTCATTACAATTTCAAATTACAGTGTCAATGCTAAAAACCTAAAAGAAGCAAGGATGAACAATACGGGGAACGTTATTCGTTTCATTATAATTGTACCAAATTAAAATGTTTCCTAATCTTTTAAAGACTTTTATTTTGTTTTTATTATTATCTGTCCATATTTAGTACTCTCTTAGATCTATTTATCAAAATTATGTAAAAAAAATAATAATTAAAATTGTGTTTTACTAATCTTTGAAATTAAATGTTTTGCATTCCTGCTTCTACGAGATTCTTTTTCTAATGCTATTGTAATTGGAGTATAAGTGTTTGCAAGTAATAAAATAACTTTTTAGCGATTAAATATTTTCGCAAATATTATATTATTTTCTCTTATTTTTTTAAAAATAAGAGAAATACTAAAAGCTGGCTAATATTTCAACTGACTTGTAATATTGTAATTTGTTACCTTGCCAAGCAAGGTCGGTGGCAATACAAAACAACAAACGAAATAAAGCCATCGATTTCCGAAACTAAAGCCATGTGTCTTTAAGTCGGTGCTAAAGTTATTTTTCACTTCTGAGTTTTTCAAGGCGGTTGTTTTTTTTTGTTGTAAAAATGCTCTTTTTTCCATCATGAAGTTTCCGCTTAGATATAAATTGAGTAACCAAAAGAAAAACTTGACGCACGTTATTAAAACGGAGCATCTAAATGACGTATACATAATTATGCTACCTTTTACTTATTACGATACTCCTTATTAGCTGCCAACCCATTATATATGGCAGGTACCCACTCTCATTTTTAAAACCCATATACGTTCTAAGTCGCCGCATTAAATACATGCTTTTTGGAAAACCCTAGAATAAGAACAGGGTCGACCCCAGGGACCCGTGATCAACAGTCGTCCACAACCATGAGACCAAAGAGGGCAGTATAGTTATTATGAATGCCTGTTCACCATACAGCTTGCTCAACTGTACTGTATCAAGAATCAATAGCAATTTATAGTATGAGCCATTCGTTCTGCAATGATTATTTTATTACCGATTTCAAAATTTCAATCCTAAAGCCATTTCAAATTGTTTTAATAATTTACCCACGATCCCATAAAATTTTCTATTTAAATATTTTTTCAACATGCAATGTTGTATTGTACCATTTTATATATTTTGTTTATATTTAAAATTAATCTTATTGGTACCCACTACTGTATCTTTAAAAGGAAGACGAATTAGAGGCGGAGAAGACGCTGACGAGGATAAATACCCATACATCGTAAGACTACAATATAAAGTTGTATTTCTTGGCACAATCACTAATGAAGACACTGTCGAATATATACACATGTGTACGGGTGCTGTTTTAACGCCTACTTGGACACTAACTGCTGGTCATTGTTTAATTCAATCAAGACCGAATGACACAAAAGTAAACATCTTACATGTCGTAATAGGACCATGGGATAACGTAACTATTAGCAAAATTATAAATACAGTTTTACACCCTGCTTACGTAATCTGTTTCAGAATTAAATACTTTCTGAGTAATGACATTGGTTTAATTAGACATGAACCAATCAGATTGAAGCAGTACGCCCGCGTAAGCGCGTTAGATTACACAACTATGATTGGTCAAGAAGTCATCCTGACTGGTTACGGAAAGACAAATTCTTTCGTAGGGTCTGTGCCAATTGCAAATGATACTACGACGCTGAGGAAGCCTTTACAAGTACTAGATGGCTTAATAGTGAAGTGTGAAAGGAAAGATCTGCCAATGCAAATTATGTGTGTAGCAAGGCGGTGTGGCAAGGTGTCTGGTACATGTCCAGGGGACTCCGGTGGGCCGGTGCTTCATTCCTCTGGTGTGGTTGGCGTGAACAGTTTTGGCTCGAAGTCTCTTTTACAATTCTGCGACCTGAAACCATATCTACCATTTTATAATGCTGCAGGTATTACACCAACTAGTCGATATATCGATTGGATAAGTGCAACCATTAATAATAAAGTTCCAGTGTACAATAATAATAAGACTACACCAGAGTAAGATGAGCGTGTTACTGATGGTTTAGTTTTATTGTTTAACCCAATAGAAACCGGTATCTCAAATTGGCTACGGTTTTTGCTAAAGCTAATAAAGCGACATTGAACTTTACCCGACGAAAAGGAATAAATTATGTTAGAATGATAATCTTTTTAATTAGTCCCATGTCCTCAAAGTTGTAGCCATGCTTAAGGGGCCGTGCACAAAATTCACTCGCTCGATGCTATTAGATATTGCTGATTCTGGTTTCAATACCTTAATAAAATGCGACGGATTTCTCTCAATAAAAAATATGAATCATTATAGTTATGTATCAAATGCAAAGTTTTAAGCATTGGTACAGGCGCCAGCACATCAAGACATACCAAACTGTCAAATTTTCCCAAATGAATATGAACCTTTTTTTTGTAAGAAAGTTGAAAATGTATCAAAGAAATTTGTCAGATTAATACAGCTTGATGTGCTGGCCTCTTTACATTGGTTAATAGGTACTTACGTGATAACATTGAAATGAATCGTTACAAAGATACTGTATTAATTTATTAAGGCTGAGGTCAGATGGTTAACTTTTGACGTTTAGTTGTTAAAAAAATATGACAACGCGCGATATTCTGTGACATTGTAATCGCGCGTTGGTAAAACGCGCGTTAAGTGCAAGTCATCTGTCCCTAGCCTTATCGCTACGAATTTAAATTGGCAATAAATAGATCATGAAAAAAAGGTTTTTCAAGGCGGTTGTTTTTTTTTTGTAAAAAGGCTTTTTTTATCCATCATGAAGTTTCCGCTTGGATACAAATTGAGTAACCAAAAGAAAAACTTGACGCACGTTATTAAAACGGAGCATCTAAATGACGTATACATAATTATGCTACCTTTTACTTATTACGATACTCCTTATTAGCTGCCAACCCATTATATATGGCAGGTACCCACTCTCATTTTTAAAACCCATATACGTTTTACTAAGTCGCCGCATTAAATACATGCTTTTTGGAAAACCCTAGAATAAGAACAGGGTCGACCCCAGGGACCCGTGATCAACAGTCGTCCACAACCATGAGACCAAAGAGGGCAGTATAGTTATAATGATTGCCTGTTCACCATACAGCTTGCTCAACCGTACTGTATCAAGAATTAATAGCAATTTATAGTATGAGCCATTCGTTCTGCAATGATTATTTTATTACCGATTTCAAAATTTCAATCCTATAGCCATTTCAAATTGTTTTAATAATTTACCTACGATCCCATAAAATTTTCTGTTTAAATATTTTTTCAGCATGCAATGTATTGTACCATTTTATATATTTTGTTTATATTTAAATTTAATCGAATTGGTACCCGCTACTGAATCTTTAAAAGGAAGACGAATTATAGGCGGAGAAGACGCTGACGAGGATAAATACCCATACATCGTAAGACTACAATATAAAGTTGTACTTCTTGACACAATCACGAATGAAGACACTGTCGAATATAGACATGTGTGTACGGGTGCTGTTTTAAAGCCTACTTGGACACTAACTGCTGGCCATTGTATATCAAATAAGTTAATACCAGAAGAAAAGAGGATGTCTGTCGTAATATACGGACCTTGGAATAACGTAACTATTAGGAAAATTATAAATACTGTTTCACACCCAGCTTTCAAAATCGGTTACTATTCTCTGCCCAATGACATTGGTTTAATTAGACATGAACCAATCAGACTTAAGCAGTATGTACGCGTGAGCGCGTTACATTATTCAACTATGATTGGTCAAGAAGTCATCCTGACTGGTTACGGAATTACAAATTCTTCCGTAGGGTCTGTAACAATTGTAAATGATACTACGACGCTGAGGAAGCCTTTACAAGTATTAGATGGCTTAATAGTGCAGTGTGAAAGGGATAATCCGCCAAAGGGAATGATGTGTGTAGCAAGGCGGTGTGGCAAGCTGTCTGGCTTATGTCCAGGGGACTCCGGTGGGCCGATGCTTCATTCCTCTGGTATGGTTGGCGTGAACTCTGTCGCCTCGGCACCTGGTATGAAATTCTGCGACCTGAAACCATATCTACCATTTTATATGGCTGGAGGTATTACGCCAACTAGCCCATACATCGATTGGATAAGTGCTACTATTAATAATGAATTTCCAGCACACAAAAATAATGAGACTACACAAAAGTAAGATATGGACATGTTACTGAAGATTTATTTTTATTGTTAAATAAAATTGAAGCCAATCAGCGTCGGGGGCACTGGCGCGTAATCAAGCGATTTGACTAATTTTGGCACATACTCTGGTGGTTTCTTCTAGAGCTAATGAGGTGGCATTGTGTTTTACCCAAAGAATACCCATACAGTTATGTATTGTAGCTACATATCGAATCTGTTATCTACATCCAAAAGGATCATTTCAGGATTTGTACAAAAAAATAAAGTTGAAATTATATTTCTTATACTCTTAGATACCTAGAGAGTATCTTCAGGCAGTTACAATATTTTTAAAACCCTGCAATAAAAATGGATGTTAAAAGTGTATTATTTAACGAAAAGCTCATTATTTCAGAAGGAAACGGCGGCTGATACTGACAGGCGCCGTTTCGCAGTTCTTACACTGAAATTCCATCGTTTTATGGGAAATAATATCACAAATAATGTTTATTTTTATCCACGCACTTGTCATATCGATATAATATAAAGATGTAAATATTTTAAAAAATAAGTAAGCAAATTAACGTTAACCTAAATGTACGGATTCTCCTATTTTAATTTTATTTGAAAATATCCTGGCATTCAAAAAAAATGCTTCAAAAATTACTAAAAATAAAGTTGTCATTGGTTCGCCAATTCTATTTTACTTTTTTTTGCCGCTCGCTGTACAAATCGTAATAGGTGTATTTGGCGAGTCTAACCAAATGCCAAACAAAGATACTTAGTTGGGTAAAAGCTAGCGGTTAATAATTTTTATTCAAACAATTAAATGTCATGGTTGATGTTTTAAGCTTAATTATATGGAGGAATACTTTATAATAAAGTTAATAAAAAACTTAATATATTACATTTAAGCAAACATGATGCTAAGATCACAGTAAAAAGATGGTTATTACAATTGGACTACCTAAAAACGGAATATCTTTTGTCTTCACAAATATATTAATTAAACATACATGCACGTACGCAAGCACGCAATCACATACACACACACACAAACACACACACACACACACACACACACACACATACACACTTTATTTAGTACTTACGTTATAATTATTACTTTATTGTTTTTCAGTTTTGTTGTCTTTTTATTTCTCTCTTTTTATGTTATTAATCAATTAAATTAGTAGCACACCATGTTTTTAGGTTATAAATTATAAATTGTCAACTGAATGCTATTTTCTGAGATACAGGCCTCGCCTAGTTCAGAAGATAGAGTCAAAACCCTTTTTTTTTTTTTGGTACGGGTTGGAAAATCCTCATGATGTCCTCCGCCCTGGGGCGGGCGGAGGGGTCTGTCAGACTCTTACTGACTAAAAACCACCCCGGTGTTCCATCTCCCACCTACGTCGGGGGTCGCGGGAACTGGAGATACTTCCGCAACCCCCGGCTGGTGCCGGCCCGCTGCAGCGGGCCACTTCTCGGGTCAGGGGGGGGAGTGAGGTGTTAGACTCCCCCCCGGACGTCTTAGAGGGGCGCGCGTGGAACACTACGCGCCGCCACCTCGGGTCCTGGTGTATGTGGGGGGCGACAGACGTCCCCGAGTCTGCCGCCCCTGGACCCATTTAGGGGGGCCGGAAGAGGGCGTTGTCCGCCCTTCGCCGACGCCCGGTGCGCCTGCTGCGGGCAGGGTGGGAGGTTGAGATCTCCCTCTCCCTTTCCGCAGCCTCCTTCTGCGACATGACACTTTCGCAGAAGGAAACCACCGCGTCCCAGGACTCTGCGCTGTCGACCATCGACTCGACCACGGCCGACAGCGACAGGTCACTGCCTACTTCTGAGACGAGGGCACGGCGCAGCCCCTCCCAAGCGGCACATTCCGCCAGCGTATGCCGCGCCGTGTCCTCCCGGCAGTCGACGCAGTGGTGACACCGGGCGTCCGGCTCCCTGTTTATGCGACACAGGTACTTCCCGAAGCAACCATGCCCCGAGAGCACCTGCGTCACCCGAAACGACAGGGAGCCGTGCCTTCTCCCGAGCCAGCGCTCGAGCACTGGCCGGACCGCCTCGATGATGGCGAGGCCGGCGGTAGGGCGCGAAAGCCTGTCCCGCCATTCCGCCATCAGGACCTCGCGAAGCTGAGACCGACGCAGCTCCATGTGTCGCTGCATCGGTCGCTCGCCCCGCGCCCGCGCTTCCTCGCGCCACCGGTACAGTGACGCGAGTACCTTCGCCTCCAGGTCCCAGGGCGGGGATCCGGCCAGTGCACAAGCCGCCTCGTAGGAGATCGTGCGATATCCCCTGATGACTCTGACGGCCATCGCGCGTTGCGGCTTTCGCAGCACGGCGATGCTTCCGGCCGTCAGGTCTGCCGCCCAGATCGGGGCCCCATAAAGGGCCATCGATCGCACGATCCCCACGTAGAGCCGCCTGCAGACGGCGCTCGGGCCCCCCGGATTGGGAAGCAGCGTTGACAACGCCCCAGCCGCGCCCAACAACTTGGGCGAGAGTCAAAACCCTACGTTAACCTCCCTTTACCACCACAAATGATGTTGAATAATTTAATATGTTGTAATCCTTGTTGCTAGCTGGTGAGAAATAAACTATTTTTTTTTTTTTATAGGTATATAGTACAGAAGGTATGAGTAATATTGAATGCTGGATTTATTCGGGTATCCTGTAACAAAGGTACTTTTCTCAATGCTCAAAACCAACACTTTTTATTGCCATATATATTCCGTGGGCCCATTTTGCAGCCAGACTATGAAGGTAAGTTCGGATCTTTGTAGGGTCTCGGGGAAGTTCAGACCGATAATTAATTAATTTCCATCACTCTCTTAATATGTGCTATTAACTTCTTTAATACCTACTCACACATTAATAATAATAATAATATGTGGGGGACATTTTCACACACGGCCATCTGACCCCAAACTAGGGAGACCCTGTACTATGGGTGTCAGACATCTGATATACATACACAAATAAATACATTTTTTTTGTAAATACATACATATATAGATAAACAACACCCAGACACAAAGCTAACACAAGTGCTCATCACACCAATGTTTACCCTGGGCGGGAATCGAACCCGCAACACGCTGCACAGCAGTCGATCGCTCAGCCACTGCGCCAACCGTGTCGTCA
Source organism: Charanyca ferruginea (assembly GCA_947361185.1). Classification (NCBI taxonomy): domain Eukaryota; kingdom Metazoa; phylum Arthropoda; class Insecta; order Lepidoptera; family Noctuidae; genus Charanyca; species Charanyca ferruginea. The sequence continues at coordinate 23,048,145 of OX376069.1, read as the reverse complement.
TTAAAAGTGAATATTGCCAGTGTCATTACCTATCTTGTATTACACACGTCTCAAACTCAAAAACGCGCTTCGGTGCGCGGTCGCAGTACTAGCCAGCTACCTACCGGCCCCACGGGTGCCGCGCATGCGCCCTAAACTCGCGCCGCTGCCGCCGGTGACGCCGCTGCCGCCGCTGGCGTCCCGCGCGCTCAGACCCGAGCCAGTCGCGCGCGCCCGCTTCAACGCGAACACATATTATTTTTCATCCCACCATCTCGGAAAGAGTATTTTTAATCTTCAATATCTGAGTGGAAAAGCCGTTTTTATTCTCTAGAGGATAAAGTAAATTTATCTTCAATATCTGAGTGGAAAAGCCGTTTTTATTCTCTAGAGGATAAAGTAAATTGAATTTAGAACATCGTGTGCACTAAGTTTGTGAATTAAAAAAAAACATTAAACCTATTTACTGCTACCTCTATGGTGCCGAATATATCATACAACTTTTTTTTAATTTGTTAAAAACTCAGACTTTGTAAACGTTTTTTTTTTGCATTTAGTCATTTCCTCGCTGAGGTGGAATGAAAAGTTACGTGTTGCACTCGAGTGCAAAGATTTTTCACCTCGTGCTCTTTTGATTCCCTCGCTAACGCTCAGGATTCTAATTTTGAATCACTCGCTGCGCTCGTGATTCAATTTTAGAATCCTTCGCTTGCTCGGTCATCAAAATTGAACACGCGGTTAAAAAGCAACTTTGCACTCTTGTATAACAAATAACTATTTCACTTCTCTTGCTCAAAAAGGCCGTCATTGTAGCATACCAGATCGGGGATAAAATAGCATTTAATCCTCTAGGGGAAAAAGAAGTTTTTTTTTTTAATTTTTGTGTGTCAAATATGACAATGAGCCTATAAAAACGAAAAAGTCTTTAGTCATAAGTATCATGAATAAAAACTCGACTTATTACTGTTTCATAAAAAAAGAACCTCATTTTAATTTTGAAAATGGAACTAAAATCGGCGATCTCTGGTAGAATGCATGCAATGTGTTGCGACTACAGAAGAAACGAAAACAAATATTTCATATTGTATTGGATTGTTTTATTTTCTCGCAATCGTAGTGAAAAGTATAGTGTAACACACGGCGCTAAAACCCATTAAAACTCGGTTTCTATTTACTCCTTCGCTAAAGCTCGGGAGTAAAACTACCTCGTATATAATGGGTAATTTTAGCTCCTTATATAACAATCTACTGTCATGTCCCTTCCGCGGATCTCGTTCACTCCCGTCAATTTTGTGAAGTGATAGAAAATATATATAAATAGTTTTGCAAGTTGTTGAGTCATTGTGTGTGTCGATATTAAACTGTTTTCGTGTCATAAACTGTCGTTTTACTGAATAGGTAGGCCCACGCCATCATCCTCTCGCCTTTATACTTGTCTTTTTCCAACTATGTTGCTAACCAGTTTTCGTTCCGACCATGCCAGTCGAATGCAGCAGAATATCAGTATTATAGATGGAGTATCTGCTTATCTGACCACCACAACCTTGATACTGGCCTACTGGGTAACACGATACACCTTGGTTTTTTGTCAAACTCGCGGGCTTCTGATTACCTAACGGGTTTACGTGGGTATACGCACGACATATTTATGTAAGCATAGTAACAACTACCAAACTCCGAACTGCTACTGAGAAATTGCTAATGGAAAATCCTAAGAACACTTCGCCCAACCTGGAGTCGAACCCAGGAACTCGTGATCAGCAGTCGTCCACGACCGTGAGACCAAAGAGGGCAGTATAGTAGATATATTATGACTACCTGCTCACCATACAGCTTGCTAAACTGTACTATACCAAGGACCAATAACATTTTATGATATTAGCCATTCGTTCCGCAATCATATTTTTATGAACGATTTCAAAATTTCTATCCCAAAGCAATTTCAAACTGTTTTAATAATTTACCGACGATTCCATAAAGTTTTCTATTTAAATATTTTTTCAACATGCAATGTATTGTACCATTTTATACATTTTGTTTATATTTAAAATTAATTGAATTGATACCCACTACTGGATCTTTAAAAGTAAGACGAATTATAGGCGGAGAAGACGCTGACGAGGCTAAATACCCATACATCGTCAGACTGCAATGTAAAGTTATATTTCTTGACACAATCTCGAAAGAAGACACTGTTGAATATAGACCCATGTGTACGGGCGCTGTTATTACGCCTACTTGGACACTAACTGCTGGTCATTGTTTAATTCAATCAAGGCCGAATGACCCGAAAAAAAAAATCTTACAAGTCGTAATATACGGACCATGGAATAACGTAACTATTAGCAAAATTATAAATACTATTTCACACCCTGCTTACAAAACCAGTTTCAGAATCAGATACTTTCTGACTAATGACATAGGTTTAAGTAGACATGAACCAATCAGTTTAAAGCAGTATGCACGCTTGAGCGCGTTAGATTACACAACTGTGATTGGTCAAGAAGTCATCCTGACTGGTCACGGAATGACAAATTCTTCCGTAGAGTCTGTACCAATTGTAAATGATACTACGACGCTGAGGAAGCCTTTACAAGTACTAGATGGCTTAATAGTGCAGTGTGAAAGGGACGATCCGTCGTCAAAAGGAATGATGTGTGTAGCAAGGCGGTGTGGCAAGCTGTCTGGCTTATGTCCAGGGGACTCCGGTGGGCCGGTACTTCATTCCTCTGGTGTGGTTGGCGTAAACTCTGTTGCTTCGTATTCTGGTATACAATTCTGCAGCCTAAAACCATATCTGCCATTTTATAAGGTTGTAGGTATTACACCAACTAGCCCATACATCGATTGGATAAGTGTTACTATAAATAATGAATTTCTAGCACACAAGAATAATGACACTACAAAAAAGTAAGATATGGGCATGACACTGACTTTTTTTTTTTGTTAAATACAATAGAAGCCAATCTGCGTCAGGGATGCACTGTCGCTATCGAGTAATTTAACTGCTTTGGGCACACGGTTTTCACTAGAATTTGTTACATGTTTTTTTCTAGAGCTCATATGGGGCGGCATTTAATTTCGCCCAAAGAAAAGAGATAATCTGTTAGAATGATATCTTCTAAATTACATATTTCGCTATCCGAAAATTTAGCCCTGCTCAATAGTATTGCTGCCTGCTGTTCGATACTATTGATTTTGGCTTACAGTGGTTGGATAAAATGCGGTGGGTTTGTCTCAATCAAAAAACTTTTATACAAAAAAGTCAACAGGCTTCAAAATTTTGAAACTGATAAATAACTTTAGTACAGAACACATGACTTTAGTTTCGGAAGTCGGTGCTTTGTTTTGTTTTTTGTTTTGTATTGCCACCGACTTCCGAAACTAAAGTCATGTGTGTTTTGTACTAGTACCAAATCCATGAAGAAACGGCAACACAGTCGAAGAATCTAAACTTAAAACAACATCTATGTATAATTTTTTGCTTTCTGTCGACTTTTTTTAAAATGTGCTGAATTAATTTCAATGAAATTTATATTGGAACACCCCTGAGGCACACCCTAATCCTTTACAAAAATAATTTTCAAAATCGCTTTACATTTGTTGGAGAAATCGCGTAACAAATATACAAAAACAGACAGTCGAATTGAGAACCTACTTCTTTTTGAAGTCGGTTGAAAAATATTAATCATTGTAGTTATCAACAAACAAAGTTCTTAGCATTGGTTAATATGTACTTATGTGATAACATTGAAAATAAATAGCTACAAAGATACTGTATTCATTTATTAAGGCTGAGGTCCGTGTGGTGTCGGACGTAAAGAATAGCACCATCCCATATCTTCCCGTGGGTGTCGTAGGAGGCGACTAAGGGACTTACCAGAGAATGGGCAGCAGCATTCTCTGTGCCTTTATAACAACCATACTGCGATCGCCACTCCGCCATAGCGTGGCGATTATGGCAAAACTCCACCTTGGGGAGGAGGAGGGAGGAAGATGATAATGAAGGCTGAGGTCAGATGGTTAACTTCTGACGCTAAGTTGTTCAAAATACGACAACGCGCGATATTCTGTGACATTGTAATCGCCATGACATTGTATTTTGCCTTTTTGTAATGTTTCCGGAAGAAGGTAGGGGTAATGTTATTGGGACATAGGTAGGTACTCCAGTCTTCAAAAAAAAATGCTTTAAAAATTACAGAAAAGTAAAGTTGTCATTGGTGTGCAAACATTTATAGTATAGTTCTCTGTACTAAACGTGTATTTAGGTACAGACGCCAGCAGGTCAACCTACCCGAAACTGTCACATTTTCCCAATCAATCTTGAACCTTATTCTTTAACCATAAAGTTGAAAATCAATTAAAGAAATGGGACAGATTGTAGTAGCTTGAGGTGCTGGCGTCTGTACATTTGGTTAGACTCGATGCCGAGTCTTATTACTCACATATACACGAGGCGCAGACGCATATACTTTTCACCCTGCGTCCGGGACGGGTCCATATTGGCTCGCCTAAAGTTCTTTACCCGACATTGTACTTCTTAAGGATTTGTAATCCGAATGATCACTCTTCCTAAAATTTTTCATCCTAAAGTTTTCATTCATACAATTTGTAGTGCTACCGGCGTTGTTCATAACACTCATGTTTCCGAAAATTGTAATTAATTGTATCATTGATGTAAATATAATTAAGCTCCTAATGTTTTTTATCATAATGTGTTCTATCCCTAAACATAATAATTACCATAATATTTTCACTCATGCGCAGAAAGAAACATTTACCCAGTGTAATAAAAAATATATGTGGGTAGAAGATATTTATAGTTTTAATTTGAGTAAATGTAAAAGTAAATGTAATATATTTTCAAAAATAACATACGCTAAGCGTCTTTCAATTGAAAAAATGTTATCCACGTTGTTAGAAACCAACAAAACAACACATTGATCATGCATCTTATCATCATGCATCATGCAAGCGAGCATGCAGCAGGCATAGTTTCAGTCACGGCTCCGGCGTTGCGGGGCTCCGGCGGTCCCACGCGAGCTTATCGTCGCAGATGGTATTCACGCTCACCACCTGCTCCTCAGCTCACGGGCCGCCTCGCCCCTTCACGCCTACGCAGATTTAAATTACACTCTAGGGGTAGGGCAGACAAGACTACGTGGAGTCGGTTTCGCAGCGATTCGTTTCTGTCATTAACTTTGGTAGCACAACATATTACTTTTACCAACGAGTGTAGTGAATTAATAATAGTGTAAAAGATGGTTATGTTGAGAAAATATAGGATTGAATGCTTCGGAATTATGAACATTAGAGACAGAGTAGTTAGGAATTGTGATTGTTAGGATGAAAAATGTTAGGAAGAACATTTTCGGATTTTCAATTATCGGAGTTGAAAATTTAGGTGAACTTTGGCGCACCCGTCCGGGACACTACGGGCGGAATTCACCGTTCACATCGTAAACCGAGTTCAATGAAACGAAGTTCTGCTTGATCGAGTTTAGCCGTTGGTTTTGATCTCGGTTCACGTCAAACGGATTTCACCGGGTACATTTTGATCGTGTTTACGAAAACTAAGTTTAATTTGACATAGAATGTAAATGTCATCAGTTCGTCACAATCATAGACAAATTGCAATGCGTTTTGCAGTTGCTATTTATGTGGTAGCGACATAATGCGGTTAATTATGGATTTGAATAGACATTTCAGCACGTCAGGGTGACCCCAAAGCCTTTCACAAGAACGAATAAAAATATTATTGATTATTAATAAACTAGCTGAGGAGGAGCAAGCAATATTCAGCTTCTTGCAGCTTCAATATTCTGTGCTATACTAGCACAGAATATTGAAGTTGCAAGAGGAAAGAGAGAAAGAAATGCTGAACCAAGAGAATTAAGTAAAAACAGCCCAAAGAACAATAAAACTAGAAACGTTAGAAATACAATTCAGGAAATTAAAAGAATAGTTATATACATACAATTGTTTTATTTACATATTAATTTAAAAATTCATTCAAAATTCAGTTTTTAAAAAAATACAATTATTTCATTAAATATATACATACATAAGTAATTTAAATTATTTTTACATAGATTGATGACCATGATGAACAATCATGGGCTGATTGAGCCAATTTAAAGGTAGGTAGGTACATATTATTTATATTGTCAGGTAATCCATTTAAGGTAAAGTAGATACTCATTTTGCTAATCTGAAAAAGTACAAAATATTATTGCATTTGTTACTGCCATGGTATGCTGTAGTAGTTGTACCTGTTTTGTACAGATCTAGCAACATTTAATTTTTATTTAGTATCCAGTATCGTACCGCATTCGCAAGTCGTCAGTTCGTCATCCTAAGTGCGCGTATTTACAATAAGGTCCATCATCTGATCAGTATTTACACATTAAACAAATTCACTCTTAAAACTAAATTATTTGATTGGTTGCAAAATCTGTCTTACGACAACACCGAAATCTTGTTAACGATCGCTGTATAATATCTATTTCTATTTTTATCTAATAAACTGTTACACGTTTCCGTATAAGCTATATTATTTGTCTGTAAGTATTAGTTGTTGATCATCTCAGAGAAGGAACTATGGCTCCTGAGATACAAGTATGTATTTACTTAGTTTAGGAGTCAACTTGTTCATTTACATTTCGATTGTTCACTGTTTGTACAATTATACTGTTTTATTCGCTTATACAATGTTACTTTGTGTTAAATGTATGTACAAATAAATAACTATTATTATTATTATTATTATTATTTATTACTAGTTTCTGCTCACGATAACGTCCGTGTGAATGTCGGTTATCGCGGATGCAGACAAAGTTGTAAAAAGTAAAAGTAGCCTATATCCTTCCCCAGGGTTCAAGGTATCGGTTTAGCCATTTCATCGTGGGAGCGTAACAGACAGAGCTTGGCTCTGAAATTAAAAACTTAAAAAAAAAAAATCCTCTGGTATCAAATTCTACTTGTGTCTGGTGGATCTCATCTGGTAACTCTGGAAAATAGATGTGTCGTGGTCGGAGGGAAGCAATAGCTGCGCAAACATTGAGCACAGTTCTGTGTGCAGTAGAAGTGCTAAATTCACATAAATCATCAGCAGTAATTGGATAGCAAGCAGTTGCATTGAAATGTAGAGCACAAAGCACTTGATTCATAGGAAACACGCTGTTATTTCTGAAATAAAAATAAGAAGCGATTAGAAAGTTATAGACATGACATGTAAAGGCAAACAATTCAAAATAAAACATGTTTTGATACTTACATATTTGAAGGAAACTCTATTTTATCTTCAATAGATTATAGATTCCAATACAGACAGAACTGTGGGTTTCGTGAAGCGAAATCTAGTTACAAAGTCTTTGTTATCAAGGGTGTCGAAATAATAATAATAATAATATGTGGGGACAATTTCACATACGGCCATCTGACCCCAAACTAGGGAGACCCTGTACTATGGGTGTCAGACAGCTGATATACATACACAAATACATTTTTTTTTTGTAAATACATACATATATAGATAAACAACACCCAGACACAAGGCAAACACAAGTGCTCATCACACAAATATTTACCCTGGGTGGGAATCGAAATGTTTTTCTCTCGCGCGTACCCATCTTGGACGACGAACGAACAAATAACTCTTCATCGTATGTTTCGTCAAATGTTAGTTAGCACTCTTTTCATTTATGTTATTTTATTGTTGTTTATAGTTTGAAGTATTGAATTATTAAGTATTAATTATTGACAGGTCTTGATCGCGTTTAAACACGTTAAACATCCGAAATCGGGCGTTCCGAATGTAAACCGAGTTCAGCTTGAACTGAGTTCCCATTTTGTTGGTGAAATGCCTTTTTTTACTTGATCTGAGGTGAAATGCAACTTTGAATGCTGAACTCTGTTTAACGCGTAAACCGAGTTCAGCTTGCATTGATCGCGTTTAATAAAAACGGTGAAATAATAAAACAGTAAAAAACTGTCTGTACATTGAAACTATTAAAAAAAAAATGAGTGGGGTTTAGAAACAGTAATAGTGCAAGAATCCAAAAAAAAATTCTGCCTGTTTGTCTGTTTGTTTGTACACGCTAATTTTCTTAACTACTGGACGGATTTGAATGATTTTTTTTGTTGTTGTATAAGTATTAAGTCTGGGCAACATATAGGAACACCTGATGTAGGACCGCAACAGACCAGCTAAACTATAAGGCCTCTGCCTCAAATCTTGCGGGCAGCGGGGCGGCGGCGGCGCGGCGGCGGCAGGATCTAATGCGTAAAATCAAATGGACCGGCCCTTGAAAACAGCGGCGCGGTAGCGGCGCGGGGGCGGGCAACGAGCGGTGCACTCCAGTCAAGTAGTGACCGCCCGCGCGTCTGCATTGCTGTGTTGTGCAATTTATTTTTAGCGTTAGGAAATAAATTTGAATCAAAAAGATGTTGTCGCCGTTGTTCAAACATTTCGTTCACGAATAAAAACAAATATCTCGACACAACCACGAACACAACACTACGCCGCTATAGTGCCACGCGATCGGCCCGCTCGTTTCGAGAACGGGTCTGTGTTGCTCGCCCCGCCACCGCGCCGCCGCCGCCGCCGCCCCGCTGCCCGCAAGATTCGAGGCAGAGGCCTAAGAGATACAAAAATGGTATCATAGCAAAAATTGTTCCACATGATGAGCATTTTGTGTTGAGAGAATAAATTTGAAGATCTTGAACACCCGATGTGGAACTACAAGAGCCCAGCTACACGATAACACATATAGGAATGACGTCTTAGCAAAAGTTGTTCGGTCTGATGGGCATTTCCTGTTGACTTATAAAAACCGAAGATCAGAAACATCTGATGTGGAAATCAAAGCTATCACTAATTTCACTGTATATTATAAAATAATATAAGCTGGGAGTACCCCCACGCGGTGAAGGCGGTAACAGTTTAGGACTGATTTTTGATGACGATGGTATATCATTGAAAATTTGACTCTACTGGCCAAACTCCCATTTATTTTTCTATTTTATGAAATAAATATGCCTTTGGGCTTATGTTATTTGAGTGTTTAATTTCCTTTTCCATTTATCTTCGTGAGGTAGCCTACCCGGTAACGCAGGGGAGCAGTCACTTAGATTTTAATTGATCAGGTATCTTCACAATAAAACTATAACCATGCCTAGAAAGAGGTCAAATCATTCCCAATGTTCCAAAGGAGCTAAAAGATTGAGGATTCCAAGAATCTACCGAAGAGCGTCAGGACTTCAGGAGTGACTTGATGCTGTTCGAGAACATCAGGCTGCAACTCGCTACGTGGAAACCTCTTCAGATCGCGAACACCCCTGCGTTCTCAGCGTATTTACGCATCCACACCCAGGTCTCTAAAGACCAGTGAAGAATATGATGCGCGACTGACCGCTGATCGTGAACGTCATGCATTGTTGACAAATTATGGATGAAAGTCTCCAAAAAATTATTATTATTATTATTGTCTCGCGAGTCGGAGACGTTCACGGATAGATAATTGCGCAGATCTTCAATTAAGACGAACCCGTTGTCGCTGGCATAAGCAACAGGATCCGCGTACGAAGTCGCGGTCAGAAGCTAGTATTCAAATAAATAAATATCATGGCTGAAGTTTTGAGCATAATTATATGGAGGAATATGTAGTAAACAAGGTATGGGAGATATTCAATGCTGGATTTATTCGAGTATCCGATACTTTAAATAAGTAGGTACTTGCATGACTCTTAATTTCTATGCCAGTATATCTGGAGGAACTTTGACTCCTAATATACAGGCTTTTGGCCTAGTTTAGGAGCAATTAGTTTGCTCTTTAACATGACCCTGTTGTACAATCTTTTTTAAATACTAGTGTACTTGTGTATGTTTTTCTGTGTACAAATAAACATTTATTATCGTTTATTACTTACTCAATAACGTTAATTGACTAGTTTCTTTATTGCCAGACATATTCCGTGGGCCAATTTTAGAGCTAGACGTTATAAAGGTAAGTTCGGACCTTTGTAGGGTCTCGGGGAAGTTCAGACCGATAATTAACTATTCTCAGTGTCATTATCTATCTACCTTGTCTTTTTCCAACTATGTTGGGATCGGTTATCAGACCAGCCAAATGTAGTAGAATATCAGTAGTTTACATGGAGCATCTGCTAGTCCGGGGGGAGTCTAACACCTCACTCCCCCCCCTGACCCGAGAAGTGGCCCGCTGCAGCGGGTCGGCACCAGCCGGGGGTTGCGGAAGTATCTCCAGTTCCCGCGACCCCCGACGTAGGTGTGAGATGGAACATGGTTGGGGTGGTTTTTAGTCAGTAAGAGTCTGACAGACCCCTCCGCCCGCCCCAGGGCGGAGGACATCCATCAGGATTTTCCACCCCGTACCAAAAAAAAAAAAAAAAAAAAAAAAAAAAAAAAAAAAACTGCTATTCTGATCACTTACACCTTTGACACTGGTTACACGATACACCTTGGTTGGTTGTCAAACTTTCGAGCTTCTGACATTCCAACAGGTTTACGTGGGTGTATACGCACTGCACATTTATTTGACGACAGTAAACGACACGACGAAACGGTTGGCGCAGTGGTTAAGCAAACTACTGCTTCGCAGCGTGTTGCGGGTTTGGATCCCGCCCAGGGTAAATATTTGTGCGATGAGTCCTTGTGTTTGCCTTATTTTGGTTGTTGTATACATATTTATATACGTATCAATTTATGTATTTGTGTATGTATATCAGCTGTCTGACACCCATCGTACAGGGTCTGCTTAGTATGGGGTCCGATGGCCGTGTGTGAAATGTCCCCAATATTTTGAATTTACAGTTTATAAATATATAACTATACGTCAATACGATGTACCTTGCATAAAAATCACTATACTGAAGTATGTAGTAGTGTCATACTAAAAACACCGGGCTGTAACTGAGAAATTCTTAATGGAAAATCCCAAGAGCACTTTACTCGACCCGGAAGTCAAACCCAGGGACCCACGATCAGCAATCGTCCACAACCGTGAGACCATAGAGAACGTGAGAACTGCTGGTCATTGTTGAAAAGAAAGAGTACATACATGTCTTTTAAAAGAAGTGGTACATGGATCGAAGGCATCAATACTCTTATTGTCTTTAGAAATTTCAAGTCGATACAATTATCGACACAATTGTCGATTATTATTTTCAGTGTATCTATACTTAATATTATAAAACTGAAGAGTTTGTTTGTTTCTTTGTTTGGTTGAACGCGCTAATCTCAGGATCTGCTGGACCGAATTGAAAAATTATTTTTGTGTTGGATAGTCCATTTATCGAGGAAGGCTATATAGGTCCATGCAAAGCCGGGTCGGGTTGCTAGTAATACATATTTTATCAATATCAGATCAGTCTTCACGAGAACTGCATGTTTGGTGTAAGTTAATATTGCTCGGTGCTCGCGTGATGTAAAACTTACTTTGTTCAAGGCTTATTGCCAATCGTTTTACACAAGCAGCCTGTGGGTGAGTGTAACTCACCGAGCTGCTAGTGCGCTATGAATCCAATATAATAATATATTTAGGTTGCTGTTGCGGCTGCCTCGTTTTTGTAGCGCGTCTGGCATGTTTGCTGAGGCGCGTACAGACGGCTTCCATGCAGTCATGCGTACAAGAGCTGCGTCTCTGCGACAGCGTCTGCGAGGCAGTAGCAACAGAATCCTGCAAATGATTGCCGCTAAACCGGACTGCCCAATCCAAAACAAATGGATGCGTATTTTAATAGGTGTAATGTAGATGTCTGATTATTTATTAAGTTAATTTAATTTAATGATGACTATTTTAATTATTTTGATAAATTATTGAATTGGAATTTAGTATTATAGCTTTAGGTAAACATTGTTACTAACCCTTATATGAGTGCAAACTTGAAATAAATGATTTAATAATAATAAAACTTAACATACATTAGTTTACACAGACATAATGTTGGTGCACTTTGAAATAGCTGCAGTGATTTTTCTCAATTTTTTCCTACTTTTCTAATGAAATGTTACAAAATCCTATCATTTTAAAGAAAAACGATGCAACTTGTATTTAACATTAAGTGTTCTGTCTTTTATATAAAGATTATTAACAATAAATTAATAATTTTTATATAAAATAGAAAACAAATAAAACTTTAATTCGCTTTACTGAAAAGTAGTCATTTTAAAGTTGTATCAGTTTTCATCGAAGGCACAGAATTATATACGTCAATACGATGTACCTTGCATAAAAAACACTATACTGAAGTATGTAGTAGTGTCATACTAAAAACACCGGGCTGTAACTGAGAAATTCTTAAAGGAAAATCCCAAGAACACTTTACCCGACCTGGAAGTCGAACCCAGGGCCCCACGATCAGCAGTCGTCCACGACCGTGAGACCATACAGGCCAGTAGATATTCATTCCATTCGTCCTGCAATCATATTTTTATGATCGATTTCAAAATTTCTATTCCAAAGCAATTTCAAATGGTTTTCATAATTTACGTACGATACAATAAAACTTTATTTTAAAATATTGCTTCAACATGCATTGTATTCTAAAAATTTTATTTCATTTTGTTTATATTTAAAATTAATAGAATTGATACTCACTACTGGATCTCTATAAGTAAGACGAATTAGAGGCGGCGGCGGGCTGACGAGGATAAGTACCCATACATCGTAAGACTGCAATATAAAGTTATATTTCTTGACACAATCACGAAAGAAGACACTGTCGAATATAGACACACGTGTTCGGGTGCTGTTTTAACGCCTACTTGGACACTAACTGCTGGCCATTGTATTTCACTATTAAAACCAGAAGCAAAGAGAGCGTTAGTTATAATATACGGACCTTGGAATAACGTAACTATTTGCAAAATTATAAATACTGTTTTACACCCTGCTTTAAAACTCAGTGCCTTATTATACTTTGTGGCCAATGACATAGGTTTAATTAGACATGAACAAATCAGACTGAAGCAGTACGCACGTGTGAGCGCGTTAGATTACACAACTTTGGTTGGTCAAGAAGTCATTCTGGCTGGTTACGGAATGACAACTTCTTCCGTAGGGTCTGCACCAATTGTAGATGATATTACGACGCTAAGGAAGCCTTTACAAGTACTACTAGATGGCTTAATTGTGCAGTGTGAAAGGAATGATCCATCAAAGGGACGGAGCATGTGTATAGCAAGGCGGTGGGGCAAGTTGGCCAGTATATGTAAGGGGGACTCCGGTGGGCCGGTGCTTCATTCCTCTGGTGTGGTTGGCCTGCACTCTTTCGACTCGCGGCAATCTCATCAACCATACCAACCATTTTATAATGTTGGAAGTGCCAATCGATGTATGGACAAAAACTTGTCCATACATCGATTGGATAAGTGCTACCATTAATAATCAACCAGTAAACAAGAATAATGAGACTACACAAAAGTAAGATATGGACATGTTACTGAAAATTTTTCTTTTTGTTTTGTTAAATACAGTAGAAGCCAATCAGCGTCAGGGATGCACTGGCGCGAAATTTCACTTTGATTACTTTTCGCACGCGGTTTTTACTAGAGTTTGTTACGTTTTTGCCAGAGCTAATAAGGTGGCATTTAACTTTACCCGACGAAAAGGGATAAACTGCTAAAATTATATCTTCTTAACTACATATTCCTATATCCTCAAAGTTTCAGCGATGCTAAACAGTCTTGCTGCCTGCTATTTGATGCTATTGATTCTGGCTTACAGCGAAGTTACAGAGGCTGGATACAATGCGGCGGGTTTGTCTCAATAAAAAACATTAATCATTGTTATTATATTATATTATTATTGCTATGCATCAAAAACAAAGTTTTTAGCATTGGTTAATATGTACTTACGTGATAACATTGAAAAGAATTCGCTACAAAGATACTGTATTCATTTGTTAAGGTTAAGGTCAGATGATAAACCGTTGACGTTAAGTTGTTAAAATATGACAACACGCGATATTTTGGGACATTGTAATCGCGCGTTAAGTGCAAGTCATCTGTCCTTAGCCTTATCGGCACGAATTTCTACTGGCAATAAGTATTTTATGAAATGTTCAGCGGTTTTATAAAGGACTAGCTTCTGCCCGCGACTTCGTACGCGGATCCTGTTGCTTATGCCAGCGACAACGGGGTCGGCAAAATCGAAGATCTGAAACGTCTGATGTCGAATTCTAGGAGCCCGGGGACGGGAAAACAACGGGATGCGCGAGACGATTCGAGACGTTCAAAAAGTACAATTTTGAATCATACCTCCGATGGCGGAACATGTGGCGTAGTCAATCATAGGAGTATACGTAAATGCACTCCGTTCCTTATCAACCCAAGGACGGTCGCCATGCCCTACGCTACGGCTATATCTTGAGACACATCCGATTCTTCAGATGACATCGACATTCTGTTCAGAGAATGTCGAAGTCGATCAGAATTCAAACGTTCGTTGCGCTCTTCTTCTGTCTCTTCATGCCGTACTCCAGCAATTCTTTCTCTCTCACTTTCGAACTGATTATAAATATTTTGTTGTGTGCGTGTTCGGGACAATGTATGATAATCTCGATCAGCAGTTAGTCACGCATCACGTTCATCACTCGTTTCAAAAGACCTGTTAGTAGATGTGCGAATACGCTGAGAACTCAAGCGTGATTCTGTATCGGTAAACGTTTCCGATTCGTGAGACAATGCATGTCGCTCACGATCAGCGGACAGTCGCGCATCACGTTCCGCACTTGTCTGTAGACACCTAGAAGCAGATGCGTGGGTACGCTGAGACATCAAGCGCAATTCCCTATCTGTGAACGTCTCCGACTCGCGAGACAATGCGTGACGTTCACATCAGCGGTCAATCGCGCATCACGTTCCCCACTTGTCTCTAGAGACCTAGAAGTCGATGCGTAGATACGCTTGGAACTCAAGCGCAATTCTCTATCCGTGAACATCTGCGACTCGCGAGACAATGCGTGACGTTCACGATCAGCGGTCAGTCGCGCATCACGTTCCCCACTTGTCTCTAGAGACCTAGAAGTCGATGCGTAGATACGCTTGGAACTCAAGAGCAATTCCCTATCCGTGAACGTCTCCGACTCGCGAGACAATGCATGACGTTCACGATCAGCGGTCAGTCGCGCATCATATTCTTCACTGGTCTCTAGAGACCTGGATGTAGATATGCGTAAATACGCTGAGAACGCAGGCGTGCTTCGCGATTTGAAGAGGTTTCCACGGAGCAAGTTGCAGCCTAATGATCTCGAACACGCATCAAGTCTCTCCGACGCTCTTCGGTAGATTCTTGGGAACTTATGATCCTCAATCTTTTAGCTCCTTTGGAATATTGGGAAAGATTTGACCTCTTTCTAGGCATGGTTATAGTTTTATTGTAAGATACCTGATCAATTAAAATCTAAGTGACTGCGTTACCGGGTAGGCTACCGTGTCACGAAGATAAATGGAAAAGGAAATTAAACACTCAAATAACATAAGTCCAAAGGCATATTTATTCGATAAAATAAAAAAATAAATGGGAGTTTTGTTTTGAGTTTGGGAGGCCAGTAGGGTCAAATTTTCAATGATATACCATCGTCATCAAAAATCAGTCCTAAACTATCACCGCCTTCACCGCGTGGAGGTACTCCCAGCTTATTATAATATACAGTGAAATTAGTAATGACTTTACAGTGAAATTTTAATAATTACAGCTTTGATTTCCACTTCAGATGTTTCTTATCTTCGATTTTTATAAGTCAACAGGAAATGCTCATCAGACCGAACAACTTTTACTAAGACGTCATTAATATATGTGATAAGGTGTAGCTGGGCTCTTGGAGTTCCACATCAGGTGTTCCAGATCTTCAAATTTATTCTCTCAGCAGAAAATGCTCATCACTTGGAACAATTTTTGCTACGGTACCATTTTTAACCGACTTCAAAAAGGAGGAGGTTATCAATTCGAATGTTTTTTTTTGTTTTGGAACGAAGTTCCTTATCGCGCGTTGTAAAAGGGGGCTAGACGGAAAAAATTCTTACGAAAAGTTGTCACGACACTTTTTTGCTATTTTTATTACTTCACAAACGCAGACAATTCGAACAGAAAAATTGAATCGTTGGAACTGTCAAATAGAGTTTATTATTAGTTGAATGGCGGCTTTTCTATGAAAATATTGGAGCGAATTAAAACCTTATTTTTACACATTAACCGTGAAATTCGGTTGCACATAGCTCCTATTGTCCGGTCGGGCACCAGCCTATACGTTTCTCAGAATAATTTTATCATACCTAGTTTGGTAAAATTTCAATTTTTAACCGTTTACGTTTACAAAATAAAGTCCGAATTCGCTTTTCGTAGAATATGTTTATGTATTTAAAGGCGGCGCGGCGAACTCTTTGAACTAGGTACCTACGGCGATATGTTTAGTACCTAAGTTTATTCGCTCAAATAGTGGCGGTACCTACCTCAATGACATCGGAATTATCATTGCGTGATAATTCCGATGATAACGACCTACGAGATAAATCCACCTTTCACTGTGAGACTGTGTGGATTGTGAAAACGAGTGTAAATTTTAAGTCGATAATTAAGCCATAGAATACGTAGGTTAGGTAGGTAGGTAGTTACTGTACCTACTTCTATGTTTTGTTTAGTAGGTACCTATTGAAAGTTTGGGTTTGGTAATCATGAGCTTTCTATCGGTCGCGGTCGTCAGTAGGTAACCACTGCACCTTATCGCTCTAGGTCACAGAGTACTTTTCTCTAGGTTTTACTAGCGACAATAATATTTTTTTTTATTTGATTAAAATGTTTTGGTTTAAATTAAGCCAGTGGGAGCTTAGGTGGGTACCTAGGTAGGTAGTGGTACTTACTTTTATCATTGGCGAATTATTTGTAGTTGTAAGTAGGTAAGTGAGTAGGTACTCTTTTGCTAGAAAAAGAAAGGCAGGCAGGCGTAGGTACCTATAGGTGCTATAGGTAACCTATTTAAATAAATTAGAGCTATTCACAAACACAGTTTTAATCAACTTTGGCTTAATTAAAAAACTTACCTATTAGGTATAAAATTTACACTTCCCTGTATCGAAGCAACTGCTCAATATGGAGTCCATTTCGCTCGATACATAAACGGGCACGTTTAATTAAATTGTCTTTTAATTACATTATATTTGTTAATAATAAAAAAAATATTATTATAACTTAAAAAAAATAAAATTTTATTACAATTCCTTCACTAATTAATCGAAAGGAACTTCGTTCCATCCGGGTGTCCCTTGACACCTCTCAAGTTTTTTTTTTTTTTTTATGTATGTTCGCGCATAACTCTGTCATATATATATGGATTAGCCCTGAAAAGTACTGTTGGTTAGCTCTGAGAAGAACTTTTGCGTAGGTGTAGTTTTAAGAACAAAATCTAATAAAAACGCACGAAAATTATTCGCCCACTTCGCAACGCGCCAAATCAAATCAAATCAAATCAAATTTATTCGTAAATGTAGGTTTCAATACATTAGCATTTAAGGTCTTATAATAAGATGGTAAGTTCGCTACATTTTGCTCGAGAGCATACAAATAATAACAAAAGTTAGTTGTGTCGAAAGATCAGACACAACATTTAAAATTAAATAATTCAATTACTTACATACCAACATAATTATTCATTTATTCCTTACGATATTTATTATACAATTACCAATGTCGAAATATTAATAGTCAAAATGTAATATTGTAAAAAAAAAACTAAAATAAAACAAAATCTAAATGTGCAGCAGAAATCGTAATATTTTAATTTCGCCATAACTTCTAAATCAAACGTTCAATTTTAATCATTCCAAGACCGAATATTATCTACATAAACTCTACTTAGTGATGAAATACTTTATTTTGATAAGGATTAATAGCATGAGTAAAATAAACGCGTTTAAATGTAGTCCAAAAAAAAATGAAGATTTTTAAATAACGAAATGGTTGTTGTGCCTCACTCGACATAGACAGACATTGTGTGTCGCGGCCTTTTTTGTAGATATTTATAAGATCAATTAATTAGAACATTTTATGGTTCTATATTTTATAGTTTAGGCAGCGTACGCAAAATAAGTAACTTTTCTGGTTGATTTTTTACACCTTGTGGCCGAAAAACCCAAATATCTTACGGAACCCTATTTTTCTCCAAAATAAAATATAGCCTATGTTACTCGTGGATAACGTAGCTTTCGAATGGTGAAAGAATTTTTAAAATCGGTCCACTAGTTTTTGAGCCTATTCATTACAATCAAACAAACAAACAAAGTTTTCCTCTTTATGGTATTAGTGTAGATGGCAATAAAATTAAAAATGAAATATATTTTTCTTATCATTTTCTATTCGATTTCAAAATAATGGTTTCTTTTTATGGCTAACAAGTCAACGACCTATCGATCACCGCCGTCTAAAAATATCTGCAATACAAAAGGCCTCGCTTTTTAGTTGACAATAAAATAAAGCCTAGAGCAGTCAGGAGTATGTAGCTTCCTATCAGAGGAAGAATTATAAGAATCAAACCAAATGCTTGCAAATTCTTACTTTCTGTTACCTGTCTACTGTTTCTTGTGCTACCTTAATGTTGTCAGTAAAAACTTTTAATTGGTCTTCAGTCACTAACTGTGTAGCTAGCTGTAAGTTTTAGTTAGTTTTATAAATTTTAAATCATAAGTGTACTTTGCTATATTTAGGTGTAGAAATTTGAAAAAATAAGTAAGGAAAAGAAAACTAATCAACGTTATGCCGAAACCCCGGCCAGACTGTTGTAAACAAACCCTCCACATCGGTCTCCACCGGCGGTTTACAACAGTGTAAACACTCGTTTGCAACAAAAAATCGTTTGACCTTCAACAACCTCTGTGGACGGACGCACGTTGTAAACAAAGAGTCGACAACACACTGACGTGTAAGCCTTGTTGTAAACCAGTGTGTACGCAAACACCATTCGTGGGCTCCACAAGCCTCCCACCAAAGTGACCCCGAGGTGAGGTGAGGGCCCGGCCTTAAGGCCTCTGCCTCGAATCTTGCGGGCAGCGGGGCGGCGGTGGCGGCGGCGCGGTGGCGGGGCGGGCAACGCAGACCCGTTCTCGAAACGAGCGGGCAGATCGAGCGGCAATATAGCGGCGTAGTGTTGTGTTCGTGGTTGTGTCGTCGAGATATTTGTTTTTATTCGCGAACGAAATGTTTGAACAACGGCAACAACATCTTTTTGATTAAAATTTATTTCCTTAAGCTAAAAATAAATTGCACAACACAGCAATACAGACGCGCGGGCGATCACCGCTTGATTGGAGCGCCGCGCCGCTGTTTTCGAGGGCTGATCCATTTGATTCTACGCATTAGATCCTGCCGCTGCCGCCCCGCTGCCCACAAGATTCGAGGCTAAAGAAAAAAAAAAAACTATGTTTATGATATCAATATCGCTTATAAAACTCCTAGCATTTTTATTTTCCAAAAATATTTGATGTACAGTTTATTTTGACTTCGCTACGTTTTTACTATGTATAGTAGTGTGTGTCCACGAACCGGTAGACGCAGCGTTGGTAGGCCTCCCACCAGATTAATCGACGACATCGCCAAGGTTGCGGGTAAACGGTGGATGCAAGCGGCAGGTTGCCGCTCGTTGTAGCGTTCTATGGGGGAGGCTTATGTTCAACAGTGGACGTATATCGGCTGATGATGATGACGATGATGATGATAAAAGTGTAGATGTGAATTTACTTTGAGCTTATGACTTTGAATAAAAATATTTTCTTTAGAATAAACCTTGGCCACCTGATGTGTTTTTCAGTTACACTACCATCTGACGTCGGTCCTGGAGACCGCTTGCGTATTTTTCATGTTAAATAACCGTTGTTTTGAAATATTACAATAAATTAAAGTCACATCTGTATTTTCATTACATTTTTATTCATTATAAGTTTTTAAACTATGCAAACATGCATAACATAATTATATAAGTTTTAGCAAAAAATTTAGGAACTTTGAAATTCTGAGTTTTGAGTAGGAAATTTCACTATAATTCAATAGTTTTTACTTATTTACGACAAGTTGAATGTATAATCGCTCTGTAAAGTGCCCTTTGCAAAACACAGCTGTGCATGCGGCGTTCCAGATGAGGCCTTATAAGGTCTTCTGCTAATTTTCTTTATGAAATTCAGTCTTGGCACCGTTGGATGAGCTTGGTGCATGTTGCTGATAGTATACGTGTTCACTGCAGATGGCTTCTATAAAATATTACCGTCCACCATCGTTGAGTTTTTCGAGATGTGGAGTAAATTGCACATTTCTGATCTAGCATACCAATGCCGCAATTTGGTGCTATTGTAAAACATGATGTAAGATGAAGCTCAGAGCCGTCACTTTCTACTTCTGACTCGGACTGACACTCGCTTTCAATGACGTGATCCACTGCAATCTTCATTTGGAAGTTCTGGTACGCTCAGGTTTTCCAAATCTGAATCAGATTCCTCTAGCCATCGTAGTACATTTGATAAAGACATCATAAAGCAACGAAAACAACAAATATACACTATAACAAAACTAACGTAACTACGCGATGTCCGCGCATTTAAACGTTAAGGGTAATTAAATTATTACCCATAACGTTTAAATGCGTGGGCATCTGGAGCTGCTGATTGCACTGCACGTACTGGAGGGGGAGGGGAAAAAGTACATGGACGCACAGTTGCGTGTCGCGCATAGTTACGGAATAATTTGAAAATCAAAATCGCCAGAGTCTCTGAGACCGGCGGTGGTTAAGGGATAAATATATTTTCTTTCGCTGGTAGCAGGTCTCACCTAACCAGATTATATTGACTTTGTGATAGATGGACAAAAAGCCTTTGCCTTTTTAGCTATACAAATCAGCCCTCAATGTTTTCTTTAAACCACAACGTACTTAGCTTCCGCGAAAACCGTCATGTTCGCGGACGAAGTTGCTGGGAAAAGATATATCACATATATTGTGCAACGTTCCTTTGTCTTTGTAAGAAGCTCACTGTAATCCCTGCTCGAATAAATATTTAGTACGTTGTGAAGACAAGTTACAACAACATATATAATATACACATAGTCATAAATAAAAATCGTCGCAAAAAAATGCAAAGTCACTTAAAAAGTTTAGGGATTATTAAACAAGTTCTCTTAACACAATGTAGCACGACAACAAAGTACGTAATTGCTTCAAGAACTATTTACTTGAGTGCATCCTTTTAATAACTAAAAGAAGCCGCAAGAAGAAAATTAATTAATATTACGGAGAGGCAAAGCCGCGGTAACAAAGGCAATTATCCGGAGGAGAGCCGGGTCTCACATGATCCGAGAGCTAACGAGAGTTAGTAACGAGATTATGAAAACTGCGTTTCCTATCGATTCGATGTTGATGTTTGATGTTCGATAGGAAACGCACATTTAAGTTTAGATTGTATCAACAGTTTTAAATTGACAGATTAAGTCTAAGCTTAGAATAGATCTTTGACACACGTTATGATTAGTCAGATGACAGAAAGTATAATAACTAGATGGTGTATCGTGTTATTCAGTAACTGGGTTGTTATGATCAGTCAAACAGGTAGTCGCTCCATGAAAAACACTGGTATTCTGCTGCATTTGATTTTACTGAAAAAGGCTAAGCAATGGACAAATTAAAACTGCTTGAGAATAATTTTGCTGCTCTATTTGCGTTGACACTTATGAGTTCATGTTTTAAAACAAGAAGACGTAATTACGAAGCATTGACTTTATTTGGCTTTACAGACAAATAAATCAAATAAAGATAGTTTTCAGTTTTTTAATGGCAAAACCTCCTATGAAAGATACAATCTTTGGCGAGATAAATTCAAACCTCCTGAATATTTCATGGAAGCATCGGAGACCCATCCAAAAATTTTACGCCGACTCAGCACCCAGGTCGACCACAGCAAAAAGATTCTTAAGATTCACCGTCTATATTGTGCCACATGCCCTTTCATCTACTGTTGACATGTGAGGACCTAATAACTATCTCAGGATGGCGTTGCCGTGGCTGAAAACTGGGCCACACAATGAGTTTGACAAGAGCATTGTAAATATATGTCTGAAAAGCTTTTTATTCTACGAAGCAAAGAATTACCTACTGTGACCTACTTATTCCGTCCTGACGAGTAGTAGTTCTAACTTAAAAGATGGAATTAATTAATGGGAATAAATATAATGACCACTAAAAATAGTAAATGCTCACCAAATCTTAGGATCCTTAAGTCCCTCCTGGGGTGGATCCGACATGGTTAGGTTAGGTTAGAACTGTGAATGTCGTGCGGTGTCCCACAGGGTTCCGTGTTAGGACCTCCCCTATGGAACATCGGGTACGACTGGGTGCTGAGGGGCGAGCTCCAGCCGGGTGTGGACCTGACGTGTTACGCTGACGACACGCTGGTCACGGCCCGGGGAAGCTTGTACACACAGGTGGTGAGTCGCATCCGGCGCCTCGGCCTGGAGGTGGCTTTCAACAAGTCGGAGGCCGTGATCTTTCACGGCCCCCGGCGGGCGCCGCTCGCCGGGATCACACATCGTGGTCGGGGGGGCCCGAATAGCTGTCGAGTCAACCATGAAGTACCTAGGATTGGTGCTCGACAGCCGGTGGGATTCCGCTCCACTACCAGCGGCTGGCGCCCAAGTTGTTGGGCGCGGCCAGGGCGCTTTAAACGCTGCTTACCAATTTAGGGGGCCAGAGCGCCGCCTGTAGGCGGCTCTACGAGGGGATCGTGCGGTCGATGGCCCTGTACGGGGCCCCGATCTGGGCGGTAGACCTGACGGCCGGAAGCATCGCCGTGTTGCGGAAGACGCAGCAAGCGATGGCCGTCAGAATCATCAGGGGATATCGCACGATCTCCTATGAGGCGGCTTGTGCACTGGCTGGATTCCCGCCCTGGGACCTGGAGGCAAAGGTACTCGCGTCACTGTACCGGTGGCGCGAGGAAGCGTGGGCGCGGCGCGAGCGACCGACGCAGCGACACATGGAGCGGCGCGCACGACCCGCATGCCGCACGGCATGGTGGCGTCGGTCTCAGCTTCGCAAGGTCCTGGTAGCGGAATGGTGGGACAGGCTATCGCGCCCTACCATCGGCCTCGCCATCATCGCGGCGGTCCGGCCAGTGCTCGAACGCTGGCTCGGGGGGAGGCGTGGCTCCCTGTCGTTTCGGGTGACGCAGGTGCTCTCGAGGCATGGTTGCTTCGGGAAGTACCTATGTCGCATAAACAGGGAGCCGGACGCCCGGTGTCACCACTGCGTCGACTGTTAAGGCAATACTAACAAACGGAAATTATGTTTTTTTTTAAAAAAAGAAAACCGCGTTCAAAAACTAAAAAGTGATAAATAACTTTAGCACAGAACTCCCATTACTTTAGTTTCGGAAGTCGATGGCAATACAAAACAACAAAACCACCGCCACCGACTTCCGAAACTAAAGTAATGTGTGTTCTGTGCGAAAGTTATTTATCACTTTTTACTTGTTGAAGGCGGTTTTCTTTTAAAATAAATAATGTGTTACAAATTTCGGTTACATCATTCATATTTTATCTAGGGTACAATGTGAGAACAATGTAACAAGTCGTGTACGTTATAAGAGGTCTAGATACCTAAAAATACCATAATAAACAATTCAAAATTAATTTAGACAACCGAGGCAGTCAAGAGAAGACCAGTCCCAACTAACGTCGCCCGTTCACGAACATGACGCACGGATCATGACGCATACAACTAGATATTGGGCTGAAAATTGAATATCTTTTTCAACCGACTTCAAAAAAGGAGGAGGTTCTCAATTCGACTGTATTTTTATTTTATTTTATGTTTGTTACCTCAGAACTTTCGATTGGGTAAACCAATTTTGTTCTTTTTTTATTTGAAAGCTGCATGGTGCTTCCCGTGTGGTCTTATAATTTTATCGAAATTAATCCAACACTTTTTGAAAAAAATTAAATTAAAAATTTAAAAAAACCCCCAACGCAAAACATAAAAGCGATTATGTAAAAAGTCAAAAATAATACCTTTTGTTGAGCCATCAAATGTTTGTTCGTTGAAATGGCGCTATAATGTCGCGGTGGGGTACCGCTTAAGTAAGTCAGTCCCTTAATTTCATTCACTGTCTATTAATTTACCAGCATTTCCGACCAATTTGCTTCGATATTATCAAATTTTTGTTGCTAACCTAGTTGTTAATCTTGTTGCAAATCTAGTTACCATCAGTTCGCTATTTTAGCTATTTAGTTATTGCTTTAAACTTAGCGGTACCCCGCCGCGACATTATAGCGCCATTTCAACGAACAAACATTTGATGGCTCAACAAAAGGTATTATTTTTGACTTTTTACATAATCGCTTTTATGTTTTGCGTTGGGGGTTTTTTTAAATTTTTAATTTAATTTTTATTTTAAACTTTTTAAACGTAATTTAGTTTGGTTTTGTATAAGAGTTTACAAAAATAATTTACAATTTTTTAGTTTTCATTTCGTTACTCATTCCTCATTCCCTTGCAATATAGTATACATTATTCTACTAGGCAAGGCCTTTCATTTGATACCCATATATTGAGGGAGTTGTGAAAATAGAATGTAATTCCCTAAGATACCTACCGCAGCTAACAAAAGAGGTGATAACTTTAAAACTGCTGAACCGATTTTGATGAAACATATCTAAGAACCATCGCTAGAGAATCTGCTTTCAAATAAAAAAAATCGCATTCAAATCGGTTCACCCGTTAAAGAGCTACAGTGCCACAGACAGACACACAGACACACAGACACGTCAAACTTATAACACCCCTCTTTTTCGTCGGGGGTTAAAAATCAACAAAACCCAAAATAAATACATAGACGTAATACTTTCCTCAATCTTTAGATTTAATTTTCTTCTTTTATTTTTATTGTCAATTGCATCCTCTGTTTATTGATAAGTGGAAGAGCGGAGTCACCTAACACAAGCATCTTCTTGCTTAAAAGGTGATCTCCAAATAACGCATGTTAAAACTTTATGTAATTGAAATAAACATATTTTTTTTTATTTATTATTATTTATTATTTAGAGTACTTTCAATCTCTGTTGCCGTTTTTTAATGGATTTACATGAGAAGAGGGCACTAAAAAGCGAAAAATAAAAATCTTTTTTACAAAAAAAACAACCGCCTTCAAAAACTAAAAAGTGAAAAATAACTTTAACACAGAACACACATGACTTTACTTTCGGAAGCCGGAGGCAATACAAAACAACAAACGGAACTAAGTCATCGACTTCCGAAACTAAAGTCATGTGTATTCTGTTCAATCATATATGTTCTGTGTGACTGTGTGTGTATATTATTATTCAACTTTCAATATATTCATATTGAAAGTGACGACACGGTTGGCGCAGTGGCTGAGCGATCGACTGCTGCGCAGCGTGTTGCGGGTTCGATTCCCGCCCAGGGTAAACATTTGTGTGATGAGCACTTGTGTTTGCCTTGTGTCTGGGTGTTGTTTATCTATATATGTATGTATTTACAAAAAAAAATGTATTTGTGTATGTATATCAGCTGTCTGACACCCATAGTACAGGGTCTCCCTAGTTTGGGGTCAGATGGCCGTGTGTGGAAATGTCCCCACATATTATTATTATTATTATATTGACGCCTATTTGACCACCACAACCCAGTCACTGGGTAACACGAGAGCCCTTGGTAAGACTGGTTGTCAGAATGACAGCCGGGTCCAACAGCTTTCCGTGCTATCCGAGGCGCGAAGGGTTTTCGGTATGAAATGGATGTTCAACCATTCGCGGAACTTGGGGTGGGCAAGCGTAAGCTAGCCACGAGCTCCTCAGATTTTATGTACAATACAAAACGTACTAAAAGTAGGTTTGAACAGTTAAATACTCCTCCGACATGTCTTGACGTGTTCATTCTTAGTCAGCGACTGTCAAAGTTTACGTTCGCCCAACAAGTAATTTGAAAGTCAGCGGAGAAATTCGTTTAGAAAATGTTTTTGAGAAACGGTGCAACTTTTAAAAGTTGCCTGAAGGAAATTGGCTTCTGTGTTTGTAAGTTGAATTGTAGGTGATTATATAATTATATAGTCTTGTGTTGTGTTTTAGACGGCAAAAAGTTTGATACAATTCGGTTCTACAGTTTAGTAATGCTAAAATCAAGTTACAGATAGAAGAAAGAAAATAAGATTTTTTTCTCATTATTTTATGAGTTACTAGCTTTTGACCGCGACTTCGTCCGCGTGAATGTCGGTTATCGCTGATGCAGACGAAGTCATGGATTAAAAAGTAGCCTATGTCCTTCGTCAGGGTTCAAGTTATTTTGATACCAAATTTGATCAAAATCGGTTCAACCGTTTCAACGTGAAAGCGTAACAGACAGAGTTACTTTCGCATCATTAAGTATGTAAGTATGGATTGTCATTATTTTGGATATTTAGATTTTCTGATTCCTGATTATAGTAGAGCTTCTTTACAACCATTCTCTTCAAAATATTCTGGATTTTCTCTTAAACATTGAATTCAAACTCAATAAATTCTACACTACAAAATATAGACCACGCAATATTCATTTTGGTTTTTTACTTTCAAGCCCCAAGCTACCGGTGGTCAGGGCTCCTGAGAGATGATTCTCCTAACTATAACTAATATTTATTACTATTATTATAACCAATTTCTCTTAAAAATGATCTTGCTTGAATCGCAATCACGTTTTCATTCTAGCCACACTCAGTAAACAAATATGGCAGCCATTAATTATTCTAAAACGTAAGCAAATGTGTGAAAGGGGTATGTGTTTGCACAGCATTAGCATTTTGCGTTGTGCGAACGTTTCTGTGTATAAATAAAGCGTTAAAACATGTTATACGTACTTAATGAGTAAAATTTTAAGATTATAAAAAATGTTTATTAACAATTTTTAAAAGCTGTGCTAATTAATAACTCTTTATCTACCTATACGCCCAGCGTCTGTTATGGGCTGCCCAGAGCCGTACCTGCAGACCTACTTCTTTGATCGCAGGCCGCAATTTCTGCAGCATTAGCATATTATAAATTAGAATACTAACATCAATGATAAAAATGCTTGGCTAAATGCTGGTCCTGCTCCACAGGCAGTTTAGAGAAATTCCTAATTGGAGGAATGTAATTGTTTCCTACCCCTTTTTTTGTTATTGACATAAGGAACGGGTATCGTTATTATTATACACAAATATATTTTAATTACTTTTTCGACATTTTAGAGACATTGAAAACCTGAGTTTTGTATAATTTAGCAGCATTATTTCAATTTTGTAAATGTGAGTACCATGGAGCCATAAATTAACTAGGCTAGACAGGTGTTGGCTTTAAAAGGAATCTTTGGTATATAAATACTGGGTCCTTTTTCAGGTATCACCTGAAAAAGGACCCAGTATTTAATAGATAAATAGAGCATAACTTCTTAACTACACGTTCAAAACAAAACCAGCATACTCAAAATTAAAGCAACCTACCACCACCACCACATCATCACTACTACCATTACCAGCACATCGCCACCACCACTCCCACTACAAAGACTTAGGACATCGTAGATTACTTACGGGTGAAAACCAACTGGACCTTGAGGGTGGTGAAGTTGGAGGCGCGCCATAACACCAATTTCAAGTCGTTCGTAACATCGCAGCGTAACATGCATATAGCGATTTTTAGTAGCCGTGTCGAAACAATTCGACACTGTCGTGTCGACACCAATTTGTTCTAGAAACATTTTTTGGTCGGTGCGTCGACTTAGTTCCGTCGCTACTACTGAAAATGGGGAACAGTCGACACAGTAACATTTGGTTTTAAAGTTACGTTACTGTGTGGTAACATTGTTCTTAGTTTGTTGCAACCACTTCTCAGAAATCATTCGTTTGTTTTTCGTTCGTTAGCTGTTTGTTCTGCGAGGTGAAGTTTCAAAATGAGAAACAAATAATATGAAAACATTCTAGCAGCCATTACTGTTTTGTCAACGTAAGATTTTATTTCTATATTAATTTGGTTTTTATTGTTCAAATATAAATGGGAAAAGAATTTAATTGTGTAACTTGTTCAAAAAGTTTGAAATTGATTAATGCGCCACCATAAAATTGTAATTTAACCTTAGTAGCACAAAAGTAAACAATAGTTTTTACTAACAAGACTTTCCATTCTCAGAGCAAAAGCTTCCAAGCATGTTTATAGTAGTCATTTTTATAGTTAGTATTAACTAACTATATATAATAGAACAAAAAATTAACCGTAACATTGGTAAATAATTAAAAAATGTAATTTTAGTCTAGATTGTGTCGACATATGTCGACGTAAAACGAAAAGTAGTTGTACAAAGTTACCGAATTAACAAAATGGTTTTTAGTTTCCAGCGATTCTCAAACGTTCGGACCCGGAGGCCATATTGAATATCAAAATGTTTTCTATAGTTCTAACTAAAGATGGTACGTCCCACCTTATATCGGTTGTGCCTAGTAGGTAGATGCATCAACAAAGTCTAACTCTATCCTGTTTTGGCCAAGGACGAGAAAACACAGCAACTTTGAACTGAAATGAAAATAGGTGTGCCTTCGAAGAACTGGAGAAAATTAAAATGTGTCATAAAACTAAAAGGACTAAACTACTTACTTACTTACTTTTGCAATTTTTTTTATGGGAAGAAGTATGTTTTTTTTATATTCCTCCCAACGATTTTTGCTTTCCTGATCAAAAGTTGTGAATTTCATTTCTGCGATATTATTATCGGTGGTTAAAAACCATTTATCTTTAATGTATTTTGAGAGCTGGAAATTTTTTGTAAGAATTACCAGCTGTAAAAATGAGTGAGGATTTCTCTCTAATTTTTAAAGTAGTAAATACTTTTTCACCCAACTTTCGTATTTAACTGCAATCATTTGATCACTTGTCGAAACAGTTTGAGAAACGGTATCTAATGATGATATTTTTATTCACATTTTAGTAATATATTGTTAAGTAAAAATGATGTAACATTACAACACCTCGTGTAAATGTAAATTCTAAGTTATTATTCTAGTAACATGGTGACCACACCGCTACTACACATTTTTACTCGATTGTACGCAAGTTACAAACTGAACACTAAGTGTTTAAAAATAGGTCTACACAAATGATTACGTAACGTGTGAACACAAAGACTACATATAGTTACTGAAATGATCTCTGGCCAAATTGTGTGCGAACTAATACCACACATAGAGACCAAACCCCACACAGTCATCATGTTTCGTAGCAGTTACGAAACTGCGAAAACTTGTTACTGCTTTGAAAATTCTGTGACCGAAAAGTGCTGTATGGGTGACGTCGTCACTTCGTGTGCAGTAATTTTTAAGTCTCTTGTTTAAAATACCGTGTATTAGTTTAAAGTTATTGTGTTTTACGTGGCTTAGTTTCCAGAAATAAAAGAAAAATAATAATAATCACCTATACTCATTTCAGTCATGATAAAATGACGTAGGTTTGGCAATTACGGGATGTCAGATTTCAGTTCACAAATTTTTCCTCCCTAATAAAATCATAATTAGTTTGACAAAATAACGTTCTCGGCAAAGAAAATATAATTTTGTAAGTCGCGAAAATGTAACTACAAAGCGAAATAAATGAATAATAATTAGTGGGGGCTCAATTGATCATTCTAAATTCCTTTATTATGACTTAAACAATGCGGCTTTTAATTTCAATGATAAATTACAGTTTTCCGTAAATAGCGCAATGAATGGACAAGGTTGCAGTAAACTAATTTTGTGTCGTTCATGATTATAAGCGCCTTTCATCCTGTTTCTTAAATGAAAATCAAGGCAAAATTAATGAACAATAGTCGACCTCCTTGAGAATATGGCCCAGTTATTTAGGCACCCATCTCTCATGCACCAGTTTGTGGGTTCCCCGCCGGGCACAAACAATAATACAAATGTGACTTTTTGAATTTAATAAAGTAGTTTCTAGGTTTATCATTGACATTACTGACATCGGTGCAGGAAAATATCGTGAGGACCTGTACTTATAGTAATAGTAAGTGGGCGACCGAGCTGAGCTCGGTATGTTTTTTTCGTGTTTTTAAAAAATGAAACCTAGCTAGATCGATTTATCACTCCCGAAACCCCCTGCACACTAAATTTCATGAAAATTGTTGGAGCCGTTTCCGAGATTCAGATTAAGTTTATAGTTAAAATATGACGGCGTCATACTGATACCATCCGAATCAGATACCATCGTTTGGGTTCGGTGGTATCTGATTCTTTGTAGAATAACAATATTCGATGCAGTACTAAGTAACCTTACTTTATTACAATGTAATCGTACAATAAAATTCAAATAGGTAAACATAACATGACATCATTCGTCGTGCTCTCGTCGCCGTCGGCGTTCCAGCAGTTTTGGAGCCCAACGGCTTGGCACGCGACGATGGCAAGAGACCGGACGGCATGTCATTATTTCCTTGGAAGTTGGGTAGGCCTTTAGTGTGGGACGCTACGTGCGTCGATACTCTTGCGCCATCCCATCTTCCTAGCTCAGCGTGCTGTGCTGGTGCTGCTGCTGCGGCTGCAGAACACCTCAAACGGCGAAAGTATAGTCACCTTGGTGATAACCTTATTTTCGAGCCGTTTGGGGTTGAAACCCTCGGGTCGTGGGGTCCGAGTGTTCATCTAAAATTTCCAAAAGGTTAGTTGACACTTCTCGTGATCCAAGAGCTGGTTTTTACTTTGGGCAGAGGTTAAGCATTGCCATCCAACGGGGCAATGCAGTCAGTCTCTTGGGCACATTCCCAGATGACAGCGATGTGGAGGAATTTTTTTATGCCTTATTATACCTATTAGTTTATTTTTGGTTTAATAGTTATAGGTTTTTCTTTTTTTAATTGTACGTGTAAATATTGTATATTTGTAAATAAATAGGTAAACCGACAGCTTCGTACTAGATGACTGTTCTGGTTGGTGTCTCGCGCAAAAGTCAGCTTCGCACGGTTCCCACTCTCCAACACGACTCTGTCCACGTGCAGTCATTGCAACTGATAACTGACATCACGGCCTTTACCATTTTCCCTGTACTACCATAATCAAATTAAATCTTCTTTATCGTTCCTAACTATCCCTTGCTACGACATATATATACAAGAATTGCTCGTTTTAAGGTATTAGATAAATCTGAAGCTGCTAATACGCCTTGAGCAAGCGTGATGATCGATGTGTATGAGAAGAGGCCTATGCCCTGCATTGGGACAACATAGGCTGGTATTAGCCTGTGGTTCAGATATACCCAAAGGGCTTACAATTCTCTGCACTTCCAGCTTAACACTGCATTCAGGGTGCTGTTAAGTCTGCCGCGCTTCTGCAGTGTGTCAGTAATGTTCGCTGAGTCGCGCACAGACTGCTTTGATGCCACCTGGTGCAAAAAGGCAGCCTCACTGCTGAGCAGAGTGCAGATGGGAGCAGTAACAGCATCCTGAATGTAATAGGCAACAAGTTGGACAGCCCTCTGGTGTGGAGCCTCAACCAGAGGACTAAGTCTCTCTTAGTTATTAAGTACTAACATAGTTTTTAAGTTCATACTAACAATATAAAATGTAAATGTTTATGAATGGATCCGTGGTTGTCCGAATAAAGAATGTTATTATTATTATTAACAATCAAGGGCACATAAGCTGTTGTTTTTGGTTGATGATAATTCAGTCCACCAATCACAACAGAGAACGCGTTCTTGACAATTTTTCACATGAATTTTTTGTTTGTGTAACCGGGGATTCATTACTTACACCTTGCACCTGGTGAAGGCTACCATCGTTGAACTACAACATGTTATTTGATAGAGAATCATTCATCATATGAATAACATTTTCCCAACTATATTGTGATCGGCTTGTAGTCTAACCTTATGCAGCTGAATACCAGTGCTTTACATGGAGCGACTGCCTATCGAACCTCCACAATCCCGTAACTGGGTAACACGATGCCCCTTGGTAAGACTGATTGACAGACTTTTTGGCTTCTGACTACCCATAACGATTGCCAAAGATCTACGAATGACAGCCGGGACCAATGGCTTTAGGTGCTTTCCGAGGCACGGAGGGAACTCGGTACGAAATGAATGGTCACCTATCTACAGACCGACCTCGGCAAGCGTAGCTTAACCTTTGACCAATCGATCTGTAAGGTTTTTTCTTAGCCACTAGCTCCTCATCACCAACATGACCAATAGCGCATAAACCTTTACCATTATTCCTGTCAATACCAATTTATCTCATCTGCTCGACGTCCGCATGTCACTGCAAGGATTCAGCAGAATATCAGTGTCAAGTATATTTGCCTGACACATGCTGAGCTGGACTTCCATTTGGTGCAACTTTGGTGCACCTCACACCACACTTCACTTTCACACCTCACTTTGTTTAATCTTTATTTGATTTGTATTTTTTGTTGTGATAATATAATTATGTTTTTTCATATCACAGGGTGGTGCACGTTGCTAAATAAAAGCCGTACAGATGCATTCTGTCAGACTCTTACTGACTAAAAACCACTCCGGTGTTCCATCTCACACCTACCTCGGGGGTCGTTGGAACTGGAGATACTTCCGCAACCCCCGGCTGGTGCCGGCCCGCTGCAGCGGGCCCCTTCTCGGGTCAGGGGGGGGAGTGAGGTGTTAGACTCCCCCCCGGACATCTCAGAGGGGCGCGCGTGGAACACTACGCGCCGCCACCTCGGGTCCTGGTGTATGTGGGGGGCGACAGACGTCCTCGAGTCTGCCACCCCTGGACCCATTTAGGGGGGCCGGAAGAGGGCGTTATCCGCCCTCCGCCGACGCCCGGTGCGCCTGCTGCGGGCAGGGTGGGAGATTGAGATCTCCCTCTCCCTTTCCGCAGCCTCCTTCTGCGACATGACACTTTCGCAGAAGGAAACCACCGCGTAGACTGGAAGCCTATCCCAACATAGTTGGGAAAAGGCTAGGCAGATGATGATGTGTTGTGATGTAATTTGTGTGCACCGAATAAATGCTTTGTGTACCTACATATAATTTTTGACGTGATAACGTCTTATAAATCGATGATCACCGGTTGCACGCACGAAAAAGTGTCACGTTCCACTTGAGCCTGAACGTGCAAACGAGAGCGTGGAACAAGCGATAGAGAGGCACGATCGACCCAAGCATCTACAATAAGCTCCGCCCACCTCGACGGAAACCATTATTTGCTTATGTTATATATGTTAGCCATTATGTTTCTTTATGCCGTTATCACGTAAAACTATCGTCCGTAAACCAACTTTACAGACAACCGATTTTTTTTAAATGTTCAAAATCGAATAATATTACTCAACCTTCTACCTTCGCCTGCCCCATGGTTGCTGTAACGAACAGTCAGGGGTGGGGCTGAGGGGAAGGACAGAATAATGACGTCAGCCAAAAAGTAATTTTCGCGGTGACTTGCTCACCACTTGTTCTGAGTCATGTTGAAATGCAAGTAATTAACTATTTTGTTCAACGTGACCTCTAATAGGTCACTGGGTTGTTCGTACTTTGTTTTTGATTTTCGTTGTGGACGGTTTTTAGTTTGAGATGTTTATTAATGCTACTGTTTTTTCGTTTTCGTTTCCTTTGACTAGTGTACACTTTTATTATTTATTTTCGATCGCAGTAGGTGTTATGGTACTCAGAAGGACGCTGCTGCCCATCCTCTTGTCAATATTTCTCTGTCGCCTTCTACACCACCCACTGGTAGAAATAGGGTGGTGTTATTTGTGGTCGGCAACCATACGGTTACCGGTTTACGTGGTTACCTAATTTCAACTCGATACCTCTACGCGTTCCCGAGATAAAGGGTTAAACAAACAGACAGACAGACAGACGGACGGACAACAAAGTGATCCTATAAGGGTTTGGTTTTTTCCTTTTGAGATACAGAACCCAAAAAAGGATTAACTACCACCGATTGGAAAAAAAGAAGACTAAAAGGTCACATGTCTAATAGTAAATCTCCAAATCTGGCAATTTTATTGATAAGAAAAGGTAAGATATTGGAACGAAGTTCCATGGCGCGTTGTGAAAGGGGGCTAGACGGAAAAAATTCTTACGAAAAGTTGTCACGACATGCTATAATAAGCTAAATTGAATCGTTGGAACTGTCAAATAGAGTTCATTATTAGTTGAATGGCGGCTTTTCTATGAAAATATTGGAGCGAATTAAAACCTTATTTTTGCTATTTTTATTACTTCGCAAACGCAGACAATTCGAACAGAAAAATTGAATCGTTGGAACTGTCAAATAGAGTTCATTATTAGTTGAATGGCGGCTTTTCTATGAAAATATTGGAGCGAATTAAAACCTTATTTTTACACATTAACCGTGAAATTCGGTTGCACATAGCTCCTATTGTCCGGTCGGGCACCAGCCTATACGTTTCTCAGAATAATTTTATCATACCTAGTTTGGTAAAATTTCAATTTTTAACCGTTTACGTACATTATATTTGTTAATAATAATAAAAAATATTATTATAACTTCAAAAAAATAAAATTTTATTAGAATTCCTTCACTAATTAATCGAAAGGAACTTCGTTCCATCCGGGTGTCCCTTGACACCTCTCAAGATTTTTTTTTGTTATTTTTAGGGCTCCGCACGCAAAGGGTAAAAATGGGACCCTGTTACTAAGACTCCACTATCCGTCTGTCACCAGGCTATATTTCATGAACCGTGATAGCTAGAAAGTTGAAAATTTCACAGATGATGTATTTCTGTTATGCCGCTATAACAGCAAATACTAAAAACAAAATAAAATAAATGTTTATGGGGGCTCCCATACAACAAATGAGATTTTTTGCCGTTTTTTGCTCGATGTCTAATGTTGTATAGATAACTAGCGGACCTGGCAGACATTGTCCTGCCCTTAAAAAAAGTCCTACAACTCAACTGCAGCGCCACCAACCGGGTCCAGTTATGAATCTAAACCATTCTCGAATTCACTGGAACACATGCAAATTTTTTTATCAAAATCGCTCCAGCCGTTTAGGAGGAGTTCACTTTCATACACACGCACAGAAGATTTTTATATATAAGATGGTACGGAAGCCTTCGTGCGCGAGTTCGACTCGTACTTGGCCAGTTTTGTTACAATTACTGAAACTCTTTTTTAGTTAAACCGGTAATGACCTATGTTAAAAAAAAATATTGTAGCAATAATATTAGAAGTCGAAATTAAGGATGAAGAACGGAACGGTGTGGAACCGGCGCGGCGGCGGTGCCGTATCGATTTGAAGCTTTGCAAATGTATAATGACCGTTCAATAAAATGGTACATACCACCAAACTGATCTGATGATGAACTCGGAAGGTAGACACTAGAACTCCATAACGGAGGAACATAATTATCCTAGTCGTATTGACTTAAGGCGGTACCCTGAGCAAATAACCTTGAGCATTTATTCCCTCTTCGCCGCGCAAGAGATACAGTAGCGAAATACGCTCAAATTTTAGAATTAAATCTTTATAAAATCACATTTAGGGATTTTAAACAAAAAATTCTACCAAAATGTGTGAGTTGAATGAAAGAAGAGTTGAGTTACACTGTTGTCTAAGCGATTTTTTCTTTTCAACTTACTTAATATCAAATTATTTTTAGCATCATTTTGGGCCACTTGGAGTCTATATTTTAATTCTAGAGGATAACTACTGAGGTTGTATAAAGGATCAACGCCGCTACGCAAATTACTCGGTATATTACATAACTTGCCGGGTGGTCTCCGTGGCGACGTGTGAAACGATTTCTAGAACGGCGTAGCAGCATTGACACACACTAATACAAAACAATGGTCAGTTTGTGTGCATCAGAAAAAAAAATACGCACGAAATAAGCACGAATCATTGAAACTGATCGGCAAACGACAGTGCGCGATGTTTTACAGTGCTTTTTAAAATAATTGTCTAAAATAAATGGGTTCGTATAACGGACTGAAAAATATTCTGTATATTAAGCATAACCTTCATTTTCATAAAATAAATATATATCTGTTATGCTTTTATTCAAATACTGGTGAAAAAAAATTTTCAAAGTGAACCGATTTTGAACTTTTTCAACCTTGTTTTTTAATACATAAAAGTAATATTTTCGTAATTTTGGCTCTGTAGTAGACTTTAAGACTGTATATCCTGTTGGGAAAACGTATAAAACATAATATGTTGGCATTCTGTAATGCTTGTATTCGTCCTGAAAGTTAACTCTGACGTCTATTTTCGTAAAATGCTATGAAAGGATTGTTTTCGCTTTAAAAAACCATAATTAAAAATTACACTTTTACTCTATAGTTCCCTAAATCAAGACTTAATCTTTCTAAAACTGTAATTGTCTTTAAATAATCTGCTCACATCAATACGATATTGCTCTGGGCAAAACGCGAAAACATGAAGTTTTTGTCACGAATCGAATACACGCTCTTAAGAGGAGCTCGTGGCATAGGTTAAAGCAGTACAGATCGATCGGTCAAAGGTTAAGCTACGCTAACCGCGGTCGGTCTGTGGATGGGCGACCATCCCTATTATACCGAGTTCCCTCCGTGTCTCGGAAAGCACGTAAAGCCGTTCGTCCTGGTTGTCATTTGTAGATCTTTGGCAGTCGTTAAGGGTAGTCGGAAGCCAGAAAGTCTGACAACCAGTCTTACCAAGGGGTATCGTGTTACCTAGTAACTGGGTCGTGGAGGTCCGATAGGCAGTCGCTCTATGTATACACTGGTATTCAGCTGCATTTGGTTAGACTGGAAGCCGACCCCAATAAAGTTGGGAAAAGGCTAGGCAGATGAGGAATTGAGGACGATAATTGACTTGAGATGCTCGTTATTATTGTTTTTTCGTACAATTTTATTCATCATCATCATAATTTCAGCCCAAAGACGTTCACTGCTGAACATAGGCCTCCCCAAGGGGGGGTTTTGCCATAATCGCCACGCTTGGCAGGCGGATTGGCGATCGCAGTATTGTTGTTACAAAGGCACAGAGAACGCTGCTGCCCATTCTCTGGTAAGTCCCTTAGTCGCCTCTTACAACATCCACGGGAAGATATGGGATGGTGCTGTTCTTTACGTCCGACACCACACGGACAATTTTATTATGACTACGATATTGACCATTAGACAATAGACATACACACATTGAGCCTAAGTTCTTGCTTCATCGTTTTTGCTAATTATTGTTTTATAAAATTTCAGTGAATGATGTAGTCATTAGGCTTCAGTTAGCCTAATTAATCTGATAATTGGTACCTGCTGTTTTAATAAAAATAAATTTGAAAGCTTTTTTGGGATCAAAGGTTCACTGCTTAGGTTTCCGATTGCCTATCGGATATTTTAGATACAAAGGTAAGCTTTAACCCACACTTTAAATAAATGCTACGTGGGAAGTCCAAACCTAACATTAAGTATTTTACGCTTAATTGAAGTGGGTAGGTAGATAAATGTTGTCGTAATAAAAATAGTTTAGTAAGTTAAACACATTTTTTTAATTTTTTACCTCTTTTACCCTGTATAACAAAATTTAAAAATGAAATAGGCGTTTTTTAGCTAACCACTCTTTATGATATTTACATAATATATTTAAATTAGGAAGGAACAGCTGCTGTTCCATACAAAAGAGTAACACCTACACTGCTAAAATGTATGGAACATTTATCTTTTTCTTTAATATTATAACCGATTATGTATTTTTTTTATTAACGCAAGAGGGTCTAGATTCATGTATCCACTGAATTCATGGTACAGTCAACAGCAAAAGTAGATGATTAAAATCAGAAACTCAATACTAATGAACGGAGTTCGGGGAGAACTGTGTGGCGTCGAAGTGATTCAAAAGTATGTGTGTGACAATCCCATACTTTTAATAAATAAACAAGTAATAAATTATATAAATTAGTGTCAGTAATTTAGTATTGAATTTCTGATTTTGATCATCTACTTTTGCTGTTTACTGTACAAGTTGGCGCCACGATGTCCGTTCTACAATGTATAGCTTCTTGGACTGTATAATGAAAGATGGAGAACAATTTTGTTGAAATTAAACCCTTAAATCGTTCCAGGAATTATGAACATTGGGCCACTAATCAAGATAATTACGTGTTGAGCTGTGAGTACCGGTCCGGTGTACAGAATAAAATCGTAATTTCGGGGAGGGTTACAGTGGGGGTATAAGCGATAGCGGTGCTGCGGCTGCACTTTAAAAGTGTGACGTAAATTCAGTAAGGGATGGGTCCTGAATATCAATATTCTGTATAAGACCCCACTCAAACCACAAACACACACACTTTTTTGTCCTTTCACCTTGAGGTTTGATATTTTTTTTTGTTAGCCTGTTCTGTCCCACTCCTGGGCAAAGGGCGCCCTCCATGCCTTCCACCTTTCGCGATTCTGGGCTTCATTCCACCAGTTTTGGAGGAATCCGTCCAGTTATTAATCATCTCATCAATATCAATTCTGTATGAGACATAGCACACATACCCACACACATATTCCCCCGCATTCGCATCGCTTCGCTAATGTTTCGCACGCGTGGAAGCGCCAACACTATCCTGAGCGTGCTCAGCCACAAGCTGGACAGCCCCCTCCTGGTGCACTAGGTTCAAGCACAAGTACGAGTGCCCGGGGCACTAGTGGGCGGCAAATACTTAAATTCGTTTTTTAAATGCAACTAACACAGTTTTAAGTAATTGTACTGACAATATTATGGACAGAAATGTTGTGTGCAATAATTTTTTATTTTTTTTTATATTTTTTTTATATTCACCCCCACTCACACCACATAAGTACACACTTTTTTTCCCACTTTTTCCTTATAATAAGCTGTAATTTACTTTTTGTTTACTACAAAAAAACAAGAAGATGATGTTGATCAATACAGTTCACTCTGTCCAAATTTTCAACAGTCAGAAATAATGTTCAACCACTACTCCAAGTCAAGAAAATATGGATGAATTGTCAGATGAAAATATGGATGGATTGTCTGAAGAATCATTTGAAAGAATAGGGAGGTAGTAATAGCATGACGGTTGATACGACGGACTGGAAGAAGAAAAATTGTTGCGCCGACCATTGCAAAATATATAGACAGGAAGATGATGATAATCAACACAGTTCCTTCCCTCCAAGTTTTCATAAAAAACAACCCGAAATAATGTTCAATCTCTCTACCAAACCGGTATCTAACACCAAAAATAAAAGAGCCTTTAATTCGAGCGGGCATCCCTTTTAGCGTGCTCTCAGCAAACATCCCTTTGTAAAGGTAGATTAAAATTATCAACGTGTTTACCGTCCGCTCCTGTGGTCTTATTTGCTTATTCATTACAAAAATAATTTAGATCTCATCTTTTCATATGTCCACTTTAACTTAATGGTGGGAGGGTCTATTATCGCTTGACGGAATTGTCTGTTTGGGAAACAGTTTCTTTTTGAAAGGACCATTGTTTTGAGTCCTTTTATCCGCTTCAGTGGTGTTTAGTGATCACGTTTTATAGGTGTGTTTTGTGGCGCTAATTTTGTGGAAGACTGCCTTTTATGATGCTTAATTTAATTCAATAAAGATTTACTAATCTGTAGAGATTATTGCAAAATTATGATAGTTTAGGATCAACAATGTAGTTAGTAAAAAAGTAGAAAAAAAACTTGTGTGGTCGGGGGACCCCCGTAAGGAACGAATTTCCTTACGTACGTGTCTGTACAGAAAAAACAATATATATAAAAATAATAATAATTATATCACGAGCAGGCGTGTGCGCGCAGCAGCGGCTTGAGACACGCACACATACACACACGCATTTCGTTACGTGATGATTTCTACTATTTCGCACTACCTGTAAGCCGGGTTAGGGAACTTTGTTCCAATAATAGGGAACATTACGCGAAACTCGGCGCAGAGGGCGCCACTAGCACATTCCGTAAATCATAACCTCGTAAGTATTTTTATTATATTATGTTATTAATTGTAATAACTAGGTATTTTGTGAAAATATATCAAATTTTTAATTAATCTTACTTACCTAACTGTACTTTAACCATATTATGGCGTCCTACGACCATTTGAAAGTGGATTCTAGTTTATGCTCAGAATAAAATAATATTTGGTTGTCTTACATGATAAAAGTGAACGTTATTCTGTAAATGCGAATATCTCACCTGAATACTTAACCTGAACATATTTTAGAGTGATTTTTAGCTGCTTCCCAAAGTTTTCGAACATTTTCTTCTTTTGGAAATGAATAATTCCTTTTATTTCTTCATCGAAACACACAGCACTGATACATTATTGTATAATATAACACACTTCCCAATTTGGAACTCAATTAAAGGCAGAATTTCACACTTTGAACGACTCGTCGATAAACTGTTTACGGTCTATGCTAGTGCTGCACTCTGGTGCCAGAACATTGCAGTAATATCCCCTATTGTTGGTAGGTTTCGTTCATTAACCTCTTGGATCCCTCGACATGTCGACGCTTAGATAGCTCGCTTAGATTTCTAAGCAGCTATATCTAATGACGGCTCCGTATCCTAGGTAGTACTCGTCAGCCTCCGACGCATAGGGTCGCGGGTTCGAATCCCACCCAGGGCAAACATTTGTGTGATGAGCACTTGTGTTTACCTTGTGTGTGGTTGTTATTTATCTATACTTTTTTGAAATTAGACATTCTAAGGATGGAACTTATATAAAAGTCGTTTTAAGCTCCTAAACTCATGCGTGCTTTAATAGTGTGCCTAGTGCCTCTAGTACAATTTACAGCCAAGAATGGAGTACCATAACATTATGTGAAATAATTTTACAGTTTAATATTTCTTGCTTCTTGTAGGGTACATACAAATATTTTGGGTGCTTATATAGAATACTAGCTTTTGCCCCCAATTTTGTCCGCTTAGAAGTCATTTTGCATTTATATCATGCACGCAATTTTCAACTTTATTTCTGTTGAGTTTTAGTTAATTATCAAGTAATCAATGGAAACTGTGTTGTTAATCAATAAACTGCTGATTTTTCCGCCTGACAGAGGAGAGCAGTAATTACCTGAAGAGGCTTACGTAATATAAGTCATAGAAGTGTGCTTAAGGGCGGGGCATAATGTTTTTTTTTTCTTTTATACTTTGGCATAACTATTTAAGTCTCTTTTTTTTGGTATAATAATACTTTGCCATAGTTGTTTTTGGCATATGGTTTATGTTGACATTATTATCTTGTAGCATAATATGTTTTTTGGTTTTTTAAACCACCCAGAAACAGGAGCCCCTTGAAGTGGGGCTCCGTTGACCGAGCCTTATTTTTAAGAACTATTGATATCATTATGTTTAAATAAATTTATGCTTTAGCATTTTATGCTGAGACATTATTGTGATAGATTAGCTGTTATGCGTAAATATCATTAGGATAAACAAAAGTATGTCATGTTATATAATGTCTGTAATTTTTATGCAAATGAATAGTGAACCCTCAAGGACCCTTAAACACAGACGTAATCGTAAAAACAGCAAACGAAACAGAATTAACCACAGAAACCATAACAATATCCCCATTTTTCGCATAACCATAATATTTCAGATTAAAAATTCAACATGCGTGCACACTTTCGCTTAGGAAACGCGTATATTTGGCCCCTAACAAAATGAGAAACCCACGTCACTTTAATTCTAAAACGACCAGGAAAGTGGACCTCCTTCGTCTCCCCTGACCTTTTTATTATAATTGAGTTTGAGAGAAAATGGTTTGCAGGGCAGGGGTCAGGGAAGGCTGGTCGTAGTTAGGTAATATCGTGACAACGTAATAATGTCACTTTGTATGTTTGGTTGTTTGTGTACGTAGTCTGCAATACCGGGCTGTAATAGACGAGGTCATGATCCTAGAGTGGGCATTTAGGCAAGATAAGACTTAATATTTGTGACATATGAGTTTATTTTAAACTAAACAATCGAAATCATCTCATCATTATCTACCTACCCAACTACATTAGGGTCGGCTTCCAGTCTAACCAAATGCAGCTGAATACCAGTGTATTACATAGAGCGACTGCCTATCAGACCTCCACAACCCAGTTACTAGGTAACACGATACTCCTTGGTAAGACTGGTTGTCAGACTTACTGGCTTCTGACTACCCATAACGACTGCCAAAGATCTACAAATGACAGCCGGGACCAACGGCTTTACGTGCTTTCCGAGGCACGGAGGGAACTCGGTATGAAAGGGATGGTCACCCATCCACAGACCGACCGCGGCTGGCGTAGCCTTTGACCGAACCTTTGACCGATCGATCTGTATAGCTTTAACTTAGCCACGAGCTCCTCCACACTAAACAATCGAAATCAAAGTTTAGAAAATTTCATCATGACTTCACTACCATAATCATCAGTACTTATTATAAATGAAAGTTGAGTTAGTGTTCATTCAAGCTAATCTCTGGAACAAATTTTTTGATTTTATAAATTAGGTAGGTACTAGCTTATGCCCGCGACTACAATACGGTCAACGTAACTTGGCGCGTCTGAAGTTAGCAGTTTGGCTGCGCAATGGAACTTTTAGGAACGAAATTGTCTACTGCGCAGCTAATCGGCTAACTTCAGACGCGCCAAGTTACGTTGACCGTACTGTACGTCCGCGTGACTATCAATTGCGGATGCGTACAAAGTCGCGGTTACGAAGTCTAGCCTATGTCCTTCCCCAGGGTTCAGGCTATCTTCATACCAATTTTTCTCTAAATCTGTTCAGCCGTTTCATCGTGAAAGCGCAAAAGACGAAAAAAAATACAAACACTATGACTCGAGATTTTTATATATTAGAAGATAACCT
Source organism: Charanyca ferruginea (assembly GCA_947361185.1). NCBI lineage: Eukaryota > Metazoa > Arthropoda > Insecta > Lepidoptera > Noctuidae > Charanyca > Charanyca ferruginea. Next base: position 23,005,312 of record OX376069.1, on the reverse strand, counting down.
ACAATATAACTCCCAAATTATTGAAACTTTTAATCTCCTAAAATGTTGGCTTCAGAATCACAATCTTGAAGTAAACAATAAAAAAACTAAAATCATACAGTTTAAACCCTACCAAAAACAAAAAATTAACCTAAAAAAAAATAACAGACACCATCCAAATTGAAGAAGCTGATGAATTCAAATTATTAGGCATTACATTAGATTCTCATTTAAATTGGAAAAAACATGTCGAAAAAACGAAAATAAAGCTATCACAATTTTCATATGGACTTAGTGTGCTAAAATCAAACACAAACACTCACTGTGCCCTTTCGGCATACTACGCATATGCCTACGCGTGGCTACGCTACGGTATCATCATGTGGGGGCACAGTGTAGATGCGATTGACTTATTTATTGCGCAAAAGAAATGTATGCGAATATTATTTCAAATAAAACCTAGAGGTAGCTGCAAACCCCACTTTATAAAAGGAAAAATTTTAACTTTGCCCTCCATTTATATATTAGAAATAGCTACTTTTGTTAAGAAAAACCTAAAACTATTTAATTTTGATAAGAACGAGCGGCGCAAAACTAAGTTAAGTCTACCAGCACCTAGACTACAAATGTATAAAAATAGCCCAGAATACCGAAGCATACTAATATACAATCAATTACCTGAAAACATACGGTCCACAAAAACACTATGTGTATTTAAAACTCGGCTAAAGGTATTGCTCATAAAAAAATGCTATTATAGTATTCAGGATTTTATGGAAGATAAAACATTAAAATAGAGTACAAATATAAGTATATAGCTGTTTGTTTTAATATTATTGTATAGCTGTTTGTTTTGATATTATTATATTTATTATTTTTATGATTAAAGCTAGATTTAAGTTTAATTAATTAATATAATATTTGAACTGTGAAAGTCCGTCAATGTGATATTAATCTGCCATATTATTAGTTTTAAGTTACCTATCTTGCTGCGCCCTAACAGGGTCATGTACTCACTAGTTTTAAGCCTAGCGTGTAAGCTCTGGTTGTGTACATGGTGCATTTAATAATAAATAAATAAATAATAAATAATAAATAAATAGATAGTATGGCGTAATTTCGGTAACGGCGACCGGCGGCCAAACTCAATGAAGACTAGCCAAATATGCACGAGATATATATAAAGCATAATGGTCTTTTTCCTAATAATATGCCTCGGCATAACTAGTTTGGCATAATTTGTTTTGCCATAATAATACTTTGCCATATATTTTTTTTTGCATACAGTTTATGGTGTCATAATTATCTTGAAGGCTAATTTCTTTTGGCATAACTTTAATTCGCATGATTTTACTAGGCATAATATGCAAATCTATTGCGCTACGCTAAAGTATTGTCTTAAAAATTCAATATTTTGTGCTACAAAAGTAAGTGACAGAAACAAATCGCTGCGAAACCGACTCCACGTAATCTACTCTGCCTTACCCCTAGAGTGCAATCTAAGCCTACGGTGGTGAGTGTAAAACACATCTGCGACAATAAGCTCGCGTGGGACCGCTACCGGAGCCCCGCAGTGCCGATGCCGGAGCCGTGACAGAAACTATGCTTGCCGCATGCTTACTGCATGCTTGCTGCATGCTTATTTGCATGAGGCATGCTTGCTGCATGTGTGGTGTATGCTTATGTAGGTACATGTTTGCATGCTTGCTGCATGCATGGTAAAAATATGCATAAGCAGTTATAAGTAAATATAATTAGAAGAAACAAAAGTATGCTAAGTTATATTAGGTCTTAAAATTTTATGCAAATGGATAGGCACCCTGCGCAGGTGTGTGCGCAAATACAGGTGCACTCCCTCTTCTTGACTCCCATGTACTTACCGATGGTACGGCAATCCGACACGACTGGGGAGAGATTATACGCAGGACCAACGGCTTTACGTTTTATCCGAGGCACGGATACATTAATAAATAATAGGTGTACATGTACCATCGTGGACACTAGCGGTGAACTACTTTTCAATCTTATTACTAAGGTAAGGGAGCATAAGCTTGAAAAGTGGTTCACCGCCAGTGTCTTCGATGGTAAATACATACAAACGTATGGCAGAAAGCTGACCACACAGTACGTTAGAAACGTTCACACGTAACTAAATATTGATAGTCAGGGAATTCATCCGTAACAGAAAACCAATACACCATCCACTCTTACAAAGCTATTCTTTCATAAAAGATTAGCCGACAAAAGAATTACGTATCAGCGCCTCCGTGACTTGAGCTTTCGAGATATCTTTTTCGTAAACTGGTATATTTTCTTGCGTTCTTAAATTATAAATGCGTTGTTCCTGAATTTCTGGGTGTTCTGTTTGTACCTTTGTTACTGAAATAGTGTTCTAAGGTAAATAAATCGACGCTCGAGAACAGTCTAGCCGAGTCCTTTTTAAATTGTAAATTATATTCAACCTGTATAATGTCCCACTGCTGGGCAAAGGCCTCCTCTATTAGCAGTCCACTCTTTCCTACGTCTCTAATGCCCGGTTTCTGGGGTCTTCGGATAAACTTTCGGTAGCTATTCATTCGTCGTTGTCGATTTGAGTGATTTTCTTCATAGTCTGAGTGCTCTGAAACGCAATATTGAACCAATAGCACTATCGAATAGATATTAGTCCAGTTAAATCACCTCAAATTCTGGGCATAAGTCATCACGTCAGCATTTCCTAGGCCTTCCTAGACCTCGATTTCACAACATTTTCATCACCTTTTACTAGCCTACAACCATCACTATTAAAATTTTCATCTCATTAACTCTATTTTACATTCTTCCATACTCCAGAGAATCTTCCCTCAAAGCTATTTCACACATGCTTATAACATATCCATATCCGGCAGTTTTTAGCAAAGTCTTTGATATTATAATTTTCAAAGAGCCAGCGCTCCCCAGTTCCCTTAGCAAGTAACTGAGAAACGTACGTTAAGGCTAAAAGCAGACGAGCTACTTTTAGTTGCGGTGATCGGCAATTTCGGAAGCTAAGTTACGGCGTTATAGTTGCTATTGGAAAGCTTTAGGCTGCAGCATCCGAATGTTTCTATGCATACACCGTGACGTGATTTTTACTTTGTTTTATTGCCATACCTTCTTGATTGTAACTTATGTAATTTCCTCGTGTTCACCTCAATTTTATACGCCATCCATTGGCAAAACGTATTTAGTATATTTTTCTCATTTCAATATAATATTTACGTCCATCTATGTATGGTTTTTAAATGATTGATTGATTGACAATCAAATACAGACAGACATGCAGACAGCTTTACTACCGCGGCAAGTCGGCAAAACATGATGCAACAAAGTCACATGCGATTTCAATGCAGAGATAGAAAGCAGAAAAGTTGCCAAAACGCAGTGCAGTCTCCGTTATTCTATATAGTAAGCTAGCTTTTGCCCGCGATTTCATTTGAAAGAATTTTCTTACGATTTCCATTTTTTTTAATAATTAAATATAGTACAGTCAACAGCAAAAGTAGATGATCAAAATCAGAAATTCAATACTAATGATCGGAGTTCGCGTCAGAACTGTGTGGCGTCGAAGTGATTCAAAAGTATGTGTATAACAATCACATACTTTTAATAAATAAACTACATTCTGTCCATTGGTATAATCGTTTTTTGACAGCTGCAACTAGTGAACAATATTTATGTTTTTTGTAAAAACTGATACGCATACCTGTATTATAATGTGTGTAAGAGGCCATAAATAAAATAATCCAACAAGATAAGGCAGTTCATATATTTATTTTATAACACACTTTAATGTTAACTTAAGGTAATCGGGAATAATTACATTACAAGGCAGCTGTTAAAAAACCAATAACCCAATGGACAGGGTATAAATTAGTGTTAGTAAATTAGTATTGAATTTCTGATTTTGATCATCTACTTTTGCTGTTGACTGTACCTACTCAGGGTTAACGTAACTCCTTATTAGCGAGAGGATTTTCAGAATGGGCCAGGAATTTCTGAAATTTGCTCAAACGAACATAAGCTCAGCGCTTCGAAGGACTTTGCAATATACTAGCACTGTGCCCGCGACTTTGTCCGCGTGAATAAATGCAATATGGCCTATAGCACTCAAGAATATTGTTACTTTCTATAGGTGAAAGAATTTTTGAAATCGGATGAGGAGTTTCGAATTTCCAATTATATACAAACAAACAAAAAAATGTTACCTCTTTAAAATATTATAGCGACCCGGCCCGGCTTTTCATGAGTCTATAGCCTTCCTCGATAAATGGACTTTCCAACACAAAGATATTTTTTCAATTCGGACCAGAAGATCTTGAGATAAGCCCGTTCAACCAACCAACCAAACAAACTCATCAGCTTTATAATATTATAAATAAATAAATAGTATAATTATATAGTATAGATTATTAGTATATTAGTATAGATGTAGTTATGATGGATTAAATTTGTGTAAAGAGATAATATCCTGGCAGATGAAACAACAAAATCAATAACCAGGATATTATCTCTTCACCAAATTTATTGACTGGTAGATTGCCTAAGGGTTTAACGATCAAATAAATGAATAAAGCACCATGCGCCAGTCGCCGCAACTAAAAGTTGCTCGTCTGCTATGGGTCCTAAGATCTCAAAAGCTAAATTTGGATCTTGAATACGAGGAATGGCGAGTTTAAAATAATAATTTGTTAAGTAAAGTTTGTCGGTTTTTAGAAAAGTTCTCTTTCGTTGCGCATTCCTTGAATGGTGATGCCGCAAAAGTTTTGCCTTTCGTCCTCTTTGCTACGTTGGTCTCTTCCGGGTGTATACTTGTGTAACCATTAACTTAGTTAGTGTTTCAAAGTGGTTCCGAAATGGTGGAATATCTTGTATCTACTAACTTGTAAATGTACAATATATTATTGGAAGTTTAATTTTTTTATTATTATTATTTTACCTTTCTCTCTAGGTTGTTATGGCAATGCCCAACCAACTTAATAAAATATACTTGTAACTATAAACCTAAACGAATAAATAGAATTTCGACGATTTTTTTTTATATATTACCTTATTCGAATGGCATACAAGCCAATACGGCCAAGGCTTTCATGATGTTATTGTAAGTGTTCACCGCTGCATAATAATAATAAACCATTTGTTTCGGGTATCAAAGACCCATAACATATATTATACAGACTACTATACATATTTACAAAAACCACAAAAATATAAAATAAACTAATATACACAAAGTGACGGCGCACGGTGGACTGAAAATCGGCTCTCATAGACTTACGGATTTCAAGTTTCAAGTGCCGGATTTTTTGCCGGATATTGCTTCTATTAGTTACTGCTATATATATAAAAATGACACCCGAGTTAATTCTATACAAAACCGAAGGAATATTTTTTTTTCGAAGAAGTTGTATCGGTCTAGTATGAAAAACTTAATCATCTCCTAGGTGGCAAGGAAAACCATAATATCCTTACAGGTGGTTATATTTATTTATTTATTTTGCCATGTTACATCTATCCTTGCAGGTTTATACCTAATGCGATAATGCACTTCTTATAATATTTATAATATAATTACAGCGTGTTTTCTCCTTAATTAAGTTTTGTAACATATCACAGACAATGCATTCTTTGTGAACTCACTCAGAGAGCAACAGAATTGGTCCGTCTCACTAGCTATGATATATAGTACAATTTTTTTTTTTACTTACTCCACATAACGGTTCTCGATGCCGTTTTTTTTTTAAATCTTCAAATTATTTTTGCATATAAAACGGTTCCTTTTAGTGTTTTAAGTTGAGAAACACAGAGTTTTAACAACACCTAACATAAAATAGCATCAATCCTATATCCCAGAAGGAGTAGGCAGAGGTTTATCGTACACCCACAATTAGACAACTATGTTTGCGCTAGATATTTGTCAACACAAAATGAGTTTTAAAACCTTAACAACACGTAACATAAATCTGCATCACCCCTATATCCCAGACGGAGTAGGCAGAGGTTTATAGTACACCCACACTTTGACAACTATGTTTAAGCTAGATATTTATCGACAAAAAATGAGGTTTAAAACTTTGCATACAACCAAAATACCAAATAAGAAATTGTTTAGTCTTCTAATGAGTCTGAACTTAGTTTGTTACGTTTTATACAGTTTGTTACTTTGTACGCCATATTCTATGGCAAAACATGTAGGCCAAGTTATATCCCAACATCTTGCACTATAAACCTGTGTATACTCATGTTTTACAAATAAAATATCTTTTATCTTTATCTTTTATCTTTATCTTTATCTTTATAGTAGGTTGGACAAATATCCTTGGCACTTTCCTGAATAGCAGCCTCTCGCAACTTGATATATATTTCCACTTTGACAGTTTTAGTGAAAGAAGCAACCCATATTTACACCAGAAAAAGCGTGATTTTCTGGTGTAAATATGACTGTTTTCACTGGTTTTTTAAGCGTTTTATTAATTTTAACGGCTGTTTCAGGATTGTCCATCGTAGAATCGTTCACATGCCCGGCAAAAAATCCGGCACTTGCAAATTGAAGTCCCTATGTCTATAAGTCTATGAGAACCGATTTTCAGCCCACCGTGCGGCGGCATTATTTTCGTGTTACGCTGCTTGGTGTTACGTAGCCTTCCACGGAATCGCTGACATATTACGACACCTTTTGGCCAAAACTCTTCCATAAGGAAGGTCTCAATAATTATAATGAGTCGGAAACTCGCACCACTTGAAATTCGTGTTGTGGCGCAACTCCAACTTCTCGACCCTTAAGGTCCAGCTGGTCTTCAACTGAACATACTACACGATCTCCTTAACCTTCATGGTGTAATGTAGCCGGGACACACACAATGCCAGACATATTGCAGATACATCCCCAGAAAAAAAAAGTCTCAAGTGCCTTCAAACTGGAATACAGCAACGCCACTTTGGGGTGATAATAGGTTTGTTGATAGTATTCCCCTCGGATAAGCTCCTTCACTAAGAATTCCACTTCAATGTTTAATTGTCCAACAGGAATAAAACTTTTCTTAAAACACATGAACCTATATCTGCAGTGTCTGTGACAGAATTCCAATTCACTGCAATCCTCTAGACAGGGTCGGCTAAATTTTTCAATGCCAGGAGCCAATTGGTTCTCATACGCCTAATGCAGTTTCAGCCATAAATCGTCAAGCTCCTTGGTTCAATAGCAGAGGATATCAGAGGATATTAGACCTAGTAGCAGCAAATTTAAAGGCTAGAATTTTATATCAAGTAAGTGGAGATCTAAATAATATTGTTAATGTAAAAGTTTGTATATTTGTTACTCAATCACGTTTTATCGGCTAGAATTTGGCACGCAAATACATTTAATCCACTTCTGTGTTCTGTGGGATTCTTAGAACTTTGGCTTAATTCTGAAGTTCGACAGACAAAGAAGTGGGCAGAATCTGGTTGAGTACGTTTACAAAACATCATAGATCATCATATCAGTCTATTGCCGTCCACTGCTGAACGTGGACCTCCCTCAGAGATCGCCAACCAACCCGGTCTTGGGCAGACCGCATTCTTCCGCCAGCCACCTTCTTTAAATCGTCGGTCTATCGTGCTGCAAGGCGTCCCACACTAAGCTTGCCCAAACGCGGAAAAACGTGTCTTCTCCATCTACCTCTTATTTATAAAACGCACCCTTTAAATAGAGAAAATAAGAAATTACTTTCATACAAACCTTATCCTGATAATTATAATAATAATAAAGCTTTATTTAATTCCACACAAAAAAATGAATAAAGTTTTACAGATACTTAATCTCAAAAATTACACATGCGAAATAGATCAATAGAAAATAAAAAAATAAAATAAAATAAAAATTAATATATACGGATTTGATTAAAATAGTATGTACCTACATTGCTATATGTTAAAATTAATAAGAAATTACAAATTTGATCACATTAATTTTAAATAAAGTTAAAAATCAAACATTAGATAATTACCTGCATTAATTAATTAAAAATAATAAATTATAAGCAAATCATAAGCATTTCATTTGAAAATTATAAATAAATAGAGAATAAATTACAAATTAGATTAAAGCATGCACATTAATTACAATTGAATTTAATCTTGTGCGGACCCCCTTAGGGTAAAAGCCTCCTCCAAGCACCTCCATCTTTCTTTGTTTTTGGCAGTGTCTATCCATCTTCTAGAAGATCCTGATAATTACAGCACAACAAAAAAAAAACTGCCAGATCGATGGAGACGTCCTCAAGTCATCGTCACCTATCTAGCCTTTTCAGGTTTCCAGTCTAAACAAATGCAGCTGAATACCAGTGTTTTACATGGAGTGACTGCCTATCTGACTTCCACAACCCAGTTGCTGGGTAACACGATACATCTTGGTAGTCAGATTTTGTAGCTTCTAACTACCAATAACGACTGTCAAAAATCTATGAATGACAGGCGGGACCTACGGCTGTTCGTGTTCGGAGGCACGGATGTGTCTCGGTATGAAATGGATGGTCATCCATTCATCCATCCACGGACCGACTTCTGGACCCCAACATAGTTGAGAAAAGGTTAGGCAGATGATGTCTCCAGTATTACAGCTAGTATTATACGTATTGTAAATTCACAGAACTAGATATAACACCGGAAGCATTAGGTTCAAGCGTCGGCATTATGACGAAAATTTTATTTTTGTGTCTTTAAAAAAATAAACAATAGTTTTTTTATTCTAGGCATTTCTCCTGTATCGTGGGTTTGTGTCTGTGGGTGTCTGTGGGTGTGTGTGGTGTGGAATGTGGTGACAAACAGCCATAATTGGAACAACTATCTTTATGCCATACAAGTATTGGTTCCGTGCGGGAATCGAACCTGCGACACGCAGCGCAGCTGCCAATCGCTTAACCAATGCGCCAACTGTGTCGTCGTGTACGGTACTTATTTTTGGGACAGGACCTTCGTGAGCGTACGGAAATAAACTCACCAACGTTTAATTATCATCGGATCTGTGTACAAATAAACAAACATACAAACATTCGTTTTTATGTATGTAAATAATTACGATTAAAATCAATGAAGAAAGTTCGTTAATTGACTTGCTTCCTAAGTGAGAAGATCAAGTATCAATGTGACTTGGTAAATGTAATACTCTGTAAGAAAATGTTAATGAAGTTATCTTTAGGAAGTTTGGGTTTGATAGTCTGCAGACACGTAAAGAGCAAACATTATATATTTAACGAGCATTACTTTATTGTACGAAAGAGACTTACGAACCAAATTATAGACTGATTTACAAAAGAAGAAGACATTTTTCTTTTGTTTGTAAGAGAGATAATGTCGCCTGTGGCCCTGTAAAAATCGTACGGTTTTGGATAAGCTATGCTTGACGTGCTCGGTTAAATGCCGGCCGTGCCTCGGAAAGCTCGTAAAGCTGTTGGTTCCGGCTGTCACTCGTAGATTTTTGACTGTCGTTATGGGTAGTCAGAAGCCAGAAAGTCTGACAACCAGTCTTACCAAGGGGTATCGTGTGAATCAAAAACTGGGTTGCAGAGGTCGGACGCAGCACAGTCGCTTCATGTAAAACAGTGTTTTACATGAAGCGACATACCTATACCCTGTCCATTGGGTTATTGGTTTTTTGACAGCAGCCTTATAATGTAATTATTCCCGATTAACTTAAGTTACCTTTAAAATGCGTTATAAAATAAATATATAAACTGCCTAATCTTGTTGGATTATCTTATTTATGACCTCTTACAGACATTATAATACAGGTATGCGTATCAGTTTTTACAAAAAACATAAATATCGTTCACTAGTTGCAGCTGTCAAAAAACGATTAAACCAGTGGACAGAGTGTAGGCAATGTATCTCAAACGTTTAGGCAATGTACGAAATATTATTTATTTTATACTTCTTTTTAAGGAAATGTTCAAAAGGTTGTTTTTATTTATTTATTTTATTTTTACTACATTGGGACACAAAACAATTACATGTTATAATATTACTGTAAAAGTTATGAACTAAAGTGGGCTAGGGTAAACATGTAATCCACACTAATGTCCGCGAAATAAATATACTAGGGTAAGTTTGAAAAAGAACGCGCGTCAGGCCACAAGCAGCATTTTGAGGAATTGAAATTATTGAAGCAATTCGACGGCCATTTTTTTAAATTTTGTAAGGGATAAAGAGAATACATCAAGATCAGTAAAGTGTGTGTTATATGTTTGTAAGAGACGGTTGGTTGGTTGACACTTCCCGTGATCCAAGAGCTGGTTTTTACCTTGGTCAGAGATTAAGCATTGTCATCCAACGTGGCAATGCCGCCAGTCTCTTGGGTACATTTCCAGATGATGGCGATGTGGACGAATTCTACGATGCCTTATTGTGTTTGTTTTTTTAGTATAATATTTTAGGTTTTCCTACCACTTGGTAGCTACTTATAGCACATTATTGCCATCGAAACTTTAAGAAGAAGATGAGGTAAGTAATACTTACCAGAGTTGTTGCGAACATCAACATCAGCATCCGCTGAATTTCAGCATCCTTTTCAACGTCAGCATTAGCGTCAGCATCCGCATTGATCGATGCTGATTATGAATGCTGAAGTTCGAGACGTAACATGCACTAGATAGTCATTACTAATCTAGTACTAATTAACGTACTTTAATATCTCAATATACAATATTTACATTTAAAAATAAAAAAGGAAAACCTATAACTATTAAAAACAAAAAGAAAAGCTAAGACAATAAGGCATCAAAAAATTCCCCCACATTGTCGTCAACTGGGAATGTGCCCAAAAGACTGGCGGCATTGCCACGTTGGATGGCAATGCTTAACCTCTGTCCGAGGTAAAAACCAGCCCTTGGATCACGGGAAGTGTCAACCAACCTTTTGGAAATTTCTTTAAAAAGTAGATGAGCACTTGGACCCCACGACCCGAGGGTTTCAACCCCAAACGGCTCGAAAATAAAGTTATCGCTTAGGATACTATACTTTCGCCGTTTGAGGTTTTCTGCAGCCGCAGCAGCAGCACCAGCACAGCACGCTGTACTACGTACTTAGTTTGAATAATTATATTTTTTATTGATAGCGCCAAAATTATTGAAACATTCTTTTATTTAAGCACCAAGTAGAATTGTGCAACCTTTAGACATATTTTAAAAATGGGCACTACATTTTCCCTGTTTTTTTAAGAAAATAATTGTAATCAGCATCAGCTTCCGCTGATGTCAATGATGAAACATCAGTGTCACCATCAGCATCCGCTGATGTGAAAAAAATATGCAGCAACAACAACCCTGATACTTATACCTACATAACTCCCCGTAAGTTCATCAGGGGAAAGGGTAAAACTGATTTTAGGTAAGAAAAACCAAACATTTCGAGCAAGCCATATCTCTCGATCGTGTGTTGCGTTTCTACACACGATTAGTGTCAAACTCTAAATATTTCACGGTAATGCCTTACGATTGAAGTGTGTTACAGGACTTATTGATGGGGGCTCCCCAATTTATGGGGTCGGGGTAAAATGGGGCAGAGATGTAGGGCAATTTGGAGTAAGTGCTTAGATTTTAAGCTGTGCAGTATTTTGTGGATTCTGGCTTTTTCTTGTCTTTAGTAAATAATATCCACGTTATTAAATAAGGTCTTTCTTTACAAACCCTAGTTTTTACGATTTCTCTGTACTAACACTCTATGGATTGTAAATGATCTGAATTAAAACATATTTTTTTAATTTTTTTATTAAGTACTTTAAAGGGTGTCAGTAGGACTGTTCTCTGTCTGTCTGTCTGTCACAGGGTTGTATCTTTTAAACCATAATAGATATACATTTAAAATTCTCATAGTATGTGTGTATTACTATTGGGTCCCCACACAAGAAACGTGATGTCATCGGCGTTTCTTTTATTAACCAACTTCAAAAAACTTCTTTGGTGTTTTCATTTAGGTGATAAGAAGTAGGAACTAAAGAAGTAAGCCTTTGGTTCTGTTTGTTATTTTGTATTGCCACCGATTTACGAAATTAAAGTTTTTTATTACACGGAGCGTCTGCCTATTTGACCTCCACAACCCAAGCAGTTGCTGGGTAAACACCATACGCCTTGGTAAGACTGGTTGTCAGACTTTCTGGTTTCTGACTACTCATAACGACTGCCAAAGATCTACGAATGACAGCCGGTACCAACGGCTTTACGTGCCTTCCGAGGCACGGAGGGAACTCGGTATGAAATGAGTGGTCACCCATCCACCGACCGACCGCGTCAAGCGTAGCTTAACCTTGATCGATCGATTTGTGCGGCTTTTAGTTAGCCACGTAAATAATAAATAAGACATCTCATGTATTCCTTCAGTTATTTTAAAACGAAATGTTTCATAACATTTAATTGGCATATCTTTGCCTGCTTACACAAATAAATAAGACATGGAAGATGATTATGTACTTCCATTTTCCACTTACTTAAGATTTACAAGATTCCTAAGATTTAACGCTAAAATAACATATTCAAAGAAATCTTGTAGCCAACTTACTTTGCCAGATGTTCCGAAATGAAGTCACGAGTACCAACGTAACTCTACGACTGTACCCGTATGTACCTATATCGTAGAATGTACAGTCATCTTGAAAATAGTAACTTGCTGTGCATTGGTTGTGTAACTCTCTCATGTCTGCAATTTCATATCCACGATATATTACATTGCGCGTTTTGGGCTTTGTGATAAGCGGAGCGGATAATCTAAGGGTGTTACCAGACCAATCGATCAATCATCGATCGACGGCATCGATCGATGGTAGAATGGATTAGTCGACGTCGATCGATAGTTTCTACCACATCAATCGATCGATCGTCGATCGATGGCATCGATCGATGGTAGAATTTATTAGTCGACGAGCTGCTTGATTATTATTACTGATGGATTATAGCTGGAGTTAATCAATCGACGTCGACCGATGCCATCGACCGGCAATCGATCGATTAGTTAGTGGAACGGTATCCGTCGATCAGCTAAAGCTATATCTACATCTTACCAATCGATCAACGTCGATCGATATCGATTGATGGCATCGATCGACGATCGATCGATTGATGTAGTAACACCCTTATCCATACTTATGTTTCGATTATGTTAGAGATTAGTGTGGACTAGGTATGATAACTGTTACTATTGAATAATTACTTACACGATAAGTATTAAGTACGATATGTTATTTTGTGTATGCTATGGTTTGGTGTTACAGTGGTGTAATAATTTAATGATGTTTTATTTGAATTATTGTTATTGTATGTATATGTATAGTTTTATTAGTAAGGCCAGGGGTAGGTAAGGTCTAAGCTCTTAACTGTCACATTGGGGAAACCCCTGTAATGATAGTACAACCTGTTATAAATAAATAAATACTAATATTATTTATGTGAGAGTTAATCTATCTGGAACTTTTACACGACGAAACGGCTGAACCGATTTTAATATTTGGTATGAAGATAGGTTGAACTCTGGGGATGGATACAGGCTACTTTTCATCAGCGACTTCGTCTGCAACCTCGATAACCGACATTCACGAGGACGAACTTTAGACAAATATCGTTTATTGCTATCGTTATTTCAATGTTAGCGATACGAATAATTCTTTCACGATATATCCACTGCTTCGCTGCGTGCCGCGGGTTCGATTCTCGTACGGAACAAATATTTGTATAGCCTGCAGATAGTTGTACCGGGTCTAGCTGTTAGTGTATCAAATCAAATCAAATCATTTATTTTCATAGAATGTAGGTATAGAACATCAAGCTGTAATTAAAATATAGAGAGCCAGGTACATTTCTGTCTGAGTTTTGGCATGCAAAATTTAATAATTAATGTCAGTTTAATCAATAACATTTTAAGTAAAATTATGAAATAATAAAGAAAATAAAATTACATTACTAAATTATTTTAACAAGTCTTGAAGAAGCACAAAAGTAAATATCAAATAATGTCAATAATATGTATTAAATTGCTGGAATGTCAAAAAAACGAGTCACACAACGAATAATAACATTTCTGTATCAATAAAGTATAAATAAAATTCTGAGCAAAATTCTCGACATCAGAGCCATTTGGTCTGATATCCATTTTTGCAATTTTACAGGAGAGCAAATATAAACATTTAAAATATTTTTTTGTTTTGTAATTTTGAAGATTTGGGAGTACAAGGCCGTCACTATTTATGCTTGGTTATTTGAGAATAGGCGTTGGCGGTTTTTATGCCGGTTTTCCTAATAAATCCGGAAGGAACCTTATTTTTATATCCAAGGGTAGGTACATCAGACCCAGTTTTTAAGGACGATGTACAGTGAAAAAGTTCCATATAAACTAAATACCATATGCCTCTAAGAATCTTATGTAAATGGATCTATTATGTTGAAATCAGACCGTATGGCTCGTAATATTCACTATTTAGGTTCATAAATATACTGGATGATGTTTACATCCGACCATTTGTTTAACAAAAAAAATAATACATTATTTATGTTAACATCAGACTTTATGGTTCGGGGCAGTGATCTTTTTAATTACGAATTTTGTTACGTATGTCTAAATCGGACTTTAAATTCTCAAAAAAAAAAAAGATAAATAGGACTTATCTAATTATAATACTATTTGACTCGTTTAGACTTGAAAATACTTTTAATATCGTCGAATATAAAGCCTTAATTCGCCCCAGATCAGACTCTTTGGCTCTAAGTTTATTTGATTGTATACAGTCTATTGTTAAATAGGTCCTATTAGCCTCTTAAATCTAATAATTTCACTGGAGTAAGTAGGGGATAGAAATGAAATTATTATTTTACTATATCAGTTTGATTGATGATCGGAATCAATCAATCAATCTCAAACATAATAAGTACCTGCTATTCTAGTGTTGACACAACAGGTTTGAGATCACAACTATACCAAATAACAAAAACCAAAACATTTAAAAAATATTCTTAGAACGATTTAAAATAATAATAATATCGAAACAAATCTCACTCTTCATTATTCTCTGGAAAATCACAATACATACTTCTTGGTGTGGTAGGTTTTTATAAATATAATAATAGTCATGGAACTGTTCAGGTATCCAAACAGCTAATGTTTGCAGATCATAGATAGCTGCTCGTCTGGACTGCTGGATATTAATGCCGGGATTCTTCAGGGGTCGGTGCTCTCGGCAACATTGTTCCTGCTGCATATTAATGATCTGCTAAAACCCGGTACCTTTGGGTATGCAGACGACAGCACTGTCGCTGAGAGATACGTGTCCGACGCACGAGCTGGTGGGTCGCAGATCCAGTCTCTCCGGGAAGCAATGGTTGAGCGCTTGAACTTGGCCTTATAGGCTGTCTCTGAATGGGGCGATGCCAATCTGGTCAAGTTCAATGCTGCTAAGACCCAATCGTGTCTCTTTTCCGGTAAAAGGAGCCAATTCCACCCAGCTCCATCTTTCCGAGGTGTAATCGTGCCGATAACTGACCGACTTGAGCTTCTTGGTGTTACGTTAACATCTACCCTCAATTTTGGCCCTTTCATAGAGGCAAAGGCTCAAGTGGCTGCCAAAGAGTTGGGAATCCTAGCAAAGGTGAGACTTTACGCCGGAACAGCTGCTTAAACTTTATCAAGCGCAAGTTCGATCGTGTATGGAGTACTGCACTCATCTTTGGGACGGATCTGCCAGATACCAGCTTGATGCCCTAGAGACAATTGAGAAACGAGCCAAGAGGATCATTGGCAATGATAGGCTCGTCGAGTCAAAGCTCCAAAGTCTTGAGCATCGACGCCGAGTTACTGGCCTGCCGGTTTTCTATCGGTTGCATTTTGGGGAGTGTGCGACAGAATTGCATAATTTAATTCCGCCGAGCCCGTTTCATCATCGGACCACAAGACGTACGGCGATGCGCCACCGGTACATGGTGGACATCCCACCCACACGCACCAAACGTTTTGGGAACACATTCATTGTGCGTACTGCTAAGGAGTGGAATTCCCTGCATCTATGTTTCCTGATAGCTACAACCTAGGAGTCTTTGAGTCAAGAGTGAATAGGTTACTTCTAGGCAAGCGTGCTCCATCTTAGACCGTATCATCGTTTCCCATCAGGTGAGATAGTGGTCAAACGTATGCCTATCAATTGATAAAAAAAACAACATACAGTCGAATTGAGAACCTCCTTCTTTTTTGAAGTCGGTTGAAAAACGTTTCTCTTTATCCCTTTTTTGCTCATATCCAATATCGGAATTCGAAGAAGATAGAATGGGAATATAATCATTATCTCCTACACTGTCTTCGCTATCAAAATCACCGAGTCTTGCTGGTGACAATGAGCCTAAAAAATAGCGGATACGTACCTAATTTTTTTGTTGAATTATTAAAAGTAAGTAAAAAATTTGTAGTTATAGTTACATTTATAAAGTATTTTTGGAAATCAAACCAGAAGTGATTTTTTTAAAAAGAATTACAGAAATACCTACTTGTAATAAATTTAAAACAAACCAAACTGACCACAATTTTATATTACAAATCAAATAACAAGTCACCTAACACACAAAAAACTAATCACCTAATACACAAATTAACACAGTAACAATAATGACACAATCAAAGTAACAATTTAAAAAGAACAACCGACAAAGTGACGTCCTAACAGTCTTACTCGCACGAAGTCTCCAAGTGAAAAGAGACCGGTGCTATCGTTGCACCGCCTTAAATAGATCTCCCCCCTCCATATCTTCCTGTCTTCTACGTATCTTCTACACGGCCTTTCCTGACAGGAGATCGTCCTCGGTCTCCTTTATCTCCTAGCTTTGAAGATCTGTCTCCAACGTTGGCATGGAAGACCCTGAGTCTCCACTACTTGCAGGTGAAGTGTTGATGGGCATCTCTCTCTGCGTCTGCATGCCAGAGGTACCAGGTTCCGGTTCGACTTCATTAAGTGGCTCGGCTTCGGCAACAGCTCGTTCGTTTTGCGCAGGTCGATCAACACAAGGGGCAGACTCCTCGTTTCCAATGTCTGACTCTGTAAAAGAAATAAATATTCCAGACAGTACAAATTTTGTAAAACAACAAAGTAAAACAACAATTTTGTAGACAACAAGACAGTAGTTGTTGGTAAAATTAATTCATAATTTGGGTTAAGCTAACCTAGCATAACCTACACACAATAGGTATGAAACACACAAATATTCAAACCGACCACCCAGGGCGGGACTTGTCGGAAGACCACCACCTCACGACTCGCTAGAGACCTGCGTGAGGCATAACTTTGCGTGTGTGAATCGGTTTCCATAAAAGCATGTTTCAACCCAACCCTAGATAAATCATATTACATAGGGTGCTTGTCAACTAGCACATTGATGCGTCAGAGGCCAACCCATGGTCTAACCTTACGTGTACCACAGCTCTAGGATAACATATCTGAGAACACCACTCCAAGACCACACGTCCGATCAGGCTACTCCAAGACAGTTTCCCTTCGTGAGCTCTTCCTAAGGTATGTTTCATATACTAGGATAGCGTGTCCGATGCGCTCCAAGACAGAGGCCCATCCAATAACATGAAACCGTACCTCACTTGAAGTGTATCCGTCAATTCGAGATAGCATGTCCGATGCGCTCCAAGACAGTGGTCTATCTCCAATTGCAAGAGTCAACTTCCGTTCAACATCGTTCAGCATTATCAATAGCAACAAGAGAACATCATTAGATTAATAAAAACCACTAATTACACAAGCAATCATAAGGTATGTTTCATATACTAGGATAGCATGTCCGATGCGCTCCAAGACAGAGGCCCATCCAATAACATGAAACCGTACCTCACTTGAAGTGTATCCGTCAATTTGAGATAGCATGTCCGATGCACTCCAAGACAGAGGCCAATCTCAAATCCTTATACATTGTTCAGCATTATAAATAGCAATAAAATAACACTCATCAACTTAATGAAAACCTCCAAACACACAAGCAATGATTATTAAATCAGTCAGATTCAGTGTAATGTATCTCTAACATAAGGTATAGCAAAACTCATTACACTTTTACAAAAACAGATCAAAGAAACTCACCATCAAAGAAAGCAGAGCACACGTCGGGAGTCCATTCCCCTTGCCACGGGATCATGTATTCCGCAGCTGCTTGTGTGGACTTGCCGTACGAGCCAGCCAAGAGCTGCAACTCGTAACGACCGTGTGGTAGTACCTTCGCCACACGATATGGCCCTCGCATACATGAATCCAGTTTTCCAGTTGATTGTGCCTGTTTCCTCACAAACACAAAAGAATTTAATTCAAAAGCACGAGGTGACTTTCGCCCTTGATTGACATAGGCGTCCTGATGCTCTTGATTTGAACGGAGACGTTCAAGTGCTCTTTGACGACTCATTTCGCGAAGAGCTTCCCGATTAGGGTTCAAACCTTCATAGGCCACATCGCGAACCAAGCTACGAATGAGTGGCGTCGCGGCATCAATACCTATCAATAGGTTCAAAGCTGAGTACTGAGTTGTTCTGTGTTTTGTTATATTAAGAATCAACTGCAGTTTCCACATTACGCTCGGCCACTTTTGCCGTCGATGGTTGCACTCAATACGCACCATGTTCAGCACGGTGCGACAATATCTTTCCACCTGCCCGTTAGACTGGTGCATTTCAGGGGTTATAAGGTGAGTATCACAACCCATGTTTTTGACCCAATTTAGAAAATCGGTACTCTGAAACATGCGGCCCCTGTCGGCTACTATTAGCTTAGGAGTTCCAAAGAGGGAGATCATATTGGTGAAATGACGTTTTAGTTCGTCAGCATCTTGTCGGTACATAGGGTATAACAAACAGAATTTAGAAAAAGCGTCTACAATTATAAGAACATGGCGATAGCCATCGCTTTCTGGAAGAGGACCTAAAGAGTCTAAGTGGATGGTTTCAAAAGGCGAATCTGGTTTTTCCCAAGAATGAATGGGTTGTAAAGGAGCTCGGGGGACTTTTTTATGGGAAAGACACACTAAACAGTGTGTCACATATTTCTGCACAAATGCCCTAAATCTTGGAAACCAGAAGTGTTTCGTGACGAGATCAACAGTCTTATCGACCCCAGGGTGATCATGTTCGTCGTGGAAAATTCGTAAAAGGCTAAGTCTATGCCCTTTGGGTATATAACAAAGGAATTTGGAATTTTCACCAGTAGGTATAAATTTTACAAAAAGGATGACATTTTAGAAAACATAGCGACTGGGATCTAATTGGCCATCCGCCAATTTTTGAATGAGAGACCGGGTCTCCTCGTCAGAAGCCTGAGCAATCCGTGCCCAATTCAGAGGTTTCTGAACCGTGCACACATTGACAGGATTCCGACTAAGATAATCGGCATGGGATAGAAGGCTACCTTTCCTGTACTCCAGGCCAAAATCAAAATCTTGGAGGTATACCCACCACCGAGCCACCCTTGGCAACAAATCTTTCTTACGTTGTGTAAGTTTCAATGCGTTGCAGTCGGTAACTACGGTGAATCGTACACCCACAAGGTAGTGCCTGAAATATTGCAGAGCTTTTACCACCGCAAGAGTCTCAAGCTCGTACGAATGGTATCTGCTCTCAGCTCCCTGAGTGAGCCTACTGAAGTAGGACACTACTCGCTTACGATTGCCATCATGTACTTGCATTAAGACTGCTCCATATCCAATAGAGCTCGCGTCTGTGTGGACTTCTATGGATAATAAAGGGTCATAAATTGCAAGCACTGGCTCACTCGTTAGACATTCCACAATGTACTTACGAGCAGCCCGATGTTCATTTCCCCAGTTAAAACGTACTCCCTTTTTTGTGAGTGCTGCAATACACGCTGTTCTCTGGGCAAATCCAGCTATATACCGCCTGAAATAGCTAGCTAAGCCCATGAATTGGCGAACCTGCTTGACACTTTGCGGTTCAGCTGAGTCAATCAAAGCCTTCACTTTCTCATGACTCGGCCTAACCTGACCTTCACCTATTGTTCTGCCCAAGTATTCTATCTCGGTGGTCAAGAATGAACACTTTTTCAAATTAATGGAGAAACCAGCTTTAGTCAGTATTTCAAGAACCCTTTGTAGCAAGACAAGACCCTGATCGATACTATGGCTCATAATTAAAATATCATCGATGTAGATCAGGATATCGCCAGACTCAACTAGTTCGCGAAGTGTTTTAGTGATTATGCGTTGATAAACTACTGGAGCATTCGCCAAACCGTAAGGCATTCTCAAATATTGATAATGTCCCTCCGGCGTGACGAATCCTGTAAGCGGGACTGAGTCTCGGTCCAATGGAATCTGGTGAAACCCTGTTGCCATGTCAAGGGAAGTGAAATATTTATTGTGTCCCAAACGGTCAATATAGTCATCTATACGTGGCAACGGAAAACGATCTTTAATTGTGACCTCGTTTAATTTACGAAAATCTACACACATCCTATCAGAACCGTCTTTCTTTTTTACCAAAAGAATTGGGCTTGCGTAATCAGACTCAGACTCCTCTATAATTCCTTTGTCCAATAAGTCCTTAACTATCTCACGAACACGAAGAGTCTCGGCATGAGAAAGTTGGTACGGTCGATAATAAACAGGAGTGTTGTTACTAAGTTTAATGGACATACATCCTGTATTTACTGTTGATGTTGCGGTACCAGAAATAAAATACTGAGAAAAATTATTAATTATTTCCAACAAGTTATCCAAGTGACCACCAATTAAAGGCGTATTGATTGGAATTGAAGTTTCAGACTGGATGTTCATTACCCTATGCAAATTATTTACGCTTCTTGTAAGTGATTGAAAATGTTTGGTACGAACGTACCTGACACCGTCCCTATTTAGAACATCTGTTCCTATTATGACTGGGGAGTTCATGTATTCGGCAGACACTACGAACAAATCTACTTCAAGAGTTAAACCTTCAAATTCAATAGGTAACGTCACATAGCTTGTACTCTCTACTTCTTGCGTACCTAACCCCTTCAAAATACGAAGCGCTGGCTTATGTGAACAATTAAAATGCTTAAGCAACGAAGACGAAATTAAGGATATAGTGGACCCGCTATCTATCAAAACATCAACCGCTACATCCTGTATAATTGCTACAATGACGTCCCTATTATTAGTATTTACAAACTCGTTACAGAAATTAACACTACTTTTGTTTGCAGCTTCCGACCTTTGCTTAGCGAAACAAGTTTCAGCTTTATGACCCTGTTTCTTACAAAAAGTACAAGGTTCGGACCTAGTTGGTACAAAAACAGAATTAGAATTATTTGATGAACCACTTGGAGGTTGATCAGTTCTCGGTTTCTTATTACACGAAGCCTGTCTATGTCCTAGTTCACCGCAAGAAAAACATTTAACATCGCTAAGATTACGCTTACGTGAAAAGTCTGTAGTTTGTTTATCTCGTACCGAACGGAACGAGGCGCTCTTTGTTGAACTACTTGGCTTAACGTAAATTGAAAAATATTCCACTAGATCATTAGGCAATAGCTTAGCGTTAGTCGCCGACGCTCTTATGTTAGGATCAGTGACACCGCGGACTATTATTGCCGAAATCAACTCGTCACTGAGCCCTCGCACTATTCGCAGACGAAGTAATGGACGACGCACATAATCCGCATAAGTAGAATAGCTATCGGAATTCTTAGTCATCACGTCATATAAAATATTTGCGACATCTGGTACTCTAGGACACAACGGCTTAAATTCTTTTTTGAAATTGCTCCACGTACGGTCATTAGTTACCCATTCGTTAAGCCACAATTGAGCATCACCTTTTAAGCAATTACCAATACGCGATAAGGATTCATAATCACTCCAATTATTTAATGCTCTAGCGCGATCGACCTCCGCACACCAATCATCAATATTATGTAGGGTAGGATCAAAGTTTGAAATATAAAAGTTTTGAGATCTACCACCAGTATTAATTAATCGAATAGCATCCACAATACGATCAGTTACCGTAGCTTGTACTAAATTCGTAGACTCATTTGCGTCCCTAATCAAACGGTCCGACCCGCGCACCGACGTTTGTAATGGCTGTGTTCTAGAGCGAGAACGCGAGTGACGATGGTAGTTATAGCCGCGAGTCGGTGATACGCGTCGAGGCTCAATATCTGTAGGCAAAGGAGAAACCAAACGACGGCGACGTTCCGGCGGCGGTGACGAGCGACGCATGCTACGCGGTTCTAAACGGCTTGGCGGTCGCGACGTATTACGTTCCAGCGACGACGTTCGCGGACGACGCAATGACCTTCGATCACACGATCTATCAGACACTAAAATTCTATCGCAATCACGCGAACGCACTGGCAAGGGCGAAGCCCTCGTTTTATCTTCTAGCGTTTTAAGGCGAGACATCATCGCTTGTATTTCGCGCCTTAACATGTCCCTTTCATTAGGGGATTGTTCGCGGTACCGACTACTTTGTCGAGAATTTTGGTCACGACGCGGGCTATTATCGCGGCTATCGCAGCGACCGTGACTATGATCGTGTCTGCGATCTGCCATCTTAATATCTGTAACCTAAGACAATCAAAACCGACAAAACAAGGACTACAAAAACGATCAAACCTATCACCAGTAGTAACACTCGACACAAAAGAAAAATAAATCAACTACCTCCAAAAAAAAAACAAACTAAATAAAATCGTGACAAAACTAAAAATCAGGGGTTTTGTGCTTAAAACCCAAATAAAAATTAGAAAAGTGGGCAAAGAGAAATGGGAACTATCCCACTTCTGATTTTGGAAATCAAACCAGAAGTGATTTTTTTAAAAAGAATTACAGAAATACCTACTTGTAATAAATTTAAAACAAACCAAACTGACCACAATTTTATATTACAAATCAAATAACAAGTCACCTAACACACAAAAAACTAATCACCTAATACACAAATTAACACAGTAACAATAATGACACAATCAAAGTAACAATTTAAAAAGAACAACCGACAAAGTGACGTCCTAACAGTCTTACTCGCACGAAGTCTCCAAGTGAAAAGAGACCGGTGCTATCGTTGCACCGCCTTAAATAGATCTCCCCCCTCCATATCTTCCTGTCTTCTACGTATCTTCTACAGTATATTAAACTAGTTTAATGTCACTTATCGCGGTTGCTGACGAAGTCGAAGTCAGATAAAAAGTCTATGTCCTTTCATGGGGTTCAAGCTTCTTCCATACTACCTACTTTTAATAGTAATGATAGTATTTTCTTACATTGGACAGCGTCATCTCTGTTTTTCAATTTATGTAATATTTTTCGGGTGCGATTATTCATTGTTCACACATACGAACAGCGCGCGGAAGGAGAGGTGACGTCGCATGTTTATGATTTATCTCTGTCCCACGCAGTCATAATTATAGTGCTATCTCTTTTTCAGTGAATCTTGTCACTTATGCTCCGAGCCATAAAGCCCGTGTGTAGTTAATGACTTTATGAACTTGAATAGTATCCGAGCTACAAGGTATGTTGTTAATACGAGACCTACAAATTACATTTATTTTTTGACTTATCTTTACATGATACTGCAAAAATAATATTCTGGTAAGTTTACTCACGACCATAGAATTTCAAATGAAGATCAGACTCATTGGTTCTAATGTATGGTGGATATCCGACTATTTTTACGTAAACGAAAATGTTATTAAAGGGAGATACAAATATGTTGCCTAAACAAAAAGAAAGAGAAAAAAAAATTAATAAAGATTCAGTTAAAATACGATTTTTGCAAAAATGGGACATCCGACCTTATGGTTCTGATGTCGAGAATTATGAAACAATAAAGATATCTAATGATTACGTCTCGAGTCATGTATGTAAGTTTATATGTTTGTAACTCACGATACAGCACAAATTCCTTGTGTGGGTGCCCCAAACTAGTGTAGTTTGTGAATCGACATACGAACTTGCATTTATTTTAAATATTTAAAAAACCTTCCTACAGTTATTTTATTTGACGACACGGTTGGCGCAGTGGCTGAGCGATCGACTGCTGCGCAGCGTGTTACGGGTTCGATTCCCGCCCAGGGTAAATATTTGTGTGATGAGCACTTGTGTTTGCCTTGTGTCTGGGAGTTGTTTATGTATGTATTTAAAATATATTTGTGTATGTATATCAGCTGTCTGACACCCATAGTACAGGGCCTCCCTAGTTTGGGGTCAGATGTCCGTGTGTGAAATGTTCCCACATATTATATTATATTATTATATTATATTTCCAAACGCACACTGCTCCTTTAACCGTTCTCGCCATCTTTCTTGTAGTTTCTTCCTTTTTCTCTATCCATCTTTCATCTCACTCACACCTGTACGTTTCATTCCACGCACCATCCATACGCTCCGTTCTATTCTCCATCCTACACTAGCAATTTGTCCTGTATCGTTCAATTCGATAAAAACATAAACTAAACGAGGATTAGAGTAAATCCCCGTTCATAAATAATAAACTTCAGTGGGTGTTCCCAATTATTTTAAGACATTTATGACAAAAAACAAATCTTATCTTATTAAACAAAAAGAAAATGTAATGTCAACTCATATACGATAACCGCCTTACCACATTTTTATTTTCGTACTCTTGAAAAACAAACCTACTTCAGAAAAAAAACTGTTTTTTTTCATGTTTTTTTTTAATGCTTTTTTTCATCTCAGAAAAAAAAACCGTATTTTTACAACTCTATAGGTGCAAGGTTATAAAGTCATGGCGTGCTATTTTGACTTCAAAACAAAACACTGTTATCGCTTCTTTCCTTTTCATTTTTAAATATCTTCAAGATAAACAGTAGAAATTAATCCATGCACTATGTCCTCTGTACGTGCTGCAAATGGCTTGACCGCCGTATCACATTGTGCAGAACTACGATATAGACATTATTAAATTGTTCATAGTGCAGTAGAATGGTTAAAGTAAGATCATTATATTTAGATACTAGCTTTTGCCCGCGATTTCGTCCGGGTGTGTGTCGGTTATAATAATAATTATTATTGTTTTCTTTAAGCACAGATTATATAATACTTATTCAAGTAATAAAGACTCATGTGTTAGTAGACTTAAGAACTATGTTAGTTTTATTTTATGTTCAATTTATTTCATCCCATGGGAGATAGCACTGCAGTAATAATAATATATAATAACGTTTATTGTGTTCAAAAGCTTTACACAAACAATGTTGGGTTTGGAGTCTTCATTTAAGCAAATTAATGCCTGTATTAAGACTCCGCTCCTTCACAACAGTAGGTACTTACTTAAAACACAATGAAAATCGGTACATAAGTGAAGTAAAACAAAATATAAGTAATATATAATTATGTGAACATGAGTGGGCATGTGTTGTTGAGTGTACATGAGTGTAATGGATGTGTGTGTGTGTGTGTGTGTGTGTGTGTGTGTGTGTGTGTGTGAATGTACGTGTAGGTATGGGAGAGTCTGTGAGTGTGTGGGTGGATCGTGTACTTGGATTACGTTACGTTTGCAGAAAAGCTTCAGTATTTTCCTATGTCAATGGTTTTATCCAATCAATCAACATTTCTTAACATATATGATAAGATTTTGCTTGTACGAAGATTTCTTTATTTATTTTGTTATACAATTGAGCTGATCGTTTACTAAATTGCATTGATCCGAATTTGGTCTTAGTTATAGGTATTTGAACTATATAGTGTTTTCTTCTCCTAGAGTGTATATTATCCGCAGCATAAGGCAAGGTTTTGTGCTTTTTTTAAATTATTTGGGTAATGTAATAGTTTCCTAACTGACAATACATCACTAAGTTTGTAGAGGTTCTCTGTAGAAAATCTCCTTTTTTTGAAATACATTATTTTGAGCAGAGCTCGTTGTGCTCGCTCCAGCTGGATGAATTTAGATTTTGTTGACCCACCCCAAATAGGAATACAGTATATGAGTATTGATTGCGCAAGAGAAATATATATTTGTGTGAGCACATTTCTAACAGGCTTACCGCTACTCTGTATAGATCTAGGCAGCACGTGACGCAGAGTCTTAAAAATCCAATTTAGCTTGCGGACTCTATTGGCAACTTGCTCAAGATGGGGGTACCAGCACAATCTCTGATCCAGCATTACCCCTAAATATTTTGTGCTAGAAACTTTGCCAATACTAGAACAGTTACAATAATAACAACATTATATAAAGTAACAAGTAACAGTATGTATAAAGATTCGAAAATCGCCGGTTGGCTGAGTACGATTGCAGATGCTGAAACTTATAAAGTTTGTTTTGGAGGCATTTAATGTGAGAACATTAGCGTTGAGCCAATTCGCAACCTGGGACATTCCTGTTTCAGCACTTAGCAGTGATTAATGCATAATGCAATCGAGCCTGCTCGTGATTATTTTTTATGAATATTGCTGGAGCCCGTAGCCGTGCCCGTGGGGTCTCCGGGCTAGGATAGCACCCCCCCATTTCATCCCGAGGGTGGTGTCGAAGGCGAATAAGGGAAAATCCGGAAGTCGGGCAGCAGCGGCTTCCGTGTACTTAACAACTTCACTGCGATCCCCAAGACGCCTGCCAAGTGTGGGGATTATGGCAACACCCCTTCTTATTGGGGAGGCCTTTGTTCAACAGTGGACATCT
This sequence comes from Charanyca ferruginea, assembly GCA_947361185.1. Classification (NCBI taxonomy): domain Eukaryota; kingdom Metazoa; phylum Arthropoda; class Insecta; order Lepidoptera; family Noctuidae; genus Charanyca; species Charanyca ferruginea. The sequence goes on along the minus strand of OX376069.1, from coordinate 22,978,687 downwards.
TCAGGCTGATGATGATGATTATTGTTGGAGCTGGCCCGTGCCCAGCAGGAACGATGACACTAGGAAATTTTCCTGTATGCGTTTACAAACATTATAAACTCACATAGACAGAAACAACTATTTATGGGCCACACAAATATTTGTTCCGTGGGGGAATCGAACCCGAGACATGCAGCGCTGCAGTCAATCGCTCAGCCACTGCGACAACCGTGTCGTCGTTTATTTCGCATTTACAATATTTGTCTGCCCTACTGTAGGACAATAGGGTATTTTACTCTATATGAGAAAAATCTATATATATGTTATTGAGACAGTTTAGGCACAAAGCAGTCGGAAAATGTAAGTTTTAGTTCATAAAACAACAAAACAAATTATTAAATTCAGTTCAAAGTTTTCAGTATTTTTAATCTGTTATAAAACACTGTGAAATAGTAGCGGCCATGTTATTACGCCGTACGGCTGTGTAAACAAAAAATTGTCAACTGTCAGTCAACCAATTGGCGTAATATAGGCTTTGTACTTTTATTATTTTCGTAACCAACGTAATTTTTTCATTATTACACCTATTACAAAATAATATACTTTTAATTATTTTAAAATGATATACAATTATCATATTTAATATGAGCTCATTTGATACTAAACGAACTGACGTCATTTACGCTGAGCAATATGGCGTCTAGTAAGAGGCGTTTTCGTCAAACTACGCGGGAAATTTGAAAATTTAAAATGCAGATGCATTTTTATGGCACTTATCGATTGAATACAATTTTTGTGTTTTTTTTGGTGGCATATTAGCACTACAGAATTTCATTGAGACACTTTTCAAAAATGGGTGTAATACCCTATTATTATAGGCTGGTATTATTTTATTATTATAAATATATACTTTTTTTTCAACAGAGACATTACCATTACAACACCGCCGGTCAAAGCCACTGACTTCATAAATTAGAGTTATATTTTCTTACTTTGCGGATTTTGAAACAATTTTTTTTTGGATTTATGATTTTGACAGCGATAAATGAACACTATGGAGGCAAATGGAGATCGACAGCCATATAAGTCACGTCGACTGGTAAGCCTTGGTTCCTAGGTTCGATTCACTACTCGGGTAAAGTTGTATTAAATATTTCCATTAGGACTTTCTCAGGAACGGCCTAATCTAATAACCTTTACCTCGGAAAGCTTTAGTTGTTTCGTTAGCAGTTTTAAATATAAGTTTTGGATGTACTTAACCTGCAGTGCGATTCTGTAAGAATTCACCCGCGAATTCGAATTCTATCTCATTTCCGATTTCATTTACCTGAAGAGAAAAGTATTTGGTATTCGCTAAAGTATTAACATAATAATAGTTCGCTTCACCTAAATTGGTACTCAGTGGCGCTAGCGTAGTTTTCATCGAATTACAGTATACCTAAAACAGTTTTCACCGCGGAATCAGATGTGAGAACTGGAGTGAGTTTTTACAGAATAACATAGCTGTTATTGCTCCATAGTAAATAATTTGCACATTACATTTTGGAGGAACTCGTGGTGTCGAGGTTCGACAGGCAGTCGTTCCATGTAAAACATTGGTATTCGGTGAGGTTAGGTTAAAAAAAAAAAAAAAAGGGCGGCAGACTCGGGGACTTCTGTCGCTCCCCACATACATCAGGACCCGAGGTGGCGGCGCGTAGTGTTCCACGCGCGCCCCTCTAATCCGGGAGTCTAACACCTCACTCCCCCCCCTGACCCGAGAAGTGGCCCGCTGCAGCGGGCCGGCACCAGCCGGGGGTTGCGGAAGTATCTCCAGTTCGCGCGACCCCCGACGTAGGTGTGAGATGGAACACCGGGGTGGTTTTTAGTCAGTAAAAGTCTGACAGACCCCTCCGCCCGCCCCAGGGCGGAGGACATCCATGAGGATTTTCCACCCCGTACCAAAAAAAAAAAAAGGCTGACCCCAACATAGTTGGCAAAAGGCTAGGTATTAATTTAACGTTAATTTAATAATTACTAAATTAACGTAAGTAGTTAATTTAATTATTTGAGTTATTGTGCCCATTATGCCAGAACCACGCTTATTAATAGGTATTAACCATTCTTTACCGTATAGAATTACACAATTTTAATGCTAATAATAAACAAAACACAAAATCCCATTAGCCAAGCGTTACCATAAACAAAAAATAAATAAACCAGTTTTCTCGACGACAGTACCTACCTATCTACTCACAACACACACAGACACAAACGCAAGTTATGAACCTCAAAGGTTTCCTCTCAGTTTGTTTTTGAAATATTTTCTTTATAGAGTACCATATCTGTTCTTTGAATGGATTTCTTCGCGAAAATCCCATTATCTCTCTGATTGAATTTGTTTTTATTATGAAAAATGTTTGTAAAGAAATTTCTAAAGGCGCAGGTACATAGAAATACTGGCTTTTATGTACTTTAAATGGAGTATTTAATACGTAGTATTTTCTTGGTAAATAAGTTTGAAATCGACAATCCGTTTTGAACAAGCGCTATGATCAATGCTACTGGCTTATCTGTATTAGAAGAGGCCCTTGCTCTACAGTTGGAGAAAATGGGTCGATATACTATATTCTTACTTCATTTAATTCAATTTAATAAAATATTTAAGAGCGCAGGCCGGATAGCACTGCACGCCAGCATTAATGACATCATCCGTCGTGCTCTTGCCTCCGCCGGCGTGCCAGCTGTGTTAGAACCTATTGGCTTGGCACGTGACGATGGAAAGAGACCAGATGGAATGACCATAATGCCGTGGAAGTTGGGTAAGCCTTTGGTGTGGGATGCAACTTGTGTCGACACCCTTGCGCCATCCCATCTTCCTAGCACGTTGTGTTGTGCTGGGGCGGCTGCTGCAGGTGCGGAAAACCTCAAACGGCGTAAATATAACAACCTTCTTGAAAGTTATATGTTTGAGCCGTTTGGGGTCGAAACATTAGGGCCATGGGGCCCGAGTGCTCACCTTGTTTCTAGGGACATTGCAAAGCGGTTGGTCGACTCTTCACGTGACCAAAGGGCTGGCCTTTTTTTGGGCCAAAGAAATAGCATTGCCAATCAACGTGGTAATGCTGCTAGCCTTTTGGGCACTTGTCCCATTGAGAGCGATGCGGACGAGTTTTTTGATGCCCTGTGAGCATTGTACATATTATGTGTTTATATTTATTTTTAAGCTTTGTTTATATTATATTTAATTATTATTTATAAAATATTTTAATTGAATTATTGTATCATTAACACAAAAATTGCATTGCAATATCTTAATCAAGCCAAGCCAAGAATAGCATGCAGACAAGCCAAACACGCAGCCAAGTATGCAGGAGATAATAAATACCCTTTGTGGGCAAATACAGGTGCACTCTCAGTCTGAAGATACGACCGGAGAGAGCTCCGTCGCAGCACCAATGGCCATATGTGCGTTCACGTGGGTGAACAGCCAACTTCCAAACTCCGGATTGCTATTGAAAAATTCCTAAAAATACCCAATAACACTTTGTCTGACCTTGGAATTGAACGCATTAAATCACGCTCAGCAGTCGCACCTGCTACCACGAGACAAAAGCCACGTACTAAACTATCACTATTGACTGACACTGAAAGGTCATGAGGACAGGAGGATTTTATTCAATTTCAATATTCTTCCAACTATGTTGGGGTTGGCTTCCAGTCTAACCGAATGCAGCTGAATACCAGTGTTTTACATGGAGCGACTGCCTATCGGACCTCCACAACCCAGTGACTGGGTAACACTACAAAATATAAAGGTTACAGAAGGGCCGCTCCCGCCATCTTCAAAAATAATTACCGAAACTTGCCAGACTCACTAGGGCTGCTACTGTATTGACTCTGTAGGTTTAATTTGGGACAATATGAAATTTTATTGACACTGGTCGGAACTCTTTGCATTTTTTTTTACAACAAAATTTTCCTGGTTTTTCATGAAATGTCATTGATGTCTCTCATTTTTTCATTTAGACAACGCGTGACAGTCGAGACTGAAGTCTGCTTGAAACTGCTTGAGAATGCTTATAAACGTAATGTCAATGCGTGCTAAAAATGGCGGTTTGTTCTGAGTGTTCTCTCTGGTCGGGCGCGCCGCAGCCTCACGTACTTTGTGGTAACACGATACCCGTAAGACTGGTTGTCTGACTTTCTGGCTTCTGACTACCCATAACGACTGCCAAAGATCTACAAATGACAGCCGGGACCAACGGCTTTTCGTGCTTTCCGAGGCACGGAGGGAACTCGGTATGAAATGGATGGTCACCCATCCACAGACAGACCGCGGCAAACGTAGCTTAACCTTTGACCGATCGATCTGTACGGCTTTAACTTAGCTCCTCTAACTATCCGAATACCGGTATCGGAGTTTAATTTGAGTACCTACTAAATAGTATCTACTTTAAGTTCCCTGGAGACTTGTCTTCGAATTCTTATGGTACCTGTATTTTTCTTTCTGAAATCGGGAAAGAAAGTTATTTTCTAAACGTTTTTAACATAAATAACGTATAAAGTTTAACTTCCCTTGACAATTCTTTGTAATGACTTAAGTAGGTATTTCTTAAAAATCTCGTTTTTTTTTTCGTACTTGAAGAAGTTTTGATTTCTTTTCAAAAAAGTTTTAAGGCTGTCATTTTAGACAATTGCTTTGTATATTGTTAGAAAAACACAGTTGCTAGATGTGTGATTATGATGTCTTTTAATTTAGGACATAGAATTCCATATTCTGTTGAACATGTTTTTATTTGTCCGTAATCATCTCACGAGATTACAAAAACGGAATAATACATTCTATATGTTAAGCTAGATCATTACACACACGACACGATTGTCGCAGTCGATGACCGATTGGCTGAAGCGCCACAGGTCGCGGGTTTGTAGTTGTTCTGGGCCTAGCTGTTTATGTATGGCTGTGTAAACGCACCCAGGACATAAGAGAAATTCCTATTGTGGAGCAAAGATAAAAAAAATATATGCATGAAACAGTGTCAAACATCCATCCTTACATTCTCACAAACTCACGTTTATAATAGTAATAGGGTAAAAAAATAGGCATGTGTTTAACGCGGCGACGAACTAATCTGATTTAGAGTTTTAAAAGCAAATAAAATGGGTGGCAAAAATAATAGGTTGGTAGCTACAGTGAAGTAGCATTTTAAGTATAAATTAGCAGCTTTATATTGAGTTGTAAGCTTTGTTTAAATTTAAATGGGCTGTAAAAAGCGATTTGGTTCTGCCGTGCGTAGGGGGTCACAGTTCTAACCTAACCTAACCATGTCGGATCCGACGCAGGAGGGACTGAATGGTCAAAAAGGTTTGGTGAGCATTTATCCATTTTGACGTCAGTTCGACGTAATCCCTGCGGGGCTCCAATTTCTGTCTGCAGAGCTTAAAAGAACCTAACTAAACCGAACCTCAGGGTGCTCGACCGTCTTATTCTTTTTTTTTTTATGCATTACAGATAATGGGTATTTATTTATTTATTTTAGTACATGTCGCAACGTTTATTCTTTTATATGAGTAGTATCACTTTTAATTTTCTCCTTTATTTTATTAAACGGACACACACCTCCCTGTAATTTTAATATTCTAGCGTATGGCACTCGTGGGCTGCAGCTGAAAATCAGCGTCAGGTGGCGCACTTTGTGTTGTCATCTGACATCATGCTGAGCTGAGGCCCTTTTGGCATTCATAATCGTTGTTTTTTGAATTTTATAGTTTTAAGGTGTATTTAATTTTTATAATAATGCCAATAAACGCATTTTTCTTTCTTTCTTTCTTTCTTATTCTGGTTTTAGTCGCCTAGTCATGATTCATAGCTCCTCAAGTTATTCTATTAGTTGCAAACACTTAATCGCCTTCTAAGTTATTAGTCACCTGGAAAATAATAAGCCAAAAAAAAATATACCAAACAAACACGAAAATAATTACATCTGCACTCAAATAAGAACATAAGTCTTCTAACAACAAAAATAGTGCAATAGTTTCACAAAATACTTCACGTTTACCTTGTTATCCTAGCTCAGAGGCTAGGCTTTGAGTCCCAATCCAATCTAGATTAGCTTCAGGCTAGACTTAGGGGTACGGGAGAGGTTATAACACCTGGAATTGCTCGCATGCCACCGCCTGAATATTAAGTTGTTGTAAGATGAAACTTGGCGCGGTGCAAATTAGCAGTGTCGTAAGTACACTCGGCCAACGTAATTGATTTACAGGCCACACATACGGGATATTGTCACTGTGTGTGTAAATGAACTAGTCGGTTGGTCGGTTATGAAGTTAAACTGTTTGTGTGCGTATGATATACCCACGTATACCAATTTTAATTGAATGAAGTCCAATATTTCAACCTTTTAAATAAGGACCAGGTAGCCGGTCGGTGAAAGCACTTGGCATAGATAAGCCTCGTGTCGTAAGATCAAACCCCGGCAGGTGTTATGGTTTTGGGTTTTTATTTTTCCTTTGTCCTATAAAACATTAATATTTTGTGTCAAATAAAATTACTTAAACAAAAAAATAAAAAGGTAATTAAATAAAACCAATAAAATAAATCAAAATATTTTATTAAATAACCTAGGCGTTGGAATCATCGATCACTAATAAAAGATGGAATGCGGAATCCTATTGTTCCATAGCGCTATTGGGTCATTAGTGAATGAGCCAGCTCGTTTCGACTATTATGTTTCTTACATGAGTTGGCTTAGGGTTCAATTTGGCATGGGTTATAATATTAGCAAATAAAAAACTACGTGTAACCAATACAATTATTTATATAACGCAAACTATTGTAAAACTATTATTATATCGCTATTGATACCTAACTTTTTTATGATTAGAACACTATTGGCAACTTCATTAAGAGTTTATAAGACAAGCAAGACAAAGTTTTCTTTTTATTGAATATGAATGGACGTAATTGTTTTTTCAATGTATACAAATTTAAACAAAGTGGAATTGAAAGTGAAGTGAATCAACATGTTAGATAGTAAGAAATTAATTTAACTTCTAACTGAATAACAATAACATCACTTACACTTCAAAATATATACTGCAAATAACTGTCAACTACGGACTATACATAATAACTTAGGTGTTTATAAGAGAATCACGGCAACATGAAGTAGCTTTTAAACCTAAGTATATTAATAGTAATTCGGCTTCATTTACAGTATTTTAACGCCATCCATAAACGACTTTAAACATTTCTCATCACTAAAATAAACACATTGTTCTCCCAATTAAAATGAATATAATAATATGACCTAGCGAATAGAATTTGTTTTTGCCGGTGAGCGTTGGACAGAAAAATCTTCCGTGGTGGCTTACTGCAACTTAAACCAGCTTCATGCCGGTCAGCAGGTGATATCGCACTGTTTATAAGCACACATGTCATTATGTGTTGATGCAGTTATGCGGGTGGATAAAAACGGATTAGTTCCGTAAACAGCCTTGCCACGATGTCGTGGTAACGAGCCGAAGAATTCGCCTTCGGTTTTGGCCCACGTCGATGATGGTCTATTTCTTCAGAATACGCACTTCGATGGACACATAACTGCACGGTTCTCCTTAATGAATAAAAACAAAATAATATTTAAAATAATGCAGATAAACAATGGTGAAATGGTGGATAATTAATCATAGATAAATTAACTGACTGTCTTATATTGCCTCGTTGTAATAAAACTTAATACCGTTATTTATTTATTAGATAAATAATAAACGTGTTTCATGACTATTTTAATTACATAATTTAAAAGTTTTTCTTTATTTCGACTAAATGTTTTATGTTAGACAAAAACAGACTGGCATAAGTAAATTTTATCAGAATCAAATTCTGATATATTTAAATATTATTTTACATTAATTTAGTCATAGGTCAAAGGTGAGATAAGTTAAGAATTTGAGTTGGAATATTACTAACGTAATGAAAACATTGTCACGAGTAGCTTTGTAACTCACCGATATTAATAATCACCTTGCAATTTCACTAATGAAAACGTTTTGCTCATGCAAAACAATGAATTGCGTCTTGTTGCATGGTTGGAAGAAGTTGAAGCACAATTGGATCAGAAACAAAGAACGCACAGAAATATGTGTGTTCATCTATGTATTTAGGATTGCAATTTATATTCGTAGACTGACAACTAAGAATGCTCATTTTTTATAAACTAAGGTGGAAGTATAAAAAAATAAACAAAAATTGTGGGTAGTTATATCCTAAACGGTCAAAATAAATTGGCTGAGAGTTCCGTGCGCACTTCTCAAACGTTATTTTACTCATCTGTGAACGGAATTGAATTGTTAGCAATTCAACTAGGTAATGAAAGTTTTACGAAAATTATGTTTACAAAACAAAAAGAATGTATTGCAACCGAGATTTGATCTTAAGACTTCTTAATAACTAACCAGATACGTTAGCCATTGCGCCAAACCTGTTACAATGATTGGGTGCGAAATATTATAACTTATTCAATTACACAGATTACTGATGACGATACATACATTGATATTATAGTTACTGCTTAGTGACGCGACATACGCACACTAATAAAAAGCAGAACTCGTTCGTTTTATTTAACGTTTGTGTATGTAACTCTTCATACCGCGTGTGCGTGCAATGTGTAAACTAATTACGTTGTTCCACTGTACGTGGTGGTTTTTGGAATTTTAGTGTACCAGTATGTAGTGTGATGGCACGCCATGGAGGTGGCTTATGTCCAGTATTAGACCTTTAGTAAGCTGAAGTGATGATGATGGTGATAATGCGGTGGAGACGTTGTGTGACCGCAAGTGTATTTAGCGACTGTTTTTGGAAATATCTTAATCATATATCCCAGATACTGCGACGGGACTTTTAAAAGGCTCAAATAAATGCTCCAATATATGTTTCCTAATTTAAGGGGCTATTAAACGACTTTTACAGATTTTAAACTGACAATCACGTCTAAATGTGCGGTGTAAATAATTTGAAAAAAAAAATGTTAAACTAGAACATACTCTTAATCATATAGAAAGTGAATATTTTTGATTAAGTTCATATTAAATAGTTTAATTAACTCGTGAAGTTGTGTCTGACGCGGACAAAACATTGACAATCACACAATATCTACCAGGTATAATTAAACGAAACTTACACTATCTTACAGACAATTTTATTATCTATCTTTTAGTATACGCCTTTTTTTTTATTTTGAAAGAATACTACTTTTATTTAATTTTTTCGACAATTTTTTTAGAGTTTTGGACGCAGACTGCGTCCGTTCTGCATCAGTTCTGCGTCCAAAACTCTCCAAGTTTAGTCGAAAAAATTAAATAAAGTAGTATTCTTTCAAAATTAAAAAAAGGCGTATACTAAAAGATAGATAATACAATTGTCTGTGATAGTGATAGTGTAAGTTTCGTTTAATTATACCTGGTAGATTTTGTGTGATTGTCAATGTTTTGTCCGCGTCAGACACAACTTCACGAGTTAATTAAACTATTTAATATGAACTTAATCAAAAATATTCACTTTCTATATGATTAAGAGAATGTTCTAGTTTAACATATATTTTTTTCAAATTATTTACACTGCTCACTTAGACGTGATTGTCAGTTTAAAATCTGTAAAACTCGTTAAATAGCGCCTTAATAGACATACATGTCTAGTAGCTATCAACATTTTATTTGATGCAGTTACGTTTATTGGGCACACATTTTCATGGTACATTATATTGAGTGTTTTTGAATAGATATCATGGAATTTAATTTTTACAATGGCTGCACAAAGGTAGGTTTTTATTTTTAAATAGGTTATTTGGTCAGGGAAGCGCCTTAAAAGTAGAGTCGTCCCACAAAGTGACTGCTTTATCAGGGTGTGCAAACCAAATGGTTTGAAACAAACATTCACTTGATATATCATATTTTTTCAACGAAGTTATTTGAGAATAATTTGAATTCTTATAACTAACTTTTTAACTTTATAACTAACCATTTTCATTTCTTTTCTTTTTTATTTCTCCTCATATTTTTTTACGGATCCTAATTTTGTTATAATAATAAAATAAAGCGTAAAGTAGTCCGGGATGAAGTAGATTCGAATTATCGAAACCATTTCAGAAAACCGGGCCCGTAGTTTTGGAGATTAGTGCGATTAAACAAACAAATTCTTCAGCTTTAAAATATTATTGTGGGATGAGGGGCTCAGATCAAGGAAACCTTTCTAATATTACTTTTAGTTTATTTTTCTTCTTCTTTATAAATAAGTAAGTGAAGTCGCAAAATTAAAAGACGACGATTTCTAAAATCGTCGCCTTTTAATTTTGCGACTTCATTTTACGTCTTCCTTTTGTTCTCCGTACGTCATCTGTATTTCTTTTTTTTTTTTTTCTTTCTTACTTTATTTATAAAACGTTGCCCCAAACTAAGAATTTCTCCTGTGTGTTTATAAACTATTATACACTCACATACACAAACAGTCAGACCCGGAATAAATACCTGTTGGTCGTACAAAAATTTGCTCCGTGCGGGAATCGAACCCGCGGCACTCAACCACTACGCCAAACGTGTCATAAAATCTGTAAATCGGTCTTTCTTGAAAAAAAAAACTTATTATAGCATCCCAGTCATGTCATCTCTCTGACTCACACTTAGACATCTAACTCTTTCACACAGTCATGGATCATCAAACTTCCATTCCTACATTAGTATAGATAATAACGTACATATACATATATTTTTCAATATAAAATCCTTACTTGATTTGAAGTCTCTCTGTACTCCGTATTTCCTTCAGATTAAGATGATGTCTGATGTCTCACAGGAAATTAGTTTTGCATACGAGATTACAGAGGCGTAAGGGGAGGTTATGTAGATAAATCCTATGTTCATGCTCCTTTTGATACATGGGTAAGCAGAATAAATGTGTATGTTTGAGACTGCTTATAGTCACGTTTACTTATGTGTTTTGTATATTTGAGTTAATATGTTTGTAAATGCACTCACGCAACAGGAACAATTCCTAAAAACAGTGCATTTTTCTCAGGAACTCGTGGAAATATCATGTTAAAATTAATATCAAATACCATCATCATCATCAGCCTGAAGACGTCCACTGTTGAACAAAGGCCTCCCCCATAAGGGGTGGGGGGGTTTGCCATAACCCCCACGCTTGGCAGGCGTCTTGGGGTTCGCAGTGAAGTGGTTAAGTACACGAAAGCCGCTGCTGCCAAATACTCAGGTCTGCAATCCCTCTTTTTTCTGGAATCAAAACCTATAGGCCTACTTCCCGTTGACCTAGAATCATGAAATTTGACAAGTAGTACAAGTAAAAGAAAAAAAAAACCGAAAACCATAAAGTTGTAGTTTTGTACGGAACCCTCGATGCGCGAGTCGGACTTGTAGTCGACCTGCTTTTTTTTTAAGACAAGGACAAGCAAAAAACATATTTAGGACCTGGCCCCTTATTCGCAACCATTCGATACGTTTCCGTGTCGGTAAAAAACCGTATTCGACAATCTCATTACCGACTTCAGTCTTTGTATCGCATTTGAACTGTCAAAATTAATCGGTTTCGTATTTGTGAATTGCGTTTGAAGGACATCTTCGATATCTTTTGACTTTCGATTCGGTACGGAATCGAATCGAATGATTGTGAATAAGGGGACAGTAAAGTTCTTTTTCCTTTGTCACAGAATGTAATAGGACAGCCAGTATATTCTGTAAAATCTCTCTCGATGAATTTCGGTGACGTGAGCTTGAGATGAGTTCTCATCCCATCCCAAACAGTATCCATTTCATGGAGTTCCATGCTCGTTCTTCTTCTTAAAGACAAAGTCAAAGTCAAAACATTTATTTCAATTAGACCATTAAAGGCACTTTTGAAAGTCAAAAAAAAAAAGTTGATTCTAGTTGCCCCTTCCAAAAGGTAGTTTCGTATGGAGAAGAATGGGTAAGAAACTACTACTAACTAACTGACTTCTTCATAATTGGATAGAAGACACCATCAAATAATTAACATATGAGCTGGCAAAACACGATTTCTTCATTTTTGTATGGCAATTTGTACTTATGACGTCACTTGTAGGTAGTTATTTACTAACTTAATTGACCAACTATTTATTTATTTCAAAGCAACTAAAAATCGAATTTCATTTTACGGAATTTATTTTCTCAAAAGAATTACAAATTCACTTACAGAGAAAACTTGAATTAAATATTAAGATACTGTGCCATTAAGGGTGGCTTACATTTAAATACTAGTACTATACTTATACGCCAGTCAAAGTTATTCTAAAAGAGAGTCCATAATTATTTGATGTTTGACGTAGCTGATTTACAAAACAATATTACGTTGACTGGTGGATGAAGCATCGGTTATGGTAATAGTAACTTTTTGACGTACCTACGTTAAGGCCATTATTTTGTCAAACAACCCATTTTTTTGGTTTGACGATAGTTAACGCTATTTTTGACTATTACCTACCCGTCAGTAAAGTATAGTTGAAGGAACCCGCCCATAATGATAAAACAAAAATGTCGGAATTATTGGGTAATGGGTAATCTTTCCAATTCAAAAGCGCCTGTAAATGGTTTTAATGAAATAAATGCTTTGATTTGACTTTGACCACCGATGCTAGGTATACAACTCACTTCACCAAACCCAGAATTTTTTATGCAGTTTTGCATTGTCAGTATAAATGGTTAAAATTTAACAAAACTTATTTAAACAAATCAATTAATGTACCTACGGTTGCCATTCAGGTAGTGAGCCTAGTTTAAAAACACGTTTTATCGTAATAACGTGTTCACTGCATTATTATATAAATGTGGCCTTATATTAGGGTATAAATATAATGATCACCAAAAAATACTTTAGGATCTTAAGCTCCCTTACCAAAAAATATACTAAATTATATCAAATGTACTAAATGGTCACCAAATCTTAGTGTGCAAAATAACCAAAATCTTTTTGACCCCCCTGGGCCGGATCCGACATGGTTATGTTAGGTTAGAACTGTGAACCAGCACAAGGCAAGCGAGCGGAGCGAGCGTGCCGCGGCAGCGGCCGCCGAGTGCCAGAATCAAATTGCTTTTTACAGTCAAACTCATACATTTCTACAATACTTTAGGAAACACCATTTTGGTGACCATTTACTATTTTTGGTTTTATTTTATTTACTATTATTGGTGATCATTTAGTAGATCTGGAGGTTCGTTAAACATAAGCCCTTATAATTATTATACCAAACAATGAAATGGTGCCAGCCAGAGCAATCTAGAGGTACAAAAAACTACTCACTCTATTTCCATTTACCCAGAATAATCAATTACAATAAACTCAAAGTAAAACACTACTTACATTCGATTTGCTCCAAACCCTAGGGCATAGAGGTGCGACACAACGTAATTACAACAAAACACTTTCTATATTTGTTCCTAATTAAAAAGTAATTGGTCGCCAGGGGCGTCCCTAGTCGCGACCTCAGACGAAATGAAACAAGCCTTAATTAAAGGTTCATCGTGTACCGTAGACATATGTCGAGCTACCCTTTTCATTGTTAGTGACAACCCTAGTGGTTCTCGAAAAAAAATGCTTCCGAATATTAACTGTATCGAAGATTTATATTAAACATAATGTATTTTTGTGTGTAATGAAATCATTTTTTTTTGTAAAATGTTTAAATAAATTTCAACCTTTTGCAAAAAGAATTTGATCGAAATGTTCATTATTTTTCTCAAAAGGACCTTTGGCATTTTCGTTTCGGTCATTACATTTTGAAGTACTTAACCTACAACCTACGTTCAAAATTTAATGAGCGAAAATGTCTCATAAAGATGCGATTTATGGTTGTTTTGAGAAAAATCATAATAAATTAATGTTTTTATTAAGTTATTTTGAATGGTACTTAAAGATTTTAAATTAAAACGCACTTAGTCCTCAAACAATAAAAAAAATGGTTATCTGTTAAGTCGCTTTACGGACGATAGTTTTACGTGATAACGCCATAAAGAAACATAATGGCTAACATATACAAGGTGTAACGTTAAACACGCAAAACCTCAGACACCCCAAATGATTTTTAATACAATTAACCTAATTCAAAGAGAAAAAAAATCATAAAAAAATATTTAAAGGTTTTATGTGCTGTTTTAGTTTTACCACGACTCGCATTTGCATTGAAATAAGAACTATTATTATCACGCGTATGAGAAAATTTAAATTGGACGGCAACCATTTGTGTTTGTTTACCTATTTTCGGACTTGCAGGACGTGACGGCTTAACTTATTAATAAATAGACAGGGCAACATGTTTAATGAAGATGACCTATATTAAAAAGTGGTTCAATTGATTCTGCTCGTTATTCTAATCACACATTTTATGGTTTTGCGTATTTGACGTTACACCTTGTATAACATAAGCAAATAATCGCTTGCACGCTCAGGTTCAGGTGGAACGTGACACTTTTTCGTGCGTACGGCCGGTGTTCATCGATTTATAAGACGTTATCACGTCAAAAAAAAAATAGTATGTTTATAATTACACTTCTTTAATTTTGGTAAGACAATGTTTCGTATTAAAAATATTACAATTTTTTGTTTAAATTCTTAGCGTAAAAATCGGAGGGCTACCACTTCGTAGCCCTCAGTTTTTTACGCTAAGAATTTACTACGGCCTACGGATCCCTACGCCGTAGCTGCCTACGACGTAGCAAATGTTCGCATCTAGTCAGTTTTTTTTCTTTCATTACCTATTTATTTATTTAAACTTTATGCAACAAAACATATAAGGGCGGACTTAATCCCATATACATTCTCTACCATTCAGTCAAAGGTGGTGCAGAGATAGAATGGCAGGTGCAATAAATGTATCGTGCGAGGGCAAAACAACAAAATTAAAAAGCAAAATAACAATACCTACATAAATGATGATGATGATCCTTGTTGCTAGCTGGTGAGAAATAAACTATTTTTATTTTTATTTTATTTTTTTATTTTATATATCTACATACATAGTACAGATTTACTATAAATAGCTATAAAGTTTTAGAATTTTAGAGTAATAAAGTCAAAGTCAAAATCAAAGCATTTATTTCAATTAATCCATTTACAGGTACTTTTGAATTGTCAAGGAGTCGGTCAGTTAGTCAGAAAGTTGAAGCTAGTTGCACGTTCTAAAACGTAGGGAAGGTCTCTATGGAGAAGAACGAGCAAGAAACTCCACGGACACTCTTTTAAATCAAGTTTTTACAAAATACTGGTTACATTATTCTTTTTGCTTCTATATGTGGAAACAATGAAGGTAGGTAGCAACACAAAAAAAGAATCAAGATGTAAGCCATGGCAGTTAAGAGTTGACCAATCTCTACTGACAGCGTCCGTTTATACACATGACGCGCAGATCAGCACCATTCAGCTGAACCATTTTGGAGGGAGCTGAATCATCCAACACACGCCCCACCATCAGCGAGACATTTGAGTGAGCATGATAATTCTCTTAACCGCCAGGCTCATTTATGTCAAACACATAATAATTTACTTAAATATGTATATGTGGATGGTACTCACATTTACAAAATTGAAATTGTGTTATCATTTTATTCGTTTCAAACAGACTGTTCTTCTGTTGACAACCAAACCGACTATCTAACCGACTACTCCATAAAGGGCGGGGGTTGCCATAATCCCCACGCTTGGCAGGCATCTTGGGGATCCCAGTGAAGTTACACGGTTACCGCTGCTGCCCAACTTACGAATTTTCTCTTTTTGCCTTCTACGATACCCTCGGGATGAAATGGGTGGGTGCTATTGTAGCCTGGAACCCCACGGGGTAATTGCTACATTGCAACCCATAAATTCTACGTACATTGTTATTAGTTTATAATGTTTCTCTAAAATCAAATCTGTAATAATCGACCGAAATTTGGCACGGTGGCCAATGTTAATCATTAAAAAATCAAACCATGAAAATCGGGCCAACCATTCTTCTGTAACTGACACTACTTTGTTTTATATCTATACTAGCTACTGCCTGCGACTTCGTTTCCGGTGACCTCTTTAATTCGGCCTTGTCGCAAAATCCTTTCTTAGCGGACGTCTACTAACTATAAACTACCTTCCTGCCACCATATTTATACGTCAAGCGGTTTTCGATATTTCGTGACCTTTCGCTTTTACATAATAATAATAATATGTGGGGATATTTTCACGCACGGCCATCTGACCCCAAACTAGGGAGACCCTGTACTATGGGTGTCAGACAGCTGATATACATACACAAATACATTTTTTTTTTGTAAATACATACATATATAGATAAACAACACCCAGACACAAGGCAAACACAAGTGCTCATCACACAAATGTTTTCCCTGGGCGGGAATCGAACCCGCAACACGCTGCGCAGCAGTCGATCGCTCAGCCACTGCGCTAACCGTGTCGTATGTAGGGTAGGTAGAGTAGGTAGAGTAAGTAGGGTATGTAGGATATTTAGTGTTTGTAGGGTCTGTAGTGTAGGCAGGGTATGTAGGGTGGGTACGGTATATAGGGTAGGTAGATAGGCTGGTAAGTAGGTAGATAGGGACAGGACCACGTCTGTCGGGTCAGCTAGTACATTTATATAGATTTGACTTCTAAGCGAACGAAAACGCGGGCAGATATTAGTAAATAAATAAATATCTCCACACTCTGACGTCATAATATTTCCAAGTAAGTTTCCACCATAGAGTTTATTACTTCACGCGCACTACTGTTCTTTTGTCCATGAATTTATTGATGTCATAAAATGGACCCAGGCTCATAAGCCGTTCCCAAGTTTGTTCTCAACAACACTCGGGCTATTTCGCATTGTCGCGTATCTAATAATTGTGCGGATGGCCATGTGACTTTGGCTTTGAATTGCTCTGTGTAAAATAGCCCCCTAGAAGTCGTAGTTAACTAAAGATGTTATGGGATAGCTGTGGGACTTGTCAGGTGTGTGAATAGGTGCTTTGTTGGGTGACTTCGGTGATGTCTGGTCAACCGCATCAAAATTGTATGGGGTTGGAGGTCGTATTCACATCGAACAACAGTTATATTATGTGTATAAAATTGTATAATAAAATTCCAAGTAACATAATGTCACTCCCTTTTTTAAATTCAAGTGTATTCTTACAAAAATGTTAATTGATAAATGCTTTCATAGTGTACTTGAGTTCTTAAATTATAAGTTGTAAGTCGTGAACTGTAGCATAATGATTGTCACATTATTAATAATGAATTGTTATCAATTTAAAATGAATTTAGTACAATTTGATACTTTATTTATTTAATGCATGCCCAATTCAAACCAATTATTTTTTCTGTAAATAAATATTTATATAACTGTCTATAAATTAATTGCAGAATTCTTATTCTGCCATTAATTTATAGACAAGAACATTCATTCATCATTTATTCACATTCGTCATTTATTCTATAAATGATTTATTTTATAAATGATTTTGATTTGATTTGAGGATAACACATGCAGGCATAATAGTGCTTTTTTCAGTAGTAAAAGTCTTTTTGTGACTATTGGCCTAGTTCTGTTCTGTCTCCTGTTTGATGTGGAGGGAAGATTAAATTATATCCTAGACAAGAGTGCTCCAACTAAAGGTGCATCATCACTTAGATCAAGCGAGTTGCGGCCTAACCCATACTAATCCAGACTTCCATATGCATACTTAATATTATAAATGTGAAAGTAACTCTGTCTGTTCGCTTTCCTGAACCGATTTCTATGAAATTTGGTATGAAGATAGTTTAAACCCAGGGGAAGGTTTTTAATCCGCGACTTTGCCAGCATCCGCCGATATTTAACATCCAAGCAGACGAAGTCGCGGGCAAAAGCAAATCCATAGTTTATTATTGACGACACGGTTGGCGCAGTGGCTGAGCGATCGACTGCTGCGCAGCGTATTGCGGGTTCGATTCCCGCCCAGGGTAAACATTTGTGTGATGAGCACTTGTGTTTGCCTTGTGTCTGGGTGTTGTTTATCTATATATGTATGTATTTACAAAAAAAAAGTATTTGTGTATGTATATCAGCTGTCTGACACCAAACAGGGTCTCCCTAGTTTGGGGTCAGATGGCCGTGTGTGAAAATGTCCCTACATATTATTATTATTATTATAAATGCGAATGTAACTCTGTTTGTTACGCTTTCACGATGAAACGGTTGAACCGATTTTGATGAAATTTGGTATGAAGATAGCTTGAACCCTGAGGACGGATATAGGCTTCTTTTTAATCCGCAATTTCGTCAGCATCCGCGATAACCGACATTCACGCGGGCAAGAGCTAGTAGCATATAAAACAACTATTTTACTTTCGTGGTTCTGTTGTCTTTCGTTGCGGGATCGCAGACACTTGACTCGTTTCTCGTAGACTCGTTGAGCTTCATTGCCTTGAAGTTTTTCTGGTAGTGGTCAATATTGATTCTGTCTACCTATCAGGACTTAGGATATGCAGTAGTTAACAATAGTGATAATAACTTGTACTAATGTTATGGAGGGTTCCATACTAACAGCGCTAGCTAGAGGTACTTAAGGAAAGGAGAACTATCTCATTTGAGGGGAATCAAGTGTCTAGCTTTAAGCAGTGGCGGCCCTAGGGCGGTGCGAGCGGTGCGGACGCACCGGGCGGCGTCATTTAGGGGCGCTGAAATCAACAGAAAAGGCGCCGACTAGTCGTAGACTTGATTGTATGTGACCCACAATCGATCAGGCGCGTATATCACTGGCAACTGAACCAAAATGTTACATCTGAGAGTCTGAACCAATGATATATATATCATTGGTCTGAACCCATTATTAAAAGAATGTTCGACTACTAAAAATAATTATCATTTCCGCACATAGGTAAAGAAAGAAAGAAAGAAAGTAAGTAGTGTAAGGAAGTTTACGTAACGCATAGTTGAGACCGATGGAAGGAATAGAGGGTGACCTTTGACAGGGCAAGAACTAAATTATATAGTTACAATAGCTGACCTGGCAAACGTTGTTCTGCCATAAAAATTTAAAAACTATCAAATATACTAAAAATAACCTACGAGTACGACCTACTCTCCGATCTACCAGATATACACAAAATAAATAATAAAAATCGGTCAAGCCGTTTCGGAGCAGTTTAATAATAAACACTGTGACACGAGATTTTTATATATTAGATTAAGTAGATATAGTCATGGCAGATGACGTGAGATTGATATTAATATTTTTACAAAAAATATAATATTTTTTTCTACATAATATAAGTATGAAGTACGAAAATCAACTAAAATACTCCACATAAGTAATTACGTAGTCACATTTTTCATTCCGAAACCAACTGGGGAATCCCTATCTCATTTCAGTATTTGTTTAATTTCGCCCTCTCTTAACCCTTTTACACCTCCAAATTCCTTTATATTTATTTGTTTTCCCTTTCCCGGTTTTTTTTGACATGTCTGAACCGACTAGAGCCTTTTTGAACCCACCTCCATATTTTGTCACCTTATTTTTGTTTGTAATTAAATTTTCTCAATTTTTGCTGTGTAATTATTTTTTAAAGAAGGTTTGTACTAATTAGTTTCAATTAGTTTTTGCCTTCGTTTTGTTTAATTTAATTTTGTATGCTCTTATTTATGTTGTGGTCTTTTTAAGTCTAGCAGAATTTTAGGGTCGGCGACGTATTTTGAGAATTAATTTTAGTAATTAACATACTATAGTGAACGTAAATAAAAGGTTTAATTACGTGTCTAGTAATTTAATTTAGAAGAATTGGGTATTAGCACACTTGGACTAAAACTAAAATTGGACTAGTTTTAGAGCTTGCTTGTGTGATTTTTTACCTAAATTTATTTAAAAGAACACATCATACTTATTGGTAACAAGTCTCCTTTCGTTATCTGCGAATGTTTGCCTTAAAAATGAGCTTTAAATCCGTACTCCTAAAGGACAAATTTCGAACTCACCCATTTACATTTAATTGAAGTGTGATTTAATTGCCAAATAAATATTAATAATGGATGCCAGGCGCGACATTTATCATTTTCATGCACTCCACATTGCAAAACTGGCGATGCAATTATTTCGATCGCGTTTGCTAGTTTGGTTAGCCCATTAATTTTTTACTATTGTTTCGAAGATAGTTGTATCTTTTTTAAGGTAATTCATGTTTTAGTCTTATCGATAATCTGTTTGTGGAGATTATCAAATAACAAACTTCCGATTTTTATGGTTCCAAAATATCAGACTATTGTATATCGTATTGTATTTTTCTCTTTAATACGTGTGTTTATAATCTTGCGCCATCCCATCTTCTTAGTTCAGCGTGCTGTGCTGATGCTGCTGCTGCGGCTGCCGAAAACGTTAAAAAAACTCAAACGTCGAAAGTATAAGTAGAAGTAATCCTTGGTTATAACTTTACTTTTGAGCCGTGTGGGGTTGACACTGACATCCTCGGGTCGTAGGGTCCAAGTGCACATCTACATCGCTGTCATATGGGAATGACGTGCCCAAGAGACTGGCGCCATTGCCTCTGCTATGGTAAACACCAGTGAATTAAAAGCCAACCTGTATATTCATTTTTATTTCATTATTATTACTCTCATTTATTCATCTTATATACACATAATTTACATTTTTAAATATTAATAGAAAAAAAAACATTTAAAAATATAAAAATAGTAGCCCACCAGTATCGGGAACAGGGTCCAAGCTACCGGCGGTCAGGGCTCCAGACTGAGAGAGGAACCTCCTGACAATGCGGGCCGTGTCAAGAAGTACTGCCTTCTGAATCAAGCCCTTGATCCAGCCGCCTAACGAGAGCCTCCTTAGATGTTGTTCGAGGCTCTTGGCTATTATTATCATTATTACTTTTATTTATTTCTTATTTTAGTTTTTTTTTTTATTTTTTTTGTATTTTTTTTCCTTTTTTGTTTTTTTAGTTTAATTATGTTTTTTTTTGTGGTTTTTTATAAGTATGTAAGTATGATAGTCTGTAAGGTATTTATGTTATGGGTCTTTGATACCCAAAATAAATGGTTTATTATTATTATTTCTACAAGCTTTAACTTAAATGAACTCGCCTAAACCATCTCAAAAATACCGTACCATAAAACAATTTTGAGTACTACACCACCGTTATAAATTACTGTTCAAAAGTGAGGTACGTAGTGTCCAACGGTGTAGTCATTAACAATATAGTACTAACGTCTGCTACCCTCGTCAACGAAACTAATTAACGACCGTTCCGGTGACGATACGGCGGTACGGACCCAGTACGGTCACGGTACGGCACCGCAAATTATTAGAGGACCGGTATCGAAAGTAAATACGAGCTTTTTGGTTTGTAGGTGGTAGTGTAACGGTTTCGTGAAACATTTCCAATCGAATTCGAATAGGGGGTAGGTATGTTTATGTGCAACTAATACTAAATTTTTTTGTGTTTGTTTGTAAGAGGTAATTTCTGAAAGTATTGGTCTGATTACAAAAAAATATTTTATTGATATAGAGCTGTAGCTCACATATTTTACATGCCGGATCGTCAGGATTTAATCCGTTAGATTCAGTCATCATGTGGGCAGAAGTTGGGTTTCGTGCAATGCAAACACACTGGGTATAGGGGTACAATACTCGTACACGGCGTTTATTAAAACCACAATTTAACACACACTAAATTTAAATAAACTCAGACACTATAATTAACATGGACATAGTTAACATCACTTCAACAACGAATCGAAAGTACAGTTTCGGGACGTCTTAGCTCCGATGCGATCAGACACTGAATTGTGTATGTCCTGCTCGCTGTGGGCTCAAAACATCACGACTCTGTAGAAGCGCGCCAAAAGTAGTGGTGGTAGATTACGTGTTCTCGATAATGATGGGCCTCCGATTCGTCGTTCCATGTTCGTACTATTGACCGGATGCGACATACACATTACCAAAAGATCGCTGGATGTCCTGCGCGTCCAGTATATTAACATCTTCAAGATAATGTTGGGGCTGCCTCGCTTCTGTAGTGCATCGGGGATGTTTGCAATGTATCGCACTGATGGCTTTCATGCCGTCATCCGAAAGAAAACAGTATCCCTGATCTGTAGAATGCGGGGCAGCTGCAACGGAATTCTGAAGATTTTAGCTGATAGGTTCTCTTCTCCACTATGGAGATCCTTTATTAGAAGAGTAATTTAGTGTATTATATGTTTTGTTTTTGTTTTGTGTAGTTTACTTATATTTTGTATTTTAATAATTTAAGCCTATACCTATGGATTTTATTATCTGAAATAAATGAATTTTATTTATTTACAACCGACTTCAATAAAGGAGGAGGTTATTAATTGGTCCGTATTTTTGTTTTTTTTTTTATGTTTGTTACCTGAGAACTCTGGACTGGGTGAACCGATTTTGATGATTCTTTTTTTAATTTGAAAGCTGGTGCTTCCCGTGTGGTCCCATTTTTGATTTGGTCCAGTTCTGACAATGGCATCCATGAGAAAACCGTATAAGTCTTTTTGCATTAAGTATGTGCGCAATTTGTTACGCGATTTCTCCGGCAAACGTAACCCGATTTTATTCAGCACTTTTAGAAAAAATGAACAAATACCCAAAAATTTTACATAGACGACGTTTTAGTTTCTGTAATCTTTGGAGTAGTTAAGTTATTAACTTTGAATCTCTTCTTAATAGATTTGGATGAGATTTGGAAGAAGGTACTAAAAAGCGGAAAATAAAAAGCTTTTTACAAAAAAGACAACCGCCTTCAAAAACTAAAAAGTGAAAAATAACTATAGCACAGAACACACATTGACTTTAGTTTCGGAAGTCGGTAGTGAGTCAAAACCACAAACAGAACAAAGCCACCGAATTTCGAAACTAAAGTCAATGTGTGTTCTGTGCTAAAGTTATTTTTCATTTTATAGTTTTTGAAGGCGGTTGTCTTTTTTGTAAAAAGCTTTTTTTATTTATTTATTTGTAACGCTCGACAATAGCACAATATAAATATTACTACTACCGTACAGTAGCAACAAACCCCGCCTCCCTCCGAAACACTGACATCATCATCATCTTATCAGCCTATAGCTGTCCACTGCTGAACGTAGGCCTCCCCCAGAGATCCCACGTCGAATGCGCTCTCAAAACTGCTTTTATTTCAAGCGGCGCGTAGACACGCACACACACGCACGTTTTTGTACAGTCTGTTTATTTGGTAGTAGTGTAGGTAATTAAATCGTTTCATTTGTATGGAGTGTCGTAGGTGTGACAATAGTGTATTATGGTCAAGCGTTAAAGGATATGTGTTATGATATACTTGAATTTCAGTAGGATCAGAATCTGTGTGCAACAAAAAATAGAGCCATTTTCTTTTTTAAAAATTGTTGCATACAGCTTCTAAGCGGGCCTAAAAATTAAGTACCTATGTATTTATTTCAATTAAACCATTTACAGGCACTTTTTAATTGTGAAGGAGACGGCCAGAAAGTCAGAAATAGGTGTAGTGGTAATACTTCCCCGGACAACTTCACTTCACTTGTACAAACAATTGCGTTACTTTGTTAATATAAAAAAAAAACCCAATACTTATTGAAGTGAAGTCGAATTTGTATTATCCAAGTAAGGCCAATATGCATTTGCACAAATACGCAAAGTGAAGTGCCAGCATAATAAGTTGCATAGATATTGTTTGAAGTTAACAGAACGATGTTTTCAAATACGTTTAGCGAAAAATGATTTTGGGTCCAAGACAGCCTTAATGTTTAAATATCAAATAGATACTTCTCTAATGGCCATTGTATTTTCCTTAGCAACGTTATTGTATTGTACTGATGGCCATGCCAATCGCGTAATCCGAGCCCTCATTAGGGTCATCCTTGCGAACGGTTATTCGGGCCACCAAACTAAATGTGGTTTAGTCGACCTAGATAACAACGATAAATAGGTGAGTTTGAGTAGGTATTAACAGATCATTTAATACACTCCTAATCTTAGCGTGACGATGGTAAACACAGATATGTATCGTGTGTGTGAGTGTTTGGGTATGTGTGTGTTGTTTGTTATTGTAAGATTCCTTGTTTGACCCAATTTGCTGCCGCGGCAACGCCATCCGCTGATGCAATCATCATCACC
This sequence comes from Charanyca ferruginea, assembly GCA_947361185.1. Classification (NCBI taxonomy): domain Eukaryota; kingdom Metazoa; phylum Arthropoda; class Insecta; order Lepidoptera; family Noctuidae; genus Charanyca; species Charanyca ferruginea. The sequence goes on along the minus strand of OX376069.1, from coordinate 22,954,567 downwards.
CGCCTAGCCGTTTCTCAACTATATTGGGGTCGGCTTCCAGTCTAACCGGATGCAGCTGAATACGTTTTACATGGAGCGACTGCCTATCGGACCTCCACAACCCAGTTACTGGGTAACACGAGACCCCTTGGTAAGACTGGTTATCAGACTTTCTGGCTTCTGACTACCCATAACGACTGCCAAAGATCTACAAATGACAGTCGGGACCAACGGCTTTACGTGCTTTCCGAGGCACACGGAACACGTGCACGGAGGGAACTCGGTATGAAAGGGACAGTCACCCATCCACAGACCAACTGCAGCTAGCGTAGCTTAACATTTTGATTGATCGATTTGTACGGCTTTAACTTAGCCACGAGCTCCTCATCATCCGCTGTTGCAACCATTAGGTCTTTATCACATGGTCGAGTGACAGGGCACGAAGCGAATCACCATTCCTAATGATTCAACTGTAGCTAAGGTAGATTCTTTAGATCATCCCAAAATCTACGTATGAAATTGACACTATGACCTTTGCTCACTATTATAGTGAGCAAAAGGTCATAGTGTAAAATACCTAGCTTTGCCCAAACTATATTGGAATCGGTAAGTATTTTACATGGTGCGACTGCGATCTGACTTCCACAACCCAGTTACTAGGTAACTCGATACTGTGGTTAGATTGGTTATCAGACTTTCAGGCTTCTAACTACCTATAACTACTCTAAAATATCCACGAATGACAACTGGGACAAGGTTTTAATTATTTTTTGTTTGGTCTACACAGAAAATTTACTTTTATTACATTACATTCACACGAATAGGTACTATGTCTGTTACCTCATAACGGAAGAATTACCTACTGAAATATGATAAAGAACTAGCTCAGGATACGAACAGTGCATAGGCTTCTTTTTAATCCGCGACTTCATGTCCGTCTTCAGACAAAATCGCGGACAAAAAAGCAAGTAAATGATATCCTGCTCTACAGATTTCCAGGTATAAAAGAGACCATAAAATTACTTGAGCACAACAGCTGCAAAATTAAGCAACTATAATGTCAATAAAGATCTTCACATAGTTAGGTATAACACTAAAAATAGTGTAGATAAACTCATAAAGCTTATAAGGGACACAGGTGAAGGTACATAAACTACCTGCTGAATTTCTCAGAGGTCCCTCAGGCTGTAAATCATAACTACGACAAAATTGCGTTCAGGGTTTACCTGCGTTGTGATTCTGCTAACGTAAAAGTTTACGTTATAGACGCTTTGTTGTGTAGTTATATTGTCAACTCAAACTGTAGTTGGCGAGCAATTTGTTTAGGGACTTGGTGTTCATGTTGAATAGATGAAAAATATTTAGGTTTATTATATTATTATTGGGTTGGACTTTTGATGGGTGGTGGTTAAAGCTAAAGGTCATAAAATTGTTTATTGACATTGTTCATGATTTGATAAAATGGGATTGAAAAAATTGTACTAAAATAGATTTTTAATACTGATTTAAAAATACATTCTGGAACTGCGCCATTGGTTTCTTGGTTGCAGGTTTTAATTTAACGCCCAGGTCGGGCAGTGTCAAGGTCATTTATTTTAATTAGACCATTTACAGGCACTTCTGTATTGTTAAGGTATCGGTTAGTTAGCCAGAAAGTTGCTCGTTCTAAAACGAAGGTAGGTAAGGAACTAGCAAGAAACTCCGAAGTATTATTGGGTATTTCCCTTTTGAAATTTCTCACTAGCAACCTGATGTTTTGAAGATGATGGTGTAACTTCCCCGTGACACGGAAAGCACGTCAAGACGTTGGTCCTGCACTCAATCTCTCTATGATCTAGTCGGATTGTGCTCCCATTGAACTATGGGATTGAGGGACTTTTTGCAGCCTTGTTGAACCATGGCAACCCGCGTCCGTCTCAGTTCTGGTCGTTCCGATTTCGTCAAGGGTTCTTACAGGAATTTTTCTAAACAAAATTCGAATAAAGGCCCAAATAGTAAAAAGGACCCCGAAAAATGTTTTGTAATAACATAATATTACTGAAGAATTCTCAAGATTGTGTCTGAGAACGCTCTAGGGCTCTCGTTTGTGAACCTTTTTATTCGTATATCGTATAAATAATTTATAAAATTACGTACCTAAAATGTAGGTCTTATGACATAATATGAAATATCGATGTCTAATAACTTGGATATATTCTGAAAAAAATGTTTTTAATCTGGACGTTTGTGAAATAATCTGATTCTTAAGGCACCTATTAATAAAAAAAAATACAGTTTGGGATAGATTGATGTGCTAGCGTCTGTACAGAGGCCAGCGCATCAAGCTACAACAATCTGTTAAATTTCTTTGATAGATTTTCAACTTTCTCTCGAAAATATTTTCTTTTGCTGGTTTTCATAGTTCTTACCTAACCTAACATGCAGCATACAAGCAAGCATGCAGCGTGCAAGCAACCATGTAGCATGCAAGCAAGCATGCAGCGTGCAAGCTCGTCTGTCATTAACTTTTGTAGCACAACATATTACTTTTTAAGACAATATTTTTGTTATTGTCTATTTATAAATTCTATGGAAAATAAAAACAAACAATATTCGTAAAAAAATATTCAACTGTTTGATAAGTTTGTTAAACAAAAAAATGTGATTAAATATTCATTGAATTGTGTTTTTGTGAAATATGTTTAATTCAAGTCTTTGAAACAATAATAGGCGAATTAAAAATACAAGAACCAAATATTGTATTATGAAACATTTTCTGGGAAACGAAATTCTATGAAATTTCTGTCTGCGAAACAAGGGGACACCATCCGACGCAGGTATACGTAAATAAAGAGAAAAAGAACACACAAAAAAATAATATTAACACTCAAATATTATTTGTTTGTGCTATAAATTAAGACGTTTTTAAATGACATTAAACGTTTCTTATGGATTTTGAATATTTTATATATGAATTCATTCAGAATCCCAATTTTAACAGTTTATTCGAAGTATTGAAATTCGGAATGTCGGTTTTCGGACAGAGAACCCATCGAGCATTTGATACTTCGAACAAATGAAAATCGGAAAACAAGCAAATCGGATTTACGACACTCGGTAAAATAAATTTCGTGATTTTAAATAATAGACATTATAATTCTTAGGTATTATGGAATTCGAACTTTTGAAAATCGGAATAACGAAATTGGGAATAAAATATTTCGGAATATTTGGGTGTTCCCGAGAAATATTCTCGTATCAAGCTAATGTAAGAAGAAACTAGTCAGATGATGACATTTATTTTACACTATTATAAATAGTATAGTGTAGTGTGTGAAGAAGCTAGTCAGATGATGACATTTATTTTACACTATTATAAATAGTATAATGTAGTGTGTGAAGAAGCTAGTCAGATGATGACATTTATTTTACACTATTATAAATAGTATAATGTAGTGTGTGAAGAAGCTAGTCAGATGATGACATTTATTTTACACTATTATAAATAGTATAATGTAGTGTGTGAAGAAGCTAGTCAGATGATGACATTTATTTTACACTATTATAAATAGTATAATGTAGTGTGTGAAGAAGCTAGTCAGATGATGACATTTATTTTACACTATTATAAATAGTATAATGTAGTGTGTGAAGAAGCTAGTCAGATGATGACATTTATTTTACACTATTATAAATAGTATAGTGTAGTGTGTGAAGAAGCTAGTCAGATGATGACATTTATTTTACACTATTATAAATAGTATAGTGTAGTGTGTGAAGAAGCTAGTCAGATGATGACATTTATTTTACACTATTATAAATAGTATAATGTAGTGTGTGAAGAAGCTAGTCAGATGATGACATTTATTTTACACTATTATAAATAGTATAGTGTAGTGTGTGAAGAAGCTAGTCAGATGATGACATTTATTTTACACTATTATAAATAGTATAGTGTAGTGTGTGAAGAAGCTAGTCAGATGATGACATTTATTTTACACTATTATAAATAGTATAATGTAGTGTGTGAAGAAGCTAGTCAGATGATGACATTTATTTTACACTATTATAAATAGTATAATGTAGTGTGTGAAGAAGCTAGTCAGATGATGACATTTATTTTACACTATTATAAATAGTATAGTGTAGTGTGTGAAGAAGCTAGTCAGATGATGACATTTATTTTACACTATTATAAATAGTATAGTGTAGTGTGTGAAGAAGCTAGTCAGATGATGACATTTATTTTACACTATTATAAATAGTATAATGTAGTGTGTGAAGAAGCTAGTCAGATGATGACATTTATTTTACACTATTATAAATAGTATAGTGTAGTGTGTGAAGAAGCTAGTCAGATGATGACATTTATTTTACACTATTATAAATAGTATAGTGTAGTGTGTGAAGAAGCTAGTCAGATGATGACATTTATTTTACACTATTATAAATAGTATAATGTAGTGTGTGAAGAAGCTAGTCAGATGATGACATTTATTTTACACTATTATAAATAGTATAATGTAGTGTGTGAAGAAGCTAGTCAGATGATGACATTTATTTTACACTATTATAAATAGTATAGTGTAGTGTGTGAAGAAGCTAGTCAGATGATGACATTTATTTTACACTATTATAAATAGTATAGTGTAGTGTGTGAAGAAGCTAGTCAGATGATGACATTTATTTTACACTATTATAAATAGTATAATGTAGTGTGTGAAGAAGCTAGTCAGATGATGACATTTATTTTACACTATTATAAATAGTGTAGTATAGTGTGTGAAGAAGCTAGTCAGATGATGACATTTATTTTACACTATTATAAATAGTATAGTGTAGTGTGTGAAGAAGCTAGTCAGATGATGACATTTATTTTACACTATTATAAATAGTGTAGTATAGTGTGTGAAGAAGCTAGTCAGATGATGACATTTATTTTACACTATTATAAATAGTATAGTGTAGTGTGTGAAGAAGCTAGTCAGATGATTTGACTAGCTTCTTCTTACGTTACCTTGATACCCATTTATTTTACACTATTATAAATAGTGTAAAATAAATGTCATCATATGCCTAACCTTTTCCTGGCTATATTGGGTTTTGCTTCCAGCCCAACTGGACGTACCTGAACACCAGTTTTTTATATGGAAGCCTACCTGCCTGGCCCCACAATCACTGGATTGTACTGGATAACACGAAACCCTTTGGTACGACTGGTTGTCAGACTACACAAGAAAAAATTTGTGTGAGTGTAAAAGAAATGCAAATGGGTTATTTCTTCCGCTACCATTGTTCACCGTTTTAAAGCCAACTTGCAGCGTTTGCTCTTTTTAAAAGTAAAGGAGGCAATAAATATTCTCGGTCCATTGTAGGGTTTAACAATGACTTAAACACAAAAGTGGGTAAGTTGTAAAGAAACTAAACCGTTGACTGAATACCCCCACTTCATGTTTCTATTGTATATCTTGCGGGTGCAGTTCCAGTACAAGTTATATTTTTTTATAAAAAAAAAAGTTATGGCTTTTTAAGAATAAGAGGTGGAAGTGTGTCAGTGGTTTAACTTGAGGGTAAGTGAGAGTAGAACTTGATAAAGAAGCTTTTCCGATCCTTTGCTAGACCATACATTACTTTTAGATGAGGACTGAAATTGATCACAGAAGGTAAAGAAAGAAAGAAAAAGTGTTTATTGACACGGATCATGTGCTTACAAAAACAATAACAAAAAAAAAAACAATAACAAAAACATAAATAAATAAAAAATAATGTTATTGGCCCCATGGCAGCACAAAACAGGCTCAGTTCAGCATAAATTCCAGACCACTTATACCTGACGCTGGTTTTCAACTGGACCACTGTGTGTGATTTAGAGTAAGGTGAAGTACTGATATCCCAAAGGTACAGAAGTCATTGACTGGCGAGCCAAAAAGTGTTAAAGTTAGCGAGTGTTAAAGTCCGTGTTCCGTCAGCAGGTAGCCGGCCTCGAAAGCTCCGGAACCAACACCATTCATCCTTCATGAAGGTCGATAGATGTTGTTGTTGTTGTCAGATGTTTATAGTCAGCACTAGCAGTGACCGCTTAACATCTGGGGTGTGATTCTGTAAGACCTCATTCTAAACTTCGAACCTGAATCCGCTGTGAGTTTCTTGATTGGCAATCAAAAAACTCGGTTGAAAATTCGAATTTACACTAGCGCCACCCTTGCGAGCGTGTCAGCGAGTTGAACTAAATTGATAGGGAGATTTTGACAGATAAAGTATGAGATGACGTAAGAAGTGGCATTCTGTAAGGTATTTTCCCCGTCACTTCGACGCTCACTTCGCACTCAACCCGATTCAAAGTGTCAAATACTTATATATCAAGGTCATTCTGAACCTTATGCAAAGTGAGAGTGAATGGGTCAATGTGAGATGCGAGTTGTTGTTTGAATTTTACAGAATCGACCTACAGGTAGGCCATCGGGTTGTACGGCATCCAATGACATGAAAAAAAATATCTTAAACGCTGTCGCGGTTGTGGGTGCAGTCAAATACTACACCAATGGGTCGTGGCCTGATCTATTCAATTATTTTAATATTTCCGTAACATTTATTTGGTGCTTTGCATTTTTTCTATTTATCTCTTGTACTTACTGGTAATTTCTATGAAAACAATATTGCCAAGGTGGCGTGTAACACAGGTTTTACTCTCAAAACCTATTTCAGGCACTACAAAGGTGGAAAGAGTTATATAGGGAGGGAGGACGGTGTCGTGTATCGACGATACCGCAGAAGGCAACGCGACACCACGCAGCGCAATACGACGCCGTCACTTCGTGTATGGACAATAGTTTACTTTTGTGGTTTTTATAAATATGCTCAGGAACAAAACTCTCAGTGTTCGGCGCAATCTATATGAGATTGCGCGGAACACTGAGAGTGAGGCCACTAAAGCAAATACAAATTCAAAGTGAATACCTCCAATCTCGTGATTGTATTCGCTTTTTTTGTTTTTTTTTTAACGATGCGGCGTTTCGTGATTTACTGACTCGTGTCAGTACAACACGTAGCGCGTTGTAGGTACTTTTGAATATGTATTTCCTTTTTTGGGCAGAAGATAGGTTTTGTGCAAAGGAAACACTGGGTACAATCATCATGTCAACCTTTAGACGTCCACTGCTGGGCATTTAAGAGCGGGTTCAGCCGGAATCGCCATGCTTGGCCGATGCATGTTGGCGATAGCAATAGGTGTTATGGTACCGTCAACAGCAAAATTAGATGATCAAAATCAGAAATACAATACTAATTTACTAACACTAATTTATATAATTTATTACTATTTTATTTATTAAAAGTATGTGATTGTCACACATACTTTTGAATCACTTCGACGCCACACAGTTCTGACGCGAACTCCGTTCATTAGTATTGAATTTCTGATTTTGGTCATCTACTTTTGCTGTTGACTGTATTCATAAAGACGCTGCTGCCCATCTTCTGGTCAATATCCCTCTGTCGCTTTCTACGACACCCACGGGTAGAAATGGGGTGGTGTTAATCGCGGCTGGCACCACACGGCTAACTGGGTACAATACAGGGTGTTTATTAAAACCACAATTTAACACTAACTACAAATTAAAACGAACACAATGCTTAACACTTAAACACAACCATCGAGTACATTGCTGGGACGTCTTAACTCCGATGTGATCAGCAACTATATGTCCCCCGTCACGCCAAGGTCTTAAAATATCCCAACTCTGTAGAAACGCGCTTTAGCTGGGAATAGTTCACGCCCCTGGCGCGCTTGCGATTCGTTTCATGTCCTTACTAATGACCAGGGCCTCAAGCCTGCTATTACAATAGTGTCAGAATGGTCTGTCATTGATTTCATAATTGTTGATTTTGACAAGTTTAGTAATCTACTAATATAATGGCGTCATTATGACTTTCCAATGGTCAACCAATGACAGTCCATTGAAAGAAATGATATAGAATGGTAATCTCGTACATAATGACAAATTAATGACTGACTTAGTTTACGAACTTCTTACTACTTCAGATTGCTTATAACACTTATAAATAATATGTAAAAATATTATATAAATGAAATCTGGCATGAATAAATGTTCAAATATGTTGACGATGTCATTATAACACAATTCTATTATGAGACCATTGACCGACCAATGATCGACCATTATGGATTTAGCAGATTACGAACTTTTAGCAAAATGACAATGGAATCGTGTTGGAATGACGAAATTATAAAAATAGCAGACTTGGCCCCCTGATGCGACATCCTATTATTATTATGGGTAGTTTTAAGCTTTTGTCGTAAGAATATGGAAACAGATCGACAACAGTTTAAAACCAAAGCATTTCAGAGCGGACACGACCTCGAATAATAAAAAATATGAACAAGAGCAGAAGACTTACTACGGTTCAAAAGATTCAGACTTCAGATTCAGACAGACGCACAGACTGACAGACTGAGGAGACTAGTCTGTTTGGTACGCTTTAAAACTGGAATAGAATGAGACTACAACACAATTTGACAAACAAAGTGCTCTTAGAAGTCAAGCTTGCTTGTGCTAGCCACAGTTAACTTATATTATTTCCGACATTCACGGGCCTATTATACTAATCTACAAAAATTACCTTAATCAAAGTTAAATATTATTGAGTGGCTTATCTACAAGTAACCTGTAACTGATATAAAAACAGGCACCCTCAGTTTTTTCAACAGTGAACCATTTCTTTTTTAACCGACTTCAAAAAGGAGGAGGTTCTCAATTCGATTGGTATTTTTAGGGTTCCGTACCTCAAAAGGAAAACACGGAACCCTTATAGGATCATTTTGTTGTCCGTCTGTCTGTCTGTCAAGACCTTTTATCTCGGGAACGCGTAGAGGTCGATATCTCTACGCGTTCCCGAGATAAAAGGTCTTTAAAATTATATACTCTAATTATATAGAATTTAAAACCATATACTCAAGTCTACAGTCCCTTGATGCTGTAAAAAAATCAAACCTCTATGTTAACGTGAAAAAAAGATACGGCCGTTTATGTCGCGAAAAACGCATTTATAATATTAAGTAAATTAAAGTATGGATAGTAGGTATGGATTAGTAAATAGAAGTATGGATATGTGCCTACAAATATGTACGGAAACCTCGGTGGACGAGTTTGACTCGCACTTGTCCGGTTTTTTTATGTATGTACAATCAGCAAAGGAGATAGGTATGCAGGGTCGTCCGGTATAGTTAAAGTTTATTTAGAAACCGATGGATATTTTTGAATAAAATTTAATTAATTTAATAGAGAATAACTATTTCAATGATTTTATTAAATTTCATTCAAAAACATCAATCGGTTTCTAAGTAAACTTCAACCATTTCCGATGACCTGCATACCTATCTCTTTTGCTGACTGTACACCGATTACGCTGAGGTTTATGATCCGATTTACGCGATTCTTCTTTTGTTTGATGCGGACCATTTGGTCCCATAAAAATTTTGGCCCAGTAGTTTTCATTTTATGAACATTTTCTTTATTTTTACTTAGTTTTTTTTTTATGTTGATCACGCATACCTTTTTCGGTGTAGTCTGACTTCGATGATTCTTTTTTTCATTGATAGTGTATACTTCAAATAGGGAGGAAAATTTAGTTTAATTTAAAATTTATATAGAAATATAAATTTCAAAAATAAGTAATCAGTAAATATTCCACCCCTAAGGGTAGAAAATTAAGGGATGACTGATTTTTTTTGGTATCACCGTTTCATAATTAATTTGTATGATAAGAAGTAGGCACTAAAAAGCGAACAAAAAAAAACTTTTTAACAAAAAAGACAATCGCCTTCAAAAAGTAAAAAATAACTTTAAATTCGCAGGTCGTTGACAATACAAAACAACAAGCAAAACCAAAGCCGCCGAATTGCGAATTGAAAGTTATTTTTTACATTTTGAAGGCGGTTGTCTTTCTTGTTTAAAAGTTTTTTTTATATAAAAACGTTGCTCTACACTAGGAATTTCTCCTAAAGCGCGGGTGCATTTACAAACATATAAACTCGCAAACATAAAGCAGTCAGACCCGGAACAACTATCTGTAAGCCATAGTAAATACCCGTGTAATTGTTCCGTGCGGGAATCGAACCCGCGACAGCAGGCAGTCGCTTAGCCACTGCGCCTTCCGTGTCGTTAATTATCATTGGAATTGCGAACGGTATGTTAATGTACTTCACACATTTTCACACTTCACACTTTGGGTCACACACTGGTTCATAGGTTCATAGTTTGTTGAAATGTATGGAGTGGTTGTCTACTTTTACAATAATTGTAAATAATAATATGTGAACACTATGTATCTATGTATACAACTTAGCTGTCATTCTTTATCTTGTAATACTTTGTACATACTTCAATATAGTACGTATGTTTTTATGCAAGGTCCATCGTATTCACGTATAGTTATATAACTGTAAACTGTAAATGCAAAATATTGTACACATTTTTTTTAAAAGAGTTAGTATGGAGTTTCTTGCCCATTCTTCTCCATACGAAACTACCTTTTGGAATGGGCAACTAGAATCAACTTTATATTTTTTTATGATGACGTTTAAAAGTGCCTTTTAATGGTCTAATTGAAATAAATGATTTGACTTTGACTTTGACTTTGACTTCATGCACAAAACAAAGCCTAACTTAATGGCCGGGGCCATAGAGCAACGCGGAACATCGGCCGCACGGGCGCGTGCGGTCGATGTTCCGCGCTGTTTTATGGACTTTGCCATTCTCTCTTCCATATGACAAAATCGTTTAGCCTATGAGCAAACACTAGTAGTCTAGGTACTTATTGTCAAAATTTTGCACCGGAAAACCAAAATAATTAATAATAATAATATGTGGGGACATTTTCACACACGGCCATCTGACCCCAAACTAGGGAGACCCTGTACTATGGGTGTCAGCTGATATACATACACAAATTAATACAATTTTTTTTGTAAATACATACATATATAGATAAACAACACCCAGACACAAGGCAAACACAAGTGCTCATCACACAAATGTTTACCCTGGGCGGGAATCGAACCCGCAACACGCTGCGCAGCAGTCGATCGCACAGCCACTGCGCCAACCGTGTCGTCAAACCACGAATAATTAAAACTAGCACTATGCCCGCGCCTTCGTCTGCGTGAATTTTCTTAAGAATCCTACATTTTTTAACAATGAAATACAGCCTATAGCTTTTAGAGAAAACGTAATCTAGTGAAAAAAAATCTGAAATACGATGTAGTGTCGCCCACTACTGTGCATATGTCTCCCCCAATGGGGGCTTAGCCGTAATCGCCATGGTTGACCGATGCATGTTGGTGATCGCAGTAAATGTTAGGGTACTCAAAAAGACGCTGCTGCCTATCCTCTGGGCAATATCCCTCTGTCGCCTTCTACGACACTCACGGCACAGTATAAATATTAGTACTGCGAGTCGAACGACTGCTCTGTGAACTGCGTTTTTGTTCGAGCGGCGCGTAGACACGCACACACACGCACTTATCTGTACAGTCTGTTATTTTAGTTGTAGTGTAGGCAATTATATCGTTTCGTTTCTATGGAGTGTAGCGGGTGTGCCCACGGGTAGAAATGGGGTAGGTATCTAAACTAATAATTATAAAGAGGTAAGATTTGTTTACGATTTAACTCAAAGACTACGGTTCCGATTTAAAAAATTCTTTCACCAATCGAAAGCTACATTATCCTTGAGTAAAATAGTCTATAAAGCATTATTAAAAAAATTAAAGTCGCGGGCAAAGTGCTAGGTAACTAGCACTTTGCCCGCGACTTCGTCCGCGTGAATTTTCTTAATGACCCCAATGACCAAAATTTGTTTGTACGTAGTAACATACAAACAAATTTTAACTCTTTACAATATTAGTATGAATAACAGTTTTTCTGAAATCTTCGCATCGCATCTCGAGCAAGAGCACGGAACAGATAAATAGCAAGAGCGTGGTGATCAATACTCGTGCCTTCTCTGTAAGAGAAGTGGTCTTTGAACTGCAGTGGATAAATCGACTGCTGCAACAAACACTACCGAAACTGCAAAAAAATGATTTTTGCTTTTTTTTACAATAATACTGTTTTGTTTAACTTAAAATAAAAATGCTTTTACGGTTGTACGTTGTTTCATAGCTAATAGTTTTATAGAATTTCGTTTCCCAGAAAATGTTTAACATAATATTTGGTTCTCGTATTTTTATTTCGACTATTATTGTTTCAAAGACTATTTACTTCAATGAAAAATATTTCACAGAAACACAATTCAATGAATTTTTAACCACAGTTTTTTGTTGTCTGTCTGCGAAACAAGGCGAAACACCTGCTTTACTGTATTGTTAAGACAAGTAAACGTAATTCGAGGTTTGCAAGTAACATAATTGAAAGTGGTAGGTTCGATAACTGTGATGGTTAATACGTATCAAAAGTGGGACTTTCGATAATGTTCGTATAATTTTGACAATTATGTACAGTTTTGTAACTATCGAAACTGTCAATTTCGATATTTTTTGGATTAGTAAATACATTGAAACTACTACATTCGATGTTGTTTTACGCAGAAAAATTTGGTTTAGATTCGATTGTTACCTATGCTGTTGTTAATTTTTTAAATGGTATTGCTTTTTGTTTACTTTTATTTTAAAATTACCTGTACCACCGAAATTAATGATGAGGATTTGGAGTGCTTAAATGTTTTTTTGAATGGTGACAAAGAAAGAGGAAGAGGGGAGGAGGGGGAGGGGGAGGGAGAGGGGGGGGTGGAGGAGGTTTTGGTGAACTAGTCGGACGAACCCGACAACACAGTGAGTTAATCCGTTGTTCTTAATCTATAATGGTGACAAAGAAGATATAAGCTCACTGCACTCACATTTTGAATGTGAAATTGCTGATAACTGAATCTGAGAATATGAAGAACTTGGCATCATTTTTAGTGTGAATTCGTTGATAACTGAATCTGAAAATAAAAGCAACACATTGAGTAATGGATAGTGTACGAAAGAAGTTACATCGAATTACTGGCTTTAAGACCAACGCTGTACCTACCAATACTTATTGTAATAAGTGATTATTATTATTATTATTCTAAATGTTTAACCTTTTGACCGGCAGCCATGTAGGTATAGATGATAAATCAAAATGTGCCCATCTCGCCTTGGTCACGACTGTCATGAAAGACTACTGTAAGTACCTAATTCCACAGAGTAGTACGTAACTTACCTTGGCACCGAGGGGTACGTTTTTGCTATTTTGACGTGGCTGTCCAAATGTTAATTTAATGTTTATTTTAAAGTGGTTTTAAAGTTTTTAAATTACGAGAAGATACTGCTTTTTATTAACAGTAATAAGTTCAATAATTTAGCTACAATTATGACTTTTGTGTCAAAATTCATTTCATCATTTTGGAAAAATACTCATATCTTCGGATTGCCATTACCGATTTTCATTGTACAAAGCTAAATACCACCCTAAAATCAGCTTTCTGTGAAAAAAATACGAGTGTGCTTTAGACCACACGACTGAAGTAAAACTTCTTTAGCTACATCTATATGTATGTATGTATCCGTATGCAATTGGCTATGAGAGAAAGAGAGAAAGAAAATGTGTACTCGCACCTCTCTCTCTTGCCCCTACAGTAATATACGAAACGTAACTATGTCTCTTTCTATCTTCATTATCTTATATCTCCCTCTCAACTTCCGTTCGCCTCACCCGATCACACTTTTCCTAACGCTTTCGTCACGCATTACACGCATTACACGTCACCAGCTTACTCCCCAAGTCAAGCGTGCGTAAAGATGTTTTACTTCAAAAAAACCGCATCCAAATACGTCTACCCGTTTTGGAGCTACAATGCCTCAAATAGACAAACAGATACACAGGTTGTACTTATAATAGCCATACAGATACACAGGTTATACTTATAATTTATATAGACCCGTTTCGGTTTTGCCAGTATTCAGCAAAGTGTTTGAAAAAGTAATGCTTAATCAAATGCTCAGTCATTTTAATTGCAATAACATCCTACATGATCAACAGTATGGGTTCACCAGAGGGCGTTGCACTACTGATGCCGGTATTACTTTGATTAAGCATATCTTTAACGCATGGGAGGAGTCACAGGATGCCATTGGCATTTTCTGTGACCTCTCCAAAGCATTTGATTGCGTAAATCACGAAACACTGCTTTTGAAGCTTGAGCATTACGGACTCGGTAAACTAGCGCTCAGATTAGTAAAATCGTATTTAGATGATAGGCTGCAGCAAGTTCAAATAAACGGTGTAAATTCATCGGGCTTGAAAGTAAAAATGGGTGTACCACAGGGCTCAATATTGGGTCCGTTCCTATTTCTAGTTTATATTAATGATTTACCGCATTTACTGAGAAATCAACCTCAAATGGTGTTATTTGCTGATGATACTTCATTGATTTTTAAAGTAAATAGACGGGCACAGCACTATGACGACGTAAATGACGCCATGATTAAAGTTCATAATTGGTTTACTGCAAATAACTTAGTGTTAAATGAGAAGAAAACCAAGTGCATAAGATTCGCTTTACCGAATGTTAAAAGTAGTGAATGTAACGTTTTATTAAATAAGGACGTACTTGAATTCGTCGAAAAGACAGTTTTCCTAGGGATTACGCTTGACTCAAAGCTGCAGTGGGGTCCTCACTTAACATCTCTTGCAGGGCGGCTAAGTTCGGCCGCTTACGCTGTCAGAAAAATCAGGCAATTGACAGACGTGGATACCGCTAGACTAGTCTATTTTAGTTACTTTCATAGTATCATGTCTTACGGTATTTTGCTTTGGGGACGGGCTGCAGATATAGATTCTATCTTTATTCTGCAAAAGAGGGCTGTCAGAGCCATCTATAATCTCAGCAGACGCGAGTCTCTAAGAGAATTGTTTAAACAAATTAATATCATGACGGTACCTTGTCAATATATATACGAAAACATCATGCATGTTCGTAAAAATCTTCATCTGTTTAGTAAAATAAGTGACAGACATAACTTTAATACTAGAAATAGGAACAAATTATATCAACCAAGTTTCAGATTGTCAAAAGTACATACTTCTTTTATGGGGTATTGTGTAAAATGTTATAATAAAATACCGCTCGATATTTTGCAATTAAATGAAAGGCAATTTAAAACATGCATTAAACGCACACTATGTAGGCAAGCATATTATAAGTTGGAAGATTATATCAATGATAAAAATGCTTGGCATAATGCTGGTCCTGCTCCACAGCCTCTTTAGGGAATTTCTTAATTGCAAGAAAATTATGTTGCTCACCCCTTATTATTGACATGAATAACGTGTACCGTTATTATTATATTTACTTATTATATTTTATCTGTCGAATGACATACTTACATACATTGGAAATTTTAACTTTGTATAAATTAATAGCATTATTTCAATTAATATGTAAATGTGAGAACTATGGATCCATTTATTTATTCAATGTGTTTGACATAAATGAGCATGGCAGTTGAGAGCATTGTCATGCTCGCTCAAATGTCTCACTGATGGTGGCGTGCGGGTTGGATCATTCGGTTCCCTTCAAAATGGTTGAGCTAAGTGGTGCTGATCCGCGCGTCATGTTCGTGAACGGGCGCTGTCAGTTGAGATTGGTCATCTCTTAACTGCCATGGCTTTTATATTAATTTATTTTTAATTAGAATGTTTTGGATTTCTCTTCACTTACATTGTTTTCACAATAGAAGCAACAAGAATAATGTAGCCTGGATTTTGTAAAAGCTTGATTGAAAAGAGTGTCCGTGGAGTTTCTTGCTCGTTCTTCTCCATAGAGACCTACCCTACGTTTTGGAACGAGCAACTAGCTTCAATTTTATTTTGACTATTCAAAAGTGCCTGCAAATGGTTTAATTGAAATAAATGCTTTGACTTTGACTTTAATACCTAGAATCAATTTTTTTTTCTCATTTGACGTTCAAAAGTGCCTTATAATGGTCTAATTGAAATAAATGATTTGAGTTTGACTTTGACTTTGAATACTCGTAACCCTCTGTTTTCGTCCGAGGTAAAAATGATGTAAAAGGAGTTGTTTCAAAATATATGGAGCCTGGGCCCAGTCCTTGTACACCATACTTAATAATAGGGAAACACATTTTAAATAGTTCTCAACTGTACAATTAATTTAAAATAGCTCTGTGAGCAGGTAAAACACAAGAAATTGCACTTGAAATTGCACTTGAAATTGCAACACACAACAAAAAGCAGTCATGGCGGTAAGCTGTCATTTTGATTGATTAATGACGTTTGACATTTATAATTCTGATTTTCTGCGTCGATTTGTGGATAGTCAGGTAAACAGATGAAAAAGAAACGGTGTTAAATTCAAAAAAACGAAAGGGAGTTTGTTATAAAGTACTATAGAAACTAGAAACAAAACGAGACGAAAGTGACTGAAGTGAGACTGTTGTGACACTGACAGCTGACAGTTCTCTTTCTATGATCAATGGTTTAGACTTATAGAGTAGCTAAATATGAGTGACGCCATGTTGAAAATCCATAAAAAAATATTGTTAAATTACCTATTTACTACCACAACAGTATACATTTAAATGAATTATCTGTATTTTTCCCGGATTCTACGGATTTTTCTCTTTTTTTTGAAGTGGTGTACATAGACTGAGCCCAGTATGAAACATGTCCTTTGGTTCATCAGTGATAAGTATGACGTATATGTAAGTTAACCCCGGGTTAACAACTTACTCTGAGGTAAGTTATTGGTACAAGTGGGCCTAAGAGGATTACAAAATATTACGCACTATGTATATTATGTAATAGTTTAAACACCTAATCCATCAAGTAGGTATAACCCACGCAAACGTTTGAAGTTTCCCCTTGTCAGAATCAAGTGGAAACAATAGAAGTAGGTACATAGGTACAATGGTTGCGAGTGACGTCATGATATACCGCTATGACAAACTAGTTTCTGCCTGTTACTTCGCCTGCGTATATTTCAGAATTAAACTTGTGTCTTAAATTTTCCTACGGAAACACAAGCACGGAAAAATAATTATTCTATGTAGGTACAGACGCCAGCACATCAAGGTACTACAATCTGTCACATTTCTTTAATCGATTTTCAATTTTATGGTTAAATAAATTAATAAATTCTTTATTTTCACCAAAAAGCCATCACATTCAGTACTTATCAACCTAGGAACATTATATAAAGCTTATTACTAGGTTACAATAAATTGAATACCCTGACTCCTAAACTAGGTGTATGTGCCTGTGACTTAGGAGTCAGTGATTCTTCGTAAACAAACAAAGCCATAATTATATTAGCTCGGACGTTTTAGTAATAAGAAATGGTGGCGAACATACAAATAAAAACAGACTCTAATTTAGAGAAGAAAAGTAAAATAATAATAAAAAATAAATTAAAATTACCTGTATGATGAGGTGTAAAAATTTAAGGTGCAAGTGTGTGTGTGTAGAGAGTGAGTGTGTGTAGGGAGTTAGTGTGAGGTATGTGTATATGTGGTGAGTAAGTGTAAGGTGTGTGTGCGTGTAGTCATAAGTCATGACTCATAACTCAATTTTAGGTTAAAAAATAAAGTTCAAGGTTGATAGGGAAAATGTGACAGTTTCGGGTAGGTTGACCTGCTGGCGTCTGTACATTACTTAGCTTAACAAAATTAATTATTATTTTGATGTTTGATCTTTTTTTTTAAATTATAGCTTCTTTTTAACTATAAACTAGGAAAAATTGATTTAAAATTAGAATGAATAACTTGATTTTGTGTGTGGCGTAATATTGAAAGACATTTACCTAATTTTAATTGATTTATTCGAAATTTTACTTGTGTATCGTTTTAGAATACATAATAATATAGACTATATTCTAAACGCTAATAAAAGAAAGCTTTTATCCTTGCCTTGAAGAAACTTAAACATGAATAACATCGCCTATTTTGATAAATCGGTCTGGCCGCGGCCTTGAGGAGTAAACTGAAAAAATATTTAGTTTTCTAAATCAATTTATAAATTACAGCATACAGCTACTTGTTACAGTTAACTTATGACACAAAAAATTAAAGTTACAGAGGAACCGCTCCCGCCATCTTTAAAAAAAATTACCTACCCTATTATACTTACTTCGTGTACCTACCTAAACTTGCCAGGCTCGCTAGGGCTGCTACTACTGTATTGACTCAGTAGGTTTTATTTGTGACTATATGGAATTTTATTGACACTGGTTAAAACTCTTTGCGAGTGGTTTATAACCAAATTTTCCTGTTTTTCATGAAATGTCAATTCCATCATTTTGATCATTCATTTTTACAACACGTGTTGCACTAGTCTGCTTGAAACTGCCTGAGAATGCCTGTAAACGTAATGTCAATGTGTGCGTGAAAAAATGAACGTTTGTTCTGAGTAGTGTCTCTGCTCGGGCGCGTCGCAGCCTTAGATACTTTGTGCTTATGTGTTCAGCTATTAGCTAGGAGTGCCATATTTCAGCTAATTCCATTCAGCCATTTTAGCGTGAATGAGTAACAATCATCCATCCATCCAGCCTTACAAACTTTCGCATTTTGTAAAGAACTTTCGTTTGGAAGTAGGAGTCACTATCGCGGTAGATAAGTCGAATACTCAACATCTCATGGATGGGGCCAATTTCCTATCCAAAATATCTCGGCATCACTTTGTATAGGTCTCTGAACTACGGAAAGAACTGCGAAATTATCAAACAGAAAGTGCACACAAGAAATGCACCGCTTTCACCGCCTAACACCGCTGAATATGCCTGGCCAGTATGGAGCCACACTGGCCACTACACCTTAGTGGATACAGCAGTACTAAATGAGACGTGCTGGATTGCCACTGGTTATCTCAAACCGACCCCGGTACAAATGCTGTATCCAGTAATCAGCATTGCGCCCCCAGAAATTCGTTAGACTATGGCAAGAAATGGTGAAAATAGAAAATGGCCCACGCCATCCAATGCATAATTATAGCTCGGTGCCCTAGAAGCCTTGTAAGCCAAAGAAGTTTTCTCGTGAGTCATCTCATGGCAACACCTCCCCAGAAAAATGCGATCTTTGGCGCGATTAATTTAATCCTCCGTCCCTGGTTAATAGCTAAGAGAATCTTCGAAGGTATGTGTTCTCAGATGTTGCCAATTTTTTGTGCCGATACGATGTCTCTCCGCAGATCATGGTTCACCTTCTATCTTACACCGAATGCTCTGACACCTGTTCATGTGAAGACCTAATGACTGTATCCGCGAACAAGGTCAAACAAGGCATCTGATAAGAACAAACACAACACAAACATACTTACACATCCACACACACACACGCACACATGATACTATCTGTGTTTGCCATAGACACGAGAAGAAATAGATAAGTTGCTGGCATTTTATATTTCTATATTTTGAGGAAAAACATCTTCGAAAACCATGTTATTATAGTTTTCAAGATCTTTTCGTCAAATTGTCTCCGACCACGGAATATGTTATAAACAGAGACCAAATATACAGGTCTTTAGTCAGTAAAAACACTGTACTACACCGTTCCTCCTTACCACGTCACCAGTTTCAAATTCCGGTTGCTACTGACGAATTCTTTATAGAAAAACCCAATCACTCTTTTTTTCACCACTTGACAAAGAACTCGTGAGATCAATGGAGCAGATTGATCTCGTTGTTGCAAGCACTCTTGAGTATGAGGTCCTAGGTTCAATTCCTAGCCATCTGCCATTGACTTTATCTTGCTTCTAATGTTTTATATTACTAAATTAACTTCATAGTTTTCACATATAGAACCAACAAGAATCATGTAACCAGTACTTTGTAAAAAAGTGGATTTAAAAGAGTGTCCGTGAAGTTTCTTGCTCGTTCTTCTCCATAGAGTTACGTTACCTACGTTTTGGAACGAGCAACTAGCTTCAACTATCTGACTAACTGACCGACTCCTTGACAATTCAAAAGTGCCTGTAAATGGTTTAATTGAAATAAATGCTTTGACTTTGACTTTGACTTAGGTCCGTCAAAGTGTTATTGGGTGTTTCTATAAGGAATTCCTAAGTAGCAGTCCGGAGTTTGGAACAACTTAGTGGTTCGCGACGCTCACGTGTCTCGGAAAGCACGTAAACCAGTTGGATCTGCAGTTGATCTCTCCCTGGTTGTGTTGGATTTCTGTCCCATCGGACTATGAGGGTAGGGAAAAAGGGACAGCATCTGTGTTTGCGCAAAGTTTAATTGTGCACTAAAATATATCCCGCGTATTTGGCTAGCCTTTAGCCCTGAGATAGCTGCAGTGACCAAAATTGGGTAAAAAAAATATATTATTGTACTAGGTTTTGCCAGTGACTTCGTTCGTGTGAGGGCCAGTTATCGTGAATGCAGTCAAAGTCGCGGATTAAAAAGTAGCCTATGTCCTTTCTCAGGGTTTAAGCCATTTTCCTACAGTTACTTTCGCATTTATAATATTAACTAGCTTTTGCCAGCAACTTACTTCGTGTGAATATCGGTTATCGCAGATGCAGACTAAATCGCGGATTAATAAGTAGCCTATATCCTTCTCCAGGGTTCAAGAGACTTTATGCTAAATTTCATCAAAACAGTTCAGCCGTTTCATCGTAAATGTTAAGGTTTACGATTCTTTGGTATGAAAATGAGGTTTTCTCCTTGCACAAAAACAGTTCCAGTTTATTAAGTTTCAGTATTGCCACTTGCCACAGATACAGAATAACA
This sequence comes from Charanyca ferruginea, assembly GCA_947361185.1. Classification (NCBI taxonomy): domain Eukaryota; kingdom Metazoa; phylum Arthropoda; class Insecta; order Lepidoptera; family Noctuidae; genus Charanyca; species Charanyca ferruginea. Next base: position 22,933,819 of record OX376069.1, on the reverse strand, counting down.
CAGAAAAATAATACAATTGTTGTCAACTGTCACAGATAATATAAGTGACGCTCTCTTATCGAGTACTGAAGTATTAATTCTATATAACATAGCTTATAATATTACCTATAACCAACACAGAATAAAATTATATATTCAATAGTTAAAACGTAACAGACAAAGTTACTTTCATATTTTATAATATTAATTTGGACTAGCTTTTGCTCGCGACTTCGTTCGCGTGCAAAACCGTCTGCGTCCTTCGTTCAGCTGTTATGATGATGGTGGTTCGCACGCCACACACACACGGATAGTGGGACACACTGTCACTCCATTCTTACTATTTCATGTCACCTCTATCTCCACGGCTGACAACCTGCCAATATCTCACAATATTCCGACGTCCGTTGACGGATTATTTTCGTTGTCAACCTTATAGACTGAGATCCTTGCTCCGCCAAAACTACGTCATGATAAAATTTTAAGATTAGATAGAAAAATGTGTAGATATGAAGGTATACAGATTCAGGCATCAAGTACTGTAAAGGTTGCAAGCATAATTATGGCATGCTGGTCGAAACCATTGACTAAAATGTTTCGTCTAAGCACTCTGGATTCGTTCTAGCTTCTAGAACGATTTCAAATGTAGAAACGTTAGTCTTATTTTTATATCAAGGCATTGTTTAGCCTAGCGCCGTCAGAGGCTGACGTGTACTTTAAATAATACAGTTATTCTTTAGCATCACCCTCTTTAATTCAAAAGTACCTCTGACCTCTCCATAACACACACGGTCCGGTACACACTTTGGTCCGGTACCGAGGAAGCTCAGCATGGTCTGACCTCTTACAATACCTTAGTGGTTTATGTCCAAGAATGATGACTGGTTTTAAAACATACGTTCTGGCTGGTTTATGAACATATTTTGTTACAATATCAGCTTCTGTCAGTAGTAGTGGATCATAAAAAAATAGCACAAGGTGATAATCTAAGAAATCAAACCAAAGATTACCTTTTGTAATTTATTAGTATTTAATTATAGTTGTTTCTTATAAACACCCCTACATATTGCTCTATTTCTTCTCAAAATTGCAGCCATGTTTTATGACGTAAGTCTGTCCACTCTGGTATCATGGACCATTCTGATATATTGTGTTACTACGTCTCAATTTTGTACATCATCGAGTGACATTTATGTTGATGTTCAGATGTTTTTCTTGTATTATTTAATGGATTGATATTCGTTGGAGTGACGGGAAGTAAGGGAGTGTTTTGTACTGAGGTTCTTTTGTTTTGTTTTTTGGCGGAACCTTCAAAAGGTGTCCAATCTTTAGGCATAAGACCCGGGGATTGTGGGATGCTTACCTCACTAAAACCCCCCCTATGGTCACCATCAGCTCAGTTTCGTTTACACTAACAAGACCGCAAAAAACTCTCCCTATGCAACGCCTGTTAAGGCGCATGTAAAGTGGGGTGACTGTGAAGGAATCTCCCTTACGCCTTCTATACGGTAGCACTTAACCACTGTGCTACCATGTTCTCTAAGATCATTTTGGTGGGCAGACAGAGTCCCTTCTCTTGTGGTCGTCCATGACCTCAAAGATACCCTTATAAGACAATTCTGTTATTATCAGAGAATCTTATCCAAAATGATTTTGGAAAACACCAAATCATCCAGGTAATACTTTACTTTGGATGTCTGTTTGCTAGAAGAGAGTAATATTAACTTCTAATAATATCTATTAGACATAAGAAATCATGGGTATTTTTTTCGACATTAATAAAATTATTTTGTTTCTTTTTTCATTTTTTATAGAAACGTACGTAGTACATTACGTAATCACATACAGGAATTTCTCCTGTATTCTGGGTGCGTATACAAACATATAAACTCACATACACAAACAGCCAGACCTGGAACAACTACCTGTAGGTCATACAAATGCAGTCAATCGCTCAGCCACTGTACCAACCGTGTCTTCACAATTCGATGCTATTGCAGAACGTTTGCCGGTGGGCAATAAAACAACATGGAAGGAGGAATTTATACAGAGAAGACGGGTGGTAAGGTACCTGTGTTAGGATGTTTTCAGGTCAGCTTATGACGTACGTGCCTACTTCTTCGTAAGTACCTAGTGTAAGTATAAATTATTTTTGGATAATAACATTTTAAAATACTTGTGGTATGTACGGTCACCAAAAGAGATAAGTATCCATGTCGTCGGGAGTAGTTGAAGTTTACTTAGAAACCGATGGGTGTTTATAAATAAAATAAAATACAATTAATAGAGAATAAACAGTTCAATGATTTAACTAAATAATTAAAAGCCTCCATTGGTTTTTAAGTATACTTCAACTACCCGATATTCCCGACGACATGGATACTTATCTCATTTGGTAAATGTACTTAATAAATGATGTACGCTTTTTTATGGGACAAACCCAACACACTACTACTAGCTTACACAGAAAAAGCGCGTGAAATCTACGCAGATGAAGTCGCGGGTGAAAGCTAGTATTATGTAAAAGTCAGTAAGGGCCATTTTCCTATCATGCGTATTTTCGTCCGCACGCGGATCTGGCCGCCCGCATCCTATAATTTCATACATGTTTTTCCTATCATGCGGGCAGCACGCGCGCGGAACGCTGATTGGTTGCGGACGAGCTAACCGCATGCGGGCGGTGTTCTTCTGCCTCCAGTGTTGTTTTTACTGTGACGCGGGTCGCACGCATGGTCATAGTACGCACGAGTTCAGTCACTGGCAACACGCACGACACTGCAGCGGCAAACGAAATCGTTGTCAGGAGCGTGCTATCACCCACATGCGGACTAGATCCGCGCGCGGGCGAAAATACACATGACTGAAAAAGGGCCCTAAAAGACATAAAAAAAAATTGTTTCTGCCCTTTTTGCAATTCATATACAAACATCAATTTAGACTTTTCGCAGTTAGAATTCTGCCGATATCTTTTTCCAGTAACAAAGTCAGTCGTTTTTTTATTATTTCATGCAGAAAGTCAAAACTGAAAAAAAAAATTAACTACAATGATGATGGCCTGGCTATAGCTCGTGGCTAAGTAAAAGTCATACAGATCGATACTCTTGCCGCGGTCGGTCTGTTGATGAGTGACCAACCATTTCATACCGAGTTCCCTCTGAGTCTAGGGCAGCATGTCCCGGCGGTCATTTGTAGATCTTTGGCTGTCATTATGGGTAGTCAGAAGCTAGAAACTGACAACCAGTCTTACCAAGGGGTATCGTGTTACCCAGTAACTGGGTTGTGGAGGTCCGATAAGCAGTCACTCCCTATAAAACGCCGACCCCAACATTGTTGGGAAGAGACTAGGCAGATGTTGATGATAATGGCCTACAGGTAGTTGTACCGGGTCTGGCTATTTGTATATATAAACGCACCCAACAAAGAGTTATTCCAAGTGTGGGAAAACGTTCTAAAAACTAAAAGACTAGAAAATAAAACAATAAATAACAATAAAGAAAGAATGATAATAAAACAAGTAAACATTTTCAGTATATTTATTGCCAGTCCAAGTTTGTAAAGATGGACGATAAGAGTAAGATGAGATGTTAAACGCTGAACGTGAGATAACAACGTCCCGATAAAACCGCGCGTTAGTAGTCAAAACTTGACGTCAAAATGTATATCTTAGGTAACCTTTTCAAACACAGGCCAAACTCATCATTCCGCAAAACCGCGTGACTAGTTCTGATGAAAACCATGCATGGGACGAAAGTGGCCATTTAAGATTTCGCGCCAGTATCCCAGACGCTAATTGGCTCCTATTCGATTTAACATTTTTTAAAGAAAACCAACAATAAAATTATTATGTTCTGGGATTGTAGATTGATGTTGCTCTTTTGTAGTCCCATTATTCATGTGTACTAGAACTTCATTATTAATAGTAGCACTAATCCATTCTATGTATGGGCTAGTTGGTGTAACTCCTGCAATGTCATAGAATGGTGTGTATGGGTTCAGGTTGCAGAATTCATGCATTTGTCTCGGGCCAATGCTGTTCACGCCAACCACACCAGAGGAATGGAGCACCGGCCCACCAGAGTCCCCCGGACATATACCAGCCGCCTTGCCACATCGCCTTGCCAAACACAGGGAGGGACCCCTTATAGGAAAAACATCATTCTTATCACACTGTACTATTAAGACATCTAATATTTGCAAAGGCTTTTTCAGCAACATAGTATCACTTGCAACTGATAGAGGCCCTACGAAAGTTTGTGTTGTTCCGTAACCAGTCATAACGACCTCTTGTCCAACCATATTTACGTGATCTAATGCACTTATGCGGGCGTACTGCTTCAGTCGAATTGGTTCATTTCTTATTAATGCTATGTCATTAATCAAGTCAGATTGTCTCAATTTATAAGCAGGGTGTTGAACACTATTTAACACTTTGCTATTGGTTGCGTTATTCCAAGGTCCGTATTTTAGGATAAGTTCTTTTGTTGAGTTAGATTTGTTTTCTTCATTTTTATAATCATCCAGGCAATGACTAGCTGTTAGTGTCCAAATAGGTGTTAAAACAGCACCTGTACACTCGTGCAAACTTACAACACCGTATGCGTTCAAAGTTCCATCATAAAATATAATTTTTAATTGCAGTCTTACGACGTATGCATATTTCTCTTCGTCTGCATCTTCTCCGCCTATAATTCGCCTACCTTTTAAAGATTCTGTAGGACGAGTAGGTGTCAATTCAATTAATTGTAAATACAAAATATATATATAAAATAGTGCAATATAACGCATGCTGAGCAAAATATCTAAAAATAAATAGTTTTATTGGATCATAGGTGAGATACTAAAACGATTTCAATTTGCTTTTGAATTGGAATTGTTTAATCGGTAACATAAATATTATTGCAGAACGAATTGCTTTGTTATCGAATAGTAATAATAATATAACTTTATTTTCAGAAATAAACCTAGTCCTGGATACAGAAAAATCACCACACTTGCTCAACGTGGATTGGCGATTTCAGACTTATATCAATTATAACTAAGTCTAGGTTTCCCCACGACGTTTTTTTCATCGATGTCACTGATATTCAAGAAAAACTTAGGAACTAGGTAAAGGTTGCATATGGCATACTGGTCGAAAGCATTGACTGAATGTTTTGGTCTAAACTCTCTGGATACATTCTAGAACCTTTTCGTATTTTTTTATGCGTTAGTCTGTTTTTTTATATGACAAGGCAGTGTTTAGCCTACAGCCATTAGAGGCTGACGTACTATTCTATATTGGAGTAATTACAACATAGTCCGTCTTTGATTGAATCCCTCCGACCTCCTCTTAACATGTTATATTATACGTCATCTTGGTGCCGTAAGGGCTCCTTAATTTGAACACTTTGAACTACAGTACCTGCATCATCATCATTCCTTTGGCGCATTCCCTATTTAAGGTCGACCGTCCTGATACTGATCGCCATTTGTTGCGATCTTGAGTCATTGCTGGCGATAGACCTAGCACTGTCATGTCCTTGGAGTCCAGATTCAGGTTATTTGTGCATGTGAGTAATATGTTTGTAAACGCAGTACAGTTTATTTATTTATTTATACTTCATGCACAAAGGTACAAAGGCGGACTTAATGCTTACAATCTCCCTGGGTTAACCCCTAGTTGAAGAGAGCTGTCATCCGTCCGTCTGCTTTGTCAATCCTTAGTTTTGAGACGGATGACAGCTCACTTCACCTAAGTGTTCACCGAGGGAGATTATAACAGAATAGCACTGCTGGACAAATTCAACGATTTTTTTCCGAAAAAGAAGGAATGTAGTTGGTAAATGGTGGGCTTCTTCTCTCGGGATCTTGCCATCTTCTTTATCCATCACCAGTAGGTATCTCTATATGAATTTAAAAAGTCACATTGGTTCTTGCCCAGTATCGAATAGTTATGCATGAGACGTGGGCTCCTTCACCACTGGGTCATTACCGATCTTACGAACAAAAATAGCTTACAATATTAGTAGAGATCCACTGATACATTGCAAGCTAGCTAGATGACCGCTTCGTTAGTCTCGTGGTTGCAAAAACGACTGCTGAGCGTGGGGTTCTCGGGATCGATTCCCAAGTCAGGCAAAGTGTCATTAGGTTTTCCCATTATTCCATTAGGAATTGTTGATTGAGGGCGGAGTAACAACCTCGTGCCTCGGAAAGCACATCGTTTGTGCTACGCCCAATATTTCTCTGATGTCGTCCCATCTGACTATAAGAGTGCGGGAAGAGGGAGTGTACCTGTGTTTGCGCACATACTTATATACTATAATAATATCTCCTGCGTACTTGAAATACCTGTCCAATCTCGTTTATCAGGTACATTGCCCATCATGATAAGGTTGTAAAAGGGAATATCATTCGTGTCTTACCTTCAATTACTTCTGTTGGTATACCAAAGCTTACATTTCTTGAGCTCATAGGGCATTAAAAAACTTGTCCTCATTGCTGTCAACGGGATACGGTGCCCAGTGGGCTGGCAGCATTGCCATATTGTGTAGCAATGTTAATTCTTTGACCAAAGTAAAGGCAGGCCTTCGGGTCACTAAAAACAATATGAACACTTGGATCCCATGGCCCTAGTGTTTCCACCCAAAACGGCTAAAAAATGTAGGTTCCAAGAAGGCTGTTATATTTTCGCCGTTTAAGGTTTTCAGCCCTTGCAGCAGCCGCCCCAGCACAATACGTCGTGCCTGGGATGGCACCAGGATGTCGTTGACACACGTTGGCAGGCGTCTAGGGGATCACAGTGACGTTGTCAAGTACATGGAAGCTGCCGCTGCTCAGTGGCTATGAAGTAGGTATATACGGGAGACGAATAAAAGTCGTGGATTCACTTGCCTTATTTACTTCCGTACACAGACGTCCCGTATAATGTTCAATAAGAGAAGGAGAAAGTCAACACGAGAAGAAGCACAGATAGAAAGTCACAAGCACAGTCGTAAGCGCAAGAAATAGAGGATATACACATATAAGCAAAGTTCACAAGCTTAGGTAAACAAGCGCGCGAGGAGCATATAGTAGGTACTGAGCGGCAGCGTGCGGTTAGTTACCCGGCATCTAGCGGACTGCCGATTGGTGAAGCGCGAGGAAGCGGGAGGGGTCCCGCTCGCTGCGCGGCCGCCGGCCGATGCAACCGGTCAGTGACTCACGCGCTTGTTTGTTACATTTTTATATACATACAATAAAATCAGTTGTCTGTTGGTTTACACATAATGATTAATTTACTTAAAACAAAGTATTTATTTACGCATATTATTAACACTGTTTATATATAATAATAATAATAATAATAATAAAAGAGAAAAGAGAACTGGTGCAAGCCTGTAGTGCTTGAGACTAATGATCGCGAGGAGGTGTGGAAGAGTAAGGAGCTTCACGGACGCTTTTTCCGGGCCCTACACGGGCCCGATGTGGATTTCTTAGCGTCCGTATCCTGGCTACGATTCGGTGATCTATTTGGAGAAACCGAAGGTTTTGTGTGTGCAATTATGGACGAAGTTATTATGACGAATAATTACCGGAGATTTATTGTGAAGGATGGCACGGTTGACATTTGTCGGGCATGTCACCGGCCGGGTGAATCAATCCGTCATATTATCTCTGGATGTTCTCGTCTTGCTAACGAAGAGTACTTGCACAGGCACAACCTTGTGGCCAGGATTATCCATCAGCAACTTGCTTTGAATTACAACCTCGTGGAATCAGAAGTTCCATACTACAGGTATGTGCCCGATCCAGTTCTTGAAAATGGCAATGTCACATTGTACTGGGATCGATCCATCATCACTGACAGGATTATTGTAGCCAATAAGCCTGATATAGTGGTGGTGGATCGATTGGAGAGGCGCGCAATGATTATTGACATAGCTGTTCCTCATGACGAGAACCTCATGAAGGCCGAGAAAGACAAGCAGATAAAGTATCTTGACTTGGCCCATGAGGTTGTCGACATGTGGAATGTGGACTCAGCGATCATTGTGCCGATAATTGTTACAGCCAATGGCTTAATTGCCAAGAGCCTCGACCAACATCTAAGGAGGCTCTCGTTAGACGGCTGGATCAAGGGCTTGATTCAGAAGGCAGTACTTCTGGACACGGCCCGCATTGTCAGGAGGTTCCTCTCTCTGGAGCCCTGACCGCCGGTAGCTTGGACCCTGTTCCCGATACCGGTGAGGTACTATTTTTTTATATTTTTAAATGTTTTTGTTTTTATATGAATATTTAAAAATGTAATTTAATATGTATATAAAATAAATGAATGTGAATAATAATAATATGTGGGGACATTTCACACACGGCCACCTGACCCCAAACTAGGGAGACCCTGTACTATGGGTGTCAGACAGCTGATATACATACACAAATATATTTTAAATACATACATATATAGATAAACAACACCCAGACACAAGGCAAACACAAGTGCTCATCACACAAATATTTACCCTGGGCGGGAATCGAACCCGCAACACGCTGCGCAGCAGTCGATCGCTCAGCCACTGCGCCAACCGTGTCGTCGAGGTAATAATAATAATAATAAGGTAATAATATCTATATATTATTACCTTATTATTACTATATAGACATATATTTATATTTGTATCTAATATATTTATATGTAAGTAGATAATTAGGTATTTTAGGACACGTACATTTACAAGTGACGCTACAGCTTAATCTACAAGGCCAGCATCCTTCTGACTATCATACCACTACTGCGATCGTTAACATGTATCGAGACCTATGTCCAGCAGTGGACGTCTGCATATAGACATGATGACGATGAAATTACAAAATGCTAGCATTCGCTATGATATCGTTGAAACGATACACATAGTCAAAAATTAAACGGCAGAGAAGTCCCTAAACGAGAAAGGAGCTTTTTGATATTTTTGTTCGATCTTTGCCTACGGAACCACATGTGCGAAACCGACTCGCATTTGGCCTGTTTCTTTTTCTACAAACATCATTATCTGGGTAGCCTTTTCCCAACTATGTTGGGGTCGGCTTCCAGTCTAACCGGATGCAGCTGAATACTAGTGTTTTTATATGGAGCGACTGCCTATCATTCTGACCTCCACAACCCAGTTCAGAATCTGGGACAGATTTTCTAGTTTTCTACCTATAACGTCAATGATCAACGAATGACAGCCGCGAACACGGCTTACGTGCTTTCCGAGGCACGGAGGGACGGTTTTGGTATGAAACGGATGGTCACCCATCCACTGACCGACCGCGGCAAGCGTATCTTAATCAGCATGACCGATCGATCCGTATGGTTTTAGCTTAGCCACGAGCTCCTCGAGTTTATTTTTATACAAACCAGTATGTAATTCCTGTCATGCACAGACATTGGAAACAATTTCCGAGGATTAATTTCAATGTGTTCTTTGCAAAGTTCGTATGTAAAATTAAATTTTAGAGCGCGTCCTGTGTGTAACTGTCTTAAGCCGGAGTTTGTCTCAAAGGGCGAATACCCTTATTACGAACTTTGTTATTTGTTTTACTGTTTGTTATATGCAAACTTTCGGCTGTGTACATTCGTGAATTGGAAGCGGAAAATATTTTGATGGGTAATCAACGAAGTCGCTGTTTTGGAGTTTTGTTTTAGGTTTCAGTGATTTGGAAATAGGATTTAAATTTTACACATTATAATTATAAATATTTATATAATTTTAATTTCTCTCATGCACGAGGTTGGTTGGTGGTTAGTTGTGTGTGAGTTACATGCACCCGTAAACATAATATTACAGCAAAATAAAAGTTTCTCATCAATATTTATTTCAAAATTTTATTTTTCGTTTTGGCAAAAATTTGTTTGGGGATATTCTCGGTCAGCCGGTCGTCAAAATGCGCTCAATGGTCTCCGCAGTTAAGGGCCTGCGGGCGTCGAACCTGGGGCAGTTCGTCACTCGACCAGATATAGCCTCGTGAGGACGACGTCACGATGTGCATGGTTCCATGCCATCCAATCCATCCCGAGGGTGTCGTCGAAGGCGACTAAGGGAAAATCTAGAAGACGGGCAGCACCGGCTTCCGTGTACCTAACAACTTTACTGCGATCCGCAAGACACGTGCCAAGCGTAGGTATTATGGCAAACCTCCCCCCTCTTGGGGGAGGCCTATGTTCAACTGACAGTGGACATCTTCCGGCTGGTGATGATGAGTGATGAGAACGAATGCGGAATACGTAACAACCCGTTTTCTCCCGACGGAGGGTATCTATGAGGGGTTTCTCACAAAATAAAAAGGGTTATTCTTTGTGAGCTCCAAAATGCCATCTTGTTATAACTTTAATATTTCACTATTGCTAGGGCTTTGGCATCTTCTAAGCTCCTTCAAATAACCTACCACCATCTACCAATAAGATAAACATAACGTTGGAACACAGCATAGCGCTGAGCTCCTAATATTGCATCCGATAGCATCGAATTTGAATATTTAATGCCATCTACCAATATTCTCGAATCGATCTATACATATTTATGAGACATTTCTGTGACGTATTCTAGATTGAAATTGCCTTCAACATTTACGTATATTTAAATAGGAATGATGAAGCCTTTCGGAAGGGTTTTGCTTTACAGGCTGAGTTTAGTTAACTGCGCTACTTTCGGGGCTGAAAGAATTCATGAATACGAACTAATTTTACTCATCTTCATCTGCATATACTCTTTCTACACTTTGTCCAATCTATAAAACGAAAAACTAACCCAGTAGAATGATTTGAATGCGAAGACAAGTGGTGTTTTCGACAATCAAAATCGCTGTAATATCGACTTGTTCGATCGACAACTTAACGAACGCTTAGACCCTGTAGTTTAACAAACGTTGTCGATTTTGAAAATAGATTCGACATGGAGCGATTTCCACTTGACTAAGCCCCCTGTACATTTTCCGACAGTCAATTTGCAATAAAAAATGTAACTAAACCAGACTAAATACCTATAAAGTTTCTCTCAGTTCATTCCTATAACTTGAGTCGGCAACGCTAGCAACTGCGATGTTAGATTAAAGAAAATGTAGGTGAATAAATACAAAGAGCTTTTAGTACACAAAAGTAGGGATATAAGCCTATAAAGTTAATAGTCGAAGATACCAGAGTGCCCAGAACTAAGCCATATACCTAAGGATGGCTAAAATTTCCAGAATCGATTGAGGAATATGTGGTTACTAGGTAGGTATGTGTACTTGCTAATTAAAATGCTCGGCTCTCTTTCAGGTATCACGTTCGAAAATTACTCACTTACGTTGAAGTGGATATAAAATTTATAAATGAGAACCCACATCGTTGATTTTATAATTGTGAGAACTGCCAGACTGTGGAATTCGCTGCCCGCCTCTCTGTTCCCTGATAAGTATAATCTGGGTATCTTCAAGGCACGAGTGAACCGGTTCATCCTAGGCAAGCGTGTTCCAACTTAGGCCGCATCATCACTTAAGATCATGTGAATTGCGGTCAAGCGCAAGCCTATCAATTATCGCGTTGGTGCCCGCCCTCATTATTCATGTATTAAATTATCGACGGTGGTACGTGCGGTGTCAGAAGAAAGCGCCCGCGCACTCGCTGCAATGATGCTGCGACCACACGCATGCCTTAGCGCATGCGTAGACATACGATCAAGTTTCACGGCTGGTTTTTATATACGGTTTACAGGATATTCTTCGCAGCAGCAGGGTGTGCATGTGGCGCCGAGTTGCAAAACATGCCCCCACCGAGAAGAAGAAGAGGATTTATTCTTGTAAACAATATTCACTATAACACTTTTTGGGGGGCAATGAGTTCAGTCAAGCACTATAAAGGTTGGAACTTTAAATCTTTCAATGCCCAGCATTGAATCTATCACATACATTCATAGAGCCTACATAATTATTCCTCACATATTGGTCCCAAAACACGACATAAACAGAAGGCTAATTTAATTCACGTAATTTTATGACGTACCGATGAAGTTATAGTGCAGTTGCAGTTAAGTTCAAGTTTGAGTGATAAATGGTATTCTTGTAATCTTTGAACTGCGCGTAAGCTATGCGTGAACTGCACGTCAACTGTATGACAACCAAACTTACTTATGATGTTACTCACAAAATAATCGAATATAATCGATTACATTTCAATGAACATGACGTTATTATAATTTAAAAATAAAACCCCAGTACAGATTTTAGTGCTTTTTAACTTTCATTTTGAGACGTACAACGAATAGTAGAATAACGATCATGTTGCGTTCCGAAGCACGCACCTAAAACGCGCAACAGTAGAATACCGTTATTGTGCTCGAGTGACGCAAACTTGACGCGAGCGTGTCTGACAGCGGTAGAGAATACGAAAAGCGTTGTTTTGATCGAAACTTAACTGCAACAGCACTTCTTTAGTTACGTGAATTAACCCACAGGACCAACGGCTTTATTTACGTGGTTTCCGAGGCACGGAGGGAACTAGGTATGAAAAGGATAATCACCTATCGACGAACCGACCGCAGCAAGCGTAGCTTAACCATGACTTACACGGTTTTCATGAGCTCCTTCTTTGGATCAAAACGATCAAAATGTAAAACACAAAATGTGTGTATGTTCACTTTCAGCCAAGACGTATGTCTGGCGACCTTGGGATCCCAGTTCTTTTCGCAGGTTTATAGGTTTCATGGAAGATTCCCTGCCATTGTAAATCAAAACTAGAACAAAATTGTGCTAAGTTTTGCTATATAGCTCTGTGAACGTAATATCTTGGACCTTATCTTATCTTCGTTGTGCTTTTGTTTTGTTTATAGTTTTAAAGTTGAGTTACTTTTGAGATTAGTATTGTGTTGCTATAGCATTATAGTTTTCTTGTATTTATTTATTTTACACCTATATATTAATGTTGGAAACGTGAAATAGTTTTATTAAGATTCCAGCCTGTCCCTTTGCGGTTCTCCTCAGCGAGGCCCTAAACCGAGGTCCGTACCCTGCAGAGGGTGCTCTTAGTGTGTAATCGCTTAATTTAAAAATTTTTTGGCTTGACTAGAAACCTTAAATTTACTCTAAAGCACCACAAAAAAAGACCAATTAAACTGCCGACAAACTCCTAAGTTGATTTAAATCTTATATTGTGATTAATAAATATAACGACGGCATAGGCAAATCGTCATTGTTATCCTCGCTCGAATGTTCGTCTGACATGAGTATAGACTTGAAATCACACTAGGTTATGGTCCGGAACACTGATATTTATCGATCCACTAACTTTAATTACAAAATAACACGAGATGTTCACAATATTTCACGATTAAAGTCACTATAAATAATCACATGGAACCACTGCGTTCCATGACTCTTCGCTCGACGCTCGCCGCGCACGGACGTGTCGCCGCTTCGCTCCACGCTCTGCCGCTACGCTCGTCACCTGCTCTCGCTGCGCCCGCCGCAACGATTCCTGTAGTCAGCCGACTGCAACCATCTGTTCAAAAGTTGCCTTTTTCAGGGCGACGGCTGAAATTCATATTCCTTTAAACAGAGTCAGTCGTGTAGCTTCACTTGGCCCCTTCAGGGCAAAACCACAGTTTCGTGGTACTCGGTGGATACCTTACGGTGCCAACGAAGCCGAGTGGGTGTTGCCCCAATCACACCCGCCAAACCCCTTCAGGGCGAGGCAGTCAATTGGAGTCGGGAGCTAGTGTTTCGGCCTTGGGGGGTCTCCTAGTCGAACCTAGTCTCTGGTTTCCTTCCACAGCTACACACCTAGTGTCGGTTGGGCGTGTCTACACCCTTCGCACTAGACTGGCTAGGGCCCCGTTCGCACAATAAGACTGGCGACGGGTTTACAAGCTTAGGGCTCACCAATAGGTACTCACCTCCCTGTCTACACCCGACAGGGAGGGTTACACATCCCCGGGCCACTCCACCCGGGGAGTTAGAGTTAGGTGTTAGGTATAATTTAGGCTTCCCGGAGAGTTAAATCTCCCAAAATTCCCTCCCCAACTTAACTCTCCCTCCGACCATGTCGGACGCTGATATACTAGCGTACGTCAAGGCCCGCTTATGGCAAAGCGCCAAGTTCCATGCCGATCTGGACACATGGCTAGAGAACTCGTCCGCGTCCCGAAAAGCAGCCGAAGCTAGCGTCGCTGACTTCAGTGACATATTAGATAGCCCCTTTTCCCCCGATAACGCCAACGAAGGCACACCTGTGGCGGCATCCTCTATGCCACCGCAAATCCCGTCCCTATTGTCAATTAAGACAACAAGCCCGTACGCGGAAACACCTATTGTTTCCGAACCCATTGTTCCCGCGACCATTGTTCCCGCGACCATTGTTCCCGCGACCATTGTTCCCGCGACCATTGTTCCCGCGACCATTGTTCCCACGCAGCTGCGCTCTGCGTCGCCATGTTTCTCAGAAACAATGGATACCTCTGTCCCTGTCTCTGAGCCATCTCACTCCGACTCTGAGGAAGCCCACTCTGCCTCCGCGTCCTCGGACGACGACTACCAACTTGTCGGTCCGGGAGGCAAGAGAAAGAAGGGTAAGAGTCCCTCTCAGGCCACCAAGGCCAAGAAAGCCGTAGCCGCGCCCACCCCCTCCTCCACCCCCTCGGTTTCGGCCCCCTCCGTCTCAGCTACCTCTCGTCCAGAGGGCAGCCGTCCCGCTAGTCCCATGTCCACTGCTGCCCCCAATCCTTCGGTTTCAAAAAAGAAACTCCCCGCCCCGCCTCCCTTGTTCATCCAGGACAAGGCGAAGTGGACCGACGTGTCCAAATTGTGTAACGATCGTAAGATCAAATACACAAACGCGCGCTCGACCCAACAGGGTATCAAAGTTCAAGTTCCCACGGTGAACGACCACAGGGAACTTACATCCCTGTTAAAAGTGAGGAACATTTCGTTCCACACTTATTCCCTGCCCGAAGATAAACCCACCCGTGTGGTAATCCGACGCGTCCCCAAAGAAATCTCAACGGAAGAGATTCTCGCCGACCTTCAGTCGCAAAATGTCCCAGTATCCGCTGTGCATCGTCTGCACAAAGCTAGGGGTGCGATTGCATACGACTCGGTTCTTGTCGTGTGCGATCACACCGACGGCCACCATCCGATCTTTAAAGTAAAGTCGGTATGTCACTTGTCGGGCATCTCTATCGAGAGGCCTTATAAATCCGATACGGTTGGACAGTGTCACCGCTGCCAACTTTACGGTCACGCCCAACGCAATTGCTACGCGACCCCTAGATGCGTCAAGTGTCTGGGTGAGCACGCAACTGCTGACTGCCCCCGTCCGAAAGACCGCAATCTGTGCACAGAACCTCCCAGCTGTGTGCTATGCGGCCAATCAGGTCACCCCGCCAATTACCGCGGCTGCCCCAAAGCCCCAAAATCCTCTTCTCCCAAGTTGACCAAGCGTGCGAACGCTCGTCAACAAAGGGAAAGCCCCTCTGTTAAGATTCCCTCCTCAGAGATGCCCGAGCGTCTCAGCCCTCAGAGGCCCTCCCCATGGAACTCGCTGAATCATCAGAGAGCGTTCCCTGCATTGAGGCCCTCCCAATCTCTGCCCATGCCAGCGCTGATGGATTCGCCAGTCCCCGCGCCGAACCTAGCCTCCGCGACCACGCCCCCCCTACCTAAGGTCGCCCCCGCCGCTCCTAAAGCCGCCACCGCCGCTCCTAAGGCCGCCCTCGCCCCATCTAAGGCCGCCCCCGCCGTTTCAACCGCGCTTTCAACCGCGCCCTCAGCCTCCCGCGTACCTGCATCTCTCCCTACCGAGAGGATAGGCGAAGTCATCAACCTCGCCTACCAAATTTACCGCAACCCCGCTGCTGAAGCTATGGCTAGGGATATACTCGCGTGCAAAGCTAATATTAGCGACATCCTTAAGGTGTTCAAAGCGTATCCGGAGATTACGCAAGCCCTAGATAAACTTTACCCTTGCTAATCCAATGGATAAGGAAAGGCCGTGTACTAATAAACCCCGATCCCTTAAGTTAGGATTCTTTAACGCCAATGGCATTACTAACCAACGTGATGAGATCGCCAATTTCCTCCGCGACCATCAACTTGATATCCTCCTCATACAGGAGACCTTTCTTAAGCCCCATCATCGTGACCCGAATATTGCAAACTACCGTATAGTTCGCAATGATAGGTCTCGTTGTCACAAGGGCGGTACCCTAATATACTATAGAAAGGCTCTGTACTGCATTCCTATGGACCCTCCTCCCCTCGCTCGCCTCGAGGTCTCTGTCTGTCGGCTCGGCATGACCGGTCATCAGCCGTTAACTATTATATCAGCATACGTCCCTCCATCACCATCGGAGGATGATCCTATCCTCCTCAAGGATGACCTTTCTGCTCTTCTTGGCCTGGGTGACTCCGTCTTACTGGCGGGCGATCTCAATGCCAAACATCCCTCCTGGAATAGTAACAGGACCTCTTCCAGAGGTAGGATCGTGTTTAACCTCTGTTCTCAACTGAACTTCGACGTCATCGCCCCGATGACTCCCACTCATTTCCCCCACGATCCCAACCATCTTCCCGACATCCTCGATATAGCGCTGCTCAAGAATGTGAACCTCCGTTTGCAATCTATAGAGACGCTACACGAGCTTAATTCCGACCATCGTCCAGTGATATTAGAACTAGCTCCCCGTTCAGGTCCCTCTGACCCTAGCCAGCCCCCTCCGACCCAAATTATTACCGACTGGAGGAAAGTAAGCGAAAGCCTACAATCCACCACGTCGCCTCACTTGGACGCTATCCCCGACCACTTGGTGACAGTCGCGGACACGACGGGCGCGATCGACTCGTTCACAAATCATGTACAATCCGTCTTGAACGATTGTTCAAGGGAGGTTCCGGCGATGAGCGATCATCGCTGGAAACTGCCTGACGATGTGCGTGATCTGTTGACCGAGAAGAACGCGGCCGTCCGTGCGTACAGTGCCTTCCCCTGCGATGCGAACAAGGCTCACATGCGCTCTTTACAGCGTGCTGTAAAGAAACGCATCGAGGAGCTGCGCTCCAGCCGCTGGGACAAGACACTTAGCGAACTCGAGCCCACCCACCTAGCCTTCTGGGAACTCCAGAGGAAGCTCCGTTCTTCTAACGAGGCCTCCATGCCCCCTCTCATTCGTTCCGACAGTAGCGTCGCCTTCGACAACGATGAAAAGGCTGAATGTCTAGCCGACAGCCTAGAGTCTCAATGCACCCCCAGCTCTCAACCAGTAGACGAAGCTCACCTTTCTGAGGTCGACGCCGAAGTCGAACGTAGAGCCTCTCTCCCACCCGTTGAAGACCCTGATTATCCTCTGCCTCCTGTCACTCCCGACGAAGTGCACGATATTATCAAGAGGCTCAAACCCCGGAAAGCCCCCGGCTCTGACGGTATCACCAATAAGGTGTTCAAACTCCTCCCCGCCCATCTCATAATGCTAATGACCGCCATCTTCAATGGCGCTCTAAGCAACAACATTTTTCCTCAGGCATGGAAAGAGGCCACCGTTATCGGCATTCCGAAACCAGGCAAACCCAAGTCTGATCCCACCAGTTACCGTCCCATTAGTCTACTCAATGTTCTAGGCAAAATCTACGAGAGGCTTATTTATAAGCGACTCAAAGACTTTGCCGAAGCAAAGAGTCTCATTCCCGACGAGCAGTTTGGCTTTCGAACCGAACACAGCTGCGTCCAACAAGTCCACCGCATCGTCGAGCACATAAGCGCTGGTTTTCAGCGTGGCTTGATGACGGGTGCACTCTTCTTTGACATAGCGAAAGCATTCGACAAAGTCTGGCACAACGGCTTACTATACAAGCTTTACCAACTCGGAGTGCCAGATCGTCTCGTGCTCATCTTGCGTGACTTTTTGTCGAATCGCACCTTTCGCTATCGCATCGAGGGTGCGCTCTCTTCACCCCACCCGATACGCGCTGGCGTCCCTCAGGGCTCCGTAGTATCCCCCCTCATTTTCACGCTGTTCACCAGCGACATCCCCAAAGATAAAAAGGCTCAGTTGGCTCTATTCGCTGACGACACGGCCATCTATTACTCGGGTCGTAACCCAGACTACATAGCTCGTACCCTCCAATCCGCGGCAAAAGCCTTAGGCGCTTATTTCCGGAAATGGAGAATCGAGGTAAACCCCATCAAGAGTCAGGCAGTACTCTTTTCCAAACCGCGTTCGTCCCCCTCTCTGCCCAGTCCGATAACCATGTTCGGTAAGCCTATCCCTTGGGAGAAGCAAGCCAAATACCTAGGTGTGATTCTGGACCACCATCTTACCTTCGGAGAGCACATAAAGACGGTGCGTTCGCGCGCCGCTTTCGCTCTCGGTAGGCTCTACTTCATGTTGAATGCACGCAGCAAATTGTCACTCAAGTGCAAATTGCGCATTTACACGGCGTGCATTCGTCCCATCATGACGTACGCCTGTGCTGTATTCGCACACGCGAAACCATACCGTCTCCATAGGATGCAGACCCTCCAAAACCGTTTCTTGCGAAGAATCACAGGAGCCCCTTTTTTCCTTCGCAACGAGAACCTCCATCTCGATCTAAAAATACCTACCATCCAGCAGTTCATGAAACGCTCCGCCAAGCGCTTCTTCGACACTGCTGAGAAGCACTCTAACCCGTTAATCGTATCGGCCGCCCGGTACACTCCCTCCCGTATTAGTAAGACTCGACGACCGAGACATACTCTGACCGACCCTGACGATGCTATTACTCTCCTCCAGGAGAGCAATAAGACCACCAGTACAGTTAAGAAACACAGACACAGACCGCCGTCATTCCGTCCTCGCCGCCGAGGCCCGCCGCGACGACCCCGTACGTCCCCTCCCCGACCCTTGCTCGTGCCAGCCCGCGCCGCTGAGCCTGTAGTTTTAAATTCGTCCCTAAATAATGGAAATCCGATCCAGCCTGTCCCTTTGCTGTCCTCTCCCAGCGACGCCCTAAGCCGAGGCTCGTACCCCACAGGGGGTGCCCTTAGCGTGTAGTCGCTTAGTTTGTAAGCTTTTATGCCCTGGCTGGAGGCCCTAAAAATAATAATTTTTAAGGCACCACAGGAAAGTCCGGTTAAGCAGCCGACAACCTCCTAGGTTGACCTGCGAGATGCCAATCCGAAAAAAAAAAAAAAAAAAAAAAAAAAAAAAAAAAAAAAAAAAAAACTGCGTTCCATGTGAAACAAATAAACACACTCAAGCAATAATTCAAAATGATTCAACTAAAAATAATCAAGTTTATCATAAAAATTGCTTGACATTCTATCTTCATTTAACTGCCACCCTCTGTGACAAATATATTAAATAAAATAAAACTTTAATTGTTATTACAGAATGATATGTACCTGGTGAAAAGCTATGGGGGTTTTCCATCTGAAATAAGAAACTTTAGAGGCCAAAAACCTTGGAGCATGGATGCCAAGTTAAAACATAAGGATGTGTTGGAACACTTATGGAACAGACCTGCTGATAAGGCGACATGTCGAGATATCGAGTCGAATTTTTGTACTTTATCGTAATGAAGGTCAATAGGTATGTCATTCTTTTTTCTTTCTTTAAAAAGAAAACGTCTCACACTAGGAATTTTTCCTGTATCGTGAATACGTTTACAAATATATAAACTCATATATGTGAAACAACAATCCGTAGGCCACGCAAATATTTGTTCCGTGCGGAAATCGAACTCACGACACACAGCGCCTACCATTAAGCCATTTTACCACCGTGTCGTCTAATTCCAAAAATAATGAACAAAAAGGTCTAATTCTGAGCAAATTCCCGAACACACATACATGAAAACACAAGGAAATAAAGCTGATTCACATGCCCAAACATCAGTGAAAGAGAACCATTGTTTCCAATATAAAGTCACAAAACAGATATTCGTGCGAACATCACGAGAATTTCCTTTACATATTTTAATCCGGGATCTATACAATATACCGGGATTTTAACTCCCGTCCTCATTGTTCCAGTATTTAATATTGCATTGAACAATTGAGAATTCCCAGTATTTCCCAGCCGTGGGACTGGCGCTCTTGCAAATTGTATATCGTTTGCGAAGAGGTGTGTACTGTGTACCTATTGTGGAAATTGTTATTGTGTTGTGTGCCTGTAACTTTACGCTTTTAGCAGGATTAGGATGTTTGTGAGTGTGTTTTCATTCGGAATAATCGTTTTCTTTTCATCGTCTACGGAGAGAGAAAATGGTTTGTTATTTTGGTAGACTAGGAATATTATCACGACTTACAGTCATGGCCAACAGAGCAACTTTACACTTGAGCAATTTTCATTGAATAATTTAGAATGAATTAAAAGTCGCTTTTGATTTATAGTTGGATCAAAACATGACAAAATCTGCCTTTTTAGGTAAAACTTGTTTCTGAAAGTTTTTAAAATTCACCATTAATAATAAAAAATATGTACGCATTTTGAACTCAATCAATACCATTTATGAATGCCGAAGTATGAATTGTTTTTTCTTTGCACACCAGCAGTTCCATTTCACTTTTGACATTGTCAGAATTGTCTACATTGGAGGTTATAAAAATTTACCAATTTATGTAGATCTCGTCAAAAATACCTCAGTGCCTGAATTTGAAAGTCTTCGACCAGTGTGTGTTACCACCGATGAGTTACGACAATGTAACTTGGTATCATACTATGGGCTTTATTCGCAAGCTCAAAATAGCTCAACGAGCAGCAGGAGAGGACTATGATTGGAGACTACCTGCGAGATCGTACCTGGAATGAGGAAATCTATATGTAGATAATAATAATAATAATAATAATAATATTATTATCCCTGCTATTTTATCCATGTATACAAACATTGATTCGGCAGGGGCCATAGTCGCTTCATAGTTTCAGGTAACCAAGTCACTTTAGCAACCTAGACCCATAGTCCAGTACTGTTAGTTTCTATGTCCTGTAATAGTCCTGCACCAACCGGGGGTTGTCCTTGGGTGCACTTGCATACAGGGATAATCGTCGGTTGGTGTCTTATTTCATATAAAGCTTCCTAAGGGGCCTCTGCGAGTTGGCTTCGGCTCCTCGTACGCCTTACAAAGGCCCGGGACCTCTGGGTCCCGAGATACATAAAGTATATAAAATAATAATAATAATAATAATATGTGGGACATTTTCACACACGGCCAAGTTACCAACATAGCCTAGCAAATCAGCAAGTCGAAGTGGTAGTAGGCAGGGCACATAGCACGCAGAACAGATGACCGATGAGGCCACAAAGTTCTCGAATGGAGACGACGCGATGCACCGACAAACGCAGCGTAAGACGTTCATCTTCAAGGTGGACCGACACATCCTGATTAAGACCGCAGGAGCACGTTGCATGCAAAGTTTCCAGCCGGTGCTTTTGAACCGACTTCAAAAAGGAGGAGGTTATCAATTCGAATGTTTATATATATTTTTTTATGTATGTTCGTGCATAACTCTGTCATATATAAACGGATTTGCAAAATTCTTTTTTTGTTCGAAAGGGGTTTATTCCGAAATGTCCCATATAAATTTTACTAAAATTGATGCGGGCTGCATCAATTTTAGTAAAATTTAAGAAAATCAACAAATTTCCAAAAAAAATACTTAGGTATCTCTTTTAAGTATGTCGCCGTTTCTTAATTGGTTTTGGATGTTAAGGCAACACTAAAATCCGAAAAATAAAAAGTTTTTTCAAAAAAAAAAAGAAACCGCCTTAAAAAACTAAAAAGTGATAAATAACTTTACCACATAACACACATAACTTTACTTTCGGAAGTTGGTGGCAATATATCAAAACCACAAACACAAAGCCACCGCCATCGACTTCCGAAAGTAAAGTAATGTGTGTTCTGTGCTAAAGTTATTTATCACTTTTTAGTTTTTGATGCAGCACGCTTGCCTAGGATGAACCGTTTCACTCGTGTCTTGAAGACCAACAACAGTTATTCCGCAACAGACATTACTAGAATTTCCACTGCAAAACAACAAATATTTATCATTCCCATCCAAGTATCTAACTTACGATGTAACAAACTTGCTTACTCCATTTAAAATCCCCAAATAAACCATTTATAGTGGTACTATGTGCCAAAAAACACGCTTGAATCTCTCGCGACAGAAGGAGAGGCGAGCGTTTGTAAAAATGTAAATTTTATTGCCTAAAAGCAACCGGAGCTGGTATAAATATTTGAAGCTAAGCCGAGTGCACACTGGGCATGCGCTTTACGGATTTTACACGACTGCCTGTCACACCGAAGTGGGAGTTTTCGTAATGTTGAAAACTTTTTTTACTAATCTACCCAGATGATAAAAGATCTTTCCCCGTTTGGCCTTTGATAAAGATCCGTCGAAACTTGCGGCGTGGAAATTAAAATTCGTGACTCTGCAGAAAATGCCTATTCTTTCTTCCTGTATATTGTATATTATGTGCGTTAAAGGCAACTAATGGTCCAAAATAAGAGGGTACTAAAGGCCGTCGCCATTTTAGTATGGCTAAAACTTTGAGTAGGTATAAATAGAGGAATGTTATGTCGTTAAGATTTTTTTTGTATCTGTTAGTTTCAAAAAGTGAATAATAAGTAAGAAGAGTCATCTCATAAACGTCTTTTCTTTTTATGTATATTTCTCAACTGTCAATTACGAGACACAATAGTTAAGCAATGACAAGCGACCAATATTTGGCTTCTGGACAGACAAAGGGATATTATATTCTAATATATAAAATTCTCGTGTCGCGGTGTTTGTAGTTAAACTCCTCCAAAACGGCTTGACCGATTCTGATGAAATTTTGTGTGCATATTGCGTAGGTCTGAGAATCGGACAACATCTATTTTTCATCCCCCTAAATGTTAAGGGTTAGGGTACGTGTAGGGTACGTGTAGGGTACGTGTAGAGTACGTGTAGGGTACGTGTAGGGTACGTGTAGGGTACGTGTAGGGTACGTGTAGAGTACGTGTAGGGTACGTGTAGAGTACGTGTAGGGTACGTGTAGGGTACGTGTAGGGTAGATGTAAGGTAGGTAAATAGGTAGATAGGGACAGGACAACGTCTGTCGGGTCAGCTAGTTAGTTATAAATTTTTGTTTATTCAGTTTACCTATGTTGTTTTTTTAACTATGCACCTGCCATGTTATCTCTTCACCACCCTGGGTTGACTGGTAGAGAATGCCTAAGGCATTAAGTCCGCCTTTGTACCTTTGTGTATGAAGTATAAATAAATAAAAATAATAATAAATAATTAGTAGGTAAGTGTTAAACCTGACACCTGAAAAAGCGTAGCATTGCATGGAGCAAGTACGCTTACCGACGTCTTCCTCTAATATCATGTCCTTAGGCTTTCCCTAACTATGTTGGAGTCGGTTTCCAGTCTAACCAGATGCAGCTGGACCAAGTTTTACTTGGATCAACTGACCTCCATAACCCAGTTTCTTCGTGACACGATACCCCTTAGTAAGACTGGTTGTCAGACTTTCTGGTACCCATAACGACCGTAAAGATCTACGAATGATATCCGGCTTTACGTGTTTTCTTAGGGACGGAGGGATCTCGCTATGAAATCGATGATCACCCATCCACAAAGTGACTGCGGCAAGCGTAGCATATATACATATTTCTGTAAATATTCTCAAAATTTTAGGTTTGGTGTTTCTAGAATCTCTGGTTTTCGTCAAAGAAAATGGCAATAATATGTTCAAAACAATGAGTAACGAAGTACCTATTTATTATCATTAAAAAAACTTTTTTTATATCTACAGATTAAGTAGCAATTTTGTTACTATATTTTATTCCACCTAACTTAAAGTTCCTTTTGTAATTTTAATAACCCTGTGCAACATTACCAGCAAACTCTGCCTCCCTCTACCCCTCCGCCTTCCATTTTAATTACTATACCAACTTGTCAAGCTAAAACACACAA
Source organism: Charanyca ferruginea (assembly GCA_947361185.1). Lineage (NCBI taxonomy): Eukaryota > Metazoa > Arthropoda > Insecta > Lepidoptera > Noctuidae > Charanyca > Charanyca ferruginea. The sequence continues at coordinate 22,909,925 of OX376069.1, read as the reverse complement.
AATAAATCAATTACTCTGATGAGACACACGTACCTACCCTGCCAATTGAACAACTGTGAACGTTCCCCTGGGTGTCAAATACAGAGCTGACAGTAACTTTTGTGATTGGACCATCTCTCGTACCCTTGGGAGCAGTTGGCACAAGCTGTAGTTTCAATATACGTGCATGTTTGTGGAGTACAGGTACCTAAGTTAAGTTAGTTGGTGTACCTACCGTAAAAAGGTTTTATAATGTAGTTTTAATTTTGTGGACCTTGTAGAAACTAGAACTAACGTCCGAGGGTTCAAGCGTTTTTGTCATACCTATTTTTAAACTTAAACCATTTACTTCATGTTTAATAAACAATTTACAGGTACTTTTGAATTGTCAAATAGTCAGACAGAAGTTCAACCTAGTTGCAGTATTGAAATGTTAGGACACATTTTTTTTTTGCTAGTGGTACCTGTCCCTTTTTGGGCAAAGGCCTCCCCCCATTCCCTCCATTTCTCTCGATGTTGTACCTCATCCCCTCATTAAATCATTTTAATTATAATCCGTGGTGCTTCCCCCAGTTGTAAACGTCCTTTCGTGCCTATTGGCCTAGTTCTGATCTGCCTCTTGCTTAGTATAGAGAGAACTGGAAAATATGATCTTTTTTTTACTCGTCCGCTGTTCTTATCTGATTCATTTCGTTGCGGGATTCCAGACAGTTGTAATGTTTCTCCGGGACTCCTCGAGCTTCATTGCCTCGACGCTTTTCCAGTCGTCGCCATTGTTGATTCTGATTTTCAGGAGTTGGAAATAGTGTGACAGGTTTGTGTATTTTTAGATAAAAATTATAAAGATTTTATCTAACTCTGTTTTGGCCATGATTGCTTTAGAACTCATGTAAAATACATACCTTAACTTATTGTTTTGTATATTATGTATTGTCCTATCGTTATGGAGCAAATAGAAGGTGACATATAAAAAATACAGAAACATCATTCTGTTTAGTCTTTTCCCATCTATTTTGGTAACAGTCTAACCGGATGCAGCTGCATACCACTATTTTAAATGGTGCGACTGCCTATCTGACCTCCACAACCCAGTTACTGGGTAACATGATACCGGGATCCTTTCTTTTCGCATAATGTTCTTTTTCCTAATATACTTTGGCATAACTGTTTTGGCATAAATTGTTTTGTCCTAATAATACTTTGCCATATTCTTTTTGGCATACAGTTTATGTTGGCATAATAATCTTTAAGGCTAATTTGTTTTGGCATAAATTGATTTCGCATAATGTTACTGTGCAAATCTATTGTGCCACGCAAAAGTATTGTCTTAAAAATTCAATATGTTGTGCTATACTTAAAAGTTGATGGCAGAAACGAATCGCTGCAAACCGACTCCACGTAGTCTTCTCTGCCCTACCCATAGAGTGTAATCTAAGCCCGCGTAGGCGCGGAGGGGCGAGGCGGCCCGCGAGCTGAGGAGCAGGTGGTTTTAACGCTCGCCGCCGTGGCTGAGGCTGAGCCGAAGCTTCGGTGGTGTGCGTAAAACACATCTGCAACGATAAGCTCGCGTGGGACCGCCGGAGCCCCGCAGTGCCGGAGCCGCGACAGAAATCATGCCTGCTGCATGCTTGCTGCATGCATGATATATGTTTGTTTGGTTAGTATGGTAAAATATATTTTAATTTCATTTTATGCTTTAAAATGTTATGCGTAAAGAATATTATGCGAACATATAATTATGCGAAACCAATGTATACCAAGTTATATTAGGTCTTAAAATTTTATGCAAATGGATAGGGAACGGGAACCCATGATTCCTCTTGGTAAGACTTGGTTCTCAGACTTTCTGGATTCTGACTAGCTGTAACGACTGTCAAATATCTACGAATGACATAGGGGGCTAACAGCTTTACGTGCTCTCCGAGGCACGTAGGGGTCTGTTATGAACCGTAGTCATCTGTTCAATGACTGACCGCGACAAGCATAGCTTAATCATGGCCGCTTGATCCGAATGGCTTTTACTTAGCCACGAGCCCCTCTGTTTCTCTGTATAAAGTACCTAATACTTGTTATTAATACATTTTGTTGAGGTCACGGTTGACGCAGTGGTTTAGCAATTGGTTGCTGTGCGGCAAAAGTCAAATTATTTGTTTTGATTAGACCATCAAAAGGCACTTTTCGATGTCATTTACAAGAAAAATAATTGTGGGCAAGCTAATTTTTAACTGACTTCAAAAAAAGGAGTAGGATTTCTATTTGACTGTATTTTTTTAAGTATATAGATAGGGTATGAATCGACCATATCTTCGCCAACTGCAACCCGTTTTTAAGGATTAAGTCACCTCTCAGTTAAGTTTTGACACACGTGGATTTTATAGAAACCGTCGTAGCGTACAATTTCTCTCCCATACGCACTTTCATTCAGCAACATTCGCTTCGGTGTAACTCCATCCGGACTCCAGTATATGTGCACTTACATCACTGTCCAGGAAACGTGCCTCCTTATGCATCGTTAATCTTGTTTATTATACTATTTATTATAACTGAACACCAGACTATACTGCCAGAAGGATTTTTTTAAAATTACCAACGATATCAACAATGATTTACAAGTAAAACTTCTACCTGTTACCTTTATTTAAGTTTGTTATGAAGATTTAGTGAGATAGATGTGGTAAGATAGGATTTTCTGTTATTGAGACAAGTTATGTGACTGTTTTAGTTAAGATAAGGCTGTGTTTTGTTCTTTTATGGTTGAAATCAGCATATTATTGTTGCACTGTAGGTCAAAGGTTCTTTTCCTAGGCACAAATATTGATCACCAGGCATGCTCAAGGCGCGGTTTCTCGGTTTCAGGCTTATATCTTACTGCTGTTCTAAACGCGAAGAATTGTAGGAATGAATGATTGTTACTCTTTCATGCTTAATAGGCTGAACGAAATTAAATGTTTGGCATACATTAATGGTTATTTTTAGAACTACAAACATAAAATTGCGGTAAAAAAACTACTGAGTTAGTTCGCATAATTTGACAAAATGTATGAATCTGTAGATTTTTTGGCATGAAGGTACTTAACGCGGCTTACGGTAGGTATAGGGAAATTGTAACGGCACGTAAGTTTTTGCGTTGTACCCCCTCCATAAGCCTTGAAATTCGTTTCTGACGGGGGTCCCCCTGACCGCACACTTTTATTGTGGGTTTTTCGTTTTGGAAGGACAATTTAGTTGTGTAAATAGCGAAGTAATAAGTGTTTTAAAAACAATTCCGTGAATATTGAAAGGGAATTAACCACCATTTTTCATCATAATAATTATGATGACGATACATAATCTCCAGTCCTTCAATTGAATGACAGACACGTTACCATAACATTTACAACCCACAATATTCATCACTGTCCCACGGCTAAGTCTTTACCCTGTCATGTCCAACAAAATAAAGGTCTGCCAGTATTCCCCATCGGAAGTAGTAAGGCGACACATAGAAATGGGTAACATTACTACACTGAATGGCGGGAAACTGCTTTCTTTACGCCATCTTGTTTTCTCTGATTAATTTTGTTAGTTGTCCCGGGAGGTTTTGGTACACGACTGGCGTTTGTTCGTATTTTGTTTGCATGATTTTTGTCGGGTCTGTAGAGGTTCGTTGAATTATTTTAGGTAGCTTTCTGGGCGATTTATTCTGTAGTGCTTTTATATAAAAATCTACATCGGTGAATTTAGGTGTGGAGCGTTGTCAATTACAAGGTGTATATATATACATACATATATTTATATAGGTATATATTTTATTAGTTATATATGTGTTATCTCTTCACCACCCTGGGTTGACTGGTAGAGAATGCCTAAGGCATTAAGTCCGCCTTTGTACCTTTGTGCATGAAGTGTAAATAAATAAATAAATAACGTGGGATAACTAATTTGATTGTTTTAGGACTGCAACTCCTGTAAGCCAGAATCAACACTGGCGACCACCAGAAAAGCGCCGAAGACGATCAACGAGTCCCGGAGAAATGATTCAACTGTCTTGGATCCCGCGACAATACAATCTGATAAGAACAGCGGAGGAGTAAGAAAAAAAAGATATTTCCCACTGCCCTAAATATCATTCAAAAGACATAACAGAACTAGGCTAATAGGCTCAAAGGGAGGCTTACAACTGGGAGAAGCCCAGTTACCACCACAAATTACAATTAACATAACTAATAGGTCCTGAAAAGAGAGCTGTTACATTTGATTCCAATAATAGGTATGGCAAAAACGCTTGAACGCATGGAAATTAGTTCTAGTTTCTACAAGATCCACATAATAAATAGCTCCAGGTGTAACCTGTATCCTATATATTTCATCGGGACACCATCGCGGCGCAACCAGTCGCCGCCACCAGCAAATGTATGCAACTCTATAGAGAATATCTCACGTGGACGCCACGTGAGACGCGCTTTGTTGCGCAACCATTTGGCAGCGCGACCAGCACAGGCACGTAAACTGCATACATTTTGTTGGTCAATGCGACCAGTGGCCGCCACCATGGTGTCCTGGCGAGATAGGACCCTTAAAAACATAATATTGAGTCCTTTCTGCCGAGTACGACGTGAAGATAAAGACTAAAATTCACTTATTTCTTGATTTACTCGATATACCTTCTTAAAGTCCAATCTATTAGTAAATAACACTAGCCTATTATTATCCCACTGCAGGGCGAAGACCTATTCTCGTACAGAAACGGAACGAGTATTGATCACCACGCTTGCTGAACGGCAGATTGGTGATTTCAGACTTAATATTACCATAAGTCTAAATTTAAAAAAAAAAAAGAAAGAAAAACCTTTTATTCTCGCGAAAGCGACGCACATATTAAACACAAATTGTACAATGTTTTCTTTTAAGGCGACGATATAAGCCGGCGATCTTGAGCGACCAAAGAATCGCATACGATTCTTTGGTCGCTCACAATGTTTAGTCGAAAAAATTAAAAAAAGATAGTTATTTTTTAACTTAAAAAAAGGCGTATACTAAAAGATAGATAATAAAATTGTTTGTAAGATAGTAAAAGTTTCGTTTAAATATTCCTGGTAGATTTTGTGTGATTATCAATGTTCTGTCCGCGTCAGACACAACTTCACGATTTAATTAAACTATTTAATATGAACTTAATCAAAAATATTCACATACTAAATGATTAAGAGAATGTTCTATTTTAACATATATTTTTTTCGAATAATTTACACTACACATTTTGACGTGATTGTCAGTTTAAAATCTGCAAAAGTCGCTTGTTAGCGCCTTAAGTTTATCTACTTTCTAAGTTCATTGACTTTACTGACTTTTTCAATTCATATGAACTTTGTAAGTTTTTGACATCGCTCGATATCGATGATGTCCGAAAATAAACTTAGAAAGTCACTTTGATGCTTGACCGGTATCGAACCCGGATCCTCATGCACTACGCAATCACGACAGTTTCAAAATCAAATACTTTATTTGATAAAAAATTACATATTCGATTGGCTCGATCCTCATGTTTACAGTTCATATATTCAAGATGGCAGGTGCTCTTACTTACCTTTGCAGCCGTTTGCCGCCATTTTCCAACATAACACGCGTTAGATTTTATTGTGAACATTTTCTGCGAACGTGGCTTCCACAAGACGTTTTCTTTTGTCGTTTGATGGCGAAGATAAATTGAAGATTTGTTTTAAAATTTAATTTAATTAAAGAAACTAGGTATCTAGTATCTGAATCACATCTTAAATTTACAATTAAATATTTGTAAAACTTATAGGTTTTGCCCGCGACTTCGTCTGCGTGAATGTCGGATATCGCGGAGTTGCAGATGAAAAAGTGGTCTATGTCCTTCCATAGGGTTTAATTAAGCTATCTTCATACCAAGTTTCATCAAAATCGGTTCACCTGTTTCAACTTGAAAGTGAAACAGACAGAGATACTTTCACGTTTAAAATATTGGTAGGGAAGTATGGATAGTATAATTCTTTTGTTTAAAAGGAGGAAAGGGGGCACTTATAGGGCATACAACCTGATCCGCAACGTTGTCAATAGGAAAAGTAGGCTGGCAGCATTGTCACGTTAAATAGCAATGCTTATTCTTTGGTTCAAAATGCGCCAGCCATCTGGTCTCGTGAAGAGTCGACTAGTCGTTTAGTGAGGTCCCCAAAAAACAAGATAAGCCTTATCTTGTTTTTGCCCTATAAGTGCCCCCTTCCCTCCGTTTAAACAAAAGAATTATACTATCCATACTTCCCTACCAATATTAGAAACGTGAAAGTATCTCTGTCTGTTTCACTTTCAAGTAGAAACAGGTGATCCGCTTTTGATGAAACTTGGTATGAAGATAGCTTAATTAAACCCTGTGGAAGGACATAGACCACTTTTTCATCTGCAACTCCGCGATAACCGACATTTACGCGGACGAAGTCGCGGGCAAAACCTATAAGTTTTACAAATATTTAATTGTAAATTTAAGATGTGATTCAGATACTAGATACCCAGTTTCTTTAATTAAATTAAATTTTAAAACAATTCTTCATCAAAAATATTGACATACTAAATGATTAAGAGAATGTTCTAGTTTAACATATATTTTTTTCAAATCATTTACACTATACATTTTGACGTGATTGTCAGTTTAAAATCTGTAAAAGTCGTTAATAGCTTAATATTTTCAATCAAAGCCGGCTCTTAGTTGGCCAAAATCTTAGGCCTAGTACAACTCTAAACCGGCTCAAACATAGGTTCCAAGAATGTTGTTGTACTAAAATATCTTGGTAATTTATGTCTTACTGACGTATGAATAGTCATGGGGCTCCATGGCCCTAGTACAACTCTAAACCGGCTCAAACATAGGTTCCAAGAAGGTTGTTGTACTAAACTATCATCGTAATTTTTGTCTGACTGACGTATGAATAGTCATGGGGCTCCATGGCCCTAGTACAACTCTAAACCGGGCTAAAACATAGGTTCCAAGAAGGTTTTTGTACTAAAATATCTTGGTAATTTATGTTTTACTGACGTATGAATAGTCATGGAATATTTTCATGCTAGTTTGCAATTCCAGATTGCAAATTCCAGCAATGATTGGTAGCGGACAGGGATCGGTCCATCCGATCATGCTGGTCCAAGGTAATTTACAGTCTTGACAAATCAACTTGTTGCAATAATATAATTATTTAATTAATAAATAGGTACAACAAAACAAAATATAGTAAAACTTTTATTTTATTATAGAGTAATGGAGATTCTTGAAAATTCTTATCCGTACAAAACTGCTGAAAGGTTACCTAGATTTAATATTCGAGGAGCTGGCTTCTCGGTTTTCTATCGGTTGCATTTTGGGGAGTGTGCGACGGAATTGCATAACTTAATTCCGCCGAGCCCGTTCCATCATCGGACCACAAGACGTACGGCGATGCGCCACCGGTATATGGTGGACATCCCACCCACACGCACAACACGTTTTGGGAACACATTCATTGGGCGTACTGCTAAGGAGTGGAATTCCCTGCCTGAATCTGTGTTTCCTGATAGCTACAACCTGGGAGTCTTTAAGTCAAGAGTGAATAGGTTACTTCTAGGCAAGCATGCTCCATCTTAGACCGCATCATCGCTTCACATCAGGTGAAATAGTGGTCAAACGTATGCCTATCAATTGATTAGAAAAAAGAACCGGATTAGTACGCAAAAATAAATTTTACACACCGGCTAAAAAACTAATATCAAAAATATGGAGGTGATTAATAACATAACAATGAATTATTATAGGTAGGTGGATTAGATCTATTGTTGCATAAGTAATTATTATTTTTTAAACTTTTATATTCTAGAAGTTATTCAAGAAATAAAAATGTACTAATCTGGTTTTGTTTGAAAAAGGTGGACATATCCGGTAGTCCGCTTCAGAATGAAAATAGATGAAATTTTTAAAATCTTTAAGTTGGGTATCAGACTGATCCGGTATCGTTTGAAAATGCACTTTTTAAAGCCTTTTTTGGGCAACTAAGAGCCGGTTTTGATTGAAAATATTAAGGGGCTATTAACGACTTTTACAGATTGTAAACTGACAATCACGTCAAAATGTATAGTGTAAATGATTTGAAAAAAATATATGTTAAACTAGAACATTCTCTTAATCATTTAGTATGTGAATATTTTTGATTATATTCATATTAAATAGTTTAATTAACTCGTGAAGTTGTGTCTGACGCGGACCAAACATTGACAATCACACAAAATCTCCCAGGTATAATTAAACGAAACTTACACCATCTTACAGACAATTTTATTGTCTATCTTTTAGTATACGCCTTTTTTTTAAGTTAAAGAATACTATCTTTTAGTTATTTTTTTCGACTAAACTTTGAGAGTTTTGGACGCAGCGTATACGATTCTCTGGTCGCTCAAGGTCGCCGGCGTATATCTTCGCCTTAACAGGGATCGACGCAACAGGTCTTGGACATCACAATTCGAAAAAAAAAATCCTTTTGAATGTAAAGTGGACATAACAAATAAGTATATTAAGCCTTTGGACACGACAAATAAGTCTTATTTGTCGTAAATAACGTTCAAAAGTGCTTTTCAACGGTCCGAATGATATACATGATGTGACTTTGACCGTATAGAAAGCTTATGTAGGATCGGTCATAGTGATTTAAGTACATAACAATATAGATATTTATGCCATTAAATAGGGGATATTACTGCAATGTTCTGGCACCAGAGTCCAGTACTAGCATAAACACTAAACAGTTTTTCGACGAGTCGTTAAGCCTGAAATTCTGCATTTAATGGAGTTCAAAATTAGGAAGTGTATTATATTATACAATAATGCATCACTGCTGTGTATTTCGATGTAGAAATGAAGGGAATTATTCATTTCCAAAAGAAGAAAATGTTCGAAAACTTTGTGAAGCAGCTAAAAATCACTCTAAAATATGTTCAGGTTAAGTATTCAGGTGAGATAGTCGTATATTTACAGAATTACGATCACTTTTATCATGTAAGACAACCAAATATGATTTTATTCTGAGCATAACCTAGAATCCACATTCAAATGGCCGTAGGATGCCATAATATATTTAAAGTACAGTTAGGTAAGTAATATTAATTAAAACTTTGATATATTTTCACAAAATACCTAGTTATTACAATTAATAACATAATATAACAAGAATACGAGGTTATGGTTTACTGAATGTGCTAGTGGCGCCCTCTGCGCCGAGTTCCGCGTAATGTTCCCTATTGATGAATTATTTATTTTGAATTGTAGGTACCTACGTTAGTCACTAACGAGCCAACCAATCGTATTCGTAATTAAACTACATGAAATAATTAGCATATTGCCCAGTGCTGCGCTTTAGAACTGTTAAAATATTGAGGATTAAAATGGGTATTTAAAATAATATATTATTATTATAATCATCATCATCATTATCATCATTTCAGCCTAAAGACGTCCACTGCTGGACATAGGCCTCCGCAAAGGAGGGGTTTTGCCATAATCGCCATGCTAGGCATGCGGATTGGCGATCGCAGTATAGTTGTTACAAAGGCACAGAGAACGCTGCTGCCCATTCTCTGGTAAGTCCCTTAGTCGCCTCTTACGACACCCACGGGAAGATATGGGATGGTGCTATTCTTTACGTCCGACACCAAACGGACTATTATTATAATGCAGTAGTGTAAAGAGTGTGAAGGGAGGTGTGACACCCCGTGCCTTGGAAATCACATAAAACAAAGCTGTTGGCCCGACTGTCATTCGTAGATCTTTGGCAGTCGCTAGGGATAGTATATAATATGATAAATCCAATTTATTATTTTTTATTAATTAAATATTATAAATGCGAAAGTAACTCTGTCTGTTACGCTTTCACGATGAAACGTCTGAACCGATTTTGATGAAATTTGGCATGAAGATAGCTTGAACCCTGGGGAAGGGCATAGACTACTTTATAATTCGCTATGTCATTTGCATCCGCGATAATCGACCTTCACGCCAACGAAGTCGCGGGCAAAAGCTAGTATATTATAATTAGTAGATACTAGCTTCTGCCCGCGGCTTCGCCCGCGTAAAAAGAACGATTATCCCAAGAGAACACATTACCGGGATAAAAAGTATCCTATGTGTTAATCCAGGAAATGGTCTACCTATGTGCCAATTTTCATCCATATCTGTTCAGCGGTTTACGCGTGATTGAGTAACAAACATCCAAACATCTTCACAAACTTTCACATTTATAATATTATAAGTAGGATAAGTAGGATTATGGTCCAGTGGTTAAGACGCCCTCGGGCTCGAGCAAGTACCAATGTGATTTTTTCAATTTTGTATGAAGTTTCTAAATATATCTTGGATATCATTGACATCGGTGAAGGAAAACATCGTGAGGAAACCTGAACTTAAAATGAATATAGGTCTGAAATCGCCAATCCACCTTTAACCAAGAGATTGTGATTTCTCTGCATGATCAGAGGTCTTTGTCCTGCTGTGCTATTAATAGGTTGGTGTATAATATGCACACTCACAATATTATAATATGCACACTCACTAACACACTAGTTGGCTCGCCAACGCACCACCGCCCAGGCCGGCAGTCCGACAACGACTGACCGCCCCACTTTTTTTTTTTTTTTTTTTTCGGATTGGCATCTCGCAGGTCGACCTTGGATGTTGTCGGCTGCTTAACCGAACTTTCCTGTGGTGCCTTAAAAAATATTATTTTTAGAGCCTCCAGCCAGGGCAAAATAGCTTACAAACTAAGCGACTACACGCTAAGGGCACCCCCTGTGGGGTACGAGCCTCGGCTTAGGGCGTCGCTGGGAGAGGACAGCAAAGGGACAGGCTGGATCGGATTTCCATTATTTAGGGTCGAATTTAAAACTACAGGCTCAGCGACGCGGGCTGGCACGAGCAAGGGTCGGGGAGGGGACGTACGGGGTCGTCGAGGCGGGCCTCGTCGGCGAGGATGGAATGACGGCTGACCGCCCCACCTATCGCACCGGGTATTTATAACCGAGCGACGTATGCGCCAGAGACAACGTCATAATACTGATATCGGTTTGTAGCGTGGTATATTGATATCTACATACACTACAGTTGGTATTATTATTGTTACGAGCTGGGGTTCGGGATAAATAATTGACACCAATTTACACCAACAAAACACAAATACTTTAATTAACAAGTCACAAACACAGTAATCAGTCACTTACAAAAATCACTTAATAATCACTTCGATCGCAGTAGTCACAATATTCACAGTTTTTAGTTTCGCTTCCAAAAACTAACTGAACCCAACGTTTTTTTTTTATTTCGGAATGGCATCTCGCAAGTTAACCTAGGAGGTTGTCGGCTGCTTAACCGGACTTTCCTGTGGTGCCTTAAAAAATAATATTATTTTTAGGGTCTCCAGCCATGATCCCACCGCCTCGCAGTCTGCTATTTATATTCGAGAACATTCGAGCAAACACAGGAATGATCGATAGTGTTGCAACACTACACTGAATTTAACTATCTCGAAAATGGTGATATGTTCTCGAAAGTCCCATCTGATATCGAGTAGCACCAGCGATGGCGATGCGCCATCGCTGGCGATGGCGCCAGCGTGTGACGTAGTTCCGCTACTAGATAATAGGTGGCGCTAACATGTAGTTTTTGGTCATACCCAACCTACGCAACATTATTATCATTATTTATTAACGCTATGCTCCCATACTTCATGAACACTAGCAATGTTGGTAAAAATACAGAATTTTAAAGAATAAAGCCTTTCATTCCTATAACAACGTTAAAGCTTTGTAGGACTTTGAAATCCGACTTGGGGATTAGCTGGGAATCTTGCACAGTAGAGGAAGGCGTCCGGAAATGTAAAATGTTTGCAGCCACTGATATTCCGTATTATGTTTACCTACCTATTGGTGTAACAGTTGTGTGTGATGGATATATAAATAAATAAATAATAAAATGATGATACAGCGTTGTTTAAACATTATAAAAAGCGCATCATCACTTACGATCCAGGTGAGTTGTGGCCAATATAAAAAAAAGATATCTTAATTAACTGTGTGAAGGTTAATTCATTTTAATGAATAGGGTATTCCTCAAGGTTGATATCATATCCTAATGTTAAAAATTTCATGAAAATATTCCACCTGGGTGGAAAAGGGATAACTTAATTTTATTGATTTTCACCCATTTTATGACGTGATATCTCCGGCAATTATGGATCTATTTGGAAATTAATTATTTTAGTGGGGCCGTTTCTTTAAAGATTTGTGGTAAAGCAAAAAAATCTTTTTTACAAAAAGTCAAGGATTTTTTGAAACATGTTTTTACACACTTCTTGTCGTATGTATTTCTATACTACTGTCGAGTGTCATAGAATATGTTTTACACTTGACTTTCATGCTCACGAAGTCCCAGAACAAAGCAATAGTATATTTCCGGGTCACCTACATTACACCCTCTACTTACTAATAATTAAAATCAAACCACCTTTATCAAAAAACCACAATACCAAAACTACAAAACTCATTCATCATCATTTCACTTTATACAAACGAAAAAGCGAACTAAATCAATATTTTACACTGGCAACATTGTCCGTTGGCTGTCATTGCTAAATAAATTACGGCGGCATGAATTAAATATCAGAGTTTGTGGTTCCGCTCCCGTCTGTACCGCGAATTAATATAATTTTACTGTTTGTACCGTTTTTGGGTTGTAACAGTATGCCATTTGTTTTTACTGTGACCGCCAATTAGGGTTTGTTACGTCCTCTGGGGATGAGCAGTGATGCTTGAGCGTAGGTTGGTTATAACGTATTGTGGTGTTGAAATAAAATTATTCACATTTGTTGTTTGTTTAGAGACCTGCTTATTCTGGTGGCTTAACTTAATTTCACTTCTACAAATACTAGTCTTCATCAAAATTTATATATTACAACAAAGTAACACTTATACGGAATAAAAATGATTGATTGATCATATTACGTTATCAATATCTTGTGTGCTACTAAATCCAATCAGGTATTTATGCGTGCAAGATTAATAAACATTTATCCAGCCATCTATACTATCGCGTTTATAATTGTAGATAGTAAGGTTTCGGGTAGACTCGCAGTTCACAAAAGCTTACTACTATGAATTCAAGCAAGATAGGAGACTTAAAGACAGAAGCTATATATGTATGTATTTACAAAAAAAAAAATGTTTTTGTGTATGTATATCAGCTGTCTGACACCCATAGTACAGGGTCTCCCTAGTTTGGGGTCAGATGGCCGTGTGTGAAAATGTCCCCACATATTATTATTATTATTATTAAGCAAATTATGGAAAGACTCACCGAGATTCACCGTCTCACGACCACTAAGATAGATGTTGGTAACCAACAGCCATTCAAGATTCTCTTCCACGTTAAACTACTGAACGGATTTTGATGGATCTTCAATACTTATACATGAGAATAATACATAGGGTATGATTTATAAAGATATTGTGTAATTTAACTAAATATATAGTACTAATTACACGTAGGGGCGGCAGCAAGCTTTGACTTTATAAAGTTAATGTAACTTTATAATTTTATTTTATCGATAACCACTAATATTTTTACTTAGAAATAGTATTTTTGTAGCCCTAAAATAATTTACTGTAGTAACAAAATAATAACGGGAATAATTTACATTTTTTACGGTTACGATTAAAATGTAATTTACTTACTTATTTCTCAAAGATTTACATAGGTAATCACTTAGTGATAACATAGTTCAAATAGTAACATGTTCACAGATAATTCTCAAACTTTTGTTATCACTCAAAAGGTAAATGTTGCCAATATTGAAAAATATACTCATCTTTGAAAAAAGAATATTGTACCTACCACAACAAAAACCTCTTTAAAACTTTCCTATAGTCACAACACATACGCATTACACTATGTTAACCCGTTAATAGCAAGGCATTGTTCGGCCCGGTCTCTGGGGCCTGAAGCCGGCGAATGACAGCTTAATAACACTAAATCAAGTATCGGGCGATGTTTTCATTCGAGGGTTAATAACGTGCAAAATATAAGTTTATTGTGAACCGCCAGCGGTTACGGGTTGTGACGTATGATTAATGTACCTACTGCCTTTTTTTCATTGTTAATTGGAAAAGTTATGTGGATTATTGGCTGGATGGTTTTATTATTGGGGTTGGAAGAAAAATGTTATTTTTGTAGTAGGCGCTTAATGCTCAATAGCCCTAGGGTCATCATCATCATCATCAGGCGGAAGACGTTCACTGTTGAACAAAGGCCTCCACCATAGAACGCCACAACGAGCGGAAACCTGCCGCTTGCATCCACCGACCTTTACGATGTCGTCGGTCCATCTGGTGGGAGGCCTACCAACGCTGCATCTTCCGGTTCTGTTCGCCACTCGAAAACCTTTCTTCCCCATCGGTTATAGGTTCTCCGAGCATGGCCTGCACATGGCCACTTTAGCTTACAAACTTTGAGAGCTATGTCGGTGACCTTAATTCTTCGGCGGATTTCCTCGTTCCGGATTTTATCGCGCAAAGAAACTTCGAGGATAGCTCTCTCCATTGCTCGCTGCGTGACTTTGAGCTTCTGTAGGAGGCCAGCAGTTAAGGACCACGTTTCTGTACCATAAGTCAACAATGGCAACACACACTACCCTAGGGTAAGGGGGGTTTTTTCGACTGTCAATGAGAATAATAATCACCATTTGCCTAGACCTTTCCCAACTACATTGGGGTCGGCTTCTAGTCTAAACAGATGCAGCTGAAAACCAGCGTTATACATGGAGCGACTGCCTATCTAACCTCCACGACACTTGGTCGTGGAGGTGACTGTATAACTCGATACCTTTTGTGACCAGTGACTGGTTTTCAAAGTTTCTGGCTTCTGACTACTGTCAAATATCTACGAATGACCAACGGCTACGTGCTTTCCGAGGCACAGCGGTGCCTTGGAAAGCACGTAGCCGTTGGTTCGAGCCGTACTATTATAATGAGTAATGAAGTTAGCAGCTATTCTAAGGTTCCCTTAGTTACAATTGCCCCGCAGTTGAAATTAAACTATATAACGCGTTACTAGTAAAAGAACATTTATTATTATTTATTTATGTATTTATTTAATGACATGTACACTATCTTTATAGCAACTTCCCAACACAATAGTAATAGGGTAGGGGTGGGGTAGGGTAGGGTAATAGGGTAAATACAGGTTGAATGCCTCGTTTTACTTGCAGTCGCAACCATGACTACAGAGTGTGGGTTTCTGGATTCGATGCCAAGGCCGAGCAAAGTGACCATTATATGTGAGCAGTGGCGACCGATTACTCCAACCAGCTTACCTCCCTCCAGAAGTAGATCAGTCTTCCCATTCTTCTCAGGGCGTCTGCAAGGGAGTTTGGTGTTCCAAGGGTTTCCCTGCGGATCTGGGTGACGCCAGTGCACTCAAGGAGTACATGCGCCACCGTTTCTTCAGCCTCCATGCAGGCTCTGCACAGAGGACTATCATCCTTTAGAAATTCCATTAGAAATTTTTTAGTTACGGCCCAGAGTTTGGAAGTTGGCGGTGTAACACCCTCGTGTCTCGGAAAGCACGCAAAGCCGTTGGTCCTGCACCTGCATATCTCTCTGGTCGTGTTGGAATGCTGTTACACCGGAGTATGAGAGTGAGGGAAGAGAGAGTGCACCTGTGTTTGCGCACACACTTGTGCACTATAATATCTTCTGCGTACTTGGCTAGATTTCATTGAGTTTGAAACCGTGGCCGAAATTCAGCCTAGAGAATTACAAGATGACTGGTAGAATTATAGATCTAAAGTATGGATTTCAATTTTTTTCTATAGAAATCTATTGGTTCGTACTATTTTATACTTAGCAACATTCTTTGATCAAGAATACGTTGAAAAAGTGTAATAATGATTGTGACGTCATCATTTATAGACATGTAAACCAATCATTAGGAAAACTGGCTTTAGTTAGGATAAAATATAGAAATCTCAATGTTTCGACACGTCGCCACAACATCAGGTCGAGTCTACATCATTGATCCTCCCTAGCCAGATGGCTAAAATTGAAGTTGCCAAGTTCAAACATAAGGATCTCCTTATGTTTGAACTTGGCATCTAAGCTGAAGACTTAAATTTGGCCTCTAAAGTTACCAAGTTTCAATGGAAAACACCTACAGCTTTTCACTAGCTTTCGTAGCATTCTGTACAAACAATTTCGTTGAAATATAAACTTCAATTTTCGAAATAACCATTTGAAAACGGAACTCTGAAAGGATCTCTAAGACATATTAACCGACCAAAATAGAACGCCTTAAAAATCTATTGAATTATACACACGAAAACGACAACTTTATTTTATAACACTTTAAGGCGCAAACTCGTGAAATATAAAACCCACACGTAGATATTTTATCTGTAAAAATAGAGCAGTGTGCTCTTAGAATGTAAAATGCAGGAAGCGAAGTTGAATATTATACAACAAAGAGAATACTTGACTATGTGTGGGATGGTGAGTCCTGTGTTGTTTAAAATTTTGTGAGATGTGTTGAGTTTTCTCACACTTTAAGTATCTACATTTGTGTCTTAATCTGCCTAGCCTTCTTCCTTACATTTTTAGGTCATCTTCCAGTCAAATCGAATACAGACGAATAACAGTGTTTTATATGAAACGACTGCCTGACTGACCTCCATAACCCAGTTACTACCTAACATGATACCCCTGGGCCCTTGGTAAGACTGGTTGTCCGACTATCTATCGACTGTCAAAGGATGTACGAATGACAACTTTACGTGCTTTCCGAGGCACGGATGAGTCACGGTATGAAATGGATGGTCACCCATCCTCGGACTGACTGCGGTAAGCATAGCTTTACCATTACCAATTGATTCGTATGGCTTTTACTTAGCTAGGAGGCCCTTTTAGAAACTACGTGTGTATTTTAAAACATTTGATGTACATTATACATACCTTAACAAGTTGCCTTTGAGGCTTTTCTCACAAATTGTGGCTTAAGTTTACAATCATTACAGACTTTGTTTTGATGGCCAGCCAAGAAGTCCATGCGAAGACATCACCTTGTCAAGAAATAAAAATAATTTGTAGATTTCGTTGAAAATAAAATAAATTACCATGAGTCTCAGGCCTTAGCATTGTCAGTGATTGGTGTAACAGAAGTGGCCTCTCTGTTAATCCTGACAAAACTTCTATTTGTACCCTTCACGAAAAAACGGCGTTTGGACAAACTGGCAATATCAAAGCTGAATGGGAAGGAGATCGCTTTCTCCACGGAGGTTAAATATTTGGGCGTAACAATCGACCAAAACCTGACGTGGAACCCTCACATAGACAATGTGCTAAAAAAAGCCAAGATGGCAATTGGTATTAGTGGACGAATGATGGTTAGCAACTGGGGTTATCAACCCCAAAAACACTCTGTGGACGTACACAGCTATTGTGCGGCCGATCATAACGTACGCATCAGTAGTGTGGCACGATAAAGCAATCAGACCACCACTATAAAGAAACTAGACAGTCTTCAGAGAACTATCAGTAAAATGGCTGCAGGAGCTATGACAACAAGTCCGGGAATTGCACTGAACGCCCTGCTTGGACTACCGCCTCTAAATTTATATATACACAAGAAGGCGAAAGCAAGCATGTACAGGGCCAAGGTCCGGGGCAGTGGATGCTGGCTCTCGCAGAAAATGAGGACCTGACAGGACTCAATATTGGAAATGCCAGTTCTCGGCATGACAACTGATGGCATGCTCAGCAGGAACAACTTGCGCATTGTAGCTAGAGCCACTACAGGACATTGCTGCTTAAACAAGCACATGTTCCACCTGGGGTTAAGTGCTACGCAAACCTGTAGACGCTGTAATGAGGCTGATGAAACGCCACTTCACCTTCTGGGGAAATGCGGAGCACTAATGCACAAGCGCAACAATCATCTGGGCTAATACCTGTTAAGCCCGGATGAACTAATGGAGATCGCCCCAAAGCAGATCCTGCAGTTCATAACAGCTGCAGGGTTTGGCGGCGATCTCTAACCAACACAAGCGGCGATCACAATAGACCAACTCTGGTCGCAGTGATATCACAGCCGCAAAAAGCAAATAAAAAAAAAAAATGAGTCTCAGGGCCATGTGGTGCTGGATGCAAATAGCACTATTCCATTTCTAGCCGTGGGTATCGTAGAAAGAGACAGAGGGATTTGACCAGAGGATGGACCGCAGCGTCCTTCTGAGTACCATAACACCTACTGCCATCGCCAACAAGCATCGGTCAAGCATGGTGATTACGACTAAAACCCCCTTGAGAGACCTATTTCCGGCAGTGGGCGTTTAAAGGTTGACATAATGATGCTGATGAGTCTCAGAGACGTCAAATAAAACAATTCATCATCGACGATCACGTAAAACTAAAAAACAATAAAATAAAATGCCATTAAAAATGCATCTTCCACAATTTTAAATTCCGACTCCGTGCGAGAGAATATTTCGCTCTGGCAAACCCATTCATTGGGTTCCGTCGGACGTATTGGCCAACGGAACTACTCTAGCGCTTATGGCTCACCCCTACGGAATGCGGACAAAAAGCGCGGGAAAGTTACATCGTTACATACGAAGCTCTTCGTAGTTTCATTTCGAGTTCTTTTTTTAACTTTCTGCATGGTTTTACAAAGAATTGCTCGGTTTTATACGGTTAAAGGATTATTAGGAATAATGAAACTATGTTGAATTAGCAATTTGTTTTCTTTATTCATTTAGGGTTACCATCTAAGGCCAGACAGATATTAACAAGAGCTGTCAATTTAATAATAATAATAATCTCTTTATTTCGGAATAAAATTCCATAAATGTACCGATTTGTTAGCATGTGACAATTTAAATGTGGCCATTTTTCCCGTGGGGTGTCCGGGCTAGAATAGCACCCCCCATTTCATCCCGAGGATGTCGTCGAAGGCGACTAAGGGAAAATCAGGAAGTCGGGCAGCAGCGGCTTCCGTAGGTATGTTTAACAACTTCACTGCGATCCCCAAGACGCCTGCCAAGCGTGGGGATTATGGCAACCCCTCCTTATGGGGGAGGCCTTTGTTCAACAGTGATGACCATTTAAAAACTATGTTAGTATAAAAATACAATACAAAGATGTTAGTAACATAAAAACTTAAAAACTATGTTAGTACACGTTACCATTAAATACAGGAGCATGTAGCTGACTTAGGTACCAGATTAAAGGACAATCCAGTTTGTTGGCAATGACACTCAAGAGACTGTTGGTACTGGCACGCACCCTGCGCAACTAAAACGCTGTTCATTTGCGCCTGATTGCAGCGAAGCTGTCAGTCCGGGCGTCCACGAACATCTCTGAGGCACTACAGAACAACTAACAGCATCCTGAATATATATTAATGGCTTTTTGAGTGAAGCTAGTCCAAAGGCTGCTAGTACTGGTTGCTGGTAGTGTAAAATACTTAATAGTGTACTTTAAAGAGTGTTATTTTAACTCAACCCGTGCAGCGTTAGACCCTATTACGGGTGCTAGTTACGACAACTTCTAGTGTGCTTTATAAATCTAAGTCTTAAGTATGTAATGTTAACTAGTCTTGTTGATGCGAATAAATACTAATTATTGTGATTATTATTATTACACCTCACCGCCAATTTAAGGTAATCTAAAATGTTCATACAATTATAGTTTTCATTACAGAACGTATTGATTAAAAACACGGCGAAGTTCAAGAAAAAACAAATTTGACATCTCTAACTTAGTTCTTATCTATCGCAGTCCTTTTCTTAAGCTGTCTGGCAGTAAGGGATGTCAATTGTCTAATTTTAGTTTAATTTGTGAACAAAGGAATCGGCGCCATTGAATGACTAGGTAAACATTGCTTTACTATTTAACCTGGCAGAAATTATAGTCTCCAGCATCCTCTTCTTATCAGCATCCTAACTTGATAAACATCAGAACCGAACAAAAAGACTTAAACCCCGCTTAACTAAGACTTATATCAGAACTAGTTACCGGAAGAACTATTAAGATAATTCTGCAATAAAAAACTAACTCCGTTACCGCGTTGTGAAGTTCAAGCAGTTTTTCGTAAAACTTCAACATCAATTTATTATTAAAAAGGATTCTTGGATAATTTAAAGATGGTTGCTATTTTGATTTCCAGTTTGCGGTATCTGGAAGATAGATTAGTTTGGAACTTTTTTTGAGATGAAAAAAAAGTTGCTATGTATGTTTGCGGTATGTAGTCTTTTAAGTTAAAAACATTTGTGGATTTATATAGTAACTAGCTATTTTTTGGAACAAATTTCCCTAACGCGGCTTACGGATAGAGCGAATAGGGGATATTACTGCAATGTTCTGGCACCAGAGAGCAGCACTAGCATAGTCCGTACACAGTTTATCGACGAGTCGTTCAAAGCGTGAAATTCTGCCTTTAATTAAGTACAAAATTGGGAAGTGTGTTATATTATACAATAATGTATCAGTGCTGTGTATTTCGATGAAGAAATGAAGGGAATTATTCATTTTCAGAAGAAGAAAATGTTCGAAAACTTTGGGAAGCAGCTAAAAATCACTCTAAAATATGATCAGGTTAAGTATTCAGGTGAGATAGTCGCATTTACAGAATAACGTTCACATTTATCATGTAAGACAACTAAACATTATTTAATTCTGAGCATAACCTAGAATCCACTTTCAAATGGTCGTAGTACGCCATAATATGGTTAAAATACAGTTAAGTAAGTAAGATGAATTAAAACTTTGATATATTTTCACAAAATAATAATAATAATAATAATATAATTCATTGTGAAGGATGGCACGGTTGACATATATCGGGCATGTCACCGACCGGGAGAATCAATCCGTCACATTATCTCTGGATGTTCTCGTCTTGCTAACGAAGAGTACTTGCATAGACACAACCTTGTGGCCAGGATTATCCATCAGCAACTTGCTCTGAAATACAACTTCGTGGAATCAGAAGTACCATACTACAGGTATGTGCCCGATCCAGTTCTTGAAAATGGCAATGTCACATTGTACTGGGATCGATCCATCATCACTGACAGGACTATTGTAGCCAATAAGCCTGATATAGTGGTGGTGGATCGATTAGAGAAGCGCGCAATGATTATTGACATAGCAGTTCCGCATGACGTGAACCTCGTGAAGGTCGAAAAAGACAAGCAAATAAAGTATCTTGACTTGGCCCGCGAGGTTGTCGACATGTGGGATGTGGACTCAGCGATCATTGTGCCGATAGTTGTTACAGTGGCTTAATTGCCAAGAGCCTCGACCAACATCTAAGGAGGCTCTCGTTAGGCGGCTGGATCAAGGGCTTGATTCAGAAGGCAGTACTTCTGGACACGGCCCGCATTGTCAGGAGGTTCCTCTCTCTGGAGCCCTGACCGCCGGTAGCTTGGACCCTGTTCCCGATACCGATGGGCTACTATTTTTTATATTTTTAAATGTTTTTATTTTTTATTAATATTTAAAAATGTATTTTATAGGTAAATATAATTAATAAATGGTGATAATAATAATAATAATCATTTAATTCAGGTAACAAGACCCATACAATATATACCTTATAGACTAACATACATAACTAAATTACATAACTTGTTAGTAGGTATAGTATCTTATGCCTATGTTAGTTACTTCACTTCACTGTGCGATCGTGTGGCACTTGTCCGCGGAAGCGACGGAACACCACACCCTGCGGCCAAAAGTCCTCCACCATGACGAGCTGCAGATAACACGTTGGTAACCGCACCACAAACGCCCTGAAGTTGACGTTGCGATGCGAGTCCAACAGCTGCACTTTCGGCGTGTAGTTGGTCTTTCGGCGCACGTACTCGACGATGTCCTCCGCCGTAGTGGTGTAGTGGAGGCGGGAGATGTACACCGGCGTGTTTGGCATCGCGGCACGTATGGTATTGGGCTCCACGGGAGCCGTGCCGCAGCGGTTCTTGGAGGTTCTCAGATGGCGCTTCCTTCTTTGCACCGTTATAAAACCATCACCATCAGCCTGTTTCGATGACACTTCAGGCACGGAGACGGACGTCTGTGAAGACGAATCATCCAGAGTACTTACGGTGACCCTGGCGGCATGACATTTAGCTGACGCTACAGACACAGACCGCAGTTCAGTAGGCCGAGCAGTGCGAGCGGCGATTCGAGGAGGAGCCGCGGGGGCGGGGGCAGGGCTGCGGGACGCACACAATGCGCGCTCTGCAGGCTCAGCAGTCGACGGCGGTGGCGAAGACAAAACTGCTGACGCGAAGCTTGCCCCCGATAAATCGTGGTTCACTCCGCGACGCGTATTGTTCGATGCACTCGATGGTGACCCAGATTCCGCTACCGCTTTACGCAACTGAATGACTTCATTACGCATGTCAGCGACGGTGTTTTGGGATGCATCCAACCTCTTCTGCACATCCACTAATCTTGCCTTCAGTAATTCAATGTCTTTCAGTAGGCTGGTTACATCGACGTGGTCAAAAGTGACTGGAGGGAGCTTGCTCAAGTCCCTCGCCACAAATGCGGGCACGTCGTCGGGATCGGTCTCCTTTAGCAGCGTGATGATGTCTTGAATGCTTCGCCTCGTCCCGTCACGCCGACGGGATACCATCTGGTCGCTCTTGTTGAGCAACTGGTACAGAAGCTGCTTGGCAGCAGCAATGTCCTCTTCACTGAAATTCGTCGCACAGATCCGGATTGCGGAAACTTCCTAAAAAAATACCGCGGAAAATACCTAATTATTACAATTAATCTATAATCTATACATATAATAAAACAGTAACAAAACTGTGTCTGTACATTGAATATATTAAAAAAAAAAAAAATGAGAGGGGTTTAGGAACAGTAATAGAGCACGAATCCAAAAAAAAAAATCTGTCTGTTTGTCTGTTTGTCTGTTTGTTTGTACACGCTAATCTTCAGAACTACTGGGCGGATTTGAATGATTTTTCTTTTGTTGTATAGGTATAAGGTCTGGGCAACATATAGGCTATAATTTATTTTGGAAACTTGAACACCTGATGCAGAACCGCAACATACCAGCTAAACTATAAGAGGTACAAAAATGGTACCATAGCAAAAATTGTTCCACGTGATGAGCATTTTCAGCTGAGAGAATAAATTTAAAGATCTGGAACACCTGATGTGGAACTCCAAGAGCCCAGCTACACCATGACACATATAGGAATGACGTCTTAGCAAAAGTTGTTCGGTCTGTTGGGCATTTCCTGTTGACTTATAAAAATCGAAGATCAGAAACATCTGATGTGAAAATCAAAGCTATCACTAATTTCACTGTATCTTATAAAATAACATAAGCTGGGAGTACCACGCGGTGAAGACGGTAACAGTTTAGGACTGATTTTTGATGTCGACGGTATATCATTGAAAATTTGACTCTACTGGCCAAAATTCCCATTTATTTTTTTATTTTAACTAATAAATATGCCTTCGGGCTTATGTTATTTGGATGTTTAATTTTCTTTTCCATTTATCTTCGTGACACGGTAGCCTACTCGGTGACGCAGGGGAGCAGTCACTTAGATTTTAATTGATCAGGTATCTTCTTCACAATAAAACTATAACCATGCCTAGAAAGACGTCCAATCTTTCCCAATGTTCCAAAGGAGCTAAAAGATTGAGGATCATAAGATCCCAAGAATCTACCGAAGAGTGTCAGGAGAGACTTGATGCTGTTCGAGAACATCAGGCTGCAACTCGCTCCGTAGAAACCTCTTCAGATCGCGAAGCACGCCTGCGTTCTCAGCGTATTTACGCATCTACATCCAGGTCTCTAGAGACCAGTAAAGAGTATGATGCGCGATCGTGAGCGACATGCATTGTCTCGCGAATCGGAAACGTTTACCGATACAGAATCACGCTTGAGTTCTCAGCGTATTCGCACATCTACTAACAGGTCTTTTGAACCGAATGATGAACGTGATGCACGACTAACTGCTGATCGAGATTATCATACACTAGCGACCCGACCCAGCTTCGCATTGGCCTATAGCCTTCCTCGGTCAATGGACTATCCATCACAAAAAGATTTTTTTATTTCGAACCAGTAGATCCTGAGATTAGCGCGTTCAACCAAACAAACAAACAAACTTCAGCTTTATAATATTATAGTATAGATTGTCCCGAACACGCACACAACAAAATATTCATAATCAGTTAGAAAGTGAGAGAAAAAGAATTGCTGGAGTTCGGCATGAAGAGACAGAAGAAGAGCGCAACAAACGTTTGAATTCTGATCAACTTCGTCATTCTCTGAACAGAATGTCGATATCATCTGAAGAATCGGATGTGTCTCAAGATATAGCCGTAGGTCATGGCGACCTTCCTTGGGTTGGTAAGGAACGGAGTTCATTTACGTATACTCCTATGATTGACTACGCCACGTATTCCGCCATCGGAGGTATGATTCAAAATTGTACTTTTTGAACGTCTCGAATCATCTCGCGCATCCCGTTGTTTTCCCGTCCCTGGGCTCTTAGAATTCGACATCAGACGTTTCAGATCTTCGATTTTGCCGACCCCGTTGTAGCTGGCATAGGCAACAGGATTCGCGTACGAAGTCGCGGGCAGAAGCTAGTAACATAATATAACAAGAACACGAGGTTATGATTCACGGAATGTGCTAGTGGCGCCCTCTGCGCCGAGTTTCGCGTAATGTTCCCTATTAGTAGAAATTGTCACGTAACGAAATGCGTGTGTGTCTGTGTGCGTGTATCGAGTCGCTGCGGCGTCGGTTCGGCGGGGAACTTCGTTCCTTACGGGGATTCCCCGACCGCACAGTTTTTTTTTTGGGTGAGTTTGAGTGAGTGTATTTGAGTGCTATGGACTATACAGTATTAGTGGCTTTTGCTCGTGACTTCGTCCACTTGAAGGTTAGTTATCGCAGATACAGACAATGTCGTAGTATAAAAAGTAGCCTATGTCCTTTCACAGGGATCGAGCTATATTCAATACCTAATCTGTGCAGCTGTTTCGTCGTGGAAACGTAACAAATAGTGTCTAAACACACTATGCCGAAGTTACGCGACCAAAGTTCAGCACAATTACGCCTGCAATGCTATTTGAATTACTGACGACAAACTATGCCGAAATTACGTCGCGTCATAGCGTACAGCCTAACTTCGGTCGGGCGTAAGTTCAGCGGCAACTTATTCTGACAGACTGTGTGCAGACAGTGAAAAAAAAACTGGCCTTCTTGTAGTCTCGTAGAGTTCAAAGGGTGCACCCAATATTCTTTCCTGTATTTGTCTTCTTCTAAAGCCTCAGTAATTGCTATTAGGTACTGTAAAATAGTCCATTTTTCGGGTTTCGCACCTCGAAAGTAATAACAAGATCACTTTGTTTTACGTCTGTCTGTTCAACTGTGTAGATAAACAAAGTTGCGGAACTGAATTTCTGTCGCGTAAGTTCGGCACCTATGGTGTGTCATATCAGTCGAATACGTCGGAACGTAAAATCAGCCGCCGAACTTCGGTCGCGTAACTTCGTCATAGTGTGTTTAGACACAGAGTTACTTTCGCATTTATAATATATTAAGTATGGATAAAGTATGGAGTATGGAATAAAAAATTGAGATACATATTAAATGCATCTAGGAATATTCTAATAAATACAATTACCAATGACTGCGTCACCGGATATCGTTGCCGTGGCTGAATTCTGGGCCAAATAAGAAATCTGGCAAGAACAAACATAACTCACACATACACACTCGCACATTTACACGCACACATACACACACATGATACACTTCCATGTTTGCCATCGACACCCTAAGAAGAATACAATTACTTAGTACATTTATAAATACGGTCAGTGACTTTATTTAAGTTCCAAAATATTTTAAATGCGGGCCAAAAAAAATTAAATAAAAGAAAAGAAATGCAGAAGTATACAAACAAAAATACAAATTAGGGGACACCCGGATTTGAACCGGGGGCCTATCGATCTGCAGTCGATTGCTCTGCCACTGAGCTATATCCCCTGTGCATTTAGGTATTATAAATTGATACCAGATTCACGTTTGAGTGAATCATAGTATTCTTTTGTTTACTAGTCATTTTCTGACAAATATTTTATTGCTTTATAGATGTCGCTTCGAGTCCAAACAATAGTTATGAACAGACATTTTGTTATAATATCAAATATCTAGATTATGTTATTTAATATTATGATTCTTGGTATAATATTATGCATAATGTACATACACACAACTGTGTACATATATTTAGGAATACAGTTTCGACCTGAATTTTAATATTCAATGTTACCTTAGCTTGTGGCTATGTAAAAGTCAGGCAGATCGATCGGTCAAAGGTTAAGCTATGCTTGCCGCGGTCGATCTATGGATGGGTGACCATCCATTTCATACCGAGTTCCCTCCGTGTCTCGGAAAGCACGTAAAGCCGGTGGACCCGGCTGTCGTAGACCTTTTTTTTCAGTCGTTATGGATAGTCGGTAGCCAGAAAGTTTGACAATCAGCCTTACCAAGGGGTATCGTGTTACCCAGTGACTAGGTTGTAGAGGTCAGAATATACAATCTACAATCTGACTAGGTTGTATAGTGGTAGGGGTGGAGGTAGTAGTGTGGTTATAAAGTGTGACTAGGTTGAGTAACTACTCAACCTAGTCACACTTTCTAAAATTACTTCCTTGTAAGTAATAAGAAAGAAATTAGAGAAATTAATAAAAAAAAAGAAAAGAAATAGTAAAGGTACATAGTCATGACCTACGTTTAAAGTAAAGTAATCGCACATGACATGCGCTAGTTGCACAGATCAGCACTTCTCCGCCGTCTTGTACAAATTACATTGTACACGATAGTAAAGAATCAGCATTCATAGTCAGCTGTAGGACTCATTTGCGAACATTCACACTACATACATATAGTATTATAGTTACGTTGCAAATAAAACTATTCATTGGTGCCAATTCTGTTGTGCTTGTCATAAATTACAATAAGTACTAAAATTGCTGCAAATGCAACGCAAGCAAAACATGCTTAATTTTCGCCAAGAAAATTATATACAATTCAGTCATTTTTTATATTATTTATGCGGTTAATTCAATAGGTATTTACACAGAGTACTTGCTTTACAAAATATGGCAGTTGGCTACCTGCCACTGTCAATGTAATTGTCACTTGTCACTCACCTAAAGCGTTCCGTTTGTCATGGCAACATGGATAGCTTAAAATATTATATATTATTTGTTTCATCGCGTATCGTGCGAGGAAGACACGCGATGAAAGCGACAGAGGGACATTGACCAGAGGATGGGCAACAGCGTCCTTCTGAGTACCATAACACCTACTGCGATCGCTAATATGCATCGGCCAAGTATGGTGATTACGGCTGAACCCTCTTAGGGAGACCTATACCCAGCAGTGGGCGTCTAAAGGTTGAGATGATTATTTTCCTCCTGCAGTGAAAGGCCTCCTCTCATACACAGAAGACACGAGCTACTTCTTACTTACTCGAACGCTACTGAGGATTGGCGACTTCAGACTTATATTAATTCCAAGTCTAGCGGGCTAATTCACGTAACTAAAGAAGTGCTGTTGCAGTGCAGTTGCAGTTAAGTTTCGATCAAAATAACGCTTTTCGTATTCTCTACTGCTGTCGCTGTCGCGTCAAGTTCGCGTTCGCGAGGGCAAAAGCGGCATTCTACTGTTGCGCGTCTTTGGTGCGTGCTTCGGAACGTAACATGATCGGTATTCTACTATTCGTGTAACGTTTAAAAATTACAGTTTAAAGCACAAAAATCTGTACTGGGGTATTATTTTAATATTATAATAACGTCATTGTGCGCGCTGCTGAATGGGTCGCACACACCTTGTAGATTTGCTTGAAATGATAGTTACTGATACCCAAAGAAGATCTGATTTATTGAGTAATCTTAACTACTGAGTAACTAATGATGTATGAATGTGAATGACCGCTAATGAGTACAGCTGTCTATGATCGCTAATTGTGTACTGTCGCTTTACAATGTGATTCGTGTAAGGCGATGGAAAAGTGCTGAGTTGTGTAAATGTGTAATGCGCGCGTGCCATGTACGATACATGACTCGTACAGTTATATTCATTGAAATGATTGAGATTCTATTCAATTATTTAGTGAGTAATATTTTTTCTCTCTTATGGCTACACCATAAGTAAGTTTGGTAGAGTTTGGTTGTCGTACAGTTGACGTGCAGTTCACGCGCAGCTTACGCGCAGTTCAAAGATTACAAGATTACCGTTTATCACTCAAACTTGAACTTAACTGCAACTAAAACTTCATCGGCGCGTCATAAAATTACGTGAATTAGCCCTCAGGTTTCCTTACGATGATTTCCTTCACCGATGTCAGTGATGTCCAAGATAAAGTTTGAAAGACATAATATTCACTTATGAAACCGTGACACATACACACCATCTCACTCATCGTCGCCTTAGAGTGAAAAGCTCAGGAATGCAATTTGATCAGTTTTATTTTAATTCATTTTTTGACAGAATTTAACCTGAAAAAGATATATCTGATGCATCTAAAAAAATATTAGAACAGCACACTTAAAACAAATTTAATGAAACTGTGGTTTAACATTTTATAGAGCGTAGTTTTTTCGTCCTCAAGTAAAGTTAGCACTTTTGCATATATGAGGTTTTCACTCTAAGGCGACGTCATGTACTCTCAGTCACACCTACAGGCTCACTCTCACTCACATATACTCACACACAAAATTACACCCACTCATTCACACCCTTGATTTAAGTTTAAGTTGATGTCTTAGCATAAAATTTTACGTTTCATTGTCTTACATAACACGTCTGCTTATGAAGAGCGGACTCTCCTAACACAGGCACTATCTGCCTAAAAGAAGGGTCTAATCTAAAAATGTTGTTTTAACCACAAATGTTTTTATTAATAAACTATTTATAGCGTGTGGCAGAGTGTAATATAATACGTGGCAACCCAAAGTAGTTCCCCGGTCGCCCGTAGGAGGGCGCCCACACAAGTCGGCGGCTTTGGTTTTGCTTGTTGGTTTGTATTGCCACCGACTTACGAATTGAAAGTTATTATTTACTTTTTGAAGGCGGTTGTCTTTTTTGTTAAAAAGTTTTTTTTTCGCTATTTAGTGCCTACTTCTTATCATACAAATTAATTACGAAATGGTGACACCAAAAAAAATCAGTCATCCCTTAATTTTATGCCCTTAGGGTTAGAAGATATTCTTGAAATTTATATGGGACTAAATTTGAGGTATACACTATCAAACAAAAAAAGAATCATTGAAATTGGATTTTACTGAAAAAAGTTATGCGTGGTCAACTTAAAAAAAAAATGTTCATAAAATGAAAACTACTGGACCAAAGTATATTAAATTTTTATGGGACCAAATGGCAACTATTCCGCATCAAACTAAAGAAGAATCACGTTAATCGGATCATAAATCTCAGCGAAATCGGTGTACATTACATTAAAAAATAATAGTTTAAAAAAACTAAAAACACGCTTTTTATAGAAAACCAAACTAAAAAATAGAAAATAAATTTTAATAAATTATTTTATTTAAAAAAGAGCGTTGGGAGCTTTTTAAGATATTATCAAAATAATATTTATAACTATTGACACCATGCACCCCACGCTTTTTTTTAAATAAAATAATTTATGAAAATTTATTTTCTATTTTTTAGTTTGGTTTTCTATAAAAAGCGTGTTTTTAGTTTTTTTAAACTATTATTTATTTTTTACTTTTTAGTTTGGTTATATCTATATCTATAAATATTATGTACATTTATTCTACCAGGGGCGCTTGTGCAGTACCTTCCTAGTATATAATAGCTGTTTTTTCGGCAACTAATTTTGAACGACTATAACTTTTTTTTTTTTTTTTTTAATAATTTTATCAAATTAGTGTTTTGTCATCGGTCCTCGATAAATCTACAAAGTTTGAACGAAATCTGGCCGTTTAAAGTGGGTCAAAATCGCGCCCAAAGAAGTCGGTTACAAGCATTTCTTTTTTTGTTTTTTTTAAATAATTTTATCAAATTAGTGTATTGTCATCGGTCCTCGATAAATCTACAAAGTTTGAACAAAATCCGGCCGTTTAAAGTGGGTCAAAATCGCGCCCAAAGAAGTCGGTTACAAACAAACATACAAACATACAGGTGAAGCTAATAAAAAGCTGGTAAAAAATACCTATCGATTTGAGAACCTCCTCCTTTTTGAGGTCGGTTAAAAAGAGGTTTAAAGAGCTAGAAAGGTTTAAAGTTGCCTACCTTTAAATCTCTACACTATGTATCTTTCCTACCTATCAAGTTAAATTAAAATTGGTTCATTAATTTCGAAGATTTTCTACATCAAAGTTGGTTTGATATATCGCGCGACGTAAATGTTCTTAACAAACTGCTACAATATTTAAAGCCAGTTACACCAGGGACGCAACACACGCTCGCGCCGAGTAATCGAGCGGGAACCTTTTGTTCCTGCTCCCTACGTAGATACAATTCAAACGCGCACGTTGACTAGGTAACTATGGCACCTGATGACATGAAAAGAGATAAGGCAGTAGGTCAATAGAGTATAATAACTGTTTGAAGAATTTCACTACGTACATTGTGTTCATCGTAGTCAGGGAACGGAAATAATTTCCGTTCACTGGTCGTAGTCCAATTATTTATTTCAATTGGACCATTAAAATGAACCTTGGAACGTCATTTAAGTACGTCAAAAATTCAACCCAGTTGCCCCTTCCAAAAGGGAAATTCGTATGGAGAAGAACGGGCAAGAAACTCCACACTAATAACTGTACTGTAACTGTGGGAGCACTTGATACAAGGATCTCAGATATATATTTTATTTTTAATTTACAGTTCTCACCATAGGGTGAGGCTTAGTAGTTTCGGAGATTAATCTCCGGAAAATCAAAAATTTTGAAACTTTGTAGATAGGCGCTATCCTATCTACAAATCTCCTCAAAGATAGTATTAGTCCTTTCTATTTTAATCTGTCTACAAATTCATTGAGTTTAATTTCTTGATCAAAATATTCTAGACACTTTTGCACGAAACGCGTTGGCGATACAGTCCCCTGATAAACGGTACTGCTGATTGTCTATAGTCCGCGCGCAACTGCTAGTCACCGCCTGAGGTATGTGAGCGGTGAGACGGGGGAGGTAGACAAACGTTTAGCTAACTCAGTCTGCTGTCGACCGCCGCATCTTATCAAACGCGCCCTCCGCCGTCTCATCGCTCACATACCTCAGGCGGTGACTAGCACTTGCGTGCGGGCAAAAATTTATATCGATGTCTGAGCTCTTTCTGCTACAAAAGAAGATATATAGCGTAGTGTTAAATTGACCTTCTCTCTTACACTACCATGCTTCGTTATCCAGCTTTTTTGTGTTAGGCTTTTCAAACATTTTTTTTTTGTAATCCATTTTAAAATCCCTTCGGTTTTTGACGGCACGTTTTTTAAATCATAGGTGCGTTCCCGCATACAGATTTTGTTTGTGGATGTACTGAACATTAAGTGGTACACTCGTGCACTGAATGCTTTGAATATTTCATTTAAACTGGTGGTATTTGGTTTGGTGAAATACTCCTTTCTCGTTGTTGATAATCTATTTCTTTACTTATTAGTATTTAATACCACTGGCTCACTCACTACTACAGTAATTCGTGTCCCGACTAGCTTCACGTCTACTTCCTGGGTTTCTTCTCCGTGACAGATGACAGATGTGACAGCTACCATACGATGAGACCATTACAGATATAGATAGACCCTAGATACCGCAAGTATCACGATGACGATGTGTAGAATTATTAATTACCAACATGTGTACGTAGAGCTAAATAGCCTAATTGAAATGCTGCTATACTCCATTTACAATAGCATTAGAAAAAAGAGGCTCATAGAAGCAGGAATACAAAACATTTTATTACAAAGATAAGTAAAAACAATTTTAATTAAACTTATTTAAGCATAATTTTGATAAATAGATCTAAGATAGTACTAAATATGGACGTATAATAATATAAACAGAATAAAAGTACTTAAAAGATTAGGTAACATTTTAAATTTGGTAGATTTACAGTGAAACAAATAACGTTCCGGGTATTGACATCCCTGCTTCTGTTAGGTTTTTAGCATTGACACTGAATTTTAAATTGGAATTAATTATACAATTAAATGAAAGCCACATATTATTAGAAGACAAATTATTAAAATGGTTACAAATACACGCTACAGCTACTGTACAAATAGATTATAATAAATTCGGTGTCTATCGTAACTTTAACATGTTTATTCTACTTTGGTTACAAAGTGTGCATTAAAAAGAACTTTTTTAAACTTCTGTCTAATGCTATTGTAAATGAAGTATCTGTAGGTTTAGATACAAACGAATAGCATTACATTTGGCAAATAGTTGCATTAGTTTGACATAATGAATGTAACAATTGACAGACTGTGGATTTTTTTGTTCTGGCAGAAATAAACTCAATTGTTTGGAGAATGAAGTAAAGTGAAATAACTCACTTTTATTGGACACACAAAAATGTTACAACTCGCTGGCCATTTCATTATCGAGAGAGCAATGTTACCAAGCTTAACGTATTACAAAGTTGCCAGTAATGAAAAAAAGGGAATGCAAAGATAACGTCAGAAAGAAAAGTATGTATGTTAGAAAGAGACAAAGACATACTGCGTTGATTTCTACAAAAGAGAGGTCAGGTCAATTTGAGATGAACTGCCAATGATGCTAATGATGCTAGCATAGATGTGATGGCATCATTTGTTACATTGTACCCTAGTTTAGGGAGGATCAGATAATGCCTGTAACCTAAAGGACATGTTTCATTTTGGGCCCAGTCTATGTACACCACTTCAAAAAAAAGAGAAAATTCCGTAGAATCCGGGAAAAATACAGATAATTCATGTAAATGTATACTTTTGTAGTAGTAAATTGATATTAAATAATTATTTTTATGGATTTTCAACATGGCGTCACTCAGATTTAGCTACTCTATAAAACATAGATCGATCATCGATCATAGAAAGAGAACTGTCAGCTGTCAGTGTCACAACAGTGTCACTTTCGTCTCGTTTTGTTTCTAGTTTCTAGAGCTCTTTTTAACAACCTCATTTTCGTTTGTTGAATTTAACACCGTTTCTTTCCCATCTGTTTAACTGGCTATTCACAAATCGATGCAGAAAATCCGAAATACAAATGTCAAATGTCATTAATCAATCAAAATGACAGTTTACCGCCATGACTGCTTTTTTGTTGTGGGTTGCAATTGCAAGTGCAATTTTGTTGTGTTTTACCTGCTCACAAAGCCATTTTAAAGTAATTGGACAGTTGAGAACTATTTAAAATGTGTTTTCCTATTTTTAAGTATGGTGTACAAGGACTGGGCCCAGGCTACATACATTTTGAAACAACTGCTTTCTAATATTTTATTTATCTGCATATTAATACAAACTGCTGAACGTAAGCCTACCCTAGAGATCGCCAACTAACGCGATCTGGGGTAGTCTGCATCTATCCCCCGCCAGTCCCCTTCTTAAATCGTCGGTCTATCGTGCATCCCGCACTTCGCTTGCTAAACACAGACTCCACTCTAAAATGTGTCTTCTCCATCTACCGCCTGTCTGTCTGTAGATATGGCCAGCCCACTTCCATTTCAGTGTGGTTTTACGCGGAATATGACTTTAGTTTTAGTTGAGATGTATTTTATTAAATTGAAAAGACTATAGATATGACATAATATGGTGATATGGTGTTTGTAGTAGTAATAAATACCTACATAATCAAAGTTATTAGTTTGTAGCGGTAGTTTGTAATAATGGATGGTTACATTATCGCAGTAGGTGTAACACCTGTTAAGATAAATGTACGGTGGGAAAAAAAAAAAAAAAAAATTCATTAGGTTGTTTGCTCATTCTTCTCCATAGGAACCTTTTTTTTATTATCAAATAGGCTTGCGTTTGACCGCAATTCACCTGATTTTAAGTGATGATGCGACCTAAGTTGGAACACGCTTGCCTAGGATAAACTGATTCACTCGTGCCTTGAAGATACCCAGATTATACTTATCAGGGAAGAGAGAGGCGGGCAGCAAATTGCACAGTCTGGCAGTTCGTACAATAAATGTGGAATCAAAGCGCTTGGTTCGAGACCGTGGAACTTCAACCATATAGCGGCGACGCTTCGCCGTATCTCTGGTCGTCCGATGATGGAATGGGGATGGGGGAATTAAATTGTGCAATTCCAAAGCACATTTTCCGAAATGTACCCGATAAAACACCGATAGGCTAGCAACGGTGCGGCGATGTTCAAGACTCTGGAGCTTAACCCTAACCAGGGAGCTAACCTATTGTTTGTACGAGTAACAAGCTTTAACTTTCTGACTGACTGTCTCCTTGACAATTCAGAAGTGCCTGCCTGTAAACTAGGGTTTTTTAAAGTGGGGTCCACGGACCCCTTGAGGGTCCATAGCATGTGTATCAGGGCTCCGCAGTTGGTCAGTTAATTCTTAACATATGTATTTATTAGGAAACTGTGTAGAAAACTCAGTATTTATCGGGCAAGCAACAAACTCGACGCGACGACGAATTCGTGTCGTCAATAAAAGTGATTTATTGTAATATAAATACAGCTTGTTTTCATTTCCTAAAATATTTTTTTGAAAGGGGTTCGTGGAATTGTCTAAATTATGAAAGTGGTCCGTGACTGCAAAAAGTTTAAGAGAATGTTTAAGATTGGTTTATTTGAAATAAATGGTTAAGCCCGTCACATACGTAGCTATAATATATATTATAGCTAGCCACGACACATGGTAGCTATAATATAATAATATATTTTTGCCCTTATTACATCTGCGATCGTTGTTTGTTTCACATTTTTGAAATTTATATTAATATGCTTTGCTATATCTGTCCATATATTTTGGTGACGTAGTAAAAATATATATTATAGCTGATCGTAATATGCCTTGATTATTGCTACGTCTGACGTATATTAATATATGTTATAGTTACATCTGACGTATTTTAATATATATTATAGCTACGTCTGTGACGGGCTTTATGGGTTTGAGTTTTTTACATAATAGAGCAGCTGGAAATTGGTATGCTAACTAAATTGACTCTGGAAATTGGCCTAGATTAACGTCGATTGAAAACCTCGTTATGGTTTTTGATTTTGTTGAAAGCTTGTTTTAGGGTGAGCGAGAATACGTGAGTGATTTTACTAATAAATTAAACTGTGTATTGCTGTGTGTGTAACTGTGTTGTTTTGTGTGTGTGTGTGCTATGTGTGGTGCGTGTTGACTCGTCTTTTCAGGACTTGCAGTGGTTGGGATTGTGTGACGGGTTTAACCATGAAAAACAAAAAAAAAGCTTATATGAGATACAGAAGGGACTATGATACCAAAAAGAGGTACAATATTAAAAAAAATATCAAGCAAAATTGCTATCCAATTCATAAAAATATTCCGCCGAATACATAATTATAATATCCCTTCCAATGTTTTGTATATGGTCTAAAAAATATCCCTACCTATTCCAGCAGGTACGTACATTTAATTACTGGAATTGGTAGGTTTTGGTCAGCATCAGAATCTTACATTCTTAAAAAAGATCGTCTATCTCCCCAAAAGCTACTAAAATAAATCTCACATTCACACATAAACTAAAAGCTCACAAAAATAAATAAACCAAAATATTTTAAAATGCACGCCACTGCATCCCTGGTTTCGTTTTAAAATTCAAGACAATGTTCTAAACATTTCGGAACCGGATCCAGAATTACTTTCCGGAATAAATATTTTGCAGTTTATTCCGACGCATGCTATGATCTTTTGGCAGTGGTTTTGAATTCTGATGTGTGTGTCCTTATTGTTTTTATAGGTCTTTAGAACCATTTTACTATTTTCAGATTTTGGACAATCTATCAAGAAATCGATTAAATCGTTGGCTTGTATTTGTATGGTATTGACGAAATGTATAATTATTTATTATTTTTAAATTTTTGATGTAATTATTATTTAAAATTCAAATGTAATTATTTTATTGTATATTCTGTAATTGTGTAATGTAAATTCAGATACAATTTTCTTGTTAATGAATAAATGACTAATGACTAATGTCGACTACCAATTAGTCATTAAAAATGTCTTTTTATTTTCCTTACCGGCGACTTTTATTTTAAACTACGGATCTTGTTCCTCGCTTACTCGCTGACTTTGTGCTACACTTAAAGGTGAACGATGTCATGATGAATAACACACCAGTAATTTATTTTAATGATTATATATAATCAATGTCATTATTGTTTTTAGATTTAAACAGAAACTACAAGTTCTACAGTTTTCAGGACTATTGTTAAGATATCAATAAAAAAATTGCAATAATGTACTGCATATTGCATGCTTGTACGTGACTTTTATTGAGTGAGGCAAAGTTCTATAGAGTGTCTGGCATTATCTTTTACATTCGAATAAAAACTTACATTACATAGATATAAAGATCATAATTTCTCAAAATTGCAACTTAAAAGGTATGTAGTAGGTAAAAATAAGTTACGGTTGTCGGTTGTCTTACGGTAAGACAGACTGTTATCAAAAGTGTCCAGTTTGGAGCCCTATGAGTACGAATCCCTAAAACCAAGCATTCTCTAACAATGAATTCGCAGCACCAATCACATTTTCAGGACTGAGTTTCATTATACTACTACTACCCACCTACCTTTGGTATTCAATCTTCGTAACAAACTAAAAGCACTGTTCAGAACCGACAACGCCTGACCAAAATGTCATAGCAACCCAAAGGACCTTAATTAGTTGCCACCTTGTCTGTCAAAGGAACAACATATTACCTATGTACTATTGTTTTTTACAACCACCGACATCATATGCTAATTATGTACATCGTCACAAAAAGTTTTGTCAAATCATTCTACATTACATCGCTTAACGGAACACAGTCATTTTTATTTAAATACTCCTGATATTCCCAAACATGCACATTTCCCTTAAAAACAATACAGACATAAAGTGTTAACCCTGTAACGTGCACCGCATCTAAGAAGCAAACTAAATTACGTGTCACAAAGCCCTCGCGATGTGGACCAACAAACAACTCCGTTAATAGCGCAACAAAACAAAATTGTACAACACTACGTTTCCAAGAACCTTGAATACACATCACTAAAGCTTGGAGTGCGAAACAGGAGATAATTTAAGTGCATTCAGTTTTGCTTGCTTCTGTGAACAAGAACTTGACTAGACTGACGACTGTAAACGAAAATATGAGATATGTTGAGGGATATAATGTCGGTTTTCTAATAACAAACGTTTTCTAATTACTGTATTTTGGTTTAAAGACTATGGGTGTCGGTGTAATGCACATGAGAAATTTGTTTCTTTATTTGGAATAGTAGCGCATTCTGGTATTGCAGGTTACCTCTCGTTGTGGCGTTCTGGGTTCCTTTGTTCAACAGTGGACGTCTTCCGGCTGATGATGATGCATCTCGTAAAGATGTAATTTTTTTGAAAAGGTTCGTATTTTTTCGACGAAGAAACTTGTTTCTGAATTGGACCTATATCGTCGGTAGTGTTAGGGTAGTCCTTTAAAGTGATTTAAAATAAGATGCACAGCTATCATCTGTTTTCAGACCACACAAGGATCATACACTTCTTCTGGAAACTGACTAACCACAAAATATCAGTGCCCTTATCCCTAACCCCAAAATTTCATCTACTTTTATTACTTATTGAATACAATATGTCTAGACTATTACAAACACGGACGGACGGTACAAAGGCGGACTTAATGCCTTAGGCATTCTCTACCAGTCAACCAAGGGTGGTGAAGAGATAACAAGGCAGGTGCATTGCAAAAAGTAATATTTAAAAAGTGAAAAAAGATATATTTATATATATATAAAAACTACACATACATAATAATATTATGGAATATATATACCCCGAAATACACAATACATACTCATAATAAATATATATATATATATATATTATATTAATAAAAGAAAAGAGGTTTATGAGACGACTCTGCTCATTTGTGCTGAAAATAAATTCGCAATTTCCGTAA
The DNA here is from genome assembly GCA_947361185.1 of Charanyca ferruginea. NCBI lineage: Eukaryota > Metazoa > Arthropoda > Insecta > Lepidoptera > Noctuidae > Charanyca > Charanyca ferruginea. The sequence goes on along the minus strand of OX376069.1, from coordinate 22,871,748 downwards.
AGTATATAACATTGACGTAAATTTGACCAGTTTGATCGTTTCTCACACGATATTTAATTTAGTTTGAATAACACTTCCCACTATCCAATAGCTGGTGTTGATCTTGGTCAGAGGTTAAGCATTGTGGTCTAACGTGGCAATGTCGCCAGTTTCTTGGGTACATTCACCGTTGAATCCCAGGAGGAGTTTGTTACCTTAATGTATTTGTTTTTTGGTTTAATAGTCATAGATGGTTCTTTTTTATTATTCGAGTACATACATATTTTTGAATGTTTTGTTTATATTAATGGTCATATTCATCATCATTATGTCAACCTTTACCGCCCAATCCGTAATCACCATACTTGGCCGATGCATGTTGACAATCGCAGTAGGTGTTATGGTACTCAGAAGGACGCTGCTGCCCATCCTCTGGTCAATATTCCTCTGTCGCCTTCTATGACACCCACAGATAGAAATGAGAAATGGTCATACTAATAATTGTTCTATCTAATATTAAACCAAAATGCTACAAGACAGTCTTATATCGACATTCTATTCGGAAATCGACTGAAATCGAATAGTTTTACGCTAGCGAGATCGTGATAGGCCTACCGTTCTTTTAATAGCGATTGGGCAGTGTAGTGTGTGACATTTCAAATCAAAGCGATTCCAGTTTTGGTGTAGGTACTTGTTCTGGAAGTCTTGAGGTTTTTTTCGTATGTTGACCGACTCTTCTTAAAACATCAGCATTACCAATATCCAGTTATGGTACCTACTGGTAAAATTGCATGCATTTAAGCGGAGATTGCGTATTAATTTTGACGTGATTGTCAGTTTAAAATCTGCAAAAGTCGCTTGTTAGCGCCTTAATAAAATCGGAGCTTTGATTTCTAGTAATTAAGAGTGTTTGAGTGGTCGAAATTCATACGACATATTTTTTAGGGTTCTGGACCTCAAAAGGAAAATAACGGAACGCTTAAAGGATCACTTCGCTGTCCGTCTGTCTGTCAAGACCCTTTATCCCGAGAACGCGTACAGGTATCGAGTTGAAATATTAACCATATACTTAGGTCTACGGTCCCTTGAAGCTGTGAAAACAAAACTTCTAAACTAACGTGAAAAAAAGATTCGGCCGTTTATGTCGCAAAAAACGTACACACTCTCAAGGGAATCAAAATTTATAGGGTACTTTCCGTTGACCTAGAACTACAAAATTTGGCAAGTAATATCGTCTTATACCATAAATACAGGAAAAAGTCTGAAAACTAATATATTTTAATTAAATAAAAAAAATACATTCTTTATTTATAACGACCTTTTCCGCGATTTGGTCCGTGTGAATGTCGATTATCGCGGATGTAGACGAAGTCTCGGATTAATAAGTACCCTATGTGCTTTCCCAGTGTTTAAGCTATTTTTAACCAAGTTTCATCAAAATCGGTTCAGCCGTTTCATCGTGGAAGCGTAACAGACAGAGTTATTTTCGTCATGTATAATAAGAGCTCAACTGTTAAATAGGAGACAAATAGTTAGACAATGTCAAGCGATCAATAATGGGCGTCTGGACAGACGAAGGGATATTAGTATGGTACCTACAAATTTGTACGAAACCCTCGGTCAGCGAGTCCGACTCGGACTTGTTCGGTTTTTTTTGATAATATATTTTAGCTTTCTGTACTTATCCTCCATACAGCGTATAACTACGCCAAATTCCCAGACTCGTACAAAATTCTTAAAAAGGAGTACAAACGTATTAATATCATAACCTTCTCCTTCCTCTTCTTCTTCTCTTCTTTTTTTCTTCTTCCATTCCGTCTTGTCATCCGTCATGCTATCACGGACTCATTTTATTTGTTTATTAATTTATTTATAACTAGCTTTTGTCGTCATTTTCGGTTATCGAGGAAACAGAAGAAGTCGCGAATTAAAAAGTAGCGTATGTCCTCTTCCAGGGTTTAAGCCATGTTCGAACCAAATAACATCAACATCGGTTCAACCGTTTTGTTGTGAACACTTGTTGTGAACATGACGTAACAGACAGAATTACTTTCGCATTTATAATATTTGTTTGGAAGTATGAATTATTCTATTCTTTGTTAAAACTAACAGGAAATTATGAAATTATTTCTTTACTTAACCTTTTAGCGCCTTGTATGTTTTAGCTTTCTACTTACTACGCTAAACATGATTTGGTTAGCTAAAGGTGGATGTACATTATGATGTGTAACTTTACTGTTGAGGTTTAAATAATTATAACTTAAGAGGCTGACAAGACCAGAATACTCCCAAGTATTCTGGTCTTGCCAGCCTCTTAAGCCAATGCTTATGTCAAAAATGTTTTTAATCAAATCCATTAGGTTTGTCTGTTTTGACTGCCTCATCAGAATTGAATTTTTTTCCCAGTAAAAAGTTGTCCAAATTTCGGAAAAAGTGGTAATCGGTTGGGGCAAGATCTGGAGAGTATGGTGGGTGATGAATTCTTCGTTATTCACTTGAGTATCTGGTCGTCCACGGGGCTCATTTTGTAAATCGAAATTTCCAAAATGGAAACGTTGAAACCAAAACGCACCATTCGTTCGTTAGCTGTGCCTGGCCTGTTCACGTCCTTCGAGCCGTTTCTGCTGCACTCATTTTATTCTCTTTGGCTGCACTGGTGCCACGGTGGAACTCATATTCGTAAATACCGCGAATATTTAATTTCTCCATTGTTGCTATTATAGCAATTTTCAAGTTTAAACAAATGACGTGAAAACAAACGAAACGCGAATTTTAAAACAATTTTCTATAATCTTAATTTGAAATAAATTTGAATTTGGACTTTCTAATCAAACACAAGATATTTGATTTCAAATATCGGCAATTTCATACGTAAGAACCTAATATATTTTCGATTACTCAAGTTATTTACGAGTAAATCGATTATGGCTTCATATTTGAGTCACACTTCTCTTTCTATTCTACGTAGATAAGTGAACACGCTTCAGCTGTTGTCTGCGTCTTAAACCCTAAAAGATTAATAAAAGCGTTTGAGAAAAAAAGGTTGTCTCGTCTTGACTTGTTCAAACATTACATGAGACATTACAAAAAGAAATCAGATGCTTTTAGGAGAAATTTTATACTATTTTACTTTTCTACTAGGTATACACTCTAGTTTGGAATCGCCAATACAATGGGCAAAAATCGTAATCAAGGCGTGTTCTTTTTACCCGACTGCCGGAGGAGAGTTATGGTTTTATAATGAAAAAATGTTTTGTTCTATGGGGGTGGCCTATGTTCAACAGTGGACGTCTTCCGGCTGATGATGATGATGATGATGAGCTGAAAAAATGTAGATTCTTTCCTGATAAAAAAAATAAAATGTAATGGTTATGTATACGTAATGTAATGGGTAAAACCATACATAAATTAGTTTAATTTACGTATTTATTAATAATTTGATTGACGTTTGTAGGAAGTTATTATTTGTCAAAACGTTTTATTCCTCCAAGATTGGGACAACCTAATTAAAAAAAAAATGGAAAAATAAATTATACATTTTCAAGACTATACATAGGTACCTACATAGTCCGTGTGGTGTCGGATGTAAAGAATAGTACCATCCCATATCTTCCCGTGGGTTTCGTAAAAGGCGACTAAGGGACTTACCAGAGAATGGGCAGCAGCGTTCTCTGTGCTTTTGTAACAACCATACTACGATCGCCAACCCGCCTGCCAAGCGTGGCGATTATGGCAAAACCCCCCCCTTGGGGAGGCCTATGCCCAGCAGTGGACATCTTTCGGTTGAAATGATGACATAGGTACCTACTACCTGCAGTGTCTTAATTAAACTTACTTTCAACATTTGCGTGGCTAATATTAAGGTATACTGTACAAGAGACAGAAATGTTGAGAATATTTATAATTGAAAACCTACTTTCTAAAAAATTAAGATCTATTCTATTCCATTATCAAAAACTCAGTAAGATGATACTATAATAGACTTTTCTTCTAATTCTTTTGGGCAGAATAAGTTTTATCCCCATCAATCACAAGTGCTCATTTGTGTGATGAGCACTAGTGATTGCCTTGTGTCTGGTTGTGGTTTATCTATACATTATATGCATCTATTTGTCGTATTCGGTCAATAGTACGAACATGGAACGACGAATCGGAGGCCCGCCATTATCGAGAACACGTGATCTACCACCACTACTTTTGGCGCGCTTCTACAGAGTCGTGATGTTTTGAGCCCACAGCGAGCAGGACATTCACAATTCAGTGTCTGATCGCATCGGAGCTAAGACGTCCCGGAACTGTACCTACTCGATTCGTTGTGTTTAAGTGTTGCTATGTCTATTTAGTGTTTCTTTGCTAAATTGTGTTTTTAATAAACACCGTGTATTGTTCCCTATACCCAGTGTGTTTGCATTGCATGAAACCCAACTTCTGCCCACATGATGACCGAATCTAACGGACTAAATCCTGAGGATCCGACATATTTATATATCTGTGTATGTATGTTAGCTATCTGACACCTGGATCTGCCTAGTTTGGGGTCAAATGCCAGTGCGTGAAATTTCCCCATAAAATAGTATTATCATTATTATAATATTATCAATAACAATGTGCAAACACCATTATAGGAAAACAAGACGGAATTTCTGTCGAGGTGGCACCCCGTGTGCTTCACTGACTAATTAGTTTGTGGCACCGCTCGCTGTACTGCGCTCCGGTCGGCGCGCTACGGAACCCAATTTTAAAATACGGTACGTGTAATATAATAAGTTGATGTTTTAATTTTATTTTCAGTGACAATGTGTTATTTTTTTAAGTGTGGTGTTAAATGATATTTTATTTTCAAACAACTTAACCGAATTAAATATAAAAAAATGATATTTTATATTTATTGTGAAAGTATTATTTTAAGGAATTATTTCTATCATTTCCCTAGAACAGTATACATATTTGTACTACGAAACGCTTTCCTCCGAAACACTGTTCCTTATCTCGTCTCTCGTCGAAAGTGCTCTCGAAACTATTTTTAGTTCTCGCTACGCGTAGATACGCACTCACACGCACGTATTTGTACAGTCTATTATTTTGGTAGTAGTATAGGTAATTAAATAATTTCGTTTGTATGGAGTGTCGTAGGTATACCCTAGTGTATAGCCCTTATAAAGTCAGGTGTAATAAAAATAATATTAAAAAGAATTAAGAAGTGTGCTGTGTGTCTAAATTATATTACTAGCTTTTATTAAAACTAAAATCTAAAATATACGTCACTCTGGGGATACGTTAGCTACCTATTGGTGAAATATTTTTTGAAGTCGGTTGATTACTTAGATAACACTTGGTTGTGATTGTGATTGTAACTTTATAATTGCAAACAAAACTAAACTTTGTAGTCTTACGCAAAGAATAATTTAAAAATCAGTAAACTGATTTCTTTTACAGCTAACAAATCATCATCTACCGATCCTTTTCCCAACAATTTTCGGGGCAGCTTCCAGACTAAAATGCAGCTCATAAATACCAGTACTTGACATAAAACAACTGCTTATCTGACCTTCACAAGTTCACCATTACTTTGTTGAGTTAAGTGAAGTAATGGATCTTTGATCTTTTTTCAGTCTATTTTGGTAGTCAGTAGACTAACAAAGGAGTGTCGTGTTATACAGTAACTGGGTTGTGGAAGTCAGCAATGTTAAATTGTAAGTTAATTGTAATTGTCGCGGTAAAATCTGGGTATTCCGTAACTCGATGAAAACTATGGTAGCGCCACTAGGTGGGAACAATAGGTAAAACTAATTATATTTACGTAACTATTTTCAACCGACTTCAAAAAAGGAGGAGGTTATCAATTCGTCTGTATTTTTTTTTTTTTTTTTTTTTTTATGTTTGTTACTTGATTTCTCTGGACTGGGTGAACCGATTTTAATGAATCTTTTTTTATTTGGAAGCCAGTGCTTCCCGTGTGGTCCCATTTTAATTTGGTCCAGTTCTGACCATGGCATCCATGAGAAAACCGTATAAGTCTTAAATTTGCATTAAGTATGTGCGCGATTTGTTACGCGATTTCTCAGGCAAACGTAAACCGATTTTGAAAATTCTTATTTTTATAGATACGGTACGCTTCAGGGGTGGTCCCATATATATTTAATCGAAATTGATTCAGCACTTTTTAAAAATTCAACAAATACCCAAAAATTTTACATAGACGACGTTTTAGTTTCATCAATCTTTGTAATAGTTAACTTTCAATCTCTTCTTAATAGATTTGAATGAGAAGGAGGTACTAAAAAGCGGAAAATAAAAAGCTTTTTCAAAAAAGACAACCGCCTTCAAAAAGTGAAAAATAACTTTAGCACAGAACACACATTGACTTTAGTTTCGGAAGTCGGTGGCAATACAAAACAACAAACAGAACAAAGCCACTGAATTTCGAAACTAAAGTCAATGTGTGTTCTGTGCTAAAGTTATTTTTCACTTTTTGAAGGCGGTTGTCTTTTTTGTAAAAAGCTTTTTAGCACATACCAACTACTTTTCAGTTCATTTCAGCCGAAAGACGTCCACTGCTGGACATAGGCCTCCCCAAGGGGGGGTTTTGCCATAATCGCCACGCTTGTCAGGCGGATTGGCGATCGCAGTATGGTTGTTACAAAGGCACAGAGAACGTTGCTGCCCATTCTCTGGTGAGTCCCTTAGTCGCCTCTTACGACACCCACGGTCAACTTCAGGTAAGTAAAATCGGAAATGCGACGCAGGATTCGAATTCACGGGTAATTTTTTACAGCATTGCACTGCAGACCAGTCGCTCCATGTAAAACATGGAAGCCGACCCCAACATAGTTGGGATAAGGCCAGGCAGACGATGATGATGATCTCTGATTTATTTTTTGCGACTTTAATCTTATAGTTAATCTTATAGGTATTGATGAATTCAATGACCCCTTTTCAGTAGGTCGATTCTGTAAAATTCAAACAACAACTCGCATCTCACATCGCTATTCACTCTCACTTCGCATAAGGTTCAAAATGGCCTCGATATATTTGACACTTTGAATCGGGTTCGAGTGCGAAGTGAGTGTCGAAGTGACGGGGAAGATACCTTACAGAATGCCACTTCTTACGTCATCTCATACTTTATCTGTAAAAATCTGGCTGTGAATTTAGTTCAACTCGCTGACACGCTCGCAAGGGTGGCGCTAGTGTAAATTCGAATTATCAACCGAGTTTTTAGAATAAAGAAACCAATAAAGAAACTCACAGCGAATTCAGATTCGAAGTTTAGAATGAGGTTTTACAGAATCACAGTCCAGGTAAGCTTGTATAATATTCCTTGTTAAAAAAACCTAATCTCAGAACCATAAATTTCTCCAAGTCGCATAAGTACCTACCCACTAGATAGGGTAAAATTCATAGGTAATAAATCTAGAATGTTCTCCCCACAAATAATATTCATGCGACCGTAATTCTCGAATAACATTGTTTTAACACCAAAAACCTTGAAGTTTTTAACGGTTATAATATGAGTAATTAACGACGTAACTGTAATAAAATCTGCCTATAAATGAATTTGTAGCATATAAGAGTTTTATACCTCAAGGGAAGGTTTTTAAGGAGCCGCCATTATGATTGTCATAAAAGTTGGGTTTCACGAATGATTTTGTCCGTGTTCAAGTTATATTAAGTCTTCAGCCTGAAAACGACCACTGCTGAACAAAGGCCTCCCCCATAAGGGGGGGGGGGTGCCATAATCCCCACGCTTGGCAGGTGTCTTGGGGATCACAGTGAAGTTGTTAAGTACATGGAAGCCGCTGTTGCCCGACTTCCGGATTTTCCCTTAGTCGCCTTTGACGACACCCTCGGGATGAAATGGGGGGGTGCTATTCTAGCCCCGGACTCCCTACGGGTAAGTATTCTATTTCTTTTTGTCTATTTCTTCATCATCAGCCGAAAGACGTCCACTGTTGAACGTAGGCCTCCCATAGAACGCCACAACGAGCGACACTATCTTTGTCTATTTAAATCCAACTATTTTGTATGAATGCATTTTATTAAGGAGTTAATCCGCTTTTAAGTTAAGACCTTTAATAATAATAACATACTCTGAATAAAAATCAACGGTCACACTGGTACATAAGCTCCCCGACCCTTGCTCGTGCCAGCCCGCGCTCTGAGCCTGTAGTTTTTAAATTCGTCCTTAAATATTCGAGATCCGATCTAGCCTGTCCCTTTGCTGCCTTCTCCCAGCGAAAAGCCGAGACCCGCACCCTGCAAGGGATGCCTCTAGTGTGTAGTCGCTTAGTTTAGTGTAAAAGTGTTTTGCCCCGTCTGGAGGCCTTAAATTCATTTTTAAGGCACCACTGGAGAGTCCGGGTAAGCAGCTGACAACCTCCTAGTTTGCCCAGCCCTATCGAATAAATATGGTACTTAAATGTACTTACTTGAAGCTACCAACATTGAAACTTCTTTAATATGAATATTCCTCGATCTATTCATTCGAATGTCTTGCTGATGGTGATACATGTCTTGGATCATTCGCATCCCTTCAAAACGGTTGAGCTAAATGTTGCCGATCCGTTCGATATGTTCGTGAACCGGCACCGTCAGTTGGGACGGGTCGTCTTTTAGATACTTCGGTTATTTTAAATTTATTTATTATCTATTACTATATTTGACTTTAGATCTCTTTTAACGTACGACTTTGTTACATTGATCTCACCATGTACCTGTAAATTACCTAGTTTTAATGATTTTAAAAGAGTGTTTATTGAGTTTTTTGCTCGTTCGTCTGCATAGAAACTTACTGTTTGGAACGAACAACTAACTTCAATTTTCTGACTGACTGACTGACTCACTAAATTATTTAAAAAAAAAGTTTGAACTATTCTGAAAATTTCAGCGATGCCAAAAATGATGTAGGTTTCGAGACTCTGAGATCATTGTCCATTATCTCTTCAATAGTGTTTATTGCAGCAATAATAGCACTAACGCAACGTAAACGCTGCGATTTTCCGTTGACATGAACAAATATCCTTAACTCGCCTTTCCTGCTACAACTACCACGGTCGTGGAAAATCACGGAGAATGATGTAGCAAATTCGTTCAAGTCACACATTGTACATAGGTACATGGCCAGGAACTGCGAATTCTTGACTTTTCTAGGTGATAAAAAGCTAGCTATGTGCTGATTTGAAACAAAACCTATATGGGAATTCATTCATTTACAACTAAATGCCATCGCTCTTTATAACAGCACGGCGCCGACATAGCAAATAATTTGCCATTCAACTTGGGGCTTTATGTCGTGTGCGTTAATTTTTTTTTATAATGACAAGATAAAAATGTTGACGCCTTACGGCTGGCATGTTGACAGCTAACGGTTGGCTTTTACACGGCGATGTCGCACGGGCCGATGCCGTTGCCGTACCCGTACCGTGCCATGCCGTGCCGTGGCGTACTTATTCTTATTAAGTACGCCACGGCACGGCACGGCAATCGCTTATTTTTAATAAGCGATGACCATAAGGAAGCCTTTTCAAAAATTTGTAGGAAGGCTATAAATAGTAGGTACAAACAAGACATACAAGATATTTATTTTGCTAAATCATGAATATACATTAAGGGAAAAGGGAAATCAGGAAAAGTGTTAATCGTGCCTAATCCATAAATTGCAACAATAGTTTGCTGTTTTCTATATTTTCTTCTAAAGAAGCATATTTCGGAACACTAGGTAAGTAATATAATTTTGGAAACGTAGGGATTTTAACAAAAGTATATAATATCTACGACGAACAGACATTCTCTTGCATAATTTCGTAATAGCAAAAGATATTCCAAACGATGTGAACAAAATGAATTAAAATTTAAGATTACTTGTACGGTCAACAAAAAAAAATTAAGAACATAGGATATTTTATTTTAAATTTGAATGGCGCTGTCGTACATATAATTATTTAGGTATGGCGAAAATTGCCGAAACAATTTATACGAGTACATCAATTATAAACATAATATTAGGTCATTACATATGAAATTGCCGCTCGGTATCAAAAAATTAAAAATAACTTTTTTTTAAAGAAATTATATATTTAGTCAATCGAAGTATGCACCATTGTTATCGATACACTTCCGCCATTTTATCGGGAGCTCATTGATCCCTTTGGTAAAAAAATCCTGGGAGCGAGAATCGATGAACTGCTTGAAGGCTGTTTTAACTGCCTCATCAAAATTTAATTTTTTTCCTTGTAAAAAGTAGTCCAAATTTCGGAATAAATGGTAATCGTTTGAGGCAAGATCTGGAGAGTATGGTGGGTGACGCAGAGTTTCCAGTTGCAGCTCCTCTAACTTGGCGACCGTCTGATGTGCAGTATGTGGTCGAGCGTTATCCTGAAGGAGCAATGGGCTAGAGCAATTGACCAGTCTCGGTTGTTTAATGGTGAGCTTTTCCATCATTGTTTGCAACTGTTGACAATACATGTCTGCAGTAATCGTCTGGCCTGAACTCAAGAAGCTGTAGTGGATGACACCAGCACAGGACCACCAAACACTAACTAGAATCTTCTTTTTGGTCAGTTTTCGCTTGGGGCAAGGTTTTGCCAGTTCTCCAGGGTTAAGCCATTGTGATGATCGCTTGCGATTATCGTACACAATCCACTTCTCATCACAAGTGACAATACGATTTAAAATTCCTTCAATATTGTGACGATTGAGCAAGGAGGCGCAGCAACCGACGCGTGTTTGTTGGTGTACTTCAGTTAATTCGTACGGTACCCACTTTTCGAGCTTTTTTACTTTTCCAATTTGACGCAAATGGATAATGATTGTTTTGTCACTTACTCCAAAGGCTGCTGCTATTTCAGAAGTGGTTTGAGATGGATCCGCTTCAACTATCGCCTTTAATTCTTCATTATTCACTTCAGTATTCGGTCGTCCACGAGGCTCGTTTTGTAAATCAAAATTTCCAGAACGGAAACGTTGAAACCAAAAACGCACCGTTCGTTCGTTAGCGGTGCTTGGCCCGTACACGTCGTTAATCCTTCGAGCCGTTTCTGCTGCACTGGTGCCACGGTGGAACTCATATTCGTAAATATCGCGAATTTTAAATTTCTCCATTGTTGTTGCTATATCAATTTTCAAGCCCAAACAAATGACGTGAAAACAAATGAAACACGAATTTTAAAACAATATTCTTTAGTCTTTATTTTGAAATAATTTTGAATTTGGAATTCCTAATCAAACACAAAATATTTGATTTCAAAGTTGCCAGTATTAAGTATCGGCAATTTCATATGTAAGGACCTAATATGTATCCCAATGTGTCTCGGAAAGCATGTGGAGCCCTACTTAGTCCCGGCTGTCATTCGTGGATCTTTGACAGAGAAGCAAGAAAGTCTGACAACCACTTTTACTAAGGGTTAAGGGCTAACACGATAGTGTAACTCAGTAAATGGACAGGCAGTGGCTCCGTGTAAAATACTAATATTTAGCGGTATCTGGGTAGAACGAAAGCCAACGCCAACATGGAAAGGGCTAGGCAGATGATGATTATCCATAATGTAAGAGTAACAACAACCTGTCAAATTGTTTCATTGTGTAAGTTAAGAAGAACCTAAGAGGAGTTATGAATGCCAATAGTAAAAAAAAAGAAAAACACCTTCAAAAACTAAAAAGTGATAAATAACTTTAGCAGGAATACACATTACTTTAGTTTCGGAAGTCGGTGGCGGTGGCTTTGTGTTTGATGTTTTGTATTGAATCAATTTTGGTAAAATTTATACGAGACCATTTCGGAATAAACCCCTTTCGAACAAAAAAAGAATTTTGCAAATCAGTCCGACAAAAAAAATAAACATTCAAATTGATAACGTCCTCCTTTTTGAAGTCAGTTTAAAATAAAAAAAAACAATGGTGCCAATTCTAATGTGCACGTGGTAAACTTATTTTAAGTTATTTATATCTCTTTCTCTCTAATAAAACAAGAAAGAGACAGATCTTAATAAGAGCTATCAGTTAAGGGTGATCTAAAATGTTTATACAATTATAGTTGTCATTGCAGAACGTATTGATTGAAAACATGGATTAGTTTAAGTAAAAACGAATTTGACGTCTCTAACTTAGTTCCTATCTGTCGCGGTCCTTTTCTTCAGCTGCCTGGTAGTAAGAGATGCCAATTGTCTAATTTTAGATTAGTTTATGAACAAGGGAATCGGTGCCATTATATCTGCATTTCAATGAGATTCACATAAAAAAATCTGTAGGTAAGGTGAAAACAATTTTCTAAAAAAAAAATCTCTACGCGTATTTTTCCCAACCCTCCCTACGGTCTCAAGATAGGGTATGTTAACCGTACAAAAGAGGTTCGCCTCCCGAGAGGTAGTAAAATAAAACACAGCGCTTCTGTTAGACTAATTAAACGGTAATTTTATATACAATATAGCCTGACATTTTACCTTGAATCGCGGCAAAGCCTTAAATAACGCGTATATTGTCGTTCAAGTATCATGATACTCTGATGAAAGACGGTTTTAGAGGTGTTGAATTTATAAAGGGTTGAGGTTGGTTTCAGGTATAGTATCCGAGATGTTTGGGATAAAATATTTGGGAGATAAGTCTTGTATAGGACCTACTTAGTTTATAATGTAGCACCTGGTTAGAAACTATTTAGAAGACGAAATGGGAGACTTTTATCATCATCTAGGTAGCTTTTCTCAACTATGTTGGGTTCGACTTTCAATCTGACCTTATGCAGCAGAATACATGAAGCGACTGAATGTCTGGGCTCCACAACCCAGTCACTAGATAACGCGATAACTCTTGGATTGACAGGCTCTCTGGCTACCCATAAGTTAATGATGTTGTGCTTATTGCTCCGAAACAGCGACACACCGGCTTATGCTGAAAACCAGCGCCAATTCCAGCGCCTGAGCGTTGGCCGATTCGCGCGGTGGTGATGCACTATTTTCTACACGGACATTTTATTTTTATTTTTTAGTATCCACTTGTTTTTGTTTTAGACTTTGTACAATGTGTAGTTAATATGTGCGTCGCTTTTGCGAGAGTAAAAGGTTTTTCTTTCTTTCTTTTCAGCCAGGATCAACGGTTTTACTGAGGTACGGAGGGGGCTTGATATGGATCGGATGATCTTCCATTCACGGACCGACTGTGGCAAGTGTAGTTTAAAGCTTGTATACATGCCAATAACCTTGAGCATTTGGCCCGTACTGAATTTGTGGACGAGTGCGGGGGTGATATAGACGCAGTCTTTAATCGAACGCGTTTTTAATTTATTGTAATAAAAATAAAACATATTTGTAAAAAGTAACAAAACCAAAATATTTATTTTCCTTTGTATTGCAAAGCAGTAGATATTTTTTTATTACTCAATTGATAAGAAATTAAGGAGTAAAATGGTTTCATCTCAATGATTTGGAGGCGAATTGACATTTTTTTTTCTTTATTACGTGATACCGATAGAAAAATTGTGGCTAAACCAAATTACGTATCATATCATGTAGATTACTAACAATTTTTCAGATGTAATTTCTCTGTAAATGCCGACGAAAAGTCGCTTCATCTGCATGCTTCTTTCAAGCTTTTTTCGAGAGAGCAGCCTTAACCATGGTCGATCGTTCCGTTCGGTTTTTTTTTTGTTACTAGGTTGTGGAGGTCCGGTAGGCAGTCGCTCCATGTAAAACACTGGTATCCAGCTGCATCCAGTTAGACTGGAAGCCGGCCCCAACATAGTAGGGAAACTAGGCAGATGATGATGATGTTCTTGAATTTAAAGCCCACATAACATATATCATACCCCAGATAACCAGTCTCATTGAAATAGCATCCATATTATAATATTATAAATACGAAATTGAGTTTGTTTTTTTAGTACTTGTTAACCTTTTGACAGACCACTAGGGACACTTGTCCCTAAGCCGATTTTTTGTCTACTGCCCATCATACTCGGATGTCCCTATTTTGTCCATCGTCATAATGCACTCCTAATATATCCATTTCTTTCTATCACATGATGTTTTAATCGGTTTTCTCTATTCTACTCGAATCTTCATACATTTCTTTATGCTTTAAATACGACAATAGTCCGACAATGGTTCATTCCGATTAAATAAATAATGTCAATTTTTAGTAGTGTACTTCTACAGAACCGATATTGATGAAATTAGGTACAGAATAAGCTACTTTATTGTCACCGACTTCGTCTGCATTAGTGATAATCGACATTCACGTGGACGAAGTCACGGTAAAGATATCTAACAGTATTGTGACTTGGCCCTGTCTTTGAAATAATTACCTACAGCCGCGCGCTACTTAATCACGCGAGAGGGCTGCCCGTCAGTATTTTAATTTCATCAACCTATTTATGTTTCTTCTTAATTTTGTGAGTAATTATAACATGTTTTTTTGTTTTAAAAAATGAAATAGGTACCTACGTATTTCATTCACATCGAATTTAATTTTTATAAATAAAAATACATTTTGTGTTATTGAGTAGCGCATTCGATACTCTTTGTATACTAACTCGAGGCGCGCGTAGGCATGACTCGTGTTTCGACCGTTTGTATGAAGATATAATACTGTTAGATATCTTTACCGTGACGAATACGCGCAAAGCTAGTCTAAAATAAATTAATTGATAACAAAACAGCAAAGGCGAACTTCAAAGAATTATTAAGTAGGTATTAACTTTTTGATATTCCAAAATTGACAGCAGCGCAGTCTGTGGTGTCCCATTTTGTTAAAATTCCCAAAAATACTTTGTAAGTATCTAATTATTCATTTCAGAAACTTTCTAGCTGAACAAACAGATTGTCTTACTGAAGTTCTTTTTCTGATTAGAGTTGGGATTCGTTATTGATATTATTTTATTGGTTTCGGCTTTCGGCCTTACTGTGACATTTACTGTGTAGTGATTTCGGTCGAATTTGGCTTCAATTACATTATTCGTGGTCTATAATTAAATTATAGACCGAAAAACCAAAGAAAAAAAAAATTTTCTTTCGTTTTTTAAACATAAGACTTTAGGTCCTGAAGGGACACCTGAAGGTCAATTCTACTAAAACGTTCAAAATCTAGTGGCAATGCCATCTCAGTGACAATCAATGTCAAGATCTTGTCAAATTGTCAAAGCTTTGATTGAGATTTGAATGCAAACGTTTCTAGAAGGCTTCCTGTTTAACGACCAAATATAAAGTCTATCACTTTATTTTATAGTCGTCTATTAGGTTTCGGACTTATAGTTTTTAAATACAAAATGGTATGCCGAAACCTATAGCTACTGGTTTACCGATAATATTCCTACCCGGTATTGGGTTTCGGCCCAAAGAAAAATACAGATTCCTATAGAAAAGTTTTAATAAAGCGAATATTAATTTTGGTTTTATTATATTGCTAATTAGTTATGTTCGATAGTCAATATTAATTAAGTTGTACTGTTAACCCTTTTAATATGTGAAAGAAAGTTGTATTTTTGTTTCCGAATTTAAACATTGTGAAGATCAAAGTTTGCAGTTACATTGTGGCGTTCAGGACTTGAAATTTCTTCTCCGGTATATTAAGCTGATGATTATGTTGGCATCGTGGAAGCCTTATAGTGGCGAAGACTCCATACAACTCGATTCCTACTGGCTTCCCATTGGTGGTTGGAAACAACAGCTAAAGCTCTCACGATCATCATCATCAGCCAAAAGTCGTCCACTGTTGAACAAAGTCATCCAAAGGACGCTACAACGACGGGCAACCTGCCGCTTGCACCCAATCGGTTACTCACGACCTTGACGACAACTGGAAAATAGCACAATCAATAGTACCTAACTGTATATCTCTTAATCTTTTTTTATTAGGTTCTGTTCGGTGAAACTTTAAAAAAGCTTTTTACAAAAAAGACAACCGCCTTCAAAAACTAAAAAGTGAAAAATAACTTTAGCACAGAACACACATTGACTTTAGTTTCGAAATTCAGTGGCTTTGTTCTGTTTGTTGTTTTGAATTGCCACCGACTTCTGAAACTAAAGTCAATGTGTGTTCTGTGCTAAAGTTATTTTTCACTTTTTAGTTTTTGAAGGCGGTTGTCTTTTTTGTAAAAAGCTTTTTATTTTCCGCTTTTTAGTACCTCCTTCTTATCCAAATCTATTAAGAAGAGTATGAAAGTTAACTACTACAAAGATTGATGAAGCTAAAACGACAACTATGTAAAATTTTTGGGTATTTGTTGATTGTTCAAAAAGTGCTGAACCAATTTCGATAAAATTTATATGGGACCACCCCTGAAGCATACCCTATCCGTAGAAAGAAGAATTTTCAAAATCGGTTTACGTTTGCCGGAGTAATCGCGTAACAAATCGCGCACATACTTAATGTAAATTTAAGACTTATACGGTTTTCTCATGGATGCCATTGTCAGAACCGGACCAAAATAAAACGGAACCACACGGGAAGCACTAGCTTTCAAACATAAAAAGAATCATCAAAATCGGTTCACCCAGTCCAAAGAAATCAGGTAACAAACATAAAAAAAAAAAAAAACAGACGAATTAATAACCTCCTCCCTTTTTGAAGTCGGTTGAAAATAGGTATAGTCTTTAACTTCAATTTTTTCTCTCTCTGTATGTTACAACAACGTTTCGTGTGCATGCAGAGTTTACAAAGTGATTGTAACACTTTATTCTGATTTGTTGCATAAGTTTCATTGACAACCGTTTAGTTGGTAAATAAATAAAATCTGATGACTATTATTACATTATTCGACTTTAGTCTTTGTTTATACTAAACCTTAAAAGTGGTCATTGTATTTATCAATATGAACAATTATTACTATTCCAAAAAACCCCGAAATCAGCTGATCATATTACACAACATATTTTATCGAGTTTATTTTTTAATATCTTTATTAGTGCTAAGATATAGGGACAAAAATTCGTATAACTCAACAATGTGGGTATAGATCACCTAAGTTTTTTTTGTCTCTTCGTACTTTTCTACCGAACACTGAACTTTACATAGATATGCATGCGAACTGTGTTTCTGCCTGTGTCTTTGTGTTTGTGTCTCTGTGTCTGTGTCTCTGTGTTTACACGGAGTTGTAAACGTCGGTATGTGGCTTAACTTACTCATTGGCACAAAAAGTCTATTGTCTGCGTACGCCCTTAATGAAATCAATACCTTTTCAACACGTACCAAACCTAGATAATAATAAATCACACAGATACATAAAATCACGATTTGTATTGTCAAACTGTAAACTAATTTAAACCTTATTTATTGATGTCATTGTGTAAATACAAACGATATTTGCTTATTCATTAATTTCGCGCGTCAATTTCAATCGACACGTAGATGTACCTGTTAAATGGATGGTTGATCAAAGTAATATCAATTGTAATGTATATTGTTAGTCAATGTATAATTAATTTTAATCATGGAACGCTTTAGGTGTCTAATACAAGTATCAAATATAGTGTGAGTATACATCATCATCTTTCTGCCCTTGTCTCGTGTTACAGTACGGCTGACGTATCTTGGCGGTTCTGAAATTAGCTGTTTGGCTGCGCAATGGATCTTTTAGGAACGAAATTTGTCTACTGCGCAGCTTATCGGCTAACTTCAGGACCGCCAAGATACGTCGGCCGTACTATACTTGGGGTCGGCGTAAAAATTTTTTTTTTTCCGTTTCGTTCTGGGCCTGTAGACAAAATCCCCTGTCTGTTTGCGTTAACGCCAACGGAAAAATAAAATTGTATGCAGTTGACATATTTGCATCACGTGACATCGCGTAAGCAAACGTCAACTCCATACAATTTCATTTTCCGTTGGCGTTAACGCTAACTGAAAAGGGATTTTGTCTACAGGCCCTGTCAACTGTCACTGACTGCCTTTTCTTGCATTATTTCTTCTAAGGCGCGCGACAGTCATTATGAGTAATTTCTAAATATATCTTGGACATCATTGACGGTGAAGGAAAAAATCGTGAGGAAACCTGGACTTATAATTGATACAAGTCTGAAATCGCCAATCCGCCTTGAGCGCACGTGGTGATCAATGCTCGTACCTTCTCTGTATGAGAAGAGGCCTTTGCCCTGCAGTGGGACAATAATTATAGGCTGGTATTATTATGAGTAGTCAGAAGTCAAAAAAGTCTGACAGTCAGTCTTACCAAGGGATATTGTGTTACCCGGTACCTGGGTAGTGGAAGTCGTTCCATGTAAAACATCATTACACCATTCAGCTGCATCCTGTTACTCTGGAAGCTGATGACGATTCTTCAAACAATCCATCATTAATTTCTTTGGCCTTCCTCTTCTTATCTATCCATCCACATTTATTTTCATGACTCGATTTTGGTCACATCACATGCGTTTCATCACTATTCCATACATAGTGGATTAAAATTAATTATTATTAAATTTATATTTTTTTCTAAATTTTGCCCGTGACAGTGTCCACCATGAATTTCGGTGTCCTGTCAGTTCACCAAAAATTAATTTCCAAATTTTTTTTTGACGAGCAACGAAACATGATTTGTTATTTCATCATTATACAACAACAAGTTTACCAAATAATTCACATAATAAATATTTAAGTATTTGATAAACTATTTTTTGAAAACGTATTACTTGACAAACAATTAATTTTTCCCTTTTTTTTCATAAAGCAACTTTTGGAATAAAAGGGAACCGTTGTGCTACAAAATTTTGTGACAGAAACGAATCGCTGCAAAACCGACGATTTCAAATATTTATAAAAATGGTAGAAAATTTGACACGGATTAGTTACATCAACCAACGCACATCAAATTTTCTACCATTTTTCGAAGTTACGGCAGAAATAAATACTAACCTACAACAGGGCATGTGACATTATTAACCATTAATTTCAAGACAGAACTTCTCTAACAAAACACTTAATTTTAGCCCTGAAAACGTTATTCATTTACAATTTATTGCTAAATTAAAAGACAATGCCCATTTACTAGAACAATCCTGGCCCACAGTCGATTGAGTTGACAAAGGACCACCTACAAGTGACGTCATAAGTATAAATTCCATACAAAATCTAGGGGCGAATCGCGTTTTGACAGGTCATAAAAAGTACGTCAATTGATTGACGGTGGCTTTATATGATTGTAAATGTGGTTAGTTCCGCTATGCTCTAGTCCCGCTGTGTTCGACTCGAAACATACCTACAAAAAGTTTCGCTATGCACGAAACCATAATCATGGGCAGTGATGAAGAAAACTGTTAGTGTAATATTTAATTTTAACATTTGAAAAGTTTAAAAAGTAAACCTAGTATATAAATATGTTATCTTATTCTAAATGGAGGAGCTCGTGGCTAAGTTAAAGCCGTACAGATCGATCGGTCAAAGGTTAAGGTACGCTAGCCGCGGTCGGTCTGTGGATGGGTTACCATCCCTTTCATACCGAGTTTCCTCCGTGCCTCGGAAAGCACGTAAAGCCGTTGGTCCCGGCTGTTATTTGTAGATCTTTGGCAGTCGTTACGGGTAGTCAGAAGTTAGAAAGTTTGACAACCAGTCTTACCAAGGGGTATCGTGTTACTCAGTAACTGGGTTGTGGAGGTCCGATAGGCAGTCGCTCCATGTAAAACACTGGTATTCAGCTGCATCCGGTTAGACTGGAAGCCGACCCCAATATAGTTGGGAAAAGGCTAGGCAGATGATGATTCTAAATTATCATTAAATTCAAGTTTTACGCTGGTTATGAGATGCATATATGACAAAATGGTTTTTTCAGGGTAACCATAACAATGATCCGCGACTAATAAATAATAATATGTTCATTCAGGATTTCAACTATCTGCGTAACAATTTCGTTTTTACAGCCGTGCGGAACAAACAACTTTAGCATTTTTTAGTAATATTAGTTAGATAGGACGTGTGACGCAGTCTACAGACTTCGTTAAAACTTGAATTTAAACATTTTTTTTCCAGCTGTTTCTTCCATTGTTTAAGTAGAATCGAAAATTTTCGTGCATAGCGAAATTTTTTAGTAGGTATTTTTCGAGTCGTGCATAGCGGGACTAGAGCATATCGAAACTAACCGTGTAAATGTACCCGACACAGTAGCTCCAACGTTTAAAAAATAGGTCCACCCAATTGTTAAAATTATAAGCAATTTACTAGCATATCGCGTAGTTACGAATTCATGAAACAAAACACGCACGAACTTGCGAGTAATATACAATGTGGTCACTTTATTGTATATCGAAAATAATTAGAATTCGTCCGTCGTTTGATTTCGAATCAACTCAAACGTGTCATGAACGTTAATTAATATTGTGGTTGTACATTCACCTACACAATTATTCAAATATATTTATATTTATTTAGCACTGGTGAAATATGAGCAAATAAATGATATACCTTTAAGAGACTGTTGGACATGTAGAGATTCTCTTCTCCAGACATTTTTCACATATCTTGTTCGAAGTACTTTTAAGTGTAAGCAATTTTATTTAAATTTCGACAATAGTGTGTTGGAATACTTCGTATAGAAAGCGTGAGCATTTCATCATTACAGTACAGTCTCGACTCCATTACGCCGTTCAACTAGGCTGCAATCCAACCTCAACCGTAATGTCAAACTTAACTAACTAGTATCATAATGTACTATTAATTGTGGTTGTTCAGGTACACATCCACAAAATCTTAAAAACGGTACTGGTGGTACGAGCCAGGACCTAAAGACAAATGTCAGTTATATTTAAAAAAATATTTCCCGACATAATAACTATCATGCTGGCCAATCTCAACGGAGACTAACCTAGGATGCAGTTTTGTTACACTGCGTAGTCCGATGAGACGGCAATTCAGACACGACCAGAGAGAATTCAGGCTTAGGACCAACCGGTTTTACTTCCTTTCTAAGGCACGGGGATGTCAAAGGATGAAGGTACCAATATTGTTATGCTTTAGGGTGCTACTTTGTTCTTGTATCGGCTACTAATCAACCTCACAAGGCTATTGAGCAGAGCAATCAAGATGTTGAGGAGGAATGCTATTCTTAGTGTGTTGTGTGTGTGTTTGGAGGAGCACGTTGCTAAGTAAAAGACGTACAGATCGATCGGCCAAAGGTTAAGCTACGCTTGCCGCGGTCTGTCTGTGGATGGGCATCCATCCTATCCTATATCATTTATTTGCTCATATTTCACCAGTGCTAAATAAATATAAATATATTTTAATAATTGTGTAGGTGAATGTACAACCACAATATTAATTAACGTTCATGACACGTTTGAGTTGATTCGAAATCAAACGACGGACGAATTCTAATTATTTTCGATATACAATAAAGTGACCACATTGTATATTACTCGCAAGTTCGTGCGTGTTTTGTTTCATGAATTCGTAACTACGCGATATGCTAGTAAATTGCTTATAATTTTAACAATTGGGTGGACCTATTTTTTAAACGTTGGAGCTACTGTGTCGGGTACATTTACACGGTTAGTTTCGATATGCTCTAGTCCCGCTATGCACGACTCGAAAAATACCTACTAAAAAATTTCGCTATGCACGAAAATTTTCGATTCTACTTAAACAATGGAAGAAACAGCTGGAAAAAAAATGTTTAAATTCAAGTTTTAACGAAGTCTGTAGACTGCGTCACACGTCCTATCTAACTAATATTACTAAAAAATGCTAAAGTTGTTTGTTCCGCACGGCTGTAAAAACGAAATTGTTACGCAGATAGTTGAAATCCTGAATGAACATATTATTATTTATTAGTCGCGGATCATTGTTATGGTTACCCTGAAAAAACCATTTTGTCATATATGCATCTCATAACCAGCGTAAAACTTGAATTTAATGATAATTTAGAATCATCATCTGCCTAGCCTTTTCCCAACTATATTGGGGTCGGCTTCCAGTCTAACCGGATGCAGCTGAATACCAGTGTTTTACATGGAGCGACTGCCTATCGGACCTCCACAACCCAGTTACTGAGTAACACGATACCCCTTGGTAAGACTGGTTGTCAAACTTTCTAACTTCTGACTACCCGTAACGACTGCCAAAGATCTACAAATAACAGCCGGGACCAACGGCTTTACGTGCTTTCCGAGGCATGGAGGAAAAAAACTCGGTATGAAAGGGATGGTAACCCGCCCACAGACCGACCGCGGCTAGCGTACCTTAACCTTTGACCGATCGATCTGTACGGCTTTAACTTAGCCATGAGCTCCTCCATTTAGAATAAGATAACATATTTAAATACTAGGTTTTCTTTTTAAACTTTTCAAATGGTTAAATAAAATATTACACTAACAGTTTTCTTCATCACTGCCCACGATTATGATTTCGTGCATAGCGAAACTTTTTGGTAGGTATGCTTCGAGTCGAACATAGCAGGACTAGAGCATAGCGGAACTAACCACATTTACAATCATATAAAGCCACCGCCAATCAATTGACATACTTTTTATGGGCATGTAATTAAATCGATATCTGTATATTGACGGGCCTGTTGGTCTAGTGGTCACTGACCCTGACTGCTGAGCCGGAGGTCGTTTTGTTACACTGCGTAGTCCGATGAGACGGCAATTCAGACACGACCAGAGAGAATTCAGGCTTAGGACCAACCGGTTTTACTTCCTTTCTAAGGCACGGGGATGTCAAAGGATGAAGGTACCAATATTGTTATGCTTTAGGGTGCTACTTTGTTCTTGTATCGGCTACTAATCAACCTCACAAGGCTATTGAGCAGAGCAATCAAGATATTGAGGAGGAATGCTATTCTTAGTGTGTTGTGTGTGTGTTTGGAGGAGCACGTTGCTAAGTAAAAGACGTACAGATCGATCGGCCAAAGGTTAAGCTACGCTTGCCGCGGTCTGTCTGTGGATGGGTGCCCATCCAAATCATGCCGAATTCCCTCTGTGCCTCGGAAAGCACGTAAAGCCGTTGATCCCGGCTGTCATTTGTAGATCTTTGGCAGTTGTTAATGGTAGTCAAGCCAGATAGTCTGACAACCAGTCTTGCACATTGGTATCGTGTTACCCAGTAACTGGGTTGTGGAGGTCCGATAGGCAGTCGCTCCATGTAAAACACTGGTATTCAGCTGCATTCGGTTTGACTGGAAACTGTCCCCAAGATAGTTGGGAAAATGCTAGGCAGGTCCATGTAATGTAACGTACAAAAGGTAGTTACAATACAAACAAAAGCTCACATTAAAAAAGCATTTTCTAAAAAAGCACGAGCAATGCTATACGAAAAAGCCAAACAAAAGCCCGGACTTCCGAAACTGAAGTCATAATATGTGTTCTGTGCTAGAGTGTGCTCATTTCACCCAAAAATCCTACGGCGCCCTCCGCATCCAGTACAATAACGCATTCAGGGTGCTGATGGGGCTGCCCCGCTATTGCGGCGCATTGTGGATGATTGCAGAAGCTCACGTGGACTGCAGGCTTACACGCGGTCATGCGGAAGCGATAGGCGTCCTTGTTCCTTAAAGCAAGCAAGCCAGTGTTAACAGCATCCTGCCTGACTATGAGAGCGAGCAGGCTAAACGGCGTGTTTGTAAACCGGTGCTGCAAAGTATCAGCTGAGCCTGTATCAGCTGTATCCTTTCACCAATAGGACGGATTAGTTAATTTTCCTCCGCTCCTCTTATGACTGTTGAGCAAAAAAATTATGCTAGTTTAATGTGGCTATGCCAGAACATTTTAAAATCCACACCCTGAGAAAACAAACACGCCGAAACATTCAAAATCAATCCAATTACAGTAACATCATAAAGATTACACGAAATTGAAAGTAAACATAAACATATTTTTGTTCTGTGGTCTGTACCGAGCGAGATAATCAAACGCGACCGCACCTGTAGGCCTAGTACAAACACGCTGACGTAAAAGTATTCGATTCAATTCCATTTTTGAATTGGGAATATGACTTGTATAGCATTTGCAGCAAATGCTGGCAGTTTAGGGAATTTCCTAATTGGAGGAATGTTGTTCCTACCCCTTTTTTTATTGACATGAGTAACGAGTATCGTTACTATTATACACAAATATATTTTAATTACTTTTTCGACATTTTAGAAACATTCAAAACCTTGGTTTTGTATAATTTAGCAACATTATTTCAATTTTGTAAATTATGTGAGTACCATGGAGCCATATATTAAGTAAATTATTATGTGTTTGACATAAATGAGCATGGCGGTTGAGAGAATTGTCATGCTCACTCAAATGTCTCGCTGATGGTGGCGCGTGTGTTGGATCATTCAGCTCCCTCCAAAATGGTTGAGCTGAATGGTGCTGATTCACGCGTCATTTTCGTGAACGGGCGCTGTCAGTAGAGATTGGTCAACTCTTAACTGCCATGGTTTTTATCTGGATTATTTTTTATATTTTGTATTTCTAGATTACCTTCATTGTTGTCACATTTAGAAGCAACAAGAATAATGTAAGCAGTATTTTGTAAAAACCTGATTTTAAAAGAGTGTCCGTGGAGTTTCTTTCTCGTTCTTCTCCATAGAGACCTACCTACGTTTTGGAACGAGCAACTAGCTTCAACTTTCTGACTAACTGACCGACTCCTTGAGAATTCAAAAGTGCCTGTAAATGGTTAAATTGAAATAAATGCTTTGACTTTGAGTTTGGTTTAAGTTTAATTTCATTAAACAATTGCACAGCATTATTGTGAATTAAAGCTTTCAAACTAAATAATTGGTGTTTGCAAAATGAGTACCTGCATGTATTCTTTTTAAAAACTTTGCACTAGGAATTTTACAAACGAGTTTTTACGCGTGAACCGCGTGAAACGTGCACTAGTTTACACTTCACCGAAGCGGGTAGGAGTGGAGCGGAGATAAGCGTACCGGAGATATGCGAAGTGGAGATGGGCAGAAGCTTATTTTGATAGTTTGATGTTGTGCTAGAACATTTTAAAACCCACACCATGAAAAATTAAATACAACTAATACACAAACACGACCAAACCTGGAAAAACTGCCTGTAAGCCATCAAAATTGTTCCATGCGGGAATCAGAACCGCAATACGTGACGCAGCAGTCAAACGCTTACCCACTACGCCAACAGTGCCATCAAAATTTAAATTTTAAAATCCATCGTATTTACGTTACGTAAACTGCGCGCACTCGTGCCAGGCCCTCTGAACTCAACGCAGTATCACGACCACACAGTTCTATTATGTTCGAATAAAAGGGATTTACAATCATAATTACAACACACGAAAATACAGAACACCGCGCCTGAATTCCCCAGGGGTGCGCACGCAGGGGTGAATAGCACAGTCGAACAAAGGATTTGGTGTACAGGTAAACATGTAGGTATATTTTTTACACTTATAATAGTTCCGGCCTACTATAAGAGGTTTAAAAACACACATCACATATTTTTTTCTGACAGCGGGCTGAATGCAAAACTTGTTTAGTAATTAAATATTGAAGACAGAACAAGGGAACTAATATGTTGGGTTGTGGTTAGTTACGTGACCGGCAATTAAATTATTTTTAAAATGATAAGTATAATTCAAAATTTACAATAATATAATATAATATGTGGGGACATTTTCACACACGGCCATCTGACCCCAAACTAGGGAGACCCTGTACTATGGGTGTCAGACAGCTGATATACATACACAAATACATTTTTGAAATGAATGAATGAAAGTTGCGCATACGAAAAGACACGTGCAAGAAGATAAATGCGGCGCTGAATCACTTATATTTTCAACTCTATTTTAGTTGTTTTTAGGTCATTAACATCAATGAATCTTCTTTAAAGTTCCTAGTTAATCGCCTGTTTACCAAATACCTTGTTCTGCTGTACACCCACATTCCTCCAGATGTCTCAAGTAATAGGAGACCCTATTGCAATTCACCGGGCACCAGTACAGATTCCGGCCTGCTACTGAGAAATTCCTCATTGAAAACCCTAATAAAACTTAGTATTTTACCACGGGATCAAACCCAGGGTTTAGTAATCAAGCACTGCGACAGCTTAGTCAGTCATCTTCATTAAAATTATAATATATATATTATAGATGTGTATGTTTCGATGTAGAAGGTAGTCTCCGAAACCGCTGATTTTTCAATAGTCAGATAACTTTTATAGAATCTCAATTAAAATATTATGGCGGTTTGATATATTTTTCTTTACAGAAGCTGTTAAACTATTATTATTTTGCTTAAAAGTTAGCCCACTAGTAATGGCAATAGTTGCGATTTCGCAGTAATACGTGAGTCTTAGCATGCTAATTTCTATTACTATGCTATTTTGACGAATGGGTCGAGTCGGTATACTTTTGGCTAATAATCTATTGTAATTGCCGTCGTGTCTAACTTTTACATCGGTTTTTAAATTGGTAATTGATTTTCGGTAGGATAGGTTCTTAGAGCACTGATTTCAGTTAGCAATTTTATATTGTCCAGCAACATTAGAAAAATAATTATAAATAAATCGCGCTTCACAGAATATCGCAACTGCATTTCATTTGCTACATGCTAAATTATAATTAACAATGAATGTGAATGGTAACTATACAGATACGTGCATGAACGCGCGAACAAGGTCACCCATCCACTCACCGACCGCAGCAAGCGTAGCTTTACCATGCCCGATCGATTCGTACGGCTTTTACTAAGCCTCGAGCACCCCAAATTAAATGACCTACATATTGTAGCTCATTTTATCGTTTATTTTAAACGTTGTGGTTGTTAGTAAGTAGTTTATCACAATCGGCCACACTTTCACATAACCACAAATACGAGAGTAGAGTATTTATACATTTACGAGTTAATTAAATTAAAAAGGATAATCAAACAATTAAAAGCCGCTTGTTCGGTGGCGGTAACCTGAAGCTGTAGATATTTTAATTTGAAGCAAATATTCATGTATGAATAAAATAGCGTAATGTTAAAATTCTACGCAATTTTTTTTTAAACGCGGTTGGCATATTCCTGACTGAATACATGGCAAAGCGAAAAAAGAAACATTTGCTTGATTGTTAAGAAGATTAAAATTTTAGTTAGGGTGTCGTACTGAAAACAAAACTAACTAATCATCACTTTTATCTACCTTAGCGCGTTTGTCACAGAGGTTTTCTCAAAAAAGCGCACATAAGAATTATTTTATTTTAATTTGTAATTATGGGCTGATTTTTCAATAGTCAGATAACTTTTATAGAATCTCAATTAAAATATTATGGCGGTTTGATATAATTTTCTTTACAGAAGCTGTTCAACTATTATTAATTTGCTTAAAAGTTAGCCCACTAGTAATGGCAATTGTTGCGATTTCGCAATAATACGTGAGTCTTAGCATGCTAATTTCTATTACTATGCTATTTTGACGAATAGGTCGAGTCGGGGAACCGATCACTTTTCCGAATAATTTTTGTCCGAATTTCACTTTACCGAAAACTATTTACCGACGTCTTTTTTGCTGTATGCTTTATTTGACATATTTTTAGATCATCGAAGTATCGTGTGTCATAGGTATTATTTTACCGAACTATGTTTCTCCGATTTACAAAATAACTTTTTCCTATTGGCCGAAGCCTCTTTTGAACTATTTTTATTTGCCAAATGATTTATTTGCCTTATTTTCACCCCGTCAAAACAACATTTTACGGAATATTATTTAATCACAAATATATAGCCGGTTACTTGGTAGTATCTTCAATATTAAATTAAAATAGTGTCATAAAAAGTCAATATGTTACAAAATTTAGTGACAGAAACGAATCGCTGCAAAACCGACTTCACGCAATCTAGACAAGATTGCGTAAAGTCGGTTTTGTCGGGCCCTAGAGTGTAATTTAAAAACGCGTAGGCGCGGAGGGGTGGGGCGGCCCGCGAGCTGAGGAGCAGGCGTGAGCGTTAAGACCATCTGCGACGATGAGCTCGCGTGGGGCTGCCCAGACCCCGTAGCGCCGGAGCCATGATAGAAACAATGCTTGCTGCATGTTGCATGCCTGCTTGCATGTTTCATGCTTGTTTGCACGCTGCATGCTTGCTTGCATGCTACATGCTTATTTGCATGCTGCATGCCTGCTTGCATGCTTGAAGCAAGAATCTTTGTTTGCAAGCTTCTTACTGGGACCACCTGTTTTATTAAGTGCCACTACATTTAAATAATTAATGAAACAAAATAGTAGGAAACTAATCTGAAATTAGCTCTCTATAACACCAGTGTAATAAATATATTCGTTTTGAAAGTTCTTTCAAATATTTAATTTCACTCAAATTGTCTTTAATTTTCAAAAGTTTTTGACTTTTCGTTTCTTTAACGACGTATTTTTTTTTCTTGTGGAGTCAATCGATTTTGGGTCAATAGTTTTCGGTATAACCGGTAGGTTATAACGAAAACTATTGACCCATAATCGATTGACTCAATATCAGACATATTTACTTCTAGGCGTTTGGTGAAAATTGGTAATTAAAACAGTGGTATAACGAATGTTCGAACAAATGTTATTTCGGCTAAGTGTAACTTCGGTAAAAAGTTTTTCGATCAATAGAAACGTCGGAGCAACGAAAATAATCGAATTGATAATAGGTCAACTAATACAGTGGCAGACGTGACTTGGATGAAGTAAAAAAATACGAAACGAGAAAAGTTGAAAAGTTTTAGGTGAAATGAAATTCGGTCAAATATTTTTCGACCTTATGATAGGTAACCGTCGAGTCGGTATACTTTCGGCTAAAAATCGATTGTAAATGCCAACGTGTCTAACTAACATAATAATATATACTAGCAATGAAATTGAATGGTAATTATTCCGTCACTGAAAAGTCAGCCCCGAGTCAAGGGCTGTTAAAGTCCACTATACAGTACTAGCAGAGCCGCGACACTCCATAGAAACGAAACGATAAAATTGCCTACACTAATATACACTAATACTAAAATAACTGACTATACAGATACATGCATGAATGTTCGTGTCTACGCGCCGCGCGAACAAAAACGCAATTTCCAGAGCAAGTCGTTCGACGCGGGGAGAGGTGAGGAACGGTTTCAGAGGGAGGCGGAGCGTGTCGCTACTGTACGGTAGTACTAATACTTATACTGTGGTAATAGTAAGGTAGATAATATAATATCCTGGGAGGTTGGGGTGCTGCACGTATTCTCCGAGTCCAAGGGCTCTGAAATGATTGGTGATCCTTCCACCGGCCAACCACGGCAAGCATAGGTTAATCATGGCTTGAACGGCTTTTACGTAGATACGAACCATTCTTAATAAAGTACAATAATTGCCATTTTTTACTAAAATTAAACATCTATCTATATACGTATATAAAAGAAAGTCGTGTTTGTTACAACACTTATAACTCGAGAACGGCTGAACCGATTTGGATGAAAATTGGTGGGGAGGTAGCTTAAAACCAGGAGACGGACATAGGATACTTTTTTTTTTTAGGTTTAGGGTAGGTGTAGGGTAGGTGTAGGGTAGGTGTAGGGTAGGTGTAGGGTAGGTGTAGGGTAGGTGTAGGGTAGGTGTAGGGTAGGTGTAGGGTAGGTGTAGGGTAGGTGTAGGGTAGGTGTAGGGTAGGTGTAGGGTAGGTGTAGGGTAGGTGTAGGGTAGGTGTAGGGTAGGTGTAGGGTAGGTGTAGGGTAGGTGTAGGGTAGGTGTAGGGTAGGTGTAGGGTAGGTGTAGGGTAGGTGTAGGGTAGGTGTAGGGTAGGTGTAGGGTAGGTGTAGGGTAGGTGTAGGGTAGGTGTAGGGTAGGTGTAGGGTAGGTGTAGGGTAGGTGTAGGGTAGGTGTAGGGTAGGTGTAGGGTAGGTGTAGGGTAGGTGTAGGGTAGGTGTAGGGTAGGTGTAGGGTAGGTGTAGGGTAGGTGTAGGGTAGGTGTAGGGTAGGTGTAGGGTAGGTGTAGGGTAGGTGTAGGGTAGGTGTAGGGTAGGTGTAGGGTAGGTGTAGGGTAGGTGTAGGGTAGGTGTAGGGTAGGTGTAGGGTAGGTGTAGGGTAGGTGTAGGGTAGGTGTAGGGTAGGTGTAGGGTAGGTGTAGGGTAGGTGTAGGGTAGGTGTAGGGTAGGTGTAGGGTAGGTGTAGGGTAGGTGTAGGGTAGGTGTAGGGTAGGTGTAGGGTAGGTGTAGGGTAGGTGTAGGGTAGGTGTAGGGTAGGTGTAGGGTAGGTGTAGGGTAGGTGTAGGGTAGGTGTAGGGTAGGTGTAGGGTAGGTGTAGGGTAGGTGTAGGGTAGGTGTAGGGTAGGTGTAGGGTAGGTGTAGGGTAGGTGTAGGGTAGGTGTAGGGTAGGTGTAGGGTAGGTGTAGGGTAGGTGTAGGGTAGGTGTAGGGTAGGTGTAGGGTAGGTGTAGGGTAGGTGTAGGGTAGGTGTAGGGTAGGTGTAGGGTAGGTGTAGGGTAGGTGTAGGGTAGGTGTAGGGTAGGTGTAGGGTAGGTGTAGGGTAGGTGTAGGGTAGGTGTAGGGTAGGTGTAGGGTAGGTGTAGGGTAGGTGTAGGGTAGGTGTAGGGTAGGTGTAGGGTAGGTGTAGGGTAGGTGTAGGGTAGGTGTAGGGTAGGTGTAGGGTAGGTGTAGGGTAGGTGTAGGGTAGGTGTAGGGTAGGTGTAGGGTAGGTGTAGGGTAGGTGTAGGGTAGGTGTAGGGTAGGTGTAGGGTAGGTGTAGGGTAGGTGTAGGGTAGGTGTAGGGTAGGTGTAGGGTAGGTGTAGGGTAGGTGTAGGGTAGGTGTAGGGTAGGTGTAGGGTAGGTGTAGGGTAGGTGTAGGGTAGGTGTAGGGTAGGTGTAGGGTAGGTGTAGGGTAGGTGTAGGGTAGGTGTAGGGTAGGTGTAGGGTAGGTGTAGGGTAGGTGTAGGGTAGGTGTAGGGTAGGTGTAGGGTAGGTGTAGGGTAGGTGTAGGGTAGGTGTAGGGTAGGTGTAGGGTAGGTGTAGGGTAGGTGTAGGGTAGGTGTAGGGTAGGTGTAGGGTAGGTGTAGGGTAGGTGTAGGGTAGGTGTAGGGTAGGTGTAGGGTAGGTGTAGGGTAGGTGTAGGGTAGGTGTAGGGTAGGTGTAGGGTAGGTGTAGGGTAGGTGTAGGGTAGGTGTAGGGTAGGTGTAGGGTAGGTGTAGGGTAGGTGTAGGGTAGGTGTAGGGTAGGTGTAGGGTAGGTGTAGGGTAGGTGTAGGGTAGGTGTAGGGTAGGTGTAGGGTAGGTGTAGGGTAGGTGTAGGGTAGGTGTAGGGTAGGTGTAGGGTAGGTGTAGGGTAGGTGTAGGGTAGGTGTAGGGTAGGTGTAGGGTAGGTGTAGGGTAGGTGTAGGGCAGGTGTAGGGTAGGTGTAGGGTAGGAGTAGGGTAGGTAAATAGGCAGGTAAGTAGGTAGATAGCGACAGGACAACGTTTGTCGGGTCAGCTAGTAGATGAATAGATTTGAATATTTTACATCTATATAAATAAAAAGAAAAGTCCTGACTGACTGACTGACTGACTCATCAACGCTTGGACCTAGAAAGCTGAAATTTTGCACAGAGTTTCCCTTTATAATGTAGACAAGGAATAAGGAACGATTTTTCGAAATTCAACCCCTAAGGGAGTTAAGTAGGGGATGAAAGTTTGTATGGAATATCGTCATTTTTGTAGTTTATGCAATGAAAATTGGTGTTTATCATTCTGCTTAAAACATAAAAAAGCACGTGTTTCAGTGTTTTTGGGAAATCCGTCCCTGAGGGCGTAAAATAATGGATGAATGTATAAACAGGAAACCCGTTAGTTTTGTAGTTCAAACTATGAAAATTTGTATTTAGCCTTTTGGTTGGTAATTAATAATTTCATGTATCAGCATTTTTGAAAAATCACCCCACAAGAGGGTAAAACAGGGGATGAAAAAGAAATTATAGAGGCTAAAATAGCGACGGAAAGGTTGACCTATATCAGGAACATTACATGTATTAGCGATTTTGAAAAACCATCCCAGAAGAGGGTAAAATAGGGGATGAAAAGTTTGTATAGACGCTAAAACAGAGACGGAAAGGTTGACCTATATCAAGAACATACTGAAAAATCATCCCAGAAGAGGGTGAAATAGGGGATGAAAAATTTGTATAGACGCTAAAACGGAGACGGAAAGGTTGACCTATATCAGAAACATACTGAAAAATCATCCCAGAAGAGGGTGAAATAGGGGATGAAAAATTTGTATAGACGCTAAAACAGAGACGGAAAGGTCGACCTATATCAGAAACATTACATGTATCAGCGTTTTTGAAAAATCATCCCAGAAGAGGGTGTTATAGGGGATGAAAAATTTGTATAGACGCTAAAACAGAGACGGAAAGGTTGACCTATATCAGGAACATACTGAAAAGTCATCCCAGAAGAGGGTGAAATAGGGAACGAAAAATTTGTAAAGACGCTAAAACAGAGACGGAAAGGTTGAACATTATCAGGAACAAAACATGTATCAGCGTTTTTGAAAAATCATCGCAGAAGAGGGTGAAATAGGGGATGAAAAATTTGTATAGACGCTAAAACAGAGACGGAAAGCTTGACCTATATCAGGAACATTACATGTATCAGCGTTTTTGAAAAATCATCCCAGAAGAGGGTGTTATAGGGGATGAAAAATTTGTATAGACGCTAAAACAGAGACGGAAAGCTTGACCTATATCAGGAACATTACATGTATCAGCGTTTTTGAAAAATTATCCCAGAAGAGGGTAAAATATGTATAGATGAAAATTTGTATAGACGCTTAACCAGAGACGGAAAGGTTGACCTATATCAGGAACAGGTAAGGTTGGTTGTTGTTGGGTTGGTTGGTTGGTTGGTTGGTTGGTTGGTTGGTTGGCGGTTGGTTGGTTGTTGTTGGTCGGTTGGTTGGCTGGTTGTTCCTGATTTATTAGGAACAACCAGGGCCAACTGAGGGCTGACAGTTATGTGCACATGAGGCCAACCATAAAAAAATGTATTTAGCCTTTTGGCTTCACAATACTGCAACAGAATAAATCGAAATTCAATGTCAAAAGTCGTATCAATTAATTAGCAGTCAAATTTAGCATTCTAGTAGGTTGTGTTAGTCCACTATGTGACACAGTTACTATTTGTTATCTAACAGCAATCATCCATACTTCCATATCCATACTAATATTAAAAATGCGAAAGTAACTCTGTCTGTTACGCTTTCACAATGAAACGGCTGAACCGATTTTAATGAAATTTAGGATGAATATAGCTTGAACTCTGGGAAAAGACATAGGCTCTTTAATCCACGACTTCGTCTGCATAACCGACATTCACGCGGACGAAGTCGAGGGCAAAAGCTAGTTTCAAAATATAACGAGGGTGTGCTTTGCCAAAATTGAAGATATTGTTTGATTTTGTAAGGAACACGTCAGACCGAATCCGCCTAGAGCAATATCAAGGCTCGGCAGTCGAAACACGAGACGGAAAATGATTTCGAAGTGTACGTATACAGTAATCATGTCAGATGGATTTGATTTTTTATGGATTTTTCATCTTGAATGGGGCGACCGCCAAATCTTTTTGCCTTTTTTCTTAATTATGTGCTTCTTTGAAAGGTCGACACCGACAGTCGTTTTAATAATATTTTCTTGAACCCATTGTTGGTTGAAACAGTTAAGCAATAACTGGTATTCTGTAAGTTTAAATACATCATCATCTGCCGAAAGACGTCCACTATTGAACAAAGGTCTTCCCCCTAGAACGCCACAACGGGCGGCAACCTGCCGCTTGCATCCACCGGTTACCCGCGACCTTGACGATGTCGTTGGTCAATCTGGCGGGAGGCCTACTAACGCTGCCTCATGTAACTTTCACATAGAACTTCACTAATGTGATATTTTGATCATGGAAACAAAGACTTGAAGCAACATGAGTATTCCCATTTTAATAATACCTAATGGGTGTAAAAATACGGTGGGGTTCGTG
Organism: Charanyca ferruginea; assembly: GCA_947361185.1. NCBI lineage: Eukaryota > Metazoa > Arthropoda > Insecta > Lepidoptera > Noctuidae > Charanyca > Charanyca ferruginea. The sequence goes on along the minus strand of OX376069.1, from coordinate 22,837,911 downwards.
GCTAATTAAAAGCTGTACAGATCGATTCCTCATGGATAAGCTTCGCTTGCCGCGGTCAATTTCTGGATGAGTGACCATCCATTTTATACCAAGACTCCTTCCGGGTCTTGAAAAACGCATAAAACCGTTGGTCCCGGCTGTCATTCGTCGATCTTTGGCAGTCGTTGTTGCTTTGCCGCCAGTCTCTTTTATGTGGAGTATTTTTTTGATGCCATATTATTATTATTATTTATTATTATGCCGTACTTTAATTGGAACGATATAGGTTTTCTTTTTTATTATTCGTGTAAATATTGTACATAAATATATTTACCACTAATTAACCTATAGTTATCCTTGATACAGCTACATATTCTACGTCAATACACTACGGTATCAAGGTAATTAGCACAGAAAGTAATATGATCATATAGATTATCAGTCTATTATTAATCCGATAATTATCTTATATATAATAATCCTCTGTGCGTGTGTATGAAAGTGAACTCCTCCTTAACGGCAGGCCGATTTTGTTGAAATTTATTGTGTGTGTTCCAATAGATTCGAGAATGGTTTAGATTCACAATTGGACTCGGTTGGTGGCGCTGCAGTCGGGTTTTTATTTTCAGGGCAGGACAACGTCTGCCGGGCCCGCTACATATAACTATATGTTTTAAATATGTGTTTCATGTGTTTACGCCATCACCGCCGTAATTATACAAATAATAAGTAAGGTACAAGACACGGTTCGCTAATATTTCCAAGACAACTTCTCCAAAAACACTTATTAGCCTTGGGAGCCCGATTAATTTCCAATTAACTGTAAAATTATGTTTTTATTATTAATTGTGGAATTTAGAACTGTGACTTAAATCTGAAGTGTGGGTAGAAGCTAGTCTTTGATAAGCAGGAAAAACATCAGCTGTTCTATTTGTTTTGATCCTGTAGTGCATTGACAAGTGTTGGTAATCTGGTGCGCCCGCGTCGCGTGGCAGTGGCGCCCCGGGGCGGTCGAGCGGTGTGATTGTGTGGTGCGGTTGAGTGCGTGCTGTAGTGTTAGTGAGCCGGCAAAGAATAAAAGGAAGGACAATACAGATCCTGCTATAATACTTCATTTTTAATCGACTTTGAAAAAAAGAGGAGCATTTCAATTCGATATTCGATTCGATTAGTAGGTACATTTTTTCTCTCTTTTTAATTTTTAACCATGCATGACTTTTTACAGTATTTACGATTTCGATGATTCTTTCTCTAACGGATAGTGTAGGTATATCACAAAGCTAGTCTCATATAAATTTCATTAAAATATTCCACCTCTGAGGGTGAAAAATTGAGGGATGACTTAATTTGTTTCAAGTTACCGTTTCTTAACTAATTCGGGTGACAAAATGTGATATACACATTACAGTAGGTAAGTAAGGAGGCGGGGTAGGGTAGGCTGGACCTGGATTTTTGTAAGAATAGTTGTTAAGGTAGGTAGGTAGGTTGGTAGGGTAGGTATGTTAGGTAGGTGGGGTAGGGTAGGCTGGACCTGGATTTTTGTACCGATTTTCAGGGCAGGACAACGTCTGCCGGGCCCGCTAGTATACATATATTATATAATTATACCTTTTTTTTAAATAGGACAAACCCGCCACCCTGCCACATTATCCCCAAATCACTTCAACTTCTGTAAGCCAGAATCAACAGTGGCGACCACCAGAAAAGCGCCGAAGTGTTGCAGCTCGACGAGTCCCGGAGAAGCGATTCATTAATCTGAAAAAACAGCGGAGAACTAAGAAAAATATATTTTCCATTTCCCTCACTATCAAGCAGGAGACAGAACAGAACTAGGCCAATAGGCACAAAGGGACGCATACAACTGGGAAAAGCCCAATTGCCAACCACCAGGGATTATAATTTACATAATTCATGATCATCATTTCAGCCGAAAGACGTCCACTGCTGGACATAGGCCTTCCCAAGGGGGGGTTTTGCCATAATCGCCACGCTTGGCAGGCGGATTGGCGATCCCAGTATGGTTGTTACAAAGGCACAGAGAACGCTGCTGCCCATTCTCTGGTAAGTCCCTTAGTCGCCTCTTACGACACCAACGGGAAGATATGGGATGGTGCTATTCTTTACGTCCGACACCACACGAACGTCCGACACCACAAGGACGTCTCAATTAATTTACACAATTAATGGGTCTTAAAAAATGAGCTGTTGTTACATTTGATTCCAATAATAGGTATGGTAAAATCGCTTGAACGCGTGGAAATTAGTTCTAGTTTCTACAAGGTCCGCATAATAAACAGCTCCGAAAGTGTAACCTGTACTACACTATCTAACATAATATTGCGTTCGTAAAAGATACCTTATAAAATCGTCTGTCTACATTAGCCCTTACATTCCACAGTGCAAGGCAGTCTGTTCGAAGACTATAATAATCCTTAGTAGGTAACCCGGTTTAGTACTAACCGTAGTTCTCTACCAGCGGTTATCAGTAGGGTGACCATAAAACAACCTTGTCCAGATACCCTTTAGGAAAATTTGGATTCTGTGTACGAACAAAAGATTTATTGTCAGTAAATGTTGTCCCTTGAGGGGTAAAATATGTGCACCCTTTAGATATTTTTGTATGTATTGGAAGTGTTATTACGGTTAATAAAATAGTGGTTGGCTGTTGGGAGATAGGTCTTTGTTTTTATTAGATTTTCGCCTAATCGTCAATATTTTTTACAAAAATATCGGTTATCGCCAATCTATACAGTAACTTCACTGTCATCGTAACTATCACTACCATCAATATATTAAAAATCAAAGTGTGTTCGTTCGGGCCATTCTCCGGACCTAGTAGTCCGATTCTGTATATTCTTTCAAACATTATGTAAAAATAAGGTATGCGTAAAGAAAATATAATTAAACATAACAAACTAAATACCGGGCATTCAGTTTGTTATGTTTAATTATATTTTCAAAATATTTATATAATTCGAGTAGATATAGAGAGACCTACTGCAAAAAAATATCTTAATTGAATATCTCGTTTGTGTTAGCTAGTCATATTATTAAAATAATTGAATGTAGCATTCAAATATTTTAATAATATGACTAGCTTTTGCTCATGACTTCACCCGCGGGTTTTTTTTACGCATACCTTATTTTTACATAATGTTTGAAATACAACACTAACGAGATATTCCATTAAGATATTTTTTTGCAGTAGGTCTCTCTATATCTACTCGAATTATATAAATATTTTGAAAATATAATTAAACATAACAAACTGAATACTTCAAAATTTGATTAAATTTTCATTGTAAATACCTAGAAAAAGTTCGAAAAATATTTGACCGAATTTTATTTCACCTAAAACTTTTCAACTATTATCGTTTCGTTTTCTTTTTACGTCATCGAATTCACGTCTGCCACTGTTTCAGTTGACCTATGGTCAATTCGATTATTTTAGTTACTCCGATGTTTCTTAAGGTCGAAAAACTTTTTACCGTAGTTACACTTAGCCGAAATAACATTTGTTCGAAGTATTATGTTTCTGAACATTCATTATACCACTGTTTTAATTATATTTTCATTTCACCAAACGCCTGGAAAGTTTGTGCACACTATGCAGCATGCAAGCAGGCATGCAGCGTGCAAGCAGGCATGCAGCATGCAAGCAGGTATGCAGCATGCAAGAAGGCATGCAGCATGCAGCAAGCATTGTTTCTGTCACGGCTCCGGCGCTACGGAGTTTGGGCGGCCCCAAGCGAGCTTGTCGTCGCAGATGGTTTTAATGCTCACCATCGCAGCTTCGGCTTATATTTTCATTTCTCCAAACTCCTAGAAAGTTTGTGCACACTATTACATCTCTAATTTATGCAAACACGGATGCTTGCATCAAGCATGCAGCATGCAAGCAGGCATGCAACGTGGAAGCAGACATGCAGCATGCAAGCAGGCATGCAGCATGCAGGCAGGCATGTAGCATGCAAAAAGGCATGCAAGCAGGCATGCAGCATGCACCAAGCATTGTTTGGGCGGCCCCACGCGAGCTTGTCGTCGCAGATGGGTTTAATGCTCACCACAGCGGTGAGCCTTCAAGCCACCTGCTCCTTAGCTCGCGGGCCGCCCCACCCCTCAGCGTCTACGCGGGCTTAAATTAGACTCTAGGCGTAGGGCAGACAAGACTGCGTGAAGTCGGTTCTGCAGCGATTCGTTTCTGTCACTAAATTTTGTAGCACAACATATTGTCATTTTATGACACTATTTTAATTTAATATTGAAAATACTACCAAGTAATATATATTTGTGACCAAATAATATTACGAAAAATTTTGTTTCAGTGTTGTGAAAATGTGGCAAATAAATCATATGGCAAATTAAAAAAGTTATGTAGTAAATCGGTGAAATATAGTTGGGTAAAATAATACCTATGACACATGATACTTCGATGATCTAAAAATATGTCAAATAATGCATATAGCAAAAACGACGTCGGTCAATAGTTTTCGGTAAAATGAAATTCGAACAAAAATATTTCGGAAAAGTGATCGGTTCCCCTAGAAAACAGTTACTTTGTTAGCAATTTAAACAGGAAGTAAAAGAATTTATTACATGAACTACTAAAAACAAATCCAATCACCTACAGTTAGAAGTCGAAATTAAGCTTGCTGTGATTAGTTTACTGAATCATCAATAGCCAATCGACTCACTTGACTTGCTTTAATTTTGTTGTCGATAATTTTCATTACAGAAACTGAGTGTAACTAATAACATTTGTGTGATGTTAGCTATGTTTAGGTACTATACATAATATAGTTAGTTGATTTCTGACTACAAACACACAAGGCAAAACAGGGTAAATTCCTAATGTGCAACGCTTAAGTTTTAATCAAATTCAAGCAGAATCCTGCTCTATATCAGATCGTCTGGTCCCCTTATCTAACTGAGCTCAAGTTTTAATTGAAACGCTTCAATGCGACTGTGAAATCTTATAGCCCATTACAATCAGTGTTATCGTGAAAATTAGAAGTCTCACTGCACTGTGTTCGAAATTCGACCTTCATGATTAAGATAATTATGTGTTATCTGGCTATTTTGGCTTGAAAGGAACGGTTTTATTTGTATCGTTATTGTAATCGAGATGGTTTTAGGTTGCATTTATACTTGTGTGTGTAATGTCGCAGTAATCAGTTGATTTATAGATACATAAGCTGTCTATTTACTCTCAAAATGAATCTTCTTCTTGTCGTTCCTCTCCAATTACTGAAAGGCAGACATCAGCCTTGAAAATTTCTCCTTGCCCCTGGCGTGGTCGAACAACAACATGCGCTGGTGACTCTAGTCCACTCGCGAATTTCAATCTTTTCAAATCAAATCATTTATTTGCATAGAATGTAGGTATTGAACATCAAGCTGTTATTAAAATATAGAGGGCCAGGTACATTCTGCCTGAGTTTTGGCATGCAAAAATTAATAAATAATGTCAGTTTAATCAATAACATTTTAAGTAAAATTATGAAATAATAAAGAAAATAAAATTACATTACTAAATTATTTTAACAAGTCTTGAAGAAGCACAAAAGTAAATATCAAATAATGTCAATAATATGTATTAAATTGCTGGAATGTCAAAAAAACGAGTCACACAACGAATAATAACATTTCTGTATCAATAAAGTATAAATAAAAATTCTGAGCAAAATTATGAAACAATAAAGATATGTAATGATTACGTTAGGTACAAATAAATTATTTAAACACGTCTAGAGCTACGCTACGTTTGTAGCTAGGACTTTTTCCAACGGCCAACTCCACATTTGCCCGCAATTGTACCCATCATTATTGATTATAATTATATCGTAAGTCTCGTCTCCCAAAATTGAATCACTCCACGCGTCATTTTCCGCTGCTCCTACACAAGAAATACCTATTTAAAAGTCTGAAAGTGAAATCGTTTATTTAAAATGTCAAAATTTACATCAAGTATTGAATCTATTTGCCTCTTCTTAAAGGTAGTATTTTATGAATAAGAAAGTGCAAGAAACTATTATAATCTTAATCCTAAAATACCTATAGTTTACTTTATCCCCAAAGTTTCATAAACAATCAACAAAGTTAGGCAGCTATCAAGGACTTAAACCGTACTCAATACATTATCAATAATAATATCTACATTACCGAACCAAAAAGGATTTGAATAAAAAAAAGCTCCGTTGAAACCTCAACATCGTCACGTTTTCAATTCAGGATACTTGATCAATATCTCGATGGTCTACCAGGTTCCTTTAGTTAATTGCCTATTTTAAGGGTGGATCCGACCTCGTTTCCGATGCCCAATCGATTGGGCCCGTAATGTGAGGAGATCTTGGTGCTTGAGAGACTTTATATCGTTTTCTCAATACAATTTTAATTATTATTGCATGAATTATGAAGGAGATGACGAAAAAATTGTATTACTGATATCATCTTTTATTTTTAATATATAAACAGTCTGAATAGGAAAAAAAATAACTGTGTACTTATTTTAGAAATTACTACACGAAGCCATGTATATGGCATCGTATGCATTTCAATGGAACTGTACAGAGCCAAATGCAATTTTTAAAACTCTGCATACGCTTGGTATTAGTCAAATGTTTGTGTACCGGGCTATTAATAGGTACAATGAGACCTCCTCTGTTTGTGACAGAAAAAGATCTGGCCGTCCACGTAGTGTTCGTACGAAAAAGATGATCAAAGCAGTAAGGGAAAGAATTCGAAGAAATCCTGTCCGAAAGCAAAACATTTATCTCGGGAGATGAAGATAGCACCCAGAACCATGTTGCGTATTTCAAAAGATGACTTAGAACTTGCAACCTATTAGAGACGCACTGATCTGACACTGAACTAATAATTTAAAAAAGAATAGGGTGGTAAAATCGAAACAACTACTGAAGCGGTACGCAAAGGAAGGTCACAGAAAAATTATGTTTACGGATGAGAAAATCTTTACAATTGAGCAACATTTTAACAAACAAAATGACCGTATTTATGCTCAAATCTCTAAAGTGGCTTCCCAATTAGTCGACAGAGTGCAACGTGGGCATTATCCGACTTCAGTGATGGTTTGGTGGGGTGTTAGCTATGAAGGAGTGACTGAGCCATATTTTTGTGAAAAAGGTATCAAAACATCGGCACAAGTGTATCAAGATACCATTCTTGAGAAGGTAGTTAAGCCCCTTAACAACACCATGTTCAATAACCAAGTATGGTCCTTCCAACAAGACTCGGCGCCGGGTCATAAAGCTCGGTCCACGCAGTCTTGGTTGGAAGTGAACGTTTCGGACTTCATCACAGCTGAAGACGTCGTCTAGTCCCGATCTTAATCCGCTGGATTATGATTTCTGGTCAGTTTTGAGAGAGTACGGCTTGCTCTAAACGCCATGATAACTTGGAGTCCCTAAAACAATCCATACGATTTAACGTTTAAATTAAATAATAATAATTAAATTAATTAAAAAAATAAATTAAAAATCAACGTTTAAAGGACTGTATTGCAGCCAATGGAGACCACTTCGAATAAGCTTTTTATATTTGAAATTGTTTTATATTTATGTATTAAAACTAACACACTGTAAAAGTAATAAATACATATTATTGCAATAAAATAAAAAATAAAAATTCGTGACAATATTTATGGCAAGATTAGGTATAATATGGTTAATGATACATTAGATAAGCATGCAAAGAGAACGAAATAATAAATACAGTCTGTGAGTTTTTACATTATTTATCCTATAAAAAGCTTTCGCTCTCTAGACAAGCAGACAACAAACAGGCTGATAATAATATGAAATACCGATGCAAGTTGGCTTTATAAAGTTAAACGTTTAACGCACCCTAGCTGGTACCGCTGCTGGTAGCAAGTGTGCGTTAAACTAATTAAGCCAAAGTTCTAATTATTCCACGGGAATGCAAAAGTTATCCTAGGTGTTAAGCAAGATTAATATTTATTTATTTAGGTATACTTCATGCACAAAGGTACAAAGGCGGACTTAATGCCTTAGGCATTCTCTACCAGTCAACCAAGGGTGATGAAGAGATAACATGGCAGGAGCAAATGAAAAAAAAAAGTTAAAAAGAATTAAACTTACGAATATATAAACTACACATAAGTACATGATTTAATATCTGGTATATAACATACCTATATAATACCTGTAGGTGTGCCAAATGTCAGCCGTTTAAGCGTGAAATAGGAACAAACATTCATTCATCCATTTATCCTCACAAACTTTCATTTTTATAACAGTAGTAGAATCTTAGATGTGTTGAGCTAGATCAATATTTATGTACCTCTGTGTAAAATTTCGGCTAATTCCATTTAGTTATTTAACTTAACGACTGTCGGGCGAAAGTGTTGAAGGTCAAACCTCCGCTGCTTATGTCGGACTGTGTAACATATGACATTCGAAAGGTTAAGCGTAGAAGTGCTACAATCATCATTTCAGCCGAAAGACGTCCACTGCTGGACATAGGCCTCCCCCAAAGGGTGGGGGGTTGTCATAATCGCCACGCTTGGCAGGCGGGTTGGCGATCGCAGTATGGTTGTTACAAACGCACAGAGAACGCTGCTGCCCATTCTCTGGTAAGTCCCTTAGTCGCCTCTTACGACACCCACGGGAAGATATGGGATGGTGCTATTCTTTACGTCCACCATACGGACTATCACATCATCATCATCATCATCTGAGTTACAATCATACACACATAATAGTAAGTAGGATGAAATCTAAATACTTATCCCAAACATGTACCTTTCACCAAGTTACCGGCAATCTACAAACAATGAACATCTACCTGCCTTCAGGGAACACAAACGCATAATACATCATCCAAAAATATACGTCCTACTTATTTCCTCTGTCTTCGTGTATGATGTGACATACATTAAAGATTATTCTATGCTAACCCCCCGAGGGAGTGCAAGCTTCAAGATACGAGACTCCTCGTGAGTCCCCGATATCCGTTGTCTTATCGATTCGCCACAGAATAATACTTTACCGCGTATGTAAGCTAAAATATTCTGTATATTGTCGTATCGGGTTTTTAATGGGCTTGGGTGTCGGAATATTTTGAGACCTATATTTAGGTATAGATTTTACCTCAAATTATGAAACAAAAGGCAGATAGACCGCGCGGAACACTGAGAGTGAAGCCAAAAAAGCAAATACAAATTCAAAAGCTACCTACAACGCGCTTCGTGCTGTACTGACACGAGTCAGTATAGCACGAAACGCCGCATCGTTAAAAAACACAAATGAAAATACAAACACAAAATCAAAAACGAATACAATCACGAGATTGTAGGTATTCGCTTTTGAATTTGTATTTTCTAAAATAAGTTTAATTAAAATTGTTTTAACATAACTTTGAAATAAAATGTTTTGTATTCCTGCTTCTATGAGCCTCTTTTTTCTAATGCTATTGCAAATGGAGTACATGTACTTATATTTATTTTGCATGTTTAAATATTTGTATGTCTTATGACAAAACATAGCGTACTATTTTATATTTGTGACCTTTTTATACCTATGTTTCACAAACAAACTTTTGACTTTGACTTTGACTTTGACTTCTTTTCTGATAAAATTCGATGCGAGATAAATTCAAGGGGTATCGTGTTACTCAGTAACTGGGTTGTGGAGTTCAGACAGGCCGTTGGTCCATGTAGAGTACTGGTATTCAGCTGCATCCAGTTATACTAGAAACCGACTCCAACATTGCTGGAAAAAAGCTTGACAGATAGTGAACGGACTGCAGCACTGTGTTGCCCAATTTCTTACAGGACATGGCAACTTTAAACGTAAATTATTTTCTTGTTGCTTCGCCTTTGTGTCAATGTTCTACATCTGACTGTGAATACGAACAATCTGCACATCATATCTTCTGGGAGTGTATTCTTTGGCAGAAAGAACGCAATATTATGTTGGATAGTGTACAGGCTACATCCGGAGCAGTTTATTATGCGGACCTTGTGGAAACTAGAACTAATTTCCGTGCGTTCAAGCGATTTTGCCATACCTATTATTGGAATCAAATTTAATGTAACAGCTCACTTTTTAGGGCCCATTAATTATGTCAATTATAATCCGTGGTGCTCAGCAACTGGGTTTCTCCCAGTTGTAAACGTCCCTTTGTGCCTATTGGCCTAGTTCTGTTCTGTCTCCTGCTTGATTTGGAGGGAAGTGGAAAATATGTTTTTCATACTCCTCCGCTGTTCTTTTCTGATTAATTTCGTTGCGGGATCCAAGACAGTTGAATCGTTTCTCTGGGACTCGTCGAGCTTCATTGCTCTGGCGCTTTTCTGGTGGTCGCCACTGTTGATTCTGGCTTACAGGAGTTACAGTGGTCAGGGAATAGTGTGGCGGGCTTGTCCCATTTAAAAAAATAAAGATAGTGAAAGGACATATACGCCATCCAATTAATTTTAATTGGCTCATGGTTCTCGTGGTCATCTCACAAGATCAACCGCGGAGCAAAAGGTTTGATTCTCAATTAGTTGTGTAACACCTTCGTAAGAAGCTGAAGGTAGCCACTGCTTGTAAATTCTTCCTGTACCTTTTTGACGTCCTTAAAATAACTTGGCCTCGTTCCAAAGGACCAAGATTTCCTCTGACAGTTTCATGATATATTTTCATCTATACTCATATTACACAAAGGTAAAACAATTGTATGTTTGCAATTTTAAAAAAGCCCAGATAGAAAGCTTTGACGTCTGTACAAGGACGGTGTCGTGATAATGTTCGCCGTATGTGACGGATTTTACACACGCGCTACAGAATACTACATCCTGAGATTTAGTATCTTATCTTTATTAACTACTAGCTTCTGCCCGCGACTTCGTCCGCGTGAATGTCTCATAAAACAGACAAAGTCGCTGATTAAAAAGTAGCCTATGTCTTTCCCCAGTGTTCAAGCCATTTTCATACCAAATTTCATCAAAATCGGTTCAGCCGTTTCATCGTGAAAGCGTAACAGACAGAGTTACTTTCGCATTTATAATATTAGGTATGGAAGTATGGATTACCCTATTTACTTTATGTTTGGAATAGATTTTTTTTATTTATTTTATCTATTGTGATTGACTTTCTTTTTATGTCTAATATAGATTTCACTCAGATTATGAAACAAAAGGCAGATAGACCGCGCGGAACACTCAGAGTGAAGCCAAAAAAGCCAATACAAATTTAAAAGCGAATACCTACAATCTCGTAATTGTATTCGCTTTTGAATTTGTATTTGCTTTTTTGGCTTCACACTCATGTTCTGCGCGGTCTATCTGCCGTTTGTTTCATAATCTGAGAGATTTCGTAACACTACTCTTTAGTTTCATCATCATCATCAATATCAGCATATTGTCGTCCACTGCTGAACGTTGGTTTCCCCAAGAGATTTCTTAGTTTAATTTTCATCAATTCGTTTTCGTTCTGTTGACAAGAGTCATAGAATATGTTATATGACCCTAAGACCAGGGCCTCAAGTCTGCTATTACAATAGTGTCAGAATGGTCTATCAATGATTTCATAATTGTTGATTTTGACAAGTTTGGTAATCTTCTGATATAATGGCGTCATTGTGACTTTCCAATGGTCAACCACTGACACGCCATTGAAAGAAATGTTAGAGAATGGTAATCTCGTACAAAATTACAACTGAATGACTGACTTAGGTGGTAATCTGCTAAAGTTTTGACAGTTCGTTTGATCAAAACCTACCAATATAACGTCATTGTGCAGTCATTGCTTTTAATTCGACCGACCAATGATCGACCATTATGAATTTAGCAGATTACCAACTTTTAGCAAAATGACAATGGGATCGTGTTGGAATGACGAAAGTATAAAAATAGCAGACTTGGCCCCCAGGTTGGTTGGCGATCTCTGGGGGAAATCAACGGTCAGCACTGGACGGCAATTAGGCTGATATGATCATGATGATTGACTTGACTTTCATGCGGACATAGTCGCGAGCAGAGGCTTGTTAAAAATAAATGCTACAAACGACCCCTAAGATAAGTAAGAAATCAAATCAGAAAACCAACTTTCTGTAAGTGGTTTATAAACACCTACTACTTTTCCTTCTATTAAGAGCTTACACGGGAAACGTTTTAAATCGGGCGCTGTACGCCTTTTTAACATTTTTCTTTAGAAGCTACATAATAATACAGGGTGTTGGAAAAAAGTTTGGCTAAGTTATTTGGCAATAATGTTTGTTGTTGCTGAAATATCATTTATTTCTTCTTACTTTTCTTGATTTGCTAAGGCGAATAAGTATTTATTAAAATTTTATTTAAAAAAAAAACGTTGCCTCACACTTGGAATTTCTCCTGTGACGTGGGTGCGTTTACAAACATATACACTCACACACACGAATAGCCAGACCCGGAACAACTATCTGTAGGCCATACAAATATTTGTTCCGTACGGGAATCGAACCCGCGATACGCAGCGCATCAGTCGATCGCTCAACCACTGCGCCAACCGTGTCGCCACTGAAGTTTTCGAAAGTCAGCCAAGAGTTTTAATGCACTTTTTGAGTCAGTAAAGGTGAAAAATTTGTTGTGATCAACGGATCAACATATAAGGCTTCGGCATTGTCTAAAAGTTCCACATGCACAATCGACACATTACCATCTACTAATAAAATAGCAAATGTGTAACGTATCTATTTATCTGTAATTTATTAAACTAATTAGTTCGTCTTCTCTGGAGTCTTTATAAATGACGACACCTCAAGCTTTCAAAAGGTAAAAAACCAGATAGTATTTCTGCCATAAGGCTAGAAGCCCAAATTGAGAAAAAGTATAATTGGTTACATAAAATTCCAATTGACGTAGATTTTACCAATAGTCGTATTTTGGTTGAGATGATGGTTTTTTAATAATCCTCGGTAATTTCTCACTGTTTGGCATAGGCCTCCTCCCTGTCTTGTTAGGGACTTAATTTTTGATGCCTTTATTCAGCCTTCAATATGTTGATGATTATGAAAAACATTAATATTACAACAGTTGCATGATTGACTGAATTAAGTTGTTCAAGCAAAATATGCAACAGTTTTGTGTTTTGTTTTTAATTATTTGTGCAAATGCAGACAATTTGGCCAATCAAAAAGTATCCTATCACCATTGTCAAGACTCCAGCTAACTTCATACCAAATTTCATTAAAATCGGCTCAGCCGTTTCATTGTGAAAGCGTAACAGACAGAGATAGTGTCGTATTACTACTTAAACGATTATTGTTATGTTTAACAATATTATAATAATCGTTTAAGTAGTAAAAGTCACGTCCATACTCGTAAATGCAACACTATCTCCCTCTCAGATCTCTCTCTCTCTCTCTCTCTCTCTATACCCTGCTCAGAATCCAAGTAGACCTAGATTTTTTAACACCCTATATAATACGCTGGCTATTACAACGATTGCAATATATAACTTAAAGTAGTCGTTATCTTGCTTAACTGTGAGATTTTTACAGAACAATTTATATGAAAATCTCTTCTCTTGATATTATTGTTCCCTTTTATTCAGTTCAATAGGCTTTAGTGTGATTACGGATTAGATATTTTATTACTATGCGACGTTACAATATTTGATATAGCTTTTGCCCGCAACTTCGTCTGCGTGATACATAGCCTGTAACTACGGCACTAGGCAATATCAGGTGAAAAAACTATTTAATCGGAATCGGCATCACCGCTATATCACTCCTTACAAACGAAACGATTAAATTACCTACACTACTACCGAAATAACAGACTGATTGCGTGTATGTGCGTGTCTACGCGCCGCGAGAACTTAAAGCAGTTTCGAGAGCTGGTTCGACGCGGGAAGAGGTGAGGAACAGTGTTTTGGAGGGAGGCGGGGCGTGTCGCTACTGTACGGTAGTACTAATATTTATACTGTGGCTACACGGTTGAAGTTGACCGGTCTCGAACCAAGCGCTTTGCCCCCACATTTACCCATTCTGCGAACTGCTAGACTGTGGAATTCACTGCCCAACTTTTTGTTCCCCGATAAGTATAATCTGGGTATCTTCACGGCACAAGTGAACCGGTTCAAACAAGCGTGCTCTACCTTAGGCTGCATCATCACTTAAGATCAGAGGAGTTGCTGGCAAACGTTTTATATATACTTCTAAAAATAACGTCAAAGAAAAAAACAAATGAATGGCAAGGTACTAATGAGAATCGTTAAGAAATCATGTGAGCTCGTATCACTACCAGTCTCCCGCACAAGTCTTACGGTGATGTCATCTGACGCTAAGGGTCAATTCACGCCGGAATGGCAGCAGTGGTCGGCAGCGGCCCAATGATCAGTCGCTCACCGTCACTTAAATGCCGCGGTCATCAGTTCATGCAAATCTATAAGTCATACTATGCCTCCGGAGATAAAGTTGAAAATGGTTTGTCAGTAAAACCGTCGGCTGTTGTGATGCCGACCGCTCTCATACCGGTGTAAATTGACTCTGACGCTTAAACTCAAAGCTAAAATGAATAACCACATCCTCTTTGTACTATTAACTAGGTTTTACCTGCGTCTTCGTCCGTATGAAAGTCAAATAAAGCCAATATCAGCGTTGTGACGTTTTTAAATGTTACAGCACAATGCTGAGATAGGGGCCTTTTGGCATCGTACAGGACCGATTTCGTTTCTTATTTTATATTTTTTTTATTTTGCAATAATACTTAAACCTTGTTGTTATTTGTGTGTTTCGTCCTGTGCGGGCAAATAAATGCTTTTTCTTTCTTTCTTTCTTAAATATACCATACCTTACATAAGACATAGGCTATGGCACTCGGCATTAATAAAAAAAAACAGCAAAAAAAGCAAAGCAATGTAGCTCTAGATTAGTGATTTGTTTTGTAATCGGATCAGAGATTAACACTAAAAAACAAACAAAAATTTTACGTCTTTATAATGCTCTGTGCTAGACTTCGTTCAAGTAAATCTTACAAATTCCTATAACTATAACAATTAGGAATAACGTAGCTTTCTATAGGCGAAAAAATTCAAAATCGTACCAGTAGTTGCGGAGGAAAGCGCGTTCCAACAAACAAACAAACTCTTCGATGTATAATATAAGTATAGATGGAGATACAAACGCATACGCATTATTTTCAGAGATTTATATCCATTATTAATCGAGCACGATTGATTGCCAATGTATGGGGCCTAAAATAAGCGCGCGGAGAATACGTAACGAAAATTCGATCAATTTGAAATCAGAATTATCTTGTTTTCACATAATTTTTATTTAGTTTGAAATCTTTATTTGAGTACTAGTTTTGCCACGACTTCGTGTATGCAGAAGCAGTACAGAATCAAAAATGACCTATCCTTTTTTAGTTGTCATAGTGTTCCCGTCATGCCTCGGAAAGCACGTAAAGACGTTGGTCCCGGCTGTCCTTCGGAGATCTTTGGAAGTTATAACGGGTACAGGTCCGCCACCCTATTCCCAAACCACTGACCACCAGAAAACCGCCAAAGCAATGAAACTCGACGAGTCCCGTAGAAACGATTCAACTGTCTTAGATCTCGCAACGTAATTAATCAGAAAAGAACAGCGGAGGAGTAAGAAAAACATATTTTTCACTTCCCTCTAAATCAAGCAGGAGACAGAACAGAACTAGGCCAATATGTACAAAGGGACGTTTACAACTGGGAGAAGCCCAGTTGCCACGGACGGAAATTGACATAGTTAATGGGTCATGTCATGTGGTGATCAGATAGGCAGTCACTCCATGTAAAACTCTGGTACTCAGCTGCATCCGGTTAGATTGAAAGCCAACCCTAATATAGTTGTTAAAAGGCAGGGCAGGTGATGAGTTGTTGTGATGGTACAGTAGTTAATTCAATTCAATTCAATATATTTATTTCGGACAAGGCACATCCATATTTTGGTTAGTTATAATACAGGCACTTATAAAACTATGTTAGTAAGATGTAAAATATAATATACAAAAATAATATTGGGCAAAACTGCGAACACAACTTCACCCCGACCATCTTATATAAGTATGTACGGTGTCTTACAACAGACACCGTACATACTTATGTATATGTACCCAATGTCCAAGGAAAGGACTGTCGACTTTATCACTCAGTGTCTTCAAGATGATATTGGGACCCCCTCTAACTCTGCTCATAACTGAGGCGACTCTCTTGCGCAAGATAGCGCAGAAATCATCTGTTCGCATACGCGCAAACATATCAGACGCACTACAGTATCGAGGCAAACCCA
The DNA here is from genome assembly GCA_947361185.1 of Charanyca ferruginea. Classification (NCBI taxonomy): domain Eukaryota; kingdom Metazoa; phylum Arthropoda; class Insecta; order Lepidoptera; family Noctuidae; genus Charanyca; species Charanyca ferruginea. The sequence continues at coordinate 22,821,666 of OX376069.1, read as the reverse complement.
ACATTATCCTGAAGGCATTGTTGTACTGTACGCGCAAGGCGTTGTAGGTCCGCTGCGTATATTTCACCCACAGGCTACAGGTGTAAAAAGATTGACAGTAGGCCTTAAACAAAGTGATATTTACATCATTTGTACAGCGTGCAAACCTGCGGGCTATCATATTGCAACGGACCGCCAACGCCCTGCGCTCCCTCTCCATATCAGCGTCATCAGAGAGATCCTCCGTTACCACATGCCCTAGGTACGTGAAACGAGAGACTTGTTTTAAAAGCATTCCATTGAGAGTAATAGGAGGAATCTCCGACGATACTCTGTTTCTTCCTTTAAATATGAGGAACTCACTTTTCTTTATGTTGTAGACAAGGCCGTGCGAGGTTGCGTATGATTCACAAATCGAAATCAAGTTAAGGCGCCCGCCTCTCATTCACAAGGTTGTGGTTTTGCAACCGGGTACGAGCAAGTACCAATGTGACTTTTTCAATTCCATATGTACTTTCCACGGACTAGAAAAAAAACAAGAACTCCGCGCCACGCATGTCGAAACTGAAGCACCTTAAGTAAGATCGGTACGGTCGGTACTGTAACACTTGGGCTACACTTGTACCGTGTACGAACTATCGTGAGTCTAAGCTACGTTAAATAAAAGATATGATCGACTTGTAGAAGACTGTATTAATCAGATAAGCGAGAGGAAAACTTTAGGTAGCCCGCAGCTCAGAGCTTAGCTGGGGTTAACTCTGACATCACATGTCATAGTATAAAAACTATCCTTCTACATTATTCAAATATATTTCCAGAAGGTTCTAACCATAGACTAAATAGTTATGGCTTCATTACATAAAGCCTTTCTGCTGGGCAAGTCTCTACATCAGCTACGCCCCCTTCATGAATAAAAGGGACTAGTAGCTTTTATTCATGTTCTGAACGTTCTGGACACCAATACTAGTTTACGAAGTAATTGACTAACTAACCTAACAACTACCTAAACCTATAGTAAAGTCCCTGCCTATGTGTGGGAAACAATGGGTCTGCCTCTCTTGAGGTGGCTTAACTCATGACGTACGACGTTATAACATTTATATGGAAATAGAATAAAAACAATAGATGCGACCGTGCATCAGTTCAAATACAACGACATCATGTTTAAGCCTTGCATAAACAAAACCACACTAAAACTTTATGAACAGCCCACTAGACAAATGACACGGCCAAATCCATGTCCTCCTTTCTTGGTGACCTATATTTCTTCCTATACGAAGTTTACAAATTAAATGAGAAAAGACAAAACTCGAAACAAACTTTGTTCACTTAATAAACCATGCGTGTCATCGACAGCTTACGCAGAGATTATACTCTGTTAGCGTAATTGGCTACGTCAGTGAACGAGGCCTGTTGGAGTCCTATTCTACACTATTACTACTACTTTAAATAATCTTTTAAGTAAAAAAAAAAGAATAAGATACACGTTTTTGTATTAATTCTTGAAATCCAATAGACTTCAAGAAATGTGGGCACCATTCACCCATCAGTCTTCAGCTCGTAGTAAATATGAAAATACAAAAAAAAACACGCATTATTATCATGTCGAAATATTTCTAATCACATACATAACAATACACCTAGCATCAACTGTCCATCATGACAGACCTAAATAACCATGGCAACTATGCTGTATAACATCCAATAATTAACAAAATGACAAATAATACGCAACCTAGAAATATTATTGACAAAATGTTTCAATTTAATTATATTTGTCGTAACCTGCATATTATGTCAAGAATTATTATAAACAAAAAGTTTCAATTCAATCGTATCCATAAAAGATATTATGATACAAAACTGTTTAGAGCTAGCCATAAAAATAAAAATAAAATCATCTTTCAAAAATTGACAATAATAAAATTTACCTAAAGGAGAGTTCATACTACCGAATATTTTCTTCATCAAAACTAGTCGTAATAAATTATTTTTAACCGACTTCGACGGAATGAGGTTCTCAGTTCGACCTATAAATTTATTAATATATTTTATTTTTATTTCACTCTTCTTTGAACCTAATAAGGATTTCAATTTACTCCGTTTTATATATTTATTTACTACAGCGGGTTGCGGAACCATATTATATAACTTCACATCACGCGTGACCTTACTATTCGCTCTAATAAAACTTTGGCTGTCCAAACCAACATTATACACAATATCTCGCGAGGACTCGACAACAATATTCTCTGGTAACACAATTTGGTTAACCGGACCACCATCACAATCAATTCGCGACAACTCGACGACAACATTTTCTTCCACCTCAACGAATGCCTCAACATTCGTCTTGCATTCTACTATCACCAAGTTCTCTTCCAGAACGTCAGTGACAACATTATCTTGTACCTGCTGGTACGAAACATCAACTACTTCTTCTTCTTTCGGCACCTCGACATCAGGTTGCTCTGAAAGATTTCTACTTAATAAAATAATCGGACCGGACTGACCCGATTCATCCTTCACTTCCTCGTACTCTATGGGGGATGAGACAGACTCCTGTGCCTCATTTTCATCTAGGCTGCTCTCTAGACAGCTAGACACAACAACCACATCTTTTTCAACACTGCCTGCTTGGCAGCCATCTTTTTCATTTCTATGGGAAAATGAACCATTAATATCCTCAGACTTAACTTCTTTCGCCGATTCCACTACTGGAATTACGGCTTGCTGCTGTAAACGTTGCCGCTTCTTTCTAGCGGGCCATCTCTCAGCGAATTCTTCCCTTATTCTGTCGCACAAATCTGTGTAATTCAAATTCTTATCATATAATATACAGCGATACAGTGCATGTGCAGTGCCTAGCAAAAAAGCTGGCAAAATTACTGCGTAATCGCATGGACGCCAATCTTTGCGAACTGCAACCGCCTCAAACTCTACGATAAAATCATGGAAATCCATACCCTGATCGCCATAATAGTAGGGCATATTTTCACCCGGAAAAATCTCACGACCAGAACAATGATACATCGCGATTTTTACACCAACACTTAATAAATTGACACAGATACTTCTCTGTTCTTCTTTTAGGCGATGCAAGAAAAATCGCTCGTCTGCAGTGCCCTTAATGGCATCCAACGCTTATGCGTATAATTCTTCGCTGCTATACCAGCGTAATCATCAATCTGGCCCTATTAATAGGCCTTCCAGCTACTCCTGCTGGAATATTAAACGCTCTGGGGGCGAGCACTCGCTTTGCGCATCTGAAAAAAAATACTTCTAACCGGCGCCTCTCGCCAATTTGTAACACTTGGGCTACACTTGTACCGTGTACGAACTATCGTGAGTCTAAGCTACGTTAAATAAAAGATATGATCGACTTGTAGAAGACTGTATTAATCAGATAAGCGAGAGGAAAACTTTAGGTAGCCCGCAGCTCAGAGCTTAGCTGGGGTTAACTCTGACATCACATGTCATAGTATAAAAACTATCCTTCTACATTATTCAAATATATTTCCAGAAGGTTCTAACCATAGACTAAATAGTTATGGCTTCATTACATAAAGCCTTTCTGCTGGGCAAGTCTCTACAGTACTTCCGATATGCGTCGCGCGGAATCCTTTTTTTTCTAGTCCGTGACTTTGATGTAAATGTGTGCGTGAGGCATGTTTGTACAAACGGTCCGGCTTACCTAAGGTGCTTCACTTTCGATATGCGTGGCGCGGAATTCTTCTTTTGTTCTAGTCCGTGGTACTTTCTAAGTTTATCTTGGACATCACTGACATCGGTGAAGGAAACCATCGTGAGGAAACCTGGGCTTATCATTGATATAAGTCTGAAATCACCGATTCACCTTGAGCAGGTGTGGTGATCAGTGCTCGTGCCTTATTTGTATGAGAATAGGCTTTTACCCTGAAATGGGACAATTGCAAAATTTTTTATTATCCTTTCTTGTGTTTCAATCTTATTATATACCAAATTTTATCAAAATCGATTCGGTTTCGTTGTGAAAGCGAACAAACAGACTCATTTTTGCATTTATAATATTAGTATGGATACCAATGAGTGATACTAATAATTGTGCTTGTCTTAAGAAATACTACAACATTGTGGTTAATTTTTTCAGTTCGAAAATCGAATCGCAAAACTTTTATGTAAGCACGCTCACGGTAGGCCTACAGTTTATGGCTCATAAAAGATGGCAAATGTCTTGATCTGGTTCCAATGGGTTTCCAGATAATTCTGTAAGAAGAATTTAGTGATCGTATGTTGTCGCAAGTAAACAGAGAGTTCAAATAACATTGTCACTTACAAAAACTTGCTTACTTAGGTTAGGTACACAACTAAGGGTGGATTCTAAATGCCATGTTATACCAGGGTACTTAACCCTTGAATAATTTTACTCATTGGTCTTACTCTCAGATAACTTCATTTGCGTTTTTCCAGCACAAACGTAGAGTAGCCAATGCTAGGTATTGTTACTCCTGAGTTGATGAGTGAATGATGAAGCTAACTTAAATAGAAATACAATTGTTTCAAAAGCGGAACGGAGAATTTGATGTCTACATAATTTTATTAGTGTATTCATACCCAGAATAAGACTTATACAAGTTCGGTCGAATTCGCCATTACATAGGTTATTAATTTTTTATATTCATTTTATGAAAGATAATATAATTATATTTCTATGAACCATACTTATATTATAAATAATTATGAATTTTATATCCCACAGTAAATAAAATGCTTCGTGGACGAAAATTTAACACTACAGTCGAATGGGAATATTTTGAAAAACTTAAATATTTTTTTATCATAGCCTTAGCTTTTTTTCATCTCACTAACAATTTTTGGAACAGCCTTTGTCAATAACGATATCAAAATTCTCTGAGACATTAGCCTATGTACAAAATCCTGACCACCACAGTTCGGTAACAGGCCACCATGCAGTCACAACACCCGTCTTTTCAATGGAGAATGAAGAAATTTCCACTGTAATCTTTATACTTCCGAACTTGTAATTGTTCTGTAATTAATAATAACAAAAAAATGTGTCCATTTCTATCCAGTATATACACACACTCACACAGACCTCACACACATTAACGCAGATAATGTGATTATGTGACAACACTGTAACAAGTCTAATTAAGTACCTTTTTCTTGTTGTGTATGAATAATTTGGTGTTTGAATAATTTCTATATTTAATTCTGTATTTGATTATTTTAATGTGACAGAGTGTGTATAATTATTTAAGTTAATGAGTCCGTGAAACTTGAAATCCATACTTCCATACTATCCATACTAATATTATAAATGCGAAAGTAACTCTGTCTGTTACGCTTTCACGATGAAACGGCTGAACCGATTGTAATGAAATTTGGCAAGAATATAGCTTGAACCCTGGGGAAGGACATAAGCTACTTTTTAATCCCCAAGTTTGTCTGCCTCCACGATAAACGACATTCACGCGGACGAAGTCGCTGGCAAAAGCTAGTAAAATTATAATTCTCAAAGCTCCAACATGTCTCCAAACGGTATAATTCCGTCAGGAATTCAAGACCGAACATATCCACCAGAATTCCAAAAACAAAGCTAATCAAGCCTACAAATTCTTGAAATCAAATATAATTTACAATTCCTATTAAATTCCTTTGTCCTATATCTTCAAGAGACAGAAATTCGCTGTCCTAAGGCAATGCTTCTTACTCGTTCAACCTTGTCAGGAACATGTCTTTTTGAAGTAAGATCATATTTCGTCTTCGGGGGGATTCACCCGTGAAATTGCTTGTTTATTTTGTTATTTAGCCATATTAATGGTGTGTATTTTGTGTTTTATTTTGTTTATGGGAAGTTATATTTATGGATTCTCTGCCTTCACGGTGTTTTGACGGGTTTTGTGGAGAAAAATGTGATGTAATATCTCGTTGTTTATGTTTGATGGAATTTTGGTGAATTGGATTATTTTGCGTAATATTCCTAATGAATATATTATATCAGGACTTAAGTTTGAACCTTGACGTAGGGACAGATCATATATTAACGTAGGTAACTTACCTAATACGATAGACACGTGGAACGGCTTATAAGCTTATATCGTTTCTAAACCTTCAAAAGAGGACCTTTAAGGTTGCTGGAGAAGGTTGATTTTAAATTGAAAATAAACCGTAGTATATTAATCGGACCTAAGTACTTTAAATCATTCAGTTAGATAGAAGACTCATTTGATATAGTGAATTTACTAATCATATCATCTCGAAGTCGTTTGCATCATTGTACTATGTAGGTAAGTTTTAAATCTTAGGCAATATTTCACGTGGTCAAATTACTAATAAATATAAACCACATAATAATACGGAACCAATGCTGAAAAATAAAAAAAGTCACGTGTTACATACATTTTAATCGAGTTATATTACATTTTTGTATGAAACAGACGCATTGACACCATCAAATTTCGAAATAGTAATAATTGTTATATTTATTAAAACCCCGGCCAGACTGTTGTAAACAAGCAATCCACATCGGTCTCCACCGGCAGTTTACAACAGTGTAAACACTTGTTTGCAACAAAAATTCGTTTGGCCTTTAACAACCTCTGTGGACGGACGCGCGTTGTAAACCGCGTGTGGGTGCCGCCGTTGTAAACAAAGAGTCGACAACACACTGAGGGAGCCTTGCTGTAAACCAGTGTGGACGCAAACACCAACCGTGGGCTCCACAAGCCTCCCACCAAGGTGACCCCTGTTGGACGCTTGTTTGTAACAGTCTGGCCCGGCCTTTAGTACTTTTACTTAATGAAAGTATGTACAAACTAGAAAAAAAAACTTATTTTTATTACAGAGAAACCCGAGCTAGTATCAATGAACCAATTCATAATATTGTACTTTCTAAGTTGGACATCACCGACATCAGTGACAAAACCTCTAGTAACCTTAGGAACCTTTGCATTTGGAACCTAAGTCTTAATTTCTCAAAAATGCATTTAATTTACCTAAATTTTTTGACATGGACTATCGCCGAGTTGGGATTATGATTTGCCATTTGGACTAATAATTGTAATCATCATCATCATTATCATCAAACCACAGCAACTTCAGTAAGCCAGAATCAACAGTGGCGACCACCAGAAATGCGCCAAAGCAATGAAGCTCGACGAGTCCCAGAGAAACGATTCAACTGTCTTGGATCCCGCAACGAAATTAATAAGAAAGGAAAAGCGGAGGAGTAAGAAAAACATATTTTCCACTTTCTTCCCTCCAAATCAAGCAGCAGACAGAACAGAACTAGGCCAATAGGCACAAAGGGACGTTTACAACTGGGAGTAACCCAGTTGCTAAGCACCACGGATTATAATTGACATAATTAATGGGCCCTAAAAAGTGAGCTGTTACAATAACATCAGCATTAGACGACACGGTTGGCGCAGTGGCTGAGCGATCGACTGCTGCGCAGCGTGTTGCGGGTTCGATTCCCGCCCAGGGTAAACATTTGTGTGATGAGCACTTGTGTTTGCCTTGTGTCTGGGTGTTGTTTATCTATATATGTATGTATTTACAAAAAAAAATATGTATTTGTGTATGTATATCAGCTGTCTGACACCCATAGTACAGGGTCTCCCTAGTTTGGGGTCAGATGGCCGTGTGTGAAAATGTCCCCACATATTATTATTATTATTATTAGCAACGGCATTTATCATTACCATCAGCTGGAAGGCGTCCAATGTTGAACAAATGCTTCCACTATGGAACTCCACAACTAACGACAACCTACCGCTTGTATCCACCGGTTACCCGCGACCTTGACGATGTCATCGGTCCAATAACATTTATACAAGTATTAAAATCCCCAATCCGTCTTGAGAATGCTTGTTAATCAATGGTCATGTATTGTATTCTTTGTATGAAGACTTCCCTGTGCATTGGGATAATAGGCTGGTATTAATATTATTGGTTTATTTAAAAAACCTTATATAGACCACCTTGTACGCACCACGGACGTAGGTAACACACACAACACTAATTCATAACTCGCACACATTCACACTATACACGCACGCTAGGTATACACTCACAGATATGTTGTTATCACTTTGTAATCACGCTCTTAACAGACACCTAAATTAATTATTTGTGTACTTCGTAATTGGCGTAATTTTCTGTAATGTACATATTGCTATTTTAATTATTGTAAGCTGTGAAGTTACCCGAAATAAATAAATAAATTATTTTCCTCCTCAACCGTGATCCATCTATTCACCTCAGTGAAGCTTCCTCCATCAAAATAACTAACAAAATAAATAAATTACAATTTCAAACGAGAATATCATTTACTTCCCTTCTCGCTGACTACAAAATATTACCATTTATCCAAGACTCCGACATTAAACTTTCGTTTATAAGTAGGTGCAGAAACTCCAACAATTGTGAAGTTTTAATTGAAACCTCAGCATTTCGTCTTTAAGTTTGTACCATTGAGTTCTATTGTATGCAGACTGGTATACAATCACTTATACAGTCGTCTTTAGCGTGAAACTATTCACTCTGCTCATTTGTTTATTTCATAACTAAACATTTAGCTTAGAAGAAAATTTTCAACTGTTAAACTAAAACTATAAGGCGTAGGCTCATAAACACCGACACACAGACATAAACGGCCGTATATTTATTATATATATTATTTATATTTTGAGGTACGGAACCCTAAAAAGGCTGATTTAATTTGAAATACCGATGCCAGTTGGCTTTGAAACACTGGACAATGGTAGCGGAAGAAATAACCTATTTACATTTAATTTACACTAACTGGTAAGTACCTACCTGCGACTTCATTTGCGTAGAGTTCAAGATTAGGCCAGAGTTCTTATTAATACGGTAACACAAAAAACAGGATAAAATGTGTCCTATGTGGTAAGTAATAAAAACTCAAATTTCGTTCCGCCACCCATCCATTCATTCATCCTCAAAAACTTTTTCGGACATAGTAGGACTAGATTTTGCCCGCGACTTTGGCCGTGTGAATATCGGTTATCAGGATCGCAGACAAAGTCGGTGATTAAAAAATAGCCAGTGACGGCGATTCCCTCGTTTACAAAATAAACTAAAATAAGAGAGATAGCATCTCTTTCGGCCAGGCAGCTGACGAAAGGGACGGCGACAGATATGAACTAAGTTTGAGATGTCAAATTTGTTTTTTCTTGAACTTTTAGTCAATACGTTCTGAAATGACAACTATATAATAGACGTATATTGTATATACGCTCAGATCAAACTCCCCACACCCCACGGCCCCCTCGACCAAAAAATAGGGGGGAGAATCTTCGTGGGTGACACTATCTGTAATCATTATGTATTTTGCAAAAACATTCCGTCGTTTTAACATAAAGAGCGCAGAGACAGTCTAAAGTTAATTCTTCATATTTAAGTTTTAAAACTTTTCAAACCCAAAACTTACTAAGTTGAGCACCTCCCAAGTTTCTTTAAGATAAACTTCACAGTGTTTTAATCCTCTGTTTTATAATATACTTTTCGGTACTGGCAACTTTGTTGTCGTTTTACTTTATAATTTACTTTTAGAGAATATTCACGTCATGTTATTCTTTATCTAACTAACCTGCAATTGCTGAGCGTGAAGTTCTAGGTTCGATGCCTGAAACAGACAAAGTATTATTGGGTTTTTCCAGTGGGAATTTCTCAGTAGTAGCTCGGAGCTTGGATGTTGGTGGTAGGTATATGACAACCCCGTGCCTCGGAAAGCACTTATAGCTATTGGTCCCGGCTGTCATTTGTAGATCTTTGACAGGTCACGGGTAGTCAGAAGCCAGAAAGTCTGACAAAGTCTTGATCGGAAGCAATCATCTACGCAGGAATATTTTTGTTACCAGGGGTATCGTGTACCCAGTCACTGGGCTGTGAAGGTCATACAGGCAGTCGCTCTTTGTAAAATACTGGCATTAAGAGCGCCCATCCCGTCATATTTCCCATACTAGCGCCCGTACGCGATTACGGCGGTATAACAAATTATTTTCCAAATTTTTTTGGAACACACAGGTATCTTGTGGTTTAAATCTAAATTTGTATGAAGCCAAAAATACACTTTTTTGAAAAACAAATTCAGTAAACACGTCCGAAAATCAGTATTTTTGCACAATTTTATCTAAACTTTGGCCGTTCATAATAATAATGCAATGCAATGCACTCATACATCGAAAAAGTAAAAAAAACAGCTTCATAAAAACCTTGCACATGTAACGGAGATTCTAAATTACATACATTTTTACCAAAAACTTGTAAGGCTTTTTTAAAAACACGTATGTCCTGGTACAAGCTTTGTGAAATTTCTGCGCGCCAATTTTCCTGTGATGTTATCGCGTTCTCACTTACTCGTTTGTTTTCGAGCTTTGCGTTGGTTGAAACAAAAAAAATTCAATCACGCCCGCGTTGAAGTTCGTTTGATGGGGAAGGGCGCTCTTAACGGAAACTGGAAACCGAACTCAACATAGTTAAAAAAGGCTAGGCAGTGAAAGTGAAAGTGAAAGAAACTTTAACGTCTTTTTTTATAAAATTATAATAATTTCTATCTCTCTTCACAAACTTCAAATCTTCATAACTGGCTTTTGTGATGAAAAAGATAAAATTATAAAATACCAGCTTTTGCCCGCGACTTCTTCTGTGTACGCTTTAGAATAGGGTATTACACCCATTTTTGAAAAGTGTATCAATGAAATTCTGTAGTGCTAATATACCAAATAAAAACACAAAATTTTTATTCAATCGACAAATGCCCTAAAAATGCATCTAAATTTTAAAATTTCAAATTTCGCGCGTAGTTCGACGAATATGCCTCGTAGTGGACGCCATATTGCTCAGCGTAAATGACGTCAGTTCGTTTTGTATCAAATGAGCTCTTATTAAATATGATAATTGTATATCATTTAAAAATAATTAAAAGCATATTTTGTAATAGGTGTAATAATGAAAAAATTACGTTGGTTACGAAAATAATAAAAGTACAAAGCCCATAGTACGCCAATCGGTTGACTGACAGTTGACAATTTTTTGTTTACACAGCCGTATGGCGTAATAACATGGCCGCTACTATTTCATGGTGTTATAAAACAGATTAAAAATACTGAAAACTTTAAATTGAATTTAAAAATTTGTTTTATTATTTTATGAACTAAAACTTACATTTTCCGACTGCTTTATGCCTAAACTGTCTTAATAACATATTTATAGATTTTTTCTTGTATAGAGATCAAATACCCTATTTCAGCCAAAGTCCTACATTATTCTACGGGGACACAAAAACTGGATAAAAATATCCTATGGGTTTAGCTACTTCAATATCTATTTGTGTTCAAAATTTTAGCTAATTTGGTTGAGACATTTAAACATGAAAGAGTACGGAACAAACATCCCTTCATCCATTCATCCACACACACTTTTCCGCTTAAATAAAAGTGGGAAGTGTGATAACGGTATCCCAAAATATTAATAGGTATTATAATGTTCTCCCGACACCATCAACTTCGAAATTCCGAAATGCTACTGAAAAATTTGTATTGGAAAAATCTAACCCGTTCAGGGAATTTAACCCACAGCTCCGCGCTCAATAGTCGCGCTTAAGACTATGAGACCAATTATAATAATAAATAATAATAATAATATGTGGGGACATTTTTCACACACGGCCATCTGACCCCAAACTAGGGAGACCACGGAACAGATAAATAGAGTTTAACTCTATTTATCTGTTCCGTGAGGGAGACCCTGTACTATGGGTGTCAGACAGCTGATATACATACACAAATACATTTATTTTTGTAAATACATACATAAATAGATAGAAAGTATTACTGTACAGAGTAGTCACTTTAAATGAATAATATAATAAAAATAACAATTTAATGGCGAATATTTATTTTGGATAGAATGACAAAAGTAAAACTGATAAAAAAATAATACAAGTTTACTGTCGTGCAAAATATTCAAAAAGTGTTTCCGATACCGGGAATCGAACCCGAGCCTCCTGGGTGAGAGCCAGGTATCCTAGCCACTAGACCATATCGGATGGTACACAAAGATTTAAAATTACACGTCTGTTTATGTCTGTTCTATTTATGTACCGATGACGTCATGAAAATTGTGCTTCTGAGCCAATTTGGACGCTTTTAGGAAAGAGAATGCCTAAAGCCAATTTCAATTGAATTTTAATCCGTGCATTATTAATAATTTAATTCAAAAAGGTATCAAATTAGTACGTATAGTGTCGTCGTGTTTCTGTTATATTTTCGCCTCAGCTAAGTAGGTAATCAAAGAATCAACCAATGAACTATAGTTAGACTACTTTTAATACCTTTTCAGTATACGACCCAATTTTAGACGACATTTGTGGCTGTAGATACGGTAAGTACAATATTATGGTAATTAGTCTACTAAACCAATTCATATTAAAATCACAGTAATTATCACAGGTATTACCTACTGCTCTAATGAGAAGAAATATAAATAATTGTTATGAAATATTTTCTAAATTAGTTAACCGCAACTTATCCGGCGTTGCTAAAATAGATTTTTTAAAACCATATTTTTATCGATCAAAATCTGTAACGAAAAATATTTACATGCGTACCTACTATAGCTGTAATTTCTTAACTTGTAATACTTTGTACATTCTCTAATTGTAGTGGTTTTCATTCAAGGTACACAAGGTTCACATTCGCGTACAATTACATAAATCCTGCAAATGCAAAATATTGTATTCACAATAAGTATTTTAAAAGTATTTTAAACGAGTAAGTATCGATGATGTAGTATGGAGTTTCTTGTCCACAGAACATTATATACCCTGTCCATCATTTTTCATACGAAACTACCTTTTGGAAGTTCAATTAGATTCAAATGTTCTTAAGTGACGTTCCAAACTACCTTTTAATCGTTTTATTGAAATAAATGAATGATAACACAAAAATTACATTATTTTATAACATGTTTCCAGTGTACACCTTTCATTTCGTAACACCCCAATCCTCTTTTAACACAAAAAGTTTTTGCTCAAGCTAAAAATACATTCATGAGGATACAAACTTTTCTAGCTCCATGTAGGTACAGTATGTTTCAATAGCAGGTAACACACACACTTATAGTAGGTACTTAGGCACCTATTTTGTAACAACTGTATCTTCATGGAGATGATAAGGGTGCTTCAGATTAGCGTAAGCGGCGAAGCGCGACAAAATATTAGTGAACAAAGTGAAGTGTTTGTATACTTAGTACATGTTAAGATAATTATGTAATTGTTGTAGCCTTGCCTGGAACTTTATTCGTAAACAAGCTTGAAGGCCCCTTGACCCACTCTGCGATGGAGTTTTGAAGAATCACTTCACAGCTCTAGACTTTCGGTATACTACCTACTCTACACAGAACATTATTATCTTTAGTGAAAATGATAGTGAAATGTGACGCTGAAATATTTTCTTATAACAGCTTTCTGTAGCGGGTGCGTCTCATATCATATAAAGTTATTTGTTATATTTTCAGTTCAATAACGTTCACAAGATATAATAAACGTGAGATATAATTTCTTTACATATATATGACTGTTATATCAATCGTTTATCATATTAACTGATCATTATATGAAACAAAATTATAGAATCAGCTGTTATATCTTGTAAATATTAGAGATTTTGTAATTATATCATATATTACTTATCCTTCTGTAGCTGAACACCATTCTTTTACATGAACCGACTGCCTGTCTGAACTCCACAATCCAGGAACTGGGTAACTCGATACCCATTGGTAAGACTGTTGTCAGAATTTCTGGCTTCTGACTACCCATAACTCTCTGCTCCACGACAACGTAATGTAAGGCATTTTTGACAGATTAAAACTTTAATTAGAATCTGAACGTTCTATTAAATATAGATTCCCTTGTGTTGAGTCAAGCAGCGCCATCTCTCGGTCGATAGATCTACGATCGATAAAACGTTTAGGTGCGACATCTGTTGCTGAGAAGACGACTAGCTCGCGACGGGTTCGAGAAACATCCGACCCCCTCCAGAAGCGATATATAAAGCAGGACTGTGCGAACGTGACCGCGATTTATTATCATAAAAATCAAAACCAAAAATACATCAATTATAAAATTAAACGAGCCTCATTGAAGAAGTCCCTGCCAGCCCCCTGTCTTCATTTGCCAAGACACCTTGATTCCCCTTTATTCAAGAAAATTCTTGTTCATTTCTTATGTATTGACAAACTATTTTATTTCAGGACTGGAGGCACGTAACTTGTTATATCCTAGACAAGACACAAGTTGAAAGGTTAAAATTCTTAAAAATTTACAATTTACCGCCATTTATCTCACCTTGCAGTCTGGTGTCCACCTAAAGCAACATTTTTTATTACAAACACGGCGAAGCGCGATGCTCGAACGTGCTTGCTTCTAAAAAGCTTATGTTGGTTGTGTGAACACCCTGTGTGGAATAGAAAGAGTCTGGATTTTTACGCCAGATTGAAGTAAAGGCTTGTTGCGTTGATGTATTACCTTGCTGGAAGTGGCAGCAGGTGGGAAAATGCAGAGATCTTCTTTAAAAATCTTCTTCGATGAATTGAACTTGAGGTTACTTATTAGGTATTCCATCTAGTGCTAAGGATCCTGGGACAGCTAACCTAAAGCTTACTTCACATAAATTCACTAAGGGATTGTTTTTACAAAATAGCACTACACTTGGAAGGGCCTCTTATGTATGAATTCGCGAGTTTGATAATGTACCAAAGGGACTTTTATTATTCATTTGTTCTTTCTAAAATCATGGATATCACTGACATCGGTGATGGAAAAACATTGTAAACTTGAAATTGTAATTAATATCTGTCCGATAACATCCAATGCACCATATTTTTGCAAATAAATGATTTTGAATTAATTTGATTTATTTAAGCTTAAAATCCGCAAGTGTGGTTATCAATGCTAGTGCATCTTCTTCTTCTTTCTTCTTTGTATGAGGACCGCTCTTACGTGTGACAATAATGGGCTGACATTATAATATTTACTAGCTGAGCCGACAGACGTGTCCTGTCCCTGTCTACCTACTTACCTACCTACCTACCTACCATACGTACTTACCTACCTACCTACCCTACCTACCCTACCTACCCTACCTACCCTACCTACCCTACCCTACCCCACTCTACCCTACCTCCTTTTTTTTTTTTTTTTTTTTTATCTATTGATAGGCATACGTTTGACCACTATCTCACCTGATGGGAAGCGATGATGCGGTCTAAGATGGAGCACCTACCCTACCCTACATACCTACCCTACCCTACCTACCTACCCTACCCTACCAACCTACCTACACTTTCTACCTACTTACCTACGTACCTACCTAAAATTTTCTTTTATACAAACCTCCTGACAATAACGAACACAATTTAAAAATAATTATCTAATTTGGTCCAGCCATTCCCAAGTTACATTTCGGTGATTCATTTTTATATAGACTATTTAACAAAGTCAAAGTCAAATCATTTTGGCATTTCAGAACATCATTGTCATTTACAAGAGAAAATTGAACATGAATCTGGTTGCTTCTTCTAAAGGGTAGATTCATATGGAGGATGGGCAAGGACCTCAATACTTACCTAGTCTATAAAATAAAATAGTTTTTCAATACTTTGTATGATGTAGATAAAATTACGTCAAAAACAATTCAACATAATATTTTGGTCAAACATAGGTACCGTAAGCGGCAGTGATGGCAGCATCGTCCTTATCTAACTTGACTTTTCTGACAATTTCTTTCTTAAGCTCGATGTCCAAAAACTGCATGATATTGATTCATGTCACTTCTTCAACACAATTCTCTACAGCCACGTCTGAGAGTGTAATAAGGTAAGCTGGCTCCACGAAACTATTTCTTTGAGTCTGGTATGACAATACTCTTTGTATGTCCCGGGAAAACCGAGATTAAAACTTTATACGGTATTGTTGCCTTCAATGGAATATTTGGAGGTTAGGGTTTAAATGTTGAGCAAGTAATAAATATTATTCTCTGGACCGAATTTTCGGTTACGGCGGCTAATATCAATAGAGACTAAGGCTAAGAACTCACACTCAACACAATAGTCTAATAGAGTTCTGTGCGGTTACGATGACGGGCACTGACCTTTCTTGCACCAAAATAATTAATAGATCGACTTCAATATCCATTTAGTAAAGTTTGTTGACAAAGTTTGTTGACGCACAGACACGTTACGACGCCACGAGTAATAACAAGTTACTGCAAAATGGCGTCGGATTTCTGTACCCCTGCTGGCCACTGCGGTCGCCCGCCAACCGATCGCAGAGCTTGCGGGTGCAACCCAACGAGGCTGCGGGAGTGATTGTACTACTTGCAACCGCAGGCGGACGTGGGTGTGAACAGCATCGTGAGTTCTTAGCCTAAAGAAGTGAAGTATATTGTCTCCATAATCGACTATTGTCTCCAACATAGTCGCTATTATATAAAATCTCCTGACTGAATTTTGGTCACGGTGGCTAATCTGTAAATGATTAATAATAACAGGTAATAATAGGAGCCTCTTCTTCTTTCTCTCTTCCATCACTTTCAAAGTCCGCAGTCCGTGTCCGTAGTTGCAGAACACTACACACACATACTACAATCACATACTATAATACTGGAAGATAAAGGTTCAATCATCAGCATTTTGCTTAGGTCCCCCCTAGTGGATTTTTTGCTGGATTTCAGCTTAAACCCTTGACTCCTGTTTACAAAAAAAGCTACGCAAGTGATATTATAGAGCATTCATGTGTGCGCAAATATAGGTGGACGCCCTCTTACCGCAAAAACAGGTGGACCAGGGAGAGATCAGGGGCAGGACCAATAGCTTTACATATTTTCCAAAGCACAGAGCGTCACACCATTAACTTTCATACTTCAGGCTCGTTATTATCAGCCAAAAGACGTACCATCGTATTATTGAATAGGACTCCTCATGGAACGCCACAACGAGCGGCAACCTGCCTCTTGCATCCACCGGTTACCCGTGACGTTGACCGTTGACAATGTCGACGGTCCATATGTGGGAGGCCTACAAACTTCAGTCTACTATTGAGAAATTCGTATTGGAAAAAGTTAATAACAATTTAAAAAAAACTTGCTTACAGTCATGATATCTATTAGATTAATTGACTAATGCGAACTTTGGCTCTTTCACAACACGTTAATGCACTTAACTCCATTTCACAAAAATTGTGGCTTAGCTCCATTGACCTCCAAAGCGACGACATTTTTTCCGCTCTGAGAATCCGCCAGGACCCTGCGCTTAGCAGTTGCGCTTGAGACCACGAAACTAATGAGGTAGTATTGGGTGTTGAGAGATATTAATGTTTTAATTTTAATTTATTGAGATTTTAAATTAAATTAATTGATATGTTTGACTTAATTTATTCATACTTTTAATGGAATTTATTCAGTGTTTCAATGTAGATTATTTATTGGAATTTAATTTAATTGATGTAAGTACCTAATAACTTGTATCTTAAACAGTACACAGGTACAAATATTATGTATCAAAATTGTCTAATTGAATAAATATAATGAATATTAATAAAGGACCCAGTGATATGTTTGGAGACCCGTGCATAACTAATTTTAACATTTGTTCCAACTATGTTGGTGTCCAATTCTGGTCTAACTGTTGTAAACAACTTCTATGAAACAACTGTCGGACTTCCTGCGCTAACTTTTGGTTGATACTCTAGTATTCAGAAGTTGGACCACATGTCAGACTTTCATATTGTCTATCAGGGGGCCTGTAGGAACGCGCGGAGTTAACGTCGCGGTGATCGATTTTTAAATTGGAAATACCGGTTTCGGAAATTATATTATATATTTATTTTAAACGCTTTATTCGTATGAATAGGTGATTACTTGTATGAATGTCGTGATGGCTGTCGGATTTTTAAAAATGTTAAATGTTACCTATAGCAGTCGGGGATAACGTAGCATCCCATCAGCGAAATAATATATGGAATCGGAACAGCAGTTCGAGAGATTATCGAAAAAGCAAACGAACATGAAAAATCTTTAATTTATTGTAATAAATCAATGATTTCAAAAAGAAGGATACGTAGAACAGTTTAAACAAATGTTCATGGAACAAGCAAAAGTAGCGACATCTGTCAAAACTCATACAATGTCGACATCTATCAAAACTCATACAATGTCGACTGAGTCGCGTTGCCTGCTGGCCCTAAACTGTCATTTTTAGGGCCAACGCGCTGGTGCCATTTGGTCGTGCGGTTGGCCTGGTCCTTACGCAGTAATATATATATATTACTGCGTAAGGAAAAACATATTTATTCATTGACATATGTCAATGAATAAATATGTTTTTTTTATATATTCTAATAGGCTTGCGTTTGACCGCCGACACGATTGTCTAGAATGAATCGGTTCACTCGTGCCTTGAAGATACCTAGATTGTATATCAGGGAACAGAGAGGCGGGCAGTGAATTCCACAGTCTCATAGTTCCCACAATAAATGTGGAATCAAAGCGCTTGGTTCGAGACCGTGGAATTTCAACCATATAGCGGCGAAACTTCCCCATATCTCTGCTCGTCTGATGATGGAATGGGGATGGGGCAATTAAATTGTGCAACTCCAAAGCACACTCTCCGAAATGATCCCGATAAAAGACCGATAGGCTAGCAACGGTGCGGCGATTTTCAAGGCTCTGGAGCCTAGCCCTAACCTAGGAGTCGTTGTCAATAAGCCTCATGGCACGTCTATCAATAACTTTCAACGCCTCCAGTTGGTATTTGGCTGATCCATCCCAAAGGTGCGAACAGTACTCCATGCTCGAAGCATGCATGTAGTAATGATAATTTCCAAACCGAAAAAGTCACTGAAATTGAAAAACTCAATTCGAATCAAAGATACTACATACATAGTTTACGCCTATGGATTGACTTATGCTCACATTTCAACCATTTATATCACACCACCATTGCTCAACCTTTTGATACTCTCACGGGAATAAAAACCATAATTTATATAGAGAGTCATTATCATAATACTTATTTGTCGCCCAGATTCATCGTAAATATAATGGCGTGGACCATTACAAGCGAATCGGGAAGCTGTCTGTCTGCATTAAGGAAACGGCTTTTAATGTTGCATTGAATGATGTTCAGGGTAGAACGGAGTATTTATGTTGGAAGGAATTACACCTTAATTGATAGGATTTGTGGTTTAAAATAGGTGTTTGTGCTTTAAGGTTTTTAGGGAAGTCAGTATTTCAATTATAAAATAAAATGAAGAGCGAAGTGCTTGATGTATTAATTGTATGTATGCGAGTGTATATGTGTGTATTGTATTTGTTCTCGTCAGATCCTTTATTTGTTCCAGTATTCAGCCAAGGGAATGCCATCCGCTGATGCAGTCATTATAAAGTTTTCCAGGCCAACCACAGCTACGCATGCCCAGATGAAAAGGTCTCCGACGGCTCCGTGAAGTTTTCGTGCCAAAGATCGCGTCTTTCTAAGGTGTTACCATAATTTGAATTATTTACTAATTACTCAACAAGAACATAATAATGTATCAAAGCTTGTACCTAGCTACAGCTACAGTTGATTCTAAACATAATTAGAAGTTCTAAGTTCTGCTAGATAAGCACTATATTATTATTAATGTTTCACTGTTCGGCTGATAGTGTTAACTTATAATGGACATGACAGAAGTAAATATGTTGTTGTATTAAAGTTTGACTATAATTTGTGTATTATTGAGCCATTTATTTTTTTATTTAATTATTGCGTCCTTAAGACCTCGGCCCACGAAAGACTATCGGTGACCGATTTTTAAATAAATTGGACATATAATATGAATAACGATATACGAAATTTTAAAATAATTTTCCGATCCGATAATCGGTCCTACAAAAAGTCTTATGCAGACGGAGGGTGAATTATTACACGGTATTAAAAAACGCAACATTTCTGTGTCAGTCTGATAGAGCGCTAATAACTCGTGAACCATTTAAGTCCGACTTCATCATCATCATCATCATCTGCCTGAAGACTTGGCATATTCCCACGCTTGGCAGAAGTCCGACTTAGGTTGGTAACAATTCTTACGCGATTTTATCCTAATTCTCAAGGTTTTAGTTTATTTTAGTGCAGGTAGCTAAAGTTGTAGCTACAGCTACTATTATTGGAATTCCAAATAAAGAATAAAACTAGTATATTCTCAAACGAAAAACAAAAGAACAAAAACAAAATGCAATTACTCTTCTAGATAATAAAAACGATATCTCACTGATTATACTCAAATGCAATCTCAAATTGGATGCGTGACAGGATACTAAAAAAAATTCAGTGTGTACTTATGTACGCGCGTGAGAAGTTATACTTCTTCGAGTCACAAAATAGCAACGAAGGCAGTAAGTAGTTCAGCATGTACGTCAGAGATGGCGTTGTTTACAATTACTCCCGTGAGAATTTTGTGTGACGGTGTGCGCGCGCATCGTAAAATTTCACTCTCATCATTTTTTCATAACGCGCCTAAAGAAGTATAACTTCAAAAGTTTATCAATAAACGTTTCATGCACATACGTCAACATAGAAAAGTTAGTCCATTTCCTTAAGTTATTGCATCCATGAGTTATTGCAACGAACTGTCAACAGTATATTTGTGCATTCTTCTTTCAATCTATTAAGGTCATCTAGTTTTTAGGGAATTCGCCAACCGGCTGGTCGTCACGTGATCCAAGGGTTGGCATTTTCTTTGGCCATAGAATCGGCATTGCCAAACAACATGGCAATATTGCCAGCCTGTTGGGCACATCCCGTTGACAGCGATGTGGACGAGTTTTTTGATGCCCTATGAGCTCCCTATCTTTTTACCAGCTTTTTATTAGCTTCACCTGTATGTTTGTATGTTTGTTTGTAACCGACTTCTTTGGGCGCGATTTTGACCCACTTTAAACGGCCAGATTTCGTTCAAACTTTGTAAATTTATCGAGGACCGATGACAATACACTAATTTTATAAAAAAATAAACCAAACTATAAAGTAAAAAATAAATTAGTTTATAAAAACTAAAAACACGCTTTTTATAGAAAACCAAGCTAAAAAATAGAAAATAAATTTTATTTTAAAAAAAGCGTGGGGTGTATGGTGTCAATAGTTATAAATATTTTATTGACAGATATGCAAAGCACCCCACGCTATTTTTAAAATAAAATTTATTTTCTATTTTTTAGCTTGGTTTTCTATAAAAAGCGTGTTTTTAGTTTTTTTAAACTATTATTTATTTTTTATTTTGTAATTGTTTTTATTTCAAGTTTTGGCACAAAAGTGTGTAATAGGTTAAGTTTTTTGTTCGTGACTTCACCCGCGTGAATGACAGTTTTCTAGGATGCAGACAAAATAGCGGATTAAAAAGTAGCCTACATCCTCTCTGGTGGTTCAAGCTTAGACTATACCTAGATTCGTCAAAATCGGTTCTGTTTTTTAGCCGTGAAAGCATATTTTTCTTTGATACGATTCTAAGAATGATGGTACCAATATGAAGCTACGTTATTCCTGAGTACTTTAGGCTATTTTTTTAAATACAAAAAAAAAATAAGTTTCTGTACAAAAAACCACGTGAAAGATGTCGCGGACGTGAGCTAGTTGTGCTACATCAATTGGTTATTGTCGTACAAAATTGAACTAAAATGCTATAGAACAGTAAGGTTTCTAATTCAAAAAATGATTCGGATTGAATCCGTTTCCGCTAGCGCGCCAGGTTTAGTCTATTCTGTCAATGAAGAAACTCATTATCATCTTCCTGCCGTGGTTCCATATCACTTGACTGACTACCTTTTCCATCCATCTTTTTTTTTACCTTCCTCTCCCTCTCCATCTATCAACTCTTTTGGCCCATGTCAATGACGACACTAAAACAAAATAATAATGATAACTCTTTCACTCATTCACGTTTGTGTGAATAAATTGTCTTTCTTTATTTCTTTTTCTATCATTTATTGCAGGCTAAACAGGCCGATCGATAAATACCTTAACATAGATAAGCATATTATATAATTTTGAAACTACATAGTATATATTGATAAGACTTGAGAGTACGTTGAGAGTGTGAGTATGAGTGGAGGAAATCCGCCGAAGAACTAAGGTCACCGACATAGCTCTCAACATTTGCAAGTTAAAGTGGCAATGGGCAGGCCACATCGCTCGAAGAACCAATAACCGATGGGGAAGAAAGGTTCCCGAGTGGCGACCATGAACCGGAAAACGCAGCGTTGGTAGGCCTCCCACCAGATGGACCGACGACTTCGACAAGTGCGCGGGTAACCGGTGGATGTAAGCGGAAGGTTGCCGCTCCTTGTGGCATTCTATGGAGGAGGTCGTCTAGTGGACGTCTTCCGGCTGATGATGATAATGAGAGTATATTAGTAGTACTTCAGTGTGAATTAAATTGAATACAACGCAACTCAGCAAACGCAACTCATTTATGTAGCGGTCTTATCCACATAAAGATATCCTAAAATTAATGAAAGCACTATTTGTATCAGTATGGCAATGAAAGACATTTAATTATTAAGGCGACGTGTAGTAAAGCATGCCACCAACACTTGAAGTGACGACCCGACCACTCTGTCAAGAGTGACATCGACAAAGAAGAAGAACGCAGTTTCCATGAATGCACGAGGAAGGCAGCTGTAAGGGAGGAATGGCGACGTATCGTAAAGCGTGCCACCAACACCTGAAGTGACGACCCGACCACTCTGTCAAGAGTGACACCGACAAAGAAGAAGAACGCAGTTTCCATGAATGCACGAGGAAGGCAGCTGTAAGGGAGGAATGGCGACGTGTCGTAAAGCGTGCCACCAACACCTAAAGTGACGACCACGACCACTCTGTCAAGAATGACACCAACGAAGAAGATGAACGTAGTATCCTATTAGAGAAATAATTTTTATAATCGGACCTCGAGGTTCTGAAAATACGAACATACAAATTCTTCATCTTTACAATATTAACATAGACGTAAGTATGTATGTCAAGATGGCCGTCTTCCGTTGATATTTTCTACGCACGACTTCACAGAATATTCAAATAAGTTTGGATTGATTTTGGACTTTGGGACCACACGCACGACTAAATCGTACATAGTATGCGGATCAAATAGTAGGCACCTATCTGGTTAGAGGACCGGAATCTTTCGTGCGTTTCCGTGCGAAAACTTATAAAATACGATACCCTCAATTTTATATTCAAGCGTATTTCAATATATATTTTTTTATTGTATGTCATTGGATGGCGAACTAGCTGCATCTGTTAAGGGGGTACCGAGCAAAATCATTCAAAACAGTCGTCACTGTTTAAGTGATATAATCAATACTTTTACCATAATTGCCATAAAAAATATGCAATGAATACCACAGTGAATGTGTTAACCGATTATCGTTGGCAAAAAATAAGAATACTGTTTAATTTAATAAACAAAAATACGTAAAGTTGTACAAAAATCTTTAAAAAAATCTCGTATTTAGTTGAGTTTTGTTAGTAAACTGTATTTTTTTTTCACAAACTTGAATTCATATTAATCTTTAACATTCATACTACAATTTGTAGTTTTTACATTTTCGAAATGTCGCTTAGTTATTTTATTATTAATTTTTGTTTTAATTGACGCGCTGTTTAGAATCATACATACATACGTTGGGTATGATTCAAAACAGCGCGAAAAATTAATAATAAAATAACTAAGCGACATTTCGAAAATGTAAAAACTACAAATTGTAGTATGAATGTTAAAGATTAATATGAATTCAAGTTTGTGAAAAAAAAATACAGTTTACTAACAAAACTCAACTAAATACGAGATTTTTTTAAAGATTTTTGTACAACTTTACGTATTTTTGTTTATTAAATTAAACAGTATTCTTATTTTTTGCCAACGATAATCGGTTAACACATTCACTGTGGTATTCATTACATATTTTTTATGGCAATTATGGTAAAAGTATTGATTATATCACTTTAACAGTGACGACTGTTTTGAATGATTTTGCTCGGTACCCCCTTAAGCCGTTTCAGCTTCAGCAGCAGCAGCTAACCATCCGGATTTTTAATCCGCTGATATCGGACGCATCCCAACGTTGGGTTCCGCATCACCACCTTTCCGCACATCTGGACATCATCGGGCTCCGCGCTGCATCCCTATTTATTCCCTCGTGGCCGTTGAGTTTTATACAAATTCGTATTCCGAGCGATAAAAGCATTTTTAACCTTAAAATAAAATTAAAATAGGTATTGTCTTAAAAAGTCTATGTTGTGCTACAAAAGTTAGTGACAGAAACGAATCGCTGCAAAACTGACTCCACGTAGTATTGTCTGCCCTACAACTTCTTTCATACAAACTTAATCAAAAATTCTATTTTTTTAAAACAAATTACGCTTTGATTTTACAAAAACGCACAATATCAAAATCAGTTGAGTGAATTATGTTTGTTTGGAAAAAGTTTTGTGAAACAAACACAAAGAAAAACAAAAACAATACACAAAACCAACAATAAACAAACAACAAAAACAATGTTACAGTTAAAGCAGTTGCAGTTGTTGGTGTTGCAGTTAAACAATTTTTATTTCTTTCTTTTTAGTGACAGCACTTAGATGTATTCTAAGTGTGTACGTCATATTTGTAAAAATTCAAAAAGGAATTGCTACTTAGACCTTCAAAATCTCTAAAACTAGTGGTTTCCTATGTGTCTTAGTAGAAAGAAATGGTTCTAATAATTGGTATAATTTATGGTTTAAGTCATCATCATCGTCATCAGCCGGCAGACGTTCACTGTTTAAGTATCATTCACTAATATTACCTACCAGTCACTTGAAATTCCCAGTCACCTTAATTACTAATACATTTTTTTTTTGCTTTAGTTACACCTCCGTTACCACAGAACTACCCAAAATCAAATTTAACTTTTAGTTCTGCGCGTCCGGGCTAAAACTAATTACAACTATGCCAAAAATTTACCTTCAGTATCGAAAAGGCTTTGAAGGAGTTTAGTTAGAAGGAAAAACAAGAGCAAGTTAATTTGAACTTGGAAGTCTTTTCTGGGCCAAATGAAAGGATAATTCCTTTTCTTTGGTTGGCAGAAAACAAATGAACTACCAACACATAAAATTATGTACTCTATTTACCGACTCAACAGTTTCGTCAACTACTAGTAGTTATAAGTTTTGTGTTATAATTTGTGAATGATACCCTATTTTAGCCTTTCCTTCTTTATATATATAGAGCGGAGCTTCATTGAAGTTACAGTACAAATTCGTTAGTAATGTTAAGTAAAATAAATAAATATAAAGAACATTCCAATCGTATTTGCGAATCTTTATAATCATTTATTTTTAATTTAATAATAATTTTTGTTATCACAACGTACAATACGGTCAACGTAACTTGGCGCGTCTGAAGTTAGCTGTTTGGCTGCGCAATGGAACTTTTAGGAACGAAATTGTCTACTGCGCAGCTAATCGGCTGACTTCAGACGCGCCAAGTTACGTTGACCGTACTGTACGACTCAAAAAAAAAATATTTTTACTACTACTAATAATAGAATAGTACATAATATGTTTATGTAGATACATACACAAGGGACACGTCGGGCATTAAAAACAATAATAATATATTCATTTGCATAAAACACGATAATCCAAAATAGCAGTTTGCACCGCCCAATACCTTCTTTTCGGTGCGCGTTACTATGGTAATCTTCATAAACTGCCTCCATCGTGGGGTTGACAGAGGGGCATGCCGGACTCTTAGCGGGTTAAACCACTGCGATGTTCCACCTCTGCCTATGGTCGCGGCTGTGGGATTAGCATAAGCATTCACCATTAACACGCCTTACATCTGAAGCTACAGAAAAAAAAACAATAAATTATATATTTTGAAGTATTAACTAGACAGGTTACCAATAAAACCAATTTCATTTACATTAATTTCAGCATTAAGTAAACACCATTTAATAATTTCAATTAATACCAGATCATCAAACAGCAAATAAAAATATTTCGAAAACAAACATGTGGATACGTCGATAAAAAGTAATTATAATCAGGGATGTTGTGAAGCTCTGTAACCGTAACCAAAACTGTCGGATATATCCGAAATACAATTATATACGAAACCGAAACCGAATTTGATGTATTTGTTTCGAATAATTTCGGTTATTTTCGGTCTAAATGACTCACGTTGATAATTGACAATAATATTTTCCTTTTATAATGCCTTAAAAATCTGATATCTGTTACTGAAATTATCGGAAAATTCGAAATAATTTCATTCGCCACTTCATCTCACCCCTACATTTAAATCAGGCAACCCATATGCCTACGCTATGCCCTTTTTTGAACGCAATGTGATATACCGGATCTTGTTCTGTCTTTTTACAGTTAGAATGCATTGCTCGTTGTCAAACGCACGCAAGTGGCGAGATGACCTACACGTACAACTGGTATGCGTCAAGTACGCATGGTTGGAAGTGATGCAGGAAAAAAGTTCCTGGAAGAACTTGAGGGAGGCCTTTGGCCAGCAGTGAGACAGCATAGGCTAAAAAACCGTATCTGAAACCGGTGTAATATCATATATCCGTTCCGATATCCGAAATTTCATATTATTCATGACATCCCTGATTATAATGCTTGGTCGGATTCCAAATATTATTTAAACAACTGGCGACGTTCATCAATACATTTCAATTTAACTGGTTTGGGCTCCCTCGGACGAATTTCATGGAACTGTAAGCACAAGCCAAAGTTGCTTGATTGCTTCTCGGCTAGGCGGGATTTAGCTCCAATGTTAGGACTAGTGCAGTCTTCCAATAGGATGTAAGTGTTTTATGGGATTTGAACCTTTACGTCGTTCGATGTTATTACCTACTCTTTGATCAAAAAGTTTGCGGGGATTATGCTTTGAGGTTGTCAGCTGATGTTTCTTAGTTTATTTGACATTTAATAATAATAATACTTTATTGACATAATAGGTTACAAAACTTTTTTGAAGCCTCTGACTCCCGAACTAGGTGTACCTGTATGTCAGGAGTCAGCGCCCTCTCCCATTTATTTTGGCTTAGATACTAATGTCAACCTAAGAATACACAAACGTGTGACCTAGATTTGTAAATACAATTTTAAAAATGTTTAAAAGAAGCAAAACTGAATAGTATAAAATATAAAATAAAATAATAAGTATAAAATTCAATCAAAAAATAACAAAATAAGGGCTCAACTTAAACTATTATACTTATTATTAAATCGTGGTGTGTGTGTGTGTGTGGTGTGTGAGTGTGTGAGAGGTGTGTACGTGTGCGTGTTTGTGAATGAGTAAAGTGTGTGAAAGATAGGTATGTTCTATGTAAGTATGTGTTCTTTTAAAATTAAGTGCAATTAGTTCGTTTTTACAGTTGATCAGTTTTGTTTTGTAAAAACGTTGCACACTAGCTAGTTATATACAATAACGTGGATACGTTTACAAATATTTCCCTTACTACGATGAAGCAATACTTCAGAATCAAACTTGAAATATAAGAAAGAAAGAAAATTAAATCCGAATTTATATTTAATTAATTTTTTTTTATTCTTCTGTTTTTGATCTCATAATGATAATTTATAATTGTAATTGTTGACTCTCTGCACGTGTTGGTGTTGACTGTGAGTGCAGAGAGTAATTGAAATAATAAATAAATAAATAAAGTGAAGTAAATAAATAAAAAATGTTCATTGACACAGACCATGTGCGAACAAAAACAATAATAAAAAGGTAAAAAACAAAACAGAAATAAATAAAAAACATTATTGTGTATCCCACGGCTGCAAAAACGGCTGTTTAAAAAATTAACATCTATTGCATTCATTTTCATTGTATTTTAGTGTATTTTTGCAGGGAACAGCCACATTTTTTTTTCTACAGCCATTTGGTCTCATAATCAGAGTCGATCATATTTAGTCCCATAATTAAAGCTGCTTATATTCACAAGTGCTTGAACCTCCTAAAAGTAGTAAAACTCAGTAAGCTAAAAGTTGTCCTGCTTCATTCAAAATAAGACCTACTTACCTACATCCGTAGGTTACTTTCAGCCTCAATTATTTAACCTTTTATCCGCCACCTCAAAATGCAAAAACGTGCGTGTTGGACACATTTTGGTTTGTCATCTTTAGATAACTGTGGGGGTAAAGGTCAACTATAGCTCTTTCATAGGTGTTAGAATCATTCCTTTCACCTATTCATCTCAAAATTTCACGGTGTGGTAAGTATAGTTAAGTTAGTTGATTGCTTCCAGATTGGACTAGGTTTTATGTTCAATATGAGAACTGTGCCACTATAGTGCTGAATAGAGCAATGTGTCAGCTCGAACATGAATTACAAGCGAGACATTTGGAAACGCTGAACGTAATTACGAAATTGGTGTGCTATTTCAAAGATAAATCAAATGAGATAGTAGTCAATGTGTTCTAACGTGTATTTCTCACTAGCTTTTGCACACGAATTTGTATGCGTTGAACTCTAGTGTACAATACAAAATTGCCCCTAGGATCAATACTTTCAAGAAACGATTACGTTTTACAAAATAACTGAGCGATCGAGGAGGAGTGCCGAGCGGTATAGTACATCGTCAGGAGTATGGGCGTTCCCATTATCCCATTAGGGATAAACAAGACCTGTAAAAACAATTACACACTGTTAGTAAAGAAAACACAATACAAATGGTAATCAGTAACAGGAATAAAGTAAGTTAAAGGTACAGCAACAATACAGTTAATCGAACAGACCATTAAGGTCCCACAGTTCGTACAATGGCCAAGCCACCCAATGATAAACGAACAAACCCTTAAGGTTTAACAGTTCGTGCAGCAGCCTAAGCCACCTAATGATAAACGAACAAACCCTTAAGGTCTATAGTCTTTCTTAGTTCTTTCTTTTTTTTGGAAAAAACGTTGCCCCTCACTAGGAATTTTTCCTGTGTCGTGGGTGCGTTTACAAACATACATAGTCACATACACAAACAGCCAGACCCGGAGCAACTATACCTGTAGGCTATACAAATATTTGTTCCGTGCGGAAATCGAAATTGGTAGCTTTTGCCCGCGACTTTTTCCGCATGAAAGCGTGAAGTGATTAAGAAATAGCCTATGTCCTTTCTTGGGGTTTAAGCTTAGTTTGAAGCAAATTTCTTCAAAATCGTTTTAGTAGTTCAGCTGTCAAAGTGAAAAGTAAATATAAACAAACTCGCGTAGTATGGAAATTGTTTTTTGAAATCGGATGAGCGGATATTTCCTTCTATTTTCAAACTTATGTACTTACAAACTTTGTCTCTTTATTATATTAGTATAGAATAAAAAACAATGGCTATATCATTAAACTATTAGTTATAAGTTTTCTGCAGTAGGTGTTGCGTTTAACGCCTGTCTTACGTGAGGGCCTAGACAAAATTCATCCATTAGTTTTACACTTACCACAACCGAGCTAACATAAAACGCTATATGATGGTATATATATACAGTCTATATGCAGTAGTGTGTACGGTGTGGCGACGCGTCGCCATGCGCTATCGACTGTGCGATACCGAAGTCACTGATTAAACGAATTAAGTAGTCACGATTTGAAATAAATTCGTAAAATTTTTGTATTTAATGAAAATAAATGTTTATTCAATAAATAGTCATCGTTACCTGGAAAAAAAATCGTAATATTTTATTTTATCATTATGACATATTTAGTTCCTATCACAATCTGTTCTTTTCTGCATATTACTTTTACAAAATAATGTCGATGTTTCACATCTGCCAGGCGTCCCGTGACGGCTCACATTTTTTAATATTACCCATTGATGTGAATAAAGCCTTAAATTAGAGAAAATTTCAGTCACTTCAGATTGTTTCACATTTATTTCATTAACATTCAGCTCGTTCCCCACTCAACAACTATTCACTATCTAAAGTGTAAACAGGTTTGTTTTGAACAACCTCTTGTTAAAATTGAAATGAAAACAATTTTTATATTTTTAAAAGGAAGCCTCACTTCTTCCAACTTAACTTGACCTCAGCCTTTCTATTAAATTCCACTTTTTCCTTCGCCAATTTTCACCCAAGAAGGGGCTTAAAAGTTCAAGTTATAGTGGTGGAGTTTACGCTGTATTATTGAGGTCGTAGTACGGATAGAAGGTAGGAATTTAATTAATGTAGGTGAAATTCTTTTACTAAAAATACATTTCAGTTTGGCGGGCAAAAGTGCTTGAGAATTTTAAGTGTTAATAATGAGGCTACAATGTATAATTAGTGTTGCCAGTTCCGAGGAATCCATTTTGCTTGCTTCTTGAGTTATAGACTGAGATCCCAGAGACTTCAGATCTCCGTCATTGCTCCGTCTGAAATTTTGAGGGTAGATAGAAGAATATTGTGTATGTGTCAAAGTCAAAGTCAAAGTATTTATTTCAATTGAACCATTTACAGGCACTTTTGAATTGTCAAGGAGTCGGTCAGTTAGTCAGAAAGTTGAAGCTAGTTGCTCGTTCCAAAACGTAGGTAGGTCTCTATGGAGAAGAACGAGCAAGAAACTCCACGGACACTCTTTTAAAATCAGGTTTTTACAAAATACTGCTTACATTATTCTTGTTGCTTCTATATGTGAAAACAATGAAGGTAATCTAGAAATACAAAATATAAAAAATAATCAAGATAAAAACCATGGCAGTTAAGAGTTGACCAATCTCTACTGACAGCGCCCGATCACGAACATTTACATACTATGTAGAGGAGTATCGGGGGAACTCGGGTCTAAGTAAAACCCATACAGATCGATTGGTCAGAGGTAAGCTATGCTAACCATGGTCGGTCTGTGGATGGGGACCATTCATTTCATACCGAGTTCCCTTCGTGCCTATGCAAGCACGTATAACCATAGGTCTCGGCTATCATTCGCAGATTTTGGCAGTCGTTATGGATAGTCAGAAGCCAGAAAGTTTGATAGCCAGTCTTATCAAGGGGTATCGTGTTACCCAGTGACTGGGTTGTTGAGGTTCCGTTAGGCAGTCGCTCCATGTAAGACACTGGTATTCAGCTGCATCCGGTTACTGGAAGCCGATCCTAACAAAGTTGGGAAAGGCTAGTCAGATGAAGAGGTATCTTATCGACATATTCCTTTATTTATCCTCAAAAATTCAGACATGATAGATGACGTAGGTCTCGTAACTCACATCTTAGCCTATAAATTTAGTAAAGTCGTTTTTACGTTGGATATTCTGATAGCATACAGCAGTGGTTACTTAAATAAAAAGTAAAGTTAAAATGGCGGCTTGTGTAATTTTGTTTGTGTTCGTAAGACTTTTAATGATTTCGTTTTACCCCTAATTAATATAATGAAGAGGGTATTTATCTGGAGAATTTTGGTTTTGTTTTTAGATATTATATTATGTTACTTGCAGTAAATACGCCGCAACTGCCCTGTCAGTGTCGTGGTAGATCCAATAATATGTTGATGGTCCTGTGCTCGATCTCTCAAAGTCAAATCATTTATTAGAATTAGACCATTAAAAGGCACTTTTGAACGTCATAAAAAAAAAAGGTGATTCTCGTTGTCCCTTCCAAAAGGGCCAAGAATGGGCAAGAAACTCCATACTTACTCTAATAAAAAAAATGTGTACAATATTTTGCATTATAGTAATTTATAGTTATATAACTACCTATAAGTGAATACGATGGACCTTGCATAAAAAACACTATATTGAAGTATGTACAAAGTATTACAAGATAATAATAATAATGAATGACAGCTAAGTTATATACATAGATCAGATACGTAGTGTTCACATATTATTATTTACAATTATTGAAAAAGTAGACAACCACTCCTTACATTTCAACAAACTATGAACTAGTGTGTGAACCAGAGCAAGAATTAATTCTCCCCGTCTATGTCTGATTGCCGCCCTATTGGAATATGAGAGTAAGAGAAGAGAGAGTGCATCTGTGGACAGTCAGCAGACAGCAGACAGCTAGGCAAGCGTGCTTAACCTTAGGCACTTAAGATCTGTATTCACACAACTTGGAAACAAAAAAACATTAAGATGTTTTTTGCAACTTTTGTTATGCGAAAATGTAAAATTCAGATTTTAGGAATAAAAAAATATTTTATTAAAGAATTACGAGTATAGTAAAGCGCCGAGCTTGTCCTAAACACAACATTTTCTTTAAATGTACTGTGCCTCTGAGGTCCCACAAAGGAAAGAATTATCACAGAACAGTTCGGACCTTTATCATTAAAACTTGGTAAATCGCTTACCTTTAACGTAACATTTTTAGGTTTTACCGTAGATCGAGCTTATACAGTTACACACATACAAGTAGATATATACGTGCACGAGTTTGCACCAAATATGAGAAACAATGTACCTCCTAACAAAAGCAAACCTACGTAGAATTTTACCTGTATGCGCAAACCCCATCTGGTTTTTTTGCCTCCAAAAAGAATAACCGCACGAAAAGGAATTCATACGAAGTGCGAATTTTAAATGAAAATGCATTCTTGCATTCGTACGTGCCAAAATTGATTGGTTTTTGGAATTTTTGTGCTCGGAAAGACTGTATCTTTAATACCATTGTCGCTTAATCAATTTAAGGCCGTTTAACTTAAAAATGGTGACGTACCGCTGAGAATTGCGTTGCGGCACCGCTTCGAAAAATGTTCTACTACAGAAAGAAAAGAAAGAACTGGGCCTCAAGTCTGCTATTACAATAGTGTCAGAATGGTCTATAATTGATTTCATAATTGTTGATTTTGAAAAGTTTGGTAATTTACTAATATAATGGCGTCATTATGAAAATCAATGATAGACCATTCTGACACTATTGTAATAGCAGACTTGAGGCCCAGTTTATTTGTAAGAATATAGTACAATAATGTGTTACAATTGCGTTTATCTCAGTATATTTTACCATTTCTGGTATACAAATGTTTTATCATTGAGCTACTCTTTTGTTAAGTAATAGGTTTCACTTAATAATAGTTCAAATAGTTTGTTGCGAGATGTAATCCTTATTCCTACTATCGTCATTGAATTGTCAAGAAGTCAGTCAGTTAAAAAGGCAAAGCTAGTGGCTCGTTCTAAACTGTAGGTTTCTATGGAGAAGAACGAACAAGAAACTCCATGAACACACTTTTAAAATACTACGCAGAAGAACACAACCTAGCGTGGGTAGGATCCCAGTCTACTACTTTTATTAAAAATGCAAAAGGATGTATGGATGGATGTTTGTTTATTCCACTTTCATGCTTAAACGACTGAACGAAATGACAATGCCAGATCCTGCCCCACCCATGTACAGAAAAAGTAACCCATGTACAGAAAAGTAAATTAATGAAAATAATTGTATGGAATATAGAACCTTTCTATACTAAATTGTTTTTCTTTAGAACTTGCGAATTACGAGATACCTACCCACAAAATACAAACTCATTTTACTTAAAATATAATTTAACCTATAATCAATGTCATTATTGCTTTTAGATTTAAACGGAAACCGCAAGTTCTACAGTAACTAAGACCAATGTTCAGTTAACAGCATTAAATAAACAGTAAGATGCTACATATTGCACATGACTTTTATTGAGTGGGGCAAAGTTCTATAGAGTTTCTGGCATTGTGCTTTGCTGAAATTTACACTAATATTAATGTATCACATTTTCATATTCTCGTCGGAAGTTTTGAGGACTCTGGCTTAATTCTGAAGTAGACAAACTCACGGGCAGAAACTAATCTAAAATAATGATATAAAATATACGCCAATACAGTAGCTGAGACATCTAGTTGAAAACTTTATTCATAGGCTTAGATCACACGATCAATTATCCAACTGCTGCAAATAAAAAAGTTCAATAAAAAACACATAAAACTCGCCGAGCGCTAACCACTATTCGAAAGCTGCTCGTATACTGAAACATCACAACTCACTACGTTTTTCTTTTTAGCTGAACTCCCGACAGTGTGTCCGTTGCGTTACCAATGCATTTTTGTATCTAACTTTTTCCCGCCACTTCATCCGCGTGAATTTCTGACACTTTACGAGTTAATTAAACTATTTAATATAAATATAATAAAAAAATATTCACATACTAAATGATTAAGAGAATGTTCTAGTTTAACATATATTTTTTTCAAATCATTTACACTGCTCATTTTACGTGACTGTCAGTTTAAAATCTGTAAAAGTCGTTAAATAGCCCCTTAAGTGATAATGCGGCCTAAGTTGTAACACGCTTGCCTAGGACGTACCGGTTCACTCGTGCCTTGAAGATACCCAGATTATACTTATCAAGGAACAGAGA
The DNA here is from genome assembly GCA_947361185.1 of Charanyca ferruginea. Classification (NCBI taxonomy): domain Eukaryota; kingdom Metazoa; phylum Arthropoda; class Insecta; order Lepidoptera; family Noctuidae; genus Charanyca; species Charanyca ferruginea. The sequence goes on along the minus strand of OX376069.1, from coordinate 22,787,276 downwards.
GGCGGGCAGCGAATTCCATTGTCTGGCAGTTTGCACAATAAATGTGGAGTCAATGCGCTTGGTTCGAGACCGTGGAACTTCAAACATATAGCGGTGACGCTTCGCCGTATCTCTGCTCGTCCGATGATGGAATGGGGATGGGGGAATTAAATTGTGGAATTTCAAAGCACACTCTCCTAAATATACCCGACAAAAGACCGATAGGCTAGCAACGGTGCGGCGATGTTCAAGGCTCTGGAGCTTAGCCCTAACTAGGGAGTCGTTGTTAATGAGCCTCTTGGCACGTCTATCAATGACTTCCAATGCCTCCAGTTGGTATTTTGCTGATCTAACTTGTGCTTGGTATAAGTTGAGCAGCTGTTCCGACGTGAAGTACTTTCACACCTTTGCGAGGACTCCCAGCTGCAAGTTTGTATGTATGTTTTGAACGCGTTAATCTACGGAACTGCTAGTTCGATTCTGAAAATTCTTTCGCCAACTGAATGCTACGTTTTCACTGAGTGAGCTAGAGCTAGTTTATAAAATGTAGTGAGTAGTGATGACAATGGTATGTAGTTTAGTAGTTAGTAGTGTTAGTAAATATATATACTACTCAAAACAAAATAAGGGCCACGAGGTATTTTTTCATTTTGGTGTAATTTATTTTTTTATGGTGCTCTTCACAGACGAATGCAAAGTTAATTTTTTTAACGACGATCGGCGTATTAGTGTATGGAGAAGACGCGGCGAGAGATTTTCAGAAGCCTGCATCCATGAAGTCGATCGTTTTGGTGGTCCAAATGTAATGATTTGGGAAGGGATAAGCTGACAAAATACCTTGTGGCCCTTATTTTGTTTTGAGTAGTATATATAAAAATACTCTCTCTAAGACGTTTAGCAAAAAATTATAATACTCTTTTTTCTGAATTAAATTTATTTTCTTTGTCAGCTAACAAAATTCGCATTGATCTACTTAAAATTATCGAGAAAACAGTTGATTAACCATATCCTCATATTATTATGTATACATTTTAGTATTACAGTAAGAATTAGTATTTTGTATTGTTTTTTTTTTTCTATTAAATAGGCTTTTGTATGATTAATTAGTAATATTGTACTCGTGCTCTTCCAAATTTTTATTCGAATATGTAACATGTGGATAACGTAGTTAGTTACGCACTGATAAACCTAGATTGTAAGCTATTGTTAACCATGTACAGTGTGTAATTGTTTCTTTTCCTTAACAAAAAAAAAAAAAAAAAAAAAACAACTATGATGGGGTCGGCTTCCAATCTAACTGGATGCAACTGAATACTAGTGTTTTACATGGAGCGACTACCTATCAGACCTCCACAACCAAGTTGCTAGGTAACACGATACCCCTTGGTAAGACTGGTTGTCAGACTTTCTAGCTTCTGACTATAACGACTGGTAAAGATCTATGAATGACAGCCGGGACCAACGACATTAAGTGCTTTCCGGGGCACGAAGGGGTCTCGGTATGAATAGGATGATCACCCATCCGCGGATTAAGCTACTGCTGCGGTTCATCCAGGACCGATCGATCTGTAGGGTTTTTATTTAGCCACGCGGCCCCTTCCCTTCTCCATATAACCTCTTCTCGTTGCACTATCTTTTGCCCGCCACTTCGGCCACGTGAATGTCGGTTATCGCGGATGCAGACAAAGTCGCGGATTAGAAAGTAGCCTACGTCCTTCCCTAGAGTTCGAGCTATTTACATACAAAATTTCATCAAAATCGGTTCAGCCATTTATCGTGAGAGCGTAACAGACAGAGTTACTTTCGCATTTGCAATATTATTATATATGTATGAAACTATGGATTAGTATGGATTGTTTAACTCAATGTGATAACAATGAAGAGTTAAAATTCCACTCTATTAATTTAAGTAAGTCTGCCTGTCACCTTAACACGCAAAAACCAATGAACCAATTCTTAATAAAATAATAATATTTGGGGACATTTTCACACACGGCCATCTGACCCCAAACTAGGGAGACCCTGTACTATGGGTGTCAGACAGCTGATATACATACACAAATACATTTTTTTTTTGTAAATACATACATATATAGATAAACAACACCCAGACACAAGGCAAACACAAGTGCTCATCACACAAATGTTTACCCTGGGCGGGAATCGAACCCGCAACACGCTGCGCAGCAGTCTACCGCTCAGCCACTGCGCCAACCGTGTCGTCAATTGTAGTTAAATTAAGCAAATAAATAGCTTAGGATCAGTAAACATAGACATGGTTATAGGTTACAGAATGAGTCATTAAGGGTGGATTCGATCAAAAGCCATGTTATACCAGAGCAACTAGCCCTTGAATCATTTTACTCACTGGTCTTACTCTCAGATAAGTTCGTTTGCGTTTCTCCATCATAAACGTAGAGTAGCCAATACTAGGTATTGTTACTCTTGAGTTGATGAATGAATAATGAATCACATGTGTGGCCGCCATTTTATTTATCTCGGTTACGTTGTTTAATCGAAGCATTTTGGCGGTATAGTGGTTTACTCTCGAATAAACTCGGTTATTCCGGGATAAAACGAAAAGTTCTCTAACTAACAAAAACTAATGAGTGATTTTATTCCCAGCATAAGACTTATATAAGTTTGATTGAATCTGGGCCTTACAGGCACTTTAGAATTGTCAAGGAGTCGGCCGTCAGTCAGAAAAGTTCAATACTCAATAAATTTATTGCATCCACATGAGAATTTAGGTGGCAGGTTTTACAAGAATGAACATTGTGGATACTGTCGGGCATACTATAGTATTATGTTTAACAAATACTATATTTACTTTTTATAAGCATGCAATAATTTATCACAATTGATGTTTACATTTTATAATACTTGTTTTTTATAGATTTTTGGAATCTTTTATGCAAAAATAGAATAAAAGTACTTACATTATTGTCCATCAGCATTGTCTGCTAATTAAAGCTAATTTGATTCCCTTTTTATAAATCTGGAAAATAAATAAGGTTTTTGCTATGAAATGTATGTCAATGACAGTTGTCAATCTTGACAATTGTCAGTAATACTTCTAATTAGTTTACGGCTTTAATAACCTAAAACCTTCAAATTGATGTCGAATATATGTGTGTATGGCTGTATTTTATACCAAACAGCTGGACACCCCCTAATGTATCTGGTGTTCTTTAAAATCTTAAAAGCACTAATCAAATAAAAATAACTGGCAGTCTACAATAATTGAGTCTGGCCGGTACTATAATACCCCGCTATATAAGACCAATACGGGCGTTCTAGAAATAGAATTGATACTTGGATTATTATGAATTTCGGAAGAGCGGACAGTAAAGGAACCTGTCAAATGGGTGGTAAGATATAACATTCAGAACCATTGTACACCAGGGTCATCCTACAAACATATAATGGCATCAATAACAAAGTTTCAATATAATCCATCAACCAATATTTCTGTATCTATAGGTAATAGTTTAAAGGTCACAAAGGAAGATATTACTAACTGTGTTACAGACATTCTAAACATTAATTGTAATAAAATAATTTTGTGTGCTTTCCCATATTTTAAACACTTAACATACAGACAAAATAATTATATACATATGTTAAATAAACATGTGCATCTTCTAGTAAGTCACTATAGTGACAAGCTTATGTTTTTTGACACCTATAGCTTTGTTGGAAAATTAAAATCGACTAGGGATACTGTGTATCTGCCCTTTAGGTTTAGACATCAAATAGCGCGGCTATTAGCTTATAGTATTAACTCAGACATAAGTAGTATGTCGAAGTCTTGTGTTATTAGCTCCACATCAATTAGTAATAATACTAATAATAAGGTGGTGACCCAGAATGATTGTAGCACTTATGCTATACATAATTATACAAACTGTACGAAGGAGGATCCATGTGTCATTATGGACCAGCCATCTATTGATGCGAGTTGCACAAGTGGTAAGAACTCACTACCTGATATCATTGAGGTCCGTGGTCAAACTCCGGATTATAATGTAAACTAGTTTGTAAGACAACAGAAGGTATCAATAACCATATAGTTAAACCTACAAACAACAAGGTACCTTCTTGCTCTCATAAAGTTAAGTTGCAGAAACAGCAGAATACCTTGAAATTATTTCATCAAAATATTCAAGGTATTTCATCCAAATTATTAGAAATTGAAATGCTTTTAGAAAAAACCATGTTTGACATTGTTTGTTTTACTGAACATTGGTTAAAGGATTACCAAATGCTAATTAACTATGAAAACTATAGTGTGGGCAGTTGTTTTAATCGCAAAGCTATGTCGCGTGGAGGCTCATTGATCTTATTAAAAGATTGTTTAAAATATAAAGAAAGAAATGACATAGTTGGCCTATCGGTTGAACATTGCATCGAACTTTCCTGTGTCGAGCTGGATGAGCATATTATAGTGTGCGTGTACAGACCCCCAAGCTACCAAAACTATTCTTTATTTGAGTCTGTAATGGAAGATGTATTAGCAAAACTTGCAACGTGTAGCAAACCCGCAATTATTTGTGGTGATTTTAATATTAATGTTTTAGAAAATAATTTGAATAGTAGTCGATTATTAAGCCTTTTTAAATCATTTAATTTGTCGAATGTTTTCATGGAGCCTACTAGGGTAACTCCAACTACTGCTACCTGCATCGATAACATTTTTTGCGATTGCGACTATGTAGATAAAGCTATTGTTAATTATTTACCATCGGATCATAGCGGTCAAACGGTAACATTTATGTTCAAAATGCCTACGACAAAAGTGCAAATACAATTTAGACCAATAACAACTGGTAAATTAAATAAATTTAATAAAACTCTAAATAATAAGTTAAGAACTCTGGACCACTATAACAACGATGCAAATAAATTGTATAATGATTTATTTTCTGTGGTCGAAACCGAATTCAATAAAAAATTTGAAAAAATGGCGAAATATATTAGCCCTAAGTTTATATTTAGTGACTGGGCAACTAAGGGTATTAGAAAAAGTAAAGAAAGACTGTTTGAGCTGTATGGCCTTAAGCCTCACGGAAACTTTCAACAAGTATGTTACTACTTATTCTAAAACTTTTAGAAATACTTGCAAGGTAGCGAAAGCGCTATACATTAGTAACAAGATCAAATCGGCAGACGATAAAATAAAGACAGTTTGGAAAGTTATAAATAACGAAACTAGCAAGAAAAAAGTTCGTAACGCGGAATATACATTGGAGACAATAAGAAGTAGCTCGTGAATTTGTAAATTTCTTTACTAGCATACCAATCAAAACCACGGAAGCTTTGAATTCCTCACCTGACGACTCAATTGCGTTATTAAAAGCGAACGTTCCAGGCTGCCCGGTAGAATTTCAATTTAAACATATTGACCGTTTTAAAAGCTTTTCGGCAAATCAAAAAAAAAATACTGAAGATCTGTGGGGTATGTCTATTAAAGTTTGTACATCTATAATAGAAACAATAGCACCTTATTTGGCTTTAATATTTAATATGTGCGTAGATCAAGGTGTTTTCCCAGATTTAATGAAATTTAGTAAGGTCATACCTCTTTTCAAATTCGGGGATAGTAAAGATACTAACAATTATAGACCCGTGTCCGTGTTGCCGGCTTTCAGCAAGGTTTTTGAAAAGATTATGCTTAATCAGATGCTTGCTCATTTTAACACAAATGGCATATTACACGATCAACAGTATGGTTTCACCAAAGGGCGTTGTACGACTGACGCCGGTGTCACTTTATTAAAACACATATTTACTACGTGGGAAGAGGCACAAGATGCCATAGGGATCTTTTGTGACCTCTCCAAGGCATTTGATTGCGTAAATCACGAGACATTAATTCTGAAACTTGAGCATTACGGACCAGGTAAACTTGCGCTTAGTTTAGTGAAATCTTATTTAAATGATAGACAGCAGCAAGTTCAAATAAACGGGGTGAATTCACATGGTTTAAAAGTACAAATGGGAGTTCCACAAGGCTCAATTTTAGGTCCTTTCCTCTTTTTAGTTTATATTAATAATCTTCCCCGGTTATTCAAAAACCAACCACAAATGGTGTTATTTGCCAATGACACGTCATTAATTTTTTAAATAAATAGACGGGTTCAAAATCATGACAACGTAAATAACGCCTTACTTGAGGTACAAAAGTGGTTCACGGCTAACAATTTTGTATTAAATGGAAAAAAAACGAAGTGCATCAGATTTGCTTTGCCAAATGTTAAAAATAGTGAGTGTGACATAGTATTGAATAAAGAGAAACTGGAATTCGTCGATAAAACCGTTTTTCTGGGAATGACGCTCGACTCAAGGCTACAATGGGGTCCTCATTTAACATCTCTCGCAGGACGGCTAAGTTCGGCAGCATATGCTGTCAGAAAGATCCGGCAATTTACTGATGTGGATACCGCGAGACTGATCTATTTTAGTTACTTTCATAGTATAATGTCTTACGGTATTTTATTGTGGGGAGGAGCTGCAGACATCGATTCTATTTTTATTCTGCAGAAAAGAGCCATCAGAGCCATTTACAATCTGCGTATGCGCGATTCTCTAAGGGAACTGTTTAAGGAAATTAACATAATGACGGTGCCTTGTCAATACATCTATGAAAACATCATGTACGCTAGAAAAAATCTGCATCTTTTTGATAAAAGAGGTGACAGACATAATTATAATACTAGAAATAGGGACCAACTAGTTCAACCAGGTTTCAGAATGGCTAAAGTAGATTCGTCTTTCATGGGGTACTGTTTAAAGTGTTACAATAAAATACCTCCTTACATTGTTCAACTAAATGAGACAAAATTTAAGTCTTGTATTAAACGCACGCTATGCAACCGAGCATATTATAAATTGAGTGATTACATCACTGATAAAAATGCTTGGCTGGATGCTGGTCTAGCTCCACAGCCATAAGGGTTCATAGATTAATTGATTAGCATTTGTAACAATTTTTGGAAATGCTGCTGAAGATGTAGATCTATATTATCTTTGCATTGTATAAACTCAATGTGTTAGTATTATATAATTTTTCGTAGCACATACATGTGAGCACTATGTTCTTTAAAGCTACCATTTACGAGGTATACCTCTCATTGACTTGAATATGCCCTGGCGGTTGGGAGAGTCATGCTCACCTGAATGTCTCGCTGCCGGTGGCGCATGTGTTGGATCATTCGGTTCCCTTCAAAATGTTTGAACTAAATGGTGCCGATCCGTGCGTCATGTTCGTGAACGGACGCCGTCGGTTGGGACTGGTCATCTATTAGCTGCCTCGGTTATTTTAAATTTTGGTTTGAATTGTTATTATAACTATATTTGTCTCTAGACCTCTTTTAACATGCAAGACGTGTTACATTGTTCTCACATTGTACCCTTAGATTCAACATGAATAATGTAACCTAAATTTGTAAAATTTATCTGATTTTAAAAGAGTTTTCATGGAGTTTCTTGCTCGTTCTTCTCCATAGAAACCTACTGTTTGGAACGAGCAACTAGCTTCAACTTTCTGACTGACTGACTCTGACAATTCAAAAGTACCTGTAAATGGTTTAATTGAAATAAATGATTTTGAGTTTGAGTTTGGTCAGTCTAGATCTCGCTGTGGCTTGAGTAACACGCTGATTTACTCCTGACTTAACTTACTAAAGTCTACCGGTCCACATCCAAAAGTCCGTAACGGTCCTGAGTCGTGCCGTCGTGCTGTCGCGTGCTGCTGCTCTCAGGCCGAAGATAAGACTGCCGCGATCGGCTCCTAGCTTTGGGACGGCGCGGATATTAGCAGTAAGACCCGGAAAAGGTTAGTGTTTTCTATTTATTCTATGTTTTTGATACTCATCACATTAAAATCTTTCTTGTGAGAGCTATTAAATTCTATCGTACTATTCTACATAGCTTTTTATTTCATAAACTATTAGAATTGTTACAACACCAAAGGTAAAAGTTGAAGAGAGGAAGGGGGAGGAGGTGGGGGGAGTTTAAGCTAGTTGCTCGTTCCATAATCTGGTAGGTAGTACCCTTATTCCAGCTTCGTCCAGTTAAATTCTACCTGTGTTCACGACAAGTCGAATGCATCCTCCATTTTGTAGCGGTACGTTAAACACCGCTCTGCGAAACCCAGGGAGACTCGACGGTAATTTTTTTTTTGGAACCGGCTATCGTACATTTCGTTTAAACTATTATGCTTTTCGTATATGGCTCTGTTGTTTGGCTGTTAAAATAGAAGACAATTTTTGTATTATCATCATTTTGAGTTAAAAATTGGTCATTTTGGTGCATTGGAAACCAGTACTGGCATTATTTTCAAAAGTATCATCATCATCATCATGTCGACCTTTACACGCCCACTGCTGGGCATAGGTGTCCCCTAAGGGGCGCATAGCCATAATCGCCATGCTTGGCCGATGCATGTTAGCAATCGCAGTAGGTGTTATGGTACTCAAATGAACGCTGCTGCCCATCCTCTGGTCAATATCCTTCTGTCGCCTTCTACGACACCCACGGGTAGAAATGGGGTGCAGCACCATACGGCTCTAATATCAAAATCTCGGCATTATTTTCAAAACTATAGTGGAGGCGAATTTGAATCAACTTTTTAAATGTTATAATTATAGGGTTACCACGGTTGTCCTTTTATTTAAAAAAAAAATGAACTGGAAATACTTGTTTCGCAAGGAATGTTTATTAAGTTTAAAGCATTTATTCATATCAATGGGTGATAGTGCTAATTGTGCTTGTCGTATAAAAACAAACTAAAATGAAAATCGGCTCAAATACTAATCTTTTTACGTCACGTCCAGGGGTTTCTGCATTACTAAACGAATGTCGAGCAAAAAAATACTGCAATATCTTAGTGATACCAGTGATAATCGTTATCGAGTTAGTCTAAAAGCTTAATAAGAATTTTCGTCTAAGTGTAGTGAATTTAGAAAAATGCTCCCAAAAATGCTACGTTGCCGTTCTAAGATGGCGACTGAAATTTCAAGCACTCATCTCAATAATTCAGTTCCAAACGGCCACTCGGACATTTTTAAAGTCCAAATTTTAAATCAAATAATTTTTGCAACTAGTTAGGGTAGATACTTGAAAAACCATGCTATGTAAATACATACGACTTTGCTTAGATTTTTATGTGACTTTTACTAAATTAGCTTAGTATCATTATTATAACAATTCAACCCATAATCTTTCATTAGTTAATTATTAATCGAAATATGACAAAGTAATTTCTACAGCATTATGTTTTAATAACTAATCGGAAACTAATAAGTAATTTTATTAACCGAATTCATAATTATAAGTATGGATTACTATAATATCCATACTTCCATACTAATATTATAAATGCGAAAGTAACTCTGTTTGTTACGCTTTCACGATGAAACAGCTAAACCGATTTTGATGAAATTTGGCGTGAAGATGGCTTGAACTCTGGGGAAGTACATAGACTACTTTGTAATTAGCGACTTTGTCTGCATCCGCGATGACCGACATTTACGCGGTCGAAGTCGCGGTCAAAAGCTAGTATATATTATATATATGTTGCTGTTGTTGTTGTTGTGTTGTTGTTGTTGTTGTGTTGTTGTTGTTGTTGTGTGTTGCATTTTTGTTATGTTTATTTTTTAATTCCTCTATTACGATATTCTAGCTAAAGCTAAAAGAATTTAATACTACGCGCTGGCGCTATTCTTTTGAACATCAAACTAGACGCTTCTAGTTCGCTGCCATTTTTTTCTCATTTATTTCTGTAACGGACCCGCACTTGCTCGCTTCAAGCATTTGCTTTGAAATACTAGTTACTCTATTGTAATTCTATTCCTCGTTTATAGTATTTTGAAGGGAAACTAGAATAGTTAAATTCTAGGATAAAAATATCACTAGTTTATTCGTGTTTTGCTCAAGTAAACAATTTTATGCATCCAACTAATTACTTGGCTATTTTTAGTTTGACTGAAATTTTAAATAGTATATTTATTTTGGTGTTTTTAGATTTGCATGAATATTTAAAATACATACTCTTACGCATGAGTGTTTGTGAATATGTTGGGTGTTGTTTATCTATATATGTATGTATTTACAAAAAAAAAATGTATTTGTGTATGTATCAGCTGTCGGACACCCATAGTACAGGGTCTCCCTAGTTTGGGGTCAGATGGCCGTGTGTGAAAATGTCCCCACATATTATTATTATTATTATAATATAAAACAAATCTAGCATTTTCTTTCAAAACTTCGACTTGAATCATCTTTATTTTATATCTCTGAGTTTTTATGTTTTATTACACACAACTTTTGCCCATGACACTGTCCGTGTGAATATCGATTATCGCGAACGCAGATGAACTTTAACTATGATCGTATGTATTAGTATGATGGTTTACGTTATAATTTAAAATAATGATTCTTAAAATAATGTTTGGTTTTTTAAATCCTTACCAATATTATAATGCGAAAGTGACTTAATTTCTTTGTTTGATACTCTTTCACGGCTCAGAACCGATCTTGATGGACAAGAAAGGACATGGGCTACTTTTTAATTCGCGCGATAAAAAACATTCACGTGTAGGCGACTAAGGGAAAATTCAGAAGTCGGGTAGCAGCGGCTTCCGTGTACTAAACAATTTCAATGCGGTCTCTAAAACGCCTAACGTGGGGACTATGGCACCCTCCCTTTATGGAAGAGGCCTTTTTTCAACATCGACGTCTTCCGGCTGATGATAATGATGTTCTCAATTAGTGGCGTTAGAATAGTTTTCATCGAGTTACAGAATACCTAAAACACTTTTCACCGCGGAATCAGAACAGAGCACTGAAGTGACTTCTTAAAGAATAGCAAGAACATTTATTCATGCCAGATTTCATATTATATTTTTACATATTATTTACAAGTGTTATAAGCAATCTGAAGTAGTAAGAAGTTCGTAAATTAAGTCAGTCATTAATTTGTCATTCTGACACTATTGTAATAGCAGACTTGAGGCCCTGGTAAGCAAACGTCAACTGCATACAATTTGATTTTTCCGCTGGCGTTAACGCTAACAGAAAAGGGGTTCTGTCTACAGGTCTAGATCTTCAAAACTTTTCGTTCGTTCGTATCGAACATTCGGGTGTTCCCGTTTGTTTTTGTAAAGTGCCGGCAGTTGCCGAACCTACGTGTTTGTTTTAGAATCTCATTACAGCCAGCCATTCCCACGAAATCTTGGTACTCTACTCTGTTTTAATAGAGCTTTGTTTCGCAAAAATTTTCGTGGTTTTCCTAATGAGTTTTTGTTCATTTCGACGCAGTATTTTGAATTATGATTGGATTAATAAAAAATGTTTTGTAAAGCTCTTTGATAACGTGTGATTAATAATTAATTTACAAAACAATTTGGTATTTTGTTTTAAAAAATGATGTCTTTTGTTTTTACATTCCAAGACATAAGGTGAATAATCTTTGGATAAGATATTGAAAGCTAACAAAATTACCTTTTAAACTGGGCCTCAAGTCTGCTATTACAATAGTGTCAGAATGGTCTATCATTGGTTTCATAATGGTTGATTTTGACAAGTTTGGTAATCTACTAATATAATGGCGTCATTATGACTTTCCATCGGTCAACCACTGACACGCCATTGAAAGAAATGATATTATAGAATGGTAATCTCGTACAAAATGACAACTGAATGACTGACTTGGCGGTAATCTGCTAAAATTTTGATAGTTCCTTTGATCAGTGACCTACCATTAGAATGTCATTGTGCAGTCATTGCTTTTAATTCGACCGGTCAATGATCGACCATTATGAATTTAGCAGGTTACGAACTTTTAGCAAAATGACAATGGGATCGTGTTGGAATGACGAAATTATAAAAATAGCAGACTTGGACCCCTGATATACCACAATCCATAGTTTATTGCATAGAAATTGTTAAAAATTGTTTTGAGCAAAGTGCAATGAAGTAATTCCAGTTTATTGATCATAGGTGTAGTTTAGGGTCATTCAAAAAGAAACGATTCTAGCCCTGAAAACAATTGCTAGGGATTAGGCCTGTACCATACAGACTTAGCAAAATAAAATAAAACATTTATAACAAACATCATTTCTAACAGCCAAAGCAAATCGGATTAAGGTAAAGCCCCCTGTTACTGTCCCACAAAACAGTTGCTGAACTCAAATAGCTCGGTGAGCCTCGGGCTTACAATAAGTGTTTGGAATAAAAACGGTGAAGTCTTTTATTTTTATTCGTCCAATGTAAGGTGGGTCTTACTGCGACACGATAATCTGTTGCTCCAAGGTTGGTTAGACGCAAATTGGTGAGCTTACCCTAGTTCGTGAGGTGGGTGGTGTAATTGCTTTTAATGAAGACTAGTTCATACCCTCGAGTTTATCCGCGTGAATATCGGTTATCTGCTGGATCTAATTTCTTCTTTGAGCGGAACTTTTTTTTTTCTAACTAAAATAAAATAGCAGCATATTTTTTATTTTATTTATTTATAATTTATTTCAGACTAGGTTATCCATAAATTGTTAGTAATACACAGAGACTTAAGAACTACGTTAGTATTACACTAAAAACAACAACAAACTAATAGTAATTATCCTATATGTAGGCGAATCCAATACCTCCATACAGGACTCCCATATTACTCTACTTTATAACATCAGCTATCTACATTGGTAGTTAGCTGATGTTGTAAAGTAGAGTAATCAACAAATCAAATTCAATTTTGACAGGACTTTCATTGGAAAGTCCTGTCAAAATTGAATTTACCGCAACAAACAGACAGAAAGACAGATAAAATGAATTAAGCATTCAGTAAAAAGCTGTTTTTTTGATATTACAAACACGCACTTCAATTTGATTAATTTGTATAGATTTGTAAAAGATCACCTAGTTTTCGTTTACTAAAGAGGAACTGAATTTGTATTTGTAAATTGGTCTTGATTAAGCCACGCTTGCCGTGGTCGGTCTGTAGATAGGTGACCATTCATTTCATATCGAGACCCCCCATGCTCTGGAAAGCTCGTAAAGTCGTTGGTACCGGCTTTTATTCGTAGATCTTTGACAGTTGCTGTGGGTAGTCAGAAGCCAGAAAGTCTGACAACCCGTTTTACCAAGGAGTATTGTATTACCCAGTAACTGGGTTGTGGAGGTTCGACAGGCAGTCGCTCTATGTATAACACTGGTATTCAGTTGCATCCGATTAGACTAGATACCGACTCTAATGAAGTTGGAAAACGTTAGGTAGATGATGTCCTACTTATGAAACTTAACATGCGTAACATTATCTGAAGACAATAAGTATAACTAAAGTACAGTCAGCAAAAGAGAAAGGTATCCAGGATCGCCAGATATAAGTAGTTTAAGTTTACTTAGAAACCGATGGGTGTTTTTAAATAAAATAAAATAAAATTAATCACTACATATTATAAAACAAAGTCCCCCGCCGGTTTGACTAAAAAGCGAAAAATAAAAAGTTTAATCACAAAAAAGAAAACCGCCTTCAAAAACTAAAAAGTGATAAATAACTTTAGCACAGAACACACATTACTTTACTTTCGGAAGTCGGTGGCGGTGGCTTTGAGTTTGTTGTTTTGTATTGCCACCGACTTCCGAAAGTAAAGTAATGTGTGTTCTGTGTGTCTGAAAAAACTTTTAATTTATGTCCTCCGTAGCTTAAAATGTATGTTTGTTCGAACTAATCTCGGAAACTTCTGGTTCGATCCTGGAAATTATTTTGCTAATAAGAAGAGATCTTATTCCTGAGCACTATAAGCTATTTTTAACTGTAAAAAAATTGGGATTCGTAAGAAAACAACGCGGACAAAGTCGCGGGCACAAGCTAGAGATTTAATAAGAGTAGTTTGACTTCCTAGTAAGTTGGTTGTTTAACTACGAGTAAGTACTAGTAAGTCCCTTTGTCCGTTGTCTTTCAATTCAAAGTTTCCCTCGAAGGAATGACTTTTGATTAGGTAAATGCAAGACTTGTCATGAGGGATTTCGATCTAGTTAAAAAGTAGTCCTGCTGACCGAATTTCGGTCATGGCGGTCAACCTCAGCAAAGAAAAACCATCGACGCAGAAGATAATATTTTATAGTGAACTTACTTTCGCCCGCGACTTCGTCCGCGTAAATGTCGGTTATCGTGGATGCAGGCAAAATCGCAATTTAAAAAAGGTCCCCCCAAAGGTCAAGCTATTCATAACAAATTTCGTCAAAATCGGTTCAGCTGTTTTGTCGTGAAAACGTAACAGACAGAGTTACTTTCGCATTTATAATATTAGTATGGATATGCATTATAGATTGAGGAAAACGGATTAACTCACTGTGTCAGGTTCGTCCGACTAGTTTCGATGGCATACGGCCACCTTTCTCAAGGAGTTCCACAGCTGCGCGTTGCGCCCGCGCGGGCGACTGCGGGGGTGGCGGGGGGTGCAGCGGGCGAGGGTACAAGCCATCAAAACTAGTCAGACGAACCCGGCCACACAGTGAGTTAATGCGTTTTTCTCAATCTATAATGTGTAACAATACTCACGTTTCGTTTATTTTATTTTATTTTTTTTATTTTATTTATTAAGGGATAATAAACAACTACAACATAAATAATACATAAGGTTAACAAACTTTTAGTAGCAAAGTTGCAGTCCACTGCATTATCCTCATATAAAACATATTAAAAGATCAATGGTTACCAGTAAATGAGCATTACCAACTTTGACAAATATTTTAAAATAAATTAATAAGTTACTATAAAGCTTCAAAACCAAATCAGGAACACAAACAATTTCATTAGCTTAAATTGTACAATAAATAACTAATAACAATATGATTACAGTTAGGATAAAATTTTCATAATTTAAGATTTAAATTTATTTTTCGGGCATAAAAATACATCAATATTAATGAAATTCGAATTATAGGAGTCCAACATTCTATGGATAGGGCAGCGTAAGCCAGAGTTCGTACGACATGAATTTAGCGCGAAGAGTGTGCGTGCACGAACCTGACGTACATGAACTGTTCGGGGGACAGAGTAACACAGCTTACTCGTTAAATCAATGAAAAAAAGTATGGATATGGATAAGTGAGTCGCGATTGATCCCAACTGAGACTAGTTATCGACGTGCATGCACAAGTGTGTGTGCAAACACATGTGCACTCTCTCTTCCCTTACTCTAATATACCGATGGGACGGTAATCCGAAACGACTGTCTTGAGATCTGGTGCAAGGACCAACAGTTTAATGTGCTTTTAAATCTAGTAACCTAGGTTAGCAAAGCGTCATTAAGCTCTTCTAGTGAGACAAGTGTTTCTAATCACTATTTTATCTTTCAATTGATTATATTTACACGTTAGTAAACTTAAGAAAGTCAATGCAAAGTCAAAGCATTTTTCAAAGTCAAAGCATTTATTTCAATTAAACCATTTGCAGGCACTTTTGATTAGTCAAAGAGTCAGTAGTTAGTCAGAAAGTTGAAGCTAGTTGTAGAGGTAGACAAAGGTACCCATATTTGACTATCATAGGGATACATTATGGTAAAACTAGCGGGCCTGGCAAACGTTGTCCTGCAACCCGACTACAGCGCCACTTGCCGGGTCCAATTGTGAATCTATACCATTCTCGATTCCACTGGAACACACAGATACAAATTCATCAAAATCGGTCCAGCCGATTAGGAAGAGTTCACTTTCATACACACGCATAGAAGATTTTTATATATAAGATATGGACCTTTGTCTACCCCTAAAGTTTATTGTTTAAGCCTGTTTGTCCAGTTAATCAAAACCTTATAAAACCTATCCTATTATTTAGCTACCCTACTTCAAACATACCACAAATATCCTTTTACCAAACCTGGTCCATCTACATTGAAGACGTCACAGCATATCTCGTTTAGCAGATAAGTGTAACAAGATACGCTCGCAACAATGACGTGGGAATAAATTTTATCTTAATTCCTCTCAAATTGTATCGCTATAGTACGATGGTGCTCTGTAACCGCTTTGTTGGGTTGTCGCTTGAGTAACACGCTGATTTACTCCTGACTTAACTTACTAAAGTCTACCGGTCCACATCCAAAAGTCGGTAACGGTCCTGAGTCGTGCCGTCGTGCTACCGCGTGCTTCTGCTCCCAGGGCGGGTCTTACTGCTAAGATCCGCGCCGTCCCAAAGCTAGGAGCCGATCGCGGCAGTCTTATCTTCGGCCGATCCTGTTTGCCGGCCAGGCTGTGGAACCTTTTAGCCTGGAAATCTCTGCCTAACATAGTGCGTCTAGGTTAGTTTCTATTTATTCTATGTTTTTGATACTCATCACATTAAAATCTTTCTTGTGAGAGCTATTAAATTCCATCGTACAATTCTACATAGCTTTTTATTTCATAAACTATTAGAATTGTTACAACACCAAAGGTAAAAGTTGAAAAGAGGAAGGGGGAGGAGGTGGGGGGGAGTTTAAGCTAGTTGCTCGTTCCATAATCTGGTAGGTAGTACCTTTATTCCAGCTTCGTCCAGTTAAATTCTACCTGTGTTCACGACAAGTCGAATGCATCCTCCATTTTGGTAGCGGTACGTTAGACACCGCTCTGCGAAACCCGGGGAGACTCGACGGTCATTTTTTTTTGGAACGGGCTATCGTACCATTTCGTTTAAACTATTATGCTTTTCGTATATGGCTCTGTTGTTTGGCTGTTAAAATAGAAGACAATTTTTGTATCATCATCATTTTGAGTTAAAAATTGGTCATTGTGGTGCATTGAAACCCAGTACTGGCATTATTTTCAAAAGTATCATCATCATCATCATGTCGACCTTTAGACGCCCACTGCTGGGCATAGGTGTCACCTAAGGGGGGTATAGCCATAATCGCCATGCTTGCCCGATGCATGTTAGCAATCGCAGTAGGTGTTATGATACTCAAATGAACGCTGCTGCCCATCCTCTGGTCAATATCCTTCTGTCGCCTTCTACGACACCCACGGGTAGAAATGGGGTGCTATTCACGGCCGGCACCTTATGGCTCTAATATCAAAATCTCGTCATTATTTTCAAAAGTATAGTGGAGGCGAATTTGAATCAACTTTTTAAATATTATAATATTAGGGTTACCACGGTTGTCCTTTTATTTAAAAAGAAAATGAACTGGAAATACTTGTTTCGCAAGGAATGTTTATTAAGTTTAAAGCATTTATTCATATCAATGGGTGATAGTGCTATCGGGTGTCGTATAAAAACAAACTAAAATGAAAATCGGCTCAAATACAAATCTTTTCACGTCACGTCCAGGGGTTTCTGCATTACTAAACGAATGTCGAGCAAAAAAATACTGCAATATCTTAGTGATACCAGTGATAATCGTTATCGAGTTAGTCTAAAAGCTTAATAAGAATTTTCGTCTAAGTGTAGTGAATTTAGAAAAATGCTCCCAAAAATGCTACGTTGCCGTTCTAAGATGGCGACTGAAATTTCAAGCACTCATCTCAATAATTCAGTTCCAAACGGCCACTCGGACATTTTTAAAGTCTACATTTTAAGTCAAATAATTTTTGCAACTAGTTAGGGCAGAGACTTGAAAAACCATGCTATGTAAATACATACGACTTTGCTTAGGTTTCTATGTGACTTTTATTAAATTAGCTCAGTATCATATTATAACAATTCAACCCATAATCTTTCATTAGTTAATTATTAATCTAAATATGACAAAGTAATTTCTACAGCATTATGTTTTAATAACTAATCGGAAACTAATAAGTAATTTTATTAACCGAATTCATAATTATAAGTATGGATTACTATAATATCCATACTTCCATACTAATATTATAAATGCGAAAGTAACTCTGTTTGTTACGCTTTCACGATGAAACAGCTAAACCGATTTTGATGAAATTTGGCGTGAAGATGGCTTGAACTCTGGGGAAGTACATAGACTACTTTGTAATTAGCGACTTTGTCTGCATCCGCGATGACCGACATTTACGCGGTCGAAGTCGCGGTCAAAAGCTAGTATATATTATATATATGTTGCTGTTGTTGTTGTTGTGTTGTTGTTGTTGTTGTGTTGTTGTTGTTGTTGTGTGTTGCATTTTTGTTATGTTTATTTTTTAATTCCTCTATTACGATATTCTAGCTAAAGCTAAAAGAATTTAATACTACGCGCTGGCGCTATTCTTTTGAACATCAAACTAGACGCTTCTAGTT
Source organism: Charanyca ferruginea (assembly GCA_947361185.1). Lineage (NCBI taxonomy): Eukaryota > Metazoa > Arthropoda > Insecta > Lepidoptera > Noctuidae > Charanyca > Charanyca ferruginea. The sequence continues at coordinate 22,769,074 of OX376069.1, read as the reverse complement.
CGCTGCCATTTTTTTCTCATTTATTTCTGTAACGGACCCGCACTTGCTCGCTTCAAGCATTTGCTTTGAAATACTAGTTACTCTATTGTAATTCTATTCCTCGTTTATAGTATTTTGAAGGGAAACTAGAATAGTTAAATTCTAGGATAAAAATATCACTAGTTTATTCGTGTTTTGCTCAAGTAAACAATTTTATACATCCAACTAATTACTTGGCTATTTTTAGTTTGACTGAAATTTTAAATAGTATATTTATTTTGGTGTTTTTAGATTTGCATGAATATTTAAAATACATACTCTTACGCATGAGTGTTTGTGAATATGTTGGGTGTTGTTTATCTATATATGTATGTATTTACAAAAAAAAAATGTATTTGTGTATGTATCAGCTGTCGGACACCCATAGTACAGGGTCTCCCTAGTTTGGGGTCAGATGGCCGTGTGTGAAAATGTCCCCACATATTATTATTATTATTATAATATAAAACAAATCTAGCATTTTCTTTCAAAACTTCGACTTGAATCATCTTTATTTTATATCTCTGAGTTTTTATGTTTTATTACACACAACTTTTGCCCATGACACTGTCCGTGTGAATATCGATTATCGCGAACGCAGATGAACTTTAACTATGATCGTATGTATTAGTATGATGGTTTACGTTATAATTTAAAATAATGATTCTTAAAATAATGTTTGGTTTTTTAAATCCTTACCAATATTATAATGCGAAAGTGACTTAATTTCTTTGTTTGATACTCTTTCACGGCTCAGAACCGATCTTGATGGACAAGAAAGGACATGGGCTACTTTTTAATTCGCGCGATAAAAAACATTCACGTGTAGGCGACTAAGGGAAAATTCAGAAGTCGGGTAGCAGCGGCTTCCGTGTACTAAACAATTTCAATGCGGTCTCTAAAACGCCTAACGTGGGGACTATGGCACCCTCCCTTTATGGAAGAGGCCTTTTTTCAACATCGACGTCTTCCGGCTGATGATAATGATGTTCTCAATTAGTGGCGTTAGAATAGTTTTCATCGAGTTACAGAATACCTAAAACACTTTTCACCGCGGAATCAGAACAGAGCACTGAAGTGACTTCTTAAAGAATAGCATTGAGGGGCCTGTGGACAAAATCCCTTTCGTTTTTTTTTCCTTTTTGTTTGCGTTAACGCCAACGGAAAAATCATATTTGCATCACGTGACATCTGGGTCACGTGATGCCAAGTCTGCTATTTTTATAATTTCGTCATTCCAACACGATCCCATTGTCATTACATTTTACTAAAAGTTCGAAATCTGCTAATTCCATAATGGTAGATCATTGGTCGGTCAATGGTCTCGTAATAGACCTGTGTTATAATGACATTGTCAACTTTGAACATTTATTCATGCCAGATTTCATATTATATTTTTACATATTATTTACAAGTGTTATAAGCAATCTGAAGTAGTAAGAAGTTCGTAAATTAAGTCAGTCATTAATTTGTCATTCTGACACTATTGTAATAGCAGACTTGAGGCCCTGGTAAGCAAACGTCAACTGCATACAATTTGATTTTTCCGCTGGCGTTAACGCTAACAGAAAAGGGGTTCTGTCTACAGGTCTAGATCTTCAAAACTTTTCGTTCGTTCGTATCGAACATTCGGGTGTTCCCGTTTGTTTTTGTAAAGTGCCGGCAGTTGCCGAACCTACGTGTTTGTTTTAGAATCTCATTACAGCCAGCCATTCCCACGAAATCTTGGTACTCTACTCTGTTTTAATAGAGCTTTGTTTCGCAAAAATTTTCGTGGTTTTCCTAATGAGTTTTTGTTCATTTCGACGCAGTATTTTGAATTATGATTGGATTAATAAAAAATGTTTTGTAAAGCTCTTTGATAACGTGTGATTAATAATTAATTTACAAAACAATTTGGTATTTTGTTTTAAAAAATGATGTCTTTTGTTTTTACATTCCAAGACATAAGGTGAATAATCTTTGGATAAGATATTGAAAAAGGCTGAAAGCTAACAAAATTACCTTTTAAACTGGGCCTCAAGTCTGCTATTACAATAGTGTCAGAATGGTCTATCATTGGTTTCATAATGGTTGATTTTGACAAGTTTGGTAATCTACTAATATAATGGCGTCATTATGACTTTCCATCGGTCAACCACTGACACGCCATTGAAAGAAATGATATTATAGAATGGTAATCTCGTACAAAATGACAACTGAATGACTGACTTGGCGGTAATCTGCTAAAATTTTGATAGTTCCTTTGATCAGTGACCTACCATTAGAATGTCATTGTGCAGTCATTGCTTTTAATTCGACCGGTCAATGATCGACCATTATGAATTTAGCAGGTTACGAACTTTTAGCAAAATGACAATGGGATCGTGTTGGAATGATGAAATTATAAAAATAGCAGACTTGGACCCCTGATATACCACAATCCATAGTTTATTGCATAGAAATTGTTAAAAATTGTTTTGAGCAAAGTGCAATGAAGTAATTCCAGTTTATTGATCATAGGTGTAGTTTAGGGTCATTCAAAAAGAAACGATTCTAGCCCTGAAAACAATTGCTAGGGATTAGGCCTGTACCATACAGACTTAGCAAAATAAAATAAAACATTTATAACAAACATCATTTCTAACAGCCAAAGCAAATCGGATTAAGGTAAAGCCCCCTGTTACTGTCCCACAAAACAGTTGCTGAACTCAAATAGCTCGGTGAGCCTCGGGCTTACAATAAGTGTTTGGAATAAAAACGGTGAAGTCTTTTATTTTTATTCGTCCAATGTAAGGTGGGTCTTACTGCGACACGATAATCTGTTGCTCCAAGGTTGGTTAGACGCAAATTGGTGAGCTTACCCTAGTTCGTGAGGTGGGTGGTGTAATTGCTTTTAATGAAGACTAGTTCATACCCTCGAGTTTATCCGCGTGAATATCGGTTATCTGCTGGATCTAATTTCTTCTTTGAGCGGAACTTTTTTTTTTCTAACTAAAATAAAATAGCAGCATATTTTTTATTTTATTTATTTATAATTTATTTCAGACTAGGTTATCCATAAATTGTTAGTAATACACAGAGACTTAAGAACTACGTTAGTATTACACTAAAAACAACAACAAACTAATAGTAATTATCCTATATGTAGGCGAATCCAATACCTCCATACAGGACTCCCATATTACTCTACTTTATAACATCAGCTATCTACATTGGTAGTTAGCTGATGTTGTAAAGTAGAGTAATCAACAAATCAAATTCAATTTTGACAGGACTTTCATTGGAAAGTCCTGTCAAAATTGAATTTACCGCAACAAACAGACAGAAAGACAGATAAAATGAATTAAGCATTCAGTAAAAAGCTGTTTTTTTGATATTACAAACACGCACTTCAATTTGATTAATTTGTATAGATTTGTAAAAGATCACCTAGTTTTCGTTTACTAAAGAGGAACTGAATTTGTATTTGTAAATTGGTCTTGATTAAGCCACGCTTGCCGTGGTCGGTCTGTAGATAGGTGACCATTCATTTCATATCGAGACCCCCCATGCTCTGGAAAGCTCGTAAAGTCGTTGGTACCGGCTTTTATTCGTAGATCTTTGACAGTTGCTGTGGGTAGTCAGAAGCCAGAAAGTCTGACAACCCGTTTTACCAAGGAGTATTGTATTACCCAGTAACTGGGTTGTGGAGGTTCGACAGGCAGTCGCTCTATGTATAACACTGGTATTCAGTTGCATCCGATTAGACTAGATACCGACTCTAATGAAGTTGGAAAACGTTAGGTAGATGATGTCCTACTTATGAAACTTAACATGCGTAACATTATCTGAAGACAATAAGTATAACTAAAGTACAGTCAGCAAAAGAGAAAGGTATCCAGGATCGCCAGATATAAGTAGTTTAAGTTTACTTAGAAACCGATGGGTGTTTTTAAATAAAATAAAATAAAATTAATCACTACATATTATAAAACAAAGTCCCCCGCCGGTTTGACTAAAAAGCGAAAAATAAAAAGTTTAATCACAAAAAAGAAAACCGCCTTCAAAAACTAAAAAGTGATAAATAACTTTAGCACAGAACACACATTACTTTACTTTCGGAAGTCGGTGGCGGTGGCTTTGAGTTTGTTGTTTTGTATTGCCACCGACTTCCGAAAGTAAAGTAATGTGTGTTCTGTGTGTCTGAAAAAACTTTTAATTTATGTCCTCCGTAGCTTAAAATGTATGTTTGTTCGAACTAATCTCGGAAACTTCTGGTTCGATCCTGGAAATTATTTTGCTAATAAGAAGAGATCTTATTCCTGAGCACTATAAGCTATTTTTAACTGTAAAAAAATTGGGATTCGTAAGAAAACAACGCGGACAAAGTCGCGGGCACAAGCTAGAGATTTAATAAGAGTAGTTTGACTTCCTAGTAAGTTGGTTGTTTAACTACGAGTAAGTACTAGTAAGTCCCTTTGTCCGTTGTCTTTCAATTCAAAGTTTCCCTCGAAGGAATGACTTTTGATTAGGTAAATGCAAGACTTGTCATGAGGGATTTCGATCTAGTTAAAAAGTAGTCCTGCTGACCGAATTTCGGTCATGGCGGTCAACCTCAGCAAAGAAAAACCATCGACGCAGAAGATAATATTTTATAGTGAACTTACTTTCGCCCGCGACTTCGTCCGCGTAAATGTCGGTTATCGTGGATGCAGGCAAAATCGCAATTTAAAAAAGGTCCCCCCAAAGGTCAAGCTATTCATAACAAATTTCGTCAAAATCGGTTCAGCTGTTTTGTCGTGAAAACGTAACAGACAGAGTTACTTTCGCATTTATAATATTAGTATGGATATGCATTATAGATTGAGGAAAACGGATTAACTCACTGTGTCAGGTTCGTCCGACTAGTTTCGATGGCATACGGCCACCTTTCTCAAGGAGTTCCACAGCTGCGCGTTGCGCCCGCGCGGGCGACTGCGGGGGTGGCGGGGGGTGCAGCGGGCGAGGGTACAAGCCATCAAAACTAGTCAGACGAACCCGGCCACACAGTGAGTGAATGCGTTTTTCTCAATCTATAATGTGTAACAATACTCACGTTTCGTTTATTTTATTTTATTTTTTTTATTTTATTTATTAAGGGATAATAAACAACTACAACATAAATAATACATAAGGTTAACAAACTTTTAGTAGCAAAGTTGCAGTCCACTGCATTATCCTCATATAAAACATATTAAAAGATCAATGGTTACCAGTAAATGAGCATTACCAACTTTGACAAATATTTTAAAATAAATTAATAAGTTACTATAAAGCTTCAAAACCAAATCAGGAACACAAACAATTTCATTAGCTTAAATTGTACAATAAATAACTAATAACAATATGATTACAGTTAGGATAAAATTTTCATAATTTAAGATTTAAATTTATTTTTCGGGCATAAAAATACATCAATATTAATGAAATTCGAATTATAGGAGTCCAACATTCTATGGATAGGGCAGCGTAAGCCAGAGTTCGTACGACATGAATTTAGCGCGAAGAGTGTGCGTGCACGAACCTGACGTACATGAACTGTTCGGGGGACAGAGTAACACAGCTTACTCGTTAAATCAATGAAAAAAAGTATGGATATGGATAAGTGAGTCGCGATTGATCCCAACTGAGACTAGTTATCGACGTGCATGCACAAGTGTGTGTGCAAACACATGTGCACTCTCTCTTCCCTTACTCTAATATACCGATGGGACGGTAATCCGAAACGACTGTCTTGAGATCTGGTGCAAGGACCAACAGTTTAATGTGCTTTTAAATCTAGTAACCTAGGTTAGCAAAGCGTCATTAAGCTCTTCTAGTGAGACAAGTGTTTCTAATCACTATTTTATCTTTCAATTGATTATATTTACACGTTAGTAAACTTAAGAAAGTCAATGCAAAGTCAAAGCATTTTTCAAAGTCAAAGCATTTATTTCAATTAAACCATTTGCAGGCACTTTTGATTAGTCAAAGAGTCAGTAGTTAGTCAGAAAGTTGAAGCTAGTTGTAGAGGTAGACAAAGGTACCCATATTTGACTATCATAGGGATACATTATGGTAAAACTAGCGGGCCTGGCAAACGTTGTCCTGCAACCCGACTACAGCGCCACTTGCCGGGTCCAATTGTGAATCTATACCATTCTCGATTCCACTGGAACACACAGATACAAATTCATCAAAATCGGTCCAGCCGATTAGGAAGAGTTCACTTTCATACACACGCATAGAAGATTTTTATATATAAGATATGGACCTTTGTCTACCCCTAAAGTTTATTGTTTAAGCCTGTTTGTCCAGTTAATCAAAACCTTATAAAACCTATCCTATTATTTAGCTACCCTACTTCAAACATACCACAAATATCCTTTTACCAAACCTGGTCCATCTACATTGAAGACGTCACAGCATATCTCGTTTAGCAGATAAGTGTAACAAGATACGCTCGCAACAATGACGTGGGAATAAATTTTATCTTAATTCCTCTCAAATTGTATCGCTATAGTACGATGGTGCTCTGTAACCGCTTTGTTGGGGCTTTGAAGGCAGCGTTTGAAGCAGAAATGATTTAGTATGAAGTAGGTAGTAGTTCTCACACATACAAAGGCGATGCTACTTTCTTTTAAGCGTCTCGATGGCAATTAAATCCCTTTACTCGCTGATCACCTAAAACGCAGTCTGCAAATTTCGCCAAATTATGCCAATTTATGCCCAAATGTCATTTAAAATAAGCGTTGGGACTAAGTATGTTTTTGTCTATGTCGCAATAGGTCTATTCCTCATATTGCTCATTTAGCGATACGACCATGTCGCAGTAAACTTATTTCTCACTATGGTCATTTAGCGATATGATTATGTCGCAATAAACCTATTTCTCATCATGGGAATATAGCGATAAGACATTCACGAGAGTCGAATGTTCAATACAAACTTCAATACAATAGAGGGGATCTGGCGCACGGCGGCCGCTGCCGCGGCACCGCTCGCTCCGCTCGCTCGCCTTCGCGCTTTGATGGTCACAGTTCTAACCTAACCTAACCCAAACGACCCACCATACAACCAGGGGTATGGCGTATCTTCACAACAAGTGACGGCTTAGTGACGTCGTCGATATATGCAATGTGATGTAGTAACGCATTTATGTGTGTCGGTCTTTATGACTCACACGGGTATGTGTGTGTGTACTGTGGTATCACAGTTCAATGCACGAAAGACCCCCTTCGACTGTGGAAGTAACTTTGTTTTATCAGCCCTATGTGTCCCACTGCTTGGCAAAGGCCTCCCCTAAGTCTTTCCAGGTATTCTTTGCTTGCGCCGCCTCGAACCAGCCCTCGCAGTACACGTCTAGGTCATCTCGCCACCTCCTACTGGTCCGGCCTCGGCGACGCCGACCATTGTCAAACACCCATTGCGTAGAGACCTTTGCCCACAGGTCACTGTACATGCGGCTGACGTAACTCACCTAACCACATCGTAGCAGTAACTAATATCGTTTAATAATTAAATAAACCGACCGGTATTTAAAATACTGGAGGCCAAGTTGAAACCTTAATTTTTTAATGGAGAACATCCCACATAATGCAAATTAAAAAGAAATATTTAAAGAACCTGGCTGAACCAAAAATTCTAAACAAAAAAATGCCGTACCGTAGCCGTGCTACGAAACCCCGTAGCAGTTTTCGTAGCCCCATAGTTGGCTCGTAGCAGCGTAGTGGCGTAGACCCGGAAGACTGAACGATTGTAGTTAGATAAACAGTTTGTTTTCGGCCTGAGTTATGTGCTAAATTGTATCATAAATAAGCCAGGGTTACCACCCTTTGTATCTGATTATATTTTTGCAGATAATTCACCAAGAGATTACGAGTTCATAATTTATTACGTTCTTTCCAATTTTCTTTTTTGTTGCTATTAGTTCTTTGTAATCCGTTTTGAAGTTCAAAGGGTAACATTTGCTATTTGAAGCGTTATGAAATTGAGTTTGTTTATAAATTTGAAAAGCGATTTTTGTTTGTTTTTAAATTTAAGTTTTGTTATTTTGTTTGTGTCTGGCAAATTGTGTCAGACAGTGAAAAATTAACATTAATAAAAAAGTATTGAAAAGCATTCTATTTTATTTTTTTGTAAGTATTTCTAATTAACTAACTTTGATGTCAAGGTGAGATTGCCATCAACCCGTTGCAGAAATTATTAAAAAACAAACAATACAAAGTAGGCAACAGCTCTTTTATTTATCTCACTTTAACTTTGCATTCAACTTAATATGAACTGACAAAAATGTTGATTAAAAAAAAAATATTAATCAAAACCAATTTTTCACCATGGGCTTGACTCGTCATACCTACATCATTAAGCATGCTTTTTAAATATATAGACTAATGAAGTAGGTATGTGCATACTTTCTAGTTTAAATGCTTGGCTTGCTTATTTAATTATTGATACTGTTAGTAAATTTATTATTTGATGGTAGTGAGGGTACCTGAGTTCTACAAAAGCGCCTGCTCGATCAGATTAAACTTCACTTGTTGCTGAGTCGTCGGACAGAAAGGGTTTGATACCTACACTACTTTACAGTAAGTTCGTTCCATATATTGTGTACTTGTGTGTTTCTTGATATAAATGCTAACAGATTTTTGTGTTCGCTCGAGTTTTGATCATTGTCAAATTAGTCATAGGTTGTGTTGCGACGATATCTCAGTTGGAGAATAGAAACGAATAGCAGACTGTATAAAAACGTATAATGTATAAAGGATGTAAAAATGAACAATACATAAAAGTTAAAGACTTCGTAATTATGTACTTAAATAAAAGTAAAAATGTTAAGATGCGCGAGCGCGGCCGTACGAAGTCGCAGGTAACGGCTCACTGTTGGTGGTGGGGATCGGTCGCGCCGATGTACTTCGTTATCGCCCGGCACCGCTCACGGCCTGCCTCGCCTATGCGGTTGAGTGTATGCCTCAGCATACTCCCCCCGTTGAAGTATCTACTCTCGGTGGTGGGGAGCGGTCGCGCCGATGTACTTCGTTATCGCCCGGCACCGCTCACGGCCCGCCTCGCCTATGCGGTTGAGCCTCAACGGTTGTTTATAGTTTATAATTGTCTTTTTTATTAATGTTTTCTAATAATACCTACTTCATGCACACAGGTTCAAAGGTGGACTTTATGCCTTAGGCATTCTCTACCAGTCAATCAAGGGTGGTGAAGACAACACGACAGGTGCAAAGTAAAGGTGCGGAAAGATTAAGTAACATGTTGCATAACTTGTGTTTTATAACACGTCCACATTATGTAACATTGATTTTCAACATTGCAACATATAACAATACTGTACACATTAGGAATACAATGTTATACGACTTTGTCGTTTGTCGATCTGCAGTGTTCATTATTGCATAAGTTATACAGGGTGCGGATGGCAATAGCACAAAAAAGGATCATGGTAGGATTTGGTAATTTGGTGTAATTGTTTTTATTGAGCATTAATAGTATTAAATTATGACATCACAAGTTGCCGCTCTTCTCACAAGTTAGAAAACAAATATTTCATATGGTGTTTTATTTTTAATACATTTATTATGCTCGTTAGTATTTCTGATTATTATTTCATTTTTCGATTTATTTGATAGTTTCAAAAACATTCTTATGAACTAGTAATATCAGTATTTTGTTTTTTTGTCGTATCGTCGTCCCCACCTTGTATAACTTTGTTGTAAATATTAGTAACATGTTAAATAACATTCAGCCTCCACATTACTGGAACTTGTTATATTACAATGTTTTATAACATCTTATGTTATGAAATATATACGCACCTTAAAGTAAATACCTATATTATTTAACTTTCTTCGGCCTTCCTCTTACCCTCTATCTATCCACATTTATATTGAAGACTTGAAATTGTTGAAAAAATCAACTGTTTCATACAAAATGTGCAACACCTACACAGTGAAAATGTATGAAATTAGCAGATCTAGAATCCATGGTCAAACTTTGTTTCATGATGCAAAAATAGTTTATTCAAATCTGTATCCAAGTTCAGTTTAAATACGATTCATTTTAGCCCAGCCCCTTAAGTAGCATGCGTAATGATTGCACAATTGTGTTCATAGCAGTTCAACTGTAAACTCGTTAGCGACTGCTATGGCCGTTCTATGATCTAAGTTATAAAATTTATGTCCAGTACTTGATTTAGGTGTGGGCTAAGTACTTTACTGTGTTTGTAGAAGTTTTGAACTTATCTGTTAAGGTTTTTATAGGGTAACTAGTATCTCCCTGCGACTTCGTTCGGATAGATGTCAAATACATGTACCATAAAACAGCCTATGGCAGTCGGAAATACTTGGACAAGTCACTAAACAAATAAATAAGTCAATAAAAAAAACCGATCGATCAATCAATGTATCATCAATCAAATAATCAATCAAACAATCAAAGAATCAGTCAATCAACCAAATAATCAATCAATAAATATAACAATCAATCAATCAAATCATCAATCAATCAATGAATTAATAATGTAACGTTCTATCAGTGAAAGTATACGCTCACAAATAAGCTCTCACACACCAACTTATAATAAGCATTGCCATTTAACGTGGTAATGCTGCTAGCCTTTTGGGTACTTGTCCCATTGAGAGCGATGCGTTCGAGTTTTTTGATGCCCTGTGAGCATTGTACATATTATATGTTTATATTTATTTTGAAGCTTTGTATATATTATTATATTTAATTATTAATAAACTTATAATACATTAGGTTTATATTATGTCTTTAAGGTGAATATGGTATGGGTCTTTGCTACCTGAAATAAATGATATATTAGTTAGGTACTACTATTATTTACTAGCTTTTGACCGCGATTTCGTCCGCGTGAATGTCGAATATTGCGAATGCCGACAAAGTCGCGGATTAAAATGTACCCTATGCCCTTCTCCTGGGTTCATTTTCATACCAAATTTCATTGAAATCGGTTCATCCCTTTCATCGTGAAAGCGTAACAGACAGAGTTACTTTCACATTTATAATATTAGTATGGATATAATAGTATGGAGTATGGATTATTATTAATCAATGAAAACTCTGTATGTGTTACAAACTTGATGTAAATATAAACCTTTACAAGTACAATACCAATAAATTTCATATTTATTCAGAACGAGTGCTTCAATTTTTGTCTTTAGAGTTCCGTCCCTCATAAAGATAAACTAGAAACCTCAGACCAATAAAAAAGTAAAGACGGAGTCGTCGCGTGTTTTTTTTTGAGTTTTGAAATAAAAGGTAATTAAGAATAATTAAATTAAATTTTAAATTAAATTAAAATTCATTTATTTCAGGCAAGTTAACCCATATACAGCAACAATCATAATAATAATAATAATAACATCATCATAAAAAAAAAATATTATAAAATTAACATAAATTCAAATAACAATACAATACAATTTATATTAAAATGCAAATAAAAATAAAATCAGAATTACATACATAAATCATAAAATAACATAATAAAATTACAATTTTCGCTTCGGCATTGGTCTGCCGGAACAATGCCGGATGAAAGGGCAGTCCAACCTACCCCCAATCATCGCCAAAACGGTGTTGGAACTGGCCCGTACTCTGCGCACCAGGGACGCGGCGCGCTTACGCATCGTCGCGTGAAAGCAGTCTGTGCGCGCTTCTGCGAACATCCCCGATAATGACCTGACAGGCGTGGCTCACGTGGCGAACTGTTCGCCACGTGAGCTATCCTGTTGAACCTTTCCGACTCCCATGGACTTCCTCCATTGTGGGGGTGACGGAGATGTCCCTTCGACACCCCACGACTTTTACCGGCTAAAACCACAGTTGTATTCCACCTCCTGCCTACGCCCGGGGGTGCGGGGTTCGCATAAGCATTCACATACTAGTGAGCGATCAACAGACGAGACGACACGGCCATTTAATCCTTACCTAACAAAACACAACTTGTTATATAACTGTAACAATCAGAGGTTAACAGTTAACTAAGCGGAAAGGGTTACAGCGATGCCCAAGTTTTGGGAAGGGCCTCTGATTTACTGCTATCTCCCTCTCCCTCTTTATCCCTATCTGTCGCACTCTTTCTAACTTTGGTCTCTAATTAACTGCACTGTTAACACTTCATTAAATTGTTTTATTAGGAAAATGGAATATGAACGTTTATCGTCACACAAGAAAAGTTGAATCTAGGTGTCTTCGGTCAGCTGGATCCACTCGTTACTAGACTGCAGGTCCATTTGAACACATGATTTATTATCTGTATTTTTTTTATTCACTGGACCCACATTCAAACTAAAAAAAATAACTAGGTATTCTATTGTTTAAGGCCACCACCTCTTCCGTAAGGTAGTTTCGTATGGAGAAGAATACGTAATAAACTCCATTTTTATGTTGGTCAATCAAGACTTCCCAATCACGCAGAAAATAACAGTGCACAAGTGTGTGCTCCAACATAAGTCCACTCCCTCTTCCCTCACTCTGTCAAGAAAAAGTAGAAAGTAAGAAAAAAACTGATTAACACATTCCGGCGCGGTAACGGCCGTAACCGTATTTTGAAAGGTGTACGCTCCGTTCGCCCCTTGGATCTTGCCCCTTACGATTAAAATGTTCCATTCGCCCCGTTTTTATTTATTTTGGGGTAGTGATTCGCCCCTTGCGGCATTTCCTTGGAAATTTTACCAAAAAAGGTATAGTTAGACAGAAAAATGCATACACCTAGTTCCAGTTAATTTCTGCTTTCCTGGTAGTTTACTAAGATTTGTTATCAAAAAAAATAAAATTATAAAAAAATTGTGGAATAAAATGTCAAAAACACAACAATGTAGATTATAGCAGTCATGAGTACGCACACAGTTTTTCTAAACATAGACTTAAATTAAACATGGCGCTGCTTATAATGTATGCATTTTTCTGTCTAACTATACCTTTTTTGGTAAAATTTCCAAGGAAATGCCGCAAGGGGCGAATCACTACCCCAATAATAAAAACGGGGCGAATGTAACATTTTAATCGTAAGGGGCAAGATCCAAGGGGAGAACGGAGCGTACACCTTTTAAAACCTTCGTGATATGACAGTACGGCGCGACAGCCGTATTATTAGTTACTTTCTTTACGTCATCCACGGCTACCGCAGCGTAAAATTTATTTGCTTATTGTATAGACTTTACTCTCAAAGCAATAAGGCTGAGATCACGTTGATTTACTGTCAATACAAGTGGTTTACGTGCCCTAAAAGTGTCCTGTGCCCACACATATAAACAGATTTTATCCATAACGCTAGTCGGTACGGCTACAGCCGGATTGGTTGCTATGAAACGTCGTACTGCTGAGAAATCAGTGTCACGCGAGCGACGGTTAGAGTTTTTGTCATACGATTTCATACGACCCTGCCAGTACGCCTATATACGGATACGGTTGTAGCCATCTACCTCCCTAGATAAACTATTTGATTTTTTGTGATATTGTTGGTACGGTTGTGACAGTATTATGATTTTGTATGAAAAATTCTACTGTCTTTCCCTAATAAAGGACCGCGCCGAAATGTGTTTAAAGTTTCCATTTAACTTTGATTCTTCAGTATTTTAGTTGAGAAAACTTGGTTCCTTTATTGATATGCAAAAGTGAAGAAGTGACTTAGCTGTCTGTTTGTATTTTAAAGTTTCTTACTTTGTAATGGTGACAGTTTATTAATGGGCTTAGTTCCGCCAAAACGTACTAACCCACGTCAATATTTCTTGCGGTTTTCGAAGAAGTTATAATGATTCTTGATACATATTAATATTAAATGAAAATATCACTTTCTAATCATTTATAGTTAAACTTTATTTTATAAGAAAATACAATGCAACTTTCTAGTGATGACCACAGAGTAGAGAGAGGTAAAAAAACATAGTGTAAAAATTAACAAAGTTAAGCACAGATTATATTATTATAAGGTGCAGATTTATCTGTTTACTATTTTTATTTTAACACTTCCCCTAAATCAATACCTTCTAATAATTAATTTTAAATTTGAGACAAAGCAAAAAAAAAAATCAGAAACAACAAGCATTAAGTATTTTTGACTGTTTGACAAGAGTTCATACCTATTTTATTTCTAAGATAATTAAACTTTATTTTAGGCAGCGGTTTGGTAAAAATATCTGCATATTGCTCATTAGTACATACATAGTTAAAGTCAATAACTTTAGCATAGTATTTTTCTTTAATAAAATGATACTTAATGTCAATATGTTTGCACCGTTTATGAAAGTTTATGTTTTTAATTACACTTATAGCACTTTGATTATCTAAGTTTAAGCACACAGATTTTTGGTGAAATTCACCAATGTCACATAGTAATTGCTTAACCCACATAGCCTCTTTAGTGGCCGCACAGGCTGCCATGAATTCTGCTTCAGTGGTCGAAAGGGCCACTGTCTGTTGTCTTTGACAAGCCCAAGTCACAGCTGCTCCATTTTTAGTAAAGACATATCCTGTGACTGATCGTCTTGAGCTAGGGTCGTTAGCGTAATCTGCATCACTGTAGCCAATAACTACATTGGGCCCTGATGTTGGTGTGTAGCATAGACCATAATCTTTAGTCTCTTTTAAATATTTAAGAATTTTCTTCACAGCATTCCAATGTGTTTCATTGTAACAGTTTAAAAATCGACTCACCAGGCTTACTGCAAATGAAATATCAGGTCTGCTTACGGTAGCTAGGTGCATCAATGATCCAACTGCCTCTCGATATGGAATATTCTGTTCTGTTTCTCCTTCTCCTTTTTCCAACTTCATATGTGGGTCAACTGGAATGCTTGTTAGTATCACAGGTTAAACCCTCGGGTAATGTCATGTATATGTCTTCTTCAAGCTCACCATATAAAAAAGCTGTTTTAATATCTAACTGAATTATCTGAAGATTGTGTTCGGCAGCTTCTGAGAGTAATAGACGTATGGAATCATACCTGACAGTTGGAGAAAATGTTTCTTGGTAATCAATACCTTTGGTTTGTGAGTATCCTTTTGCACATAACCTGGACTTATAACGTGGACCTGAAGGTTCTTCTTTGATTCGAAACACCCATTTACATCCAATCAATCGCATATTGGGAGTTTTATCAACTAATGTCCAAGTATTGTTTTGGTGATGAGAATCAAGCTCTTCTTTTATTGATTTTATCCATTTTGTAGCATCAATAGATGTTAATGCCTTTTCATAGCTATCAGGAACTTCATTTTCTGATAATTTATCTTCACAACACAGGTAAGAACTTTCTTTTTGTTTCTGAGCATTTAAACATTGTCTTCTTGTTCTAATTGTTATATTCCTTTCAGGTGAAGATTCTATACTTTCATCAGGGATGTACTCGCTGTCTGACTGTGATTTTCCTTCAGTCACAGTGTCAAATGAGTCATCACTTGAAATTTCTTCTATGTTATCTTTAATTTTATTACTGTTTTCATTTGAAGTTAATTCAATTGGTACATAATCTCTTTTAACTGTTGACTCTAAAAATATTGCATCTCTACTTTTTATTGCAGTTCTTGAATTAGGTAATATGAATCGATATCCTTTAGAGTTCTCACAGTAACCAATAAAGATAGATTTTTGAGATTTAGAATCCAACTTCTTTCTCTTTTCTCTTGGTAAATGAACCATTGCCTCACAACCAAATGTACGCATATGGCTGACTTTAGGTTTCTGACCAGTCCACATCTCTTCTGGGGTTTTATATGACAGAGATTTTGTTGGAGAGCGGTTGATAATGTATGCAGCTGTATTAATTGCTTCAGCCCAATAAATCTTTGGTAAGTTGGCATTTAATAACATACATCTTGCTCTTTCTATTAGAGTTCTGTTCATGCGTTCAGCTTTACCATTTTGTTCTGGAGTGTAAGGTGTAGTTGTTTGATGTATTATACCAGCATCTTTGAGAAAATTTGAAAACTTTTCATTAACATATTCAAGTCCATTGTCTGATCTGAGAATTTTAATACTGCGATTTAACTGATTCTCAACTTGCTTTTTGAATTCTTTAAACTTATCGAAGACTTCCGACTTGTTGTGCATGGTATACACAAATATTTTCTTCGAGTAGTCATCTAGGAATGTGACAAAATATCTGGCTTTACCTAAAGACTGAGTTTCCATCGGTCCGCAGACATCCGAGTGTATCAATTCAAGTAGATCTTTGCTCTGAGACCCTTGACTTTTAAAAGGCAGACGTGTTTGTTTTCCTTCCTGACACGTTATACACTTAACATTATCTTTAACTTGACTTAAGTTTAAATCTGCGGTATTCTCAGCCAGTTTCTTCATGGTCTGAAAGTTCAGATGCCCCATCCTCTGGTGCCACAGGTAAGTGTCTTGCTCAATAATATCTGATATGCATGCATAGCCACCAGGCATGTTCAATCGGTACATATTATTTATTAAGCTAGCTGTTGCTACTGTGACATTCTTTCTATTAAGAATAACACAGCCACTTTTATTAAACTTTACTTGGCCACCATTATTAATAATTTGACTTACTGACAGCAGGTTTGTAGCCAGTTCAGGTACATATAACACATTTGTAAACAATATTTTATTTTGTTGGCCTCTTTCATCATAAACACTCAAGCTTATTTTTCCAGAGCTTTGAACAGGCAGTGTTTTATTATTTGCAACTTTAATGGTTTTAATGTGTGGAGTTGTTTCTTCAATGAACATATTATTGTGTTTGGTCATGTGTACAGAAGCACCAGAATCAACATACCAGGCATCAGAGTATTCGGAAGAAGCTATAAATACAGCAGCATAAGATGAACTATTTTGATTATTTGTATTCTTCTGATCCTTTTTTGTTTTAGATGATTTGCACTCAGGACTTTTATGACCGTATTTGTTGCATGTATAGCAGCGGGGGCCTTTAGAAAACCTTTTATTTTTGTTGTGAAACTTCTGACTTGTAGCCAGAGCCGATGAATCACTTTCAGTTTGTTTGACATCTTGTAATATTTTAGATTTCACTGAGTCAGAGGAAATCTTCGTACCTGAACTCTCAAGGGCCATTATCATTGGCTTGTAGCATTCTGGCAGGCCGGATAGCAAAAGTGTGCCTAACCACTCGTCATCTACATTAAAGCCAATGTTCCTCAACTTGTGGGCTGTTGTCATTATTTTACTGACATAATCCTCTACATTTAGACATCCAGCTAGTGTAGTATTGCATAAGTCCCGCAGCAGACCAACTCGGCGTGTTAGCCCGGAGTCATCGAAAGCACGAGATAAATTTTCCCAAACTTCCTTCGCAGTGCTTGATTCTTGAATATGAATATAATTTATAGGATCGACAAGAAGTATTATTTTCGATCTGGCTTTAGTGTCCCGCTTTTTGTCAATTGTACTCGAATTTTCACATTCCACGCAATCCCATAACTCTTCATGCTGTAAATACGTTCTAACAGCAAAACGCCATGTGGAATAATTATCACGGCCGGTTAATTTCTCAATTAATGCCAGTTGATTACTTGTGGACATGTTGATTTCGAAACAAAGTAAAAATTTTGTTCTTTAAACTGAGCACGTTGCCTTTATAGGTTAGGTATTTTACGAAAATGTTTTTCACACTTTATTTTATTACTTTTTGCACTGATTTTATTTATCGGACTTTCTGGGCCCATAACCTATTAATATTAAATGAAAATATCACTTTCTAATCATTTATAGTTAAACTTTATTTTATAAGAAAATACAATGCAACTTTCTAGTGATGACCACAGAGTAGAGAGAGGTAAAAAAACATAGTGTAAAAATTAACAAAGTTAAGCACAGATTATATTATTATAAGGTGCAGATTTATCTGTTTACTATTTTTATTTTAACAATACACATAATACCAGCCTATAACTGTCCCATTGCAGGGCAAAGGCCTCTTCTCATACAGAGAAGGCACGAGCATTAATCACCACGTGCGCTCAAGGCGGATTAACGATTTCATTCCTATATTAATTACTATAAGTCCTGGGCCTCAAGTCTGCTATTATAATAGTGTTAGAATGGTCTATCATTGATTTCATAATTGTTGATTTTGACAGATTTGGTAATCTACTAATATAATGGCGTCATTATGACTTTCCAATGGTCAACCACTGACACGCCATTGAAAGAAATGATATAGAATGGTAATATCGTACAAAATGACAACTGAAGACTGACTTAGGCGGTAATCTGCTAAAATTTTGACAGTTCCTTTGATCAGTGACCTACCATTCGTACGTCGATTCGAACGTCATTGTGCAGTCATTGCTCTTAATTCGACCGACCAATGATCGACCATTATGAATTTAGCAGATTACGAACTTTTAGCAAAATGACAATGGGATCGTGTTGGAATGACGAAATTATGAAAGTCCCTTCACCGATGTCAGTGATGTTCAAGGTTTTAGAAAGTTCATGTGTCATGAAAAAGTCACACTGGTACTTGCTCGTTCTTGGTTACGAACCTCGTTTTTTGATATTTAACCTTTCTTCATTTTAAATCTATTCTATACCCTGTCCATTGGGTTATTGGTTTTTTGACAGCTGCCTTATAATGTAATTATTCCCGACTACCTTAAGTTAACTTTAAAATGTGTTATAAAATAAATATATAAACTGCCTAATCTTGCTGGATTATCTTATTTATGACCACTTACAGACATAATAATATAGGTATGCGTATCAGTTTTTACAAAAAACATAAATATTGTTCACTAGTTGCAGCTGTCAAAAAACGATTAAACCAGTGGACAGAGTATAAGCATAAGTTTGGGCCGGACGGACAGCGTCATCAACTAGAAGTTACCCCCTGTTCGAAGGAGTTTTAATGCGTTAGGGGTAACCAATCAATGACGCTGTCTGTACATTGAACTATTATTTCTGGATAGTAATGTACCACATTTAGAACATTGAGTAGGCACATACTTTAGCGGCCTTCTCGCTGATTGCGGTCAGTTAGCAAACTGTTGAGAAATAAATCATGAATTCCTTTGCGCATAACTTACTAGTTCACCACTAACTTCCTCAAAAAAATCCCTATCCATTTTCCTACAAAAGTTCCTCGTAAAAAATCCTTTACTAAAATAATTCACCCACTTAAAACATTGTTCGGTTAGAACTGCACTTTCATTTTTTGCGCCGCTGCCGGAAGGCAAGCTACGGGACGTCCCTCATCCGGTTCCGTTACGACTATTTACTGTGTTCTCCGATTCCCCCTTTCTCTTGTAATGGTCCAAGCATAGCCATCAGGGTGGCTGCCATCTACAGTTCATCCGGAAGTAATTTTCTATTGAATGTGGGTTTAGGAAAAGTGTGGATATGACACCAGAATTGGCGAATATTTAATAAGTGGCCTTTAGCTGTAGTACGGTACGACCATTATTACATGTACCATTTACAACAACAAATGGCAGGCGTAACACTTTTATCGTGGCATACCTACTTTCTATACCTTTTTTCTTATTTCTTTGATCTTATTTTTTTTATGACATGACATTGTAATCTATATAATGTGGAAGCTTGTAGTAAGCAACTGTCAGTTGTTATTTTTGTAACCATTTACGTGTAAGTTGTCTGTAACCTTTCCTAAAAAAGAAAAAATAAATAATTACAAGTCTACATTAGCCGAAAATAGGGCAAGATTAATTAGACTCTGCTAATGAAGTCCCTAGATTTCCTTCTGAAGCCATCTAAATCCTAATTTACTTTCGGCACTTACCTAAATGTTTGGCTTCAGCCGGTGGTCGCAGATTATTATAATTATTACAGCATTATTATAAGCAACTTTTTTTGGGAATACTATCAAGTTAAAGAGAGGTCGAAAATTATATAGTTAATTACAAAAACATAGGTCTTGATTGCGTTTTTAGTAACGCAGTCCATGCAAAACGGTTTAGGTAGTCATATTTTGGTTCACTAAGCAAACTGGATGAAAAATGTAAATAGAATAAGAGCACCAGTTAATCTCCGTTTGACCAGTTAGTCTCCGTTTCCAGTTAATCTATGTTTTAACAAGCTTTTATTATTTTTTAACTTGCACTGTTCGTATGTAAGTTGTCGCTTCAAAATTTGCAAACCATTTTTCGACCATTTCTAGGTATTCAATTGAGCTGAAATTTTGCAAGAATCTTTAGTTCTGGTGACAATACAATGTCCAATACTCGGCGGCCATATTGAATTTATTACTTAATGTAATAAATTCAATATGGCCGCCGCTCTAAGATGGCGGATTACATATTTTTCTCAACCCCCTTAATATGGATATCAAATGAAAGGGTTTGAAGAGTAGAAAACGATAAAATTAGTAATAATACACTAACTTCAATATGGCCGCCTCTCCAAGATGGCGAATTACATTATTTTTACAAATCCTTTAAAAAAATGGTCAACAAAGAGTTGTTAGGTTTGGTTAGATCTGATATTACATCTTTAAGACTAAAAAAGTAAAAAATAAAATGAAAACAAAAAAGCATTCAACAACCGCTTCAAGCTTTCCTTTTTTCCTTTTAGTTCATAATATGTTATTTTTACGTTTTTAAGTTAAAAACTGCTGCTGCTGCTGCTGCTGCTGCTGCTGCTGTTAAAGGTGGCCGTATGCCATCGAAACTAGTCGGACGAACCCGACAACACAGTGAGTTAATCCGTTGTTCTTAATCTATAATAAGTTAAAAACTAGTTAATAAGTTAAAAACTAGTTTTTAAAAATGTTTTTTATTTTTATTTTCATTTTATTTGTTAGATAACTTAATTTCCTAATGGTAGATACGAGTTTTTGAGTCACATGGCTACTCAATTTTAACATGCTGTTAAGTCTCGTACTGTCACAATCAGTTTGGTATAAAGTGATAGAGACAGGACGAGACATAAATAACACCTTAAAATTGAGCAGCGTTTGAGTATTTGGCCAATAGTGTATTATTTAAACATGACTCATTATTTTCATAATTGATAAATCAATATTTGTGCGCAATTTTACACAAAGGTCCCAGTTTTATATCAGAACTAGTTTCTGTTCACGGTTTTGCCTGCACAGGCTTTAGAATTAAGCCAACATTCACAATTATCCCATGTAAACACAAACTTGATAAAATATATCCTGTATGTGTGTCGTGTGTACTCTAAATCGACATGACCTATATAATCGACCTATATAATTATGTGTGCCTAATTTCGTTCAGCCGTCAAAGTGTGAAAGAGTTTCAAAAATAATTCATCCATGCATCTATCCCTTCCCCAGAATCTTTCACGTTTACACCAGTAATAGGAAAAGTATCAAACCCTCCCAAATCTTGTACCATGCACCATCCAACAGCGATAATGGAGTACGTCGTTAGCCACAGCTAAAGATTATCAGAGAAATCTGCAGCTAATGTGTTTACAATTTATACTTATTAACACTTTCACTTGAGTGGAGACAGGATCTGTGTCGAAAATCACGTGGTTTTTCAGCCTTTAGATAAGGAAAATGATGTCTTCCTCGTTTTCATTATGGTAATAGCCTATTATTGTTCCACTGGATGGTAAATGCCTATTTTCATACAGAGAAAACACGAGCATTGATTACAATGCTTGCTCAGGGCGGGTTGGTGATTTCTGGCTTATATATAAAAAGTCCAGGTTTCCTCACGGTGAGCAATGCTGAGGAGGAGGGCTCTGGATGAGAAGAGGCCTTTGCTTTGTTGTAGGACAATAAGGGTGTTACTAGACGAATCGATCGATCGTCGATCGATAGTTTCTACCAGGCCAATCGATCGATCGTCAATCGACGGCATCGATCGATGGTAGAAAATGGATTAGTCGTCGTCTATCGAGCTCCTTGATTAGCCGCGCCGCGCGCTGTCTGCTCCTTATTATCACCTGATCCCCGCCCGCGCCCCGCGCGCTATCTACCTGACCTGCTTGTGTTTATGTGTCTTCTGCGTTTGCGTCTCAGTAAAATAATAGTACGAGCAACATTGAACTGGCAAACGCGTCCTCTTGTAAATACATTTCGAAAGAAACTGATGGATAGCCGGGGTTTATCGGTCAACGTCGACCGATGTCATCGACAGGCAATTCATCGATTGGTATGCGTCGATCAGCCAAAGCTACCACACCAATCAATCAACGTCGATCGATGTCGATCGATGGCATCGATCGACGACCGATCGATTGGTGTAGTAACACCCTAATAGGTATTATAAATGCCGGCTAGAGCTACATACATGTACTTATTTTTAGGCTTTTTAACAATGAGTACACTTAGTTACCAACTTAATAATTTAAACATTGCAAACTTAAGTCTAAGCGCCTTAAAAATAACTTAATTTATAAGGGCGTCGCAAAAAAAATACAACCTAAAGAGGTCACAGTATAAAAAAGATTGGAAGCCGCTGGTATATATATTACAAAGGCTAGTAACGTCACTGCAACACAGTATTTATCTGTACAGTCAATTTCAAAAGAACAAAAGTGCATTCAGTAGGTATTCGGGACGTTAACACTTGGCGTTTGAACAGCTGGAATAAGGGAGATCGCATGGTGATGAAGTTAAGGCACTGATAACAACTTAAGTCTGCTGATGCAAAGTCACTGTCAGAATGCATAGAGGTAAAATGTGATAGCAAATCGTAAGTAATTGAAATAAAAATAAAACTAGTGCGGTCAGGGGACCCCCGTAAGGAACGAAGTTCCTAACGTACGTGTATGTACAAAAAAAAGATATTTAAAAATAATAATATATCACGAGCAGGCGAGTGCGCAGCAGGGGCTCGAGACACGCACACATACACACACGCATTTCGTTACATGACGATTTCTACTAATTCGCACTACCCGTAAGCCGCGTTAGGGAATTCGTTCCAAAAAGAAAACAACCAAATTCTTTATTCAAATATGATGCGAGTACGTTATTGTTATTAAATTTACAAAATATTTTTGCTGACCTTTCAGCAAAAATATCCATTAAGTAACCTTTTACTAATTCTATCAAGAAAGTTTTAAATACAAATGTGTTTTAAAATTGGGTTCTCAGAAATGTGTCCAACTTTTGGATAAAATCATATTTAAAATAAGCCTATTCGGAGTAGGTATTTGGGTCTTGTCAGCGTCTTAATGTAAGTGTTGGAGGTAAGATTATTCTTAGACGCTGTTTCTACGGACGAGTGTAATGCAGCGATAGTCTCACTGTGCCATCAATAGAAACTGGACCCGTAGGTGATGGCTTGGTCAAAGTCAAAGTCAAATCATTTATTTCAATTAGAGCATTAAATACACTTGCAAAAAAAAAGATTATTTTTACATCTTTTAAATAACTGGTGGGTTTTTTCTTTCTTACGGTTTTATCACAGATATAGATAGACCTAGACAACGCAAGTATCACGATCTGTATGAAAACCAAGCGTGCCATTTTTTGGACGTCACAATGTAATACGAATGTTTGGTTTTTGGTATTACCAGGTATTACTGAGGGAATTAGATTAAAAATAATTGTTTTTTAAATTAATTACGCATAATATTAATCACAAAATGACTTACCGATGGAAGGAAACGTTTACTTAATTTTTTTACTTACGATGTTTTATCGTAAGTTAGGCACGAAAATAGGCACGCGAAGTAGTTGCTCTTGCGTTATCTAGGTCTATCTATATCTGTGGGTTTTATACATTTATAGTCTCTAAAGTTCTACGCAATCACTTACAGAGAATATACAAAATTATAAGTTAATAAAAAAAAAGTTTAAAAACTAAAACCCGACCACAACAAAAAGTGATCTAAAAAGTACAAAACAAGAAAATATTTCACACAGAAATCAAGACATAGGTACGAAATGGTCAAGGTAAAGCCGCATTTGCATGCCATTATAATTCATGTTCATCGCACCCATATGGGACACAGGCATGCAACCACGGCTTTAACTTGACTATTTTGTACCTATGTCTTGATTCCTGTGTGAAATATTTTCTTGTTTTGTACTTTTTAGATCACTTTTTGTTGTGGTCGGGTTTTAGTTTTTAAACTTTATTTTTTTATTTAAACCATTTTGGAGTTTATGTACTGGTCACAGCTAAGTATTATATATTTAAAAGGTACTAGTGAACCCCTTTCCAATGATACTAAACACGGTATGCGTATCTTAATGTATTTGGTAATCTTTCCTTTTTTTTAAATAATTTGTGTCAAGTCATAACTAAATATTATATATTTGAAAGGTACTAGTGAACCCCTTTCCAATGATACCAAACACGGTATGCTTGTCTTATTTCAAAGTCAAAGTCAAAGTCAAATCATTTATTTCAATTAGACCATTATAAGGCACTTTTGAACGTCAAATGAGAAAAAAAAATTGATTCTAGGTGCCCATTCCAAAAGGTAGTTTTGTATGGAGAAGAATGGGCAAGAAACTCCATACTTACTCTTTTAAAAACGATGTTAACAATATTTGCATTTACAGGAATTATAAAATTATACGTGAATACGATGTACCTTGCATAAAAACACTAGGTATTTGAAAGTGTGTATGTACAAAGTATCACAGATTAAGGAATGACAGACTAAGTTATATGTACATAGATACACAGTGTTCACATATTATTACAATTAATGTTGAAACAGTAGACGACCACTCCTTATATTTTAACAAACAATGAATCAGTATGTGAGCCTGAGCAGTGTATAAAAAAAGAGTCAAATATATATATGTACATATTTATACTAAGTATGAAATTAGGTATTTTAAATTAGCAATCGGTTCGATTTTGTCTAGACTGTCGATCGTCCTATGGAGCTAGACCAGCATGTTTCCAAGCATTCTTATCTTGAATATAGTCCTCTAGATTATAATAAGCTTTTTTGCAGAGTGTACTTTTAATATATGATTTAAATTTTGTTTCACTTAGTTGTAATATATCACTAGGAATTTTGTTGTAGCACTTAACACAGTACCCCATAAAAGATGTATGGACTTTAGACAATCTAAAATATGGTTGAGCTATTTTGTCCTTGTTTCTAGTATTAAAGTCATGTCTATCACTTACTTTATTAAACATATGTAAGTTTTTTCTTACATACATAATATTTTCATAAATAAATTGGCAAGGCACTGTCATTATATTTATTTTTTTAAATAGTTCCCTAAGAGATTCGCGGCGACGCGGCGACGTAGATTATAAATGGCTCTGACAGCTCTTTTTTGTAAAATAAAAACGGATTCAATGTCAGCAGCCCGACCCCACAGTAAAATACCATACGACATAATGCTGTGAAAGTAGCCAAAATAGACCAAACGCGCAGTTTCTACATCTGTTAACTGTCTTATCTTTCTAACAGCATAAGCCGCGGAGCTTAGTCGCCCCGCAATAGATGTTATATGAGGTCCCCATTGTAATTTCTCGTCTAGCGTGATTCCTAGGAAAACCGTTTGACTAGTAAATTCCAGTTTCTCTCCATTAAGTATGATGTCACATTTACTATTCCTAACATTTGGTAAAATGAATCGAATACATTTGGTTTTTTTTTCATTAAGTACCAAATTGTTTACCGTAAACTAATTTTGAACCTGAAGAATAGCGTCATTTACGTCGTCTAGATTTTGTGACCGTCTGTTTATTTTAAAAATCAATGATGTGTCATCGGCAAATAACACAATTTTTGGTTGATTTTGAAACAATTGGGGTAAATCATTTACATAAACTAAGAATAGAAATGGACCCAATATTGAACCTTGAGGAACGCCCATAGTCGTTTCAGACCCCAATGAGTTCACGCCGTTAACCTGTACTTTTACCCGTCTATCCCTCAGGTATGACCTTAGTAAATTAAGAGATGTGATAATTAGAATATGATATTGAAACATTATTATATATGTCGGATCGTCAGGTGAGCGATCGAGGACGAGTGCCGAGCGGTATAGTACATCGTCAGGAGTATGGGCGTTCCCATTATCCCATTAGGGATAAACAAGACCTGTAAAAACAATTACACACTATTAGTAAAGAAAACACAATACAAATGGTAATCAGTAACAAGAATAAAGTAAGTTAAAGGTACAGCAACAATACAGTTAATCGAACAGACCATTAAGGTCCCACAGTTCGTACAGTGGCCAAGCCACCCAATGATAAACGAACAAACCCTTAAGGTTTACAGTTCGTACAGCAGCATAAGCCACCCAATGATAAACGAACAAACCCTTAAGGTTTACAGTTCGTACAGCAGCCTAAGCCACCCAATGATAAACGAACAAACCCTTAAGGTTTATAGTTCGTACAGTAGCATAAGCCACCCAAATATAAAGTGTATCGCTCGCTAGCAGCAAGCCTATACAGCTATGTGGATATACAGCAGCGCTGTACCAGGTAAACCGACAGTATTGTCGGGAGCAGGAACTCTTTACTGAGTCGAATCCGAGGATCGACTGCCATACTTACGGAGTGCACGCTCTTTTATAAGGCGATGCCCCCCACCTTGCAACCTCTCCATACAAGTCTGTCCATGCGCACGGAAGTGCGTCACGTGTTTACTTGATACAAAACACTAAAATGTGCTGAATCTAATAAGATCTGTAATCAAATAACACAATGATAATTGTCATGAATAAACAATAGTGATTTCATAAAGTAATTCGTTTTACATTCAAAGTAACATGTCAACAATTGTTTTGAATAAAACCATCGATAATAATTATCGAAATAAAGTAACCACAAATCAGTGTGCACACACAATTAATCATGTTTCGAATTAATAGACAATAATTGATAGTAAAATCACATAAATTAACAATAAGAAACACAAATCATAACAAATTTAGTTAACACCCACAATGTGATTAATAAACTGTCTCCGACATATATAATTAAATTAATCTTAATTTAATTAACTTTATTTACAGTTGACAGATGCCTAGTGGCCTGCTGTCTACCTACGCTGAAATGTAGGTAATCCGCGAGTTTTTTGTTTTTTCTAAAATAAAAGCAGATTACAATATTAGTAAAAGTCCCGTCAAATCGGACCAGTCGTTTTGAATATTACGCCGGAACTCACAGACAGATAAATATTTTTTTTTTAAATAAGAAACAGACACTTTTATTTTATTTATTTGTATAGAGTATAGTACTATTAAGTATTCTGTGGTATAGATAACTTTCAGGGAAAACGTGACATGAAAAATGAAATAGGTACTTTTATTCTTCTTCTTCTTCGTATCACTAGCACGACAGTCTTTTAAATTTGTTTGGCCCAAAATTTAGCCACTTCCACGGCGTCGTCGGTGGCAGCGCATAATTCACCCCGGTCGCATGCTTTGGGGCACAAAGGACATGACATGAGGTGAGGCATGGTTTGCAACTCGGCGCCACATGCACACCCTGCTGCTGCTCTGTCAAGGTAGCCCCATTTTGCGAGATTGGCGTTACACCTTCCTACTTGGCTGACAAGGTCAGTTCCATAATAAAATCGCAAAAAGAAATCAGCTGTTTCCTATTTTTTTTATCGATTTATCCTACTTCCTACCCTATTCTACTACTATTATACACGCAAAAATTCGTGAGTATGGAAAGATGGATGGATGTTGTGCTCTTTCACTTTTTAGTGGTTGCACACAATGTATATATTGTTCTAGGTTAACAGATAGGATATTTTTCCCGTTTTTATGTTCCCACATGGGATAACATATCAACTTTTACACGGACAAAGTTGCTGGCGGAAGCTAGTGCAGGTATAAATAAAGCAGCTCGTTTATTTTTCGCGTTGTCATGGTTGGTTACATGGTCAAAATTATTGTACTATAGCGTGTTCACACCGGTTCCGGTTAGAAGGGTGTCGTTGTAATTATAGGCATATGATACGTTTTTGCCATTTCTCTGGGATAGCAAAATATCTACGTGACTTTCTTTCCTCTCTGCCTAACCTTTTCTAAGTAACCACTACTGCCTATACCCCTGGCACAAATCAGAGCATGGCTGCGCCTTACAACAGAAGATAACCACCAAACAGAATGGAGAAACAGTGCAGGATACAGGCAAACAAAGAATGCTGTTCCGGTAGCTTCGAAGAAGTTTGCCCGCAACCTCACAAGACTAAACAGGGATCAAATCCGTAAAGTACTAGGTACGATAACCGGACACTGTCCCCTAAACAAACACCTGTGCACCATAGGTGTGACAGATAGCCCTCTGTGCAGAGGCTGCATGGAGGCGGAAGAAACGCCACAGCACGTGCTCATGGAGTGCAGGAGCGTGGCGGATCAACGGGCACAGATTCTCCAGTCTCCAGCTTCACTATCGGAAGTCTGCAGCAACCTGAAAAGGCTGCTCGGCTTCTGGGATGAACTAGGATGGCTGCAATAAAAGATGAGACACATTTTACGTACAATGGCCCAATCAAGTGGCTAAGTGCGGAAAAGGCCCCGGCAAACTAACTAACCAACCTTTTCTAAACTGTTGTGGTCGTCTTCCAGTCTAACATGATACAACTAAATACCAGTGTTTTACATGAAGCGACTGTTTTTCTGACCAGTGCCTGTAGACAAAATCCCTTTCTGTTAGCGTTTACGCCATCAGAAAAATCAAATTGTATAGAGTTGACGTTTGCTTACCAGATGTCACGTGATGCAAATATGTCAACTCCATACAAGTTGGAAAAGGGGTTTTGTCTACAAACCCTGTACAACCTGTGGGTAACACAATAACGTTTGGAAAGACTGATTGTCAGACTTTCTGGTTTCTGACTACTTATGACGACTGTTTATCATTTTATCATTTTTGATATGCATACGTTTGACCACATTCTCACCTGATAGGAAGCGATGATGCGGTCTAAGATGGAGCACGCTTGCCTAGAAATAACCTATTCACTCTTGACTTAAAGACTCCCGGGTTGTAGCTATCAGGAAACACCGACTCAGGCAGGGAATGCCACTCCAGAGAAGGCCGAAGTTAAC
The DNA here is from genome assembly GCA_947361185.1 of Charanyca ferruginea. Taxonomy (NCBI): domain Eukaryota; kingdom Metazoa; phylum Arthropoda; class Insecta; order Lepidoptera; family Noctuidae; genus Charanyca; species Charanyca ferruginea. The sequence continues at coordinate 22,740,122 of OX376069.1, read as the reverse complement.
CGTCAAATCACAATCAGTGGTAACCATACTTATGGCTTGCTACGAATGCTTCGTAGTTGGCATTACGGATACCAATTTACCTATAGAAGGATGCCGTGTTACTATTACGTATACGTGATATTGCGGAAGTAGGCACCACTAACATTTATTTTATCCAGGTTGCATATCTAATCTATTACAGGGAAGACCTACATGGTAATACGTAGCCTCCATCTGCCATTATAATCAGCTACGTAATATTCCGTAGTTGTCATTCATTGGGTTAAAAATTTACGAATGACAACCGGGAGAAACCATTTCGTACTTAAACCTGGAGAGGTTTAAGTATGAAATGGAGTGCCACCCATCCACGAACAGACCGCAGCAAGCGTAGCTTAACCGTGACCGATCAATCCCTACGGTTTTAATTAGCCAAGAGTCTCTCAAATCCATCTTTTTCAATCCAATTACATCAAAAAATGTGTTCGTACTTATCTGCCTACCGCTTCTGGATTTATAGTCGTGATATCTACTTGTGTGTTTATGTTGTAGACGTAAATTATTGTGTAAACTCATAACACCACCATCAAAGCCGTATAAAGGCAGTTAGCGTAAATAATCCGATTGTAAAACATAGTAGTAACTGTTCTGTGGAGATAACGTGAGTTGTTTAGATTAAAATTTGACTGTGCTGTGATTTAGTTGGAAGGATTTTTCGGATGGACGCTTTTTCAACGCGCGTTGTAATACCGTCGTAGGCATATCCTTCGTGCTCTAGAGTTAAAAATCCAACAGTTGCGCTTCCCCAGAAAATCAGGATGGCAACCAATCGCTTAGCGTTCAAAATTAAAGTTCGAGAGTACATTCACAAGAAGTTGGCAGTTTCATCACAACGGTAATGTTTTCTCCATTGTTTGTCTTTTTTTTTAATATCCGTGTAAATATCTATTTACAGTAGTGTATATGTAGTCTTATGTTATATTTAAATAGTATTTATATTTATAGTATTTTACTTTTATATCCTTGTAGTTTAGCTTAGTCGTAATTTAATTATTTTTTCTGTTACACCTACCACTGCTTGTCTCTGCATCACCCAAAGGTTGACTGGTAGAAAATGCCTATGGCATTAAGTCCGCCTATGGCATTAAGTCCGCCTCTGTACATTGTGGTTAAAGTGTTAATAAATAAATAAATGAAAATCCAACAGTGCACAGCCAAAAAATTGCAATTCTTGTTTTTTTTCTTTTACTTTTATTTATTTATTTATTTCGTATTTATTTCGGTCAAAGAACCATAGCGCTAGAAACAAAAAACTTAAAAATTATGTAAGTATACCCATGTACATTTTATTTCGCATACTTAGCTGTTTGTAGACACCGGGTCGACTTTGCCCCTCACTAGAAATTTCCACTTGTATCGTGGGATTCGTGGGTGCGTTTACAAAAATGTAAACTCACATGCACAAACAGCCAGATTTGGAACAACTACCTGGGGTGTAAGTCTGTAAGACCTCATTCTAAACTTCGAATCTGAATCCGCTGTGTGTTTCTCGATTGGCATTTTAAAAACTCGGTTGATAATTCGAATTGACACTAGCGCCACCCTTGCGGGCATGTCAGCGAGTTGAACTAAATTGACAGGGAGATTTTGACAGATAAAGTATGGGATGACGTAAGAAGTGGCATTCTGTAAGGTAATTTCCCCGTCACTTCGACGCTCACTTCGCACTCGAACCCGATTCAAAGTGTCAAAGATATCAAGGTCATTTTGAACCTTATGCGAAGTGACAATGAATAGCGATGTGAGATGCGAATTGTTGTTTGAATTTCACAGAATTGACCAAGAAGCTTACAGATAAAAGTGGAGGCAACACTCTGAACACCTATACCCTGTTCACAATAAGATTAGACATTTACAAAAACCTTTAATACAGTCCGTTCAACCGATTTTGACTCATATTGCGTTGGAAGCATGACAAATGGCAACTGCAGTAAACAGTTGTTATTGTAACCACTTCTTTGCGTCTAATGTCATCCTTAAGCCTACGGAATAGAAGTCAAAATCGGTTGAAGGGACTGTAAAAAAGGTTTGTGTTTATGTCTAATCTTATTGTGAAAAGGGTATAAGTGAAATCAACTGTGAGCAGACGCTCTCTTTCTGAATGCATACATAAGATAAAGAAAACACATATCACTGTCTCGTTCTTATGTATGCATTCAGAAAGAGAGCGTCTGGCACAGTTAGTTTCACTTAGGTATTAAGAGTGTTGCCTCCACTTTTATCGTTAAACTTCATGGAATCGACCTACTGTAGGTTAAACATGGTATGTCCGTATGGTGTCGGACGTAAAGAATAGCACCATCCCATATCCTCCCCTTGGGTGTCGTAAGAGGCGACTAAGGGACTCACCAGAGAATGGGCAGCAGCGTTCTCTGTGCCATTGTAACAACCGTACTGCGATCGCCAACCCGCCTGCCAAGCGTGGCGATTATGGCAAACCCCCCCTTCCCTTTGGGCGATGTCCTATGTCCAGCAGTGAACGGCTTTCGGCTGAAATGATGATGATGAGGTCATACAGATGATTGTTCCATTCGGGAATCGAACCCGCGACATGCAGAGCAGCAGCCATTCGCACAGCCACTGCGCCAACCCAGTCGCCACGTGTGATTTACTTCAATCCTGATTTTTTTTGTTGAGTTGATAAAGCGCCTGTGCGAATAAGGTCTAAATAAGCCCGCACGACATCTGATATGTTAGTAAATTGGTATCAAAACACTTAACCAGTCAAAACTACTTTTGGCTGGGTTCAGGCAAAACCCTTATTAAGATAAAACGTGTTTGCGTTACAAAATAAAAAATACGGAACGCCTTAGTTATAAGAATCACTACAAAACCAAAGTTTTAAAAGGGTCACAAAAAAAATCTACCAAACTAATGGGTTTCTGAATATTAAGGATAAAAGACCGTCCAAAAGTAGTTTTGACTTATTTTTGTAGTCATCAGTAGTTTTGACTGATTTTTGTAGTCAACAGTAGTTTTGACTGATTTTTGTAGTCAACAGTAGTTTTGACTGATTTTTGTAGTCAACAGTAGTTTTGACTGATTTTTGTAGTCAACAGTAGTTTTGACTGATTTTTGTAGTCAACAGTAGTTTTGACTGATTTTTGTAGTCAACAGTAGTTTTGACTGATTTTTGTAGTCAACAGTAGTTTTGACTGATTTTTGTAGTCAAAAGTAGTTTTGACTGGTTAAGAGTTTTGACTGTGACATATACACAACTGGCTACAAAACCACCTGGAGGCCGTCCCGCCCATTACTCATTATTTCTTATAATTATTATCCTAATTAGTAGAATAATTGATAATAATTCCACGAACATGTTATTTACTTTAATATACTTATTCCTCAGATTATGAAACAAAAGGCCGATGATAGACCGCTGAACACTGAGAGTAAAGCCAAAAAAGCAAATACAATTCAAAAGTGAATACCTACAATCTCGTGATTGTATCGTTTTTGAATTTGTATTTACTATTATTTGTTTTTTTTAACGATGCGGCGTTTACATTGTTTTAGTTGAGATTAAATTCGTACCTACGTCTTTAAATGAAAAATATCTTATTTAACTCAGCGCCACGTTCTGAACTAGTTTGTGTGCAAGATTTTGTGTTCGAGAAGGCCGAGAATAATAGATATTCAGTCATAAACTTTTGTAGGTTATGTCTTTTGTAACTTCTATAATCCAAATTGAGGAAGTAAAAGGGCAATATCGCATTTGTATTTTCTTTACCTAGTTAATTTAGAATGAAATGTCTTGTAAAAATATTGTATAAGGTTGGTAATCCCAGTTGTTGTTATATATTACTCTTTGGCCTTACCTTATGTAAATAGGTATATCTACAACATGAAGTTGTCAATATCATTATTACTATGTGCGTAGACAAATCGGTTACGACTCTGTGTCAATTACCAAGCAATTTTTTTTAGATTTTGGTTACTAGTCTTTTTGCCAGTCGTTAATTGAAACTAATGTATTTATTTTTACACCGCAGTATTTTTACCTACCTGCAAGAAACACCTCCACTTAGAAATAAAATGCATTATTAATTTATTTACTCCGTTTAATTGTAATAACAAACTGATTACAATAGTTTTATGCTGTACTTGTCACTTGGCAGAATAAACATAAAATGGCAACACTAAACGTTAATGAAAAAGTCAAATATGTTTTCATTTAATATAATTTTTTTATCCGGCCCTAACTGGTGATACTGGTGATACTTTGTAAAATCGTAGAAAAATAATGGAATTTCTTTCGTAAATAAGTCACTTTTAGACGCTCAAATTTAAGTCAGCCAAGTCTCCGCCATTGTTCTTTGAAAAATTAAAATTTAGATACATTTTTATGGCACTTATCGATTGAATAAAAAATTTGTGTTTTTTTTTGGTGGCATATTAGCACTACAGAATTTCATTGAGACACTTTTCAAAAATGGGTGGGGGTGGGGTGGTCAGCTAGTATCTAGTATATAATATGTGCGTCGCCCGCCACTGCTACTGGTACCTACAGCCAGGACTAACTTGCTCGCCAAGGCACCCCTTACCAGAGCTTTCTGTGCCATAAACGACCTCCAAACTCAGATTGATGTGTTTACATATAGTTGGAGTGAATTCGCAAAGGTATTGCTATTTATGTTATGCTACGAGCAAAATGATAAGTAATTATTATAAAAATGTCAGTAGGTATGTAAATTATGTTAGAGATTAGTGTGGACTATGTATAATACTGTTATAAATACTGTTATAAAGACTGTCACTATTGAATAATTACTTACACGTTAAGTAGTTATTTAATACTAATAGTTATTATGTTATTTTGTATAAGCTACGTTTTGGTGTTATAGTGGTGTAATGAGTTGATAATGTTGTTATTTTAATTGTTGATATTGTAAGTAAATGTATAGTTTTATTAGTCTAAGGTCTTAACTGTCGCATTAGGGAAACCCCTGTAATGATAGTATAAGCTGTTATAAATAAATAAAATAAATAAATACAATAAATAAATACGTAAAATAAATAAATAAAATAAATAAATGAAATAAATAAATGAAATAAATAAATAAAATAAATAAATAAAATAAATAAATAATAATTATTAGAACAAAACTAAAATTGCAACCAATAATATTCTTTACAAAAAATAATAATCATAATAAAGAGGTAAACCTTTGGAGGTACTTATTCGATTACAAAAAATCTTTCACTGTTAAAAACTGACACTATTAAGTAGGTACTAATATTTATGTTATTACCGTGTGTATGTGTAGTTTCTATGGGTTTAAGCCACCCTAATTAAAGTTGTTATTGGTGCCGATTCCCTTGTTCAGAAACTAAACTAAAATTAGGCATTTGGCATCTTTTACCACCAGGTAACTGAAGAAAAGGACGGCGACAGACAGGGACTAAGTTAGAGATGTCAAATTAGTTTTTCATCCCACCATCTCGGAAAGAGTATTTTTAATCTTCAATATCTGAGTGGAAAAGCCGTTTTTATTCTCTAGAGGATAAAGTAAATTTATCTTCAATATCTGAGTGGAAAAGCCGTTTTTATTCTCTAGAGGATAAAGTAAATTGAATTTAGAACATCGTGTGCACTAAGTTTGTGAATTAAAAAAAAACATTAAACCTATTTACTGCTACCTCTATGGTGCCGAATATATCATACAACTTTTTTTTAATTTGTTAAAAACTCAGACTTTGTAAACGTTTTTTTTTTTGCATTTAGTCATTTCCTCGCTGAGGTGGAATGAAAAGTTACGTGTTGCACTCGAGTGCAAAGATTTTTCACCTCGTGCTCTTTTGATTCCCTCGCTAACGCTCAGGATTCTAATTTTGAATCACTCGCTGCGCTCGTGATTCAATTTTAGAATCCTTCGCTTGCTCGGTCATCAAAACTGAACACGCGGTTAAAAAGCAACTTTGCACTCTTGTATAACAAATAACTATTTACCTTCAATTTCGCAGTTTTTTTAATCAATACCTACGTTTTCAAACGTTAGCTATAATTGTATGAACATTTTAGATTAACATAATTTGACAGTTCTTAATAATATATGTCTCTTTCTTGTTTTATTGGAGAGAAAGAGATATAAATAGCTTATAATTAATTTAGTTAGTTTAGTTTATTTATTTATTTATTTTACTATTTATGTACACACAGTAGACAACACAGGAAAAAAAACATTATAAAATATGAGTACAAAGGTACTGCTTATTTCTTAAGAAATTTCTGCCAGCAGACCTGCAAAAGGAGAAATGAAAAAGAAACGTAGACAATAGTGTGTGAGAAAAGAAAGAGAAAAAGTATATTATGTGCCTTATCTAACTAACCCATAATATTAAATAATAATACACATACATTTAAGTAAATATTAATATATACTTATATAAATACAGATAAGATAAATAAACTAATAATATATAACAAATCATAATTGAGAGGAAAGGTAATGCTCTTTCACTCTGGTTTTGAATAAAGAAATGGTCTTCAAACCACGAATGCGTGCGTGCGTTGTGTGTTGTTGTTCTGTAGTGTGTAATATTAGTATGGAGTATAAATGCAAAAGTAACTCTGTCTGTTACACTTTCACGATGTAACAGCGAAACCGATTTTAATGAAATTTGGCATAAAGATAGCTATAACCCTGAGGAACGACATAGGCTACTTTTCAATCCGTGACTTTGTCTACATCAGCGATAACCGTCATTCACGTGGTATAAGTCTCGGGTAAAAGCTAGTAGGCTATATTTTAATTGTAGACTAAACCAACACACAGACGAAATCGCGGCTGGAAGATATAAAAAGTTATTATTAAACTGGAAACATCAAAAGATAACTCTTAAATCGTGTATCTTTTATACCTATACGTAACGCTTGTACCAAGACACGCATTATATGCTGATGTAACGAGGTCGAACCTCACCTCTCAGGAGGGATCTCTCCCTCTTTTGTAATCCTACAAAGAAGGGGGTAATCCGAAAGTTTTTGGAATTCACTTACACAATCCGAAGTTGCGTATCAACGTTTGTGTAATGAAAGGGGGTGGTTTTAACGGTTGAGATTTATCAGTGCGGTTGTCTTTTTAGAGTGAAGAGAAATCTTAGTATTTTTAGGGTTCCGTACCTTAAAAGGAAAAAGGGAACCTTATAGGATCACTTCGCTGTTCATCTGTCTGTCCGTCCGTCAAGACCCTTTTCCTCATAAACGGCTGGAGCTATCAAGCCGATATTAATATAATCACCATTATTCGGTATTGTTGTTTCGGCCCTAAATTAAATTACTTCCTTCGCGCTTCCCCTTTGTGGAAACACAGTCACCTTTTAGAGAAAATAGACCAAATTATCCGTCATACTTTATCATCTGTTTTGAATTTGGCAATGGACGACCGCGTTTGGACCCAAGCTACTCTACCTATTTGTATGGGGGGGCTTCGGCGTTCGCAAAATATCAAGTAGTAGTTTGCCTGCATTTAAATCCTCGGTCCACGGCACTAAAAAAATAATCAGGAATGTTCTAGTTGCTTGCTTGCCCGAGCATTGATTTACCCGACAACCCATCTTCTCAGAGGCGGTGGGATGAGCCGCTCTGCAGATTAGTACAGAATAATTTACTTTCCACTTCTACTAATTCTGCTGAGCGAGCGCGTCTGCTGGCTGTGGGTAAATGGATGTCGGGTCTTTGGCTTCTGACACTTCCGTCGTCAAACCTAGGTACTATGTTTGACGACACAACTTTTTGCCTTGCTGCTTCCTTACGTTTAGAAGCATCTTGTGGTTCTCCTCATCGCTGTCGCTGTGGGGAAGCTGTCAACTGCCTCGGACACTACGGCCTGTCGTGCTGTCGAAGTGCGGGTCGCATAGCGCGGCACGCGAATATTAATGACATCATTCGTCGTGCTCTCGTCGCCGTTCCAGCAGTTTTGGAACCCAACGGCTTGGCACGTGACGATGGCAAGAGACCGGACGGCATGTCATTATTTCCTTGGAAGTTGGGTAGGCCTTTAGTGTGGGACGCTACGCGCGTCTATACTCTAGCACCATCCCATCTTCCTAGCTCAGCGTGCTGTGCTGGTGCTGCTGCTGCGGCTGCAGAAAACCTCAAACGGCGAAAGTATAGTATCCTTAGTGAAAACTTTATTTGCGAGCCGTTCAGGGTTTAAACCGCGGGCCGTGGGATCCGAGTGCTCATCTTCTTTTTAAGGAAATTTCCAAAAGGTTAGTTGACACTTCCCGTGATCCAAGAGCTGGTTTCTACATTGGACAGAGGTTAAGCATTGCCATCTAACGTGGCAATGCAGCCAGTCTCTTTGGCACATTCCCAGATGAAGGCGATGTGCAGGAATTTTTTGATGCCTTAATATGTTAGTTTTTTTTTGGTTAATAGCTAGGTTTTTCTTTATTATTGTACGTGTAAATATATTATTAACGAAAAAGTAATTATAATACGAAATAGGTTTCCTATTCCTTGAACAGTAGGTAATGATGTTACAGTAATGATCTGATTGCAAAATTGCTATCACTGATAGAAAGCCACAATACTGACGAGAGTCATAGAATATGTTCTAAAATTCATTTGACTTCTTCGCGGACGAAATCGGGAGCAGAAATTAGTTCTCAACATAACACAAAGTAAGCGAGTATTTCTCTGTGTAGTTTGAACCTCCCTATAGTAGTTGGGTTCGTGTAGCCCTAGGCGGGGTCACAACAGTACCTACATAATTTACGTAGAAACTGAAAAGACAGTAAATCCACTAACAACGTAGTTTTCAGACTTGAGACTTAAGTCCTAAACGAGCTTTGAATAAGTCTGTAAAACTGACTTTTCCTATTCGTCAGAAGCTGGTTATTTTGGTCTTTTTCGTTACGAATTTATATTCTTACCTAGATTGAGAGTTTAAACCTGTACGGCTACAATCTAGCATCGCAGTTCTCACCATCGGAAGGGTGTTCATTCTCACACGTTAGAATCTATACTCCGTTCACAATAAGATTAAACATATTATACACAAACTTTTTTTACAGTCCGTTCAACCGATTTTGACTTATATTGCGTTGGTGGTATGACAAATGGCAGCTGCAGAAAACAGTTGTTATTGTAACCACTTTTTGCCTCCAATGTCATCCGTAAGCCTACGGAATAGAAGTCAAAATCGGTTGATGGGACTGTAAAAAAGGTTTGTGTATATGGCTAATCTTATTATGAACGGAGTATAAATGGTTGTAAGTATACAGTGCGGTTCAAGAAAAAAATCCTCTCGCGAATGCTATGGTGGTAAAACTGTCCTATGCCGAAGTTTCTTGAGGTCAAAAGAATGGTGCTTAGGTCCTCAAAGTATCGGCAAGGTGCGTGTGTGACAAATTTCTGAATGTATTATGTCGCAGCAAGCGATAATTTAACGATAAAGAGGAATCAATTTGATTATTGTAGTACCTACAGAAGAAATGATAAACGCCGTGACGTCAGTTATCATCAGTTAAAATGGCGGCACGGGGACAGAGTCGTGTTCGAGAGTGGGGACCATGGCATGCTCACTTTTGCTCGAGACACCAAGCAAAACACTCATTTAGTACGAAACTGTCGGTTTACCTATTTGAATTGTATTGTACGATCACATTTAATAAAGTAAGGTTAATTTGTACTACAGTGAATATTGTTATTATACAATGAACCCGATACCACCGAATCTAAACGATATCGGCGCTACCACTCAGCCATCTCTGACAGACTGGAATTCACTGCCCGCCTCTCTGTTCCCCGATAAATATAATCTGGGTAACTTTAAGACACAAGAAAATCAAGTTTACCCTAGGCAAGCGAGCTCCACCTTAGGCTGCATCATCACTTAAGATCAGGTGAGTTGCGGCCAAGTTCAAGCCTATTAGAAAATCCGATGCCAGCCTGTCCCTTTGCTAGGCTCCTCCAGGGACGCTCTAATCCAAGGTCCGTACCCCACAGGGGGTGCCTTTGGTAGCTGAGTTTATAAGTTGTTTGCCCTGACTCAATATTATTGGTCCTTCAGTTTTCTTTAAGGCACCACAGGAAACTCCGGTTATGCAGCCGTTAACCCTAGAAGAAAAAAAAACTTCTGCTTAACAGCGTGATGATATTTCGAAAAAAAAGCTTGTATGACGCTTATGGTGCAGTAGACGTCTAGATAAACTGTGGTGACCGTTTGCCATCATCATCGTCAAAAAAGTAAATGAGTTTGTTCACATACAAAAATAGTAGAGGTCATCATCATCATCATCATCATGTTAACCTTTATACGCCCACTACTGGGCATAGATCTCCCCCACGGGGGGATCCCCGTAATCACTATGCTTGGCCGATGCATGTTGGCGACCGCAATCGGTGTTTTGGTACAGAACGACGCTGCAACTGCCCATCATCTGATCAATTTCCCTCTGTCGCCTTCTACGATACCCACGGGCAGAAACGGGGTGGTGCTATTCGCGGCCGGCACCACACGACTTCAGTAAAGGTATTTTTATTCAAATTCTTGACTATAAGCCATTAACAAAGACCTGGTAGACGAAATAATCAAGTAACAAATCGTACCCAGGAGAAATTAAAATGTAAGGTCTCGTTCATGCAAGGCATCGACTTGCGTTGATAGATTTTCAGCTAAAATAATAATAAAACCAGCCTATTATTCTGTCCCACTCCAGGGTAAAGTCCTCTTCTCATGCAGAGAAGACACTAGCGTTAATCACCGCGTTTGCTCAAGACTGATTGGCGATTCCAGACTTATGTTTATTTTAAGTCCAGTTTACCTCACAATGTTTTTCTTCATCGATGTCAGTGATGTCCATAATAAATGACAATGCCAGATCCTGCCCCACCCATGTACAGAAAAAGTAACCCATGTACAAAAAAGTAAATTAAGACTGCGCCGAGCAAAATAATTCAAAACAGTCGTCACTGTTAAAGTGATATAATCAATACTTTTACCATAATTGCCATAAAAAATATGTAATGAATACCACAGTGAATGTGTTAACCGATTATCGTTGGCAAAAAATAAGAATACTGTTTAATTTAATAAACAAAAATACGTAAAGTTGTACAAAAATCTTTAAAAAAATCTCGTATTTAGTTGAGTTTTGTTAGTAAACTGTATTTTTTTTTCACAAACTTGAATTCATATTAATCTTTAACATTCATACTACAATTTGTAGTTTTTACATTTTCGAAATGTCGCTTAGTTATTTTATTATTAATTTTTCGCGCTGTTTTGAATCATACGCAACGTATGTATGTATGATTCAAAACAGCGCGAAAAATTAATAATAAAATAACTATGCGACATTTCGAAAATGTAAAAACTACAAATTGTAGTATGAAAAGATTTTTGTACAACTTTACGTATTTTTGTTTATTAAATTAAACAGTATTCTTATTTTTTGCCAACGATAATCTGTTAACACATACACTGTGGTATTCATTACATATTTTTTATGACAATTATGGTAAAAGTATTGATTATATCACTTTAACAGTGACGACTGTTTTGAATTATTTTGCTCGGCGCAGTCTTAATGAAAATAATTGTATTGAATAAATAACCTTTCTATAGTAAATTGTTTTTCTTTAGAACTTGCGGATTACGAAATACCTACCCACAAAATACAAACTCATTTTACCTAAAATACAATTTAACCTATAATCAATGTCATTATTGTTTTTAGATTTAAACGGAAACCGCATGTTCTACAGTCACTAAGACTAATGTTTAGTTATCAGCAATAAATAAACAGTAAGATGCTACATATTGCACATGACTTTTATTGAGTGGGGCAAAGTTCTATATAGTTTCTGGCATTGTCCTTTGGAAAGGATATGAATTACATAATTTACATTGGTACTTGCCCAGATTCGAACTCACAATGTGATGCATGGGAGGCGGGTGCCTTTGCTTAGGACACGCTGGAATGTTTTAGATAAAATAATACCTAAATACAATAGGAAAATGTCTACGGTTATTTACAGTATTTGCATACATACCTAAAAAAATCGATTCTTAAAAAAAAACATCCAAAGAGAATTCATTTTATATTTCGAATGTTCTCAATTTACGAACGTTACAGTCAGTACACAGTTAGGGGAACACCCCAACACCGGACTAGCTCATAACATGGCGGTACACACATGTTGCAATCACTTGGGTTGGTCCGTCAATCGACCATCGTACTTCATAAGCCAGGGGGACCCTAATAAATACCCACACATGTGTGGTTTTTTGGGGTTCCGTAAGCCAGAAGGTGAAAGAAATCTTTACTTTTTATTTCTGTCTATGAAAAGCCTAATTCGTTGTAGGTATACAATGTATTATTTCTATACCTATTATGTTTTTAACTGCGTTCGTTTTTATTTGTCTGGTCAATTAGTCTTTTTTAAATATAGATATAGATTTTAGTACAAACCGGTTTAGTCCTGCTAAAACGAATTAATTATACAAACAAATAAAATTGAAGTGTCTGTTTGTAATTTCAAAATAACGATTTTTTACATGTATATAAAGTAAGAAAGTATTATACAGTAAAAAAACAATTTTAAAATGTAATGTCTGTCTATTTGTTCTGACTAATCTCTGAAAAAGCTGGACGATTTTGACGGGACTTTAACTGACGTCTGATGTTATAAGGAGTAACTTAGGGTACCTACTTATGTCTTAGAAAAAAAAATGGGTTCCGCGCAAAAAAATAAAACTCCGCTGATAACCAACAATCACGCGGACAAAGTCGCGGACATCAGCCAGTTCTTATATAAAACGCTAATCAATTTCAAAAATATTCTAAGCGTACGTTTTATTACATTGCACTGTTATTACTAAATATAGTAATCAAACTAATTTGGCATATTAAGTAGCTTTAACGAATGATTCTGTCAGAGAGAGTGAACAAGAAGGTATATTTTATGACCAGACTGAAAGACGTACTACTTATTATTAACTGGAACCTCCATCCCTCATATCCTTCATAACACGTCAATCTAAGGAACCTCACATGTGAACCCTCTTCTATGGCCGTTTCCATCTGACTTCACTCATCGTTATTATCGGAATATAGATATATGTGTAGGTATATACATACAGAGCTTTGCCATAATCCTTTTCAATACTGAACAATATTTTCCCTTTAATTTTCCTACCAGTATTTATATAACTTTGGGTTAACATTTACAATCGAATTTTTTCTTCATGATTGTTTTATGTCGTTTTATGGAAAAAAAACCGACGACGGCACATCTGCTATGCTATTCAGTAAGACAGACAATATTCTACGAAGAGCTCGACGTCTAGACCCAGGAGAAATTACAAGATATAAACAGTTGTGATCGTCGTCAAACTCTAGGCTGTAACCTCGCATCACATACATCATTCTATATACAATGTGTGCTCAAGTATCATGGCCGAATTTGTACAAAAAAAATAAAGATGTTTAGAGAAGTTGAAATTTAAATTCATATACTCTTGGGTACCTAAAGAGTATCTTCAGACATTTACAATATTTTTAAAATCCCGCAAAAGAAGCTCATTATTTCAGAACGAAACGGCGACTGACAGTAACAGTGACACTGACAGTCGCCGTTTCGCAGATCTTACACTGAAATTGCATCGTTTTAAGGGAAATAATGTCAAAAATAATGATTCTTTTTTCCACACACTTGTCTCATAACTTGTCTGCCAATTTAATAGATCCGCTAACGTCGCTTGTCACTTTCTTTTTTTTATAAACACAAAATGGGCATCGAGATGAAACGAAAAAGTGTTATTTTCATTTCGTAATATTTGTATTATACGGGCGTTTAAAAATATGGTAAGTATATCAATCTACTGCTGGTAATATATTCTTTCCATTGGAAAATATTTTAAACCCTCTAAATTATTTTTTTATTTTTCATACAAATGAATGTAATTGATCTCGCCATGATTTTTTCAGCTGATTCCGAATAGCCGTTTGAACATGAAAGAGCATCAAACATCCATTCATCCTTACGCATCCTACGCACAAGAATTTTTCTTTACCGATGTCAGTGATGTTGAAAATAAATATACAAAGTACATACTTACCTGCCTTAAACAAGCCATTTTCGAATTATTAACTACTAGCTTTTGCCCGAGACTTCGTCCGCGTGAATGTCGATTATCGCGGATGCAGACAAAGTCGCGGAATAAAACGCCTATATTCTTCTAAATTATATTAGCCTATATCCTTCCCCAGGGTTCAAGCTGTTTTCGTACCAAATTTCATCAAAATCGGTTCAACCGTTTCATCGTGAAAGCGTAACAGACAGAGTTACTTTCGCATATTTATAATATTAACCCTCGGCAGGCATGCCGAGGGTGACAGACCCTACCAGGCGGTAGGGTCTGTCAGACCCACCTCTGCTAAAAAACCGTAGTTTTTCATTCAAATTTGAATTTTACGCCTAACCGCACTCAGTATAGCTGGCCGTTATGAATTGCTATACGCCCTGAGCCCGCTACCTCCGGCCGGAGCATGCCCCTGTGGTAGTAGGACCTGTATATAGTTGGCGCGGGTCTCACAGACCCGACCAGGCATACGGCGTGACTTTTTTATGTAAGTATTTTATGGAAATTGATGTTATTTTTATATATTTATTACATTATTTTAGTTTCGAAATGGTGAGTAATTTGTGCGATAATGATGTTAGTAATTTATTGATAGACGCAGTTAAAGAAGATGACGTAATTTTGTGGTTACGAGTCCGATCTTGAGTCAGGGAACAGAGGCAGAAAACAATGATTTGAGGGAAGGTGTTCAGATTCTGAAATCGGTGTGCCCTTGTCTACGCTAGCTTCATTGCCGTGAACAAATATTTGCAAGCATCTCAATCGCAAGGCGAGGCAATCGTCTAGATAGGCGATTCTTGACATTGCACTCTTCAAACACACAAAAATCGACTCCTGATATAAAACGTAGATGCCACGTATGCAGTCAAGAAAGATCCTAAAACACAATTTATCTGTGACACCTGTGAGTCACACATTATGTATGGGTCATGCAATTTTTCAATGTGCAATTTGCTTCCGAACCAGAGCCCTAAAAAATGTTGATAGAAGGGATAAAGACGGAATATTCTTTCCTTTTTTATAAGTATATGGAAGTACCATAATATATTACATAGTCTGATTCAGATTTCTTTACTTTTTAATAAGAATTGTTAGTTATAAGTGTAACGAAGTCATTTTTTAAGTAAGAAACGCTGCCTAAGTATAATTAAAAAAAATATTAATAAAAGTTGGTGATTTGCAATGTTTTTTTAATTTATTTTCCAATATACATCTCTAGTAAAAACATAAGGACATTATAATAACTTAACTATCAAAAATTATTTGAGAAATAATAAGTTAAAAACCGGGGTCTGACAGACCCACCAGGCATACCGTGTAACTTTTTGCCACCAGGCATACCGAAGGTATGGATAATGTGAAAACCCTGTAAGCTCTTAGTAGCCTTGTCATCTTCCAGATCAAAATCTCGAAGAGTACAACACAATGCCACTATACAACTAACATTGTCATATTATTATTATATTTTTAGTCTTGGCAGCTCCAAGGCACGAGGCAAGTCAAGATTTTTTATGAATAATTTATGGAACACCCCGTTTTTATCGCGGAAGGCGTACGTCCAACGAAGGCTGTGTTTACCAACGGATTTACCTCGAGGTGAAATTAGGGCTGCTATCTCTAGTAAGTGGGTTTAGATAAAACTAGAATTTTTCATCGTTTAGTCGAAGCTTTCCTTAATGTTGATGACTACGAAAGTCTTTCCTTTACCTTCGTTTTAGATGGAAGATTCTGAATTTTATCAAAGAATTTGAATTTTTGTCGGTTTTGTTAAATTGGTAGGTAGTTAGTAGAGCTGTGTGAAACTGTTTGATAGGATAAGTCATCTTCCAGCTTCCAGTTTAACCGAATGCAGCTGAATACCAGTGTTTTACAAGAAGCAACTGCCTATTTAACCTACACAACTCAGTTACTGGGTATCTAATTACCCTAACATGTGTATAAGACCTACGAATGACTGTCAGGATCAACGGCTTTACGTGCTTTCTGAGACACTGAAGGGTCGCAGTACGAAATGAATGGCCACCCACCAATGGAATGCATCCATTGTAAATAAATCAATTGTCAAAAGGTGACATTTGACAGCTCCGGTCTTCTGTCACCAGAGACGTCAACTCCCTACTCTCTGGCTGGTTGATTGTGACTAAGCGCTCGACGTGTAACAGTAAACCATTTTCTAATATTAAATAAGTATTTTGTCAAAAATAAAAATATTAAAAGCTACATTTAATTTTATTGAAACGAACAACATTACAGCACAGACCGATTAAGCGGATTTACGAATAAAAACTTAGTGTTTCAGTCAATTTCGGAGTTCCGGGACCGTAATCACAGCGGTTACGACCTTCTGCTGTTTTTTAAGCATACCCGCTATGTTATAATGCGGTTGGGTTCGCATGCTAGGTTACAAGGGATTACTCAAGTGAGAAAATTTCACGCATATTTTCATTTATCCCCCGATTGATGAGTACCTAATGAGCTGAACACTTACCCTGTTAAATACGACTGTCGGAACGCGATTGAATATCGGCGGATAAATTGGTATACAAAAAACAGCGAATAATCACATGTTTTTTATGGCAAAATCTGGGTCAGATATTTTTAAACGTTTTTGGGAACATACCAATACAGCAACATGATTAAAACCACTACCTAACTTGTTAGGAACGGGCCCTCGCTACGAAAAACAAAACACAAGATAGCTGCTAAATAGCATGCGCTTTGATGGCTGCTCAATAGCATGCGCTATGATGCAATTATAGTCAAAAATTAACTGTGAAATAATTGGTGGGGCAGGCTATTCGTCAACTCACTTCCAGCGGCTGGTGCTCATATTGTGCGTTCGGCTGGGTTGCTATCAACACAGCTTTCTAGTTTGGGGAGCCCGATCGCCGCCTGTAGGCGGCTCTACGTGGGGCCCTGTACGGGACTCCGATCTTGGTGGCTGACCTGACAGTCGGAAGCATCGCTGTTCTACGGAAGCCGTAGCGAGCAATGGCCATCAAATTGCACTGTATCGGTGCCGCGAGGAAGCTCGGGCACGGGGCGAGCGGCCGATGCAGATTCATATGGAGCTTCATCGGTCGCAGCTTCGCGAGGTCTTGGTGGCAGAATGCGAGACAGGTTTTAACGCCCTATCTCGTCACCATAAAGGCGGTCCGGCCGGTGCTCGAGCGCTGGCTTGGGAGGAGTCACGGCTTCCTGTCGTTTTGGGTGACGTAGCTGCTCTTGGGGCATGGTTGCGTCGGAAAAGTACTTATGTTGCTCCCTGCTCATCTCTCTGCATAAACAGCGAGCCGTACGCCCGGTGTCACCACTGCCTCAACTGCCGGGAGTACACGGCGAGGTATACGCGGGCAGAGTGGACCGCTTGGGAAGAGCTGCGCGCTGCTCTCGTCTCAGAAGTAGGCCTCCGACTGAAAGCCCTCTTCGCCTGTCCCAGGTTGGAGGACATCTATGAGATTTTTAAAACCGGGAACAAAAAAAGGAGGTTGTTGTTAATATATTTAACTCTGTCACACTATAACAGATTAACCCCAACTTGAGAATAATATCTAGGTACTTTAAACAACTCGTGTCAGCCCTACATAACACCCGCTTGGATCTTGTTGTCAACGCGCGTGTATACTGTGATATTTTACGATGAGAATTATTTTTGCTTGGGAATTGGCAGTCAGAGGATCCAATCGATTTATAGGTGCAAACAGCATTTACCTGTGTACGGATGATATTATGCTAGGAATAAATAATTTTGTATTAGATTCAAGAAACTTTTAAAATGGTAGGTAGATTCTCGTTTTTTGGAAAAAATAATGATAAAAAGTCTTCTCATGGTCTCAGAATAAGTTAGTTTGCATATATTAATAAGCCTCTTCCTTTAAAATGCCTGACGGGGTCCAGGATTGTTACAACACATTTTTACTTACACCTACATTGTGCTTTTGGAAAAAGCTCCTGAAAGGACTTGGGAGAAACCTTTGCCCAGCAGTGGGACAGCAAAGACTAATAAAAAAAATACATTGTGAGCAACATACGCTGAGACGTAGAGTTGCCCGTTATACCACCGTAAATCGAATTAAAATAATATGTGCTTGTCAATATTAATTTGATTCAAATTATTTTGAAAATAGAAAGCGTATCGTAGGCTGTATGAATCACTCCTTTGCCTAATTGACAGTTTGACATAACTGCATTTCATTGTTTTGATTGTTTACTTCATGGTTTTATGTTTGTGACTTACCTACATTACGTTCAAATTGCTTTTATGATAATTATTTTACGAGGACTTAGGCCATTTCTAACGAACTTGATTTTACTTCTGCACATGATACCCATTTTTTAACTCGGACTTAGATTAGGTTTTTTGACTGACTAGGTTTTTTGAACACGGACCTGAACCTGCTCTAAATGTGGTTAAAAACCTACACTGTGTTAGTTAACTAGCTCGATATTGAAAAAATAAGGCGTAAAGTCTTATCGGTGTAAAATGACAGGCATAACGTCACAAGCTGTAAGTATTGAGATTCCCTAGTATTTTTGCCTATTGAACGCACTGATGACTTAAGCAACAATTAAATTATGTTTTATTATATCTATCCTCCTGTATAGTTTCTTGATGATATATTAGCTGTTTTTAATGATGAATAAAACATTAAAATGCTATTTTGATGTTTAATTAATGCATATTAATAGTTAATCTTTATAAACCTATATTTTAGAAAAACAATTGTAACTAGCTTCTGCCCACTATTTTGATAATTATTTATTGAAATTGTAATGGATTTCCTACGATATGTAGTACAATTTGGCGTATATTTCATTGTTGTTCATTTCAGGCATTTTTTTGTATGGCCGATAGGCATACCCTTTCAATCGCATAGCTCACTTAAATCTAAGTAAATTAGTTAATTAGTTAAAAGTCTATAAACTGTTTATGAATAAATACATTTATTATTATTATTATTATTCTCATTTATTTATTTTATTTACAATTTTTTTTTAAAAACATTTAAAAATGTAAAAAATAGTAGCCCACCGGTATCGGGAACAGGATCCAAGCTACCGGCGGTCAGGGCTACAGAGAGAGAAACCTCCTAACAATGCGGGCCGTGTCCAGAAGTACTGCCTTCTGAATCAAGCCCTTGATCCAGCCGCCTAACGAGAGCCTCCTTAGATGTTGGTCGAAGCTCTTGGCAATTAAGCTCTTGGCTGTAACAACTATCGGCACAATGATCGCTGAGTCCACATCCCACATGTCGACAACCTCGCGGGCCAAGTCAAGATATTATTATTATTATTGTTGTTTAGATTCCAACCCGTTTCACTTTTACTGCAATCATATCAGCCTAGAATTTTCCAACTGTAATGGAGTCGGCTTCCAGTCTGATAAAATGCCGCTATATATCAGTGCTTGTTAACAAAATGCCCTCGTTACGTAAAAAAGCTTTATTATAAAAAAGACAACCGCCTTCAAAACCTAAAAAGTGATAAATAACTTTAGCACAGTACACACAGTCATGACTTTAGATTTGGAAGTCGGCGGCTTTGATCTATTTGTTGTCTTTGATTGCCACCGACTTCCAATTCTAAAGTAATGACTGTGTGTACTGTGCTAAAGTTATTGATCACTTTTTAGATTTTGAAGGCAGTTGTCTTTTTAGTAAAAAGCCTTTTATATATCACTTTTTAGTACCTTCTTGTCATCCAAATCCATTAAGAACCGGCGACACAGTTAAAACAGAGATACTCCAAAGATTGAAGAAACTATTAAAACGTCCTCGTGTAGTTTTTTTTTGGGATTTAATTGATTTTTCAATTTTTCAGAATCAATTTCGATAAAATTTATAAGGGACCCTAAGGCATACCCTATCCATAAGAAAAATAATTTTCAAAATTGATTCACATTTGCCGGAGAAATCGCATAACAAATATACAAAAAAAAACTTACAGTCGAATTGAGAACTTCCTTCTTTTTTGAAGTCGGTTCAAAAAAACACAAGATGGCCGCCAAATACAATGTGCTTTGATGCATTTACAGTCCAAAGTTAACTGTGAAATGTTTGGTCGCGCTGGAGCGACTGCATGTCTGACTTCCAAAACCTAGTTACTGGTTAATACGATACCCCTTGGTAAGACTGGTTGACGGACTTTCTATCTTCTGATTACCCATCATAACAAGAAAGAAGAAGCCCAGAAGAAGAAGAAGAAGCCTCCTAGTCGAAACCAGTGCGGAACCGCGCTGGCAGGACCCAATATGCTGCGTCCGGCAACACCTACGACGCAGCTCTTTGTGTCCCGGCTGCATCACACCACGAAGGTTGAGGAGATCGTGGAGTATGTTCGAGCCAAGACCACCTGGACCTTAAGGGTCGAGAAGTTGGAGTCGTGCCACAATACGAATTTCAAGTCATTTGTGGTGCGAGTCCCGACGCATTACCTTGAAACCTTCCTCAAGGAAGAGTTTTGGCCGAAGGGTGTCGTGTATCGGCGATTCCGCGGAAGGCTACGCGACACCACGCAGCGCAACACGACGCCGTCTCTTCGTGTACAATAGTTTAGAAATATTTTTGTGGGTTTTATTATAAATATGTATGATAGTCTGTAAGGTATATATGTTATGGGTCCTTTGTTACCCGAAATAAATGATATTATTATTATTATTATTATTATAACCAAAAATCTACGAATGACAGCCGGGACCAACGCCTTTAACGTGCTTTTCTGTGGATGTACGAAATGGTCATACATTCACAGGCTCATGTCGGATCGATCCAAACGGCATTTCGCTTTTACTGAAATAATAAGCTAAATTAAACGTACAGTTAGAATTCCGTGTAAATTCAGTGCAATTTATAGTAGTCGTTAGTGCTAACAGTCACACCTAGACTTTCTAGGAATCGCATGTTTATTTCTCTTCCATTTAATAATATTCAACAAATACAGAGTTGTAGATACCCACGCTGCGCAGGGTTCCCAAACGTACAGTCTCGAAAACAGATAGGTAAATAGTGGAAGGTCGTCGGAAATAGTTGAAGTTTAATTAGGAACCGATGGATGTTTTCGAATGAAATTTTATTTAATAGGGTATTTTACCAAAAAAATCTAATTAGTCCGTAAGTTGAAATGAAATGAAATGAAATGAAAATAAAACGAAAATGTTTATTTTGTCTCAAAACAGTAACATGAATTTTAAATGAGACACCCCCAGTAAGTTATTGATAATACTTGTGTTGGGGCTGTCTCGCTATTTCCCTAATTATTAACAAAACATTGAGACTATTAATTTAGAAAGAAAATAAAACAATAAATGACTTATGAACTAATTAGCAGCTCTCTGTGTAACTGTAATTGTATGGGAAACTGTATATGCGTGTTGTTTTACACAGTTAGATTATCAAAAAATATTGGATACGTATTTTTTGTTTTATCAAATGAATAAAAACTGACGAAGATAAAACGCAACAAAGATCATGAGTGGGGGTTTGTGACGTCACTTCGCCAGTAAAAGTGTACTGACATAGTGATGTCACACGAGTTTTTGACGCACTGCATCGTCTTCATTTTTTGTTTACGTGAAAAAAGGAAAAAACACGTGGCCAATATTTTTTGGAAATCTATCAGACGGACTAATTAGATTTTTTTGGTAAAATACTCTATTAATGGTCAGTTTTTTTACTTCTGTCAAAAACATTCATAGGTTTTTAAATTAAAGTCAAAGTTAAAACGTTTATTTTCGAACTAAGTTTCTAAACATCAACTATATCCGATGACCCTGGTTACTTATCTCCTTTGGCGACTGTACTATCTTACTCCTGCTACTAAGGATGGATGGATGGATGTAAGTTACTCTTCATGCATAAACGGCTGAACGGAATTAGGTGAATAGGCACACATAATGGACATTAATCAAAATCTATGAACGCGTCTTCAGATTACAATTTGTATATATTTAAAAAAAAAAATTGGAGATTTTTTTTTAATTTAAATGGCAAATGGTTTGCTTCATATTAATTTGTCGTGACTAGCTTCTGCCCGCGACTTCGTCCGAGTTTAAAGTCGAGTATGCCATAAATAATATGACAGTTTGTAATAGTGTACCTTTATTTATTTATTTTTATACCAAACAAACTTTGTCTCTTTATAATATCAGTGTTTAAAACGATATGGTTGACTTTTGATCGCTAGGATTTTAGCAAGTGTAAAAGGTAGGAAGTAGTTTTTACACGTGGACGGTTTGAAGTTTTATTTTCTACTAGAAGTAACATAATTATTTCATTATTGGACTACATACTACATAATTATTACATGCTTACATTGAAATGACAATGACGTTTTTACGATATTTGTTTAATGTTAAAAAAAAAGGATTTTATGTGGGCATATTTTATAGGTTATTTTGAAAAGTACCTATAATAATCTGACCCCCAAAATACACTGTATAGTTTGGAGGTTGAGATCAGATTCTTGGCAATATGTACATTTGTGTGATATAATAATACTACGACCTACTTACTGGTTTGTAATATGTATTTTGAGTGTCAAGACATGTTGGCATCCCTAATCGCGTGCACTGTTGGAATTCCTGGAATCGTTTGTAAATTCCAATGATCCTATTGTTAATGAGCTAATTCAGTAATTGGCTGTTGGTGCAATTCGATTCACTTCAGTATTTGATCGATCGGCGATGTTAAAAAATGTATAATTGAATTTTTTTTTTCATTAAGTAGAGATATATACCAGCCCAGGAGCTCTTAGCTCGTGGCTAAGTTAAAGTCGTACAGATCTATCGGTCAAAGGTTAAGCTACGCTAGCCGCGGTAGGTCTGCGGATGGGTGACCATCCCTTTCATATCGAGTTCCCTCCGTGCTTCGGAAAGCACGTAAAACCGTTGGTCCCGGCTATCATTTGTAGATCTTTGGCAGTCGTTATGGGTAGTCAGAAGCTGGAAAGTCTGACAACCAGTCTTACCAAGGGGTATCGTGTTACTCAGTAACTGGGTTGTGGAGGTCAGATAGGCAGTCGCTCCATGTAAAACACTGACATTCAGCTGCATCCGGTTGCCGACTCCAAAATAGTTGGGTAAAGGCTAGGCAAGCAGATGAGATATATACCAGCCAGTACAATTGCCATATATGTTGTGTTAAGTGTTGCAACTTGCAACCACTTTTTAATCCGCGACTTCGTCTGTATTCACGATAACCGACATTCACGCGGACGAAGTCGTGAAAAAAAGCTAATTCACCATAAATAAGTCACACGATGGTAAAATTAAAATAGAGGATTATTTATTTATACTTCATGCACAAAGGTACAAAGGCGGACTTAATGTCTTAGGCATTCTCTACCAGTCAATCAAGGGTGGTGAAGAGATAACATGGCAGGTGCATAGTAAAAACATAAAATAACTTATATAAATTAATATATAACTAATATAACAAACATAAATACATATATAGAAGAAAATAAAAGAGGTTGATAAGATGACTCTGCTTACTTATGTGAAAAGTAAGTTCGCAATGGTGACAGATTAAGACTGAGATTCGAATGCTAGTGGGCCTTAAAGTTAGAAGAATTACCTCCAGATGTTATAGAATCAATGCTGTCACATTTGCAATATCAGAGTCCTTGTGTTGTCCTTGCCTTGCCATCCCAGAAACAGAGTTGAAATGTCTCATATGCCTGTGATTACTTCGGTACCTAATACCCTTCCAGAAGGCTTATATTTAACGAACCTCCAGATCTAGTAAATGATCACCAAAAATAGTAAATGATCACTAACAATTAACCATTTTAATGTCAAATTATCAACACATTGTGTTTCCTAAAGTATTGTAGAAATGTATGTGAGGGGGTCACAGTTCTAACCTAACCTAACCATGTCGGATCCGCCCCAGGTGGGACTTAAGGGTCAAAAAGATTTTGGTTATCCATTTTCATAAGTAAAATTGCATTAATTTGCTCACTAAGATTTGGTGATCATTTACTATTTTTGGTGGTCATTATATTTATTCCCCTTCCGGAACTTAGCAACGCTGTTTCGTGACAGAAATAGTCGATGTTCTACTTCCATACCAACATCAAATTTTATCTATCCCAGAATTCTACCGTAAGTCATCTTACAGTATCTTATCCGACACCTATATCACCTTGAAAAGCCTCAAAATTGATCTCACGAAGATAGAACATAGTATCAAAATGCTGGCAACCTGCCATGTTGGTAAAAAATGGTGTTCTTGATCGAGACTCTTGGATGTCTTTGTAATATAGTGTAGCATGTTCCGTTATGTCATCGAAGTTTAGTATTTCAAACTTTATGCGGTAGATAATAGAGATGGTTTTGTTTACAGTAAAGTCAGTGGGTAGGTAGTGCTATATTATTGTGATGTTGGTTGTGAATGATATTGTGGTAGTTTATGAAATTGTTTATCAAATTTTTATATATTACTAGCTTCTGCCCGCCATTTTGCTCGCGTTTTGCGGATCCCTTTTTGATAATAAAAAGTAGTCTATAGCACTCAGAAATGTGTAGTTTCCTATTAGCGAAATAATTTACAGAATCGGTCAAGGAGTTCTGGAGATTACCTCAAAGGAACACAAACTTAACTTTTTATATGAAGTGATGATCAAAGATGCCATTTTCCAGTCGTCAAAAATCTACCAAAGACTATTTGACAGATTGTTGTTGCTTGATGTGCTGCCCTCTGTACGTCCTACATTTTAGGGAAATAAATGATTTTGTCTTTGAAGGATTTAGTAGAATTTGTTGCCTATTTGATCCTTACTGTTTTGGCGAATTTTGTAATTTTGTCACATAACTTGTTAATTATTTTTATTTATATTCATACTTCTATACTAATATCCAAAATTTATTTACTTTATTCATACTTCCTGAAGAATATAGAAACTACTGAAAATATCGGAGCACAATAAAACATGGATTTCATTGAATGACGTATATTCCGAGACTGGTTTGACGTTTACATCATACCATAAAACATTGCAAGGAGTTCCACTATTGACATACATCACACCTCCACCACTATATTAGAATTAAGGGTCAACTGACCAAGACTAATAATTTACAGGTTAAACATTACAATAAACAACTTAATAACAGGGCCTTCTTATATTTAACTATTCTATTCTAAATCTGTCCACTGGTCTGCGTGTCCGCCTGGGATACCGATTAACCGGTGACACAGATAGTGATACTGGCTTAGATGAAGAATGTTCAAAAGGAACACCGCTTTGACCGCCTTGGTTAATATTTGCGGCCTCAGTCTTGGGGTTTACTATTGAGGTTCCGGGCAGAGCTACCTCCTCAAACCCCTTGCTTAGCGGCTCATCAACATTCTCTTCACCACTCAGTCGCTCATCATTTCCTTCAGGACAGGTAATATCAGACAGCCGAGATCTGCGTCGCATTTGATCTATGTGTCTTTTATATAACTGACCGCCATCCGCTACTACTGAGTATCTACGTTCACTGTCTACCCCCTGCACGATGCCTTTCACCCATTTATCCCCAGAACCATACTCCCGTGCCCAAACCGAGTCCCCTTCTCTAAAGTTACGTTGAGTTTCCCCCGCCTGATCCACCTGACGCCTTTGGGCTTCACGTACTCTGTCTTCGGTGACACGATCTGTCCGTAACAAATCTAGTCTCGATCGTAATGTTCGTCTTTGTAATAGCATGGCCGGGGTTTCACCGGTTGTACTGTGTATTGTATTGCGGTATGCTAACAAAAACGTTTGTAAAGCCATGTCAACGTCTATTTGATCCCTATGCGCTTTTTTAATAGCCCGCTTGCATAACTTTACTGCATTCTCTGCTGCTTCGTTTGACGATGGATGATAAACTGGTGAAAAATTTTGCTTTATACCGTTATTTTTTAAGAAATATTTAAATTCTGAACTGGTAAATGGCGGGCCTTGATCAGAAACTAATTCTTCCGGCAGACCGAATCTCGCGAATGTCGATCTTAAGACTTTTATTACATGTGCAGCATTAGTGCGTTTCATCTCGAACACTTCTATCCATTTGGACGTGGAATCAATAATAATAAAAAATGTTAACCCCCTGTAAGGACCTAGAAAATCGATGTGAAGCCTGCTCCAGGAACTAGTATGATAAGGCCACGGCTGTATCGGTGCCCGCCGGGGGGCGTCCGCCTCAGCCGCACAAGTCTCGCACTGCTTACACATAACTTCTACCGCCTCGTCTATGTTAGGCCACCACACATAACTACGAGCTAGACTCTTCGTCTTTACTATACCCATGTGGCTACTGTGAAGTTGTTTTAACACTTGGTTTTGTAATGAAAAAGGTATGACCATTCGATAACCCCACATTAAACACCCGGATTCCGTATATAATTCATTACGTCTTCTAAAATAGGGCTGAATCAATTCATCTGGGCAAGTGAGAGGCCAACCGGATTGAGTATATGTTAAAATTCTACTAAGGACTTTATCATAAGTTGTCGCTTCCTTAACATCTTTACTAGTAATTGGTAAATAATCTTACACGAAATTAACGTAAGTGCTTTCTTTTTGAATTCCTACATTATTTACTTCCTTCCATGGCAGTCGTGACAACGCATCCGCACAGTTCTTACTTGACGAAATATACTCAATATCATAGGTATACCCCGCCAAGAGTACAGCCCAACGTTGTAATCTGGATGCCGCCATTATCGGAATCCCTACCTTATTTCCAAAAATGTAGGTCAAAGGTTTATGATCTGTTCTTAATATAAACTTACGGCCATAAAGGTACTGATGGAATTTACGAATTCCGTGAACAATAACGAGTGCCGCCTTATCTATCTGCGAGTATGCCCGCTCGGCCTGCGTCAGCGAGCGCGATGCATATGCCACCGGCCGTTCGCCACCCGCGGTCGCGTGTGTTAGATTTATACCGATGTAATTAATATATAACAACGTAATTCGTGTTGTAATATAAAGTAATAATTAATTTCTGATTAAATGCAGTAGAAGTATAGTAAATAACATCATTTTAAATAGAATAAAGTGTGTTTAAACTTTGGATAGCAAATAAGTATGAATCACATTTGCTTGTCATCGTTCTTCTCCCATGAATCATACTTGTTTATCGCCGCTTATAAAAGCGAGTGTTCCGACTTCATTGGGGGACACTTTTGATCGAAACGTTGATCGGTACGGAGCTCTCGAAGAAAATAATAAGATAAGTATAACTATGATGATAACTATGAAAGGCTATGTATATGTATAATTTTAATATTAAATTATATGTACCTAGTTGTTATGACATGAACGATGTAACCTAAATTTGTAAAATATTACTGATTTTAAAAGAGTGTTCATGGAGTTTCTTGCTCGTTCTTCTCCATAGAAATCTACCCTTTGGAACGAGCAACTAGATTCAACTTTCTGACTGACTCTGACAATTCAAAAGTACCTGTAAAAGGTTGAATTGAAATAAATGATTTTGAGTCTGAAATATTACAATAAAATATGTTTCCTAAACAAAGTATTTTCATTTCACTATTCTGTTCTAAAATAATAATATTCTTTGAGTATATAAGTATGTGTATTTAATACAGAGCTATTTAATTGCTTTGTAATGTTGCCTTTTATTACCTTTTATTCTAACATCAGAAGTGGGACGTACCATGTGCTAAACTAATCTTACTATATTTTCAGGGTTATTGTTGCTACCGAACTGGAACCAGAGATTCACCTAAAGCTGCTTACTACTATCAAAGAAGCGTTGTCCAGTAAGAATCGGCAGGATGACGTGGCTCTCCCGATATTCGATCCCGCCACCACTGACAGCGGCGCAGTGGCGTGGTGTGCAGACAATGACAAAAGTTTGGTTGGAGCGACTTAATTAAAGTCGCAAAAGGCAGGTAAGGCCCCCAAGGGCTTTGCTATGTCGATAATAGGAAAATTTCTGTGCTGAATTAACTTGAATGTACCCACACGAAAAAAAAAAAAAAAAAAATCTCGGTTTGATTGTATAAAGCTGTAATTTATTGTTCAGACTCGTCAACATCAGAATTTTAGTTTAGTTTTCTGCTTACGTAGAGACTAAAAAGCGACCATTAGATCAATTACCTGAGAAACGTTTTATGCCAATCCCAAAATTGGATGAGAAAACTCAGAAAAAGAAATGTTATACTTCCATGTGATGAAAAAAAAAAAAAAAGAAAAATAAATTACAGTTTTAATAAAGATACATGATGTAACAACTTGTATTTTGAACGTGTAAATTCGACCAAACAGCAATTAAACTTTCAAAGACCAATGACTAGATGATCGAGTCAATACTTTATGTAATGTTTCAAACTTTAAGCCCACTAACGTTACAATTCGCAACATGTCTATTGACCTATTGTCGACACAGGAGTAAGTTGTAGCATTATACGGGAATCTATTGCCAAACGACTAAATTATATATTCTTACCATACTCAATATACGTTAGTAGAATTAGTAGAATAGGTAACGGTAAAATCATGGTAATGATGGTATGTGGCAACAATTCACACACGGCAAATTAATATTTTTGCAACTATCACAGTGACAGTTAAATTTGTAGATGTTTGTATACAACTAGATTTACATGTGGCCCGTGACCAAGACTTTCCATATGATCTTCTTATTGGTAGGAATGTGGTTAATCATCCTGACATTCAAATCACTGTAGATTCTGAAGGGCTAGCATGGAAAAAGATTTTTCCTGTTGGCACTGAATTTAGTTTGTTCGTTATTTAGAGCATCACATGCCAAAAGATACGTCTTAACCGTAATCAATATGTTAGCTACTAGGTGTGGTAATGTGTCAGACTGGCCGAGCGTTTTGTGGAAAATCCAATTGTCCTTAAACACTACGGTACAGCAATCAACTGGCTTTTCACCTATTAGGCTGCTTATAGGCAGAAACTCGAACATCCCGTGTATACAAGCTCGATTAGATGAAGTAATACTAGATAATAATATAATTATTGACGTAACGACCGATCATCAGTTAGCACATCAACGTCTTAAAATTGTTGCCGATACATTCAAAGACCGCTTTGACCAAACGCGTAGAGATAACATAAATTATAGCGTAGGTGATACTGTTTATGTAAATCAAGACCATAGGCGACATAACAAACTAACAGCAAAATTTAAGAGACGTTACGAAATTAGGAACATATTAGATAATGCCAGGTTCTCATTAAGGGGTATTGGAAATCAGAGAAGTATAATAGTTGCAAAAGAAAAAAAAAAATCGCCTATGGCCTGGATAGTGGACTGAACAAAACGCTGTAGTAGATTTATTATGATGTTAGTTTAAGATATTATTGTATTATTATGGATTGATTAAAACCTTAACTGTGGTATATTATGACATTCACTGGCTGCGGGTGATTAAGCTTCACTGACTGCGGGGTGTTTGGTCTACCCAGTAAGGTCTGATTATTGATTATACAATGACGATTATGAGACGATTACTGATATTGTAATTATATTAGTATATATGACATGATTGTATTATTATGGATGGATTAAAACCTTAACTGTGGTATATTATGACATTCACTGGCTGCGGGTGATTAAGCTTCACTGACTGCCGGGTGTTTGGTCTACCCAGTAAGGTCTGATTATTGATTATACAATGACGATTATGAGACGATTACTGATATTGTAATTATATTAGTATATATTGTATTAATATTAGTTTAAGACATGATTGTATTATTATGGATGGATTAAAACCTTAACTGTGGTTTATTATGACATTCACTGGTCGCGGGTGATTAAGCTTCACTGACTGCGGGTGTTTGGTCTACCCAGTAAGGTCTGATTATTGATTATACCATGATGATTATGAAAACGATTACTGATATTATGTAAACAAAATGTACCTTTATGTAATAAGAATATTGTGTTTGTACTTCGAGAGCGAAGTACTTGTCAGTATGGCCGTGTTAGATTTATACCGATGTAATTAATATATAACAACGTAATTCGTGTTGTAATATAAAGTAATAATTAATTTCTGATTAAATGCAGTAGAAGTATAGTAAATAACATCATTTTAAATAGAATAAAGTGTGTTTAAACTTTGGATAGCAAATAAGTATGAATCACATTTGCTTGTCATCGTTCTTCTCCCATGAATCATACTTGTTTATCGCCGCTTATAAAAGCGAGTGTTCCGACTTCATTGGGGGACACTTTTGATCGAAACGTTGATCGGTACGGAGCTCTCGAAGAAAATAATAAGATAAGTATAACTATGATGATAACTATGAAAGGCTATGTATATGAAAGAAGAAAGAAAGAAAGAAAGAAAAAGCATTTATTAGCCCGCACAGGACGAAACACACAAATAACAACAAGGTTTAAAATTATTACAAAATAAAAAACGAATCGGTCCTGTACGATGCCAAAAGGCCCCTATCTCAGCATTGTGCTGTAACATTTAAAAATGTCACAGCGCTGATATTCTGATAGGGCCCAAAGTGATGCCACGGTCAGATACGGATATAATAAAAAATAAATAATGTAAATGAATAAACAAATATAAATACATGTAAAAAAGTAAATTAGAGAAAACAGTAAATAAAAAATAATAATTATTATTATATCTACACCCAACGTAACCATACCCCTCGTCAATCTGCGCGATGGGATGGCCGATAACTTTCATTTTCATTCACTGGCAAAGTGGCAAGTGGCAACACTGACGAACAGAGACGGACGCGGGCGCAGACATATTTGTTTATTGTTATGGAACGTAGCATTAATTTTATTATTATAACATCAATTATCAAAGCGAATTCAAAATCATAATCCATACTCTTTGCGTAATACCAGATAGCGTGCAGTGATTGTGAAACAAACTTGTATTATAGTGGGGCTCTAAACCCAGTTAAAACAAGAAACAAACATTACCTATCAGCGGTATAGTACCTACGTGAGTTACAGATAGAAAGAACCAAAAAAGTGACTTTAAAATAACGGCAAAACAATGCATCTCGGTGTCGAGGTGACGGGAATTCACTACCAGACACAAGAAAACTAAGTATCGTCTTGTTAATATCTACTAAAAAATTAAAATAAGCACGGCCAGACGCTCCGACCACCCCTGCAAACTGCGTGCAGAACATTAGTGAGTTTATTCCGACAATTTTTTTTGCTGTTGGAGTAAGTAACATTTGAATTTACTTCTAAACGCACCAATTGTTTTTAGAGCACGAAGAGGTGGAGGGAGGTCATTCCAGCAGCGACTGGCAGCGAATTTGAAACTACCACGGAAAGCAGCAGTTTTGTGAGAGGAGGCCAACATCAGGTAAGAAGATGCTCTGGTTTTTATTTGGTTAACATCACGCGACCAAGACAGTTTTTTATAAAGATAATCTGGTTTTTTTGTGAGAATAGTGCCAAAAAGTAGGGTAGCCAGGTGAAGCTTTCTCCGCGCTGACATTCTCATCAAATTACCCTTATTTAAAAATGGAGTGATGTGGGCTCTGGGTGGCACATTGTAACAGAACCTTATATGCATATAACCTTATATATGTATAATTTTAATATTAAATTATATGTACCTAGTTGTTATGACATGAACGATGTAACCTAAATTTGTAAAATATTACTGATTTTAAAAGAGTGTTCATGGAGTTTCTTGCTCGTTCTTCTCCATAGAAATCTACCCTTTGGAACGAGCAACTAGATTCAACTTTCTGACTGACTCTGACAATTCAAAAGTACCTGTAAAAGGTTGAATTGAAATAAATGATTTTGAGTCTGAAATATTACAATAAAATATGTTTCCTAAACAAAGTATTTTCATTTCACTATTCTGTTCTAAAATAATAATATTCTTTGAGTATATAAGTATGTGTATTTAATACAGAGCTATTTAATTGCTTTGTAATGTTGCCTTTTATTACCTTTTATTCTAACACGTGCGATATCACCTACACTGCTTGCGTCAGTCGTCAGAATTATTGGTAACTCCGGTGTATAGTATACCAAAACTTCACTACAAGTTAATGATTTTTTAACTTGGTTGAACGCATCTTGACACTCTTTATTCCAACAGTACTGAACACCTGCCCTAAGCAGGTTATAAAGGGGTGCTAACACTGTGTTAACATTTTTTACAAACTTGCCGTAGTACATGACCATACCAATGAATGCTCTCAACTCAGTTACGTTCGTAGGGGCTGGTGTCTTTATTATAGCCTTAACCTTGTCGGGACACGTGTGGACGCCGTCCTTACTTATGGTGTGCCCTAAATAATTGACTGATTTCGCAAAGAATACACACTTTTCTTTTTTAATTCTCAAGCCATATTTTTTTAAGCGATCAAATACCTCACATAAGCATTTGCGCATGTGAGCCGCCCTAGTTGGCCCCGTGATAATAATATCATCTAGAAATACCCCGACTTGTGGTAGCTCAGCGAATAACTGCTCTAAACGTTTCTGAAAAATACCAGGGCTTGAAAAAAGTCCATAAACCAGCCTAATTTACATAAATAAACCTTTATGGGTATTTATCACCGTATATTTCTTAGTATCATCTAGCTCAATTTGCGCGTAGGCTTGTAATAAATCAATTTTACTAAAGTGTTCACCACCCCTCAACCGAAACAGCAGTTCCTCGACCCTAGGCAGCGGATAGCGGTCAACTTCTATAACTTTATTTAGTGTTAATTTGTAATCAGCACATATTCTAATGTTACCGTCCTTCTTGACGACCGGCACGATTGGAGTCGCCCAATCCAACCGTTCCATCGGTGAGAGAATGCCGTAGCACAAATGCCGTAGAGGAGGTAGCTCTGCTAACTCACTTGGCTTTGGTTGTAAATGCTTTTCCATGACGTCAACAATTTCCGCTAACGTTTTGCATTTTGGTTTAACCGGCGTGCACAAATTAACCAGAAGTTCATAACACTCCGCCTCCATCACTATTATTAATGTAGGCACTTGAAATTCGTCGGTAATCTTGTTAACTAAAAAAAATTGTTCCAAACGCTCCACGTACAATCGCCAATCGTCACTGTGGACTTTGAACTCTGTAATTTTACCGATCGACATTTTCGATTAATTTGATTCTTCTATTTATTTTATATTTCACGAATCACGCGTAGAATCGTCTGTTCTCGTCGCCACTGAAGAATATGGAAACTACTGAAAATATCGGAGCACAATAAAACATGGATTTCATTGAATGACGTATATTCCGAGACTGGTTTGACGTTTACATCATACCATAAAACATTGCAAGGAGTTCCACTATTGACATACATCACAAAACTAATATAATAAATGCGAAAGTAACTCTGTCTATTACGTTTTCACGACAAAAGCCCTGAACCGATTTTGATGAAATTTGGGATAAAGACAGCTTAAACCCCGGGCAAGGACGTAGGCTACTTTTTAATTCGCGACTTTTAGCTTTTACTTGAAGAGTCCTAAGTGTCCGAAGTGTCCTAAAATACAGGCACAAATCAAGGATGGTCAATGAACGGGTGATCTTCCATTTCATACCAAAACACCTTCATGTCTTGGAACGCACGTAAACCCGGTGGAACCGGCTGTCACTCGTAGATCTTTGACAATCGTTATGGATAGCCAGAAGCCCAAAAATCTGACAGCCAGTCTTACCAAGGGGTATCGTTTTACCCAGTAACTGGGTCGTGGAGGTCAGATAGGTAGTCGCTTTATGTGCCTCAGATGCATCCAGTAAGAGTGAAAGGCACCCGAATACAGTTGGGAAAAGGCTAGGCAGATGTTGACACAACTTGTTTCTCCTGTCTTCCTTTAAAACCTTTCATCATCATGTCAACCTTTAGCCACCCACTGCTGGCCGTAGGTTTCCCCCCAAGGGGGAGTTCAGCCGTAATCGCCATGCTTGGCTGATGCATGTCGGCGATCACAGTACGTGTTATGGTGATCAGAAGGACCCATCCTCTCGTCAATATCCCTCTGTCGCCTTCTACGACACCTACGGGGTAGTGCTATTTACATCGAACCGTTACATAGCTTAAACTCCTGCTGACTCCACAAACCAAAAAGAGTTCATAACAAGTCACTTTTCACCTACATTCAGCTATAAGAGACTTCAAAATTGTGCTCATAAAGACATAATCCGCTATCGATGCTGGCAATGTGCCATTCGGGCAAAAAATTAGCTTGCCCGTGAGAATTTATAGCAGATTATTACATGTTGTGCTTAGCTTGTCGACTCGGTATCTTTGCTTAGTATTTTCACGTATAGGGCTAAGCATGAGAATGATGTTTAAGATTCGAATTAATTTTCAAATTGGAAATACTATTATTTTCAAAGTATTAGCACAAAATATAAAGGTTACAGAAGGACCGCTCCAGCCACCTCCTAAAATAATTACCTAAACTTGCCAAACTTACTATGGCTGCTACTGTATTGACTCTGTAGGTTTTATTTGTGACAATATGAAATTTTATTGACATTGGTTGGAACATTTGCAATTTTTTATAACCAAATTTTCATGAAACGTGACAGTCAAGCCTTAAGTCTGCTTGAAACTGCTTGAGAATGCCTAAAAACGTAATGACGATGTGTGCGTGCAAAAATGGCGGTTTGTTCTGAGTGGTCTCTTTGCTTGGGCGCGCATCAGCCTTACGTACTTTGTGGTATTAGAGAGCACTGGGCGAGTAATATAGGTCACAGGACGCCTTTCAGCAGGCAATCCGCCTTCATCGACGTTGGTCCAAAGTTGCCGTCACCATCTGCTGGAATTCGCTTAAGGACAGAGCTTCTTCCAATACAGACACCTATTGCCAATATCTGCACTCCAGAGCCCACCTACATACGTGTCATTGCGGTGCAACAAAAAATGGTTTTTTTACTTGTATGAGTGTCAACATTGGATTCGACTGCCACGGCTCACACATTAACTTTGCCATTTCACAGTTTATCTACGTAACTTAAGTAGTTAGTAATAAGAAATGTAATTGTACCAACCGAATTTCGGTCACGCTTCCTAATTAAGGACAAAAAATACAGAATCGGAGATTAGTCAGTACGAACCCAAACTGAACTTTTATCTATACTTAATATTATAAAGCTGAAGAGTTTGTTTGTTTGGTTGAACGCGCTAATCTCAGGATCTACTGGTTCGAATTGAAAAAATCTTTTTGTATTGGATAGTCCATTTATCGAGGAAGGCTATAGGCCCATGCGAAGACGGGTCGGGTTGCTAGTCTATATACTAATAAAAATGAATCGTTGTTCGTTAGTCTCGCTAAAACTCGAGAACGGCTGAACCGATTTGGCTAATTTTAGTCTTGAAATATTTGTGGAAGTCCAGGGAAGGTTTAAGTGGCACGTAAGGGACAGGACAACGTCTGTCGGGTCAGCTAGTCTATATAATATAAAAATAAAACGTTGTTCGTTAGTTTCGCTAAAACTCGAGAACGGCTGGACCGATTTGGCTAATTTTGATCTTGAAATATTTGTGCAAGTCCAGGGAAGGTTTATACGGTGAGAAAATTGAAAAATCAATTAACAGGACATCGTCTGTCGGGTCAGCTAGTCTATACTAATATTATAAACCTCAAGAGTTTGTTTGTTTGTTTGGTGGAACGCGCTAATCTCAGGATCTACTGGTTCGAATTGAAAAAATATTTTTGTGTTGGATAGTCCATTTATCGAGGAAGGCTATAGGCCCATGCGAAGCCGGGTCGGATCGCTAGTTTATAATAATTATGTAGTGATGATGATAGTGAAGTACAATTAGTGTAATCCATTGTTTTGTATGGTATTGAAGAAAACCTTCAAACTAAACCAATATTTATTAAGTAGCGACCCGCCCCGGCTTTGCACGGGTAGCTAATCAAATACGCTTCCATTTTAATATATCTCTATTGGTACACACGGCACGAGCAACGCTTCCAGTC
Organism: Charanyca ferruginea; assembly: GCA_947361185.1. Lineage (NCBI taxonomy): Eukaryota > Metazoa > Arthropoda > Insecta > Lepidoptera > Noctuidae > Charanyca > Charanyca ferruginea. Next base: position 22,704,065 of record OX376069.1, on the reverse strand, counting down.
TCCATTACTTTTTCCGTCATCTTCAACAGTCATCATTCTATCGTCACCCAATTTACACAGAATCTTAATTATTATATAGTTATCTATACCTTCCTCATGAATCACTCCTTCCATTGATGAAAACTATATGATATTCCGTTTAGTAGTTTTTGAGTTTATCGCGTTCTGACAGACAGATAGAGATGTGGATGACTTTGTTATTACTCATTTTTACATATGCATATATATAAAACAGATAAAAAGATGGATCAGACTAATACATAAATATAAAGAGCACACTTATAGGACGGGTTGACTGGTAATTATAGTGACTGATTGAATTGAAAGAAAGAAAGAAGAAAGAAAGATAAAAATATTTATTGACACAATGAGCACACAAAAATAATAAAAAAAACGTTGTTTAATAAAAAACAGAAATAAATAAAAAACATTTTTGTGTGCTACACGGCTGCGCTAAACAGATCCAGTTCCCAGTTCAGCATAAATGGCAGACCATTTGTGCCTGAAACTCGTTTTTAACTGGACCTTTGTCGTTGAATTGCTAGAATTCTTCTAGGACATACCTACCAAGATATATTGTCAATAGAATCTAGAATACTAAACATTCTTTGACTACCAAAATAAACATTTAAAGTAAGAATTACGTGGTCTTATCGTATCTTCCTTATCTCTTAAAGACGTTATTCAGTTTCCTGAAATAGGCACGTCAAAATAATGCCCCCATTCACCGTACAATACGACCATATTTGGCCATGCGTGCCCAAGGGAATACCCCATAACTTGCCTTGTAAAAAAACCTTTAAAATGAAGATAAAGTTATGGCATTTTTATGATATAACCAGGTTTTAATGCGTGAAAGTCCGTGAAATCGTTAAATGATTCAGATAACCTTTATAAACGTGATGATGTAATAAAGTAGGCTGTTTTTTGGAGACTTCTAGTAATGATGAATTTTATTATTTTAATTTTTATCTATGGAGCGAGCAATGGAGAGAGCTATGCTCAGAATTTCTTTGCGCGATAAAATCCGGAACGAGGAACTCCAGAACTAAGGTCACTGACATAGTTCTCAGCAGTTCTCAGGTAAGGCATTTGTTCAACAGTGGACGTCTTCCGGCTGATAATGATGATGATTAATTTCTCTATCCATGGAGCGCAGCGTACTTGGTATTAAATTAACCAACCACATTCGAAACACCATATTTTTTTTTTATGGGACAAGCCCGCCGCACTGTTCCCTAACCACTGTAACTCCTGTAAGCCAGAATCAACAGTGGCGACCACCAGAAAAGCGCCAGAGCAATGAAGCTCGACGAGTCCCAGAGAAACGATTCAACTGTCTTGGTTCCCGCAACGAAATTAATCAGAAAAGAACAGCGGAGGAGTAAGAAAAACATATTTTCCACTTCCCTCCAAATCAAGCAGGAGACAGAACAGAACTAGGCCGAAACACCATATACTGCGCTCTAAAACACAAATCGTTGACGTCACTCAAGAGGCTGCCCAGCTTAAATGGGACTGGGCTGGACATGTCTGCCGTATACCAAACAACCTTTGAACCCGTAAACGCTAAAAAAAATTCCCCGAAATGACGTGGCTGGTTAGACTGGAAGCCGATGACGACAACTATTGGAGAGTCGGGAAAAGACTTGGCAGACGATAAGAATCCATTTAGAGTCCTTATCATGTAAATGAATTATAAGTAACAACCTACATATTTTCTAGTTACATAGTAGGTAGATATTATTCAGTTCAAAACCAATCTGAGCGCATAACTACAAGGGTATTTCAATTTCATACCAAACTGAGTTCAAGTCCTTCAAAGTCTTAGCAGATTACCCTACTAATGCTCCGAACTATAGATTATTCGGCACAGTCCAGTGGATTCAGCGTGTCAAGATAGTGCAATTAATCAAGCGGCCAGTAGACAATATAAATAGTATACAGACACGCTATTGTGGTCTGCCCCATAGTCGTGTCTTAGAAAGACCATCAATTACTTTCTGTACGTCTAAATAAAGTATTTTTGTACTACAGATTAGTGGAACAACGCTCTTTGTTTTTTTACCGTAGTAATAACAGGTGCTAAGATACTGCGGTAAAATGTAACGTTTTTCCTGACAGGTCCTGAGGGATACTGACCAGAAGATTCTGGGTACCATAACACTTACTGCGATCGCCAACATGCATCGACAAAGCGCTTACGGCTAAACCGCTCCTTGGGGGAGAGCTATGCCCAGCAGTGGGTCTAAATGTTGACATGGTGGTGGTGGCCTGCTAAGAAAAAAATAAATCATCGTCTGCCAAACTTTTTCTCAACTATGCTGGGGTCGGCTTCCAGCCTAACCGGTTGCAGCTAAATACCAGTATTTTAAAAAGATTGACTGCCTATCTGACCTCCACAACCCAGTTAACACGATATCTCATGGTAAGATTGATTGAAAGATGTTCTAACTTCTGACTACCCATAACGACTGTCAAAGATCTTAAGATCTACGAATGACAGCCGGAACCAACGGCTTCACGTGCTTTCCGAGGCACAAAGGGGTCTCATTAAAATAATAATATTTCAATTGTTTATTCAAGTAACATAACTCATAGTGTTAGTAACAATTCAACTTAGATCTATGTTAGAAAACTAAATTATGTATATACAGATAAATAAATTAACCTAATACAATCATCATCAATTTCAGCCGAAAGACGTCCACTGCTGGACATAGGCCTCCCCCAAGTAATGGGGGGTTTTGCCATAATCGCCACGCTTGGCAGGTGGATTGGCGATCGCAATATGGTTGTTACAAAGGCACAGAGAACGCTGCTGCCCATTCTCTGGTGAGTCCCTTAGTCGCCTCTTACGATACCCACGGGAAGATATGGGATGGTGCTATTCTTTACGTCCGACACCATACGGACATCCAATACAATCACCACAACTTTATTATGCCGCAAGTCCAGCAGACATTTTGCAGCACCGGTTAACGATCGCGCAATCCAGACGGCTGGAAATCATTTTTAAGATGCTGTTGGTGCTGTCGCGCACCCGGTGTACCAGGAATGCGCATCTATTACGCATTTCTGTATAAAAACAATCTACGCGGGCATCCACAATCATCCCTGAAGCACTACAAAAACGCGGCAACCCCATCAGCACCCTAAAGGCGTTATTATACTGGACTCGAAGGGCGCTGTATGCTTTCAGTGTAAAATGAGCCCACAGGCTACATGCATGCAATGAAAAAACTATGAAATGGGCTTAACCATGATGACCGATCATGGTTGAACCCCTGCTGGTTATTATAATGCAAAGTACTAAAACATTCTGTGAAAATCTCGTTCCTCATGTCACTATGTCCATACCTACATTCTACTAACCCATTCTACAGACCTAAGTAAATGTGCTAATCGACCAATATTTAATTAGCTTAAGACAATAATATTAATGAGCAGCTTACAATATCAGTACAACATACAATAGTTGATAATTTTGTCACGATCTGTTAGGGCTTAGTTCAAAGACAATAGTATTATGTGATTAATCCTATTGTTGATTGTCCCAATGGTCTCGTCGTCGCAAGTGAGGGTAAACTGAGTGTGAGGTTCGATTCGCAAGTCTGGCAAAGTAAGTTAAGTTCTATTATTTTGTATATTGACCTGAATCACAGGTTTAAATTAACCTAGGTCAGGTAGGTTCCTACCCAACATTGTAATTTTGACCTATTATAACTTGCACCAGTTATAAAAATGTTTTATTTTTTAGTTAATTTTTGCTTGTGGACTAAATTTACACTTTTCTGTAAACGTAATTCAATGAATAAATTATTATATTATTTAAAAAAAATGAAATTTATCTGTATTATCCTAGAGTTTCAAAGTCTACATTTCATGCACAAAGGTACAAAGGCGGACTTAATGCTTTAGGCATTCTCTACCTGTCAACCAAGGGTGGTGAAGAAACAACATGGCAGGTTTGTGCTTAACAAAAAGAAAGAAGTTAAAAAGATATTAACTCCAAATACCTACATAATTATGTATCTAGTATAATATATATATGAATATATACATACAAGAAAAAAAAACCAGACCAACCATCAGAGAATGGGCAGCAGCGTTCTCTGTGACTTTGTAACATCCATACTGCCATTGCCAACCCACCTGCCAAGCGTGGCAATTGTGGCAAAACCCCCGCTTGGGGAGGCCTATGTCCAGCAGTGGATGTCTTTCGGCTGAAATGATGAATGATGAAGAATAAAAAATGACTGCTTATTTGTATTGAAAATAAATCCGCTATTTCCGCTTAAATATATATACCGACTGGTGACTGTCCTGTAGCCAAATCGTATCTCTTTCTACAATAGTTAATGCCTCGTTGTAATCCATTTTATTTCACGTGACTTATCGTTGAGATGACGTCATTCCCATACATTTGATTAGTTTTACAATATCGTTATCGATTGTCAATTTGGCTATTTGGCTGCCTGCAGATACTGAAAAGTTTCAGTATCGGCAGTTAGGTGTATCAAGTTGGGTTTGCACGATGTCCCGAAGAGGTAAAAATTACTTAAGGGGCTATTAAACGACTTTTGCAGATTTTAAACTGACAATCACGTCAAAATGTGCAATGTAAATGATTTGAAAAAAAATTATGTTAAACTAGAACATTCTCTTAATCATATAAAAAGTGAATATTTTTGATTAATTTCATATTAAATAGTTTAATTAACTCGTGAAGTTGTGTCTGATGCGGACAAAACATTGACAATCACACAAAATCTACCAGGTATAATTAAACGAAACTTACACTATCTTACAGACAATTTTATTATCTATCTTTTAGTATACGCTTTTTTTTTAATTTTGAAAGAATACTACTTTTATTTAATTTTTTCGACTAAATTTTGATTGTTTTGGACGCAGACTGCATCCGTTATGCATCAATTCTGAGTCCAAAAGTAGTATTCTTTCAAAATTAAAAAAGGCGTATACTAAAAGATAGATAATAAAATTGTCTGTAAGATGGTGTAAGTATCGTTTAATAATACCTGGTAGATTTTGTGTGATTGTTAATGTTTTGTCCGCGTCAGACATAATTTCACGTGTTAATTAAACTATATAATATGAATATTATTAAAAATATTCACTCACTAAATGATTAAGAGAATGTTCTAGTTTAACATATATTTTTTTCAAATCATTTACACTGCACATTTTGACGTGATTGTCAGTTTAAAATCTGTAAAAGTCGTTTAATAGCCCCTTAAATGTAGGATTTAAGGTCAGTCAGTCTCTGTAATAATAATTCTTCCGAACGAATTTCGGTCACAGTCAACGATGACCGATCTCAATGGAAACTAGTGGACCTGCGCCATAACACCAATTTAAGTACTTTGTGGTGTGCGTTCCGACTCAACATTTTGGTGACCTTCCTCAAGGAAGAGTTAAGACCGAAAGGTGTGCTGTATCGTATCGACGTTTTCGCGGTCAGCTACGCGACACCTCACAGCGTAACACGACGCCGTCACTTCATGTGCAGTTGTTTCTTTAAGTCTATTGTTTTAAATATGTATTAGTGTATAGTTATTGTTAATATACTTCACAATGAAGGCTAATAATTAAATATAATACCTATATAGAAAGCTTAAAAATAAATATTAACATAATAATATGTACAATAGGGCTCACAGGGCATCAAAAAACTCGTCCGCATCGCTCTCAATGGGACAAGTGCCCAAAAGATTTCAGATTTTCTGCAATTTTTTGCAGATTTTCTGTATGGACAAGATACAGTCACCAAAAGGAATAAGACGAACTGGTGAAGGTCAGATACTGTTGAAGTTTACTTAGAAACCGTAGAATGTTTTCTAATGAAATGAAAATTCAATTAATTAACTGATAGAGAATTATATTCAAATTTATTATTATTTTATTCAAACACATCCATCGTTCCTAAGTAAATTCAAATATATCTGACGACCCTGGTTACTTGTCTCGCTTGGTGATTGTACATGTCAGAAATAAAGTTTTATTACTATTGCTGTAAGATGGTATAAGCAATTCGTTTTACAATATTATTTACATTACCGATTTCAACATTCAAATCCAAAAGCAATTTCAATTCGTTTTATTAACTTACCTACGATCCAAAAAAACTACCTTTTTTTAAATATTTTGCTCAACATGCGTTGCATTGTGCTCTTTCATATATTTTTTTTGTATTTACAATTAATCGAATTAGTACCCACTACAGAACCTTTAAGTGAAAGGCGGATTACGGGTGGAAAAGACGCTGATGATGATAAATACCCATTTATCGTGAGACTGCAATTAAGAATTAATGTTACTGGTATCTTAAAAGAGGTCCATTACATAAATCACCATGTGTGTACGGGTGCTGCTTTAACTTATTCTTGGACACTAACAGCTTGTCATTGTCTTGATAATTTAGACGTCAAAAAAGGAACAGGAATGGAACCTTATGTAAGATACATACCTTGGAATAACGAAAGTATTAGCAAAGTGTTACGAATGATTGCACATAATAGTTACCTTGATGGCGATACGAAAAATGACATAGGTTTAATTAAAAATAAACCAATCAATTTGAAGCAGTACGCACACGTAAGCGCGTTAGATTACGGAAGTATTGTTGGTCAAGAAGTCATTTTGACTGGCTATGGAGTAACAAATTCTTCCTTAAGACCAGTTACAGGTAATGCTACATTGCGGGAGAAACCTTTACAAGTACTAGATAGCGTAATAGTGCAGTGTGAAAACTATGATAACTATTATATGAATCGAAATACAAGAGGAGCGTTGTGTGTGGCAAGACGATGTGATAAGGTGGCTGGAATATGTCCTGGGGACTCCGGTGGACCGTTGCTTCATTCCTCTGGCGTAATTGGCGTCAATGCTATGACTACCTGGGCATCTACACAATTCTGCGACTTAAAACCATACTCACCATTTTATGCGGCTGCCTATGTTACACCAACTAGCCCGCACATCGACTGGATCAGTGATACTATTAATAATGGACCTCTTAACATGAAGTATTCACCAGAGCATTTAGTGAGAGATTTTGATGACACAGTAGGTGTCTTTTTTAAGATGATCAGTGAAATAGCGGGCACTTTGGTTAAGGAAGATCTTGCCGCAAAATCTAAATCTTAGGCGACTTTCATCACGTACACGGTTTTCACCAGAACAAGTTACGCGGTTTTACCAGAGTTGGTTCCGCGGTTCAGAACAATATCTGACGAGACGTTCTTTTTTGGAATTATGAGTTTGAATTGTGTTTATAGAGGGCTACACCAAACATTTGATGGCAAGTTCTAACAATGCCGCACGCAGGTTAAATGCACGTTGAGCATTTATCATCTCATCTTAGTCTTATCATCCATTGTTACGAACATGGAATGGCAATTAGTAAACCTACTGAAAATGTTTATTTGTTTTATTATCCTTTTTCTTTTATTATATTTTTAAAGCGTTCCCCCACATTTGGAATAATCACCTGGTGACACAAACAAGTAGATCCGGCACAACTACCTGTAAGTCATCATTATAATAACTAGTTTTTATGATAAAAATAATTTTTTATATGATTGACTTTTTTAGGGCAAAAAATATCGAATTAATGATAATTGCCACTATAATGCGTTACATTTATCGTAGACATGAACAATAATTTTCTGGACAACTCTAAATTGAATTTTTTATGTGAATTGTTAAAAAGGCAATAAAATAATAAAACAACTTATTTTAAATATTTACACTTCATGCGTTTTATTGACTTCTACATTATATTACTTTGTACGTAACATGTTCGATTATTCAAACGTTCTTGCACCAAGCGTTCAAAAATAAGAATCAATATTAAAACTAACACCAATGCAGGCAGAACCTTCAGGCATACTGAGACAAGGAAAAAATATGATTTTGGAGTAATCACTTCAATAAGACATTTGTACTCTTATTTGAGAGCAGATTTAGCTAACTCTAGACGCTCACAACCGCACACTGTCTTCACTTAAAAGATCTATCAGTCTTCTGGGGAAAGAGAGGGAGAGAAAAGGGGAGAAATACACCAGCAAGGAGGAGAGAAGGTGACAGGTTATTGCACATCTCGTTGATAAATTCAGTCTCTAAATTACAAAGGCTTAATTAGTAGTAGGTAACATGATCTCTCTAAAGGAGAACGTTCATGCAGCCGCAATGGATTGTGTTACTTTGCGATGACCTCGCTGAAGTGACTGGCTGGTTATGAAATAACTAATTTATCCAAAGGATCTGCAGGTAGGCCATTTATTAAGTAAATTATTATATGTTTGACATAAATGAACATGGTGGTTGAGAACATTGTCATGCTCTATCAAATGCGTCACTGGTGGTGGAACGTGTATTGGATCATTTGGCTCCCTTAAAAATGGTTGAGCTGAATGGTGCTGTCAGTAGAGATTGGTCAGCTCATAACTGCCATGGATTTTATCTTGCTTCTTTTTTATGTTTTGTATTGCTAGATTACCTTCTTAGTTTTCAATATAGAAGCAACAAGAAACATGTAACCACTATTTTATAAGAAACTTAATTTAAAAGAGTGCTCGTGAATTTTCTTGTTCGTTCTTCTCCATAGAGACCTACTTACGTTTTGAAATGAGCATCTAGCTTCAACTTTCTGACTAACTGACCGACTCCTTGACAATTAAAAAGATCCTGTAAATGGTTTAATTGGCACATAACAGACGCTAGAAGTGCTATAGATTTGAAACCAGCATTCTGTTTGTTTAGATGCTGCAGCAAATCATCTGATCTTAATCTTCTGCTACTCCGGCAAAACAACAGCCGCTATAAAAGCTAGCGAGGGATGCCAAGGTTCCCTCCGATCTCGTCCGAAGCTCGGTACCAGTAGGACCAAGCCAAGAAAAGGCCGATGCAGAAGGTTTCATTCGTGTGGAGAAGAAGAAGATGAAGAAGAAGCCTACCCGTCGCAATCAGTGCGGTACCGCGTTGACCGAACCGAACATGTTGCGTCCCGCTATTCCGTCGACGCAGCTGTACGTGTCACGTCTGCACCACTCCACGAAGGTAGAGGACGTTGTGGAGAACATAAAGATGAAGTTCACCATTAGAGTCGAGCGGTTGGAGTCGCGGCACAAAATTAACTTTAAATCTTTTATGGTGCGGGTACCGACTCATCATCTGGAGACCTTCTTGAAGGAAGAATTTTGGCTGTCGGGTGTCGTGTATGTTTTCGCGGAAGATTACCTGACACCATGACTCAACGCAATACGTCGCCGACCCAACGTAGCAAATAGATAATTATAGGTTAATGAATATGTATTAGTTATGTTTTGTTTATTTAATTTGTGTAATTTTATCTATGGGCCTTAGTTGCCTGATAATAGACTTATTATTATTATTAATACTGAAAATGTTTTTTGTCGATTCCATATAGGCCCGATTTTCAGCGAAATTGCGACATCGCTCTGGTGTCGTAGGTTTAGGGGCTAGATGGTCGACTGGGAAGTTAACCTCTTGTATGCCGTAATTACAGTCACAATTAAAAAGCTATTGTGTCTCGCGTAGATCTACGTTCCGGCATACAAGGAGTTAATAGACGCGTTATCGACGATCTCATATTGAAAAATCTCAAACTTTTTTAAAAATCGAAAGAATGTGAAAAATGCTGTCGTTTTTCAGCCCGGTTTCGGGTCAGAAAAAAAAAACATATTTTTAAAACAAAACGAGATAATATATCGAAAAAATCAAAATGCCCCTAGACTGGAATGGACTCCGGCTACATTAAAAAAAATATTGGAAGAGAGTATCGCTGATGGGTTATTCAGAAGTTGTAGTACCTTTGAAAAAGATAATTCAGTTCATTTTATAATTATGTAGATTCATTTCCAAGGCCGTGGCAGACACCGAGATCTCTAGATTTTTTAAAGTATTTTATCGCGCTTTGTTGAGATTTAGCCCCATATAGTTGACGTCGCCGTCAAGATGAAGGGAAGTGGAAATTATATTTTCTCATCCTCCTCCGCTGTTCTTTTCTGATTAATTTCGCTGCGGGATCGAACACAGTTAAATCGTTTCTTTACTTCTCGTGGAGCTGCCTCGGCACTTTCCTGGTAGTCACCACTGTTAATTCTGGTTTTCAGGGTTGGGAATAGTGTGCCAAGATTGTCCCATTAAAAATAGTAGGTATACACAGATCTGCGATTTCAAAAATGTTATTCACATTATAATATACTAGCTTTTGCCTACGACTCCATCCGCGTGGATGTCGGTTACCGTGGATGCAGATGAAGTCGCGGATTAAAAAGTAGCCTATGTCCTTCCCCGGGCGTAAGCTATCTTCATATAAACCGCCTTCAAAAACGACTTAAATCAATTTTGGTAAAATTTATATGGGACCATTCCAGAAGAAACCCCTTTCGAACAAAAAATAATTTACCAAATCTGTCTATTTATGACAGAGTTATGTCCGAACATACATAAAAAAAAACATCCGGATTGATAACCTGCTCCTTTTTGAAGTCGGTTAAAAATTTCATCAAAATCGGTCGTGAAAGCGTAACAGAGTTACTTTCGCATTTATAATATTATTAGTAAAATTAGCAAATTAGTAATTAGTATTAGTATATTAGTATTCGTATATTAGTATTAGTATAATTAGTATATTAGGATAGTATATTAGTATTAGTATGGATGGATTATTATGGTCGGTCAGACTGAGACTAAGAATTGTCATGAAATAAGTACTAATATGTAAATACTTGACGACACGGTTGGCGCAGTGGCTGAGCGATCGACTGCTGCGCCGCGTGTTGCGGGTTCGATTCCCGCCCAGGGTAAACATTTGTGTGATGAGCACTTGTGTTTGCCTTGTGTCTGGGTGTTGTTTATCTATATATGTACCTATGTATTTAAAAAAAAAAAAGTATTTGTGTATGTATATCAGCTGTCTGACACCCATAGTACAGGGTCTCCCTAGTTTGGGGTCAGATGGCCGTGTGTGAAAATGTCCCCACATATAAAAAAAAAAACATATACTTACAACGTAACTAGGCACGTATACGTAACGTCATAAGCTCCCTGAGTACATACTTAGTAACACAGGTAGGTACCTTAACTCCCGACGTCTTGTCTGTATAAATTCCTCCTCCCATATTATTTTATTGCCCACCGGTAAAAACGCTGCAATAAAATTATATTTTATCGATGTCGAAAAAATTACCCAAGATTTCTCATGTTTAATAGATATTATTCTAATGCCAGAAAACAGACGTTAAATGTGAAGTAATAACTGGATGGTTTTGTGTTTTTCCAAAATAACTCTGGATAAGTTTAATCTGTCTTAATATCGTGTTTGTCAAATCGCTAACGCCTAATTAAATTGTAATATATAGCAAACGCACACTGGCGCAAAAGACGGCTCGCATAGTTACAGACGTAGATACTTACCTACATAAAGACAAAATACCCAGTCTTATTATAAAAGAAGGTTTATCAATAAACCATGTTTAAACCATTGAGCCATTTTTTGTATTTCGAACCTTATTCTGACTCTGATAGTTTTTAATATAAAAACAAGCTCGATGGTTTAAACCTGGTTTAAGGATAAACCTTCTTTTGTAATAAGACTGAGTTTGGGTTGATAATAGGTCAATGTCCTTCCAGAAACTAATGCTATTATTTCAACAATTTTGATTGCTTAGGCTATATGTAATATAACACCAAAATTTTGAAGTCTGTTTCTGTTTCAGTGATTTGGCAAAATACATAGAGGTCATACATCTCAGTTACTATATTTCGAATTAGTTAAATCGATCGAACGGTCAAATGTTAAGCTACGCTAGCCGCGGTCGGTCTGTGGATGGGTGACCATCCCTTTCATACTGAGCGGCTGTCTTTTGTAGATTTTGGCAGTCGTTATGGGTAGTCAGAAGCCAGAAAGTCTGACAACCAGTCTTACTAAGGGGTATCGTGTTACTCAATAACTGGGTTGTGGAGGTCCGATAGGCAGTTGCTCCAAGTAACACTGGTATTCAGCTGCATCCGGTTAGACTGGAAGCCGACCCCAATATAGTTGGGAAAAGGCTATCATAATGTTGATGAACAAGTTCGCCTGGCCTTGAGGGTCCCAAGTCCCACTGTGACTTTTTCACTTCATTTATGTACTTTCTAAATTTATCTTGAATTTCACTGACATCGACGAAGAAAAAAATCATGAGGTAACCTGTGGGCTAATTCCCGTAACTAAGGAAGTGCTGTTGCAGTGCAGTTAATTTACGATCAAAACAACGCTTTTCGTATTCTCTACCACTGTCAGACACGCTTGCATCACGCGAGCGCAATAACGGCATTCTACTGTTGCGCGTCTTTGGTGCGTGCTTCGGAACGCAACATGATCGGTATTCTACTATTCGTTTGACGTCTCAAAATGACTGTTAAAAAGCACTAAAATCTGTACTGTAATATTATAATAACGTCATATTCATTGGAATGTAATCGATTTTATTCAATTATTTAGTGAGTAATATTTTTTCTCTCATGTGGCTACACCGTAAGTAAGTTTGGTAGAGTTTTGCTGTCGTGCAGTTGACGCGCAGTTCACGCGCATCTTACGCGCAGTTTAAAGATTACATGAATATTGTTTATCACTCAAACTTGAACTTAACCGCAACTGCACTAAAACTTCATCGGCGCGTCATAAAACTACTTGAATTAGCCTTCAGGTCTTATATAAGTAATATAAATCTGAAATCGCCTTGAGCGCACGTGGTGATCATTGCTCGTGCCTTCTCTGTATGAGAAGAGGCTTTGATTCTATAGTAGAACAGTAATAGGTGTTATTATTATATCCGTATAAAGCAGTATATCAACTACTATCGCCCTTACCCACATTGCCCGCTTGACTGTTGACATGACTCTTGGAGTCATACTATAATTGTTTAACTATTATCATCATTATCAGTCGAAAGACGTCCACTATTGGACATTAACCTCCCCCTTAGAACGCCACAAGTCTTGCAACCTGCCGCTTGCATCCACCGGTTACCCGCGACCTTGACGATGTCGTCGGTTTAACTGGTGAGAGACGATGAACCAACGCTGCGTCTTCCGGTTCGTGGTCGCCACTCGAGAACCTTTCTTCCCCATCGGTTCTGTTTAAATATTGTGTGAGCTATAAATTAGAAAGTAGAACTCCGATTTTGGTACAAGACTTACACTCAATTATTTTCCCATTTTATACGAGTATACGGAAAAAACTTCCGGAAACTTCACTGATATCTTCATTAAGCACATCAATTAGTGACTGTTAAACTCAACACACACACACACATAAAAGCGAACAAAATAATGTGCTTACTTAGGCGTAGGTACCTTCAAACAATTTCATCCTTCCATGCCGGCATGTAATTAATTTACGAGTGAAAGATTTCTTACGATATTAAGGCCTCGGGAACAGCGAGCGAGTGGATAATTGGCTAAGTGCCTTTAATGAGTGTGATTGAATTGATAAAGGCTGCGATAGGGTCTAATATATTTCAAACCAACGACACGGTTGGCGCAGTGGTTGAGCGATCGACTACTGCGCAGCGTGTTGCGGGTTCGATTCCCGCCCAGGGTAAACATTAATTTGTGTGATGAGCACTTGTGTTTGCCTTGTGTCTGGGTGTTGTTTATCTATATATGTATAGTATTAAAAAAAAATATATAGGGTGACTGGTAATTAGTGTACGATACTTAAACACGTGATTGTGTTCATGATAACAAACAACTTTCCCGAAGAAAAAATGTTTTTTGTACTGGTTCACTTTAGGTCGGTATTGTCTTGTTTTCCATAAAATCATTTGTACTATTATTGTTTTCCATAATCGTCCCCCGTCGTATTATTTACTTGCACTATTATCATTTATACTAATAACGTTTGTCATATCAACTTATTAGTCATAACTTTCATTTGCCATAAAATTAGTTGCCATAATAACATATGTTATAATCATTAGTTTCTATAAGTAACACGTTACATAATCGTTATTTGACATAAGCAACATTTAATGAAATTTAGAAACGTTTATTGTTTTGTACAAAAATTAATGTCATTAAGGCCACCCACTAACCAAATGATATATTATAGTAATCAATCTTTAGACAATAAAAAGCTAGTAAAAATCGAAACGGGTAGATTGGGTTAGGTGGTAACCACACAACGCGTGAAGGCCAGTGAGCGTAGCGAGCGTGCCGTGGCAGCGGCCGCCTAGCGCCAGATGTCCTCAATTGCGTAGCAAATAATATTTAGACATTTGTTTTGGCATAAATTAAATTCGCATAATGTTACTAGACATAATGTGCAAATCTATTGTGCCACGCTAAAGTATTGCCTTAAAAAAAAAATAAGTTGTGCTACAAAAGTTAGTGACAGAAACGAATCGCTGCAAAACCGACTCCACGTAGTCTTGTCTGCCCTACACCTAGAGTGTAATCTAAGCCCGCGTAGGCGCGGAGGGGTGAGGCAGCCCGCGAGCCGAGGAGCAGGTGGTTTTAACGTTCGCTACCGTGGCTGAGGCTGGCTGGCGCAGCCGGCCAGCAAGCTGAAGCTTCGGTGGTGAGCGTAAAACACATCTGCGACGATAAGCTCGCGTGGGACCGCCGGAGCCCCGCAGTGCCGGAGCCGTGACAGAAACCATGCCTGCTGCATGTTGCATGCTGCATGCTTGCCGCATGCTTGCTGCATGCTTGCTTGCATGCTGCATGCTTGCCGCATGCTTGCTGCATGCTTGCTTGCATGCTGCATGCTTGCTGCATGCTTGCTTGCATGCTGCATGCTTGCCGCATGCTTGCTGCATGCTTGCTTGCATGCTGCATGCTTGCCGCATGCTTGCTGCATGCTTGCTTGCATACTGCATGCTTGCCTCATGCTTGCTGCATGCTTGCTTGCATTTTGCATGCTTGCTTGCTGCATGCATGGTGTATGCTTGTTTACACGTTTGCGTGGTTACTGCATGCATAGTAAAAATATGTTTTAATATCATTATGCGTAAATAAATTTATGCTTTAGAATGTTAAGCCTAATCATTATTATGATTAGAAAAATTATGCGTAAGCTGTTATACGTAAATAATGTTATTGCGAAAATATAATTAAGAAGAAACAAATGTATGCTAAGTTATATTAGGTCTTAAAATTTTATGCACATGGATAGAGAAGGTTTATTTTTAGGTTTCCTTGTAATTAAAAAATCTGTATCTGTTATCATGATCATAATATCAACATTGCAGGCGATTGTACTTAACAGCATTGTTGTACTAGTATGGGCAATGGTGAATAAATATTATGGAAAACGAAATTATTGAAAATAAAAATTATAGCAAATAAATTTATGGATTAACATTATTATGACACTTGACCGATTATGACCAATGAAATTAGTGAAAATGATTTTATGTCATTTAACGATTATAGCAACTGAAGCATTATTTCTAATGAAATTATGGCAAATAAAAGTATGGCATATAAAATTATGGCATTTTAAATTATGGCAAACATTAGTAAACCCTTTAGGTCACAGGCGTGCGCGCGCGTGAATTTTATACGGCTGTTGTGTTATTGTGATAAAAGTGAACCAGTACAAAAAACATTTTTTCTTCGGGAAAGTTGTTTATTATCATGAACACAATCACGTGTTTAAGTATCGTACACTAATTACTAGTCACCCTATATATTTGTGTATGTATATCAGCTGTCTGACACCCATAGTACAGGGTCTCCCTAGTTTGGGGTCAGATGGCCGTGTGTGAAAATGTCAAAAAAAAAACTAATTTCAATGGAGTCTAGTCAAGTATACAGAAGATATTATAGTATTTGCACATATACTTGTATGCTCCATTTTACCTTGTTCTTATAGCCCAATAGGACGACTGGGGAGAAATTAGGCTTAGGCCCTTGGGACAACGCCTGACGTGCTTTCCGAGGTATCACACCACTTCTGGAGCTAGAACGCCTTTGATCACGTATCGAGGTTTCATGACAGCAGACATGTATAGAGCAGTTGCTATTGATGGAATTTTGATTGATGGTTTGACTGTACTTCCAACAAATAAAACAGCCAAGCCACCGACTTCCGAAACTAAAGTCATTGTGTTCTGTTTTAAAGTTATTTTTCACTTTTTGGTTTTTGAAGGCGATTGTCTTTTTTGTAAAAAAGCTTTTTTTTTTAATTTACGCAGGGTATTTCTATTTAAAGAAAACACACAACAAATATCTTTTCTTGATAAACTTGAATTTAAATTTTTGTATCAGCTTATGTTAGTAATCACAAACTTTTTTGATGTGTGTACAAAGTAGCATGGCCTTAGGCCGCATCACCATTTAAGGGGCTATTAAACGACTTTAACAGATTTTAAACGGACAATCACGTCAAAATGTGCAGTGTAAATGATTTGAAAAAAATAAATGTTAAACTAGAAAATTCTCTTAATCATTTAGTATTTGAACATTTTTTATTATATTCATATTAAATAGTTTAATTAACTCGTGAAGTTGTGTCTGACGCGGACAAAACATTGACAATCACACAAAATCTACCAGGTATAATTAAACAAAACTTACACCATCTTACAGACAATTTTATTATCTAGCTTTTAGTATAGGTACGCCTTTTTTTAAGTTTAAGAATACTACTGTTATTTAATTTTTTCGACTATAAACTTTGAGAGTTTTGGACGCAGAGAATCGTATGCGCTGCGACCAAAACTCTCCAAGTTTAGTCGAAAAAATTAAATAACAGTAGTATTCTTTAACTTAAAAAAAGGCGTATAGTAATAGAATATATAGGAATAGTTCTAGATCAATGGAAGTACCCTATAAGTTTTGATTCCCTTGAGTGTCAAAATGTACGTTTTTTTTGCAACATAAACGAACGTATATTTTTTTCACGTTAACTTACAAGTTTGATTTTACAGCTTAGAGGGACCGTGGACCTAAGTATAGAGTTTTAATTTCAACTCGACACCACTACGCAACAGACAGACAGACAGACGGAAAACAAAGTGATCCTATAAGGGTTCCGTTTTTTTCGTATAAGGTACGGAACCCTAAAAATATATAGGGTAAACAATACTAATGTTGGCCTCATTAGCACTGATTAGTATTTCGCTAATTTATTCTGTTTATAAGAGTATTTTCATTTTTAAGCTGCAGCACAACACAAATAATTAGTAGAACACAATCTCGAATGCTGGTAACAGTTATTTTTGTGTCAAACTAAAACCATCTTTTTTTGGCGCTATTTTAAAAATGTAGTAACACGAGTCTGTTAAAATATAATGAAAAGTGTAATTTTGGTGGCTAGATTTCGAGGCAATAAAGTGGATTTTTAATTACCTGATTTAAATCGTGTTAAACAATATTTTGGCTTTGTGAAATAAACACACCGGCTTTTTTATCGGTGTCAATGAATATACTTTAATTTGCTTGACTACATAATGATTGACACATATGCCACTCACTATAGGTACTTTTTAACTTTAAAGTGTTCCTTATCAAATTAAACAATATAACGATAATATAAACAAGGTTAACTATATTGATCGATCTTAAAGTTAACTATTAGTACTTAGTTTAAATTGATTTTATCCAAAATTGATTCTTAGTACTACCAAGCTCTATACTATTTGGATAGTGCCAATGATTGTTCATTTTTAGATAGAAAATGCCAAAGGTTTCAGAGTAGGAAAAAAATAACGAAAAGATATTCAGAGGCAGATCTGAAAAAGCTTTAGAAGCTAAGTATATAAAATGATATGAGAAAAAAATACTGCTACAACATTCCACGGCACATTACTATTTAACATTCTTAACTGCCGCACTCAGAGACGTCACTTAAAATAATGAAACATAACTTTAATTGATCAACATAACTTGACTTCTCAATCTGTCATATTATTGACTGACAGCGTTCCAATTTATGTTGGTCGATTAAAGTTAATGATTCATCATTATTAAATGACGTCTCTGAGTGCGGCAGTAAGACTGCCAATAGTGCCAATGATTATACTTAATGTAGGTACAGTGTCATTTACTATTAACATTTAATGCGTCATTTTATTTATGCCTGTGTAAACTAGTGCTCGAAAAAACAACTATAAATTTAACCTAAATTGTTTACATAAAAAAAGAGAACCGCCTTAAAAAAAAACTAAAAAGTGATAAATTACTTTAGCACAGAACACACATGACTTTAGTTTCGGAAGTCGGTGGCAATACAAAACAACAAACCGAACAAAGCCACCGACTTCCGAAACTAAAGTCATGTGTGTTCTGTGCTAAATTTATTTATCACTTTTTAGTTTTGAAGGCGCTTCTCTTTTTTTTATAAAAAGTTTTTTTTACTGTCACAAAATTAGAGATCCGTAAGAAAATTTATGCGGACGAAATCGCAGGTAAAGTGCTAGCACGAAACGAAAATTGTAGTAGAATAAATAAATACCTATTTAATAAGCAATCAGGAGTGTCTAGGTTGGTCCATTGTGTATGTAGCCATTCCATCTTCGCTTATTTAATGGCCCCATTCAAGAACTGTGTCACGCAGCTTACATTTCCTTACACCACATTTGCAGTTAATGATGACATAATTTGAGTTAAAACGGTACTTAATCTTGTAGTAATAAAACCTACATTCCAATGGCAATACATTTTCTTAATGTAATAGCATGTTTGTCATACTTAAGAACCAAAATTAGGCATAAAAATGTTTGGGATTCTTTCTGTATAATTTCCCGGTTTGTGGTTGAAATATTGGGTTCAATTATGAAGAAATATGGCGGTTAATATTATAGTTTCTGACCTTTCGCTAAGATTAAAAGTACACACTTAAATGAGTAAAGTATTAATTTATTACTTGGAGAGATTTCAAATGACAAAAACAATATGAAGACTCTTTCAAGCTTAAATGGCTAAACTGAACTTATACTTTTTTTATATATAAAACGTTGCCCGACACTAGGAATTGTGCCTGTGTCGTGGGTACGTTTACAAATATAAACTCACATACACCAACAGCCAGACCCGGGACCCGGGACAGCTATCTGTGGGCTTTACTTAATTCACGTAACTAAAGAATTGCTATTGTAGTTAAGTTTCGATCAAAATAACGCTTTTCGTATTCTCTACCGCTGTCAGACACGCTCGCGTCAAGTTCGCGTCACGCGAGCGCAATAACGGCATTCTACTGTTGCGCGTCTTTGGTGCGTGTTTTGGAACGCAACATGATCGGTATTCTACTATTCGTTTCACGTAAGAAAAAGCACTAAAATCTGCACTGGGGTATTATTTTAATATTTTAATAACGTCGTATACATTGAAATGAAATTCTATTCGATTATTTAGTGAGTAATATTTGTTCTCTCATGTGGCTACACCATAAGCAAGTCTGGTAGAGTTTGGCTATCGTACAGGGCCTCAAGTCTGCTATTACAATAGTGTCAGAATGGTCTATCATTTATTTCATAATTGTTGATTTTGACAAATTTGGTAATCTACTAATATAATGGCGTCATTATGACTTTCCAATGGTCTCAACCATTGACACGGCATTGGAAGAAATTAAGAATGGTAATCTCGTACAAAATGACAACTGACTTAGGCGGTAATCTGCTAAAATTTTGACAGTTCCTTTGATCATTGACCTACCATTAGAACGTCATTGTGCAGTCATTGCTTTTAATACGACCGACCAATGATCGACCATTATGAATTTAGCAGATTACGAACTTTTAGCAAAATGACAATGGGATCGTGTTGAAATGACGAAATTATAAAAATAGCAGACTTGGCCCCCTGTTGACGTGCAGTTCACGCGTAGCTTACTCGCAGTTCAAAGATTACAAGAATACCGTTTATCACTCAAACTTGAACTTAATTGCAACTGCACTACAACTTTATCGGCGCGTCATAAAATTACGTGAATTAGCCTTCTGTAGGCTATACAAATATTTGTTCCGTGCGGGGATCGAACCCGCGACACACAGAACAGCATTCATTCAACCATTGCGCCAACTGTGTCACATATCTGGATACATATTAATCATATAGGGTAATTTTTGCCCCTTTTTTAGTTCTGTAGGATAATTAGGACGTTTGCTTTATTCTGAAATTTACCAAGACGAAGTCGCGAGAAGAATCTAGTTTAGTTGTATCCACACATATTTTTTATAAAAAATACCTGAAAACAAATATTAATACTAGCAATTCTATTGCTAGAATTATTAATATTACTTAAAATACCTGAAGCAAACAAGCCGTAAAGAATTTTCAATCACATATTTGCCTAGGTCATAGCCAAGTTATAACTAGGTTTACAGGTAAACCTAGGTATTTGGATAGCGATGTAGGCTATAAATGTCCAAACAAGTATGTTTTATGCCTACTTTTATGGCTTTTTATTATAATGATGGTATTTTCAGGTACTACAAATGGTTAGTGGGACTGTTATTGTAATATCTATGATTGGTGTAGTAACGTATTTATGAGATAGTTAGCAATTATTAGTTAAGTGGTACACTGATAAACATTATCATGAGATACTAGTCAGAAATAAATTCTGAAAGATTCTCTTTTAACGCCCATACATACTTTTAATGATACATAATATTATGTATATGAGAACTGTCTCGTCTCGTTTGTTTTTTTGTAACACACCGTCTACTGTGTAGGTATGTGTTTTCTGTCCACCATACTATTTAAATACATTTACAGAATCGTATTCGTACAGAATCACGATTACGAATCTCTATGAACGTAGCAAAAAAGAGAATAAACAAGAACTGACATGCGTGTTGCGGGTTCGATTCCCGCCCAGGGTAAACATTGGTGTCATGAGCACTTGTGTTTGCTTTGTGTCTGGGTGTTGTTTATCTATATATGTATGTATTTACAAAAAAAAATGTATTTGTGTATGTATATCAGCTGTCTGACACCCATAGTACAGGGTCTCCCTAGTTTGGGGTCAGATGGCCGTGTGTGAAAATGTCCCCACATATTATATTATATTATTATTATTATATTATTATTATTGTACCGGTTGTATTTAATAAAATCTACTAAGCCAAAAATACATTTCCGATACCGGGAATCGAACCCGAGCCTCCTGGGTGAGAGCCAGGTATCCTAGCCACTAGACCATATCGGATGCTTATAAGCACTGGAAATTGCGCGTCTAATTATGTTTATTCTCTTCAGGTATCAGTGACGTCACGAAAGTACCCACATCTTGATGGTTATTTATTATTAAGTCGATTTTCAGGACTTGGAAGAGAATGCTGAAACGTGTTTTAATTAAATAAAAACCAGTGTTAATTATAACTATTTTTTTAAATATCTTTTCAGGTATAGTACAACACAATTAAGACGGACGGCTATAAAGATATACTCCATTTACAACAAGATTAGACTTAAAAACAAACATTTTTCCAGTCCCTTCAACCGATTTTGACTTCTATTCCGTAGGTTTAACGGTGACATTAGATGCAAAAAAGTGGTTACAATAACAACTGTTTTATAAATAAAAATTTATAAATAAGCAGCCTAAATTATACCTACTTTCTATACTTTAATCTACTTATTTATAAACGCATTTATAAATAAGTAGATTAAAGTATGGATAGTAGGTATGGATTAGTATAGAAGTATGGATATGTACCTACAAATATGTACGGAACCCTCATGTCGAGTGCGACTCGCACTTGTCCGGTTTTTTTTTTATTGAGAATATCAAACTATTTTTCATACTATTTCTTTCACTATCCACTGTCAATTTTTATTGGGTTTGATATTTTCATTGCGTTACATCATACTCACCTATTCAAAAATTAATTTCTGAGGAAACATTATACGAATGATCCAACACATGCGCCACCATCAGCGATACATTCAAGTGAACATGACATACTCCCAACCAATATTCAAGTCAATAAAAGACTTACCTCGTAAATGGTACGTTTAAAGAACACAGTGCTCACTATGCTACGCAAAGTTATAAGATACTATCAGATCTACATATTTTGTAAAGATATATTAGGTAGATGTAGTAGAATTAAAAGTCACCTTGTATTATACTAAAATCCATAATAAAACAACTTTAATATTCTTTATCACGTCTCACATTCTACTATATGAAGCGGCAACGCGCCCCATCTGCGTTCAGGCTAAACTTTAGCTTTAATTAACTTTACAATGATTAATCACCCCGTTAACTATTCAAAATTAACGTCGGTTCAACAAATTGCTTATGTTAGTCTGCAGTATAGACTTAAATACTATTTGCAAAGTTTATCTCTATTTTAGTTTGTCAATGTCTTAAGATAGATTAAGATAGGTTCTGGTGAAATTGTGGTTTCGTTTTGGTTGTTGAAATGGTGACAACCGTTCTATTCTCTTGGATTTGAATAGAGTTGAACCTACGCTTTATGTATTTGTATACATAACCTAACTAACCTAACTATGTATTAACTAGGGTTTATGCGGCTTTTGTTTTGAGAGATAAGATAAGTTATTGTAAACTTTGTGATCGCTATGTATGTATGAACATAACTTATTTGTAATTTCTTAACGTGTAATACTTGGTACATACCTACTGTAATATAGTGGGTTTTTTTATGCAAGATATGTCTTGTTTAAGTATAATTATAAAATTAATGTATTATAATATTGTTAATAAATATTTTAAAAGAGTAAGTAGGTATAGTTTTTTGCCCATTATTCTCCTTTTGGAAGGGGCAACTAGTATCAATATTTCTTTATGATGTTGAAAAAAAGTACCTTTTATTGTTCAAATTGAAATAAATTATTTAACTTTGACTTGTTGAAAGTTATAACTGAGCCAGGTACCAAAAGGCGCCAACCCATATTCTCTAAATAATTCAATTAATTACATCTACATAATATGCCAATTATATACTTTACAGAAATAATAGTTCAACGTACAGAGACCATCACATCAAGCTACCCCAATCTGTCATATTTCTTTGATAGTTTTACAACTTTATTCCAAATAATAAGGTTCATTCATGTTGAATTTGGAAAATTTGTCAGAAAATTTGTTCTGGGTACAATTCTAGAACTTTTAACAACGTTGAAAATACATTCTAATCAAAGTAAAGTAATAATTTCTCTGTCAGTAAATCTTCTATTTTTTAACAACATATTCGGACAAGATTTTGACATTGTTAAGAAAAGATTGCGACTGGATTTCTAACGTTTTTAATGACGAGAAATGATTGGCCTCCAGAGGATTTAAAGGAAAACAAAACCGGACATTGTCCTTCACAGAAAAGATAACAACGAATCATTATCGTAGGAATAACAAAACGCAGCTTATAGCCAGTTCTCGTGAATACCTTTACATCAGTCCATTACAAATCGGATCAACTGTGTGGCTAGGGTCACCATGACATCTTTTGATATTTTGGGACACTTATTGTGATGGTGATTGTGTTTGGGAATTTTGCAAAATAAAATGCAGCAATACTTGAGTTTTCTTTTTAGCGAACCTGTAGGTCTGACGGTCTTAATTAATTAAGCTTACAAATTAATAACTGCAAAAGAAAAGAGATGGAAGAAAAATGGATGGTTTTTTTAAATAAAGATTATGACTAGAAAGATAACGGCTAATATAGAAGTATAGAGGAAAAGTAGGTATATATTGCTCCCTTTCATCTCAGCAAAAGAAAGCTGTATAAATAATGTATATAACATAATTATATGTAACACAGGCTCACCAACTCGTGTATTTGTTTGGTATGATAAAATAAGATCAGAACTAAACATTTCAATATAACTCAATTACTGACCCGTAAAATTAAATATTTACTTTAAAATACTCCTAAAACACAAACTTGTCAACGCAAATATGAAGCATAATTTTATAATCCCACAATAACCGACGTGTTGAATTTGCATTTAAAAATAAATATCACACCGATCCAAATAAACTAGTAGCGGGAACCGGCTTACTCGGCCGGCAACCTGCCAACTCCACTAATTAGCTTGAATTAATTATACGACCTTTTTTCTCTTTAGTGCCAATTGTTGGCTCAATTATACTTTAACCGGCTTTGGTTATTGATTTGAACTTTTTAATAATTGGACAATGAATAATGTAATTTACGAAAGCCAATTCAGAAAATAAAATAAATTATAAGGGAGTTAAAGCTGAGATCAAGGAAAAAGAACTGGCCTAATTGGTTAGTTTACAAACTGTTCATTCTAATAAAAACCGGTCATGTTTGAGTCAGATTCGCACACGAAAGGTTTTGTATTTAATTCATGATTTAACACTACATAAACATATTTTAAAAATATTTTTGTAAAAGGAACACGTTTCTTGTATGAGCTTAAATGTGCAATGAGCAGACACAATAGTAAAACGAAACAAAATGGTTTGGTTTTATCATCATTTCAGCCGAAAGACGTCCACTGCTGGACATAGGCCTCCCCCAAGTGTCGCCACATTGACCGGTCCTGTGCAACTCGCATCCAGCGGATCCCCGCAACCTTTACCAGGTCAATTTTATACTTTATTCTTATTATTATTTGTTAGTGTGCTAACTAACTAACTAGCGGCCAACAGTTAATACACGGCCTGTGAAAATTTCTAGTATCTACTATCTACCTATTACAGTTCAAAACGTAGACTCTGTGATAAACGGACAAACAGCAGCAGATCCTTAAAAACATGGTCCCCTTGGGACTCCTTGGATACGGAATTATAAAAATCACATCATCATATAAACCTCATGTCTGTTACAAAGTCAAAGTAAAACTCAGTCTTATTGTCTTTTATAAATATAGCTCAAATTACCCTAAGCAATAAGTTATCTGTTTAACGATCACCTATGAAAAGATATGAAAGGTGTCTTGTAAGGATTTAAGTAAAACTACGACTCGGCTAGACTAGTCCGATACTAGTAAATGCTAAACTTCACTGGGGGTAGCTATATCTATTTCTGAAAGATTACCTTATCAGGGGTTTAATCTTTTTTGAGGGATAACGTTATCTGGCAGAAAAACTTTTTTGGTGTGTAATATTTAAATAAACTTGGTGTAAAACTTTACGTTCATTTTTTATTTTACCTACAATGATCAAGTCAAAGTCAAAGTCAAATCATTTATTTCAATTAGACCATTAAAAGGCACTTTTGATACTGAAACACTTCCGAAATCTTGACACATAGGTACACACTGTTCAGTACAGAACATAATAATATAACTCAAAATTATCATGCAACATATCATGTGAGAATATCAGTGTTGCATTCTGCATTTTGGTATGACAACTCTAGTTGTCTATGGTTTTTTCTATGTTAAATCTATGAAAATGAAATGCCTCCATTACTTTTTCCTTCGAGTTTCTATTGTGACTCGCTATATTTTTAATGTTGTGGATAATAAATGGTAAAATCCATATTTTACTTCTATTTTGTTTGATTTCCACAACAGTAGTGGTCCTTCGAGCCGGATCTGAACCAGCGACCTATGGATCTACAGTCCACATCATATCACACTTCTTTACTCTCAGTAACACCTACAGCGCAGTGCATCACTTCCGTGTGAATAAATGGTTTTTCTTTCTTTCTTTCTTCTTTCTTTCTTTCATAAAAAATAGTAGTACTACCGTACAGTAGCGACATGCCCCACCTCCCTGCGAAACACTGTTCCTCACCTCTTCTCACGTCGAACGTGCTCTCGAAACTGCTTTTAGTTCTAGCGTCGCGTAGACACGCACACATGCGCACGTATCTGTAAAGTCTATTATTTTGGTAGTAGTATAGGTAATTAAATTGTTTCGTTTGTATGAAGTGTTGAACAGGCTACACTTATTATACACTTTCACTCACATATAAAATATACTCACACACATACTTACACATATACTCATACACAAAATATTACATATGCAAAATATTGATTTAATTTATGTTAATGTTAATTTATGTAGTTTTAGCATATAAATTATACGTCTTGCTTTCATGTATAACATGACTTGCTATGGAAGAGTGAACTATCTAAACACAGGCTCTATCTACCTAAAACGAGAAATCAATCAAACAATTTGACTTAAGCTTGCTTTACAATAAAAACATTTTTAATTTTTGGTGTTTTATGGTCTCTTTTGTTTCCATATAGGTATACACGTTATTATTCAAACTGATCACAAGTTGGTTCATTATCGTTATTACAACGTCAACTAAAAATCAAATCAAATCAAATCTCTTTATCTCTAGATCATAATTATTATAAATATTTGTTCCGTGCGGGTATCGAGCTCTATACGCAGCGCAGCAGCAGTCAACCTCTGAACCACTGCGCCAACTGTGTCGTCAATGGGGATTGATTGCCTAGTCTCCATACTGTCCTAGGCCCACGATTGGACATCAAATATTACTATAAAAATGGAGTGTTCCAAAATCTTAATAGTATTAGACATCTAAAAAATATATTCAAATTGACGCCACTATTTTAGACTCGTAACGTTATAAGAAACAAGATTATCTGTTGACACCTAAAACAATATTCTTTTAGGTGAATAATTGTATGATGTAGGCAATAATAGAATTATTTTATGGTTTGAATATTTACTTGCTGTGCCCACTGCTGTATCATGCTTATTTCTTCGGGTTCCAAGGTATGATTTTGAATCTCGGTCAGATCAAAACCACAACTCACACAATGTTCTTCAGTCATTATGTATAATGTTATTGATCAGTATCTAAAATCGAAAGCAGTCGTGATCCTTGATTCTAGAGTCAAAGTTATTGCCGAACGTGATTACAAAATTATTAAAACAAAGTCAATGTCGTGCGTAAAAGAAAATCTAATAAAATACATCCACATTATTCCACATTGAGTATAAACAACATAGACAACAAACGAAAAGTCAGATTCAATTCAGTGTTGTCACAATAACGAAAAAATAATAACGTCAAATCGATATGTCGGTTACTTTTTCAAATAACCGATAATTTTTTTTTTTATTCTTTTTTACTTTTTTTTATTTTCATCTGTAGTTATACATATTCAATTCAATTATTTTAGTGGGATTTTGATTATAATACCAGTAAAGTCTCGTGGGTATGCCGTTGAGGTCATTGTGTTTGTTTATAAATCGATTCAAATCGATTGATTAATGATATACTCGTACGATATGGTTTTGATGCTGGCAATATTATGCCGGGCGTCAGTATCAAAAAACTTCTTGTTTTTCAAATAGAATTACTTTTTTTAACGAATTGTTGTAAATAGTGGCGCTCATTTGAAAGAAAATAAATACATATTTTTTTATGGCAAAATTAATGCATGAATTGTTTTTTCTCTAGTCTAATTAATGTCCACTGGAGGGCCTGAAATGGGCATTCTCTTTTATGCCACATTCTCTTTAATGTCTTATCAATCTTTATTTCAAATTTCCAAAAAACAACGAAACGAAACGAAATGTTTATTTTTCAACAAAAAACTAGACCAGGAATATCCCCTTTTTCACTAAAATCATGGTCACCCCCACCAAATCGCTGAGTGTGCGTAATAGGTGCCCGATCGAAGCGGATTATCCTGCAAAAGCGTCCATGACTAATGATCAGATTTAATATTGCTTTGAAAGCGTTCCCGGGATAGCCCCGTGTTTCAAACTAGTCGGCACGTTACATTGGTACGGTTAGGAAAAAAATTTATACAATTTATTTTATTTACAAAGAAATTTTGCTCCACACTAGGAATTTCTACAACTTCGTGCATACGTTAAGGCCGGGCCAGACTGTTATAAACAAGCTTCCAACAGGGGTCACCTTGGTGGGAGGTTTGTGGAGCCCATGGTTGGTGTTTGCGTCCACACTGGTTTACAACAAGGCTTCCACCTCAGTGTGTTATCGACTCTTTGTTTACAACGCCGGTATCCACAGGCGGTTTACAACGCGCATCCGTCCACAGAGGTTGTTGAAGGTCAAACGAATTTTTGTTGCAAACAAGTGTTTACACTGTTGTAAACCGCCGGTGGACACTGATATGGAGGGCTTGTTTACAACAGTCTGGGCGGTGTTTTACAAACAGAAACTCATACATCAACAACTGATCCAGACCAGGAACAACTACCTGTAAGCTATACAAAGGATATGGTCAAAAATGGCCTAAGAATCAACACGTATGAAACTTTTTCAATAATTACTATTTTTAATCACAATTCTCAATACAATTATTACAATAGAGCAGACACTCTATTGTAAAATTTTGAAAACATTTTAAAAAGTAAATCTATCAGTCTTGTTCCCCGGTGTCATTATTTTTAGTATCAATTTGACGTTTTGAATAGGCAACGTTAGTTCAGTACTTACAGCGCTTGGTGTAGAAATAAGATTTTTAGTTACATAAAATAAAACGGTTGAAAGCGCTGTGTGAAACGAGCAACATCTACACTGACAGTCGATGCATTGACAGATGACAGTTTAATACATAGGATAGTAACGATCACAGTTATTTTGTCACTTGCATGACATACATTTTTAACAGTTCTCGGAAGTGTCCGTGATTTTAATTTAGTTTCAATCGAATATATGCACCATTTAAAACACAGAAATAAAATTTACGTCCCTATTTAAGCAAACGATGTATGGGCGACGAGCAATGTCCTTTAAAAATATATACGTTTATGGAAAACATATTTTTGGTCCTTACTGCTCTTCTGTTATTTTCTGATTATATTTGTTATACGATTTAACTGTCCGTTGAATCGTTTCTCCAAAACTCATCGAGATTCAATGCCTCGGCTCTTTTCTGGTAGTCGCCACTGTTGATTCTGGCTTAAAGGAGTTGCAGTGTAATACCAGCCTATAATTGTCTTTCTGCAGGGCAAAGGCCTCTTCTCATACAGAGAAGGCACGAGCTTTAAGAGCATAGTGAGGCTGTAAATTTTCATACAAAAAGCGATAACGTTTTGCCCCCCGTAAACTTCGTTCGAATTTCATAATTTTTGGAAATGTTTTTTTTTTTTTATCATCGTTTGACCACTATCTCACCTGATAGGAAGCGATGATGCGGTCTAAGATGGAGCACGCTTGCCTAGAAGTAACCTATTCAATCTTGACTTAAAGACTCCCGGGTTGTAGCTATCAGGAAACACAGACTCAGGCAGGGAATTCCACTCCTTTAGCAGTACGCACAATGAATGTGTTCCTAAAACGTTTTGTGCGTGTGGGTGGGTGTTGTAGATATAATGAAAAACTAGGGCTGTACGTTTTGATTTTTAAGAAATATTGCTTACGATAGAAGTAATTATTATCTAAATATCTACATTTTAAACATAAAAACTTCCTCGAGCATTTTTATTTTTTTAAATTAAATTTTACTGAATTACTTAAAAGGCGAAACGTACAGACATAGATTAAGGTGTACTGGATCTAATGAGACTAAAATTGTCTCATTTCGTGAAGGTTTCGGCGGAGCAAAACGTTAACGCCCAAAACCATATTTCAAAAATTGAATTAGTTTGCAACTCTCTCTATCGCACGATACGGCTCGGAGGACAGGGGCATATTGTATTTGTATTGTTCACCCGGAGGGAGGCAGAGCCAGCTGTATGAATTAGATAGCATTTTTGAAAATACCTACTCTCGCCGCGTATCGGCACCTCACAATCCTCTTAATCACCATGTTTACGCAAGACGGATTGGCGATACCGGACAAATTGACGAAACCGGGCACGAGTCTTAACCACTTGGTAATCGTGACTTTCTTAATTTTAAAAGTCAAAGTCAAATCATTTATTTCAATTAGACCATTAAAAAGGCACTTTTAAACGTCTTAATAAAAAAATATAAAGTTGATTCTAGTTGCCCATTCCAAAAGGTAGTTTCGTATGGAGAAGAATGGGCAAGAAACTCCATACTTACTCTTTTAAAAAAATGTGTACAATATTTTGCATTTACAGTTTACAGTTATATAACTATACGTGAATACGATGGACCTTGCATAAAAACACTATATTGAAGTATGTACAAAGTATTACAAGATAAAGAATGACAGGTAAGTTGTATACATAGATACAAAGTGTTCACATATTAATTATTATTTACAATTATTGTAAAAGTAGACAACCACTCCATACATTTCAACAAACTATGAACCTATGAACCAGTGTGTGACCCAAAGCAAGAATTAAATATAATGTATATACTAAGTATAAATTAAGTAGTTTTAATTAGCAATCCGTTTGATTTTGTCTAGACTGTAGATTGTCCTATGGAGCCCGGACCAGCATGTTTCCAAGCATTCTTATCATGGATATAATCCTCTAAACTGTAATATGCTTGTTTACAGAGTGTACTTTTAATATATGTTTTAAATTTTCTTTCATTTAGTTGCAATATATCACTAGGAATTTTGTTATAACACATATCACAGAACCCCATAAAAGATTTATGAACTTTAGACAATCTAAAATATGGTTGAGCTATTTTGTCTTTGTTTCTAGTATTAATATTATGTCTATCACTAACCTTATTAAATAAATATAGGTTTTTTCTTAGGTACATAATATTTTCACAGATAAATTGGCAAGGCACTGTCATTATATTAATATTTTTAAATAGTTCCCTAAGAGAATCGCGGCGACGTAGATTATAAATGGCTCTAACAGCTCTTTTTTGTAAGATAAAAAAGGATTCAATGTCGGCAGCCCGACCCCACATTAAAATACCATACGACATAATGCTGTGAAAGTAGCTAAAGTAGACCATACGCGCAGTTTCTACATCTGTCAACTGTCTTATCTTTCTAACAGCATAAGCCGCGATATATGTTATGATGTAAAATATTGGAATTTCTAAGCAAAATACATGCGTACGAATTCGCCGACTAGTGCTAGTGTAAAAGCTGATGTATAATACATCGTATTACATATCACACACCTTTACATAGATTATTAATATATTTAATAATACATTAAAAGCATTTCCATTATAGTATCATGCCGCTACTCAACATATTACATTCCTTATGTCCTTAGAGAATTTCAAAGTAATTAAGTTTAATATTACAGATAGTAAATGTAATTATAATGCAATTATCTTTGATGATAATTTGATTAAAATTGCAGAGTAATGTAGTCTTAAAGTAATTTAAAAAAATTAAGCCGAGTTAATTTTTAAATTAGTTAAGAAGTCTTTTATCATAACTTTTATTGCAATATGACCTTTTTATGACAGTTTTAACTTTTATACTAGTTTTCGCCGGCGACTTTGCCCGCGATAAATTTCTTAGGGTGTTACCAGACCAATCGATCGATCGTCGATCGACGTAGAATGGATTAGTCGACGTCGATCGATAGTTTCTACCAGACCAATCGATCGATCATCGATCGACGGCATCGATCGATAGTAGAATTCATTAGTCGACGTCAATCGAGCTGCTTGATTATTATTACTGATGGATTGTAGCTGGGGTTAAATCGATCGACGTCGACCGATGCCATCGACCGGCAATCGATCGATTGATTAGTGGAACGGTATCCATCGATCAGCCAAAGCTACCACACCAATCGATCAACGTCGATCGA
This sequence comes from Charanyca ferruginea, assembly GCA_947361185.1. Classification (NCBI taxonomy): domain Eukaryota; kingdom Metazoa; phylum Arthropoda; class Insecta; order Lepidoptera; family Noctuidae; genus Charanyca; species Charanyca ferruginea. The sequence continues at coordinate 22,672,459 of OX376069.1, read as the reverse complement.
TGTCGATTGATGGCAGTGTAGATGTAGTAACACTCTTATTAACTTCTTTAACACTCAGGGATAACGTATCTTCTTATTAGTAAAAGAGTTTTTAGAATCAGACCAGTAGTTTTGGAAATTCATCATCATCATCATGTCAACCTTTAGACGCCCACTGCTGGGCATAGGTCTCGTCCAAGGAGAGACCAATGGTTAGAAATGGAGTGGTGTTATTCGCGGCCGGCACCACACGGCATAGCGTTCCGGAGATTAGCGCCTTAGATAAGATAAGATAGTATTTATTTTGTTAAAACAAACAAACTTCTTTACTTTTTAATATTGGCAAGAGCGTCGCCAGGACTCGCCTGTTGATGGCCTAGGGGGGGGGGGGGGGGGGCAAATTTTAAATACAGGCAAAGGCACATGAAACTTTTGAAATCTCTAGGGGGAGGGGCAACAGTCCCTACCTGCCTTGAAGACGCCCTTGAATATTGGTATACGTTTTGACCTTCAAATCTTCTTCGTAGCTCTTCAATGTGAAAACCATTGACTTTATGGCTTCGTTTAAACCTTAGATTATTAATAGGTCTCCGTGCGCTACGACTACCGCACTACATGTAGGTCGATTTTGTAAAATTTAAACAACAATTCGGATCTCACTTCGGTATTCACTCTCACTTCGCATAAGGTTCAAAATAACCTTGATATATTTGACACTTTGAATCAGGTTCGAGTGCAAAGTGAGTGACGGGGAAATTACCTTACAGAATGCCATGCCATTCAGATTCGAAGTTTAGAATGAAGTCTTACAGAATCACACCCCTGAATACAATAGCTCCGTGAATAAGGCAACTCAATATTGTAGTGTGTATAAAACAAATTGCAAGAAGGCTAGTGTGCGCGAAAAATTGTGGGCTCTGTCCCTCCACCTAACACATTGGTTGCCTGGAGACAGGCTCGTATTAGCGAATTTTCGCTAGGTATTTGTTACCTCATTTGACAAATACGTCGGAGGTATCTAGTCGTAACTCGCGGGAACCTATCAATAATCTCAAGTCTAAACATTCTGTGTCCTTCTAGAAACTATTTCGATTTAGAACGTTAGTCTTATTTTCAACCGACTTCAAAAAAGGAGGAGGTTATCAATTCGTCTGTATTTTTTTTTAATGTTTGTTACCTCAGAACTTTCGACTGGGTGAGCCGATTTTGATGATTCTTCTTTTATTTGAAAGCTGGTGCTTCCCGTGTGGTGCCATTTTATTTAATTTGGTCCAGTTCTGACATTGGCATCCATGAGAAAACCATATAAGTCTTAAATTTGCATTAAGTTTGTGCGCCATTTCTCCGACAAATGTAAAACGATTTTGAAAATTCTTTGTTTTATGAATAAGGTATGCCTCAGGGGTGGTCCTATTTTTTTTTTTTGAAAACTCAACAAAAACTCTAAAATACATAGACAACGTTTTAGTTTCTTCAATCTTTGGTGTAGATAGCTTTCAATCTCTGTTTTAACTGTGTTGCCGTTTCTCAATGGATTTGGATGAGAAGGAGGTACTAAAAAGCGGAAAATAAACAGCTTTTTACAAAAAAGGCAACCGCCTTCAAAAACTAAAAAGGCAAAAATAACTTTAGCACAGAACACACATGAATTTAGTTTCGGAAGTCGGTGGCTTTGTTCTATTTGTTGGTTTATATTGCCACCGACTTCCGAAACAAAATGCATGTGTGTTCTGTGCTAAAGTTATTTTTAGTTTTTGAAGGCGGTTGTCTTTTTTGTAAAAAGCTTTTTTTATATGTCACGCAGAGATTGTCTAGCCTGTCACCGTCACGGGCACCCGTATTGATATATTATACAGAGCGTTGATAAAGAGAAGTACTCTTTTGAAGTTTCCCTGCGACATTCTCCCATAGTACACTATACTCCCCACAGATATAGATCTATGATACTCGATACTCCCGGTTACCAGTAAGGCTCATCAGTAGTGAGCTCTTAAAGTACGTACTGGAGTTTTTGTGTGAAGTGAACGGCTCCTTTTGCTGATAAAATATTTTTTGTTGTGAACCTGTATCTGAGAGAGTGAGTGTAATATTTAATTACGTAATTAATGTGAAAACATTTTGTAGAAAATTATCCGTCAAGCGCTCATGTCTGCAATCTATCTCAATATAGCATAGGTAGTCCTAAGGACTTATTTACCTGCTTCTAAATGTTATGAAGAAAAATCTGTAAGAACGTGACATGTCCGCCATTTTGAGTATCAGTTATCGACTGAAATAAGGTTCTTCGTATAAAACGCGTCAACGCGCGTGCTATTCGGCGGCCATTTTGTATCTTAAGGAGGCAGTTTTTTTTCGTTACATAAATATCTGTGAAATTAGATATTCTGCCGCTTTCTAAACCAGTATCACATTTGAAAATAATTTTAGAAAAGTATGACATAATTTCGGGCGTTAGAAATTTAAAATTGTGGATATACTTAAAAATCATATTTTTAATGGCAATATATTTATTCAGTTCTTTTGTTCATAATCTCTTATTTGGTTCCAAAATATTACTATACTATTATTATTCTTTATTTGGTAGCTTTGCGATTTTGCTGCCAGTACCTAAATAATAAGGTGCATTGAGCAAATTGATTTTCGACTGCACACCAATGTAATCTATGTTTGTTACCATTTACAGATACTCGATATGTTTAGTGCATGTCAATTACTGATTCCAACCAATATGCTGTGGTTAGCAGCTAATCAACGCCACGGTTAAGCAGTAGGCGTTTAACTTTTTGACTCAGAGGAAATTAAACCTTATTTATTTCTACGTTAAAATTGACACAATATTACGCCAAGCAGATATTACTGCAATATACCCACATTATTATTCATTTAACCGGATATTTATGTTCAGAAAATTTTGTGATATAAAATTCCATAACTCGTCCACGGGCCGGAGATCTAACTAAAGATCGCTGAGCCTTTGGGATCACTAAACAAAAAAGGCACTATACTGAAAGAAGCATAATTTAATATAAAAAACTGGCCAAGTGCGAGTAAGACTCGCGAAAAAGGGTTGCGTACCATTACCTATACAACATTAGACATCGAGCAAAAAAAAAGGCAAAAAATCACGTTTGTTGTATTGTTATTATTATATCCTTATTTTTTTATTTTATTCTGTTTTTAGCATTTGTTGGTTATATAGCGGCAACAGATATACATCATCTGTAAAATTTCAACCATCTAGCTATCACGGTACATGAGATACAGCCTGGTGACAGCCAGATAGACAAACAGACGGACACTGGAGTCTTAGTAATAGGGTTCAGTTTTTACCCTTTGAGTACGCAACCTTAAAAATCCCCTCCTACTTGGATAACACTACCCACTTATAAAACAAAAAACCTATTCCACGGCGCGATGAGCATGAAAAATATTACATTACGCTAAAAATAAATACATCTAGAGCTAAACTAAAAATAATGTGCAGCGAATAGATATTTACCGCCGTCCTCCGCTCCAGTCCGGTTTGTTCTGCTTTTATCCAGTTATATCCGCCTCAATCTGGTTGGGGAATTAAAGTATAACATAGGGTACCAGTTGCTTCTCATATTGCGAGTGAGCCTGGATTTAGGATACGGAGTAAATTGTTGGAAGTTGTGTTTGCAATCTAAGTAGGTATAATTATTATTTTTGTTATGTAATGAGCGAATATCAGCTGCTACTGCCACTGACAGTCAAATGAGGTAGCCAATTAATTTATTATTCGAAAAGCTTATAGTGGAATTAATAGGTATATAAAAAAAAAGACTTTTCAAAAAAAATAAAGCGCCTTCAAGAACTAACAGCTGATAAATAACTTTAGCACAGAACACACATTACTTTAGTTTCGGAAGTCGGTGGCAGTGGTTTTACTGTGTTTGTAACTAAAGTAATGTGTGTTCTGTGCTAAAGTTATTTATCACTTTTTAGTTTTTGAAGGCGGTTTTCTTTGTTTGAAAAAACTTTTTATTTTCCGCTTTTTGGTATTGCCTCATCCAAATGCATTAAGAAAGATTGAAGAAACTAAAACGTCATCTACGTAATTTTTTTGGGATTTTGTTTTTCTCAAAAAAAGCTGAATCAATTTTGATAAAATTTATATGGGACCAATTCGGAATAAACCCCTTTTGTCCGAACATACATAAAAAACAAAAAAAAACCGAATTGATAACCTCCTCCTTTTTGAAATCGGTTAATAGCGTACGATAAGCGTTTAAATTTGCCATTTAAAAACTTTGTCATTTGTGTACAATGTTACTATGTGTTTGTACAGAGGCCAGCACATCAAGCTACTACAATCGATTTTCAACTTTATGGTTAAAGAATAAGGTTCAAGATTGATTGGGAAAATGTGACAGTTTCGGGTAAGTTGACCTGCTGGCGCCTGTACATCGTTAAACTAACAACAGTCATCATCTGACTAGCTTTTTCCCAAATAATTTGGGGTCAGGATCCAGTCAATCCAGATGCAGATGAATGTTTTGTGTTTCACTGTCTTTCTGACCTTCACAAACCAGTAACTGGGTAACACGATAGTCCTTCAAAAGATTGGTTGTCACACTTTCTGGCTTCTGACTACCCATAACGACTGTCAGAAATCGACCGATGGTTTCATGAGCTTATTGAGGGGTTTACGGAGGGGTTTCATTATGAAACAGATGGTCACCCATCCACAGACCGACCGCGGCAAGCGTAGCTTAACCTTTACCAATCGATCTGTATGGCATTTACTTAGCCACGAGCCCATAAAATAAAGAACGGTCAAAAGGAAATATTGGTAGTTATGCAAACTGTAGTCACTCCGCTTCAATCTTTCTTCTTTTTTCTTTTTCCAGCCCTTATCCCATGTTACTTGGGGTCGGCGCAACATGTTATCTTCTTCCATTCCGTCCTGTCCAACGTCATGCTTTCATTGACTCCCTTTTCATTCATATCATTCTTCACACAATCCATCCATCTTTTCTTTGGCCTTCCTCTCCCTCTCCATCCATCCAAACTAATATTCATAGCTCTTTTGGTCACATGAGTTTCGTCTCTTCTCTTCACATGCCCATACCAAGACAAACGATTCCCTTTCAACTTTTCTGTCACTGGCGCCACTTTCAAACTTCCTCTAATGTATTCATTTCTCACCTTATCCATTCTGGTAACTCCACACATCCATCTCAACATTCTCATCTCCGCTACGTGCAATCTTTTTTCATCCATCTTCTTCACGGCCCAACATTCCGATCCATACAGTACGACAGGTCTTATCACGGACTTGTAGATTTTCCCCTTTAACTTGAGGGGCATCCGTGGGTCACAAGTTGTTCCAGTGACCTGTCGCCATTTCATCCATCCTGCGTTGATCCGGTGCGTTACGTCTCGGTCTACATCGCCATCCCCTTGGACCAGCGACCCGAGGTACCGATCGATCCGCTTCAATCTTTATTCTTTATAAATATTGCTTGTTTACAAAAAAAGACAACCGCCTTCAAAATCTAAAAAGAGATAAATAACTTTAGCACAGTACACACATGACTTTAGCATTGGAAGTCGTGATAGTCATGTGTGTACTGTGCCAAAGTTATTTATCTCTTTTAGATTTTGGCGATTGTCATTTTTGTAAAAATGCTTTTTTTAGAATATTACTTTTTAGTATCTTTATCATCCAAATTCATTAAGGACCGGCAATACAGTTAAAACAGAGGTAAGTACTCCAAAGACTGAAGAAACTAAAACGTCGACTATGAAGATTTATTTGTCATTTTTTAGTTTTTTCAAAAAGTGCTGAATCAATTTTGATAAAATTTATATGGGACCGCCCCTGAGGCATACCCTATCCATTAGAAAAATAATTTTTTAAATCGATTCACATTTGTCGGAGAAATCGCGTAACAAACATACAAAAAAAAACATACATTAATTGAGAACCTCCTTTTTTGAAGTCGGTTGAAAATCCGGACAAATACGAGTCGGACTCGCCCACCGAGGGTTCCGCTCAAATTCCGTGATTTGGTCACCCATACGATTATGACCGCGCATACCTAGATTATTGATTACATGCTTTAAATAAAGACTATATTTTTTATCATTTAATTACAAATGTATAGTTTTCACCTGTACTTGTAGGATAAGACGATATTAATTGGCAAATTTCATAATTGTAGGTCAACGGGACATATACGTTTTTCGCGGCACAAACGGCTTTATCTTTTTTTCACGTTAACATCGAAGTTTGATTTTTCACAGCTTCAAAGGACCGTAGACTTGAGTATTTGGTTTTAATTTCAACTCGATACCTCCACGCGTTCCCGAGATAAAGGATCTTGACAGACAGACGGACAGACAGACGGACAAAAAAAAGCTTTTTATAAAAAAGACAACCGCCTTCAAAAACTAAAAAGTGAAAAATAACTTTAGCACAGAACACACATTGACTTTAGTTTCGAAATTCGGTGGCTTTGTTCTGTTTTTTTTGTTTTGTATTGCCACCGACTTCCGAAACTAAAGTCAATGTGTGTTCTGTGCTAAAGTTATTTTTCACTTTTTAGTTTTTGAAGGCGGTTGTCTTTTTTGTAAAAAGCTTTTTATTTTCCGCTTTTTAGTACCTCCTTCTCAACCAAATCTATTAAGAAGAGATTGTAAGTTAACTACTACAAAGATTGATGAAACTAAAACGTCGTCTATGTAAAATTTTTGGGTACTTGTTGATTTTTCAAAAAGTACTGAATCAATTTCGATAAAATTTATATAGGACCACCCCTGAATCATACCCTATCCATAAAATAAAATAATTTTCAAAATCGGTTTACGTTTGCCGGAGAAATCGCGACACAAATCGCGCACATACTTAATGCAAATTTAAGACTTATACGATTTTATCATGGATGCCATTGTAACTGGTCCAAATTAAAATGGGACCACACGGGAAGCACTGGCTTTCAAATGAAATAAAGAATCATCAAAATCGGTTCTCCCAGTCCAAAGAAATCAGGTAACAAATATTAAAAAAAAAAAAAAAAAAAATTGATAACCTCCTCCTTTTTTGAAGTCGGTTGAAAAGTGATCCTATAGGTAAGGGTTTCGTTTTTTTCCTTTTGAGGTACGGAACCTTCAAAATGTTTCTTAGTGAATTTATGTGTGTCGAGCTATAGGTGAGGTACATCCCGCGGATGCTATGGGTTGATAACTCATCTCAAGCTCACCTTTTTTTTGTAAGTTTTTTTTTTTTTGGTTATAGTAAAGAAACTACAGTGAGGTAATTAGGTAGATAACCAACCAACCCGACCATTAATCAATATTTATAAGATAGAACTTCTCTAAAAACACTTGAGCTTAGATAAAACAAGTGCTGGCTATTCGAAACACTGTTTTTTGTTGCTGGGATAGCCCAGGGTTATTGTGTTTTCCGAATGAGTAAATCATTTACTTATATTTTGGGATGGTTGAGCCCACTCCAAGATAGCGCCCAAATTCCCTCCTAAGGTAAGCCTACAACGTTATACCAAATTGGACGAAGATTCATGCCCATCACTAATCTGTTTATTACAATAAGTGAATCTTAAAAGAATTCTTCGAAACTCGTAAACAACTAAACATTTTCCTTTTTCTGGTCCGGTTTTACTCCGGTCTTACCCGCTTATATCCGGTTTGCACAAGTTTTATAAAAAGCTGTATAGTGAAAGGATAAGTCTGTCAAGCAGAGTGCGTCCCCTAATCCGGGCTTAAAGGGACTCTGCAAGTCATCAGTTATCATGGCGACCCTTTTTTGAAATGTTAAATAAGGTTTTATATAAAAATATATAAAGGACCTTTATGCTAATGTATTTTTGGGTTTTTGAATATTAGATAGTAGGCGACATGAATATGCTTCATCATACGGATTACTCGCAGAAAATAGGGCTATTACTTAACTATCATTTGCTTTTAGATCTTACATTCTATTACTAATGCATGGTAGTTAATACGTTTTGAAATTCCGATCATTTTGATATACGACAACCCCATATACGGATAAATTAAAAAGTCGAATTTAAAATATTTTACACAAAATGGCGGCCGTCGCGCAAAAAATATTTTTTTATTTTGATTAATGTTTTATTTGTATTTATAGCGTGAAAATCACGTAAAAGGATATTGTAAGTTATAACCTCACTAGGTATACAGATTTGTAAACATATACATTACAATTACAGACTGTAAGTTTCCAAAATGACAGTAAGTTTGTTTGTATGTTTCTGACGCTTTCACATCTTAAGTACTAAACCAATTTTGTTGAAAATTGCGCAATCTTAGCGTTAACACCCAGAAATGATATAGGGAAATTTTAATTCTCGTCTTTGTCTGCATCTGCTATAACCAACACGCTGACGAGTTAAAATTTTATCAAGACACACTTGAAAAGTACGATAACCTGACCTGCTTAACCTTTTCCCATCGATGTTAAGTCTCACCGGATGCAGCCAATAAATACGATAATTAACCAATAACAATTAAATAATACTAGCTTTAGCCCGTGACTTCGTTCGCATGATTTTTTTTACGAATATACAGGGTGAAATTGAATTCATGAGCAATTTTTTAAGGAGTGACTCTGAGCACGAACCTTAACCACTTTCATTATGGAGCCAACTCAAACAGCGTGAATAAAAAAACAGCTGTTCTATACATTTTGGCCGAGTCCCTGATGCACTTTTGTATGGAACAGAAGATTTTTTTATCGCACTGTGTGAGTTGGCCCCATAATGAAAGTTCTTCAGGTTCGTGGTCTATGTCATTCCTTAAAAATTTGCTCATGAATTCAATTTCACTCTGTATAAGTTAAGTTTAGTATTCAAGGATAACGTAGCTATTTTATCACTATTGATAGGCATACGTTTACCACTATCTCACCTGTTGGGAAGCGATGATGCGGTCTAAGATGGAGCACGCTTGCCTAGAAGTAACCTATTCACTCTTGACTTAGACTCCCAGGTTATAGCCTATCACGAAACACAGACTCTTGCAGGGAATTCCACTCCTTAGCAGTACGCACAATGAATGTGTTCCCAAAACGTTTTGTGCTTGTGGGTGGGATGTCTACCATGTCCAGTGGTGCATCGCCGTACGTCTTGTGATCCGATGATGGAATGGGCTCGGCGGAATTAAATTATGCAATTCCGTCGCACACTCCCCAAAATGCAACCGATAGAAAACCGACAAGCCAGCAACTCGGCGTCGATGCTCAAGACTTTGGAGCTTTGACTCGACGAGCCTATTTGCGAAAAAGGCTTCTTATTTGCGAAAGAATTTACAGAATCAGACCTGTGGTTCCGGAGATTAACCCGAAGAAACACAAACTCAACTTTAATGTATAATAATATGAAGTGAGAGTGAAATGATGCTGCAACATCACATATTTTTCCTCCCTACGAAACCTCTCTAAACTATATACACGGAAAAAAGGTGTAATCTACGTTCGACATACCATAATGAAACAATCAATCGTAAATTCCAAACAAATCCCTATGGACTGCCGCAGATATATTATATCCAAATATTTTCCCCGCCATGTTTTATTGTTTCCCCAACCAATAGATCACTGGAACCGCAGCGGACAACCATTATCTGGAGTTAGCGCCTCGCCTAACTGGCGTTTGTTACGCTGGAATGGATAAATTTGTAGCACTTTTTTTGTTAAGGTTTTTGTTGTTAAGAGCGTGTATTCGATTCGTGACGAGTAATATCGTAATGATGTGAGCAGATCATTAGAAGAAAATTACGGCAATAGAAAGACTAAGTCTTGATTTAGAGAACGACAGTGTAAAATTATAATTTTAATGAGTGTTTTTTAAAGTGAAGACGATCCCTTCATAGCGTTTTACGAAAATAGACGTAAGAGTTAAGTAGCAAAAAAGTTATATAATATTCGAATTATACAACTAACAGATATGTAAGGGCTTTATAACAGTTTTGCAGCAACCGAGCAGTTGTAAAGTAGTATTCAGTTCGAGGCATTAGTTATATATAATTAAAGTTATATTAATGTGTCTGGTAAACGTCATATTGATCATTTTATATGACAATAAAATAACGGTAAGTCGTGTTATAGTTTCAGTCAGAAAGTAGTGATGAGTCGCCATGTTTTGTAATTTTAGAACCATTTATTCAACACTTAAAAAAATAATGGTGATGTAATGATTTTATAACTAACTATTAAAAAACTGACAGATTAGGTCGCATACTTCGACCTTTAAGTAACTTTTAGTTTAAAACGTTAATCTAATATAACTCATATAAGTCATTTGATTATTTAAACGACAATTAGCAACTTTTATATAACTTAGTCGCCATTTTACATTAAATATAATATTAAGGATTCTAAAAATTGGGCTATATTTAAACGAACTGGCGGTTTTAGAAGAATAGTAAAAAATGGAAAAGTAAGAAAATACGAGTACATTTAATCTACAAAAAACTATGCCCAATCAAAAAGCAAGTGTTAAAAATAAAAGTGGTTCCGTACATTTTTCAACGTTTTATGCGATAAATGCTGATTCACTCAGGACAAGTGCTCTACAAATCAATTTTGTTCCGCTCATCTTCTTTTACCAGAAGGCACACTAGATAGCGAATATAAGTTTGGTATAAAAAGCTCCTTTTACAAATTCATTCGTAAGTTGACGTTACGGTACCCAAATCTGGTTTCTTTTTGGTGATGAGAGAAATTATTCAGGTTTCTCTGAAGAAGGCAACCCCAAGGAAATGAGTGACGAAAGTCCTGAAGAACTGGACAAATATGATGGATTCCGGCAAGATTAAAAAAATTTGCAGCCACTTGTAATATTCCTCACGAAACTATAAAAAAACGAATGAAAAAAATAAGGTAATAGAAGATTGCCTCATATTCTCCCTAAAGATCCAAGAACGCTTCTTTAAACTATGCAAATTAGTTAGTGTTACGTATAACAATACTGTATTTTTACACCTCTTCTACTAAATAAAAATCGTAAATATGCACATACATAGGTTTTTATTTGGCATTATTCAAACTTAGTTAGCCATAGTTAACCATCTGTCATCACATACGCGCACACACACACACACACACACTCACACACACACACACACTCACACACACACACTCACACACACTCACACACACATACACACATACACTCACTCACACACACTATTTTAGGATATATCTAAGTTTTTCATTTAATTTGTATTTTTTTTTTTTTTTGTCTCGTATTTTATTTTTGTTTGAGCCTCATCTTGTTAAAATTTTATTTTCTTTCTGTACATCACTTTTACCCTACCTATTAACAACTGTCATAGAAGAGCGGGGCCTCCTAGCACAGGTATATCTTTTACTTAAAAGGAGGTCCCTATGTAAGATTTACTGTAAAAGTTGTACATGTTTTTGCAATAAACCTTTTTATTTTATTTTATTTTTTTTATTTTTTTTTGTCATAAACTTATCAACGTCATAAAATATAACACTATGATGCCCCTGTAATAAAACTGATGTAAGTATATAGGTACTCAACTATGCATACAGGTTTTTCTATTTTCCAACAGTACTCTAATTGCAACCGTCATGGTGGATGCCGTTAATCGTATAAAAAACATGTATAAGACCAATAGTTATATAAATGTCTAATTGCAGTCGCCCAATGTATATTGACAATATGGCGAAATCTTTTGATGACAATTAAAGTATTTAATTTTTGTAAATAATATTTAAACATCAATATTATGAAGGCCCATTAAAATATTAGCAGGAATGATAATACATATTCTCGAAAAAATGTAATTCCCAAGTATATCTTATCTTCCACTACAAAATTCTTTCTTTACATTAAATTAATAAATAGTATTTTTTATTAAAACATTTCACTTAGTTTTTTATATGTTTTATGACAACACAATAAATTGTCACTTGAATTGTCCAGCTTGCACCTCTGACAACCAGCTTATCAAAATATATACGACTATGCGATGATATAGTTATGTAAGAGTATTGCTAGAAACGATCATAAACCTTATTAGTTAAACTCACAACGCCTACAGGATTTTTATTCAACGTTATTGTCGCTGATACGACTGCAAAACCACCCTTACACTATTTAAATGTTATATAATCTGTGCCCAAACCCGCGTTATAATTACGTATAAAAAACTATTATAAAACCATTATCATATGGCTGAAAGTTTAATAAAAATAATGTCATATAAATGGTACACCATTTATATGACATTATTTTGCTACTTGGGTAACTTTCAAGACTATTACAACCGTTACTGTATATCAATATATTATGTTTTACGCATTTTTCCAACAGGATATATATACAGTCTTAGAGTACATTACAGATCTAAAATTACGAAAATATTACTAATAAGTATTAAAAAACAATGTTTAAAAAGTCCAAAATCGGTTCACTTTGTAAATTTTTTTCACCAGTATTTGAATAGATACATAACTGATATATTTATTATATGAAAATAAAGGTTATGCTTAATATTTATACAGAATATTTTTCAGTCCGTTATACGAACTTATTTATTTTAGACAATTATTTTAAAAAGCACTATAACACCTCGCGCTCAATCGTTTGTCAATCAATTTCAATGATTCGTGCACATATGTACTTCCGCGCTCACGCACAAAAACAGACCATTGTATTGTACTAGTGTGCGTCAATGCTGCTACGATGTTTTAGCAATCATATCAGTCGTGATTTTGAGTTGCGCTAAATCGAACACTGAAAATCAGACTTGAATTGGGCATAGTTATGCCAAATCAAGCCTATTGTGAAGAGAAGAGATGAGACGCATGTGACCTAAAGAATTATGAATATTAATGTTGATGGATTAAGAGAAAGACGAAATCCGAAGATAAGATGGATGGATTGTGTGAGGAATGATATGACAGAGAATTTTAGGGAGCCTTGGAAGCACCGACCCCAAGTAACATGGGAAGCCAAGAAGTTGATGATGATGTGCCAAGATGACCTAGCCCAAATTATTTACATCAAACTAATCACTGAAAGTCCTCTGTGCAGAGCCTGCATGGAGGCGGAAGAAACGGTGGTGCTACATGCACCACCGTTTCTTCCGCCTCCTTGAGTGCACTGGCTTCACCCAGATCCGCAGGGAGACCATTGGAACACCAAACTCCCTTGCGGACGCCCTGACAAGACTGGGAAGACTGATCTGCTACTCCAACCAGCCCACCTCCCTCCAGAAGAGGGAGGTGGGCTGGTTGGAGTAATCGGCCGCCATGGCTCCCGTACAATGGTCAGTTTTTAAGGACTAAGTGCGGAAACCAAAACCCCCTAACATAGAACATACATCAAACTAATTTTATATTATACTAGCTGCTGCCCGCGACTTCGTTCCCGGTGTTTACTTGCGAGAGCCATTAGACCTCCTTAATCCGACCCTATCCGTTCCAAATCTGTTTCTAACGGACGTCTATAGTACTAACTATACACTATCTCCCTGCCAAAGGACAATGCCAGAAACTCTATAGAACTTTGCCCCACTCAATAAAAGTCATGTGTAATATGTAGCATCTTATTGTTTATTTATTGCTGATAACTAAACATTAGTCTTAGTGTCTGTAGAACTTGCGGTTTCCGTTTAAATCTAAAAACAATAATGACATTGATTATAGGTTAAATTGTATTTTAGGTAAAATGAGTTTGTATTTTGTGGGTAGGTATTTCGTAATCCGCAAGTTCTAAAGAAAAACAATTTACTATAGAAAGGTTCTTTAATCATTACAATTATTTTCATTAATTTACTTTTCTGTACATGGGTGGGGCAGGATCTGGCATTGTCATTTCATCTTTATACGTCAAGCAGTTTTTGATATTTCGTGAGGAGTGAGTGAGTGACCTTTCACTTTTATATGTTCAGATTAGATTATATAGAAAGATTCTGGTCGTGGAAGTGTGAGCCAATGAGTTGGACCGACGACCTGGTCAGTTATTCAGAGATATGGTCCGACCGCCTTTTGAAGATACTAAGCTAGACATTGTACCCTGCAATTGGTAAAAATATCTAAGTAGATTTCCCCACTCGAGGAGTGTATTTTATTGTAATTCTTACCTACTTCTTCTGATCATTTCATCTATTGGTATCCTCACTTTAAGATGCCTTAAAAGTGAGTTATGAAAGGAACTTTTTAATGTCGCGTAAATGCTACAATTTTATAGGTAAAGCCGACCAAATTATTTAATATACAGGCAAAAATATTTATATCTCATAATAACGAGGAAAAGGTGTCCTACCTAGACACATAGGTAGACAAAAGTTTCCTATAAATATATACAGTAAATACACACACCACAACCACAACAGAAGGTTTATAAAAATATATAGTATAAGTATAAAAAAATAAAATAGTTTCTATTACGTCTCCGATTTTGCATGACATTTAAAAAATATTTTTTTGTTTTAAATTTGATGTTTTTTTTTATAGCATCTATGGATGATGTTGTATTACCGGTTAAAGAGAACGCCTTTCGTTAATTAAACTACTGTTTATAATTCAAAAAAATCTTTTGCTGATAAGAAGCTAAATTTTTCTGAGTACTATATTTTTATTATCAAAATAATCAAGAATCTGTAAGAAAATTCATCCGAACGTAGGCGAGAGTAAAAGCTAGTTTTCAATAAAATTGATGAAATTCTACAAATTACGTGTCACTTAAGTTTTTTTATTAAATCACGATTTTTTTAAGAATCACCTACGCACACAACAAAACTGAACATTGACATTAATCAATTTTAATTTAATATGGCGGTGTGACGTAGATTCTCAGAAAAGTGATTTAAAATAATCGACTGCTCAGTACACTTATCATCAGACCAGTAATCAAAGTCAAAGTCAAATCATTTATTTCAATTAGACCAATATAAGGCACTTTTGAACGTCAAATGAGAAAAAAAAAATGATTTTGATTTTGATTTTTGATGATCTTTTTGCCCTTGTCCCATGTTACTCGGCGCAATAAGTTTTTGTCATCTATTCCTTCCTGTCAACCGTCATGATATCACTGATTCTCTTTTCTTTCACATTCACACAATCCAAATCCATCTTCTCTCTGAACTTGCTCTCCCTCTTCCTTCACTCGGTACCTACACTCACCATCACCTGCCTAGCCTTTTCCCAACTTTATTGCGGTCAGCTTCCAGTCTAACCGGATGCAGCTGAATACCAGTGTTTAACATAGATCGACTGCCTATCGGACTTCAACAACCTAGTTACGATACCCCTTGGTAAGACTGGTTGTCAGACTTTCTGGCTTCTGACTATACCCATAACGACTGCCAAAGATCTATAAATGACAGCGGGTACCATCGGCTTTACGTACTTTCCGAGGCACGGAGGGAACTCGGTAAAAAAGGGATGGTCCCCCATCCACAGACCGACCGCGGTTAGCGTAGCTTAACCTTTGACCGATCGATCTGTACAACTTTAACTTAGCCACGAGCATTGTTAAACACTCACAACATTGTTAAAAAGTAGTTACAAGATACCTGCCTGTATACTAAACAGCTTGTTTGCCTGTACATGTAAGTACCTTCCCTTTTTCGCAGTATCTTCCTGTTGTCGTAACTCCTGTAAGCAAGTCACGTAATTGTCATTGATCTTGAATTTCCTCGGAACATCTTAACGAGACATAGATTGTGTCCCTGAGATTCTGAAGGAAGCTAGGTATTGTATGCAAATGTCAAAGGCGACAAAGTTACTGGGCGGATTTTCTATTTTGGATTATAATGTTACTTACATTGAGTTTAATCTCACAATTTTGTTATAGGTCAATTCGAATTTAAAACGTGTTTCAAATCACTTAAATATCCATTGTTTAGTTTAATATACTCAATATTTTAATGCGTTCCTGAACGTACACTACAAAACACAGTAGATGGAGTAATGAAGTCGCAATTTTGGACCCTGTCGGGTTCAGCATGGAATGTAGGGAGAGAAGAGCATTGAACGTTTCATTATTCACTATTATTTTTCTGGATATTGTTCTACTTCTCTTCTCTGTCGTTTCGCTCTTGGCAGAGCGGTCGTGGTCACGTTGAGGCGTCCACTCCAGTGGTAGAGGTGGAAACAGCTCTCCGCACGATCTCCCGCCATCTCTCCCTGTTATCGGACTGTCTGGCGCATTCAGATACGCGGTTTCCTACTGCGGTTTTCCCTTGATCAGTCCATCGCATTGGTGATCTGCGGCGCGATTTGACTCCTTCCACTTTTCCCTGTGCGACCAACTTCTCTATGGAGTCGTTATCCCGTCTAGAGACACGCCCAAAGTACTGCAGTATGCGCGACTGTACTACGGTCGACAAACGTTGCTTTATGTCGAGCTCCTGGAGTATGGACACGTTGGTGCAGAACTCCGTCCACGATATCCCGAGCATCCGTCTCCAGCACCATATTTCAAGAGCATCTATCTTCCCCTTTTCCAACTCGCGCACTATCCACGTCTCTGACGCATAAAGAAAAATGGGGAACACAAGTGTTCGCACGAGCCTGACTTTGGTAATGTCGCGGTTCCTCCACACTTTCCTTAACTTCTCCATTGCAGTTCTGGTTATGGCCATACGTTCGTTTTACTTTATCTACGCAGCCGCCGTTGTTGGAGATTAAAGCCCAAAGGTATACGTAGGCCTGTGGGCTACTTCACGTAACTAAAGAAGTGCTGTTACAGTGCTGTAGCAGTTAAGTTTCGATCAAAACAACGCTTTTAGTATTCTCTACCGCTGTCAGACACGCTCGCGTGAAGTTCGCGTCAAGCGAACGCAATAACGGCATTCTACTGTTGGGCGTCTTTGGTGCGTGCTTCGGAACGCTACATGATCGGTATTCTACTAATCGTTTGACGTAAGAAAAATCACTAAAATCTGTAGGTACTGGGGTATTATTTTAATATTATAATAACGTCCTATTCATTGAAATTTAATCGATTCTATTCGATTATTTAGTGAGTAATATTTTTTCTCTTTTAAGGCTACACCTTATGTAAGTTTCGTAGAGTTTGGTTGTCATACAGTTGACGTGTAGTTCACGCGTAGCTTTCGCGCAGTTTAAACATTACAAGAATACCGTTTATCACTCAAACTTGAACTTAACTGCAACTGCACTACAACTTCATCGGCGCGTCATAAAATTACGTGAATAAGCCTTCTGAACCACTTCGCAGTTCGCAATCCCTATCACTTCGGGCGAATTGCCATTGACGAGATCCACGATCATAATCTTGGTTTTAGATTGGTTTATCTTCAACCCAAACGTAAGGCTCTACTTACAACACTTAAAGTATCATTATCATTACAATGAACATAAATTTACTTATTTGTACAACTAGGTTCTATCTGGTTGTACGTACATAAGTGTTATAAGTAGTATTAATATGGCATATGGGTAATGCTGGTATATTACTATTAAGTGATAAAAGGATACTCAACCAATACCCAAGCCAAGTGAGAAGTTCCAGCTGTAATTTCTTAATTAAATGCCGTCTCTGAATGAATAAAGGGCTTCTTTTATTATTTTCCCAGAATTACACAGCATAAGATAATGTCCACCATAGACTACAAATCGGAATACTATGCAGAAATTGTTTATACCAAGGCTGTACTTGTATAGCATACAAATGGCGTTTAATACAAATTCTAAGTGGTTTTGTTGTGAAGAAGGAATGTCGAGCTCCTTAATTGGATGTAGTTCTGCCTCACAATCTCTCGATAGTTAAATAGATTAAGCTAATTTAACATACCAAATGTTTATCCATACTCAATATATATGGCCAAAGTAACTATCAGTTACGCATTCACGATGAAACGGCTGAACCGATTTTAATGAAATTTGGTATGAAGATAGTTTGAACCCTGAGCAACTTTGTCTGCATTCACGATAACCGACATTCAGCGGACGGTGTCGCGGGCAGAAGGTAGTATTTGACATAAATGTTATTATATTACTGTCAAGCAAAAATAGTCAATGCACAGAGACCAGCACATCAAGGTACAACATTCTGTCAAATTTCTTTGATAGATTTTCAACTTTATAACAAATGAATAAGGTACGTATTCAATTGGGAAAATTTTACAGTTTGGTATGACTTTAAGTGCTGGCGTCTGTACATCCATAGTTTAGGAATAATTTTAAAATTAATCATCGATCATTAATAATGTCGTGATGGGTCAATAGTTACGATCGATCGTCGATCGACGGCATCGATCGATGGTAGAATGGATTAGTCGACGTGGCTCGAGCTGCTTGTTTATGACACGTGATGGATTGTAGCCGGAGTTCCGGAGACCGGCAATCGATCGTTAGTTGAACGGTATCCGTCAATCAGCCAAAGTTACCACACCAATCGATCAACGTCGATCGATGTCGACCGATGGCATCAATCGATGATCGATCGATTGATGTAGTAACACCCTAAGGCCTCTCATACACGAGTTAGTGGTTTTGCAACGGGGCACGAGTAAGTACCAATGTAACTGTTTCTATTTCATATGTACTTTCTAAGTTTATCTAGATTCTAGAACATCACTGACAGCGGTGAAGGAAAAACTCGTTAGGAAATCTGGTCTTATAATTAACATAGGTTTGAAATCGCCAATCCGACTTGAGAAAGCGTGGTGATTAATGCTCGTATCTTCTCTGTACGAGAAGGGGCCATTGCCCTGCAGTCATCATCATCATCATTTCAGCCGAAAGACGTCCACTGCTGGACATAGGCCTCCCCAAGGTGGGGGGGGATTGCCATAATCGCCACGCTTGGCAGGCGGGTTGGCGATCGCAGTATGGTTGTTACAGGCACAGAGAACGCTGCTGCCCATTCTCTGGTCCCTTAGTCGCCTCTTACGACACCCACGGGTTGATAATTATGGGATGGTGCTATTCTTTACGTCCGACACCACACGGACACCCTGCAGTGGGACATTATTATTCATTATTATTATTAACTAGCTGACCTACCTACCCACCTACCCTACCCTACCCTACCATACACTACCTACTCTACCTACACACCTACCATACCTACCTAAAATGTTCTGTCATACAAACCTTTTCCTGACAATAACGAAAACAAAAAAAAAGAATTATCCAATTTGGTCCAGTCGTTCGGAAGTTATGCGCTTACAAAGCTTTCGCCGATTCATTATTATACTTATGTATGTCAATGTAAAATATTGGTTCGTTTTTCTTCTTCTTCGTATCGCTGGCACGACAGTCTTTTAAATTTGTTTGGCCCAAAATTCAGCCACTTCCACGGCGTCGTCGGTGGCAGCGCATAATTCACCCCGATCGCATGCTTTGGGGCACAAAAACTGCTCTGTCGAGGTAGCCCCATTTTGCGAGATTTGATAGAAGTACACTCATGTAATGTCAAAATAATATTTCCTACACGTGTAGCCCACATTCTTCTTATGCTCATGTTACTTACCCCATGTACCTACCTACTTAAAAGCATCTTCACTTGTGCATTTTTACAAAAAACATTTTTACGATCCTTTTTTACAACCGAAAAAATTCCTCTTATAATCCCAATGTTAAAAAAATATTATTATGATGTGTTGCAAGCTTATGAAAGATTGTAATAACTTAACTAATCTTGACGGAGGGCGAAGCGTCATAAAACATGGGGAATTCTGTGTGCGAACCTAATCATGTGTTTACAGTCGCGACCGCAAAAGTGATGGGGTGGCTGGTAGCTTTTTATGCCTCATTTTTATGTGATTTTTTTGAGAGAATAAATGCAAGCTTGGGCTGTATAAAGTTTTTATGTTGTACGTGTATATTTTTGTAGACCAAAGTAGACTATATTTTTATCTTTAGAAACCAAAACATACAGAGTACAAAGAGACGTACCACATAACTGGTAACTCAACGACTGTCGGGCTAAAAATGTGAAGGTCAACTCCGCTACTAATGCACCTATGCAGTGTATTTGACTAGTGAGTGATTTGAGAGGAACAGCGCGAACGAACTGTCCGTCAATCTAAGCAAAATTGCGAAACAAAAAAAGCTTTTCACAAAAAAGACAACCGCCTTCAAAAACTAAAAAGTGAAAAATAACTTTAGTTTCGAAATTCGGTGGCTTTGTTCTGTTTGTTGTTTTGTATTGCCACAGACTTCCGAAACTAAAGTCAATGTGTGTTCTGTGCTAAAGTTATTTTTCACTTTTTAGTTTTTGAAGGCGGTTCTTTTTTGTAAAAAGTTTTTTATTTTCCGCTATTTAGTACCTCCTTCTCATCCAAATCTATTAAGAAAAGATTGAAAGTTAACTACTCCGAAAATTTAAGAAACTATAACGTCGTCTATGTAAAATTTTTGGGTATTTGTCGATTTTTTCAAAAAGTACTGTATCAATTTCGATCAAATTTATATGGGACCACCCCTGAAGCATACCCTATCCATAAAAAGAAGAATTTTCAAAATCGGGTTACGTTTGCCGGCGAAATCGCGTAACAAATCGCGAACATACATAATGCACATTTAAGACTTATACGGTTTTCTCTCATGGATGCCATCGTCAGAACTGGACCAAATTGAAATGGGACTACACGGGAAGCACCAGCTTTCAAATAAAAACAGAATCATCAAAATCGGTTCACTCAGTCTAAAGTAATCAAGTAACAAACATAAAAAAAAAAAAAAAAATACAGACGAATTGAAAACCTCCTCCTTTTTTAATGTCGGTTAAAAAATGTATAGAAACGACTTTTATTTTTATTAGCTTCTTCTCGCAACTTTGCCTGGGTAGAGTTCAAAGTTAAGGCTAAATTCTAAATTAACCCATGGGTACACAAAACATTTTCCTAGCCTTTTCTCAACTATGTTGGAGTCAGTTTCCAGTCTAACTGGATGCACCTGAATACCAGTATTTTACATAGAGCGACTACTTGTATGACTTCCACAACCCAGTTACTGGGTAACACGATACCCCTTGTTATGACTGGTTGTCAGACTCTCTAGCTGCTGTCTATCCATAACAACTATCAAAGATCTACAAATGACAGCCGGGCCCAACGGTTTTACGTGCTTTCCGAGGCACAGAGGGAACTTGGTATGAAATGTATGGCCACCCATCCACAGACTGACCGCGACAAACGTAGCTTAACCATGATCGATCGATATGAATCCGGCTTTTATTTAGCCACGAGCTCCACCATTTTATTACTTTTTTACACACATTATATTAATAAGTTCAAAGTGACAACAAACACAACTCACACATACACACTCGCACATTTACACGCACACATAGCACACATACACACTCGCACATTTACACGCACACATACACACACATGATACACATCCGTGTTTCCCATCGTTATTTTATTGACCAAAGTCTCGTCATTGCTCTTCAACCATAAAATTTAAGGGAATAAGACCCGAGTTCACCAACTACAACATAACCATTGATTACGTAACCGTTCGGTTAGCATTTAACAGTTGTTTAAACAAACCGCGACTTTTTCGAGTTCACCATTTATTTCAAACCAACAGTTAAATTACCGAACGTTTTTGAATGGTTGAGTCGAAAATGACCGAATAATCGAATGGTTTGACATTATTTTGTGAATGGTGAATGTCAACGTCAGTCAATTCTCATTGGCAAACTTTGTGGTCAAACAAACTCAGTGTTAGGTTATTTAGTGCTACCGTTTTTAATGAATTTGAATGATAAGAAGTACTAAAAAGCAAAAAATAAAAATAACTTTAGCATAGAACACATAATGACTTTATTTTCGGGAACTGGTGGCAATACGAAACAACTACCATTCCACATGCAGCCAACTTCCGAAACAAAGTCATACGTGTTCTGTTCTATAGTTACTTAATATATTTTGAAGGCTTTCTTCTAAAAACTTTTTAATAGTAAACGGTTTGTATGTTTATTCTAATCACTTTTCTATATAACGGTAATGTGTCTTGTACTAAAAATAAACGCCAGGACAAAAGCACTAATACCAAATAACTCAATGTAAGCCAGATGGCACGAGGCAACACATCCACCCGCACCTGATTGGCTAACGCTTGGCGTCTGTGGTCCTCTACAGTAATGCACAATGCAAAATTTCACATCAGGAAGCATAAACCAATGGTTAAACTGAGTTAGCTACTTTGTTTAAGTTAATCATTCGATTACAGTACTTAATCAATGGTTAGTGCGTGGTGAACAGCAAAATATTGTAAAACAGCCGTTTATAGTTTAAACACCTGTTTAAAAATTAACCATCTGTTGGTGAACACGGGTCTAAGTATACAAACAGTCCTCAGAAATATTACAAGAAAAAAATAGCGTTTACGACAAAAATACGACTACACTGGCCGGAAAGAAATTCTGATTAAGTCATTAAATCACGTTCAAGCGACAAACAAAACCACTATTAGTTTGAATATGACATTAATTTTATGGGAAACCGTGCAATTATTCTGGCAACTAAAAGTGTAGTTATACTCTACCTGGGATACTATAAAACCGGGTCACATAGCGTAATAAAACAGAATTCTCATTTGTGGTCGCATATAATTTCCACAAATTATAATTATGTAGGTATAAGGAAAAGAAAAGAGGACTTTATTTGTTCCCGGTCGCTGCCGTAAATAGTTTGACTGTTGACGTTAAATGAATAGGTAGGTACAGTACGGTCAACGTAACTTGGCGCGTCTGAAGTTAGCCGATTAGCTGCGCAGTAGACAATTTCGTTCCTAAAAGTTCCATTGCGCAGCCAAACAGCTAACTTCAGACGCGCCAAGTTACGTTGACCGTATTGTACTTAAGTAAGGACATCACATAAAACTTGTTATTCTCTCATCTTAAACACCCGGAACTTTATTCCGGGTATAAGTAACCTCGGTTTTTCGAACGTAAAATTCATCATCTGCCTAGTCTTTTTTCTAATATGTTGGGGTCAGCTTCCAGGCTAAGCGGATGCAGCTGAACACCAGTGTTTTACATGGAGCTACTACCCGTTTGAACTCCATAACCCAGGTACTGTGTAACACAATACCTCTTGGTATAAGCCGGTGCAATAGAGAAAGGAATCTAAAATGGCGGCATGTACTTGCGTTGACAGATAGTACAGTCAGCATATAAAATTTCAAGTTAAAGTTTTGTTTCAAATTAAAGATAATGTAAACAAGACTGGGTCACATTAATTTCAAACTTGCTTCTGCCAACGGCAAACATCAAATATTCAGGTTTGCTTACATTTTCATTCTACTAATTAGCGATTATCTCATAAACACTTGGACCGATTTACATAATTTATACGAATAAAATGGTTGTAGACCTATACCTTTCATTTGACACCAAAATCGTTAAGATATCTCAACAAACAAAAAAACACATTTTCAAGTTCCATAACTATTTTATTTTTCTCGGTTGTTTCGTCTGACGGTACGCGCGAGAGTGAGTATAGACGGCACTAGCACAGTAAAGATATCTATACAGTATTCTATCTTCATACAAACGGTCGGAACGCGAGTTATACCTAGACGCGCCGACTTAGTAGGGAAATTAGTATACCGACAGTCTCGGATGCGCCGCAGTGGCGAATGGACGGTGTGATGATTTTGTAAGCAGTAAGCGTGCGATTTGTGACTAATATTCTAACAAAATAAGTATAAGTACTTAAGTGCTTCTTTAATATGGCAAATAGAAATTGTAAAATATATTGTGCTGTTTTTGGTTGCTTCAATTCGTCAGCAACGCACCCAGAGATAGCATTTTTTTAATTACCTAGAAACTACGAAAGGTAAGCTACTAGTACATACGTAATTTGTTTTTTTTTAATGTAAGTATTTCGCTTTTTTTTCTGCCGAGTAAGGATTCATAAATAAATAAGTGGATGGGGTGAAAAAAGCGACCTACCTACATTCGCGTTAAAAAGAACTGATAAGTAGGTAGTTTCTTAGACTAGGCTATCTACCTACTTATGTACCTAGCTACATAAATATGTTGTGGAATTAATCGAAATACCTATCATTAAATAATGATTATGAGAGTAAATGATAGGTATGGACGCCAGCACATCAGGCCATTCCAAATTGTCAAATTTCCCCAATTGAATATGAACCTTATGCTTTTGTAATAAAATTAAAAATCTATCAAGGAAATTGGACAGATTGTTGTAGCTTGTGCTGGACTCTATACCTACCTACTTAGTAAGATTTACATTATTGTTTATTTTTGAAGATTTTGTAGTAGGTAGTTAGAGGCTTTGATTGCTAAACTTAGGTACCGCACACGCGATGAGATTGTTGATATTAAGTAACGTCTGGCAGCAGTTCGACATCGGATGGGTGACCAAAAAATGGTAAAAAGTGGTAATGGAGACCTTAATAAGCTGAGATGACAAAAGAATATTACAATTATTTCAAGGTGTTGAAGTTTGTAAGGATTGCAGTTTGTTTTTTTTTTTACCTAGAATAAAGGGAAATCATTTTTTTTTCAGACGCCTTTATTTTCGTACGTCTCAGGCGAGGCGCAAATATTTTTCAGTCTCAAATTTACAATGGTGGTTTTTTTTTATTAAATCTAATCAAAAACATAAAATGTATTTTTATTGAACGCTTCCTATTTCATTTACGGATTATTTTTTTATATTAAATAAAAAATATAATATTTACATTCACAAAACTAGAAAGAAAATAAAACACTTTTCACATTTGTAATCACAAAACTAGAAAGATAATAAAACACAAACTAGGAAGAAATTCAAAAACTGTACGCGTGTCAACCCTATCGCATGTTGAGGTACTGCGCGCGTGTAGGTAATTATTTCAAGGACAGGGCCGAGTTACAATACTGTATAGATATCTTTACTGTGGCACTAGTGTGAGAGCGACAGAACATGATAAGCGCCGCTATTTAAGATTCCTTTCTTTAATGAACCAGGTTATAAGACTTATTGCCAGACTTTCTAACTTCTGACTACCCATAAATGAATAGATTTTTGTTTCGCATGAATCTTTTACTGCTACTTTCAATGTCGTTAAATAATGTTGTCTTCTTTTGAATTTGTGCATGTCATTCTAGCGCTGCTCACAATTTTATTATTATTCTGTTTAAATATTTCTCATTAAGCGAAAATTGTAGTAAATTTATTTTGAGTAAATAAAGATAGTAACCACAAAGATCTACAAATGACAGTGGGGACCAACGGTTTTAAGTGTTTTCCGAGGCACGGAGGGGTCTCGATATTAAATGGATGGTCACCCCACAGACCGATTGGCAGTGTAAAACCCTGTGTCGATTGTCAATAATATCGGGTTTTCCTGTCACAAAATATCTGTGGGCAAGTCAAAGTCAAAGCATTTCTTCCAAATAAACCATTTACATGTACTTTTAAACTGTCTAGGAGTCGGTCAGTCAAAAAGTTGAATCTATTTTCCCGTTCCAAAACGTCTCTCTATGGAGAAGAACGAGTATAACTAACTAGTAAACTAAAAACTATATAAACAAGTATATTTTTTAATAATAATAAATTATGTCGTGTGGTGTTAGAATTAGAACTGAAAACAGTAAAAGGCCTCTGCAATCAATCACATTTTTCCTTCTACGAAGGCATAGGTATACCCTTAGTTTACCATCAAAACCAAAAGTCATGTTATACAGATATTTCCAGAAATATCACTCCGACCTTTGTTACCTTAAAATTCTATTAACAAGTTACCTGCCAGTTACCAGGCTAACAAAAGGAAACATATTAAAATAGGTATACAAAGACATTCAGTATACACGTTTCTAAAGTCAATACAACGGTTAATTGAATTCACTGACGGACGTAAATTGTGTTTTATAAGTCAAACAGAATTTTGTGTCGCGTACCAAAATGTTATAACGTAAATTCAATGCAAAATCTAAAATCTGATTTCTAACGCTTTATAGTTTTTAGGGTTCAGTGACGGGTTTGGTTGAACGGTACGCTTGTGAAATTTTGTTGATGTTTACGTGGGCAACACAGGCGCTCTGAAAATTTCAATTCTAGTTTGATTGAGGCAGTAAACTTCAAAGATTTGACCTTAATTTGGGAGTCGTTGGTGTTTTTTTAAGTTTTTTATATTTTATAACTTGTGTATACAAGAACAAGTTATAAATTGCCTCGCACTTTTAAAGCTGATCCGTTTCAAGATAATCATATATTAAATAACAATAATAATAATGTTTATTTAATGAATCTTAGGCATAAATTACAAAATATTTTAACAGGCTAATTTAGATCAAATTAATTGGTGCAGTCATCTGTAGCCGAACTAGGCAGAGCCTGTATTTCGGCTATCAGCGCCACACCCCTCGAATATTATACATATTTAATAGCCATAAGCATAATTTCATTAGAATTATGTAATAACCAATTGAACAATTTTGAATTTATGTACTTTTTATTAGAGAAAGAAAAAAGTATATAAAATAAAGTTTGTGTGGTGTTTGCTTGCTTGTCGTCTTATTTGTGTGGGATGGGAATGTACGTGTCTGATGTGTAAGAGGGTGTGTGTGATGTTGTCTAGTGTTCTGCTGTGTGTTGTGGTGTGAGTGAGCGTGCGCGTTTGTGTGTATGTTATGAGAAATGTATGTTTCATTGTATTATATCAGTTGTTTATATCAGTCTGTTCATAATAATAATACCTAATTGCTTGGACACTGTTCCCGATACCGGTCTATTTTTTGTTTTTATGAAAAGGAATAATGTAAATAGATATTTTTTATAATTTAAAATTAAAATATAATTGAAAAAAAAAATAAGTTTAAAAACTAAAACCCGACTACAACAAAAAGTGATCTAAAAAGTACGAAACAAGAAAATATTTCACACAGAAATCAAGACATAGGTACAAAATGGTCAAGGTAAGCCGTGGTTGCATGCCTGTATCCCATATGAGTGCGATGAACATGAATTATAATGGCATGCAACCACGGCTTACCTTGACCATTTTGTACCTATGTCTTGATTTCTGTGTGAAATATTTTCTTGTTTCGTACTTTTTGTACGTTGCCGTAGTCGGGTAAAAATAGATAAATTCTGCCACTGCAGGGGAAAAGGCCTCTTTTGATACAGATAATTTATTATATACGAATATACAGTCATAAACACACTACGGAACGCTAATCGCTCTGCATCGAGCTTGACCGTCGTTTCTTTATTTCGACTATGCTGTGATGAAAAAAATTCAATCGTGTATAATCTACATAGATAGAATCGTGTTTTGATTGATTTTGGTTTCGATAAACTTGTGACACAGAAATTATTTGTTTTTGAATACTATGTGTATTCAAAAAGGAATAAAATATTGTTAGTCATCTTTTGCCTAACATTTTTCCAATTATGTTATCGTCGGCTTCCAGTCTTACCGGATGCAGCTGAACACGAGCGTTTTACATGGAGCGTCTAAGATCTGTATGACCCCCACACCATCCATAATCCAAAAAATTATAGTATGTATAGAGTTACTTTGCCCACTCTTCTCCATAACCCAACCTACCTTTTGGAAAGGACAACTAGATTAAATTTTCCATATTTAATATATGACGTTCAAAAATGCCTTTAAATGGTCTAATTGAAATAATATTTGACTTTATTATAATCCAGTTATTAGCTAACACGATATCCCTTGGTAAGATTGGTTGTCAGACTTTCTGGCTTCTACTACCCATAACGGATTTACGTGCTTTTTGAGGTAAGGAGGGATCTCGAAATGGATGATGGTCACCCATCCACGGACTGGTTGCGGCAAACGTAGCTTAACTATAAGCGATAGATGTGTACTGCTTTTAAAAAGCCAAGAGCCCGTAAAAACTAGAGTCCTAAAGCGTAATTAGGAACGCATTCAGCCATAGCTATTATACATAACCGGCAGACATGGCTTATTCTGCGCAGGTCCTATTTTGACTTTTACGAAAATGCGAAAATACAGTATTATATATTTTCTGTTCTGAGGGCTAATTCACGTAATTTTATGACGCGCCGATGAAGTTGTAGTGCAGTTGCAGTTAAGTTCTAGTTTGAGTGATAAACCGTATTCTTGTAATCTTAAAACTGCGCGTAAGCTGCGCGTGAACTACACGTCAACTGTAAGATAACCAAACTCTACCAAACGTACTTATGGTGTATGAGTATGAGAGAAAAAATATTACTGACTAAATAATCGACTAGAATCGATTACATTTAAATGAATATGACGTTATTATAATATTAAAATAATACCCCAGGATAGATTTTAGTGCTTTTTCTTACGTCAAACGAATAGTAAAATACCGATCATGTTGCGTTCCGAAGCACGCACCAAAGACGCGCAACAGTAAAATACCGTTATTGCACTCGCGTGACGCGAACTTGACGCGAGCTTGTCTGACAGTGGTAGAGAATACGAAATTTTGATTTATGAATTTTGATCGAAACTTAACTGCAACTGCACTGCAACAGCACTTCTTTAGTTACGTGAATTAGCCCACTGATCAAATTGACTGATCGGTGAAGAAAAATATCGTAAGGAAACCTAGGCAGGGGTTTATAATAATTTTAAATCTGAAATCGCGAATCCGCCTAAATCCAAGATATTACTGAAACTTTTCCTCACGCAGATACTAAGCAAGCGTGATGAACAATACTCATGCTTTCTCTTTAAGCGTAGAGGCCTTTTGCCCTGCAGTAAAATACAAACAAAAAAAAACACTCAAACTAAAAAAAAAGGGAGGGGAGGGGGGGATTTGATTTGATTTGAGAAGGATAGTAAAAGACTGGCATTATTATTAAACTAAACTAGGGTAATAGTACCATTTACAAACGCATAACGAGCAGGAAATTCTTCCCATATTAATATTTCTTTTGATCCCAACATTTTGCTTACCAGTAAATAAAATCAGCCCCCAACAAACTTAATATCCATTTATTTCTATAATTTCCGGCGCTATCTGTTCAGGAACACGTAAGCCTGCATGGCTGACTGACTGCCGGCTTAGTGTGACGACTCGGTTGCAAGTAAGCCGTCCGGAAGAGCCCTAATACAGCTGTTACTAAGAAATATTGTATTATGTTCTGTGTGTGGGTTTTTATAGATGGTTTTGTGTGTGTTTTGGGGTAAAAAGGTAATTGTTGTAGGTTGGTGAAGTAAATCTTTAACAGGCCGATCTATTCCGTAAAAGTCTCCCTCGATAATCTGATGTGAAATGAGTCAAAGTGTGGATGAATAGGGACAAAGAGGAAGAAAACTGACAACTGACTCCTGACTTCTCCCTTCATCATCAGTCAGTGATATAAATAGAAATAAAATTCTTCATGCGTACCCCTTCTATGGTACCCAGAAAAATCCACGATCAAGAAAACCGCCTTCAAAAACTAAACAGTGATAAATAACTTTAGCACAGAACACACATTACTTTACTTACGGAAGTCGGTGGCAATACAAAACAACAAACTCAAAGCCACCGCCACCGACTTCCGAAAGTAAAGTAATGTGTGTTCTGTCACTTTTTGGTTTTTGAAGACTGTTTTCTTTTTTTTGAAAAAACTTTTTATTTTTCGCTTTTTAGTGTTGCCTTAACATAGAAGTCCATTAAGAAACGGCGTCACACTTAAAAGAGATTGTAAATCCTCCAAAGATTGAAGATACTGCAACGTCGCCTAATTATTTTTTTTGGGAATTTGTTGATTTTCTCAAAAAGGGTTAGATCAATTTTGGTAAAATTTATATGAGACCATTTTGGAATAAATCCTTTTCGAACAAAAAAAGAATTTTGCAAATCCGTCTATATATGAGAGAGTTATGCCCGAACATACATAAAAAAAAAAATACAAACGTTCGAATTGATAACCTCCTCCTTTTTGAAGTCGGTTAAAAAATGAACTGAACCATCAAACCAGAGCCTTGATTTAAAATTTTATCAGGTATCCTTTCCGTAAGCGAAGCACGGACCACCTTTACGTCTCACGGCGCCTTATGTAAATGTCGGGGCTTCCTAACATTGTGTTTTAACTCCCTCGCCTGTGTTCCACTTCATTTGTTACCGTTTTTGTAAGGATATCACGATGTCTTGTTGGTTTTTCTAGATAGCTGGTGAATTGGATTAGAGATTTAAATGTCTTCGTAATTGAGTCTCTTGTTTTGTGGGGAAATTGTGGCTATTAAAAGGGTTTTTTGTTACATAATTAGGTTTAGATTTGTGAAAATGGTTCGTCACGTAAAAAAATCTCTGATTTAATTTATTTACCCTTCAATACAATACCATTTTTTTGTCGTTCTGGAACCTTCTTCTTTTCATATAAAGATATCTTATATTGAAACCAAAGTTTCAATTTTATTTACGAAAACAGGTTTTTAATTATTATTCTGACTAAACTTTACATATCCTCCCATAACCCCAGTACTGTTGAATGCATCCTTTAGTACATACTAGCTTCTGCCCGCGGCTTCGCCCGCGTGAAAAGAACGATTATCCCAAGGGAACATGGTACCGGGATAAAAAGTATCCTATATGTTAATCCAGGAAATGTTCTATCTATGTACCAATTTTCATGCAAATCTGTTCAACGGTTTGCGCGTGATTGAGTAACAAACATTTATAATATTAAGTACGATTGCTCGTTACCATGAACAGTGATTTAAAAAAAAAATACCTTGTCTTTTTCCAGCTATACTTATTTTCATTCATTATTATATCATCATTATTTTTATATACTATACTTATTTTCATTGCGTACCCACCATACCACTGGCCATATCCATGGTGGATCTAAAACTACACCTAATCTAACACAAATTATTCACCAAAAATAGAGGGGATCTGTAGCTCGGCGGCCGCTGCCGCGGCACCGCTCGCTTCGCTCACTCGCCTTCGCGCTTAAATGGTCACAGTTTCTAACCTAACCCAACCGATTTTCTCAGTGGTATACTTTTAGTCCCATCATACCACCAGGGTATGGCCAGTGGCATGGTGGGTCCGCATACCTTATTTTATGAGCAGTATACAAAGTTACCAGCTTTCTGATGTGTCTTTTTACGAACCCTAGCTAATTAAAAAAAAAAATATTCAATATTTTAATACATTAACCAACACATCGATTCCTCACGGCGACATAAATCATGATTATTCAAACGTAATGCAGAGATCATATCAATCATACCTAATACTGAAGCATAGATATTACTGAAGATATAAATGATCGATCCACAGTGTCTCTGTTTGTGTTCTACTTGCGAGTTTATGAACGAATAGCCGTGAGTCTATGTATCTCTATAGACATGCCATAGCCATGAACTAACAACCACAGCTGTATAAATGTCGCCAAGTACTGTGACCACGCTGACGAGATTTCAATCTATTCTGGATTGAAACACAGTCTTAATATAATATATAATGTCGCAGCAAGCGACAATTTAACGATAAAGAGGATTCAATTTGATTATTGTAGTACCTACAAATAAAATGGTAAACGCCGTGACGTCAGTTATCATTTAATGGCGCCACGTTGACAAAGTCGTATTGGAGAGTGGGGACCATGGCATACTCACACTTTTGTTCGAGACACCAAGCAGGACACTCATCTAGTACGAAACTGTCAGTTTACCTGTTTGAATTGTATTGTACGATCACATTTATTAAAGTAAGGTTAATTTGTACTGCATTGAATATTGTTATTCTACAATGAACCCGATACCATCGAACCTTAATGATGTCGGCGCTACCGCTCAGCCATCGCTGACGCCGACATATACTTCTTGCAATGTATAGCAGAATAGAATATTAAGGACGGCCTGGAAAGTGGTGGCGAGATGACCTAGACTCGTACCACCAGGGCTGGTTTGAGGTGGGGCATGGAGAAAAAGTTCCGGGAAGGACTTTGGGGAGGTCTCTGACTGGACAGAGACCTCTCCAAAGTCCTTCCAGGAATCTTTTGTTACAGGGCAGCGCAAGATAGATAAACATATGATGCTTATGTTTTATTTTATGCTAAACTGCCTGATTGCCCTCGTGGCAAACTGTCGAGTTTATTGTAAAGACATTTATTGTGCGAACTGCCAGACTGTCTTGCCCTTCTCTCTATTCCCCGATACATATAATCTGAGTATCCTCAAGGCACGAGTAAACCGGTTTATTCTAGGCAAACGTGCTTCATCTTAGGCCGCATTATCACTTAAGATTTGGTGAGTTGCGGCCTATAATGATAATAAAAAAAAACTTATATCTCATAATTATACTGACACTTCACTAGGCGTATTGCGTTACTTGGTTAATACACAATATACCCTTTCATTATTAAAATAAAGTCGATTTTGTATTATCCAAATAAGACAAATATTTGCACAAATACGCCAAGTGAAGTGCCAGCATAGATCTTCAACTTTATTTCAAAATAAGAAGGTTCATATTAATTTGGGATTTTTTTACAGTTTGGTATGGTTTGATGCGCTGCGAGTAGGTATGTCAGAATGATAGTGCAAGACATGACACCGACAACTGACCGCAACCTTCACCGCCTCTGTGTACACAACGCATTAAGCGGCGGACTGCATTTGTGTGTAAGGCTACACACAAATGCAGTCCGCCGTGCTTGTTAGCAATATAGCAATAGACTCCCAGTTGTAAACGTCCGTTTGTGCTTATTGACCTAGTTTTATTCTGTCTCCTGCTTGATTTGGAGGGATGTGGAAATAATGTTTTTTTCTTACTCCTCCGCTGTTCTTTTCTGATTTATTTCATTGTAGGATCCAAGGTAGTTGTAACGTTTGTTCGAGATTTGTCAAAATCCATTTATCATCATCATCAGCCAGAAGACGTCCACTGTTGAACAAAAGCCCCCCATAGAATACCACAACGAGCGACAACATGACAACATGCAGCTTGCATCTACCGGACTTCCTTACCTCGCCGCTTTTCTGTTGATCGCCACTGTTGATTCTGGTTTAGAAGAGTTTCAGTAGTTTGGAAATAGTCGGGTGGTCCAGTCTCATAAAAAAAAACCGCCACCGCCTCTGTCTAAACGAGGCATTAGGCTGCATTTCCAGAATAGATGTGCGAGGATGTGTAGCAAGGGATGTGTGTGAAAGTAGCCAATTAAAGCGCTGGCTTAGTACAAGTTATGGTGGTTCATCTGGAAGTCCCTGAACCGTTTAAGGACCCAAGTGGGAAGGTGTAACGCCAATCTCGCAAAATGGGGCTACCTCGACAGAGCAGCAGCAGGGTGCGCATGTGGCGCCGAGTTGCAAACCATGCCGCACCTCATGTCATGTCCTTTGTGCCCCAAAGCATGCGATCGGGGTGAATTATGCGCTGCCACCGACGACGCCGTGGAAGTGGCTGAATTTTGGGCCAAACAAATTTAAAAGACTGTCGTGCCAGCGATACGAAGAAGAAGAAGTACAAGTTATGACAATGAAGCGGTATCATTGGTCATTTTCACACATATTCCTTGTCACGCATCCTTGCACATCTCTGGTGGAAACGCAGCTTTAAGCTCTATCCACACATATCAGGGCTGTGCTCGGAACGGGGACAGTCCGTGGCCGTGCTAAGACCGTGCATCCGGGTCCCGTCAGGGCTACGTCAGGGACTTTTTGTTCACACACGTGAACGTGTGGGACGTGACCACACCGTGGACAGGCCGCGACCTTCCATCTGTACCCCTCAGTCACCATTCCATTGTTATATATAGGGTGACTGGTAATTTGTGTACCATACTTAAACACGTGATTGTGTTCATGATAACAAACAACTTTCCCGAAGAAACAATGTTTTTTGAACTGGTTCACTTTTATCACAATAACACAACAGCCGTATGAAATTCACGCGCGCGCAAGCCTGTGACCTAAAGTGAAACAGTACAAAAAAAAAATTTATATAACATATGTGCGTACGGCTTCTATTAAAGACACGTCATTCATTCTTCTTTTTATATTCGCAACGTGCTTGGAACGGATACGCCACGTGCACGGGTGTATGAACGAGTTCATATAAAATGTTCACTAATATATTTTTTCACGGACACGGACCGTCCCCGTCCCGAGCACGGCCTTGATATGTGTGGATAGAGCTTTGTCTTTGTTTGTGTGAAGTCCCTTGTTAGCAATATAGCAATACACTGACCGCTTCAGCTTGCGAATGTGCATTGTAAACTTGAGTTATGTAACTTGATGATACAGTTCTGTGTCAATAGTACCTACACCATATTATTTCGAACTAGGTTCCGCTAGCGACATTGTTTATGTAGACTTCAGAATTAATAATAATAAAAATAATTATTTATTCAGAAGAGGTCCACTGTGTTATTAACAATATTACTCTTTCTTTATTATATTGATAATATATAATGTGCCTACGTAATTCCGTCCAGCCATTTAAGCGTAAAAGAGTATAACAAATGTCCATTCATCCATTCATCATTCTTCACAAACTTGCTTTTATAATAGTAGTAAGATAGGATAAGAAGTAGGATAGGACAGCACTGGGCTAAATGTAGTCTGTAACCTTTCACCCCAAAACCCCACTCTCCTCATCAATCTAGGGCACTGATCAGACACAAAAATAAAATCGTGGGGCGTAGCGTTACCTGAGGTAATGTGTAAATAGCATTTATAATGAAATAAGCGGTGTTGATTGTAAATAGAAATTTCACGAGCCCCAGAAAAATATTAAAAATTTTATTTGGCAACTACTAAAATACATTTACACGAGAAATCGCAAAATGTCGGCTAAAACGTGACCCCGAATACCTACGTATCACTCACGTCACGACTCGTCGACAAAAAGTGCGACGTCACGAGTGCATTAAAAAAAAGGAAACTTTATTGCACGAACTTTTTACGAAAGAGCACGGATTGTCATATTTTCAAGTTTACCACCTACTTTAATGGTGTTAACAGGCTGACAGGGTCAGAGCATAGATTAAGACCTAGTTTCACCAACCGATGTTTGCTAGTTTAAACGGCCGTTAAAATATTAACCGTACATTAAAAGTAGCGAGTGTTTCACCAAGCGCAAATCCATGTTAAATGTCTTAATCAGACGTTATATTTAGTTCTGCTCCGGTCGTCCGTTAACTTGCTAACCGGCGTTTAGTCAGTTGTCAAGATTGTCAAAATGAAACTTTATTTTCGAAATCAAAATGTTTAGGAAATTTAGAACAATTTACAGAATTTGTAGATGTCCTACACATCAGAAAAATCCCCTTATTTTTTCTACAATAAGACATATTATTCTTACAAAAAACGATACCAAACAAAATTAGAAAATTACTAAAGGTGTGTCCAAACACAGCGTGGCAATCATGAGCGGTAATTAATCGCTTTCAAATTCTGCATCCTCTGTTGATAAAGTAGTCGCACCCATTATTGTCTTTTTTAATAGGCTTTCTTCTGTTCTTTCTTCTACGTAATTTTAGAATAATAGTAGAGCTACACACGCGGCCGCTTTCATTGTGGTTTGAACGCGATAGAAAGAAAGAAAGAAAGAAAAATTGTTTATTTGAAACCTCGTACAGGTAAACCGAAACATAAACAAATGATACCACATAAAAACCTCCTGTCTCAGCACAATGCTACGACATGAAATGTCGCAGCGCTGGTATTCTGACAGGGCCTTGCAGAGATGCCACGGGCGGCCACAGTCACGACTAAAAGGTAAATAAATAAAAGAACAAAATTATAATAATAAATATCTAACAAAAATAAGCAGGATAACCTTCTGTAAAGAATATGTAAACCCGACTTATCTATCAATTATATGTATAAAGTTATTAAATACAATAAATAAATAAAAGTACGCAATAAATAAATAAAAGTGATAATGATAATTTTGCATTATTTAATGTTGCAACTATCTGCCAACGCCAGCGTTACCACAATGTTTGTCTTGTCTATGCCGCTAGCGTTGTGACAGTGACAAACAAAGGGACGCCGACGCCGCCTCAAATTGACAACATTGATGAAAAGTGTTAGTGTATTGTAAAGTAGTAGTTTAAGTTCATGGATAATCATACAATTATGTACCCTAATCTTTTATGTGTGGTGTGAATCAAGACAGGGAATCTGGTCAGTGGGTCGTCTTAGTTTTCAAAGTGAAAAAGAGTTATACCATAAGTTAATGCAGACGATATGAGCGCGGCATGTCTCGGATATGCCGCGTATTATTGCCGCGCAAACATTTCTGGGTTTGTCTTAACACGCATGGTTGATTTGTGTCTTGGGAAAAAACCGCGCGTAGCTACGTTCTTTGCGCGCTGTTTGGACACAACTTTATATTGACATAATAATGTACCGACAAAATGAAATGTTGCAAGAATACACTCATACTTGACTACACAACTGACATTTTTATTTAGTTGTATTATTTAACACGAGTCTGTACGATACGGCTAGATAAAGTGATACATTGTCAATTAACATAGACCTGTGACATTGCGACTTTTTATTATGGTTGCTTTGATTACTGACCGATAAAAGAGTGAAAGACACATGACTCATTCATTTAACGCCAGATTTCCTGATGTCATGTTATTTTTTGTTGGTGGAACATAAATACAATTAACATCGATGTTAATTGTAATGTCTGATTTGCTAATTTCCGATTATGAAAAGTTTCGTGAAATTGGCCCTAAGTATTTAAAAGGCTGGATTTTAATGTACTGGCTGTTTTTCAGGGGATGCAAGGAGTACGTACAACTTCTCTACCTATTAAAACACAAAATCGCTTCCAGCTGCCTGCCCCTCTGTATCTTTTAACTACGCAACAGATTTTAATGCAGTTTTCATTTAACGATCTAAAGTGATTCAAGAAGAAGATTTGTTTATATTTTTGGTTATAATTAAACATTAGTATCTACATTGCACCCATGCCAAGCCATCGCTAGTTTAATATGGGTATAAATATAATTATCACCAAAAAATACTTTAGGATCTAGCTCCCTTACCAAAAAAATATACTAAATTATACCAAATGTACTAAATGGTCACCAAATCTTAGTGTGCAAAATAAACAAAATCTTAGGTTAGAACTGTGACTTAGGCCAGAATCAAATCGCTTTTTACAGTCAAACTCATACATTTCTACAATAATAGTAAATGGTAATACCAAAAATAGTAAACGGTCACCAAAATGGTGTTTTATTTTGGTGACCATTTACTATTTTTGGTTTTATTTTATTTACTGTTATTGGTGATCATTTAGTAGATCTGGAGGTTCGTTAAACATAAGCCGTTTAATATACAATCCTTTCTTATCCTTACATATTATAAAACAAAGTCGTCAAAAAGTGTGTGCGCATAACTTCCGAATGACTGCAACAAATTGGATAATACTTTTTTGTTATGTGCGGTATTGCCAGGATAAGTTTTGTATGAACCACAATTTTTGAAATTCGTAAAAACAATATGTAGCTGGGGCAGGCCCTTAATAATCTTCAAAATGATAAAAAAATAGCTGCTTTTTACCAAAATCCAGTGTTATCTTATAACTATTTAAAGCGCGAAAGTTTGTGAGGATGGATGTTTGTTACTCTTCCCCGTTTAAATGGCTAAACAAAATTAACTGATATGTGAACGTGTGTGTGAGAGAATAGCGTATATTCATAACCGTATCTATATACCATAATTATTGAACTTTTGACCATTTTTGTATTCCCGTAGGATAATCAGGAAGGAAATCGCGTGTACAAGCTAGTAACAATATATAAATGTAAAACTCGTTCTTCAACAATGTTGGGGTCGACTTGCAGTCTAACCTAATCCAGCTGAATACCAGTGTTTTACATGGAGTAACTAACTTTCTGACCACCTTAGGCCCTCATCATCATCATCATCATTTCAGCCGAAAGACGTCCACTGCTGGACATAGGTCTCCCCCGCGTGTCGCCACATTGACCGGTCCCGTGCGAATATAGTATGAATGATATTTGCTTCTGTAAAGTTTTTTTTTATTCTATGACCTGAATTAAAACTTTACAGGACGTTTTTTGTAAAGGTATCGTAATATCAAGTTGGTGTTATTTTTGCTTTACTTTGCTCCACGGTTGGTTTATTTTTCATTATAAGATGATGAAATGTTGTGTTACAATTATACAGCTGTTTAAAATGCAAGAGGGGGCTATAATGGGCAATGCCTGGAGGTAAATTTGATTGCCCTATAATTGAGTTTAGTTGCTATTCCATATGCAATTTGTTTAAACAACTTGAAGTTGGTTACTAAACTTAATAGTTAACTAGCTTCTGCCCGAGACTTCGTCCACATGAAAGCAAAGGAAGTATACCATTAATCATTACCTCATTACACTCAGAAATAGAAACCATTTGAAGGCACTTTTAAATTGCCAAAGAGTCGGTTTGTTAGTCAGAAAGTTAAAGCTGGTTGCTCGTTCCGTAACGTCGGTACCTAGATCTTTAAAGAGAACAACGAACAAGAAACTCCACAGACACTCTTTTGAATAAAGTTTTTACAAAACATTGGTTACATTATTCTTGTTATTTCCATACTATATGTGTCGTATCCGGTCAATAGTATGAACGTGAAACGACGAATCGCAAGCGCGCCATTATCGAGAACACGTGATCAACCACCACTTCTTGTGGCGCGCTTCTACAGAGGCGTGATGTTTTCAGCCAACAGCGAGGAAGACATTCAGAATCCAGTGTCTGATCGCGTCGGAGCTAATACGTCCCGAAACTGTACTTTCGGTTCGTTGTGTTAAAGTATAGGCCACCTTTGAAAACGTTTATTTAAAATTGAGTTTGTGCTAAATTGTGGTTTTAATAAATGCCGTGTATTTAATTGTACCCTATACCCAGTGTGTTTGCATTGCACGAAACCCAACTTCTGCCCACATGATGACTGAATCTAACGGACTAAATTCTGACTGATCCGACATATGTAATAAGAATGTAGGTAAAAGGCAATACAAAACAGTAAAAATAAAAACAACATAAAAGCCATGGCTGTTCAGAAATGACCAATTTCTGCTGACAGCACCCGTTCACAAACATGACGTGTTTCTCACCATATTGCTCAACCATTTAGAAGGGAACCAAATGAGCCAGCCCATGCGCCACTATCAGCGAGACATTTTAGTGAGCATGATAATCAAAGAAATATTTTTATTTTATTAGTCGTTGTGTCCCACTGTGGGGCAAAGGCCTCCCCCGAGTCTTTCCAGGTATTTTTTTATTTTATTTTTTCGTCTAGGTCATCTAGCCACCTCTTCCTGGGCCGGCCTCGGCGACGCTGACCATCTTCAGGCACCCATTGCGTGGATACCTTTGCCCAGCGGTCACTGTGCATGCGGCTGACGTGACCCGCCCAATCCCATTTGAGCCGGGCAGCCTTTCTGCTTACGTCTAAGATAAAACAAATAATAACTTACTTAATAAATCTACTCATATTTAAGTACGTAATTTAAATAATATAGCTGCTAAATTATACAAAACTAAGGGTGATAAGTAAAGAAAATACATTTATTTATACAAGTAAATAAAATTATAGTGACTATTTGTAATGTTAAAATTACAGCTTTTTACTACATGTATATGTAGGCAGCATGTGGCAGAAACCAGTTTGCCATACTTCTTCACATCACACAGCATTTGCGAGAAGACAGTTTTATGTAACAAGCAGTATACTTTATAATAAAGTTATGTAATAAAAAACTTAATACATTACATTTAAGCAAACATGATGCTAAGATCACAGTAAAAAGATAGTTATTACAATTGGACTACCTAAAAACGGAATATCTTTTGTCTTCACAAATATATTAATTAAACATACACGCACGTACGCAAGCACGCAATCACATACACACACACACACAGACACACACACACACACACACACACACACACACACACACACACACATACACACTTTATTCAGTACTTACGTTATAATTATTACTTTATTGTTTTTCAGTTTTGTTGTCTTTTTATTTCTCTCTTTTTATGTTATTAATCAATTAAATTAGTAGTACACCATGTTTTTAGGTTTTATTATAAATTGTCAACTGAATGCTATCTTCTGAGATACAGGCCTCGCCTAGTTCAGAAGATAGAGTCAAAACCCTACCTTAACCTCCCTTTACCACCACAAATGATGTTGAATAAATTTAATATTTTGTAATCCTTGTTGCTAGCTGGTGAGAAATAAACTATTTTTATTTTTTTTATTATTTAAATGTTTACACGGTACTAATAATAACGATGCCGAGGCCCGAGTGCCGTGTGGTGCCGGCCGCGAATAGCACCACCCCATTTCTACCCGTGGGTGTCGTAGAAGACGACAGTGGGATATTGACCAGAGGATGGGCAGCAGCGTCCTTCTGAGTACCATATCACCTACTGCGATCGCCAACATGCATCGGCCAAGAATGGCGATTACGGCTGAACCCCCTCTTGGGTAGACCTATGCCCAGCAGTGGGCGTCTAAAGATTGACACGACGACGACGATGACGAATAATAACAATATTTTTTAACAAGACTTGTCTGTCTGTCTGTTTGTTTGTTCCGGGTAATCTCCGAAACGGCTCGTTCGATTTTGATGGGACTTCAACTGGCAGATAGCTGCTGATGTTATCAGGAGTAACATAAATGATACTTTTATTTTAGGGTTAAAAGATAGGGTTCCGTAGAAAAATTAAAACCCCGCTGATAACAGACATTCACGCGGACGAAGTCACAGGCATCAGGTAGTCTACATCTTCATCTATTTTTGTATGTTTGTAACGAATTAGCTCAAAAACTACTGGTCTGATTTTAGAAATTCTTTCAGCATTTCAATGCTACATAATCTTTAAGTGACATAAGCTATATTTTTCAATAAAAAATTTGGGAACTTTGAAAAAACTTGAAATTTTATCATTTCATTCACGAACAACCAAACCAGAAACAAGTTCCTATAGGCCATACGGATATTTGTATCAGTATCACAATATTTACAAAAATGTTTCAATATTTGCAATAGGACGCCACAATAACTAACCGTTTTCCAATACTTAAACATCGTAAAAGTATTTGCGTAACAATTTTCTCACAATATAGCTACCTAACTCAAAATGTCAAACATTCCTCAGTCTGTCGACTTTGAAAACTTTCAGGAGAAATATGTCTAAGCATTTAAACTTGTGTTGTGAAAATGCTCGAAGTTCACTGTAAAACATGTGGTTACGGCGGGGAGGAAGGGGGAGTAGGGGTTTGTGGGGACACGTGTACTGTATTAAGGTTGGTGCAGACTGACCAGCAAGTTACAATTATTAATATGCTCTAGTAGTTTTTAATCGCGATTTCGTCCGCGTGATGTCCGTTATCATCGGGGTTTTATTTATTTTGCGCGGAACCCTATTTTTTTTCTAAAATAAAAATAGAATAAGTTATAACTTCAGCTATCTGCCAGTGTAGTAAGCCCCGTCTGAATCGGTTCATACGTTTTAGAGAATACTCTATGGCTCTATGGGGCTATTCTCTAGACAAGACAAGACCCATGTTACTTGAGGTCGGCGCAACATATTTTCTTCTCTGATCTGTCAACCGTCATCCTTTCATTGACTCCCTTTTCATTCTTAATATAAATTCTTTACACAATACCTTCCATGTTATCTTTGGCTTTCCTCTTCCTTTCCATCTATCAAATTAATTTGCATCAATTATTCTAAATCCTAACAATTATTTTGAAAAAAGATGGCTGGTTTTAGCAGGACTAAACCCAGTTGATTTATCAATAAACTAAAAAAAACTGTTGTTTTTTGTGTAATAACTACTACTATTACTACTATTTAAGTTTTCAATCAGTGAAAACTGCTCTGGTGCTCTGTCTACACTGATCCTTAGAGCACGACGTATCCGATCTAGAATTTTCCATTTAATTAAGTTCTAATTATGTTCATAAATTTATGTTCTATTGTTACTGAACTATTTCATCGTTTATCATGTTAATTAAATGTATGTAAATATAGATCAATAAGAGGCTGATTTTTATAAATTACGATGTAAATTAAAAGTACTTTACAAAGGCCACCCACACTTTGGTTTAAGTTAACAATTTATAATATTCGCATTTGCCCGCGACTTCGTTCGCGTGAATTTCGGTTATCGTGAATACAGACTAAGTCGCGGATTAAAAAAAAATCTATTTCCTTTCCTAGGCTTCAAGCTATCTTCGTACGTTTGAAAACGCATCCACGAAATAGGAGAATTTCCTAGAGTGGGGCAACATTTTTTTAATAAAAGAAAAAAGGCAACGGACAAAGTCGAGGGTAGAAACTGATAGAACTATCAACTGTCAACAAACACCATCTAACCACGTAATCATGCGAACAGGATTGTCGTCACAGACGACTACGGCAAAAACTTGTCAATAACTTCGCGGTACTGGCAAACTTATCCCATTAGGCACACAAGCGGGATTGATCCGGCCCGTGACGGTCATCCGGTTATTCTGCCGGCTATCCGGATATGGAAACTTTAGTAACAAGCAAGAGACGTTCTAGTTTAACCGAAATATACGTAGTTCAATTGGATTGCTGGGATTTTTATGTAATTTAAAAAAAATGATTGCGTTCTGCGGCAATGTCGAAAGGAAGGGGTGGGTTATGTTTTTAAAAGACTTATATGAATGTATGTGTTTGCATTTACGTATCATCATCATCATCATCGGCTGGAAAAGGTCCAATACTATACAAAGACCTCCCTCATATGTGTGGGGATTATAGGACTTTGCCATAATCTCCTCGATTGCCAAGCGTCTTGGGGATCGCAGTGAAGTTCTTGAGTACACGGAAGCCGCTACTGCCCGACTTCCGGGTTATCCCTTAGTCACCTTCTACGACACCCTTGGGATGAAATGGGGGGGTGCTATTGTAACCCGGACACTCCACGGGCAATTACATTTATGCTCCACCATAAATCTTAAACTACTCAACCGATTTAAACGAATAAAGGTGTCAATCGATTCACCATTTTGGCTCAGGTAATATAATA
Source organism: Charanyca ferruginea (assembly GCA_947361185.1). NCBI lineage: Eukaryota > Metazoa > Arthropoda > Insecta > Lepidoptera > Noctuidae > Charanyca > Charanyca ferruginea. Next base: position 22,629,479 of record OX376069.1, on the reverse strand, counting down.
TGTACATTTTGATGTGAATAAAATCGAAATGGCGGATGTTACATCCAAAAAAAGCTTTTTACAAAAAAGACAACCGCCTTCAAAAACTAAAAAGTGATGAGTAACTTTAGCACAGAACACACATTACTTTACTTTCGGAAGTCGGTGGCGGTGGCTTTGTGTTTGTTATTTTGTATTGCCACCGACTTCTGAAAGTAAAGTAATGTGTGTTCTGTGCTAAAGTTATTTATCTAGAAGACAAAGTTGCAGATTAAAAAGTAGCCTATGTCCTTATCCAGGGTCCAAGCTATTTTCATGCCAAATCTCATCAAAATCTGTTCAGCCGTTTCGTCGTGAAAGCGTAACAGACAGAGTTACTTTCGCATTTATAATATTATTAGTAAAAAATAGTAAAATTAGTAAATTATTAAATTAGTATATTAGTATGGAAATATGGATAACTCCAGGTTTCCTCACGATGTTTTCCTTTACCGATATCATTGATGTTCAAGATAAACTTAGAAACAACATGTTTATGTAGCTAATTGAAAAAGTCACATTGGCACTTGTACGTGTCCGATTGTGATTGGTCGACTCTTTCTACTCGTGTCCGTTTTGGTAGGAACGCCTCCGTAATTGAGATGTCTCTGGAGTCAAAATTAAAATTTAAGAAACCTGCAAAAACTAAAGAAATTATTGGTGCTTTGCTGGCCTTAAAGAGAAAAAAATTTAAAGTATTTTATCGGTAACGGTGTCCTTCATCAAACTTAACTACTTAATTGGGCTTGAGCTCAAAAATAAGTAATGTCGGTTCTGATGGTAACTTTTTCCCGAGAATTCTCACAATAAGCTCCATTCATGTCTTGTGTTGAACTGTTGAATAAATCTAAAAATAAATCTCCCAAACCAGATTTTCTTAGAACCATAGCTCACGAAGGTTTTTCTACCAATTATAATACAAAAATAAACAGAACAAAAGAATATATTTTTTTTAGATTTCAGAAGCCCAGAATCCTCTATATTCTCAGGATATCTTAATTTGTTGCTGCTATACAAAATCGACTACACAGAAATCTAAATCCGTTAACCGTATTTGTAATATCGAAATTATCGATTTTCACTAGGCACATCCCTAGAGGATGAGGGGCCGTTGACACTAATCGGAGAAGGCTAGGTTGTAGCAAATACGGTAATGACTCTGCTTTATGACAATTTATTGGAAAGCATGTTTATTGTGACGTTAGGTGGTCTTAATAATCAATGGTTCGTGAATTGATATAATGATGTCATTCAGCTACCTAAATATTTTTGTTCGTGTCTTTATTTTCCTGATAAGAAAACATACAGAGCGAGTATGGATAGTGAAAGCACTGACACTTGTAATTTAATTTACGGATTGCCCCATGTTGGGCGCCAGATGTCAAGAGGTGACCGCGTGTAAGGCGCGAGGTAGATCAGGGGAGCTAATTCATCATCATCATCATCAGGGGTTTAACCGTAATCACCATACTTGGCCGATGCATCTGGGCGATCACAGTAGGTGTTATGGTACTCAAAAGGACGCTGCTTTATATGTGGGGACATTTATTGACCCCCGACAAAAACAGCTTTATTGTTGTTTTTTTTTATTATTTAATCTTTTTAAATAAAGAGGAGACACACTACGCATGTAGTATATACTTGTAATCGAAAGTAATACATTTAATTTAGCTAAAATGACAAAAAAAAAACAACAGTACAGTGTCAACCACGGATTAGAAAAGAAACCAAGTAAGTAGAAGTACCCACGCAGTTGTCTCGCGTGTCGCAATTACGCGGAAGGATATGTAAAAGAATAACAACCTTCGTCAGTTGCAATAAGTCCTGATTTTGTCTGAACAACATATTCAACATAGACGTAAAGCTCATCTGTTGTTCAAACAAAATTAAGATTTAAATCAACTAAAAAAGGTTGTTATTAATTTACATAATTTCCTCATAGTTAACATGGCACTTTCACTTGTTTTTTTTTTCTATTCCGTGGTGTCAACAGTATACACAGGGTGGCTAATAGCAGATGGCAGATGGTTAAGATTAGCTGAGGATCGAGTTCAAGGCCTGTAATTTTATTAGAGAAACAATGTCCAACAGTGGATTGCTGTACGCTGATAATGATGTAATTTCACTAGCACTTACATACGGTGTTTAATGAAACAAGTAAATAACATTTGAGCATACATTGTTTCTAGAATACGATTTTAGGTGTGAAAAATCTCTGCGCATGTCAACAGGGGACCAAGTCTGCTATTTTTATAATTTCGTCATTCCAACACGATCCCATTGTAATTTTGCTAAAAGTCCGTAATCTGCTAAATTCATAATGGTCGATCATTGGTCGGTCTGACTAACTGACTGAATGACTGCACAATGACGTTCTAATGGTAGGTCACTGATCAATGGAACTGTCAAAATTTTTGCAGATTACCGCCTAAGTCAGTCATTAATTTGTCATTTTGTACGAGATTACCATTCTATACTCGTATCATTTCTTTCAATGACGTGACAGTGGTTGACCGATGGATAATCATAATGACGCCATTACCTATATTAATAGATTACCATACTTGTCAGTATTAACATTTATGAAATCAATGATAGACCATTCTAACACTATTGTAATAGCAGACTTGAGTCCCAGTACGACGACACGGTTGGCGCAGTTATTTAGCGTTTGACTGCTGCGCTGTGTGTCGCGGATTCCCGCATTTCGCAAATATTTGTATGGCACACATAATTGCTCCGGTTCTGCTGGGGGTCAAGTCTGCTATTTTTATAATTTCATCATTCCAACACGATCCCATTGTCATTGTGCTAAAAGTTCGTAATCTGCTAAATTCATAATGGTCGATCATTGGTCGGTCGAATTAAAACCAATAAATGCACAATGACGTTCTAATGGTAGGTCACTGATCAAAGGAACTGTCAATTTTTTTGCAGTTTACCATCAGTTCAGTTGTCATTTTGTACGAGATTACCATTCTATTCTATATCATTTCTTTCAATGGCGTGTCAGTGGTTGGCCATTGGAAAGTCATAATGACGCCATTATTTAGCAGATTACCAAACTTGTCAAAAACAACAATAATGAAATCAATGATAGACCATTCTGACACTATTGTAATAGCAGACTTGAGGCCCTGATTGTTTGTGTATATGACTTTATAAATGTTTGTAAACGCACCCATGACACAGCAGAAATTTCTAGTGTGGGGCAATTTTTTTTTTAAACAAAACTATGTTTAGGGATTTTAAGTTTAGTTATAACATTTAAAATTTGTTTTCTTAGATAAATATTGAAACTTACAATATCTACCCTACCTATCTAAAAAAAATAACGCTATGTAAAATAATATTAATTAATGAACAGAATTCAACAAAAGTAGGTTTTTAAATTCGACAAGTAGGTATATATTTTTTTTGTTTGGCCTCGCTTAACTTTTTGTGGTGTAAGTAACCACATTATATATTTTTTATGTTTGATCGCATGCTTAACTTTTTGCGGTGTAAGTATTTTTTATGTTTGACCACGCTCAACTTTTTGTGGTGTAAGTCGTCTGACATCGATTTTTTTTATTATTGGTTTCTGTGGTTTGGTATGAAATTTCATTTTCATTCTCCAAGGATGGTAAATGAAAGGATTAGATACTCAATTTGTTGGTTTTACTGTTTCTTATTTAATTTGGATGACAGAACTAGGCATCAAAAAGCGAAATAAAAAAGCTTTTAAGTAAAAAATACTTTAATTTCGAAAGTCGGTGGCAATACAAAATAGGACCAAAGCCTACTCTAGCCAAAAGGTAAAGTTATTCTTAACTACTATTTAGTTTTTGAAGGTGGTTGGTTGGATTTTTCAATAATGTAAATATTTTAAGTTTATGTAGGTAACAGAAGTACTTACTTCAAAATAACAGTTATTTCATAATCCTTTTTAATATTTATTTTATATATTGAAAGCACACGTGTACCGCTACGACGTGATTTTCAGATTTGTTATTCAAAATCCAGTCTAGACATTTATTTAATAGCTACAAGCACACGAGCGAAAAAGGCTTGTCCTCATTATTTTTTTCCATTTTGTCGATTTGCTGAGATGTGACTGTTTTCTCAAGTGGATTTTGTTCTTTTTTTCATTTTTATTTTTATAACTTGGATTAGTTTCTTTTTATAATTTACCGTCACTAGACTTCACACTAGGATTCCCTGTGCCGTGAGATCTAGTTATTTCGTTACGTTACTTTATTTATTTATAAGACAACAATTAAAATAACTTTTGGAAAGCGGATAGGTTAATTACAAAGTAAGAAATAAAATAAGCAAAAGAAAAGATAAATCAACTATAATAAAAGAATACAATCATAATACTGAGTAGTGGGAGGAGTTCGTGGCTAAGTAAAGCCGTACAGATCGATCGGTCTAAGGTTAAGCTACGCTAACCGCGGTCGGTCTGTGGATGGGTAACCCTCTTTTTCATACCAAGTTCCCTCCGTGCCTCGGAAAGCACGTAAAGCAACGTCTTTACGTGCTTTCCGAGGCACGGAGGGGATCTACAAATAACAGCCGTGACCAACGGGTCACGGCTGTTATTTGTAGATCTTTGGCAGTCGTTATGGGTAGTCAGAAGCCAGAAAGTCTGGCAACCAGTCTTACCAAGGGGTATCGTGTTACCCAATAACTGGGTTGTGGAGGTCCGATAGGCAGTCGCTTCATGTAAAACACTGGTATTCAGCTGCATCCAGTTAGACTGAAAGCCGACCCTAATATACTTGGGAAAAGGCTAGGAAGATGATAATACTGATAGTGAGTGTACCTACACTTATGGCAGCATGTTTGTGGTGAAAAAAATAAATTGTGGTACTATTTTTTGCGTCACGTTCTCAATTTATTTATATACTTCATGCACAAAGACAGACTTCTTAGGCATTCTTTACCAGTCAACCAAGGGTGGTGAAGAGATAACATGGCAAAAAACATAAAAAAAATATATAAACTTCACAAAAATAAGGCAATGTGTGACTGCAATACATTGCCAGCAATGTTTTCTGTATAGCCAGTCTATAGTTTAAACGTTATTGAATTACTAGGCTATTTTCAGTGTAGTCCGGCCAATCCAGCAAGTATGCTGCAACACTTTTTATATGATCACTGCACGCGCCATATTTTTCACCGTTTCTATACGGATAATTTTTACCGGCAATGTGTGACTGCAATATATTGCCAGCAATATTGTAAGTCTGGCCCGGCTATACTTAAAATGTTGCTAAATTACTAAACAATATTTTCAGTCTATGCTGGCCTTTCCGACATGTAATACTGCAACACTTTTTATAATTATGATCGCTTCAGTTGCCATATTTTTCGGCGCTCCTACATGGGGCTACTTATTGCTGGCAATGTGTGGCTGCAATATATTGCCAGCAATATTTTAAATGTATCCGGTCCATACTCGAAAATGATGCAGCTATATATTGCCCATTTAGAAGTACCAATTGATTAATCAGCTAAAGACTAATTACAACTTAACCCGTTCATTTCCGAAATAGTGATGTCCCACCATTAAACACCATGTACTTTTATTATCGACAAATCGAATTATCGAATAATTATTGAATTATTCATGTCGGGTTGTGGACCGGTCTAATCACTTTAATTGCGATCCCTATTGGACCCCTATAAATTTATGAACCCCTTCTATAATGTATTAGGCGGGTAACCAGCAGTAATGGTCACCAAAAGGCGTTTTATCAGTTTTTAATTAACGATTAGATAACGTTAAATATAATGGCACTTTTTGGGAGACATGGTACTTCTCTGAGTTTGGTTGAAGTACTTGGAACTTAGGTCTCAATAGTGGTGAAAGTTGAATTACTCATGAATATTAGGAAAGTTAGTCTTTGAATTTGGCAAATGTAGTGTGTAAGGCCTGGGTGAATGACCTGTCCGGGTATCATACTATAGTTGCGGCGTTTTACGATGGTAACAAACGGTTATTGCCCTTTCCTTAAATCACTTCGTAGGAAACTGTACAAAATACTACTATTAATCTGTAGTTGTAAGTTATATGTGAACACTCGAGTGCCTATGAACATTGTAATACTTTTTACATAGCTATTTTAATATTGTGGTTAAAGTGTAATTATACAAAATATTGTAAACAATTATTTAATAGAGTTTCTTTTCCATAGGAAACTACCTTTTGGAAGAAGCAATTCGTTTTTTTTTTCTTAGGATGACGTTAATAGTACCTCTTAATGGTCTTATTGAAATTAATGTAGCGACTTTGACTTTCATTTGTAAAATACATTGAAGAAAACGATAAATATAAATTTGAAAAGTTTCAAAAATGGAAGAATAAAGCCTTTGTTTCCGTTTTAGAAATGAATAATGTTAGAAAACATAGAAGGGTCAGTGACCGCTTTTGACACGTTAAAACGATTCTTCTATTCTCCTAACTAATATTAAATTATAACTGAATGTGAAAGTTTCTGGCGATGTTTAGATGTTTGGCAGTTTATAATGCGTAAATCGTTCAACGGAGTCGGATGAAACTTTGCGCACGGATAAACCTGGGTTAACATATATTTTATCCCTATAACGCGTTCCCGTGGGATAATTTTCAGAAATCATTTTGTTTCTCGACCTCCTCAATAGGGTATTTTACGAAAAAAATCTAATTGTTCCGTCAGTTGGATTATCGAAAAATATTGGATAGGTATTTTTTGTCAACAAAAACTGACAAAGATAAAACGCATCAAAGATCATGAGTGGGGGTTTGTGACGTCACTTCACCAATAAAAGTGTACTGACATAGTGATGTCACACGAGTTTTCGATGCATTATATGGTCTTAATTTTTTGTTTACGTGAAAATAGAAAAAACACGTGTCCAATATTTTTTGGAAATCTATCTGACGTACTAATTAGATTTTTTTGGTAAAATACCGTATTCATTATAAAATAATGAATTAATAATATTGTATTGATCACTATATTCATAGAATTTCGCTACTGACGAATTGCTTTTCCCAATATATTGGGTCGGTGTTTTACATGGAGTGTCTGCCTGTCTGGCCTCCACAACCCAGTTACTGGGTAACATATACCCATAAGTAAGACTGATTGTCAGACTTTCTGGCGTCTGTTGACCCATAACGACTGTCAAAGATCTACGAATGGCAGTATGGGAGCTTTACGTGACTTGACGTGCTTGCAGAGGCACGGAGGGATCTAAGTATGAAATAGATGTTTCCATCAACGCCTGTGGCAAGAATAGCTTAACCATGACTAACTCGGTTTTTAACCGGCGGGCACCATCACCGGACACTGATCACTGAACAAACACTTTCACACCTTAGGTATTACTGATAGTCCTCTGTGCAGAGCCTGCATGGAGGCGGAAGAAACAGTGGCGCATGTACTCCTTGAGTGCACTGGCGTCACTCAGATCCGCAGGGAAACCCTTGGAACACCAAACTCCCTTGCGGACGCCCTGAGAAGACTGGGAAGACTGATCTACTTCTGGAGGGAGGTGGGCTGGCTGGAGTAATGGCTGCCATGGCTCAGATACAACGGTCCATATATAAAGACTAAGTACGGAAACCAAACTGCCTCTAACTTAGAAGGTAGAACGTACCCCATGGTAAGACTGGTTGTCAGATTTTCTGGCTTCTAACTCCTCATGACGACTAGAAAAAGGAAGACTTAAAAACATTTCTTGGAACTCGTAAAGGGCAAACATAGTTTTCATTTACAGTTTCCGAGCTGATATTTATGACTATGTAATGATTGCATGAACGAATAATAAGCGAATGGTACCTTAGAGAAAGCAGAAGAAGTAGAGGAAGACAACCAAAGCAATGGAAAGATGACATGAAGAAAGTAGTGGGCCCAGAACGGTTACAAATGATAGAAACAAGTGGAAAGCCTTAGAGGAGGCCTTTGTCGCAAGACAAGTACTTAAGAGGGGAGACCAAACGTTTGCCTAGAAACTGTTTAAGTTTATCAGTTTTCTTACCTCTAAATTTTAATTTAAGAAAAGTTCGTTCAAATAAGTTAAAAATAGTAGCAATAAAGGCTTATTTCATTTATTTATTTTTAATGATTGCATTCCAACTTCACATAACAATTTTATTATTCTAGGTGATCAACTACGTTCACATTTCAAAAGCAACCGTTACTGCGCAAAATGTTGTACAGTTATTTCCTTTTTTCATTTTGGTTGTTTTTTTCTAACAATTGTTTACAATACCATTGTACTCAAAATCCTTTCCTTCCTCCCCCTCATTCAAGATAAAACGAAACATCGTCATTATAACGCCCAAAAACATCTCACTTCACAAAAGCTAAACAATTCGTCAAAACAAAATGAAAATTTAACTCCGAAATACCTTTTGGAAACATTCCCATTCACAAATTCCCAGCTGGTATCTTTTCCCAGGTACCTTTGAAAGGGTCCGCAACAGCTTGCAGCGTCCTTTAATGACCTCCCTAGAGGATACAACAAAAAGCCACCGTGAACGCTCAATTACCATTCAATTGTGAAGGGAATTGAAGTAATAAATTTTCAACTACAACGAACAATAAACTCGTAATTTGAAATAAATGATACGATATATACATAGCTTTGTTTTAACCCTTAAGCAGACCCCAGGATACTCCCCACATACAGCTGTTAATGCTGTAAACAGATTTTTATTTATACATGCAAGGCAAAAGTTGCTTCACCTTAGGCCGCATCGTCACTTAAGATCAGGTGAGTTGCGGTCAAACATAAGCCGATAGGAATAAAAAAAAAAACATTCCACAACCTGTCAAAATCGAATCGTGATATTTTTCTATCTGTGGTTTTCGTACACCACTGAGTGAATCGGAACGTAAATGTCACTTCAGCGCTCATTTGAATGTGAGCTTACGTAGCGTTTTGTGCGGGATAATGATTTCCCATATGATTTTTTCATGGTTTTCAGTATTTTTTCACAATTTTGTAAGTATCTGAAACAAGACGTGGTACCTATGTTTTTATCCATTTAAAACAAATATGTTTGTACGAACAGCGTCATCAACTGGTAACCCCCTTTTCGAAGAAATTTTAATGCGTGCGGGGTAACCAATTGATGACGCTGTCTGTACGTTAGTTCTCTAGGGTCTGGTTAAGGGTTAAGACATAAATAATAGTGAATCCTCGACGAAAACAGAGGGTGCGTGAGTTTAACGTGTGTATCTGTGTCTGTCTGTGGCACCGTAGTTCCAACGGATCGACCGATCTGGACGAGTAGAAGAAAGATTTTAAGGAGCAGATTCTTCGCTCGACTTAAAACGATGAAAATTGGACAAGTCAATCAGAAGATATCAACTTTTTTTTTCATTATGTCAAAACCGGGATTTTTTCAATTTAATTTTTATTTGATACAGTCACAAAGTACGTAAGGCTGCGGCGCATAATCTTTATATGTTGTGGTACAATAGTGTGGTTCGAGTGTTCAACTATAAACAAAAAAAAAAATAAAAAACAAAAAAAATGTTCTGGAATAAATAACTTAATCAAACACTCAGCGTGTTAGTGCCAATCATTTATATCCAATTATAATCTGTCTGCGCCCGCGTCTCGGTACCAACCACAGAGTACATTGTCATTTGTCTCTACTCTCTGTTCGTCAGTGTTGCCACTTAAAATTTAACGAAAGTCATGACACAGATTGACGAACAGTATGGTTACGTGGGGTGTAGATGTAATTTATTTTTATTATTAACTTATTATTTTTTCTTTTCGAATTTATTATAGGTACTTATTAATAATTGTTTTATCGTTTACACTTTATTTTTATTTATTTTGTATTATCTGTATCTGACCGTGGCATCACTTTGGGCCCTATCAGAATATCAGCGCTGTGACGTTTTTTTAATGTTACAGTACCATGCTGAGATAGGAGCCTTTTGGCCTCATACTGGACCAACTTTCGTTTTCTTGTTTTTTTTTATATTTTACTGTGTTTCTGTCCTGGGGGGCGAATAAATTATTTTTCTTTCTTTCTTTCTTTCTTTCCAATGTAAATAAGAATAATTTCCGTGGGCAGTTACGACAATTCATTCTTGCCACCATAAAAAGAAAAACTTGAACCAACGTGAACTCATAAAAAGTTTACGGTCTATAACATAACCAGGATTCTTTGTTTCTTTGAGGTCATTACAAACGTAAATATTTGTAACATAACTAGGCCTTATCGACTTTCTAGTTTAATCTGATTTGGTTGGGTACTGTTATTCAAAGATGCTCTCTACACCGATAGTCTTAGAGTAGGTAATTGGAAAATACAACTTGCATTCTTCGTTTTCAAGTAAATTAAAAAGGGAGGGGCGGTGTCTAGATCAACAGTGTGCAAAATACGCGGCGATACGTAGAGTTGTGGTCACAAGTCCGACGCCTCCGCCGTATTGCAGTTTGCTTGGTACATAGGTAGTGCACGTGATGTAGTAGTATACGTATTTTTAACGTTATTAATTACTAGAATTGGCGTTTAGCGGAGCAATTCTGTAAAAAATCACCCAAATTTCACTTACCTGAAGTAAAAAAGCTATTTTACGCTTTTTAGTTTAGTGCCTACTTCTTATTACACAAATTAATCGGTGACACCAAAAAAAAACAGTCATCTCTTAAGAGCGCGTATTCGATTCGTGACGAAAACTTCATGTTTTTGCGTTTTCCCAGAGCAATATCGTAATTATGTGAGCAGATTATTTAAAGACAATTTACAGTTTTAGAAAGATTAAGTCTTGATTTAGACAGCTACAGAGTAAAAGTATAATTTTTAATTATGTTTTTTTAAAGCGAAGACATTTCTTTCATATCGTTTTATGAAAATAGACGTTAGAGTTAACTTTCAGGACCAATACAACCATTACAATATGCCAAAATATTTTGTTTTATGCGTTTTTCCAACAGTATATACAGTCATAAAGACAGCTACAGAGCGAAAATTACGTAGATATTACTATTATGTATTAAAAAACAATGTTGAAAAAGTAGAAAATCGGTTCCCTTTGCCAATTTTTTAAATAGTATTTGAATAAAAACATAACTGATATATTTATTTTATGAAAGTAAAAGTTATGCTTAATATACATAATATTTTTCAGTACGTTATACGAGCTCATTTATTTTAGACAATTATTTTAAAAAGCACTGTAAAACATCACGCGCTTTGGTTTGCCGATCAATTTCAATGATTCGTGCTTATTTTGTGCATATTTTTTTTTCTGATGCACACAAACAGACCATTGTATTGTACTAGTGTGTGTCAATGCTGCTACGCCGTTCTAGCAATCGTTTAGATTTTGAGTTGCGCTAAATCGAATACGCGCCCTTATTTTTCCACTTCATATCAGCCTATTGCCGTCCACTGCTGAACGTAGGCCTCCCCCAGAGATCGCCAACCAACCCGGTCTTGGGCAACCAACATCCATCCGCTGCCAGCCACCTTCTTTAAATCATCGGTCCATCGTGCCGCAGGGCGTCCCACACTTCGCTTGCCCAAACGCGGTCTCCACTCTAGAGCGTGTCTGGTCCATCTACCGTCTGTCCGTCTGCAGACATGGCCGGCCCACTTCCACTTCAGCGTGCTAATTCGATGCGCAAAGTCAGTGACTTTAGTTCTCTGGCGAATGACTTCATTGCGAATTCTATCCACCAGAGAAACTACGAGCATCGCTCTCTCAATGGCACGCTGAGCAACATTGAATTTGTGGACCAGGCCCACGGTGAGTGTCCACGTTTTGGCTCCGTAACTCATTACGGGTAGAACGCACTGGTTAAAGACCCTGGTTTTAAGGGATTGTGGGCTCGACGATTTAAAGATAGGTACCACGTATGCCCAAGCGTATCCTTCTGTTCACCTCCTTGTCGAATTTGTGCCGCTCCAGTTGTATATTTTGGCCATGATATATGTATTCTTGCACAACCTCGAGAATAGCGCCATTTATTACTAAGGCTTAATTTTCCACTTAGGGGTGGAATATTTCTATGAAATTTATATGGGACCAACTTTGAGGTATACCTACACTATCAATTTAAAAAAGAATCATCAATATCGGACTACACTGAGATTGCACTTACAACTTACGCATGGTCAGACATTAAAAAAAAATGTGTCGAATTGAAAACCTCCTTCTTTTTTTGAAGTCGGTTGAAAAGTATTTGGTATTCGGTAATATTTTAGCGAATACCAAATACTTTTCGGTAAAAATATTTTTTTTTGAGGTAAAAATAAAAATAGTTCGCTTTACCTATGTTCTCACTTAGGGCGGGTTGCTTCAACTAACCGTTACTGACCGGTAATAGTCAAAAATGGCGCTAACTATCGTCAAATAAAAAAAATGGGTTGTTTCACAAAATCATACGTCAAAAAGTTACTATTACCATAACCGACCAGTCATCGTAATTTTGTGTTGTCAAACAGCTACTTCAAACATCAAAATACTATGGAATTTCTTTTTGAATAACTTTAACTGACGGATTTTTATGTCATGAAACAACCCGTTACATTTAACGTACGTTAAACATCATCAGTCATAGTAACTTTTTAACCATCCGTATGTAACGTTAACCGACTGTTTGAAACAACCCGCCCATATTGGCGCTAGCCTAGTTTTCATCGAGTTACAGAATACCTAATACAGTTTTTACCGCGGAATCAGAAGTGAGCACTGAAGTACACCCGCGACACTCCATAGAAACAAAACGATATAATTGCCTACACTAATACTAAAATAATAGACTACACAGATACGTGCGTGAGTGTGCGTGTCTACGCGCCGCGCAAACAAAAACGCAATTTCCAGAGCTAGTCGTTCGACGCGGGGAGAGGTGAGGATCGGTTTCAGAGGGAGGCGGAGCGTGTCGCTACTATACGGTAGTACTAATACTTATAATGTGACTGTAGTGAGAACTCCACTTTTAAAGCTAAAAATAAAATTAATCGTATCCTTAATATTTACTCCATGCAATTGTACGAGTGTAAGAAAAATCTGACTGAATGGCTCCTTACCCTTAATTATGAAGACTTGGAGGAAATCCTGCTTACCGTAACTTGAATTTGATATGTGTAATGCACTCACATAGACACGTAACGAATTAATAGGGATATGTGACCCATTCAAATAACCATGCACACACACGCAGACACTCACTTACATTCGCTCACCATCACACATACACATACACCCACTCACACACACTCTAACGCACACACTCTCACGCACACACAAACACACGCACTTTACGCTTGTTTTTCTTCTTTTTAATTTTTTAGGTACTTACCGCAATATTATTGTTGCTCATATTGTTAGTCTAGTAAGTCTAAATTTATGTTTACATCGGAAGAGCGAGGCTTTCCCAACACAAGTATCATTTGATTACTTTCTGGGAAGCCCCGGCAACTTACTTGTAAAGATTCACTGAAATAAATACATTCTTTTTTTTCTTTTTAAAGCACTTTGTTCCACATTCTTTGCTAAAACGGAACCCCATCAAAACTAATCAACACTGTGATAAACAAATGAAGTGTAGGAACCTAAATACTACCCACGACTAGTTAATTCCATAAGGCTGGTAACACACTAAATAACAACGGACCGCTTGCCGCGTCGCCCTCGCATCGTTAGTGAAGTCCGCTCGTAAACCGCCTACATTCCTATTCGACTGAATATTCCCTTTGTTACCAAATGGTATTGTTAATAAATGCCCGGTTTTAACAGTAATTGTAAGTAGTTTGACAGTAAACTTTATCTTGTTATGAAGTGATATTTTTATTTTATTTGTTAGTTTTTTGATTTGGAAAGTTTTGATCGTTATCCATGATCTTTTGTGGGTTTTTATTAATTCATATTATTTTGTAGGCCATTAGATCATACAAATGACGAGTGACGACGACTTTGAATACATATAGTGTAAATGTTACTAAAATAAAATTTCTTTCGCCGCGTTCTTTCTGAACAGTGAACGAAAGTCAAAACGAAAGACGTTGTATTATGCCGGATCCACATAGATCATTTAGGTACCTGATCCGATCACCGTATCTGTATCGCCGACGCGTAACATAATCGCCTATCTGGACGCAAATGACGCGAGCAGCGTATCAAGACTGCGTATCATGATCGCATACCCGTCCAGATAGACGATCATGACGCGTCGGCGATCAGGATGCACATAATTATCACCACCCCTTTAGCACAAAGTACGTAATGCTGCGTCGCGCCCAAGCAGAGAGACCGCTTAGAACAAACCGCCATTTTTACCACGCACACATTGACATTACGTTTATAGGCATTCTCAAGCAGTTTCAAGCAGACTTCAGACTCGACTGTTACGTGTTGTCTAAATGAATAAATGAGAGACATTGACATTTCACGACGAACAAGAAAATTTTGTTATAAAAAATTGCAAAGAGTTCCAACCAGTGTCAATAAAATTTCATATTGTCACAAATAAAACCTACAGAGTCAATGCAGTAGCAGCCCTAGTGAGTCTGGCAAGTTTAGGTAATTATTTTTGAAGATGGCGGGAGCGGTCCTTCTGTACCCTCTATATTTTGTGCCTTTAGACACCAAATTAAACATGTTGTGTTTACTTTAATTTTGATTAGGTACGTGGTTTGGTTTAAGTCCGCTATGATAGAATATACAATGTCAGCGAAAAAACGAAACATCATTCATGACGCTTCCAAAGATATCTGATTTGTTAATAAACGAGGTTTATTGTAGGAGATATGTGTACCTACGTATGTGCTTAAATGTATTTGTGTATGTATATCAGCTGTCTGATACCCATAGTACAGGGTCTTCCTAGTTTGGGGTCAGATGGCCGTGTGTCCCTTCATATGTGCACATACATGAACATATACATAGGTACACCATCATATTTCTAACCTTTTCCCAACTATTTATGTTAAGGTTGGCTGCCAGTCTAACTGGATGCAGCTGAATACCAGTATTTTACATGGAGCGACTGCCTATGTGACCTACAACCAAGTTACTGGATACGATACCCGTTGGCAAGAGTAGGTTTCAGATTTTCAAATCATTCAAAGATCTAGGAATGACAGCCGGGACAGACGGCTTTACGCGTTTTCCGAGGCACGGGGGGTTCTTGATATGAAATGGAGTGTCACCCACCCACGCACCGACCGCAGTAAGCATAGCTTAACCGTGGCCGATCGATTTGTAAGGCTTTTACTTAACCACGAGCTCTTCTGGAAATACATACATATAACTGTCAAAATCATAACCCTCGCTTTGGGTATGTCCATGAAGATATAGGTATAAATGGAGCCAACACTTAGAACAAAAACTTGAAACCAACTGTGGGCTGATGCTCTCTTTCTGAATGCATACATAAGAACGAGACAGTGATATGTGTTTTCTTTATCATAACCCTTGATCTGTTAACTCACACTTTGTGTGAGTGTCAATTTTAATGCTTGTCTGTTGGCCCACACATTGTGTGAGGCATTTCTTGGGGGATAATAATCGACATTATTTAATCTGTATAGTTGCTAACTCGCTCAAACTTGCCCAGAGTCTAGGGGGATAAATGAGATACAAGTATAACATAGGCTAAATGTCACAGCAGCACTTTGAAGCGACCAATTTTCGATCCCCCCAGTTGATCATTCTACTGCGCACCGACAGGTCGCTGCTTTGTTCTGTTTGTGCTTTTAAGTATCTAAAAGTGAGTGAATTGTGTGTGTTTTATGTGTTTCGTGTAATAAAAACGTGCCTTGTTGTGTTTGAACCATTTTGGATTGGAGAAACAGACGATTTCGGCCCGAAATAGTCGTTTCAATGAACACGGAGAACCGTTGCAGAGACGCTGATTCATTTCGAGGTATTTGTAGTTTATAGGATTGTTTTAGAAGCAATCTGGCTTTATTACGTGTGTTTTTATGTGTCGTACTATAGATATTAGGCGTTTAATTTGAATATTATAATAGTTTTCTTGTGGTCAATTTGAACATCAAAATTACGCAAAACTACCAGAATCGTCGAATCCGCGCTGGCCAATCAGAGAGCCGGAATGCGCTTTCAAGGTCATGACATCACACGATTTCACAGATCGTTAGAACTAATGGATAGGGCATCCGTTGAATACTTTTTGTTGACTTTATTTTTTATTCGTGATTTTAAATGTTGAACGTGTTGAAACCGAAAATTTTGTAGGTGTGTGTTCGTGTGTGTGTGTCCGTCAAGAAATACCGACCAATTTTTTTTTTTTTAAATTTTTAATTTTTTGTTTTATTATTATTATTTTTTTTTATATTTTTTTTTACACTCTTTATACTTTTTATACACTCTAAAAGACTTCAAATAATAATATATTTTTGATTTCAATGTAATTTTTTATTATTTACATGTGTCCGTATTTGCCGTATCTATATTTTCTGTGATCTGTGTTTTCGTGCTGGTAATTTTTTAGTAAAATTGTTCGTTTTGATTGTTGATTTGTGTAATGTTTTTGCTTCCAGCATGCATTTTTTATTTGCCTACCGTTTTGTAAATATCTTCAACGTGTAGAATATTAAATAAGATTTCAAATTGAGGCAACAGAATTTAAACAGTGATCCAAAGTGTGAGTAGGTGTTTTTTGCGCTAGTTTTCAAGTGGTTACTTTGGAAAGCCAATACTATTAAACTATACATTTTTATCAACTGAAACTCTGTCTGTGTCAAGTATGTGAACCAAACATTATTAATAAAATGTAACCCAAGCCAACAGGCGTGTAGCGTTCTTAGAATTGATGTGTAAACAAGCCCATTCTTTTGTTTCGAATGCGGGCACTCGTAAATGACGTCATGGTTTGTTTTGCTTGTGAGATGAAAAAAATGTATGGAGAGGTCTGTTCTTTTGTTTTATTTATGTGAACTAATGTGTATTTGTGGAGATAAAACGAAAAGTTTGTTGAATAAAAGGATTACTATTTTTTTATAATGTCTGTTACACAAGAAACGGGGAAAAAGTCGCTCACACCGAACACACATTAAATTACGAATACATTACAAGGTAAAACTATACTTAACCATATATCACCTGTTAGCAAATTTAATAGCGATTCCAATGATATAACTGGAAACGAGCTAACTAACGTAATTTCGGAGATATCGTCGTTTTAATCAGACGCGTCGGAACAGCATGCGGCCACCCCGTAAGGCCCCACAGACGCGCGCTTGCGCGGTTTTTAACCGCCAACAGATCAAAGGTTATGTATGCATTCAGAAAGAGAGCGTCGGCCCACAGTTGGCTTCACTTAGGTATTTAGAGTGTTGCCTCCACTTTTATCTATAAGCTTCTTGGGTATGTCTCAGTCGGGTAAAAAAGAGATAGAAGACGAGCTGTCAACTTACATTTTCAACGTGAACGCTTTTTGAGGCGGTTTTAAATGAGGTGTTGCGGACTTGCGGTCGTCACTATCCATTTCCACGATGATCCATCTCATGTAGCAGCTGTAATTTTCTTGCCATTTCTTTAAAGTTCAATTTACGAGAAGGTATCGCAGTTTTTGTTTTTGGGTAAGTCCTAAATTGGTAATTTAGATAATGTTCAGATATTTTTTAGGGTTCCGTACCTCAAAAGGAAAAAACGGAACCCTTATAGGATCACTTTGTTGTCCGTCTGTCTGTCTGTCTGTCAAGAATTTTTATCTCGGGAACGCGTGAAGATATTGAGTTGAAATTAAAACCATATACTTAAGTCTACGGTCCCTTGATGCTGTAAAAAAATCAACCCCCTATGTTAACGTAAAAAAAGATACGGCCGTTTATGTCGCAAAAAACCAATTTATAATATTGAGTAGATTAAAATATGGATAGTAGGTATGGATTAGTATAGAAGTATGGATATGTACCTAGTAATATGTACGGAACCCTCGGTGGGCGAGTCCGACTCGCACTTGCCCGGTTTTCTTAATATTGCCCGCGATTACTTCCGCGCAAATATTCTTACGGATTTCTAACGTTTTTGATAATAAAGTAAGTATAGTCTATAGCTCTCAGAGATAACGTCAGATAATCAGACTAGCAGTTCCGGAGGAAAGCGCTTTCAAACATACAACTTAAGCTTTGGTGATTCATTTAGAGGTACTTTTTTGTCTATGAATTTTTTGACAGATGGAACATGAGTCATGTTAACCTATCATGATATCTTCGTTCAGTATAGTTTGTCATTTCATTATGGAAATACTTAGCACGATACAGCGCCTACTAATTATTTAGCTGTTTTACACATCAGCGATCTATGTGGAATTCATGGCTTTATTGCGAGAACAATTTGGTAAACAGTTAATATCGCGTGTCGGACCGGTCAGTTGGCCGTCTAGATCTTGCAACTTCACACCGCTAGACTTTTTCCTTTATGGCTTTGTATAGTCCAAACTCTCAAAGGATAAACAGCGTACAATTAAGCAACTGAAACTCAACATTACTCGCGTTATTCGTCAAATACGATTCAAAATGCTCGGAAGTGTCGTCGAAAATTAGAACTGCAAAATGGTCCATAGTCTACATGCTGTTACGGACAATGTTTAAAAGAAATAATCGTCACAAAATGAATGCAAAGAATGGTTCTTATTTTCGATAGCAAAGATAACCCCAATAGTGGTGGGTTTCATAGCAGCTAACGTATTAAATACCTACCTACCAAACCGCTTCATATAATTATGTCAAGTAGCTTTCGAAAAGTCGATTTATTCAGTGAGCAAATGAGTGAGCTTTTGTTTTTATATACCACTAGCTGACCCGACAGACGTTGTCCTGTCCCGATCTACCTACTTACCTGCCTGTTTCCCTACACCTACCCTACACCTACTCTACAGCTCCCCTACACCTCCCCTACACCTACCCTACACCTACCCTACACCTACCCTACACCTACCCTACACCTACCCTACACCTACCCTACACCTACCCTACACCTACCCTACACCTACCCTACACCTACCCTACACCTACCCTACACCTACCCTACACCTACCCTACATCTACCCTACACCTACCCTACACCTACCCTACACCTACCCTACACCTACCCTACACCTACCCTACACCTACCCTACACCTACCCTACACCTACCCTACACCTACCCTACACCTACCCTACACCTACCCTACACCTACCCTACACCTACCCTACACCTACCCTACACCTACCCTACACCTACCCTACACCTACCCTACACCTACCCTACACCTACCCTACACCTACCCTACACCTACCCTACACCTACCCTACACCTACCCTACACCTACCCTACACCTACCCTACACCTACCCTACACCTACCCTACACCTACCCTACACCTACCCTACACCTACCCTACACCTACCCTACACCTACCCTACACCTACCCTACACCTACCCTACACCTACCCTACACCTACCCTACACCTACCCTACACCTACCCTACACCTACCCTACACCTACCCTACACCTACCCTACACCTACCCTACACCTACCCTACACCTACCCTACACCTACCCTACACCTACCCTACACCTACCCTACACCTACCCTACACCTACCCTACACCTACCCTACACCTACCCTACACCTACCCTACACCTACCCTACACCTACCCTACACCTACCCTACACCTACCCTACACCTACCCTACACCTACCCTACACCTACCCTACACCTACCCTACACCTACCCTACACCTACCCTACACCTACCCTACACCTACCCTACACCTACCCTACACCTACCCTACACCTACCCTACACCTACCCTACACCTACCCTACACCTACCCTACACCTACCCTACACCTACCCTACACCTACCCTACACCTACCCTACACCTACCCTACACCTACCCTACACCTACCCTACACCTACCCTACACCTACCCTACACCTACCCTACACCTACCCTACACCTACCCTACACCTACCCTACACCTACCCTACACCTACCCTACACCTACCCTACACCTACCCTACACCTACCCTACACCTACCCTACACCTACCCTACACCTACCCTACACCTACCCTACACCTACCCTACACCTACCCTACACCTACCCTACACCTACCCTACACCTACCCTACACCTACCCTACACCTACCCTACACCTACCCTACACCTACCCTACACCTACCCTACACCTACCCTACACCTACCCTACACCTACCCTACACCTACCCTACACCTACCCTACACCTACCCTACACCTACCCTACACCTACCCTACACCTACCCTACACCTACCCTACACCTACCCTACACCTACCCTACACCTACCCTACACCTACCCTACACCTACCCTACACCAACCCTACACCTACCCTACATCCACCCTACACCCACCCTACACCCACCCTACACCCACCCTACACCCACCCTACACCCACCCTACACCTACCCTACACCCACCCTACACCTACCCTACACCTACCCTACACCTACCACTACCTAAGTGCAAAATTGACTCTTTGACGTTAGGAACATACCTACATTGTTTAAACAACAGTGACTGCTTGTAATTCAATATGAACTTTATACAATAGCAATAAAGCTCGTTTTAGTTAGAAAACGTTTGTATGGGAAAAAGAAAAAGGCTGTTTTTAGGGGTTTTCCGGCAATTATTCGATGTTTTCTCGCCGTAAAAACCATCTTTGAACTTCAACGAACATTTTAAAAAAAGAATTGGCCAAATTGGTCCAGGCGTTGTTGAGTTATGCGCTTACCAACACATTTTGCGATTCATTTTTATATTAGAGATGATAGATGTATGGAGTAAGTAGTTGTATATAGTAGGTTATTTATTTTTCAGGGGATTTTCGAGATTTATATAAACAAACACTAGCCATATATTGTTCGATCAGGAGGTCAGTAGAGATCGATGCTTTCAACTGATTATTTCGTTCAATCACCTAATGACACTGTCGTCTCTTGACTGATGATCTGTCTCGACGTTTTGTACCCCTAGAATTAGAAATAAACCTTACAATCTTAAAAATAGAGTCAAAATTTCAGTAAGGGTCTAGTCTGTACTTTTATTGTAAATACAAGCCAATTTAAATCGTATTGTTTTCTTTGTAAAGTTCAGTACAGATTTTCCAGTGAAGCTCCCGTTTTTTTTACTCCTATAATTAATTCTGTACGGAGAAATGGTAATTGAATAATAATGAATTTTAAATATGTACGATTGTTTGTTTTATTTACAGAACCGACTGTTTTAATCGTTTTAATCATTATTATGATTTTATGAATAATGATGAGCATTTAATGTATTTCAGTGGGTATTATTAACATTGTATCTAGTTTTTATTATTACATTATTATTATATTTACCTTAATTTATATTTACATTTACTTATATTATTTACATTTACTTTTATTTATATTTACCTTTTTTTTTGAGCGCAGTATCACAGTATAAGTCAGTATGCTGTACACATTTTGTTTATTTGAAGATCTAGTAGCTAAGTAAAAAAAGAAAATCGCCTTCAAAAACTAAAAAGTGATAAATAACTTTAGCACAGAACACACATTACTTTAGTTTCGAAAGTTGGTGGCGGTGGCTTTGTTGTGTTTGTTATTTTGTATTGCCACTGACTTACGAAACTAAAGTAATGTGTGTTCTCCAAAAACTTTTATTTTCCGACTTTTAGTATTGCCTTAACATTGCCAAAGATTGAAGAAACTAAAACATCATCTATGTATATTTTTGGGAATTAGTTGATTTTCTCAAAAAGAGCTAGATCAAGATTGATAAAAAAGTATATGGGACCATTTCGAAATAAACCCCTTTCGAACAAAAAAAGAATTTTGCAAATCCGTGCAAATGACAGAGTTATGCCGAATTGATAACCTCCTCCACCAGTTTTGTATTTAGGGATGGCATAGCCTCCTTGGATTGCCTGCGCTCTGGTATCGAGGTCCATCATTTCTCCGCTTGGCCAACTATGAAGTATCGTGTTACAGTACCTAACTGGATTGCAGAAGTCAGAGAAGCAGTCGCTCCACATATAAAACACTGGTTTTTAGATCGGATGCATCTGAAAACCAGTGTTTCATTTTGGAAGCCAACCCCGATTTAGTTGGAAAAAAGCTAGGCAGATGACGGTGTATTTTTATTTTTTTACCAGCGACCTGACTCGGCTTTCCTCGATAAATGGACTATCTAACACAAAAATAATTTTTCAATTCGAATCAGTAGATCCTGAGATTAGCGCGTTCAACCAAACAAACAAACAAACTCTTCAGCTTTATAATAATAAGTATAGATTCGTTTTTAGTAAAGAATTAATTGCAGACCATTGCAGACGAGGCCAAATAATAAAAAACATAAAAAAAAATAAAGAAAAAAATCTTTATTTCGGATTACCAACATCCATATGACGACACGGTTGGTGCAGTGGCTGAGCGATCGGCTGCTGCGCAGCGTATTGCGGGTTCGATTTCCGCCCAGGGTAAACATTTGTGTGATGAGCACTTGTGTTTGCCTTGTGTCTGGGTGTTGTTTATATATATATGTATGTATTTACAAAAAAAAAAATGTATTTGTGTATGTATATCAGCTGTCTGACACCCATAGTACAGGGTCTCCCTAGTTTGGGGTCAGATGGCCGTGTGTGAAAAATGTCCCCACTTATTATTATTATTATTATTATATGGGTTAGTACACAAAAGGGTAACTTATAACTATGTTAGTAAACTAATCTATTTAGTGACTAGGCTGTTGTTCGAAAAGCATCTTCGAACAACATCACCTAATAAGGAGACTCGTATCTGCCCGCTATAGTCTTCAGGATGGAGTTGGATAATGGCTTTTATTAAAATACAACCCGTGAAACCAAACATACAATACGGTCAACGTAACTTGGCGCGTCTGAAGTTAGCTGTTTGGCTGCGCAATGGAACTTTTAGGAACGAAATTGTCTACTGCGCAGCTAATCGGCTAACTTCAGACGCGCCAAGTTACGTTGACCGTACTGTACTTTACTAAAGTGCTCAACACACCTACTCATTCCACAAATAAAAACTTGATTGTTTTCGTTCAATATGCAGTCCACACACGCAAAAATAAACTTGCGCAATTTTATACTTGCACACATATGTATTACCGTGTGTGAGATAAATAACGCGAGTATCTGATCTCATTACACTACAATTACAATTATTATAAATTACAATTATTATTACAATTATTACCTATAAACTATTACAATTATTATAAATAAATTTGAAATATTGAAGTATTGCAATTATAAATTATTAGGTATTGACTTGATCTTACGTGAGGACTCGACGTGTAATTACATGACCTAGATTTAATAAACTTAGATATTGTTAAAGAAGTTTTAAATTGCATGTATACTTATTATAATTCTAAAATGTCAATGTTCTAAATTATTATTTAATTTTTGACTGAACATTTGCACGACCGAAAGGTTGAAACACAACAAACAAACTGTATAACACCTAATGTACATCCTATATTCTAGTAAATAAAGGTATCATTCATTCATTCATTCATTCATTCATTCATTTATTCATTCATTCATTCATTGTGGGCACAACGCATCATGGTGACTTGTGAAAGTTTAAACTTGCGCAAGTAGGTATAATCGTAACGTGTGTGGGCTACATTAGTCTTAACAGAGAAACAACAAGAAAAAGTAAATAGACTACCAAAACCACATTGTTAAAGAAACTTCGGTTCAAAGAAACGTTACGTAATTAGTAATTAGTGAGTACATAATTAATTTAGTTCTTTATTTATTGTTTTAGAACACACCTTTCTCTTTTAGCTTTCTACTAACAATCAATTAGGCAGGTGCTAATTGAAGTCAATTAACAGTTTTTTTACCAAAGCTGTGAAACTTTTAATTATATTTTTTTCTTTTGGTACTTAATTGAATTTCTGATTTAGTTTCATTGATTTATAGAAAGGTATTATTATGCCGTCAGCTGGTTTCAGTTGTTATAAGAAGCCAGAAAGTCTCACCACCAGTCTTACTAAGGGGTGTCTTGTTACCCAGTAACTGGGTTATGGAGCTCAGATAGGCAGTCGCTCCATGTAAAACACTGGTATTCAGCAGCATCCGATAAGACTGGAAGCCGACCCCAACACAGTTGGGAAAAGGTACGCAGATGATGATGATACTGTTGTATATTTATGTACAGTCACCGAAAGGGATAAGTATCCATGTCGTCGGAAATAGTTGAAGTTTACTTAGAAACCAATGGAGGCTTTCAAATTAAATTTAAATAAAAACATTAAACTGTTTATTCTCTATTAAACTGTTTTTTTATTTTATTCATAAACACCTATCGGTTTCTAAATAAACTTCAACTGTTCCCGGCGACATGGATACTTATCTCTTTTGGTGACTGTACATAGGCCAGCACATCGAGCCATACCAAACTGTCAAAGGACCATGGCAGGATTTGTACACAAAAATAAAGATGTTTAGAGAAGTTGAAATTCTAATTCTTATACTCTTGGGTACGTTAATAGTATCTTCAGACATTTGCAATATTTTTAAAACCCTGCAATAAAAATGGATGATAATAGTTTAACGAAAAGCTCATTATTTCGGAACGATACAGCTGCTGACAGTAACAGTGACACTAACAGTTTCCGTGTAGCAGTTTTTCTTATGCTACCACTTTACATGGCGTATTTGTGCAAATATTCGCCTTACTTGGATAATACAAAATAGACTTTATTTCAATAATCATAGGGTATATTATCCAAGTAAGGCGAATATTTGTACAAATACGCCATGTGAAGTGCCGGCATTACATTGAAATTGCATCGTCTTATGGGAAATAATGTCTGCCAATTTGACAGATTCGTTAATGCCACTTGTTGACTTGTCACTTTCTTTTTTTTTATAAGTTCATAAAATAGGCAACGAGATGAAACGAAAAAGTGTTATTTACATTTCAAAATATTTTCATTATGCGGGGCGTTTAAAATATGGTAAGTATATCACTACTCATGGTAATGTATTCTCCACATTGGAAAATATTTTAAACCCTTTAAATGTATTTTTTTTTCATACAAATGAATGTATGGATCTCGCCATGTTTCTTTTCCCAATTGAATATGAACCACAGATATAGATAGACCAAGATAACGCAAGAGCAACTACTTCGTGTGCCTATTTTCGTGCCTAACTTACGATAAAAAATCGTAAGTTCGTAATCGTAAAAAAAGCTGATTTTCGGACGGGTTTACTGAATTTGTTTCTCAAAAAAGTTTATTTTTGGCTTCATACAAACCTAGATTTAAACCACAAGATACCCGTGTGTTAAAAATATTTGGAAACTAATTTGTTATAACGCCGTAAGCGCGTACGAGCGTTTGTATGGGAAATATGACGGGTTGGGCGCTCTTAATGGATTTGGATGATAAGGAAGTACTAAAAAGCGAAAAATAAAAAAGCTTTTTTACAAAAAAGAAAAAGTGAAAAATTACTTTAAAACAGAACACACATGACTTTAATTTCGGAAGTCGGTGGCTTGGCTGTTCTATTTGTGGTTTTATATTGCCACCGACTTCCGAAACTAAAGTCATATGTGTGTTCTGTTTTAAAGTTATTTTTCACTTTTTGGTTATTGAAGGCGGTTGTCTTTTTTGTAAAAAGCTTTTTTTGTGATTAATATTATGCGTAATTAATTAAACAAACAATTTTTTTTAATCTAATACCCTCATTAATACCTGGAAATACCAAATTTAGGAAAAACAAAACATTCGTATTACATTGTGACGTCCAAAAAATGGCACGCTTGGTTTTCATACAGATCTATCGGTCTATCTATCTGTGATATGAACCTTAAAATTTTTGGAATAAAGTTGAAAATCAATCAAAGGTCTGTCTTTGATAGAGACAGACACACAGATAGAGGCAGACTGTTGTAGCTTGTGCTGGCCTCTGTGCAATCAGCAAAAGACATAGTTAGAAAATATAAACTGTGGGATTTTAGCCGTCTTACAAAATGTACTCCACTAATGTACCCTACATAAAACATACACGCGATTATAAAATAGTTAACCTTAGTTAGAAAACTGTTTCTGACGGTCCTAAGTCCGTAAAAATATGAAGGAAGTATTAGAAATAAGTGACTTTTAATTAAGTAAAAACTGAGAATATTAAGAGGAAACACAAGGGCCGTTTTTCCATACAAACTTAGTCCCCTGTTTCCTCCCTGGATAATGCCAGTAGATCAATTTTTTTTTTAAATATCCATAGCATTTATTGGCATGTCCCTATGTTTTCCTTTTTCTCATAAATTTATTATTAAAAGAGATATGAATATTCAAAAACCTAAAAAATGGGCATGATTATCCGCTGTGTTGAAACATTCAGAAAACAAATTTGACTTGATTATATAAAAAATAGAAAACATAGGAACACGGCAAAAGCCTTTCTTTATTTTTTAATGAAAAAAGCAGTTAAATCGGTTAAGTTTTGGAGAAGAAATCAGGGGACTACGAATCATTGATTTTGTGTACTTTTAATAGGTATTTTCGGTCAAAGATGCAGTTGTCTCTATCGCGCTTTGCGGTTCGTGTTCGGGCATCGCGCGACAGCAATAGATTTTAAAAATACCTAATTTTCAATTCTCTAGCCTGTGGTATTTCCTCTTAAGATTACAATAGTAAGTACCTAACACATTTTTGTGTTAAGGTGAATGAACTCTGATAAAGATGTCGCCGCCCTTTGCGCATTGCCCTTGGAACTCAAGACTGACCATGCGCGTAACAGGATCTTTTAGACTATGATTTATATTCTTAATTCTTCAAAATGTTTATACACAGCGAACATAGATGAATATATTATGTTAATTTTGAGATCAAATAGTAACAAAATAAAAAAAAAGTATAATAAAGTAGTCTCAATAACTAGCTTTTTCCCGCGACTTCGTCCGCGTGAATGTCGGTTATAGTGGATGCAGACGAAGTCCTGCATTAAAAAGTAGCCTATGTCCTTCCCCAGGGTTTAAGCAATCTTGTTACCAAATTTCATCAAAATCGGTCCAGCCGTTTCATCGTGAAAGCGTAACAGACAGAGTTACTTTCGCATTTATAATATTAGTATGGAAGTATGGATATAAAGTATGGATAATATATTAATATAATATGGTATGGATAAGGATGTAGATGAGTGAGTTTGTGTAAGAGGGAGTACTTAATGTGGTACAAATAAGAGGTTTCAAATTCAGCGTAAATAGTTTACCATTTAATATTTTTCCAATAACGAAAATGGTAACTTTATTCTGAACTCAAGCACCTATAACTTTCAAAAACATTCAACTACACAAAGTCTCCTCTTAAACATGAAATACCGATAATAATCATAAATTTCACGACTCGACGCCCTAACGATCTGAAAGTTTCAGTGGCGGCGACTCTTTAACTAAATGCAATGAAGTGTTGCTAACTTCATGTTAATGGGGACCAGCAAGCCTGTTTGTGGGGTTATTGAATTATGTACGCGATAGAGGTGTGTTTTTTGTTAGTTGTTAAGTCCGCCTGTCTTGCAGGAAGTTATGTGTTCGATACCGGGTTGGTTAATGTGACTTTTTCGATGAATATTAGTATTATAAGGCTTATGTTTAACGAACCTTCAGATCTACTAAATTATCACCAATAATAGTCAATAAAATAAAACCAAAAATAGTAAATGGTCACCAAAATGGTGTTTCCTAAAGTATTGCAGAAATGTATGAGTTTGACTGTAAAACGAGATTTGATTCTGGCACTCGGCGGCCGCTGCCGCGGCAGGCTCGCTCGCCTAGTGCGTAGGGGGGTCACAGTTCTAACCTAACCTAACCATGTCGGATCCACCCCAGGGGGGTCAGAAAGATTTTGGTTATTTTGCACACTAAGATTTGGTGACCATTTAGTACATTTGGTATAATTTAGTATATTTTTTTGGTAAGGGAGCTTAAGATCCTAAAGTATTTATTGGTGATCATTATAATTATTTATACCCGTACTATAATCGTCCATCTGCCTTGAACCAGTGTGGTGTTCAATGCTAGTGCCTTCTCTGTACGAGAAGAGGCCTTCGCCTACAGTGGGAACATAGTAGGTAAATTAGTGCCTATGGTGAGTGTTGTCCAAGATAAAATTGGAATACTTTCTAGAAAACAACGTGAGGAAAGTTGGATTTATTATCAACTAGCTTCTGCCCGCGACTTCGTACGCGGATCCTGTTGCTTATGCCGGCGACAACGGGGTCGGCAAAATCGAAGATCTGAAACGTCTGATGTCGAATTCGGTTCAATTTTGGCCAGTAGAGTCAAATTTTCAATGATATACCATCGTCATCAAAAATCAGTCCTAAACTGTTACCGCCTTCACCGCGTGGAGGTACTCCCAGCTTATGTTATTTTATAAGATACAGTGAAATTAGTGATAGCTTTAATTTTAGTTATTAGCTTTGATTTTCACATCAGATGTTTCTGATCTTCGATTTTTATAAGTCAACAGGAAATGCCCATCAGACCGAACAACTTTTGCTAAGACGTCATTCCTATATGTGTCATGGTGTAGCTGGGCTCTTGGAGTTCCACATCAGGTGTTCCAGATCTTCAAATTTATTCTCTCAGCAGAGAATGCTCGTCACGTGGAACAATTTTTGCTATGGTACCATTTTTTTATCTCTTATAGTTTAGCTGGTCTGTTGCGGTTCTGCATCTGGTGTTCAAGTTTCCAAGATAAATTATAGCCTATATGTTGCCCAGACTTAATACCTATACAACAAAAGAAAAATCATTCAAATCCGCCCAGAAGTTCCGAAGATTAGCGTGTACAAACAAACAGACAAACAGACAGAATTTTTTTTTTGGATTCGTGCTCTATTACTGTTTCTAAACCCCCCTCAATTATTATTTTTTTAATATATGCAATGTACAGACACAGTTTTGTTACTGTTATATTATATGTATAGATGTATAGACTAGCTTTTGACCGCGAGTTCATCCGCGTGGATGTCGGTTATCGTGGATGCAGGCAAAGTCGCTGATTAAAAAGTATGTCCATCCCCGGGATTCAAGCTATCTTCATGCCAAATTTCATCAAAATCGGTTGAGCTGTTTCATCGTGAAAGCGTAACAGACAGAGTTACTTTCGCATTTATAATATTAAGTATGGATTTAAAAGTGGGGACATCATCATCACCAAAATCGGTAAACAGTGAATTTATAAATCGGTAAAAGGTAAAAAGTGTAGTATCAAAAACTGTCGCCCGTATTATTTAAAACGAATTACTAAGTTAATTGAACTTATCTATTAATCGAGAAATGTATTTTTTTAAGAATACCGTCTATTCGCATCTGTACCTTAAATGACTTAAGTTTTGTTTTATATTTTATTCCTCCTCGTAAGTGATTTGTAATCTTTGAGAAATAAATATTTTTTAAACCTTAAACCGTATAGCCTGCCGTATACCTGAAATAGCTAATCCGCCTTAAGCAATCAATGCTCGTATCTTCTCTATATGAGAAGAGGCCATATCCCTGCAGAGGGACTATAACAGGCTGGTATTGTATTATAAATATTATGTTTTTTTATGAGACTACTGTAAATGATACTAACTAACGCTACCCCATTCCAAAGGAACTATTAGTTAATCTGTGCCCCAGCTTAAATCAAATTTGCTCATATTCCTAAGTACATCCACTCCCTCAAAGATCAGAAATAAATTTAAAAGTCATGTTGTAACTCTTAAAATTAGCTACATACAGGGTAAAGTATGTAGGTTCGAGAGGATGCCAGTAACGTCAAGGCGCTATTGGCCTTTCTCGAGGAGCTGGCGTGGATCGCATGATCTACTTCCCACCCGCACGTAAAATACGAGACGTGGAGCTACTGACACTAGCCCGTTATACTATACTATTCAAGGAACTCCATTCGTGGAGCTATTTACTATGCGGACTTTATAAAAACTAGAAGTTATTTCCGTGCTTTCAAGCGTTTTTATTTTGTCCATACCTATGTGTATTCAAATGCTTACATTTTATTATTATTTATTTATTTTATTTTAATGAAGGCTTACAGACTAACAGACCAATTCGATTCACGATCGAACGATCGGTCGATCGTTTTTCGATTTGATTAATTTTTTTTTTCTTTTTGATTTTGATTTTAGGACCACTTTAAATAATGCTGATAGTAATCCATGCTTGGCAACTGGGCCTCCCAAAGTTGTAAACGTCCCTTTGTTCCTATTGACGTAGTTCTGTTCTATCTCCTTCTTGGTTTGGAGGGAAGTGGAAAAATATGTTTTCCTTACTCTTCCGCTGTTCTTCTCTGATTAATTTCAATGCGGGATCCAAGATAGTTGTAATGTTTCTCCGGGACTCATCGAGCTTCATTGCCTCGAAGCTTTTCTGGTGGTCGCCACTGTTGATTCTGGTGTTGCATTGCATTGGTTTGGGTATAATGTGGCGGATTTGTTCCAATATTCTATGAACTCCATCAAAACAGCTAAAACATTAATAATATTGTACACAGAGAGAGACACTCGGTCATAGCATCTAACAATTTCCTCCAACTTTCAATCGAGTCCTAATTGGCTATCAATCTATCGGCTGTGAGGCATCGGCAGATTCAGGCCAACGCACAAAAAGGTCAGGCCACCGATAAAATGCAAGTGCGGTGAATGAAAAACAGTGTTATGACGATAGAAATATAAAAAACCCGGACAAGTGCAAGTCGGACTCGCCCACCGAGGGTTCCGTACATATTTGTAGGTACATATCCATACTTCTATACTAATCCATACCTACTATCCATACTTTAATCTACTTAATATTGTAAAAGGACAATGCCAGAAACTCTATAGAACTTTGCCCCACTCTATAAAAGTCATGTGCAATATGTAGCATATTACTATTTATTTATTGCTGCTATCTAAACATTAGTCTTAGTGACTGTAGAACTTGCGGTTTCCGTTTAAATCTAAAAAGAATAATGATATTGTTTATAGGTTAAACTGTATTTTAGGTAAAATGAGTTTGTATTTTGTGGGTAGGTATTTCGTAATCCGCAAGTTCTAAAAAAAAACAATTTAGTATTGAAAGGTTCTATATTTTATTCATTATAATTATTTTCATTAATTAACTTTTTCTGTACATGTGTTACTTTTTCTGTACATGGGTGGGGCAGGATCTGGCATTGTCATTTATAATATACGGCCGTATCTTTTTTTCACGTTAACATAGAGGGTTCCCGAGATAAAGGGTCTTGACAGACAGACAGACAGACGGACAACAAAGTGATCCTATAAGGGTTCCGTTTTTTCCTTTTGAGGTACGGAACCCTAAAAATATATGAAAGAGGAAATGGTGTTAGTTTTAGGGGTCACGATTTTTCGGTAACGTGTTTCTTTTTCGCACATCAATACTGATGGATTTTTCTGTTGAAACCTAACGTGTTTTGCTTATAGAGCAAAATATTGTAAGGAATTTCTTCCATTTTCCCTCTGTACCCATAGTATACGTAATAACCAAAGATGCAGGATAGGTTTAAGTAAAAGTAACTAATATTAACTCAAGTTATTATACTATTTTTAATTCAACAAAAATTTTCGTCTTATTTTCGTCTTATTTTTTTATATTAATTAAGGAAGTTTGAATGTGGTACCAGTGACAGAAAATGTGACTAAAAGAGTTAGGAATATAAATGTTGATGGATGGAAAGGGGTAGGTCAAGATTATGGGTTGTGTAAGGAATTATAAGAAAGAAAAAGGCGTTACTTTTTGCAATTCTGACCTGTCAACCATCACGCTATCACAGCATGATAGTTGACAAGCCGGAAGATGAAACCGTGTTGCGTCTTGAACAAGGGCAGGATTTTTAACACATTGATAAATAATTGAGAAGTTACCACGTTACATTGTCTTCCTTAACCCTTCATTCATCATTCCTCCATTTTCCTTTTCCCTTTTTTTTCCTTGTTTTATTTTTTTTCTTCAATCCTTCATTATCAGAAAAAAAAATTGTGTCAAGGTACCCACCATACAACACTTCCAATTATGAAGAATTTTTGCTATGACGGCACGGTTGGCGCAGTGGCTGAGATGTCTGAATTGGCTGTTCTACGTTTTGCAGTTTCGATTCACGCGCGTGTAACAAATATTTGTATGGCCTACATAGTTCTTACAGGTCTGGTTGTTTCTGTACGTGAGTTTTTAAACTTGTAAATGTACTCACGATACATTAGAAATTCTTAATGTGAGGCAACGCTTTCTTTAAAAATAAAAATAAATTTGTCGTGCCGTCGCCGTATCGTCGATCATAAACCAATCAATTTGAAAGTGTTCACGATATTTTCGAATACGCGGAACATCCCTTGAATGCAAACCTGTCAGTTTTTTAAAAAGCGAACAGCCTGAATAGAAACCGTCAGTTGTAACAGAAAAAA
The DNA here is from genome assembly GCA_947361185.1 of Charanyca ferruginea. NCBI lineage: Eukaryota > Metazoa > Arthropoda > Insecta > Lepidoptera > Noctuidae > Charanyca > Charanyca ferruginea. The sequence continues at coordinate 22,597,026 of OX376069.1, read as the reverse complement.
AAAGTAAAAAGTTTCCTTTTTCAAATAGGTAGGCATAAAAAATTGCTGGCAACTGCTAGCCTTTTGTGGGTGGAAATGAATTATTTTGATTTATTTTTTACGATTAATTTTGTTTGTTTATTTTAACGGTTGCACAGCTAAACTACTGAACTGATTTTGGTGTAATTTGGTACAATCTAAGCTTGATCCCCAAGAAAAGATATAGTCTACTTCTCAGATTATGAAACAAAGGGCAGATATACCGTGCGGAACACTGAGAGTGAAGCCACCAAAGCAAATACAAATTCAAAAACGAGATACAAATTCAGAAACCAGAGCGGGGATAAAATAGCATTTCATACTCTAGGCGAAAAAGTTTTTTTTTTTAATTTTTGTGTGTCAAATATGACAATGAGCCTACAAAAACGAAAAAGTCTTTAGTCATAAGTAGAATAATCATGAATAAAGACTCGACTTATTACTGTTCCATAAAAAAAGAACCTCATTTTAATTTTGAAAATGGAACTAAAATCGGCGATCTCTGGTAGAATGCATGCAATGTGTTGCGACTACAGAAGAAACAAAAAAAAGAAATTGGCGCGAAATCTTTATAATTTTTCTCTAATTGCAAATTGAATTGGTAGTGACCGTAATTAATTTCTAATAGTGTAATAAATAGTGTTTTTCTAATAGTGTAACACACGGCGCTAAAACCCAATAAAACTCGGTTTCTATTTACTCCCTCGCTAAAGCTCGGGAGTAAAACTACCTCGTATATAATGGGTCATTTTAGCTCCTTGTATAACAATCTACTATTAGTTAACATGATCTAGTTGTTCATAAGATCAGGTGAGTTGCGGCCAATCAAACATATTAGAATATCTACCTTTTAAAAAAAAAACTATTATGAAAACTCCTTCACTGAAGTTTTATGGTAAGTATACTTGATTGCCACGCGGACAAAGACGTGGACAGAACCTAGTTATAAATACAGGCTGAAAAGTAACGACTCGTGAAAAAAAAACTTTAATAAATCATCGTTCTAATGACTTGGCAACGGACAAGGAAAATGACGTCGCAGCGATGAAGAAAATGATAGTGATAAATTCTTTAAAAATAAAAATAAATAATTTGCAAGATAAATCATGTTGGTATTCTCCAAAGTTGATAGAAGATTCGAGGGCCGTTTCTCTAGTAAGTATAAGGATGTGTTTTCAATCCCAAAATCAATTGGACTAATTGAAAACGTTCTAAATCTATTCACAATATCATCTCAGCAAATTAAAGCAAAAAAAAAACTTTAAATAGATTACGCCTGCGACTTCGCCTCCGACTTCGGCTGCGTAGATTTCAGAATCAAACTAAAGTCTTAAATTATCCCAGTTAAATACAAAAACGGGATAAAAATATTTATTTTTTATCCCGTTAATTATAAGTGCTAAGTTAGATCAATATCTAGAGCCTGAAATTGAATTCATGACCAAATTTTTAAGGAGTGACTCAGTCCACGAAAATGGACAACTTTCATTATGGAGCCAATTCAAACAGTGCTGAAAAAAAAAAACAGCTGTTCCATACATTTTAGCAGAGTACCTATTCCACTTCTGTATGGAACAGCTGATTTTGTAACAAAGCTCCTTAACGCGGTTTACGGGTAGTGAGAATTAGTAGAAATCGTCACGTAACGAATTGCGTGTGTGTTTGTGTGCGTGTATCGAGCTTACTACAAACAAATGAGCACGTGCTCGTGTATTATTATTTTTAACCGACTTCAAAAAGGAGGAGGTTATCAATTCGAATGTTTATATATATTTTTTTTTTGTGTATGTTCGGGCATAACTCTGTCATATGTAGACGGATTTGCAAAATTCTTTTTTTGTTCGAAAGGGGGTTATTCCGAAAAGGTCCCATATAAATTTTATCAAAATTGGTACCGCCCTTTTTGAGAAAATCAACAAATTCCCAAAAAAACTTACTTAGACGACGTTTTAGTTTCTTCAATCACTGGAGGACTTACAACCTTTTTTAAGTGTGTTGCCGTTTCTTAATGGATTTGGATGTTAAGGCAACACTAAAAAGCGAAAAATAAAAAGCTTTTTCAAAAAAAACAAAGCCGCCTTCAAAAACTAAAAAGTAATAAAATAACTTTAGCACAGAACACACATTACTTTACTTTCGGAAGTCGGTGGCAATACAAAATAACAAACACAAAGCCACCGCCACCGACTTCCGAAAGTAAAGTAATGTGCGTTCTGTGCTAAAGTTATTTATCACTTTTTACCCGACTACGGCAAAGCCAAAGGAGGGTTATGATTTTGACAGGCTATGTATGTATGTATGTATGTATGTATGTATGTATGTTCATCTGTTCGCTCATAGCTCCTAAACTACTTATCAGAACTGAACAAATGAGGTATCGTTAGAAGTGTCTTGATCGTCCGCTGGTTATAGGCTAATGACGTATCACCGAATCCAATGTGGCGCCCTCTGGCGGACAAAAACACCAAGATAAAAAAAAAAATATAAAGACAAGCATAGCGTGTTTGGTATCATTGGAAAGGGGTTCACTAGTACCTTTCAAATATATAATATTTAGTGGTGACTTGTCACAAATTATTGAAAAAAAAGGAAAAATTACCAAATAAATTAAGATACGCATACCGTGTTTAGTATCATTGGAAAGGGGTTCACTAGTACCTATTAAATATATAATACTTAGCTGTGACTCCAAAATGGTTTAAATAAAAAATAAAGTTTAAAAACTAAAACCCGACCACAACAAAAAGTGATCTAAAAAGTACCAAAAAAGAAAATATTTCACACAGAAATCAAGACATAGGTACAAAATGGTCAAGGTAAGCCGTGGTTGCATGCCATTATATTTATGTTCATCGCACTCATATGGGATACAGGCATGCATGCAACCACGGCTTACCTTGACCATTTTGTACCTATGTCTTGATTTCTGTGTGAAATATTTTCTTTTTTGGTACTTTTTAGATCACTTTTTGTTGTGGTCGGGTTTTAGTTTTTAAACTTTATTTTTTTTTAGTTTTTGAAGGCGGTTTTCTTTTTTTTTGATAAAACTTTTTTATGCATATTTTTTTTTTTGTTTTTTTTTTGTGCAGACTCGTACGTAACGTACGTATACGGTAGCTCTAAGAATAGGTGGTAGACAATTTTTTTTTTTCGCGCTGTTTGAGTTGGCCCCATAATGAAAATTGTTTAGGTACGTGGTCTGAGTCACTCTTTAAAAATTTGCTCATGAATTCAATTTCACCCTATCTGTGTGCCAAAGTCCAGGTAACTCCGTTCAGCCGATCCACACAAACTTTCACCTTCATAATATTAGTAGGATTAGAAGATTTTTTTAAAGATTGAAACTGAGATTAGAATGAAAAAAAGTGTCTAAAAGTTAGTAGAATTGCCACTTAGTAGAGATTTGAATAGAATACCTAAGTACTAATGCACGAAGTGCCAGTTTCATTTTTACAGTTTATCTGAGGCATTCATACCGCCGTACAGATCGATCGGTCAAAGGTTAAGCTACGCTAGCCGCGGTTGGTCTGTGGATGGGTGACCATCCCTTTCATACCGAGTTCCCTCCGTGCTTCGGAAAGCACGTAAAGCCGTTGATCCCGGCTGTCATTTGTAGATCTTTGGCAGTCGGTATAGGAAGTCAGAAGCCAGATAGTCTGACAACCAGTCTTACCAATTAATATGAACAAAGCCTTTTAACTAAATCAATATTATGTACGCAACGGGTTCATCATCATCATCATGTCAAACTTTGGTGCCCACTGCTGGGCATTGGTCTCCCCAAACGGGGGGTTAAGCCGTAATCGCCATGCTTGGCCGATGCATGTTGGCGATCGCAGTAGGTGTGATACTCAGAAGGACGCTGCTGCCCATCCTCTGGTCAATATCCCTGTGTCGCCTTCTACAACACCCACGGGTAGAAATGGGTTGGTGCTATTCGCGGCCAGCAGCACACGGCGTAAAAGGTAAAGATAAAAAAAAAACACGATCGAATTTACTTTTCGTTTTCTCCGCGCGCACCTTTTTAGTCTAGAGCGCTTGGATGGTGGAGGTAGAGGGTGTTAGGAAGCTTGGTGATTAATTAATACTCCTTCCATTTCCAACGAGGCCTTTGCCCCGTGAAAATTTCAGAACGGTAGAGTTTCATACAAATCGAAAATCGATCCAAATTCACTTTAATGAAAACAATTCGTAATACTGAATAAGTCATTACCAATTCATTGCCAACAGTTTAACGGCAATGAACTATTAAAACGCCCGAATCGTTCTGAAAGGGCATTGACTTTCCATTGAAGTAAAGCTCATCTTAGTACGACTTAGATTATTTATAAGTACTGTCGACAAAATAGATTGCTAACTAGGCACCTTTTCTACAACTTTTTGAACAAATCGTTGTAATGGGGTATTTAACCAAAAAATTCTAATTAGTCCGTCAGTTAGATTATCGAAAAATATTGGGTACGTATTTTTTGTTTTATCAAATCAATAAAAACTGACGAAGATAAAACGCATTAAAGATCATGAGTGGGGGTTTTGTGACGTCACTTCGCCAGTAAAAGTGTACCCATAGATAACAATGGGATCAATAGTTTAGCAATGCATAGAGAACAAACAAATAAACATTTAATCATTAATTTGTATTAATATAGATTGTAAGTTAATGGTTGAATTGGCATAAATGTTTTGACTTTGACTTTAGCTAAACATTTATCAGTTTTGTTGACTGTACATAATCCTTTACTTTGAAAATGTTTAGTAGAAGCATTAAGGTGTAAACTTTGTTGAAATTTCTAATATGCTGGGAATTATTTTCAGTGAAGGATCTGTATTTATTTAAACTGTAATGTAAACTCTCCACCACTGACTTACATGGTAAACGGAAATGCTGTGAGAGAATCTTGAAAGTGTTGTAGACTAAATTATTATTGTGCTATTGAATTTCCAACTTTCGGTACCAAGCCGAGCGTTGAAAATCCAACAGTGCGCTTTTATTTAGGTATTGTAGTTGTCGCATATTGTTACTAAATATACCCTGTTCACAATAAGATTAGACATAAACACAAACCTTTTTTAGAGTCCTTTCAACCGATTTTGACTTCTATTCCGTAGGCTTAAGGATGACATTAGAGGCAAAAAAGTGGCTACAATAACAACTGTTTACTGCAGTTGCCATTTGTCATGCTACCAACGCTATATAAGTCAAAATCGGTTGAACGGACTATAAAAAAGGTTTGAGTAAATGTCTAATCTTATTGTGAACAGGGTATAGTTAAAATCAATGAATAAGTGTGGTAATAAACGGTATTGTATGATATTTTTTGAACGTTCAATTGAACATTTGCAAACAATATTTTTAGTATTTTGGTACTTGTACATTATTGACATCGGTGAAGGAAAACATCGTAACAAAACCTGGACTTATATTACTCAGTCTTCCGCCAATCCACCTTGAGCAAGCGTGGTGATTAATGCTCGTGCCTTCTCTGTATAAGAAGAGGCTTTTGCCCAGCAGTGGGACAATAATATATTAATATTATTATTTATATTTTGCTAGAACAAAATCTTTTAACATGTAACAGTAACTTGTCATCCTTATCATGGAAACTGGAATCGTGTTGAAATTATTTCATTAACAAATTCCTGTTGTTTGCGTAACATCAAATAACTTTTTGCGGGGTAACCCCTGCTTTATGAAAAAAACATGTTATGAATTGTTTTAAATACCCTTGAAAATATGGGGTAACATGCCTTGCTATAGTAGGCATTAATAAAACGTAAAAATATTTTAATGCCTATATAATTTTAGGTTTATTTCATCTCATACCTATTTGGCTTACATTTCATGCTATGAAGTCTCCAATTAGGCATAAAAATTGCCTGTAGTTAAAGGTTTCGCTCCTTCCTTGCATTATAACGCCTTTAGCACACCGACGCGTCGGTGTAGTAAAGGCGACAGAATACAATCAATTTATTTATTTATCATTATTATTATTTTTACTGTATGAGTGTGGGGGTGTCTGTGCGTGTGTGTGTATGTGTGTGTGTGTGTATGTGTGTGTGTGTGTATGTGTGTGTGTGTGTATGTGTGTGTATGAGAGAGAGAAAGTGGTTTTGAGTATACATGTGTGACTAAATAAGCAAATAACTTTGCTCTGTATCATTATAATTTAAATTATGTAGCCATATTATTAACTTAACGTATCGCTGCATTTACTTTTCGGTGTTGAATTTTTTGTTCAGGAGCATTTTCCTGGGAGGTGTAGAACAAAGTACAATATTTGTTCCGGATCACTAAAGTAATATTCCTCTAACCGATCGCCTCGTTCATCTCGTAGTCGCCAGTGCGACCGCTGAACGTGGGGTCCTGGGTTCAATTCCCAGGTTAGGCAAAACGTTATTGGGGTTTTCCATTAGGAATTTCTCAGTAGTATATTCTCCTGCGTACAACATTTTTTGTATGACTGTCTATCTATTTGTCCTGGCTACACTTCGGAACGGTTGGACCAATTTTGAAGAGACTTTCACTTGCAGTTAGCTGATATAACAATCAAGACTTTATTTTAGAAAAATGTAATCTTCCGACCGTTGATGTTTGAAGTAGCTGTTTGACAACATGGTTATGGTAATAGTAACTTTTTGACGTATGATTTTGTGAAACAACCCATTTTTGTGATTTGTCGATAGTTAGCGCCATTTTTGACTATTACCGGTCGGTAATGGTTAGTTGAAGCAACCCGCCCTTAGTGCAAAATATTAAAAGTCCGCTGATAACCAACACGCGGACAAAATCCGGAGCATAAGCAAGTTGGTAATAGAATTAGGTAGGGAGCCGTGTGGTGCGGGCCGCGAATAGCACCACCCCATTTCTACCCGTGGGTGTCGTAGAAGGCGACAGAGGGATATTGACCAGAGGATGGGCAGCAGCGTCATTCTGAGTACCGTAACACCTACTGCGATCGGCAATATGCATCAGCCAAGCATGGTGATTACGGCTGAACCTTGAGGGAAACCTTCAAAGTCAAAGCATTTATTTCAATTAAACCAATTACAGGCACTTTTGAATTGTCAAGGAATCTGTCAGTTAGTCAGAGAGTTGAAGCTCGTTCCTCGTTCCAAAACGTAGGTAGGTCTCTATGGAGAAGAACGAGCAAGAAACTCCACGGACACTCTTTTAAATCAAGTTTTTACAAAGTCTGGTTACATGATTCTTGTTGCTTCTATATGTGAAAACTATGAAGACAATCTAACAATACAAAACACAAAAAAGAAGCAAGATAAAGTCCATGGCAGATAAGAGCTGAGCAATCTCTACTGACAGCGCCTGTTCACGAGCATGACGCGTGAATCAGCACCATCACCTATGCCCAGCCGTGGGCATGTAAAGGTTGACATGATGAATAGAATTAGGTAGTACTTTAGTTAAATGAACCTACTCGTTCTGTTATTGTTTCACTATCCAGTAGCTTTTGTAGATAATTACAACTCGCAAACATTCCCAGGATCCAAAAAAGTAATAATAAATTAGCAATGAAATGCAATCTTCTTACATTAAAAGAACTAAGAAAAGAAGAAAGCTGCTTGCTCTTTGATCGTGCTACGCATAACATGTTAGTAAAGATTCCATGTAAAATACGATCAACTATTAGCAACAATGTCTTACTTGACATTATTAAATTTCTTGTTAATTCCTCTAACAAAGATTTAACCCTCAACTACTGGGGGCTGAAAAGATCAGTACTTTAAGTATTTTTTCACTTCAAAAAGGCCGTCATTGTAGCATACCAGAGCGGGGATAAAATAGCATTTCATCCTCTAGGGGAAAAAGTTTTTATTTTTAATTTTTGTGTGTCAAATATGACAATGAGCCTACAAAAACGAAAAAGTCTTTAGTCATAAGTAGAATAATCATGAATAAAGACTCGACTTATTACTGTTTCATAAAAAAAGAACCTCATTTTAATTTTGAAAATGGAACTAAAATCGGCCATCTCTTGTAGAATGCATGCAATGTGTTGCGGCTACAGAAGAAACAAAAATAATATTTCATATTGTATTGGATTGTTTTATTTTCTCGCAATCGAAGTGAAAAGTATAGTGTAACACACGGCGCTAAAACCCATTAAAACTCGGTTTCTATTTACTCCCTCGCTAAAGCTCGGGAGTAAAACTACCTCGTATATAATGGGTCATTTTAGCTCCTTGTATAACAATCTACTATTTTTAACGAATCAAGAGGCTTTATTGTGGTCGATAGTTAATAATATCTTTTGCCCGTGACTTCGTCCGCGTGAATGTCGGTTATCGTGGATGCAGACGAAGTTGCGGATTCAAAAGTAGCTTATGTCCATCCCCAAGATTCAAGCTATATTCATACAAAATTTCATCGAAATCGGTTCAGCTGTTTCGTTGTGAAAGCGTAACAGACAGAGTTACTTTCGTATTTATAATATTACTACCTATTGCCCGCGACTTCGTCCGCGTGAGTGTCGGTTATCGCGGATGCAGAAAAGCGGATTAATAAGTAGCCTATGTCTTACCCCAGGGTTCAAGCTATTTTCATACCAAATTTCATAAAAATTGGTTCAGCCGTTTCATCGTGAAAGCGTAACAGACAGAGTTACTTTCGCATTTATAATATTAGTATGGACTAGCACTTTCCCCGCGACTTCGTCCGCGTGAATTTTCTTAACGGCCCCTAATATTTTAATAATGCAATAATGTAAGCCTATGTTACTCAGCGATGCGATGAACTTTCGACTGGTGAAAGAATTTTTTAAACCAAACCAACTGAGTTTTTGAGTTTATTCGTTACATACAAAAATACAAATATTTCCTCTTCATAATATTAGTATAGACTAAAATTAAAATTAAAAAGTATAGATCTACGTTTAATACGTCTAAATAAATAAAACAAAGTGCATGAACTATAATTTATTTTGCCATCACTCACGGCCTTGAAGTAAACCGGTTGATCCCGGCTGTCATTCATAGATCTTTGACAGTCGTTATGGATAGTCAGAAACCAGACACTTTAACAACTAGTCTTACCAAGACCCAGTAACTGTGTTACTGGGTCTTGTACGTAAAACACTGGTATTCAGCTGCCTCCGGATAGACTGGAAGTTGACCCCACTATAGTTGGAAAAATGCAGGCTAATGATGATAATTAATACAACTAAATTATCGTTTATTATATCTCCACTCAAGGCCTCTTAGTTACAAAACTCGAGGTTATTAGAAGCACTGTATGGGTCGCGTAGGGGGGAAGGGATTCATTCGAAATTATAACTTTTGCTAGGCGTGAGTGGCCCCCACGTCCGCAGTTAAAGGTTAATAATAAAATTAATGGCCATCCAGACTACACAGTCTTGTAATAAAAACTGCAGTAGCGCTGTTTGTAAGTCGAAAGATCAATAATTATGGAGTTAGGAATCTGCCTTAATCGCTCGTTAAATATTATGGGAAGGAATGTTTTCTTCTTTTGTGTAAGTGTGAATATTTGCTATAGGTGATTGACGCGGGTTTTTGAGGAATACTGAAACATTATTGAAACAAATATTATGTGCAATAAAGAGTTCATAGGGCATCTCGGCCGCATCGCTCTCAGTGGGACAAGTGCCCAAAAGGCTAGCAGCATTACCACGTTTAATAGCAATACTAAATCTTGGGCCAAAGAAAAAGCCAGCCCTCTTCACACACATGAAGAGCCGACCAGCCGCGCGAATTTTTCAAGCCCATGAAATATATTTTGTACATTTTATTAATTTTATGAGTTTTACAATTTTAACCATATTTTTCAATTTTAGAAAAACATAAATCTTATAATTTTTACCGAGGTTCTCAATTTTACCAATATTGACATTTTTTTTTATAAATCTTTATCAATTTTATGTTATAAACAATTAAATACACTTCAATATAATACAATATATTTATGAAATAAATATTAGCGCTTATTAATAGGTGAGTTAGCTCATATTTTTATTTCTTTGAATTGTAAAGTACTTTAAGTTTATTTTAAGCATGTAATTTTTGTTACAATAATGTGTTAACAACTTTATTGTTGGCAAAAAGTAAATAAATAAAAAGGAATATTGGTTACCGTAAAATACCAGTACGAAAGCTCTACAACTGAAATTGACCCGTTTTCATTAGTTAGTCTATTTTGATAGCCAAAGTCCCCAGACAGTTATGAAATCTACTCCAAACTAAATATTGTGAAGCTCTCTGCTTGTACTGATGGAAGTAGGTACCTGCTTTATTTAGGTAAGTTCGTTCGTAGTGTTACGTGTAAACGGGTATTTCTGAGGCTAAGAACTCACGATGCGGTTTTCACCCGCGTCCGGCTGCGGTTGCGGGCCCGCAGCTTCTGTAGAATGCAGATAAATATGTATAAAACAAAAGCACATTTCACGACGCGGTTTACGCCCGCGGTGTGCGCGGTGTATTCGGCTCTTGCTGCGGGCGCGGGCGCGGGTGAAAACCGCATCGTGAGTTCTTAGCCTAAGACTCTTCTGTCTATCCGTCTATCTGTTACAGGGCTGTCTTCTGTACCGTGATATGTAGATACTTGAAATTTTCATAGAGTGTGTATTACTATGCCGCTCATCATCATCTTCATCATATTAGCCTATAGCCGTCCACTGCTGAACGTAGATTTCCCCCGGAGATCACCAACCAACCCGATCTTGGGCAGCCTGGATCCATCCGCTGCCAGCAACCTTCTTCAAATCGTCGCTCTATCGTGCCGCAGGGCTTCTCACACTACGCTTGCCTATTCGCGGTATACACTCTAAAGCCTTCTGCTACACCGTGACAGCTATAACATCTAAAAACAAATGGGGATCCCAATACAAGAAACGTAAATAAGTTTCTTGTATTCGGATCCCCATTTTGTTTAACTAAATAATAATAATAATACCGGCCTCTAACTGCCCCCCTGTAGGGCAAAGGCCTCTTCTCATACAGAGAAGAGCATCGATCACCACGTGCGCTCAAGGCAGATTGGCGATTTCAGACTTGTATTAATTATGGGTACCATGTTTTGGCATTTTTTTCGCTGCCTGTACATTATTTCCAAAATCTTTTTCCAAATTCTAACTTTCAAAAAGTTATGGATGGTCTCCTGGGTACGTTTTTCTGTAACTATAACGGTTAAGGCACCTAACCTTGCTGTCCCGTCTCATAAAAAAAAACACGTCTTGCTATGGAGGAACGGACTCTCCTTACACAGGCACTATCTGAATAATAAAAATTGTTTAAATCTAAATTACCAATAAACATTTTTTTATAATCAGACAAACTTTACCACTTTATGATTTAATAATAATATATGGAGACATTTCACACATAACCATCTGATCCCAAACTAGGGAGACCCTGTACTATGGGTGAATTAGTATGAAGTATGATTTCAAATAATGTAAAACCCCACTGCACTGGACCCTGTTTATCATCATTGATCGGAAGACGTCCACTGATGAACAAAGCCCTCCCCCCCAAGTAACAAAAACTTCTATAACCAAGGCGTTTTATCACTGAACAGTGATATAATAGACCTATTAATGGTAACCACTGTGTCTTTTTGTACTATAAAGGTTTTTAACAGATCTTTTTGGTTACATACAAGATTAAAGAGCATTTAAGTTCTATTATTTTGGTCTTAGAACGCTTACAGGACCACACAAAACAATATTTAAAGGGTTGCGTTGTAATAGATATGAAAATATTGACTATGGTACTATTTAGTACTAAAGACGACCTTACTGGCACTTGAATGTACCTATTTTGCGCTAATAAACCTGCAAATTAACTATTACAGTACAAGTATTGTAGCAGTATCGAAATCACTATTACAGGGTCAATCTGCACTATAAAAGTACCTTGCACAACTAAAACGTAACCTTTTAGCTTCTTAAAAGTTCCTTCAGCATTGCTATGGGGCAAGTTCTGTAAAAGTCATGAAAACTCTTCTACGGTAATAAATAGTACCATAGTAACTCCTGGTACAGATGCTAAGTAACTTAAACCGTTTTCGGTGAAAATATGGCTGATGTCTTCTGCCATGATACCACATTAGCAACACGACTAGAGCCAACTTTTACTATAGCAGCCATGGTCGGAATAACTCATTATTTTATTATTTGAAATTTAATTAAAACACGAAAATTATGAGGGCGCATTGTCAAATTTGAAATCAGCATAATACTTTTATCGATACAGTTACTTTCGCAAGTGGAAGTTATGGCAGAATTACGGTCCAAGAAAGTTTTGTATTATGTCCTTTTCTTATATGTTACGTTAAAAGCAACGATGTCAAATGACATAAAGTATTACACACGACCATGAACAAATAACCGTAATGAAAAAGATTTCTGGAATCGTTTATGGTGCAAAATAGCTCTATAAACAGGTTTTACATTTCAACTATAGAACTGATTTATCACCGTGAGAACCTTAATGTAATGTTTAAAGAATAAATCAGCGATAAAACTATGGTCTTTTTGAGGTTCTGTAAATGTTTACAACACCATTATAGTATCATCATGAACATCAATTAGCACGCTCTAAAATGTTCTCAGAACTTTTATAGAACCAAATTTTGTTACTTGTACGCTACAAGAAGCAGAAACCTGCCGTTTGCCTCCACCAGTTACCCGCGACCACGAGACCCTGTTACATTAAACATTATCCTGCAATCTTCTTCTTCATTCGTATCATTTTAAACTACACGAAAAAGCACGTACTGCAGTAAAAATATTAAACTGCAGATTGTCGTGGTCTGTAAAAATCTCCTTATTTCAATTTTGGTAGAGTAAGCTTGAGGTAAACTGTTATTCCGTTCAATACTATGCTAAAGATTGACTGCTCGTCTTATTTATTTATATAAATTAGGATTTTCAACAAAAGATATACACTAAACATTACAACACACCCAATTCATCCCATCTTAACCTCACTCACGTATGATCACCAAGGATAACTTTTATACCCCGTGGGGTGTCCGGGGTAGAATAACACCCACCCATTTCATCCCAAGGGTGTCGTAAAAGCGACTAAGGAAAAATCCGGAAGTCAGGCAGCAGCTGCATCCGTGTACTCAACCACTTTACTGTGGTCCCCAAGAAGTCAGCCAAGCGTGGGGATTATGGCATACCCCCGATATGGGGGAGGCCCTTGTTCAACAGTGGACGACTTCTGGCTGACGATGATGATGACTTTTACAGACTAGACCGGCTATATAACCCCGTAAAGCTGCAAACGATTTACGGCATGGTACAAATACTCTTTTTACATCTGCCACCACTTACAATATTCTGTTATTACAAGCCAAATCTTGTCATAATAAATGACGACACGGTTAGCGCCGTATCTGAGCGATTGGCTGAGTGTAACGCGTATTTGTTGCTGCAGGTCTTGCTGTTTGTGTCATCAACATCATCAGCCGGAAGAGATCTACTGTTGAACAAAGGCCTCCCCCATATGCGGGAAGATTGCCATAATCCCCACGCTTGGCAGGCATCTTGGGGATCACAATGAGGTAATTAAGTACGCGGAAACCGGTGCTGCCCGTCTTCTGTATTTTCTCTTAGTCGCCTACTTCTACACCCTCGGGATGAAAATGAGTATGTGTTTTCCTGGTCCAGACACCCCACGGGATCTGTTTGTGTATAATCTTCCTCGAAAAAATTAGGTAAAGTGAGTTCAAAGTGAGCTCGCCCCAGAATCAACAGTGGCGACCACCAGAAAAGCGACGAAGCAATGAAGTTCGATGGAATGACGGTGCTGTGACGTTACTTATTCGCTAACTCCATTGACTATTTAATATTAAAAATATATGTGGGGGCATTTGTGCATTTGTGCGTGTGTGTGTGTGTTTTGTGTTTGTTTTTGTGTTTGTGTTAGTGGTGGGGACATCATCATGTCAACCTTTAGACGCCCACTGCTGGGCCTAGGTCTCCCTCAAGGAGGGGTTCAGCCGTAATCGTCATGCTTGGCTGATGCCTGTTGGCAATCGCAGTAGGTGTTATGGTACTCAGAAGAACGCTGCTGCCCATCTTCTGGTGAATATCCCTCTGTCGCCTTCTACGATACCCATAGAAATGGGGTGGTGCTATTCGCGGCCGGCACCACAGGGCACCAAAAATTAAAAAAAAAATTGCAAAAATTATTATTACTTATAATGTTATTGTTTACTGAAAATTAATCAAGTTTTCCGGGCTAAAATAAAATGTTTTTTTAGAGAATTGTGATCTTCTTTTTAATAGCCTTTTGTGTCCCACCGTTGGGCAATGACCTCCCCAAATCTCTTCAGGTATTCTTTTCTTGCGCCGCCTTCAACTACCCTCGCAGTACGCGTCTAGGTCATCTCGCCACCTTCTCCTTAACCGGTCTCGGCGACACCAACCATCTTCAGGCACCCTTTGCATGGAGACCTTTGCCCAGCGGTCACTATGTATGTGAGCAGCCCAATCCCATTTGGACCGGCAGCCTTTCTGTTAGTATAGATAGGCTGAAGCAGATCACACCTAACCCCATCTATTGAAATCTTCCACAACCAAAAAGGTTAATTGCAATTTTGTTCCGCCATGTTGAAGATTAATTTATGCGAATTACCCTGCTAATGTGCCTCAAGGTAGTTCCTGATTTATGCCTCTTGTTCATAGTTAACATAGATACGAGATATTAATGTTAAAATTCATTAGTTTATGTTTGTATCGTATTATGTGTTATGTCTTTACGGGACTTTCGACTTTGTGTGTACTTACGGAATTTATAATGGTTGGTTAAGGAATTTATGTGACGTGAAGCTTGTTATCTCAGAAAGGGTGAGTAGTGGTTTAGCGTTTAACAAGACATTTTGGAGGTATTTGGTTTTATTAACAAAGGGCTGATTTAATAGGTTCACGCAGCAGGATTATTCTGTTCGTTGTAACAAAAAAGAATGAATGAATTTTTGAAGGCGGTTGTCTTTTTTGTAAGAAGCTTTTTATTTTTCACTTTTTAGTACCTCCTTCTCATCCAAATCTATTAAGAAGAGATTGAAAGTTAACTACTACAAAGATTGATGAAACTAAAACGTCGTCTATGTAAAATTTTTGAGTATTTGTTGATTTTTCAAAAAGTGCTATATCAATTTGGATAAAATGTATGTGGGACTACCCCTGAAGCATACCCTATCCATTAATTTTTATTTTTAACATCGGTTTACGTTTGCCGGAGAAATAGCGTAACAAATCGAGCACGTACTTAATGCAAATTTAAGACTTATACAGTTTTCTCATGAATGCCATTGTCAGAACTCGACCAAATTAAAATGGGACCACACGGGAAGCACTAGCTTTCAAATAAAAAAAGAATTATCAAAATCGGTTCACCCAGTCCAAAGAAATCAGGTAACAAACATAAGAAAAAAAAAATACAGACGAATTGATAACCTCCTCCTTTTTTGAAGTCGGTTGAAAATAAATGAAAGGATCGTTCGTGAATTGATGATCTAAAAAGGATTATGAGGTGTCTAGGCCCAGGTTAAAGGAAAGCAAAGTGGACTGTATTAATGTTTATTCGGTGGTTACGATTATTATAGCAACTTAATTATTTAATCAAAATATGTCTGAGCGCGGTCGTGTCGGACGATGCAGAGTCGCGATGGTCTTGCGTTCCGGTCCCGGCGCCGCCGCCGTGCCGCGTCGCTCGTTGGTGACGTCGTTGTGTGTCCTTTGTATATGTACATATGTGTGTGAGCAAGAGGTAAAGTTGTTAGTTTGTTTGTTAGAGGTAATCTCTATATGGTTCATCATCCTACCCTGTTCTGTCCGCGCTCTAACTTAGTTCTTATATGTCTTGTCCGTCCTTTTCTTCAGTTGCCTGGCGGTAAGAGATGTCAATAGGGTATTTTACTCTATATGAGAAAAAACCTATAAATATGTTATTGAGACAGTTTAGGTATAAAGCAGTCGGAAAATGTAAGTTTTAGTTCATAAAATTACAAAATAAATTTTTAAATTCAATTCAAAGTTTTCAGTTTTTTTAATCTGTTATAAAACACCACGAAATAGTAGCGGCCATGTTATTACGCCGTACGGCTGTGTAAACAAAAAATTGCCAACTGTCAGTCAACCGATTGGCGTATATAGGTTTTGTACTTTTATTATTTTCGTAACCAACGTAATTTTTTAATTATTAGACCTATTACAAAATTTGCTTTTAATTATTTTTAAATTATGCACAATTTTCATAGGTAATTTGATACAAAACGAACTGACGCCATTGCCGCTGAGCAATATGGCGTCCAGTAAGAGGCGTTTTCGTCAAACAACGCGCGAAATTTTGATGCATCATTATGGCACTTATCGATTGAATAAAAATTTTGTGTTTTTTTTGGTGGCATATTAGCACTACAGAATTGAATTGAGACGCTTTTCAAAAATGGGTGTAATACCCTATTGTCTAACTTTAGATATGTCTCACTGAAAAATGAATGAATGAATGAGAATTGTGATTTTATGTAAATGTTTATATAGGTATATGGTATCCAGATATATAATTATATATGTGAAATTACATCTTTTTAACTTTTTAAATATTACTTTTTGTTATGCACCCGCCATATTATCTCTTCACCACCCTTGGTTGACTGGTAGAGAATGCCTAAGACATTAAGTCCACCTTTGTGCATGAAGTATAAATAAATAAATAAATAAATAAATAAATAAATAAATAAATAAATAAATAAATAAATAAATAAATAAATAAATAAATATATATATAAATAAATAAATAAATAAATAAATAAATTAATTAATTAATTAATTAATTCATAAAATTAATTAATTAATTAATTATAATTCTCATACAGAAAATGCACGAGCATTGATCACCACGCTTGCTTAAGGCACACAATATAAAGGGTACAGAAGGACCGCTCCCGCCACCTTCAAAAATAATTACCTAAACTTGCCAGCCTCACTAGGTCTGCTACTGTATTGCCTCTGTAGGTTTTATTTGTGACAATATGAAATTTTATTGACACTGGTTGGAACTCTTTGCAATTTTTTTATAACAATTTTTTTCTGTCCGTCATGAAATGTCAAAGTCTCTCATTTAATAATTAAGACAAAACGTGACAGTCGAGACTGATGTCTGCTTGAAACTGCTTGAGATTGCCTATAAACGTAATGTTAATGTGTGCGTGAGTAAAATGGCGGTTTGTTATGGGTGGTCTCTCTGCTCGGGCGTACTTTGTGCTTAAGGCGGATAGGTGCTTTCAAATTTAGGTATTTAATACCTACTTTCCTTTCAATGTTTTACTTCACCCATGTCAGTGATCTCCGAAATAAACTTAAACAATACATATGAATTGAATATACTGATTGTCCAGTATTGAACAGACTGCCTGACGCATGAGAGGCTACTAGGCCAACATGACAAGGACATAGTATATTCTATATTCCTTTCATCTGCGTCCGCGATAACCGACGCTCATACGAACCAAGCGCTTTGACTCCACATTTATTGTGCGAACTGTCAGACTGTGGAATTACCTGCCCGCGTCTCTGTTCCCTGATAAGTATAATCTGGGTATCTTCAAGGCACGAGTGAACCGGTTCATCCTAAGCAAGCGTGTTCCAACTTAGGCTGCATTATCACTTAAGGGGCTATTAAACGACTTTTACAGATTTTAAACTGACAATCACGTCAAAATGTGCTGTGTAAATGATTTGAAAAAAATATATGTTAAACTAGAACATTCTCTTAATCATTTAGGAAGTGATTTTTTTTTTTTATTATTATTAAATAGGCTTGCGTTTGACCGCAATTCACCTGATCGTAAGTGATAATGCGGCCTAAGTTGGAACACGCTTGCCTAAGATGAACCGGTTCACTCGTGCCTTAAAGATACCCAGATTATACTTATCAGGGAACAGAGAGGCGGGCAGGGAATTCCACAGTCTGGCAGTTCGCACAATAAATGTGGAGTCAAAGCGCTTGGTTCGAGACCGTGGAACTTCAACCATATAGCGGTGACGCTTCGCCGTATCTCTGCTCGTCCGATGATGGAACGGGGATGGGGGAATTAAATTGTGCAATTCCAAAGCACACCCTCCGAAATGTACCCGATAAAAGACCGAAAGGCTAGCAACGGTGCGGCGATGTTCAAGGCTCTGGAGCTTAGCCCTAACCAGGGAGTCGTTGTTTATGAGCCTCTTGGCACGTCTATCGATGACTTCCAATGCCTCCAGTTGGTATTTTGCCGATCCATCCCAAAGGTGCGAACAGTACTCCATGCACGATCGAACTTGTGCTTGGTATAAGTTGAGCAGCTGTTCCGACGTGAAGTACTTTTGCACCTTTGCGAGGACTCCCAGCTTCTTGGCAGCTAGTTTGGCCTTGGATTCAATAAATGACCCAAAGTTAAGATTTGACGTCAAAGTAACGCCAAGAAGCTCAAGCTGGTCAGTGATTGGAACGGATACATGTCGGAAAGTAGGGGCCAGATGGAAAGGCCTCTTCTTGGCAGAGAAAAGACACGCCTGGGTCTTAGCTGCATTGAACCTGACCAGATTGGCATCGCCCCAATCGGAGACTGCCTTGAGGGACAAGTTCAAGCGCTCGACCATGGACTCTCTAGAAGACTGGATTTCAACCGCACTGGCACGTGCGCTGGATGTATAACTCTCTACAACCGTGCTGTCATCTGCGTACCCAAAGGTACCGGGTTTCAGCAGATCGTTGATATGCAGCAAAAAAAGGGTTGCAGAGAGTACTGAGCCCTGAGGAACCCCGGCATTTATTGCCATTTGATCTAACGAGCAGCCATCAATGACTACGCGAATTGATCGATCACTCAGGAAATCCGATATCCATGCACAGGAACCAGCGGGCAAGCCATATGCTGGAAGCTTGCTAATAAGGCCATCATGCCATACCCTATCAAAGGCCTTCGAGATGTCCAGGGAGACGGCAAGTGCTTCCCCATATTTCTCGATGGCCTCACTAAAGATATGAGAGGCGTACGCGAGAAGATCCCCAGTGGACCGATTTCGGCGAAAGCCATATTGACGATCACTGAGGAGGTCGTTAGCTTCAAGGTACGCCAGAAGCCTGTTATTGAGGACACGTTCCATTGTCTTGCAGATAATGGACGTGACCGAGATGGGCCTATAGTTGGTAGGATCGGCATGACTACCTTTTTTGGGCACGGGCTGCACGTTGGCAAGCTTCCATGACTTCGGCACTAATCCAGTCTCGAGAGAGAGCCGAAAGACACGTGTCAGTACAGGAGACAATTCAGGTGCACAGGTCCTCAGAACTATAGCCGGAATACCGTCTGGTCCATTGGCCTTGTTCACATCATGATTGCGTAACGCTTGACGAACCTCCTTTTGGCGAATGCGAGTATCAGACATTGAAGTCGTGTTGCCAGGTAAAGTCGGGGGAGTCGCGTCTCCTGCATCAAGATGTGAAGATTCTGCAAATAGAGAAGCAAATAGGTTTGCTTTCTCTTCTGCAGAGTGAGCCAGAGAACCATCAGGTTTCAGCAGTGGAGGCAGTGAGGGGCGACAGTAGTTTGACTCGACCGATTTAGCTAGGGACCAAAAAGCTTTACTACCCGCAGGGTACGAAGCAAGTTTGTTCCCTATTCGACTAATGTGGTCATGACGAGCCCTTTGTAGAACCTTCTTGCAGGACTTGGCAGCTCTATTAAAGGCTGACTTCTTCTGGCGTAAATCCCTTGCTTTACGGTGACGAGCGTCAACCCAAGCTAGGTAAGCCTCATGCTTCTGCGCTTCTGCGCATCTGCATTGAGAACTAAACCAGGGGCGAGCTTTGCCGGACAGAGGTACGTCGTTATATGGGATAAAAAACTCCATAGCTTGACGCAACACATCCGTCACGGCATCCGTGCAGGTAGAGGAATCACCAGAAGAAAAACAGACCGGCAGCCAAGGGTACGACGCGAAAAAACAGCGCATCTCATCCCAGTCTGCTGACTTGTACCGCCACATCCGCCGGTAGCCACTTGGGCTAGGAATGAACGGAGAGTAGACGGAAACAGATTTCACCAGACAGTGGTCGGAGCTGCCCAGAGGTGCAGAAACCGACACTGAGTAAAGGTCTGGATCAGTAGTGAGCAGAAGGTCCAAGCAATAGGCTGTGTGCGACTCAACATCAGGAACCCTAGTAGCCCCTTGGACCAGTTGGGTGAGATTTAACGCTAAAGCAAGCTTTTGCGTCTCTCTCCCAGCATGGTCAGTGTCCCGGTTTGGGAATAACCACTCCTTGTGGTGGGCACTGAAATCCCCCAGTACCACGAATTGGGCAGTAGGGTACCTCTGCTGAGCCGCATCAGCCGCCTCACTGAGGTATTCCGTGAGTCTGGTTGTCTCCTGGTCTCCGCTGTGCGGTAGACACAGGCATAAAGGATTTCCTCCATACCAGTGTCCACCAGAACCCAAAGAACAGAAAACCTACGATCTTCCAGGTTACGGAGGCGACGAAAACAGATGTCGTCACGGGCGTACAGGCATACTCCGGCTCGGGCCTCGGGGCGGCTTTGTCCAGTGGGTGGTCACTAGCCACGGCAAAACCCTACCACCAGTATGTTGTCGCCTGATTTGCACCACCCAGGGACCACGTGTGGGGATTCAGAGTTTGGGTGTACTCCCACGGACGAGGGCGACTCAGTCCCCAGAATATTTTTGATTAAGTTCATATTAAAAAGTTTAATTAACTCGTGAAGTTGTGTCTGACGCGGACAAAACATTGACAATCACACAAAATCTACTAGGTATAATTAAATGAAACTTACACCATCTTACAGACAATTTTATTATCTATCTTTTAGTATACGCCTTTTTTAAGTTAAAGAACTACTACTTTTATTTAATTTTTTCGACTAAATTTTGAGAGTTTTGAACGCAAACTGCGTCCATTCTACGTCAGTTCTGCGACCAAAACTCTCAAAGATATATTAACTTGATATATCTATTAGTTCAGGTACTCCGCCCGTATCTCATGAAGAGCTGTCTGTCAGGCATCTGTCATAATATAAACAACTATGTTCTACTTCATTCAAATGTGTTGGAATGACACTTAGGTCTCTAGAAGCATCCAGAGTGTTCCAAGGACGCTATACCTATACTTAAGATGCTATGACAAATGCATGCAACCTTTACATGAGCTGCAAGCTCATTTTAAAAAGGCACCAGGGTTTTTCTTTTAGGTCACCAACTAAACCACTTTTATCAGGTGAATTGCGGTCAAACGCAAGCCTATTTGATAATAAAAAAAAAGCCGCGGGCAAAATCTAACCTAGTAAAGGGCAGTCTACCCACAGTAATACTCAAAGACTTCATAACACGACAGTAGCGTAGTAAAATCCAGTCAACACATTTATTGAACAGAAGCCGTAACCATTTTACAACCGAATTGCAAAGAATTTTTACTACCCGAATTGGAATTGAGACCTAGAACGGTAGTTTGTAAATTGTGATAGACCGGTCCGTTACCCGATACCCGATGCTGGCAGCGATACGACCTCATTTCTTGACCCATTTTAAGGTTATTTTTCCCTGCACTGCAAGTAGTGCAGCAACTGCCTTATTTAATATGCTGTTTATTGTTCTAGTTGAATAAATTGTTAAGAAAATACTTGAATTAATTTTGCATTGTTTTTTTTTTTAAAAACGGGGCAGGGGTAGAATAGATGTTTGTTTTTATAGAACATCAGCCTTCTATTTGAAAAATTGCGTCTAAATTGGTCCATCTGTTTGGAAGCTACGATACCTCAGACTGACACACAGATACATGTTAAACTATTATCACACTTTTGTTTTCTGTCCGATTTTATTTTATTACTGCTTTATGTGTCAGCTATTTTTAAAATGTTTGTTTTAATTTTGTTACACACAATCATCACTTGGTAACTTGAATAAGTACTTATAACGAATTCATGGAATCAAAGTAAGTTGTTGTTCTACATGGATTTCACGGAGAAAAGATTGAAGCTTTAAAATAAAACTAGGTCTAGCTAGTTTAATTGTTTAAAATTGATTTGTGTAGATAACAATATTGTTACACAAATCAGTTAATTAACTTAAGTATTACGAATTCATGAAAACTAAGTAAGCTTTTGTTCTAGACTGAATTCACGGAAAAAAGATTGAAAACTAGAATAATACTAGCTAGACTGCTTTTTACTATCGTCTAGTGTTTAAACAAACAGACTTTTAGTGTAATAGTAAAGCCCTTTGTGATTCTTTACTAAAAGCTCCTTGAAAACTTTTTACTCAGTACTAGCACACCTGCCCCCCTAGTCAAATTACAAACGTTTCGTATCGTATCTCTTTCTAGAATAATTAATAATAATATAAATGTGGCGACATTTTCACACACGGCCATATGACCCTAAACTAGGGACACCCTGTACTATGGGTGTCAGACAGCTGATATACATACACAAATACATTTTTTTTGTAAATACATACATATATAGATAAACAACACCCAGACACAAGACAAACACAAGTGCTCATCACACAAATGTTTACCCTGGGCGGGAATCGAACCCGCAACACGCTGCGCAGCAGTCGATCGCTCAGCCACTGCGCCAACCGTGTTGTCAACCGTGTTGTCAATTAACGCCTCGTCGTAATCCATTTTTTAATTTCGATCACGTGACTTTGCGTTGAGATGACGTCATTCCGAAAAATTTGATTTGTTTTCTATTAGCGTTATCGATTGTAGATTGTAAATTTTGGGTAATTTGGCTAGGGGGGCTGAAGTGTTAGGCAATGTCAAATTGCGTAACGAAATTAAGACGAAAACAAATGATTCGTTCGATATTCCTGTACAAATGGGTAGACAAGTGGCGGTTTTGACAATCGAAATCGCTGATATATCGAATAGGTTGATTGACAACGTAATGAACGCTTGGACACTGTAGAAAAGCAAGCGTTATCGATTTTCGAAATCTTCGACACCGAGCGATTGTCACTTGTCTAGGCCCCATGTATTTGCCGCCAAAACAGCGTTGCTGTTTTCCGTTATGAAGAGTTTGGATGCTGGTGTAATACAGGCATATAAGACATTTCAGTTTTGTCCACTATAAAGCTGATTTACATCCGTAATACATTTCAACTGAACTCCAGTTAGCCGTGTGGTGTCGGTTGCGAATAGCACCACCCCATTTCTACTCGTGGGTGTCTTAGAAGTGGAAAGAGGAATATTGGTCTGGTATTTAGGCTAAACTGGGAATATTTGACGCAGCTGTGGGGCACACATTTTATTATTTATGTATCTTAATTTTAACTTTTCCTTATGTACAGTCACTGCAATTACCTGACACACCTATGAATACGAATCGATAGAATTTTAGTAGTAGTCCTGGGGTGTGATTCTGTAAGACCTCATTCTAAATTTCGAATCTGAATCCGCTGTGAGTTTCTTGATTGGCATTCTAAAACTCGGTTGATAATTCGAATTTACGCTAGCGCCACCCTTGCGAGTGTGTCAGCGAGTTGAACTAAACTGATAGGGAGATTTCGACAGATAAAGTATGAGATGACGTAAGAAGTGTCATTCTATAAGGTAATTTCCCCGTCATTTCGATGCTCACTTCGCACTCGAACCCGATTCAAAGTGTCAAATATATCAAGGTCTTTTTGAACCTTATGCGAAGTGAGAGTGAATACCGATGTGATGCGAGTTGTTGTTTGAATTTTACAGAATCGACCTACTGAAATCATACAACAAACACCTTTTAAATTAGCATTTTCGATACTCAAGAGTAGAAAGGGGATAGTACCATATTGCACCCTCAGAAGACGGTTGAGTAAGCAAATCCCTCTCTCAATCCCATCAAGCAGGAGAAATTCCTAGTGTGGGGCAATGTCTTTGAAAATAAAACTATAGTAGGTACAGTTGAACAAGCTATTTTGTATACAGGTAACTAGCTACCTTGCAGCGACTTCAAGGGTCGTACGTCACTGGGACGCCATGGCGGCGTAACCAGATCGCACTGATAACTAAATGTATGTATAGTTGAGTGACCAAGTAGCTACCAGGTGAGGCACTCACCATCGACGGCGACGGCGTTCGTGGTACGAGTTCCAACCCAACATCTACAGACGTTTTTAAAGGAGAACTTTTAGCCGAAAGATGTCTTATATCGACGTTTTTGAGGACGGTTACGTGACACCACGCAGCGAAACAACACGACGTCGCGCCGAGAACGTAACGTGTATACTTTTAGTTGTTAAAGTTTTTCTGATACTTATTATTATTTAAGATTATTTGTGTATTTATGTACTCGTATGGTCCTCAGTTGCGACCTGGTTGCACCGCCATGGCGTCTGAATAAAGTACGCCAAAAATGTGCTGAGTATTCAATATTCTTTATCGTAAGTATCTACACAAATAGATACACACAATAAAAAATAATTGACAGTGTAGCAGTACTGCTTTTTTTTATATTGCGTGTTTAATTTTCTATACTTATGGAATACATAAACGAAGCTTATTTTTACCTGTATAGCAAATACTTTGTTCGACTGTACACTATATCTAGCTCATTAAAATGATTAGCATGTCTAATCAGCTAATTACTAGGGCATTATTGAGCTATGAATCATTTATGACTGATTGTTCTGAAGATGATTAATTCATCTAGTTTAGTAGATGTCTGTGGTAATAGGCTCGTATTATCTTAGTTCAGTTAAGTGTAAATGATCACTGTTAGACAATGTATTGATATGATCCGATAATCCGATACCTACTCTAGGGACGGGACACAAAAGTTTAATACAGACACTGAGTACTTATCATTTTTCGTTAGTAAATAAAAATCAACTCATCATCTGCCTCAGTTTTTCAACTATGTTAGGGTCAGCTTCCAGTCTAATCGGATGCAGCGAAATACCAGTGTTTTACATGGAGCGACTGCCTACCTGACCTCCACAACCCAGTTACTGAGTAACACGATACCTCTTGGTTACTCTGGTTGTCTTTCTGACTTTTGATTACCCATAACGATTTTTAGAGATCTACGAACGACAGCCGAGACCAACGGCTTTACTTGCTTTCCAAAGCACGGCACTTTCGGTATAAAATGCCCGATTATGATGGCTGTCGGTTATTACAAAAGGGACATTCAGCGGTGTGATTCTGTAAGACCTCATTCTAAACTTCGAATCTGAATCCGCTGTGAGTTTCTTGATTGACATTCTAAAAACTCGATTGATAATTCGAATTTACACTAGCCACCCTTGAGCATGTCAGCGAGTTGAACTAAATTGACAGGGAGATTTTAACAGATAAAGTATAAGATGACGTAAGAAATGGCGTTCTGTAAGGTAATTTCCCATCACTTCGACGCTCACTTCGCATTCGCACCCGACTCAAAATGTCAAATATATTAAGGAAATTTTGAGTTGTTGTTTGAATTTTGCAGAATCGACCTACTGACCTAGTGAAACACATACATGATGGAAATGTATGGAATATCTGTTTTCGTTTTAAATAAGCTTTCGTACAGAAAATGTATTTATTTATGGAATATAAAACAGAATATAGACAAAACATTACATAGGTAACAGACTATCAAAGTTCAAGTCAAGACTGTATAATATTATCTATGTTTATGTATGTGTTTACAGCGTAACTAGAACGAGTAAATAATATTAGAAGAAAAGTAAATGATGAAGTTTATTTATGTATTATGTATGTTATCTTAATAATATATAACCGCCATAAAATTATTTAAGTATTCTACAGATAAAAGTTATGGCATAGGTAGTTAAAATTAGCCCTAAATAGGTAAATAAATAATTTCAAAATATCATCTAAATCCGGAAAATAACGTACACGAAAATTCTTAAAGAATTTTCTCACAAACCCCTACATTTTGGAGTCCGTTAAAAAGACTAAACTATTTGAGACGCAAGAATATTTTCCCTACGATCTTTTATGTTATTTCCAGGAATTTTCCACAAATATGAGGAAGGAGCCGTTTTATATAAAACCAATGACCTGAAATGCGGAGGCCAGCGAGTTTCCAACTGCCCATAGAGATTACATTCTGTTTCAATGCGTCCCGCAAAAAATAGGTTTTATTTGCAAAAACCGCGCATAAATATTAAAGTTCTCTGTTGTTTTTTTAATAGTGTTGAAATGGGATATTGTTTTATGAAGTTTTTTGATTTTCGTGTGTTGAAAATTTATTTTTTTACTTTTATGCTCTCGTGGTAGCTCGAGCTGCACGAAAACTGTGTTAACGGAAATTCCTAATTGATTTATATTTTTAATTCGACATTTTTTATCCATTTCGGCACCTAACGTAATAAAATATGTGCATAAGACTTAGCCAGATACAAGTTTTTAACCGACTTAAAAAAAAGGAGGTTTTCAGTTCGATCCGTAAGTTTGTATGTATGTATGTATGTTTGTCCGCGATTATCTCCCGTTTGGCTTAACGGATTTTCATGTGGTTTTCATAAAAGTGTTTGTTACATTCTGGAGAAGGTTTCAGTATACAACAAACAGAAATTTTGGAAGCGCTTTTTGAAAAAACAACAAAAACCGAAAATACGTTTTCGTTTCTTCCATCTTTCCATCTTTGGAGGACTTTCAATCTCTGTTTTAACTGTGTTGCCGTTTCCTAATGGATTTGGGTGATAAGGAGATACTAAAAAGTGGAAAATAAAAACACACACATTACTTTAGTTTCGGAAGTCGGTGGCTTTGTTCTGTTTGTTGTTTTGTATTGCCACCGACTTCCGAAACTAAAGTCATGTGCGTTCTGTGCTAAAGTTATATATCACTTTTTAGTTTTTGAAGGCGGTTCTCTTTTTTCAAAAAGTTTTTATATCAATTAAAAAAGCACACTCAAATCGAATGAATAAGTCCAACTACAAACGGCCAGAGATAGGATGTCCATTTAAGATTCAATCTCGTCGATGTTTTAGTTGCCTGTGAAAATACCGCTCCCTTAAAAAGAGACAGAATGATATCCTTACTCTTTTACACACCCAGATATTGCACATTCCTAATTTAAAACAAAAGATGCATTGCAATCACAGTTACGACGAGTCCAGGGTACAATTCAGTAAAACTTATTGAAGTTGTCAACCAAGTCGAGTAATTTAAGAAAAGAACAATTCTGCAAACCAGCCTGTATTCATTACGTTTTCAAAATTGTACCAGAAAAAAATAAAGGGACGGCGAAACTTCCATATTCTTCAAAACTTAGTTATGCGCAAAGAAAAGTAGGGGAAAAGTGGAGGTTGAAAATACGTTTTTTTTTTAAAAGTTAATGCAGTAAAAGTTACTTTGTTTACTGCTGAGTGCTATCAGCTACGATGGTGTAGTTTACAGTATGTTCGTAAATTTCGTAACCTTATTTTGGTTAAAGTTTTGAGAGCTTCGGTGAGTGACGAACTTAGTATTCAAGTGGGGATGTAAGACCATATTTTTAAAAGGAAAGGTGTAAGTGAGACTGTGTAAAGAGTTCAGGCTCGCAGCGGACATGAACTAGGAAAATCATTCTTCACTATCACGTGAAAAGAAGATGAGCAATGGTCCTTAAAACTATTACAATACATATTAAATAATAGTAAAAAGAATAAAAAATAAAAGAAAAATTGTTTATTGACCCACACATGGCAAAACACACAAAAATAAAAATAACAAGGATGAATTATTATAGTAAAATAAAAAAAAGAAACGAAATTGGTCTTGCACGAGGCCAAAAGGCTCAGTCAGTAGGGGGGCGGGGGGGATGTAGGGGGTGTCCATGTCAGTAGGTTATAATTATCTAATATATAAAATTCTCGTGTCACAGTTTTCGTTCCCGTACTCCTCCGAAACGGCTTGACCGATTCTGATGAAATTTTGTGTGCATATTGGGTAGGTCTGAGAATCGGCCAACGTCTATTTTTCTTTTTCCCCCCCCTTTTCATCCCCCATCCAAATGTTCGGTAGATCGGGACAGGACAACGTCTGTCGGGTCAGCTTGTTGTAACGTTGTATCGTTACTTTACCTGAAAACAATTAAAATCACAACCAAATATCAACAATTAACCTCACCATAACAAATAAATGTCAAATCACATTAATAGATTATTAATATTTAGGGACGTCCAAAGTTACTATTAAATTAGCTATAGTACTAGTGAAGTCCGCCTAATTGTGGTATCCGAACGTGTGAAATGAGGAATGTTATCTATGCCAACTACCGTATTTAAGCCATGACGAAGGACATGACAGTCCTTTTTTCGAATTCCGGCATCGGCAAAGATAGACAGAGTTACACCTGTTACCCATTAAATGATCTTCGCCAAGTTACTCGCCAGCCAGTTTAAATTGACTAATAATAAATAGTAAACTCAGTGAATTCATATCCCCATATTGGGTAAGTGTTGAACAGCTAACTATATTTTACATTTCGTGTTCCTACCTTATAGGTTATGTTAGGGCGTGCACCTATGTAATCGTTTAGCTTCTTCTTATTGCAGCTTAATACGCCTTACGCGTTATTTCTAATGCAGATGCAACCTATTTGCTCCTAGCTCAGTGCATTTTGTTACACGTAGGTACCTATTTACCACGCGGTTCGAATCTGCAAGTCATGTCTTGCTTCTTTGTTAAAGTCAAGTCATCCATTGTTCATTGTAAACTCCGTACTGATTGTGACAACCACACACACCTTCATTAGCGCACTAGTACATCTCGCTTTGCTTACGCTTTGGTGTCACAATCAGCGGAGATGACCTTCGGCCATCTTGTGACACGCTGGACGTTGCATTCCAGGGTCCAAAGTTCCGGCTGAACACCTGGATATTTTTCTAAATCCACGGACATCAAGTGCATCCCAACGTTGGGTGCCGCACCACCGCTCGTCCACACCGCCGGACAACAGCTCCGCGCCCCCGGGTCCCTATTTATCCCGCGTGGCCGCGTCTATCTCACTTCGGGTCTGGCAACACCACCTGCCGACCGTCACCACACCTGGCGTCTCCAGCGTGGCACACCGCTGTGATCGTCGTGCCCAAGGCTGAGCCAGGAGAGTACAGTGCAACTCCCAGGGGAGGTTGAAAGGGAATTAGTGGCCGTAAACTTACCCACTCCTTTTTTACAATATATTTTTTATGTTGACCGGTTACGTTGGGTTTTCTTTTATATCCCCCGCGTAACCCCTACGTCACATAGTATACTATAATAATACCGACATAGAGTTCATTCTCACACACTAGAACCTAACTGGTTTCAGAGACATGAGACTACAAAAAATGAGCGAAAAAGAATGAACGTAAATAACGTACATGAATGATGATGAATGAGCGTAATGAGCTTTCAGGTTGTGGAATGAGTTTCTGCTGTTGTTCTCCCATGAAACTACGGCAAAAAGGATGTCAAAATGTGATTGCAGGTTGGACAATGCGCTTGTGATGCCTCTGGTGTTGCATGGTTGCAAGTGGGCGTCATGCCTGTTTGCCATTTTGGCGGTACCTATAAACAAAATATGTAAACTGAATATTTTTATTTAATAAAATGTAAAAAAATAATCTAGCCAAGACATATCAGCCGCATGCCGGGACTAACTATGGGCTCAGGTAACATACGCGGCAGGCTATGAAAGAAATGGTGGAATGAATTGGATAGATTCCTTAAAAACTGGACAGGTGGAGCACAAAATCGTGAATACATGGAAAAATAAACAACATGCTGAATAGGATAATTCTATTTCCAATTCGAAAATCGACTCTAATCGAACGCTTTTACCTCAGTTGTTCAAGAATACGTGTAAAAGTCATAGGTCGTGTCATTAAAACTGGCGTTCCAAATACGAAAACAGAAAAGCAGACATCCGGAAATAATTCACAACTTCCACAACTACAGTCATATCGTTAACCGTACTCCAATATTGATATTGCACAAACAATCAGACGCAAACATATTCTCACATTCAGTTCAGTCATTATTGATATTTCATGAGTATTAAAGTATTGAAATTATGTATAATTCATGTCAACACTATATCAAGCTGGATCTTTTGTTAACGGTCAAAGTTTACTGTATGGAAATAAGAATTATTGTATGGCTTGTTTTGGTTGGGAGGGGTACATAAAGGTAAGCATACACCTGAGCATTTTCTAGAGTATTTCGATGTAATGTTACGTTGTAACGAATGCCAAACGCTGTGTTTAAGGTAATGCTCAATGCGAGTAAGCATTTACCTATAACCTTAGAATAATAACGCATAGAAACCTAGTACGAGCATCAAAAGTACGAGTATTCAAACTCGACCTTATATGGTCTAGTATGCGCAGCGCGTCAGTGCTCAAGGTCACGCTCCGTTGAACACAGCTCGCAAGAAATATATTAAAATGACGGTTTGTTGCGTAAAATACTGCCATAGCACAACCGGTAAACATAAAAAATGTGATAAAATTACATTTCACTTGTAAATAGTAACATTATATAATATTATTACTTTTACGTAAATCGATCTCCGAATACAAAAATTCAACGGAAAAATTACCCATAATTCTAAACACTAACACTGTTGGAGTCTACTGTATTATTCTGGTAGAAACAAACAGCTGATTCATACATTCATGTCCGTATAACTCGGAATAATTATTTATAAATGTAGGTATGGATCTGCTGTTTTTTTTGGCGATATTCAGGTCTTTAATTAATTTTATTTTACCTTGAATAATTTTCACAACTGAAAGCGTAAATAATGTAATTCTGTTGTATCCGGTTAATATAAGACGATGTATTTTATCTATGTTATATGCTATGTACATTTTTAGTTTCCAAGTAATCCGAGTATACGACTGTAAATAATATTTTAATGGGATGACAACGAAGATATTATATATTAAAATGTTTGGCGCGTATACAATTAAAACTAATTTAAATAGATACGCGACATGGACTTACAAATTAATTTCTAAGTATAAGTACGAGTTACGTTAAAAACAACAATTAAAACTTTTATAACGTTGTATAACGATAAGTAGATTATAATTAATATAAAAAACCACATTGACAACTTACATTACGTACGTAACATTTTTTAATGCAATCATGCTATGGCCCAAATGCATAAATTTTTCCCCGATTTAAGGGAAAATTATATTTCCTAGCAACATTCTTTTTACGTCTGTGTGCGTGTCAGCAGTCGTAATTACATGCCGCTCACTCACACATAACCTACTAATGTAGCGTAAATTTTTCGTAGGCAGCGTATAGAGACTGTCCTTCTATGCGTTATTATTCTAAGCCTGTAACATTTCTTATTATTTATTTTCATCTATTTAACATTTATTTATTATTTAATATTGTTTGCTCGTCCTCCTGTCTCTGCTCGATGAAATGTTAAACAAATTCGCTTGTTTTTTTTTAAAATCAAGTTGTAACAAAGTGTGGAGAGATGTGCTCAATGTTCTATTCATTAGGGCGTGATACATTGGATCGTTGTTTTGTTGCAGGTAAATCAAGTGTATACTCACCACAAGATATTTAAAAAAACGAACGCCTTTTATGATTGCGTTGAAGAGGTTACCTCGCTTTGTACGTGTGGAATTTATTCTTCAAAAATGACGACAAAATAACTACAAATAATGATATACTATTTAAAGTTGAAAGGTGGTGTCGTAGAGAGTTGTTCGTCGAGTTGTCAGCAGAGGGCGCTCTCGCGCTTCCGATGCCCGTCATTCGGTCTCGTAGGTTGGTCACCGCCAAGAAGCTTATAGATAAAAGTAGAGTGAGCACTCTAAATACCTAAGTGAAACCACCAATGGGCAGACTATCTCTTTCTGAATGCATACATAAGAACGAGACAGTGATATTGTGTTTTCTTTATCTTATGTATTCATTCAGAAAGAGAGCGTCTGCCCACAGTTGGTTTCACTTATTTGTTCAGAGTGTTGCCTCCACTTTTACCTATAAACTTCTTGGTCACCACGATGCATGGCAAGCATATGTCCCAAGTGTACGTAAGTGCATCAACAGATTGTGTATCTTGATTTAACAAGAATTCGACATAGCCTATTTCTACATTATTTTGCGATGATGACGCGGCCACGACCAGCGGTCGCTAAAACCGCGTTAAACTGTAGAATACGCATCGCCCACTTAGTCACAACTACCAACTGGTTGCAAAATACGACGTGCTGTACGACAAGTTGCAGCCAAACTTTGTGTAATTTGCCATAGACTTCCATAATCTTGGTCGGAGTTTCTAAGGCCAATGCTGCGTCCGCTACCACGTAGCGTCTCCTATACAGTTCTGTGGTTAACTGACAAACAGACAAATCGTAACTTAAACGACTGTAATTATAATAATACATCAGCCTATTGCCGTCCACTGCTGAACGTAGGCCTCCCCCAGAGATCGTCAACCAACCGGTCTTGGGTAGCTCGCATACGTCCGCTGCAA
Organism: Charanyca ferruginea; assembly: GCA_947361185.1. Taxonomy (NCBI): domain Eukaryota; kingdom Metazoa; phylum Arthropoda; class Insecta; order Lepidoptera; family Noctuidae; genus Charanyca; species Charanyca ferruginea. The sequence goes on along the minus strand of OX376069.1, from coordinate 22,564,559 downwards.
GCCACCTTCTTTTAGTCGTTGATCCATTGTTCCCGCAAGGCATCCCACACTACGTTTGCCCAAACCTGGTCTCCACTCTAAACCGTGCCTTTTTTTTTTGTTCCGGGGTGGAATATCCTTATGAATGTCCTCCGTCCTGAGGCGGGCGGAGGGGTCTGTCAGCCTCTTACTGACTAAAAACTACCCCGGTGTTCCATCTCACACCTACGTCGGGGTCGCGAGAACTGGAGATACTTCCGCAACCCCCGGCTGGTGCCGGCCCACTAGTGCAGGCCACTTCTCGGGTCAGGGGGGGGGGGTGAGGTGTTAGGCTCTCTAAAGCGTGTCTAGTCTACTTCATCTAACGTCTGTCCGTCTGCAGAAAGAAGAAAGTATTGTAATACTTTCTTCTTTTACATACGTTAAAGAGGTATTTTTGTTTTATAAAGCCTACCATAGAATCATCTGTCAGAAATAACATTGTCAAAGTGTCAAGTTCATACCAATACTCTGTCAACCAATGATATTCTAATAAACAGATATGTTATACACTCACAAAACCACCGAAAAAAGTGTTCCGCGCAGCGGCGGCAGCACACATACACACTTTTCATTCATTTTACAATTCACTACAAGTCAAAATGTTGAAAAGGGATGACTTGAAAAAACCAACAAGAAAAAAAGAGACAGTTAGTGTTGTCAATTGCGCGTGAATGTAAACAGACATTATCCTGGCCACCAATCACCGCGTCTTGGCATCATAGACTAACAAATTTAACGAGACAGAAGGTACAAACCGCGAGTACATTTTATACACACGGTTTGTACCTATAACAACTAATTAAAAGGACTAAAGGTATAATAGAATATATATACTAATATATAGAGTAGAATATATTTATTTCGTAATAAAATTCATTTCTTTATTTACGAACAAATGCGATTCATTCTTGAAGCCAGATCTCATTGGATAACCTTAACGAAGAAGGATAGTAAATATCTGTTGTCACATTGTTTAATTTCTAATTAAGTATATAAATGATTAAATGAAACAAAATGATTAAATATTACAAGCTTAGAAAAAAGAAAAACAGGGCCTCAAGTCTGCTATTACAATAGTGTCAGAATGGTCTATCATTGATTTTCATAATGACGCCATTATATTAGTAGATTACCAAACTTGTCAAAATCAACAATTATGAAATCAATGATAGACCATTCTGACACTATTGTAATAGCAGACTTGAGGCCCAGAACTGTGGGTAAACAATGACTTTACTGCCTACGATATCGCATCTGTACTTTTATTCTATGTCCGGAGTGAACGCGTCCTTGTCTTACTCACGTCAAAATATGTATTTCCGTTTCTTTCTTTTTTCTAACCTCCAAATATAAGAATATTAGGAAATTTATTGAAATATATAAATAAATCGATGTATATTGCGTAGTTACATGTGGTATGAGATCCCTTGTGTTTTATTATATTGGTATCATAATTGGAACACTTTCTAAATACACAAAATAACATTTCTTTTTATTTTTTTAGCTGCTTTAACAAAGTGTATCACTCGTCGCCATGCGTGACGCAGACTAAAGGCAATACGTCCCAATTAGGACGTTTTTGAATCTTCAAAATTGGGCGCTCATAACATATCTGTTTAATATAATATCATTGCTGTCAACTGTTTATTCATCATTTACAAATCATAAAAATCAAAATAATAAAATTATTTACAATTCTAAGAAAAAGGCAGGGAGCTCAAAGGGCATCAAAAACTCGTCCACATCGCTGTCAATGGGACACGTGCCCAACAGGCACTGCCACGTTGTTTGGCAATGCTGATTCTTTGACCCAAGCATAGACCAGCCATAAGGTCACGTGAAGAGTCGACCAGCCGCTTGGTGATGACACGAAAAACTTTGTAAGCAAAACGCTCCTAATTTCAAAATACTTCGGGCATAAACTAACGAGTGTTTAGTAAAATCATTTAGTCAAATGCTTTCGACCTTTTACGCTTAATGCAACTGTAAAGCACACCTTTACACACGTGAAACACGGGGGAATTTGCGCCACGGGGTAATAAGAACGACTGTACTGTACGTGTGTCTGTACAAGTTGCATCTTGTTTTGTTTGGCCGTAGTAGTGAAAGACACGGGAGTAGTTATGTATGTGTGACTTGTCGTATCGCTACTTAGTTGACTTTTGTTATGCAAATAGACCGTAACAAGCTCACTACACTTTTTCTAAACCACCACATTTCCTGTATGCCAATAGTGCCTGTATGTATATCAATAGTGGCGACTACCAGAACGTCGCCGAAAGCAATGAATTTTTACCAGCCAGCCGGGGCTATTGTGAACATTCAAATTATTATATTATAAGTGTTACCTCTTTTGTAATATTATCATTATAAAATTAAACAAAAATGTTAATTGAATAATACATGAAAACTGAAAAATGAGCAAGTATTTGGGGTAATGTGAGTCAAAAAGTGTCAGTGGAGTCTCAATGCCCCGTGGATCTCATTACCTCTTGCTGTGTTTCTTATTACCCAGTATTCTTTAACAATGGAGTTAATGTTAATTTTTCAATGAGTGTTTTTATTTAATTTTTTGTAGTTCGACGATGGTAGGATAAACCTGATCATTACAAAAACCAAAAGCTATAATGAAGTTTTTCTCAAGTGGTGCCATCTCCCCCGTGTTCCCCTACTACTGTCACAAAATGCTTACAAGAACAAAATATACCCATTTTATGAAAAATTGTTTCATTATCATTCGTTTTTAGTGACTATTAAGCCTTTAAAGTGGGCTTTTGTACAACGTATCGCCACGTTCCCACATTTGCTTGTCACTGCGCAAACAAAGGATGTGATGACCTATATTTAGACAACACGCATCATGAACCAGCACTTTTGGCCGCAATTAGGTACAAATTAAACAACTCATTCCGTCTCCTTTCCTCTTTTACGTGAATAAATCTTCTATCTCGCTCTAACATTGACCTTCACTTCGAAATACACGTGCAGGTAATGTCTTGACCTCGTTATCCTTTATGTTCCTCTGGAATGGTACTTATAAGCATTTATTAGAAAATAGTTCCAGTATTGGATGTTAGTTGAAAGGGAACATTTGAAGGTTTAGTACCTACCTACACTAGGAATATTGAACCTTCAGCCTTTATGGTTCCGTACCCAAAGGGTCCTAACGCCCTATTGCTATTTCGCTCCCTCTGTCTTAGGACTGTATCTTTGGATCTGTAATAGATAGATACTAAAAGAAGACGAAGGTTTATAACCAGTGTGTGTTGCCAATGATGACATATGGCACAGAAACGTGGTTCTTAATTGCTGGCCTCCTAGAGAAGCTCAAAGTCACGCAGTGAGCCATGGAGAGAGCTATGCTCGGAGTTTCTTTAAGCGATAAAATCCCGAACGAGGAAATTCGCCGAAGAACTAAAGTCACTGACATAGCTCTCAGAATATGCAAGTAAAAGAGGAAATGTAGTGGCAACCGGTGGATGCAAGCAGCAGGCTGCCGCTCGTTGTGGCGTTCTATGAGGAGGATGTTCAACAGTGGACGTCTACGGACTGATGTTGATGAGGTAGACATTAGAAATGTGCACAGAGTATGCATTACTATGAACGTTCATCATTACCATCCTCCCCTATCCCATGTTAATTGGGGTCAGCGCAACACGTTTTCTTCTTTTGTTCCGTCCTGTCAACTGTCATGATACCTATCCGTAACTCTCTGCTGTTTCGTACCATCCATGCATCTTACTATGAACGTGCTTAATAAGAACGCTTTAATAAAATGAAATTAAAGTGAAAAATTAAATGGGAGTCCCTTATCTTTTTAACCGACTTCAAAAAGGAGGAGGTTATCAATTCAAATATTTATATATATATTTTTTTTATGTATGTTCGGGCATCACTCTGTCATTTATAGACGGATTTGCAAAATTCTTTATTAGTTCGAAAGGGGTTTATTCCGAAATGGTCCCATATAAATTTTATCAAAATTGATACAGCCCTTTTTGAGAAAATCAACAAATTCAAAACAAACAAAACGACGTTTTAGTTTCTTCTATCTTTGGAGGACTTACAATCTCTTTTAAGTGTGTCGCCGTTTCTTAATGGATTTGGATGTTAGGGCAACACTAAAAAGTGAAAAATAAAAAGATTTTTCAAAAAAAAGAAAACCGCCTTCAAAAACTAAAAAGTGATAAATAGCTTTGGCACAGAACACATTACTTTACTTTCGGAAGTCGGTGGCAATACAAAACAACAAACACAAAGCCACCGCCACCGACTTCCGAAAGTAAAGTAATGTGTGTTCTGCAGTGCTAAAGTTATTTATCACTTTTTAGTTTTTGAAGGCGGTTTCCTTTTTTTTAAAAAGCTTTTTACTTCACCAACCTAGGAACTTATTCTTTTTCAGTGGTTTTTGCTCGTTACTAATATTGTACGTAGGTACTGAACCTTCCATGTACCAATCCGACTCGCACTTGGCCGGTTTTTGTTGATACCGAGAAGGGAATGTAGGTATCTATAACCTACTTACATATCCACTCTCCTTCGTAATAATCTAGGGTAAATACAAACATACATTCTAAACATCGATTCGTATTCAAACTACAAGGATTTTCTTTACTATAATAAACTAGCTTCTGCCCGCGACTTCGTCCGCGTGAATGTCGGTTATCGTGGATGCAGGCGAAGTCGCGAGTTCAAAAGTAGGTACCCTATCTCCTTCCCCAGGGTTCAAGCTGTTTTCATACCAAATTTCATCAAATCGGTTAAGCCGTTTCACTGTGAAACCGTGGCAGACAGATTTACTTTCGCATTTATCATATTACTAGCTTTTGCCCGCGACTTCGTGTCTGCGTGAATTACGGTTATAGTGGATGCAGACGAAGTCACTGATTAAAAAGTATCCTATGTCCTTCCCTGAGGTTCAAGCTATCTTCATACCACATTTCATCAAAATCGGTTCAGCCGTTTCATCGTGAAAGCGTAACAGACAGAGTTACTTTCGCATTTATAATATTAGTATGGATAAAGTATGGAAGTATGGATTAACTAGTACCTAGCATTAAAACCAGTATTTTACATGGAACGACTGCCTATCTGACCTCCACAACCCAGTTGCTGGGTAGCACGATACCCCTTGGTAAAGATCGGTTATCAGATTTTGTAGCTTCTGACTACCTATTACGACTGTCGAAGATCTACGAATGACAGCTGCCGGGACCAATGGCTTGGGCTTTCCGAGGCATGGAAGGATCGCGGTATGAAATGGATGGTCACCCTTCCACAGAGCAACCGCGGCAAGCGTAACTTACCTACGTAACTTAACCATCAGGACCGGTGGATCCATACGGCCTTTATTTAGCCACGAGTTCCACCTCATCAAGTCAACCTTTAGTTGCTCATTGCTGGGCATAGGTTTGTCCAAGGGCGGGGTTCAGCCGTAATCACCATGCCTGGGCCATAAGCCTGCTATTACAATAGTGTCAGAATGGTCTATTATTGATTTCGTAATTGTTGATTTTGACAACTTTGGTAATTTAATAATGTAATGACGTCATTATGTCTGTCCAATGGTCACTGACACGCCATTGAAAGAAATGGTATAGAATGGTAATCTCGTACAATATTACAACTGCCGCAACTTAGCAGGAAGGTAACTTAGGCGGTAATCTGCTAAAATTTTGACAGTTCCTTTGATCAATGACTTACCATTAGAACGTCATTGTGCAGTCATTGCTTTTAAATCGACCGACCAATGATCAACCATTATGAATTTAGCAGATTACCAACTTTTAGCAACATGACAATAGGATCGTGTTAGATTGACGAAATTATAAAAATAGCAGACTTGGCCCCCTGGACGATGCATGTGGCCATCGCAGTAAATGTTATGGTATTCTGAAGGTAGCTGCTGTTCATCCTCTGGTCAATATCCCTCTGTCGCCTTCTACGACACCCACGGGTAGAATTGGGGTGGTTTTATTCGCGACCGGCACCACACGGCGAAGCTCCACCTCGATGCATAACAATGATCGTTTGCACTTAAATGGCGTATCTAATTCCGGTGCAAAAACAAGTAATTTTCATGCTCATTCAGAACCGCGTAATACTTAGAACGTGTTAACTGGTATCATTGGTATGCAAATTGTGCGCCAATTGGAACAAATGGGTCACGCCTTGCAGAAGAACCAGACATTATAGGAGTGAGATAAGTATCAAAGTGACAGTAAGGAAATAATTAAATTTTAATATTTATAACATTACATAAATTAATGCTCTGGACTTATAGATACAGCGTATGCCAGTCCCATCATAACCTTAGACAAATTCCAATAATATTTGAGCCATTCCGACGACAAACAAAAAGGTTTTTTATTTCTGCATGGAATATGGAACGAGTACCAAAAACCATGAAATGTGTCCAATATAATATACCTTTATATCAAAGTCAAAGTCAAAGTCACAGCATTTATTTCAATTAAACCATCTACAGGCACTTTTGAATTGTCAAGGAGTCGGTCAGTTAGTCAAAGAGTTGAAGCTAGTTGCTCGTTCCAAAACGTAGGTAGGTCTCTATGGAGAAGAACGAGCAAGAAACTCCACGGACACTCTTTTAAATCAAGTTTTTACAAAGTCTGGTTACATGATTCTTGTTGCTTCTATATGTGAAAACTATGAAGGTAATCTAACAATACAAAACACAAAAAAGAAGCAAGATAAAGTCCATGGCAGATAAGAGCTGACCAATCTCTACTGACAGCGCCCGTTCACGAACATGACGCGTGTACATACACATACGACATATTATAATGTAATGTATATTATATCTATCTTATAATATTTATTCTTCATAATTCTACGGTGACAGAGGGATATCGACCAGAGGATTCGCAGTAGCGACCTTATGCATACCAAAGTCAAAGTCAAAGTCAAATCATTTATTTCAATTAGACCATTAAAAGGCACTTTTGAACGTCATATTGTAAAATTTGAATCTAGTTGCCCATTCGAAATGGTAGTTTCGTATGGAGAAGAATGGGCAAGGAACTCCATACATATACTCTTTAAAAAAAAAAATGTTTAAAATTTGCTTTTACAAGAATTATAATATATTATGTCACGTGAATACGATGTACCTTGTATAAAAATCATATATTGTAGTATGTACAAAGTATTACAAGTTAAGAAATGACAGCTAAATGATGTACAGACACCTACTGTTCACCTTATTGTACTATATTCTTACAAATAAACTGTTCTTTCTTTCTTTCTTTCTTTATAATTATTTACAATTAATAATACAGTAGACGACCACTCCTATTCTAACAAACAATGAATAGAGTGTGAGCCAGAGTAATCTATTAAGTACACACTAAAGAATCATCATCATCATCATCATTTCAGCCGAAAGACGTCCACTGCTGGACACAGGCCTCTCCCAAGGGGGGGGGGGGGAGGGTTTGCCATAATCGGCCAAGCATGGCCATTACGGCTGAACCCAAACCCTTTGGGGGAGAACTATGCCCAACAGTGGGCACCTAAAGGTTAACATGATGATAATGATGTTTCATATCCATATCAGCCTATAGCCGTCCGCTACTCTGAACGTACACCTCCTCTCCTCCAATTCTTATGTGACTATAATAATTTTGACATTTATTCATATAATATTTAATATTTCAATTAAAAAAATTTAAAATGTTCTCCTATAATTTAATAATTGCGCTTATTTGTATTTCATGCATTTGCATACGTTGAATGAGTTTTGGCCGGAGGGTGTCGTATTTCGGCGATTCCGCAGAAGGCTACGCGACACCACGCAGCGCAACACGACGCCGTCGCTTCGTGTTTAATAGTTTAATTATATTTTTTTGTGGTTTTTTATAAGTATGTATGATAGTCTGTAAGGTATTTATGTTATGGGTCTTTGATACCCGAAATAAATGGTTTATTATTATTATTATATCAATGTTATAAATCAAAGAGGAAAACCGAATGAAATTACTATATTGATTAGTCAACCTTAGCACTCCGAGAGTGACCGGCAAAACATCGCCTTGATATAATAATAATAAAAATAACGCTTCTATACTCCGTTCACAATAAGATTAGACATATACACAAACCTTTTTTACAGTCTGATCAACCGATATTGACTTATATTGCGTAGGTGGCATACAAATGGCAGCTGCAAGAAACAGTTGTTATTGTAACCACTTTTTTGCCTCTAATGTCATCCTACGAAATCAAAATCGGTTGAAGGGACTGTAAAAAAGGTTTGTGTAAATGTCTAATCTTATTGTGAACGGAGTATAAATTCATAGTACTTCCTAGAACAAATCCATTGTGTTTAGACAAAACATTTAGTCAAATGCTTTAGATGCTTACCATATGCACGCAACCTTTTTAAACCCTAAACAGTAGGTACGACCTTTTACAAAGTCCGGTTGTCTTTTCAGCCTTCAAATAATCAAAACACGGTGGCATCTCCTAAAATAAAACCGGTTCAAATTAGTCCAATCGGCAACCTGTCAGTGTGCTGGTTACCGCGGCCAGTACGGTGACAGCCAGCTCGAGACGATGTCACTGGACAATATTGACGGGTTTATTTTCATCTGAGGCCGTAGTATGGTCGATCAAACTATTTGGTTTACAGGCAAAAATGTTCATCTTTCTACTACACTAACAATATGTTTTTTAGTCCGTATGGTGACGGACGTAACGAATAGCACCATCTCATATCTTCCTGTGGGTGTCATAAGAGGCGACTAAGGGACTCACCAGAGAATGGACAGCAGCATTATCTGTGCCTTTGCGCTAACAACCATACTGCGATCGCAACCCGCCTGCCAAGCGTGACGATTATGACAAAATCCCCCCTTTGGCCTATGTCCAGCAGTGGACGTCTTTGGGCTGAAATGATGAAATGATGAACAATATTTTATTATATTTTTTATCTTGGGCAAATAGGTAGCTACTAGGAATTCCTACGTAATCCTAGTACCTTAGTAGGATTTTTTTTCTCAATATTTTTTTTTTTTATCTCGAGCACGTGCTCGAGTAAAAAAAAATATTTTGAGTGTAGAAAGATGAATATTTTTGCCTGTAAACCAAATAGCTTGTTCGATCGTACCTACCTATGAGCGTACTGACATAAATATTGGATTCGATATTTGAACTGGAAATACGGCAATCCAAAAGCGTTCTGGTTTAATTTTATACAACTCACGGTAGCCTGTAAAACCCTTAGGAGCTATATCGATAGTCCTGAGCTCCACGACCATTTCTGTCGACTATTTGTTCTCAATAAATACATCGGACACCGCCGTCAGGGTCGTCGACACAATCTATTTGCCGCGCCTCCATCTAAGACTGTCGCCAGAGCCGAGTCTCCAGTGTATCGTACTCTTAAAATACTTTACGCCCTCCTCGCGGCCAATTATATTGTGATATGTTTGCTGATAAATGGAGCAAAATTATGCGTGTATCCCTACCATTCTGTGAGATGTACAGTATGCGATGGTGTCCACTGTTCCATCTTCTTCTTCAGACCGATTGAGGTAAGCGTAGTTAACCTTTGGTCGATCGATCTGTTTGTGGTTTTTTCGATTTATTCCCTTGACGTCGAGTCGCGCCACGTCGAGTCGCCGCCACGTCGAGTCGCCGCCACGTCGAGTCGCCACTATGTCGAGTCGCCGCCACGTCGAGTCGCCACTATGTCGAGTCGCCACTACGTCGAATCGCCGCTATGTCGAGTCGCCGTCACGTCTACTTGTCCATTTGATATTTCCTTTTGCTTTTTATTTAAAAAAAACTGCCTGGTGCCGCCACGTCGAATGCGACGAAAGGTTCAGTCAACGAAATAAATTATTGAGATCATAATACAGTCTTTATAATATTTTTATTTGTTTAGACTGCAATATAATTGAAATATTTATTTATCAAAAGGACAAGTAGACGTGACGGACTTGACGTAGTGGTGACTCGACGTAGCAGCGACTCGACGTGGCGGAGACACGACGCCGACGTGGCGCGACTCGCTCGACGTCAAGAAAATAAATCGTTTTTTCTAAGCCACGAGCTCTTAATCGAGTTTTTGTTCGATAGTAATAATACCACATTTGGATTCATTGTTTTAATTTGACTTAATTAATTGTATAGATACTAGGTTGAAACGACTGCAGGGTTGTGGATGTCAGGTAGGCTGTCGCTCCATGGAAAACACTGGTATTCAGCTGCATCCGGTTAGACTAGACCGACCGCAGCATAGTTGGGAAAATAATAGGCAGATAATGACCTACGTAAGACCAGCCCAAGAAAAACACAAAAAAAACACAACCTTATTTTTAAAAACACAATTTTCTGAATCTCACATCTCCATTAACATAAATATTTAATTTCGGAATGGTACTTTTCATAATAAAAAGCATCAAAGAGCGAGCTCAACCATTTTATTTACAATATTTACTGGGCGTAATTATAAAATAACAAGTTTTAAATTAAACAAATCGCCTCTTATATTTCAACTGTAATTTTGAGAACTATTACTTTATATTTGTGTGTCGAGCTTGTGAAATACGGTTTTGTAAATTGTACAACATTTTGTTTTATTTGTGTAAGTAGACTCCTTGGCTTTAAGATTAAAAGCATAAAAAGTATAATTTTAATTTGTCTGCATGTTTACCTAATAAGCTATATAAGTAATATTTAGAACTTAAAAAAAATGAACTGTATGTACAACAATTAAGCTTAATTCTGTCAAAACGAGCCAACCCACAATCTACGTACAGATCCATAATTATTTTGATAGTAAAATCAAGCGGTTTATCGCCATTACCGTGGACCTGGTTCACAAATTCAATGATTACTCATCGTGCTATGGAGGGAGCGATGCTCAGGGTTTCTTAGGTAAAAAGAATGCACAATGAAGTCATTTGCCAAAGAACTATACTCTATTGCCGCGTCGAATCAGTGCGCTGAAGTGGAAGTGGGCCAGCCACGTCTGCATATGGACAGACGGTAGATGGAGTACCGCGTTTGGGTAAGTGTGGGAAGCCCTGCGGCATGATGGACAACGATTTGAAAAAGGTGGCTTACAGCGGATGGATGCGGGCTGCCCACGACCGGGTTGGTAGGCGATCTCTGGGGGAAGCCTACGTTCAGCAGTGGACGGCAATAGGCTGATAATGATGATGATGAAAATGCAGCTTATTAAAAATCAGCGATAACGTTGGTTCCTATAACCAAAATAGTTCCGAAGATTAGAGTCAAAACCAGGGTCCCCAGGGTCCCCAGGGTTCCCAAGGGTTAAGAGCGTGTATTCGATTCGTGACGAAAACTTCATGTTTTCGCGTTTTGCCCAGAGCAATATCGTAATGATGTGAGCAGATTATTTATAGACAATTACAGTTTTAGATAGATTAAGTCTTGCTTTAGTGAACTACAGAGTAAAAGTATAATTTTTAATTATGGATTTTTATAACGAAGATAATCCTTTTATAGCGTTTTACGAAAATAGACGTCAGAGTTAACGCTCAGGACCAATACAACCATTACAGTATGCCAAAATATTATATTTTATGCGTTAATAACGGGATATATAGTCTCGAAGTACATAACAGAGCAAAAATTACGAAAATATTACTATTAGATATTAAAAAACAGTATTAAAAAGTACAAAATCGGTTCATTTCAACAATTTTTATTCACCAGTATTTGAACAAAAACATAACTGATATATTTATTTTATACAATTATAGGTTATGCTCAATATACAATAAAAAAATTACTTTCTTGTACGAACACATTTATTTTAGACAATTATTTTAAAAGGCACTGTAAAACATCGTGTGCCAACATCGCGCGCTGTCGTTTGCCCGACTTTTAGTAGAAGCTGCTTATGTTCTGCTACAATCTGTCAAATGATTCATATTACAGATGTTTCACCCAAAGTGGCCTTTTTAGACCCCCAGGACCAATACAACCATTACAGTGTGCCAAAATATTATGTTTTATGCGTTTTTCCAAAAGAATATACAGTCTTAGTCTACTACAGAGCCAAAATTACGAAACTATTACTATTATGTATTAAAAAACAATGTTGAAAAAGTACAAAATCGGGTCTTTGACAATTTTTTTTCACCAGTACTTGAATAAAAACATAACTGATATATTTATTTTATGAAAATAAAGATTATGTTCATTAAACAGAATATTTTTCAGTCCGTTATACGAACTCATTTATTTTAGACAATTATTTTAAAAAGCACTGTAAAACCTCGCGCGCTGTCGTTTGCCGATCAATTTCAATGATTCGTGCTTATTTCGTGCGTATTTTTTTTTCTGATGCACTCAAACAGACCATTGTATTGTACTAGTGTGTGTGCTGCTACGCCGTTCTAGCAATCATTTAGATTTTGAGTTGCGCTAAATCGAATACGCGCCCTTAAAGCTATCTTCGTACCAAAGTAATTTGAATTTGAAAAATGTTGGTTATACGCGTTCAAAACGTAACATATAGACAGAAAGAGTTACTTTCACATCTATACTATAATATTATAAAGCTGAAGAGTTTGTTTGTTTGTTTGGTTGAACGCGCTAATCTCAGGATCTACTGGTTCGAATTGAAAAATTCTTTTTGTGTTGCATAGTCCATTTATCAAGGAAGGCTATAGGCCCATGCGAAGCCGGGCCTCGTTGCTAGTTTATAATATTAGTATGGATATTGGTATTTACAACATAAAAAACTTTTTTTTAATTACCATTTAGCACTACAATTTATTAATTACTTTATTTATGTACAATATTTACACGAATAATAAAAAAGGGAAACCTGTAACCATTAAACTAAAAAAAACGAATGCAATAAGGCATAAAATTCCTCCACATCGCCGTCGTCTGAGAATGTACCTAAAAGACTGGCGACATCGCCACGCTGGATGGCAATGCTTAACCTCTTACCGAGGCAAAAACCACCTCTTGGATCACAAGTAGTATCAGATCAACCAACCTTTTTCACATTTCCTTGAAAATAAATTGTTCACTCAGACCACACCACCAATGAATACAGAAATAGTCTATAGCTATCACCGTCATCTGCCTTGTTTTCCCAACTAATGTAGGCTCGGCTTCCAGTATAACCAGATGCAACTGAATACTAGTGTTTTACATGGGGCGACTGCATATTGACCCTCCATATCAGTTACTAAAACGATACTTACCCCTTGGTAAGACTGGGTTCTGACTATCCATAACGAGTGCCAAAGATCTACGAATGACAGCCGGGACCAACGGTTTTTCGTGCTTTCCGAGGCACAGAGGGATCTCAGTATGAAATGGATGGTCATCCATCCACAGACCGACCGCGGCAAGCGTAGCTTAACTTTTGACCGATCGATCTGTACGGCTTTAACTTAGTCACGAGTTTCTCCGAGCCCATAGGTGTTAAAATTTACAAATATTGCTGCAATTCTATTAATCCATGTGTCCGCTAAAAGTGCTTAATTTCTCTAAAATTTCGCTTATTTATAGTTGTTAGTAACAAATTGGTATTGTCAAGATACGAGTACGTGCAGATATTGCTCTGTGTAATGCTACGTATATTTTACAAATGATTTATATACTACAATATCGAGTTCGTAATGTAGTTGTAGACAAAAGGGGTCGAGAGTTCATTGTATTCCGTAATGAACATGGTATGTACAATGTTAAATGGATGGAATTCGTAGTATTCTATTCATGGCAAGTAATATGAAAATATGTTTGCATTACAATTGACATTGTTTATGTAGCTAGTTGTATTTGTTTATGTTGAACTTGAAAGTTATCGAATTAATGTGCCTTTTTCATTCAATTATTGTGTAAAGTCGCGAAAAGAGATAAGTAACCAGGGTCGTCAGATATATAGAAAAATACATATTTCTTAATGAATAAATTATTTAAAAATATTTCAAAAACTAAAAACTAATAAATAACTTTATCACAGAACACACATTACTTTAGTTTCGAAAGTCGGTGGCAATACAAAACAACAAACAGAACAAAGCCACCGCTATCAACTTCCGAAACTAAAGTAATATGTGTTCTGTGCTAAAGTTATTTATCACTTTTTAGTTTTAGAAGGCGTTTGTTTTTTTTTTGAAAAAGATTTTATTTTCCGCTTTTTAGTATCGTCTTAACATTCAAATACATTAAGAAACGGCGACACAGTTAAAACAGAGGTTGAAAGTTCTCCAAAGATTGAAGAAACTAAAACGTGATAATCTATGTATTTTTTTTTTTAGTTTTTGTTGATTTTCTCAAAAAGCGCTGAATCAACTTCGATAAAATTTATATGGGACCATTTCGAACAAAAAAATAATTTTGCAAATCCGTTTATGTATGACGGAGTTATGCCCGAACAAACAGAAAAAAAAAATACAAACATCCGAATTGATAACCTCCTCCTTTTCGAAGTCGGTTAAAAATAGAGAATAAACAGCTTAATGATTTAATACATATTCGTTCGAAAACATCGTCTTCTAAGTAAGTAATGTATTTGTGACGACCTGGATACTTTTCTCTTTTAGTGACTATACTTTCAAGTTTATCTTGAACATTGGGTAGGTATTGATGAAGAAAAACATTGCGAGAAACCTAGACCAATTAATACTTATTTATACACAGATTACATAGAGTTAGATAGCATGATTCGACAAACTGTTTGGGTCAGCTGTTTGTTCGCTATTTCAGAGTCGGTCCCTCCGTAAAACTTGTTTATAATTATGAGTTCAATGACTCCCTTTCAGGTTGAAGATAGGTAAACAGAAAATAAGCGTATGTAAGACATAACATTACACAAAAAAAAAAAAAAAAATGTCCTATAACTACCCGTCTAAGTCTTTTTAACCCCCGACGGAAAAGAGGGGTGTTATTAACCCCCGACGGTAAAAAGGGGTGTAAGGTATAATAGTTTGACGTGTCTGTGGCACCGTAGCTTAAATGGGTGGATCGATTTGAAAGCGGTTTTTTTTATTTGAAAGCAGGTTTTCTATCGCCATCGATAGAAAACCTGCTTTCAAATAAAAAAAATCTTAGATATGTTTTATCAAAATCGGTTCAGCCGTTAAAAGGTTATCAGCTCTTTTGTTAGCTGCGCCGCGGTCGCGTCTAGTCGTCTCTTAAACGGGTCGACCGATTTTATAGCGGTTTTTCTTATTTAAGAGCAGGTTTTCCACTGATGGTTCTTAGACAGGTTTTATCAAAATCAGTTCAGCCGTTTTAAAGTTATCAACCTAGGTTCTTGGCCCCTTTTTGTAAATTGGTGTTATATTATGCAGACTTCCATACGATGGACATGACACCTGTGATCGTCTGAATAGGAACGTGAGAGGGACCGAGAGACCAGTAGCATAATTTGTTACGAAGACTGGGGAGATCTCGTCTGAACCCGCAAATTTAATAAATTCCTCACACTTTTGCAGTTTCTCGAATAAACTTATATTCGCGAACTTCTATCGAGTCGAAGTCGCTTGTACCGCAATAAGCCCGTTCACTGATGTTGTTGTGCTGTATGTCAAACCGTAAAAAAGTGTCTTGTGAACTAACGGGCTCTAGCAAGTTGGACTGGAAATATTCACTGAAGAAATTACAGATTTCCTCACCGTCAATAGAAAACTGATTGTCAAACTGCAGCACTGAAGGGTAGGAATTATTTTGATTCCTTAATTTCACGTAGCTCCAGAATGCTCGGTTACAGCACATTACAAGTATGTAAATAGATTACCCAATTAAAATAAAATACTTCTGACTTACAAAAGGCAATCTCTCTCTCTTATAATAATAAGTACATCGTATTTCAATGACAAACATGTCTTTTAAACCAGCTGGCTTGCTCCGCATATTGGTAGTCTTCCACGAAATTCACAGCGGTGGAGAATACACGTCTGAAACTTATATCCGTTTTGGAATTATGATGGAACTGCTGATAGTAGTGTGTTGTATCTTGGTCCAAGAACTTAGGATTCGCCAAACTTGCCTACTACATTCTAGCATGGCTGTTTTGATAATAATAATATTCTCTGACCGAATTTCGGTCACGGCGGCCACGCAGGAAATATTATAGTGCACGAGTGTGTGATTTGTACAGTCGCCAAAGGAGATAAGTTACCAGGATCGTTGTTAATAGTTGATGTTTACTTGGAAACCGATGGATATTTGCGAATGAAAGAGAAATGACGGAAACTCTATAGAACTTTGCCCCACTCAATAACAGTCATGTACAAGCTTGCAATATGTAGCGTCGTACTGCTTATTAATTGCTGATAACTAAACATTAGTTTTAATGACTACAGAACTTGCCGTTTTTGTTTAAATCAAAAAACTGTTTTTGAATTCCTTTTAGCATTGATTTGTATTCCGCAAGTAATAATAATAATGTTGTTTATTTGCCAACAAAAAAAGTTATTTACATTTCCATATAGTCTACATTATCAATTAGTTTCTCAAAAAAAGAAAACAAATATAAGACACAAAGGAAGCATTTTGCAAATGAACTCCACACAACTCCACACTCGAGCCTGGCTCATGGAAAAAAGTAAATATCGCAAGTTCGCATTATGTTCTAAAGAAAAAAAAATATAATAAGGTTCTTTTATTAATTTACATTTTGTGTGAATGGGTGAGGCAGGATCTGACGTTGCCATTTAATTAGTTTATTGAAGCATGAGCACTCGTATCCCTCGGGTCGTGGGGTCCGAGTGCTCATCTTCTTTTTAAGGAAATGTCCAAAAGGTTAGTTGACACTTCTCGTGATCCAAGAGCTGGTTTTACCTTAATCAGAGATTAACCATTGCCATCCAACGTGGCAGTGCCGCCAGTCTCATTGGGTACATTTCCAAATGACGGCGATGAGAGGAATTATTTTGATTATTTATTGTGTTAGTTTTTATGTTTATTACTTTAGGTTATCTTTTTTATTATTTTTGCAAATATTGTACATACTTAAAAACATTAAAGTAATACAGAAAATTTGACCATTATGAATTGTTTATTCTGTATTAATTTTATTTTATTTTATTCAAAAACATCAATTTGGGTTCTAAACAAATTTCAACCATAACCTGATTACTTATAGATAATACATGTCACTGGCTGCACGTGGAAAAGAAGAAAACTGCAATTTATTGAAGGTAGAAATATGAGTTAGTGTTGTGTGATGTTTAGACCCAAGTACGAGATAATTATGTGTTTGTGGTAATTGCGCATGTAATTACTAAATAATTGTGGCAACCCCCTTCCCCCTCCTTGGGGGAGGCCTTTGTCCAACAGTGGACGTCTTCCAGCTGATGGTGATGATGATAATGAACTCGCACTGACATGCAACTACCAGCGATTCAGTAGTTCATAATTCAATCATTGATAATTATTCGCTTTAGAATTAACTGACAGTTATCGTGGTCAGAGATAAAAGTTATTTAAATAGATACGGAATAATATGATACACCGTTAGGTTATTTAATGTTATTTTGCTCTATTCGCTATTTCAAAGTCAAAATTAGAGTCGACACACATCGAACTGGACATCATAGAGTACGTGCGCCGAAAGACAAAGTACACGCCGAGGGTGCAGTTACTGGAGTCGCGCCGCAACGTTAACTTCAAGGCGTTCGTAGTGCGAGTACCGAATTGTTTCCTGCCCCTCGTCATGGAAGAGGACTTTTGGCCGCAGGACGTGGTGTTCCGTCGCTTCGGCGGACAAGTGCCACAGGACAGCACACAGGCAACTTAGTGCTATTTAGTGAAGTGCTACTAACATGGTCTTAAGTCGTCCCTATTAACACAAGTTAGAAATTATAAAATATGTATGTGTAGGTTAAGGATTTATCTATGGGCCTATGCAGCCTGAAATAAATGAATTATTATTATGATTATATTATTATTAAAGTCAAATTATTAATTTCAATTAGACCGTTTAAAGCGATATCCTTGGTTAAAAGGCACTTTAGAACGGCATTAACATGAAAGTCTAGTTGCCCTTTTCAAATGTTAGTTTCGTATGGATATGAATGAGCAAGAAACTCCATACTAACTCTTTTGAATATTTTTTTACACTATTTTGTAAAAGTACAGGAATCATAATAAAAAACACTGTATTTGAGTATGTACAAAGTATGGCAAGTTAAGAAAAGACAACATAGGTACGTACTGTTCACATATTTACAAATATTTTAATTGTAGACGACCACTCTCCATACCTATTTTATTTAAAATTAGGATACAAATATTGGAAGGTAGTATGACAATGTTCGAAAATCCTTTGACAGAAAAAACATACTGAGAATTTCAAAATAATTACGGTGTTGCTATTGTAAAGGTAGATGTTGCCATACGAAAGATATCGTCCCTTAATTTCCGGTTACGGTCCCGTGGGCGATATGGGGTGTCCCATTCTTAGTTCGGTATCACATGACATAGATAAATTGTAGAGGGTGAAAACGTCAGCGGCATAGTTATTTTATCAATATTATAATAGACAAAACTATTTGCTATTTGACATCAGGAGCATAGTGTTTATTTAAATTAAAATGTAGCAAATGAAATTTAGTTACGATATTCTACGAAATGCCAAAAAAAAATATTTTTCTAATGTCACTGGAAAAAATTAAACTGTAATCATAATCTGTAATCAGTGTTCAGACACTGAACCTATCTTACCGAACATCAATCATCAGTTTAAATACCTAGACGACACGTTGACACGTTGGTCATTACAGCTTTTTAACCGAGACTTAACCTACTCGTCCCGTTCGGCCATTATTCGGCAATAGCATAGCTAGATGACGAGTCAGCATCCTAACTGATATTGCTATAGCAATCATCAGTTAGCAGTATCAGTTAGCATGCTGTGCTGACTCGTCAATTAATGCGAAATCGGAGTAATGGCTATAATAGACACATGGGTATTTCTCTACCTGTTTTCGATATTAAAGCCATGTAAATGATGGAAGTCTTGCGTCTCTAGTATCATGGACCATACTTATTAAGGATTGTAAACCTTATTGTAGAAACCTTAGTTTTGTATAATTTAGCAGCATATTTTCAATTTTGTATGTAATGTGACTACCATGGAGTCATTTACTAAGTTTATTATAATATATGTTTGACAAAAATGAGCATGGCGGTTGGGAGCTTTGTCATGCTCGCTCAAATGTCTCGCTGATGGTGGCGCATGTGTTGGATCATTTGGCTCCCTTCAAAATGGTTGAGCTGAATGGTGCTGATTCACGCGTCATGTTCGTGAACGGGCGCTGTCAGTAGAGATTGGTCAGCTCTTGTCTGCCATGGACTTTATCTTGCTTTGTATTTCTAGATTACCTTCATAGTTTTCACATATAGAAGCAACAAGAATCATGTAACCAGTACTTTGTAAAAAACTTGATTTAAAAGAGTGTCCATGGAGTTTCTTCTCCATAGAGACCTACCTACGTTTTGGAACGAGCAACTAGCTTCAACTCTCTGAGTAATTGACCGACTCGTTGACAATTCAAAAGTGGCTGTAAATGGTTTAATTGAAATAAATGCTTTGACTTTGTAGGTACTTATCTTGCCTAAAAGTCTAAAAAAACTGGCCAAGTGCAAATCGGACTCGCGCACGAAGGGTTCTGCAACATCTATACAATATTAGATATTATATAATAGCCTTTTATAACGGCAAAAAATCACGATTGCGTATGGGAGCCCCCCTTAAATATTTATTTTATTCTGTTTTTAGCGGCATTATTTGTTGTTTTAGCGGCAACAGTATACAAATCATCTGTGAAAATTTAAACTGTCTAGTTATCAGGGTTCAAGAGATACAGCCTGGTGACAGACAGCCAGACGGATAGTGAAGTCTTAGTAATAGAGTCCCGTTTTTACCCTTTGGGTCGGAACCCTTAAAACACATCACTTTTCTTAATTTATACAAATTTACAGTGTACTCGTCGAAGAAAGGGTAATTCCAAAAAAAAACTTAAAATTAAATGGATGTGTTAGTATTCAACATACCAATTATCCAGATCCAAATAGCTGAAAATTGCCACCGGTAAATAGATATCGATTAGAATTCAATCAAATCACTCGAGTCACATTGATGAATCGATTCCAGTCGTCTTTAGTCTCATCTGTATGAGAAACTATTGAATTTGAATTTAGATTACTAGTTCGGTTTCAATATTCAACTGATCGTTTGTTAAACCAATCGTATTTTGTTTTATTATCAGCCAGAAGACGTCCACTGTTGAACAAAGCGCTCCCCCATAAGAGGGGGGGGCTGTGCCATAATTCCCACGGTTGGCAGGCGTCATGGGGATCTTAGTAAGTTGTGGAGTACACGGAAGCCGCTGTTGCCCGACTTCCAGATTATCCGTTCGGAGCTTATTTTGTAAGTCAAAAATAATTCATACTTCACTATGATTTCATTAAGCCGTGTGGTGACGGCCGCGAATAGCACCACCCCATTTCTACCCGTGGGTGTCGTCGAAGGCGACAGAGGGATATTGACCAGAGGATGGGCAGCAGCGTCCTTCTGAATACCATAACACCTACTGTGATCGCCAACATGCATCGGCCAAGCATGGTGATTACGGCTAAACCCCCCTTGGGGGAGATCTATGCCCAGGAGTGGGCGTCTAAAGGTTAACATGATGATGATAATGATCATTTCATAATAATTATTAATTACAGTCCCTGGCCTTCGAAATTTGTGTTCGTTGGGCCTTATTCCAGAAACTACTACACAATTCATTTAAATGGTTTTCACCAAAAGAAGGAGGAAATATTTATAAAGGCTATATTTTATTATCAAAGAATTTTGGAATTTTATGAAAATTAACGAGAGCAACATAGCGGGAAAAAGCTAGTAATATTGTAAATGTGGACATGAGTTTGTTCGTTTAGTAACAAAGTTAAACTATTGAATCGATTTTCAATAGTTTAGCTTTGTCCAGTCTTTCATTTGTATGAAAAATAAAAATCATTTAGAGAGTTCAAAATATTTACCAATGTGGAGAATACATTACCAGGAGTAGGTGGTGTTGGGTGGATGCGGGTGTTTAAAAATATGGTAAATGTGTGAAGATTCTCTTTAGGTACCCAAGAGTATAAGAATTAGAATTTCAAGTTCTCTAAACATCTTTACTTTTTTTGTACAAATCCTGCCATGATTTGGTACAGAATATTCTAGAAACCCAAGTAAAGACAAAGACAATAAATACTTCAAGGCGAGGCTTCTTTTTAAATTACTTAAAAAAAAAGAAGGAGGTTCTCAATTCGAAACGCATAATATTTTTTTTTATGTTTGACCACGCGATTTTTTTTACAGTGTAGTTTTTTGCTGTGTGTAGTGTGTGTGTGTAGTGTGTGTGTAGTGTGTGTGTGGTGTGTGTGTGTGTAGTGTGTAGTGTGTGTGTAGTGTGTGTGTAGTGTGTGTGTGTAGTGTGTGTGTAGTGTGTGTGTGTGTGTAGTTTGATTTTGAAATATTTTTTTTATTTATATAGTCTGCATCCGCGATGGCTAAAATTCTCACGGACGAAGTCGCGGGCAAAATCTAGTCAAAAATATATTCTAGTTATACAAATAGGCTTTGAAAAGGTTTAATTATACACCAGTAACGGTTACTCAGTCATGTAAAGTGAGCACGAATCAGTAATTTTTGAATAGCCTAATTAGTGTTTTAGTATACGAATGGTCTAGTAATTACTAACTTGACGAGGCTTTTCAATTATATGCCAGGCTGTCGATAAGAAAATAACTATTTTGAAATGGCTACATGTCGCTGTATATTTTTTAGTTAAAGCATACAAAACTGGTTTACTTGCTAATCTATTGTCAATTAAGCATTTTGTACTGTTACCCTTGGAGCTCGTAGTTAAGTAAAAACTGTACAGATCAATCGGTCAGAGGTTAAGCTACGCTTGCCGCGGTCGGTCTGTGGATGGGTAACCATCCCTTTTATACCGAGTTTAATCTGTGCCTCGGAAAGCACGTAATGCCGTTCAAAGTCAAAGTCAAATCATTTATTTCAATTAGACCATTTTATGGCACTTTTGAACGTCAAATGAGAATTAAAAAAAATTGATTCTAGGTGCCCATTCCAAAAGGTAGTTTTGTATGGAGAAGAATGGGCAAGAAACTCCATACTTACTCTTTTATACTCATACTCATACTCATACTCATATTATTTATTGCATTCCACAATGTTTTGAGTTGTTTACATTATCGCTTAGAGCTAGGCACAATCGTGGACCCTGTAGGGCACAGCAACATTCACATTAAATTAGTACACAAAATAAATAAAAACAAAACAATAACGATAATCAATTCATAAAATAATAATTAATTCCTAAAAAATTATAATCAAATCATAAAAAAATAAACAATTCATAAAATGGTAATCAATTCTAAAATAATATAATAGTGTATTCATAAAAAATAATAATAATCAAACCATAAAATAATAAACAATTCATAAAATGGTAATCAATTCATAAAATAACAATCTATTTATAAAATAATAATCTATTCAATTAGTGTTGTTGTTGTCCGTTTGTATGTCAAATTTTTTATCATTTATATATTCTTCCAGTGTGTAATAAGCCTTTTGCCCTAAAATTTGCTTTTATTTTTTAAAAACGATGTTAACAATATTTGCATATTAGAAGAGATTATATAATTAGACAGGAATTATATAATTATACAATTATATAGTTGGTCCCGGTTGTCATTCGTAGATCTTTGGTAGTCGTTATAGGTAGCTGGAAGCCAGAAAGTCGAACAACAAGCCTTACCAAGGGGTATCGTGTTACCCAGTAACTGGGTTGTGGAGATCCGATAGGCAGTTGCTCCATGTAAAACACTGGTATTCAACTGCATCCAGTTAGACTGGAAGCCGACCTCAATAAAGTTGGGAAAAGCTAGGCAGATAATGATGTACCTACTGTTATACAAAATTTTTAATGTTAATGTTGAAAAATATGATAATAATACCAGCCTATAATCCCACTGCAGGGCAAAGGCCTCTTCTCGTACAGAAAAGACACGAGCATTTTTCACCGCGTTTAATCAAGGCGTATTGGCGATTTCAGACTTATAATTATTATAAGTTGAACACCTAGGTGAAGTGAGCTGTCATCTGTCCCGATGCTAGGATTTACAAAGCACTATAATACAATACAATCGGATTACAGCTCACTTCACCTAGGTGTTCACCGAGGGAGATTGTGACAGAATAACACTACAGGTTTCCTCAGGATAAAACATCCTGAGGAAACCTGATCTGACTTCACCGATATAATATAATATAATATGTGGGGACATTTTCACACACGGCCATCTGACCCCAAACTAGGGAGACCCTGTACTATGGGTGTCAGACAGCTGATATACATACACAAATACATTTTTTTTTGTAAATACATACATTTATAGATAAACAACACCCAGACACAAGGCAAACACAAATGCTCATCACACAAATGTTTACCCTGGGCGGGAATCGAACCCGCAACACGCAATGTCCAAGCGCACTTAGAAAGTACATATGAAATTAAAAATGTTACACTGGTACTTGCTCGTGCCCTGTTGCTAACTCCTAACTTTCTGCATGACAGGAGGGAGCCTTAACCATTGGGCCATCACGAATATTATTATTTTCGTCATCATCATCAGCCGAAAGACGGCCACTGTTGAACATAGGCCTCCCCATAGAACGCCACAACGAGCGGCAACCTGCCGCTTGCAACCACCCGCGACCTTGACAATGTCGTCGGTCCATCTGGTTGGAGGCCTACCAACGCTGCGTCTTCCGGTTCGTGGTCGTCACTCGAGAACCTTTCTTCACCATCGGTTATCGGTTCTTCGAGCGATGTGGCCTGCCCATTGCCACTTCAACTTGCATATTCTGAGAGCTATGTCGGTGACCTTAGTTTTTTGACGAATTTCTTCGTTCCGGATTCTATCGCGCAAAGAAACTCCGAGCTTAGCTCTGATTATTATTATTTTATTTAACATTATTTTGCAGTTTTACCGCATTTCGACCGCTTGAATTTTCTTACAGGTTTCTTTTTTTTATCATAAAATATAGCCTATAGTACTCAGAGTCATGGTTGCTTCTTTTTACCGACAGAATGTTCAGAATCGAATCAGCAGTTCCGGAGATTAGTCTAAACGAACATTTTACTCAACTTTAATTTATATTATGTAGTGAAGTGATGAAGCATCCAAAACAAATGACAATGCCAGATACTGCCCCACCCATGTACAGAAAACTAAATTAATGAAAATATTTGTAATGAATATAGAACCTTTCTATACTAAATTGTTTTTCTGTAGAACTTGCGGATTACGAAATACCTACCCACAAAATACAAACTCATTTTACCTAAAATGCAATTTAAACTATAATCAATGTCATTATTGTCTTTAGATTTAAACGAAAACCGCAAGTTCTACAGTCACTAAGACTAATGTTTAGTTATCAGCAATAAATAAACAGTAAGATGCTACATATTGCATATGACTTTTATTGAGTGGGGCAAAGTTCTATAGAGTTTCTGGCATTGTCCTTTACTAAGCTATTGTCCATCAAGCTTAAAGCATGTAGGTACTGATTCATTTGCTAATGTTACTTTTATTATTTTACTTTTATTTAAAACTAGCCTTTTCCCGCGACTTCGTCAGCGTGAAAGTCGGTTATCGCGGATGCAAACGAAGTCGCGTATTAAAACGTAACCTATGTCCTTCCCCAGGGTTTAAACTATCTTCATGCCGAATTGTATTAAAATCAGTTTTGCCGTTTCATCGTGCAAGCGTAACAGACAGAGTTATTTTCGCATTTATAATATTGTAAGTATGGATTTGTACGACCGCAAGTTGAATATGGAATACAAACAAATTGTATAACTCTTACTGTAGATACGTACTATATTCTTGCAAATAAACTCATCATTTATGCAAACATACAAAACAGGAAACGACCTGAAAGATGTAAACGTGCAAAACAGCCTCCCTTCATGTATCGAAAAATAAAACAGTATGTTAACACCAATCCGCCATCATGTAGAGACTATGGCGGTGTTTCCCTAGAGGAATTTCAACCCCCGAATAATCCATGGGAGAATCTCCTGTTTACTACATATGTACATGCATATTACCATAAATAATTTAACACGAAATTACAGCTCCAAACTTCAAAGGATCCGTCAAACGCAATTCAGAACGAAATCTGCAAACTATAACACGCAATACTCAGAAACGAAGCATATTTAATACAATAACCTGACCAAAAAGGTCATTAAATTTGAATTTACCTTCCAACCACTACGTTATAATAATTCCGTGTCGTTACAATAACATCAAACACGCCAATTCATACAGCTTGAATGACGGCTTTGTCCCCGTCACACTATTAAAATCACAAGTTGTCTTAGGGCAACGCAAACAACGTAGAAGAATTCGCGTACAGCTTACGAGTCGAAAAAATACCTACGAAATAGAATGGCAACCAGCCGCTATGGTTCCGTTACCCTATAAAAACCCAGCCGAGCAAACTCTGTAATTCCGCTTCGTCCCAACCGATATAAAATATGAAAGACTGAGCGAAATTCGCGTCGGCTCCCCCTGCGCTAGCTCGGCTCTTTCCGCCGACCTTCGGCTAACTTCGTACCGCCGTAGCGGCAGTTTCGTAGCTCCCGGCGCGCGTAGTCCACGTAGCGGGTACGTTTCGTAGCGTGTACTATTCATTTTTCGGTGTATGTGATTTATTTTGTGCAATAGTTCGTAGCTAATGTGTGAATAATTTGGTGTAGTACTCAAATTATGTGTGTGTTGGATACCAGTTGTTTCGTGGTTGCCGATAAACCTGTTTGATGGTTCGGAAAAATGGTATGGATACTTTTTAATGATAAGTATGATTAGTTAATAGCGGCGCTTAAGATCTTTATGGACGAAAATTTTCTTTTACGATTCTCTGAAAGCCTTTAATTAATTTAGCAAGTTTAAAATTTTGTGAAGATCTTAAATAAGGTTTGATGTTGTTCCATAAAAATTATGGAGATTTTTCCTCGCTATTATTTTTTAAAACGCTCTTTTAATATTTTTTCCCTTTTTATATGTTAATGATATTGCGTCGGAATTTTTGGAAAGGTTATTTATGGCTTCATTAACGGATTAATTGAATGTAGACTTGAATTAACTACTTTTTACCTTTTCTTACTTGAAACTTAAAGACATTCTACTTAGATTTTATTTCATTAAAACATATGACTACATTACTTTTAAAACATAGGCATATAACCAAGTGCGTATTCTATCAAAACTCTGTCGTATAGATGTCCCTCAATTGTCTCTCGCGACAATTCACACTACAGAGTCAATATCTCTGCGTTCGATTCAGTCTCGGTACAATTCCTACTTATTCTCGGCAGTCGATTCAAATTTGACAAACACTGTCACTACGACAGTGATTGTTTTATACAAAATTACTTTAAGAAAAGATCGTAGAAACATAAAATGTTATTGAAATTAAGGAAAATGTGTGTTTCATAATGTTTTTAATGTAGTCAGACAATGGTAAATGAAAATTGATATCAAAAATTATCTTGAGGAAAATGTATACCTATCCGATTACGTGGATGTCGAAAAAAAGGAATTAAAATTTCGATTATTTTGTGAAAAAATTACAAAGTAAGCTGGCAATAGGTACTGTAAAAGTTCAGACCGTACTGAGCTTTAACAGTACCGGATCATTGCATGTGTTACAGTTAAACTCTTAACCAGTCAAAACTACTTTTGACTGGATTCAGTCAAAACCCTTATTAAGATAAAACACGTTTGCGTTTCACAAACAAAAATACGGAACGCCACTAGTGATAAGAATCACTACAAAACAACAGTTTTATAAAGGTAAAAAAAAAACCTACCAACCTAATGGGTTTCTAAGTATTAAGGATAAATTGAAACCGTTCAAAAGTAGTTTTGACTGGTTAAGAGTTTTAACTGTGACATATATATACTTGTGTTGTATTGAGTTTTGATTTACTAGGTACTTTTCAATTAAAGAGGGCAAGACGAGAGATCAACAATATTTTTTTAAAAACCACGTCGGCCTCTGACTGTCTAAGCAATGCCTTGATATAATGACTTGAATGACTTGAGTGACTTAAATTAATTAATGACTTGAGTTTCGAGACAACGCGTAGCACTACTCTTAAGATTTTTTATCTAAGGAGGCAAACTGTCTCTCCTTAATACAGGTTGCTCAGCTACCTAAAAAAAAAAAATATTTAAGTATGTTGTACTACTTAAGCTCACTTAATTACTTTTTTAAGTCTAATATGTACGAACTACAAATACCCTATATGCAATAAATATTTTATTAAATAAAAATAAGACTATACGTTTCTAAATTCGAAAATGTTTTCTAGAACGACTCCTAGAGTGTTTAGACGAAACATTTAGTCAAATGGTTTCGACCAGCATGCAATCCTTATAGTACACACGGCTACACATTACCAGTAAAAGCTGATCTCGCATTGTATAAAATTTCCATACAATGAGAAGTCAACTGATACTGGAAATTTACAGCTTGATGTGTGAGAAAAAATATAAACATGTATATTTCCTAAGAAATAAGCAGTACCTATGTACTCATATTTTATAATGTTTTTTTCCTGTATTGTCTATTGTGTGTACATGAATAGTAAAATAAATAAAATATAATAATATAATATAATAATAATAATATGTGGGGACATTTTCACACACGGCCATCTGACCCCAAACTAGGGAGACCCTGTACTATGGGTGTCAGACAGCTGATATACATACACAAATACATTAGTAAAGAAAGTAAGCAACAGAAAAAAAAAATGATTATTTAACACGTTAACTGTTCGCCAACAGTTAAACCATCGCAATGATTCATTTATGTGGTCCATTGGACAGAAACTGGGTTAAATCCTTTATACTTTCAAAAGGCAAACCCACAGAATCTATCCCAGATGAAGTCTTCTATAAGTCCTTCTGAAATCTTGAACCAAAGTTTGCTAACGGCGTTCCAACTACGTCAGAGCTTTAAGCTAACTATACCAGTAAGATTAGAGTAAAGATCGGACTATCGTGAGCGTAGCTTTAAAATCGCATGTCTTAGCTGTTAACTGTGGGTGCGGCGGAAATTATTTTGACCTATATTTTGTCTTCGCCTTAGTCCACTTAAATGAGAATACAAATAAAGTCGCGTATTGAAAAGTAGCCTATATTTTGATTCAGATCCCAAACTATGTCTATGCGTCATCATCATCATCATTTCAGCCGAAAGACGTCCACTGCTGGACATAGGCCTCCCCCAAGATATGGGGGGTTTTGCCATAATCGCCACGCTTGGCAGGCGGGTTGGCGATCGCAGTATGGTTGTTACAAAGGCACAGAGAACGCTGCTGCCCATTCTTTGGTAAGTCCCTTAGTCGCCTTTTACGACACCCACGGGAAGATATGGGATGGTGCTGTTCTTTACGTCCGACACCATACGGACAGTCTATGCGTAAAATTAATTAATTAAAATTTCGTATCAATCGGTTTTGTGGGTTTCCCGTAATTAGGTAATAGACATGTAGATAGAGTTACTTTCGCATTTATAATAGATTAGCAATCCGCCCCGGCTTCCCACGGCTGCAATATAGACCAAACTATACGCATAAACCTTACTCTTGAATCACTAGAATCTTTTGCTTAAAACTAAATTAAAATCCGTTGCGAAGTTTAAAAGATAAGCATCAGCAGACAGTGGAAGCGTCTTTGTTTTATACTATGTAAAGAAGATGTTAAAGAATCATGGCGCGATTCATACATTCATTTGTGTGAAAAAAAAGTAATTTAGAGGGTTTCAAATATTTTCCAATGTGAATACATTGCCAGGAGTTGATTGACATACCTAGCATATTTTTAAACCCCTTTTTTGAGTTTATAAATAAAAAAAGTGACAAGCAATGTTAACGTATCAATAAAATTGGCAGACAAGTGATGTGACAGGTGTGTGGAAAAAAATAATCATTATTTGTGATATTGTTTCCCATAAAACGATGCAATTTCATTGCAAGAACTGCGAGACGGCGGCTGTCAGTGTCACTGTTACTGTCAGTCGCCGTTTCGTTCTAAAATAATGAATTTTCGTTAAACTATTAACTTTTTTTTGCGGGGTTTTAATAATAAGAATATAAGAATTAGAATTTCAACTTCTCTAAACATCTTAACTTTTTGTACAAATCCTGCCGTGATGCTTTGGATTTGATGTGGAAATAGTAGATATTGTTATTTTTATATAGGTACTATACTGTGTGTTACAAAAGAGACAAGTAATCTCGGTTCTCAAGAATAGGCATTGGATACGACCATTTTCTCACCAGGCCGCGTTTCAAACCACCAAGCTATTAGATCTCACGCAGACAAAATTTTTTCTCACGTAGATTTTAAAAGTAGTGTGTTTCAATCTAGATCCCAAACTACCGCGTTATTATATTTCAATACAACCGATTCAGTGGTTTTGCCATTATAAAGTAACAGACAGGAAGACACAATTCTGTCGAAGTGAAAGTCAAAGCATTTATTGCAATGAAACCATTTACAGACACTTTTGAATTGTCAAAGAGTAAGTCAGTTAGTCAGAATGTTGAAGCTAGTTGCTCGTTCCAAAACGTAGGTAGGTCTCTATGGAAAAGAACGAGCAACAAACTCCTCGGACACTCTTTTAAATCAAGTTTTTACAAAGAACTGGTTACATTATGCTTGTTGCTTCTAAATGTGAAAACAATGAAGGTAATCTAGCAATCGAATTCCACTCAGTTGCCACGGTTACAGAACATTAGTGTGGTTTTGATCTGGAATTTTATCTATATTTATGAAGTGACTTAAAAGCAAAATGACTATGATCAACAAGAGAGATTATAAATCTGGATTGTCCCAAGCAACTATTGAACTAACAGTCACGCTCTCGCCAGTCCCAATTTGAAACCACCAAGCTATTGGCAATCAAATTCTAGTTACTGCGTAGTTGGACTTACCTTACAGTCGAGTCAAAGGGCAGATCATAAAATAGTACTTTATGTTGGTTGTTATGGCCCTATATATGTTACTAGGTAAAGGTACATAAGTTTTATTCTAACATTCGCGTGGTTTCAGTACATACACTTTTTCTTTACTATTATAGAGATGGCCTATTTACTTTTAGTCTTATGTCTTTAGGTATATGATTCTAAACGTTTTGCGTGGAATATTAAGTTTGGATATCCGTTTTTCCTTTGTTTTCTATTCGCTTAGTTATTTTGTTTTTCGAATTATCTAACTACTTAACTGTAACTATTACTTCTTTGTTATATTTTCGGGGTTCATGTTTGTGTGATAATAAGTAGGTATGTAAGTGTCTTTATTCTATTATAACTTCTAAATGCCTAAGCCGAAATAGATATCATCATCTGCGTTGCCTTTTCCCAACTATATTGGGGTCGGCTTCCAGTCTAACCGGATGCAGCTGAATACCAGTGTTTTACATTGAGCGACTGCCTATCGGACCTCCACAACCCAGTTACTGGGTAACACGATACCCCTTGGTAAGACTGGTTGTCAGACTTACTGCCTTCTGACTACCCGTAACGACTGCCAAAGATCTACGAATGACAGTCGGGACCAACGGCTTTACGTGCTATCCGAGGCACGGAGGAAACTCGGTATGAAAGGGATGGTCACCCATCCACAGACCGACCGCGGTTAGCGTAGCTTAACCTTTGACCGATCGATCTGTACGGCTTTAACTTAGCCACGAGCTCCTCTAAGCCGAAATAGATATATTTATGAGTTATTGTTGAAGTTCTTACATTACCTCGGGTGATATGTCACCCGAGTAGGTTGTTTAGCGTCGTTGGAATTAAAATAATAATACTCATATTTTAAATATATCCCTTGATGGTTGGTTTTTATATTTGTTTTACACGATATCGTTACACCATACATTCATCCTACTAATATTATAAATGTAAAAGTTTAATAACCCAGTTACTGGGTGACACAATACCCTTTGGTAAGACTGATTGTCAGATCTTCTGGCTGTTAACAACTACGAACAGCAGTGCAATTCTGTAAGAAATCACCCGCGAATTCCAATCCAATCTCGATTTCCGATTCCACTTACCTGAAGTGAAAAGTACCTATTTGGAATTCGCTAAAATAGTTATGTAAAAATTGCTCGTTTAACCTAATAGTTAAAAACGAGCAAGTTTTTCAAACAAACGCTAAGTTCAATCGAGTTACAGAATACCTAACACAGTTTTCACCGCGGAATCAGAAGTGAGAACTGAATGAGATCTTACATGAAACATGGAATGAAATGGATTCCATCCACGAATGACTGCAGCAAGCTTTGCTTAACCATGTCTGATCGATGTGAAGACTTTTTGTTAACCACTAGCTCCTCCAATAAAAACTGGCAATACAAAACAACAAACAGTACCAATCCACCGCCACCGACTTCCGAAACTAAAGAAATGTGTGTTCTGTTCTGAAGTTATTTATCACTTTTTAGTTTTTGAAGGCGGTTGTTTTTTTTTTAAGTTTTTATTTTCCACTTTTTAGTATCGCCTTAACATGCAAATCCATTAAGACACGGCGACACAGTTAAATCAGAGATTGAAAGTCCTTCAGAGATTGAAGAAACTAAGACATCATCTATGTAATTTTATGAGATATTGTTGATTTTTTCGAAAAGCGCTGATCCAATATCGATGAAATTTATATGGGACCATTTCGAAATAAACCCCTTTCGAACAAAAAAAGAATTTTGCAAATCCGTCCATATATGACGGAGTTATGCCCGAACATACTTAAAAAAAAAAATACAAACATCCGAATTGATATCCTCCTCCTTTTTGAAGTCAGTTAAAAATAAAACTACGAGACAAAAACCTGCTTATTAGCCACGTTGTCCAAAAACAAAAACATAAACACGAGTGATTAAAGGTTTTTTTATTTATACCAAACATAATTTACACAATAACAAAAGCTATTTGCTCAAGTATTGATTGAAATATTATGGTGTTAGGAATATAAAAGGAACGCCAGCTTATGGTTTCCCTTTGGCTATTGTTTCTTCAGAATTGTTAATATAAACTTATTAAGTAACAAGTGTCTTCTGAAAGTTGCAATTGTTTTATTATTATTTTTTCCCTTTAGTTATTAGGGACTTGCAACCATTAGCAGGTCATGTCAGACCCATCATATCCTAAAGCAAGTTACTTACAAAATTTTCTTAAGGCTATTGGATATAAAAGACAATGCCAGAAACTCTATAGCACTTTGCCCCACTCAATAAAAGTCATGTACAAGCTTTCAATATGTAGCATCTTACTGCTTATTTATTGCTGATAACTAAACATTAGTTCTAATGACTGCAGAACTTGCCGTTTCTGTTTAATTTAAATAAAAGACTGTATTTTAATTCCTTTTAACATTGGTTTGTAATCCACAAGTAATAATAATGTTGTTTATTTGCCAACAAAAATGTTCTTTACATTTCCATATATCTTTATTGTCAATGTAGACTACATTATATTTTATATGTAGACTACTTTAACAATTAGGTTCACAAAAAAAGCAAATATAAGACACAAAGGAAGCATTTTGCTAATAAAGTCAACACTAGGTCTAGCCTGTCTCGTGGAAACAAGCCAAAAACTCAGGCAAGTTCTAAAGAAAAACAATTTATTATAATAAGGTTCTTTAATAATTTCAATTATTTTATTAATTTATATTTTCTGTAAATAGGTGGGGCAGAATCTGGCATTGTCATTTATAATTTATTTATTTATTTATAAATAAGTTTATATCTAATAGCCAATGTTGCCTTTCAAAATTTTTGCAAATACACTCCGTAAGGAGGTGTTGGACATCTTCTGGATTATCACAAACAATACAGTTAGGTGAAAGTGATTTCTTCATTAAAAAAGGCAAATTTTCTTAGTGGTACAGACAACGTCATCAACTGCTTACCCCCGAAGAAGTTTTAATGCGTGGGGTGTAAGCAGTTGATGATGCTGTCTGTACATGTCCAGATCGTATTCTAAAAGCTATTTATAAAACAGACGTTACGTGACTTCATCTGAGTGAAAGTCGAATATAGTAAAACATATCCTACCACACTCGGCAACCGCTTTCTATCAGTGAAAGAATTTTCGAAAACGGATTAGTAGTTTTGGAGATTATCTCCTAAACTTACAAACTTTTCCTCGTCTTAGTATTTGTAAATTGTTAATTTGCAGTTAAGACTGCTCTCTCGGACAAAGCTTGAAAGAAGCATGCAGATGAAGCAACATTTCGTCGGCATTTACAGAGAAATTACATTTCAAAGTCTACGTAATCTACATAATATGATACGTAATTTGGTTTAGCCACAATTTTTCTAGCGGTATCACATAATAAGAAAAAAAAATGACAAATCACCTCCAAATCATTGAGATGAAACCATTTTACTCCTTAATTTCTTATCAAAAGAGCATTAAAAAATATCTACTGCTTTGCAATATAAAGGAAAATGATTTGGTTTTGTTACTTTTTACAAATATGTATTATTTTTATTACAATAAATTAAAAATGCGCCCGATTAAAGACTGCATCTACATCAACCCCGCACTCGTCCACAAATTCAGTACGGGCCAAATGCTCAAGGTTATTGGCTTGTATACAAGCCTCAATCTCCGAAACTATACTCATACTATGCTTAGAATTGTCTTATTATTATTAAATAATATAGCATTTATTTCGGGCGCTAGTGTTAGAAACAATGATCTTACCCGTTGTCCTACTTGAACGACAAACGCGATAATGCGATGCGACGCGTAAATGTCAAATAGTCATTGTCTGTACTTGTGGTGCGACCCAACGCGGCAAGTGCGGATTAGATTATTGCGCGACGACACAACAGTTTATTAATAATTAAATATTTACTATTATAAGTACCAGTGTTTTATAGTAAAGTCAATAACAACCTGTCCTCAATAGAAAGAGGTTTTTGAAAATTGGATATTGATAGGTACGCGTCGCGTCGTGTCGTGTTCGGTCGCTCGCGTAGGACAACGCCTTAAGAGCGCGTATTCGATTCGTGACGAAAACTTCATGTTTTCGTGTTTTGCCCAAAGCAATATCGTAATTATGTGAGCAGATTATTTAAAGACAATTTACAGTTTTAGAAAGATTAAGTCTTGATTTAGACAGCTACAGAGTAAAAGTATAATTTTTAATTATGGTTTTTTAAAGCGAAGACAATTCTTTCATATCGTTTTACGAAAATAGACGTCAGAGTTAACTTTTAGGACGAATACAACCATTACAATATACCAAAATATTTTGTTTTATGCGTTTTTCCAACAGTATATACAGTCATAAAGATAGCTACAGAGCCAAAATTACGAAAATATTACTATTATGTATTAAAAAACAATGTTGAAAAAGTAGAAAATCGGATCACTTTGACAATTTTGTTCACCAGTATTTGAATAAAAACATAACTGATATATTTATTTTATGAAAGTAAATGTCATGCTTAATATACAGAATGTTTTTCAGTCCGTTATACGAGCCCATTTATTTTAGACAATTATTTTAAAAAGCACTGTAAAACATCGCGCGCTGGCGTTTGCCGATCAATTTCAGTGATTCGTGCTTATTTCGTGCATATTTTTTTTTTCTGATGCACACAATCAGACCATTGTATTGTACTAGTGTGTGTCAATGCCGCTACGATGTTCTAGCAATCGTTTAGATTTTGAGTTGCGCTAAATCGAATACAAGCCCTTAACAACTAGTGTCAGTAGACATACACATTTTATTGAGTGTGAAGTTTCATCCAATGTCGTAGCAATGAAGACTCCCACCTATCAGTAAATAAACTAAAGATAGTAATGATAGTATTGGTGTTATGTAAAGATTGTCCGGCAAAAATTCCGACATCGCAATATTACCCAATAATGTTTAACAATTTTATGAAAAACCTTATACATACAGACTGCTTTCAAAGTAATCTCACTATCTACAGCTATAAATAAGGGTTAGTTTAAATATTGGGCTGCGTCTAGCGAAGTAGCTGCTTTCAAGCTACATAATCTCTTAGGCGCTCTCATTATACTGCCTCAGAAGAATGGCCTGTTTGTCTCAGGACCTGCCGAGGCGAGATTATGGGTGGAGGGGCAACTTGTATACAGAATATTTTTACCTGGATTTTGTAGTGAAGGTACGGTTAAAAGGGGTTTAGATTTTAAGTAATGGGGGGTGTGTGTGGGTGTTTTTCATAGAATTATATTAACGTAGGTAATCACTGACATCGGTAAAGGAAAATATGTAAGGAAACTTGAACTTATTTACACTTATAATATTACTCTAGCTTCTGCCTGCGACTTCGTCCGCGTGAATGTCGATTGTCGGGGATGCAAATGAAGCCGCGGATTAAAAAGTAGCCTATGTCCTTCCCCAGAGTTCAATCTATCTGTATACCAAATTTCATCCAAATCGGTTCAGCCGTTTCATCGTGAAAGCGTAACAAACAGAGTTACTTTCGCATTTATGATATTAGTATGGAGGTATGGATAAAGCTGAAGAGTTTGTTTGGTTGAACACGCTAATCTTAGGATCTACTGGTTCGAATTAAAAAAATCTTTTGTAACTCATCCGCTTTGAGCCAGCGTCATAATCAATGCTCGTGCCTTCTCTGTATGAGAAGAGGCCTTCGCCCTTCAGTGGGACGACAATAGGCTGGAATAATTTTTTGGTTATTCCTAGCTTTTGCCCACTGCTTCGCCCGCATCAAGTTAGAATTTGACAATCAATTCGGATTTTATTATAATAATAATAACATGTGGGGACATTTTCACACACGGCCATCTGACCCCAAACTAGGGAGACCCTGTACTATGGGTGTCAGACAGCTGATATACATACACAAATACATTTTTTTTGTAAATACATACATATATAGATAAACAACACCCAGACACAAGGCAAACACAAGTGCTCATCACACAAATGTTTACCCTGGGCGCTGCGCAGCAGTCGATCGCTCGGCCACTGCGCTAACGGTGTCGTCCTTTATATCATGATTCGAAAGACACGTGGTGCCATCTATGATCATAAGAACGTTATTGTTGTTTTCCTCGGGAACAGTAAACTTTTATTCGGGATGAAAGGTGCTCTATGTCCGTTTCTGTACACCTGACAACGTATAATTATGCAACATTTCCGCATGATCGGTGCAGTGGTCTTGGAGTGAAAAAATAACAAATAAACTTATTTTCACATTTATAATATTAGTTAATGTTTAGTTCAGCCAAAATGGATCAAAACATTTCTCTCATTTTTTGAAATACCTACATATCTCATATCTAACATATACCTATATCTAATTGTATTGATATTAAATATTTAACGCTGATAAATTTTAAAACTTTTCTAAACTTAAGTGTTAGATATACATTGAACTGTTTTGGCCTAGTATTTTTTATTTCAATTTAAAATAACATTTGACAGCTTACGTCAATCGAAATGAAATTGTTAATTACTGATTGAATAATTATAAAAAAAAATAATTACACGTTTGGGATATTTCTTTTTAATCTCTAATTACTTCCGATATTCGTAATTCATAGCAAATCAATTTAATATATTGAATTAGTTTTACGTTTTTAATTGAAGTTTAGACAGAATGTGGGTTGATACGTTTTTCAGACAGAATTTTGTAGAAGGTAATATTTTTATAGTTCTGGAATGCTATTCTGTTGTTCTGTTGTTCTAAGCTGTCATCTGTCCCGATGCTAGGGATTTACAAAGCACTACAATTGGATGACAGCTCACTTCACCTTGGTGTTCACCGAGGGAGATTGTAACAGAATATCACTGCTGGTAATTTTAGTTACCGTCGACAACAAAAGTCTCGTGGATTCTAATGTAAAGTGATTTACTCAGGCAAAATAATTATTCCGAACACTCTTGCAAACATTTATGTAACTACGTACTTACATTTTAAATATTAGTGACGTCTTGTCGCTTCCAGTAGGTATTGTGAACATTATGATATGAGAAAATGAGTGTGGTGTATAATGTATGGCATGGTTGGTGCTGTGACTGAATGATTGGTTGCTACGCTACTGGTTTTTCGTTTGATTCCAGCGCGTGACTCATATTTGAATGGCACACTGGTAGTTTGTTTCAGATCATGATTGTGTATGTATGTGTGTGGATGCAGATGAAGTCGCGGATTAAAAAGTAGCCTATGTCCTTCCCCAGGGCCTAAGCTATCTTCATACCAAATTTCATTAAAATCGGTTTAGCCGTTTCATCGTGAAAGCGTTATAGACAGAGTTACTTTCGCATTTATAATATTGGTATGGATAAAGTAAATAAAGTAATAACGTATAAAGTATGGAGCATGGATTGTTCTGACGGCCCTTGCGATACACTTTGTGAAAATTTCAAGTGTCTATTACGATTCAAAAGATACAAGCTGCTGATAGATAAACGGACAAACAGGGGAGGCTTAGTATAGTCTAAGGTCCCGTTGGGCACCCTTTCTTCTGATACGAGACCCTAGAACAAAAACGATACCATGAAAATTACTTTATTATAAATATTATCACTTAGAAACCTATAATTTCGGTGTAAATATATGTATTCCATGTAAAATCTGACATCTATAATTTTAGACAGCGGAATGGAATATAAAATGTGACAATATGTAATTATTTTGTACTCGAACTAGGTAGTATGTACCCAGTATTTTGTTGCGAGTAATTGGTAGTTATTTTAGTGAATGTAAAGGTGTTACCAGACCAATCGATCGACCGTCGATCGACGGTATCGATCGATGGTAGAATGGTGGATTAGTTGACGTCGATCGAGCAGCTTGATCATTATTATGATGCCATCGACCGGAAATCGATCGATTTGTAAGTCGAACGATATCCGTCGATCAGCCAGAGCTACCACACCAATCGATCAACGTCGATCGATGTCGACCGATGGCATTGATCCATGATCGATCGATTGGTGTAGTAACACCCTTAGACATCGCGGTTTAAAAAAAGCTTTTTCAAAAAAAAAGAAAACCGCCTTCAAAAACTAAAAATTGATAAATAACTTTACTTTCGGAAGTCGGTGGCGGTGTCTTTATGTTCGTGGTTTTGTATTGCCACCGACTTCCGAAAGTAAAGTTATTTATAATTTTTTAGTTCTTGAAGGCGGTTTTCTTTTTTTTGAAAAAGCTTTTTATTTTTCGCTTTTTAGTGTTGCCTTAATATCCAAATCCATTAAGAAACGGCGACACACTTACGTCATCTAAGTATTTTTTTAGGGAATTTGTTGATTTTCTCAAAAAGGGCTGTATCAATTTTGATAAAATTTATATGGGACCATTTCGGAATAAACCCCTTTCAAACAAAAAAAGAATTTTGCAAATCCATCTATATATGACAGAGCTATGGCCGAACATACATAAAAAAAAAAAATACAAACATTCGAATTGATAACCTCCTCCTTTTTGAAGTCGGTTAAAAAGTATCCAATTTTTTTATGAGACAAGCCCGCCCCACTATTCTAAAACCTCTGCAACTTTTGAAAGCCAAAATCAACAGTGGCGACCACTAGGAAAGCGTCGAGACGCTGAAGCTCGACGAGTCCCGGAGAAAACTTACAACTGCCCTGGATCCCGCAACGAAATTAATGGAAAAGAAAAGAAGAGAAACAGAAAAGAACAGCGGAGGAGTAAGAAAAACATATTTTCCACTTTCCTTCACATCAAACAGGAGACAGAACAGAACTAGGTCAATAGAACCATAGGGACGTTTACAACTTGGGGAGACTGGGGGACCCAGTTGCCAAGCACCACGAATAACAATTTTACATTTTTTATAGGTAAAAAGTATTCTATGTGTATGTCCTACTCCAGGATTCAAGCTATCTCCATACTAAATTCTCAGAATCGAATCAGCCCTTTCGTTGTGAAATCTTATTGGACGGACAAACAAGAGTTACTTTCGCATTTATAAAACAATTATAACTATGACATAAAGTCTGTTTTGTACTTTTTTATTATCTTTATTTATTACTAGCGACGCGACCCGGCTTCGCATGGGCCTATAGCCTTCCTCGACAAATGGACTATCTAACATAAACAGTTTTTTTTTCAATTCGAACCAGTAGATCCTGAGATTAACGCGTTCTTCCTCCCTACCTACCTAACCCATGTGGTGCCCGTCGCGAAAAGCTCCACGCTATTTCTATCCGTGGGTGTCGTAGAAAGCAACAGAGAGATATTGACTAGAGTACGGGCAGTAGCGTCCTTTTGAGTACCATGACACCTCCTGCAATCGCCAACATGCATTAGCCAAGCATGGCGATACCACTGAACCCTCCTTTGGGGGAGACCTATGCCCAGCAGTTCTGTTGCCGTGTAAAGGTTGACATGATGAGGATGACCTACCTACCTTATCATCTAACCTTTTTTTTTTTTACATCCTCATGGTCTGTCCCCCGTCTGGGGAAGATGGGGGGGTGTGCCGGACTCTTACCGGCTAAAACCATTACGGTGTTCCTCGACTGACCTATGAGCGGGGGTACGGAATTCGCTCACGCTTGCACCGCGCCCCCGCCAGGCTGGCGCCCGCCAATGATATAGACGGGTCCCGTCAACCTCGGCGGTCTAAACGCCGCCGAATCCTCTAATGTGGTGCGCGCGGAACACGGCGCGCCGCCTACACGGGCCTGCTTCTGGTCGGGTGGTGGACTGCCCCTAAGTCGACCACCCGCAGGCCGGCAACTCATGGAGGCCGGAGGTCATTGAGCGCCCTCTGGCGCCCGGTGCGTCTTCTCCTAGAGGGAAGCGAGGCAGTTGCTTCCCTCACCCAATCATCTGCCTAACCTTGTCCCAACTGTATTAGGGTCAGCTTCCAGTCTTCCTGGATTCACTTGAATACCAGTGTTTTACATAGAGCGTCTACCAGTCTGACCTCCATAACCAAGTTACTGGGTACCACGATAACCCAAGGTATCTACCGACACGTAAGTTGGCAAGAGATTTTGTAGTGGGGGAAGATCGCGCACGCACAATTACATACATTTTTACAAGCACGAACTTCCCCCGCTTCAAAATATCTTGCCAACTTTCGTGCCCCGCTGTTAAGGTGCGTACGGATTAGAGGCAGCCTCGGGGTGCGCAGCCTCGCCACGCACGGCTCGTGAAGGCACGCCTCGGGCTGAGGCGCGTACGCACTTGAGGCAACAGGGCGAGCCGTGCGTGCCTCAGGCGAGGCTGCCTCTAATCCGTACGCACCTTAAGACTGGTTGCCAGCCTGTCTGGCTTCTGACTACTCATAACGACTGTTATAGATCTATGAATGACAACGGGGACCAACGGGGTTACGTACTTTCCAAGGCACTGAGGTAGCTCGGTATAAAATGGATATTCACCCGTTCACAAACCGACTCCGGTAAGCGTAGCTTAACCATTATGGCTGGTCGATCTATACGATTTTTACTTAGCCTTAGTTTCGCAGTTTTAATTAATGTATCAATTAATTTATACGGTTAAAAGGGATTATAAACTAATTTGTACTAATACATGAATCTTTGTAAAATTACTCAGGTGACTTGCGGTCAAGCGCAAGCCTATTAAAAAAATCATCAAAATCGGATCAGAGCGAACGTATATTTACTTGAACCCATAAACATGCAATTAAGGTACAAATTAGCTTGCAAATATAATTTCCTTGTAACACCATCAAGATTTATTCAAGATGGACTGAGATCGTAGAGCTAAAAGAAAAATTAGAAAGAAAAACCGTTTAATCTCGAGAAAGTGACGCACATTACAAAATGCGCCCCATATCCCATAGCTCCCATATCTACGATTTTAAACATGGCTGAAATAATAATTTTGAGAATGTAGATAAAGGAATAATGTCGTTAAGGTTAACATACTTATTCGTTTCTTGCTTTACGAGGCACAGAGGGATCTCGGTATATACAATATAATATGGTCACCCATCCAAGAATAGACCGCAAAAAGCGTAGCTTAACCATGAAGAGTTTTTACTTACCTACGAACCCCCAAAAATCCAGTACAACGTTTTGCAATCAGTTTATTTGCTTAAACAGTCCTGTAATCAAAATAGGAATCTGTTTGCTTAGGACCCAGCAATTACCATTTCATAGTTAAATTATTGCGAATAAATATTCATTGGATTTTGTAATATTCATAGGCTTGTGGTGTTATTAAGGGGGTTTTGTTGAGCAAGAATGTTTTGCGATGGTGTTTTGTTTTGGTTCGGGTTTTTTTTTTACTAAAAAAGCCTTGACCTACACTTGACTTTTTTCCTCTATCGTGTGTGCATTTACAAACATATAAGAGAACGGAATAAATTAACTTTACAATTGCATTACTTTTTGCTATGTTGGTGACTCTAGTTCTTCTGCGGATCTTATCATTCCTGATTCGATCCCGCAGAGAAACTCTGAGCATAGCTATTTCAATTGCCCTCTGACCGACCTCTAGGCGTGCTACAAGGCCTAAAGTGAGTGACTATGTTTCCTGACACTTCAAGAAACATGGTCACTCACTTTAGGCCTCGACAACACACAGTGGTCAAAGACTTTCTCCTTGAGACACTGCGGTATACACGATGAAAAGATGTTTCGCAGTTTCCCGAACGCGACCCATCCGCGTTAGGTTCGACGATTGACATCTTTTTCAAAGTTGGCCCTACCTAACTGGACCGTTAGTCCAAGGTAAACATAGATGTCAACAAGTGCGACTGTAGAATCTTAAACCTTAACAGGAGTGGGAACGATATGTGTATTAAACATAATACTGGGTATTACATCGAGTATAATATAATTGGGTTAATATAACTGTAGTCGTGCTCTTACCACCGCCGGGGTGCCTGCTATTTTAGAACCCAATGGCTTGGCACGCGACGATGGGAAGAGACCATGGGATGACCATAATGCCTTGGAAGTTGGGTAGGCCTTTGGTGTGGGACGCTGCATGAATGTGTCGACACCCTTGCGCTATCTCATCTTCCTAGCACAACATGTTGTGCTAGGGCGGCTGCTGCAGGTGTCGAAAACCTCAAACGGCGCAAATATAATAGCCTTCTTTTAAGCTATATACATATGTAAGCCGTTTGGGGTGGAAACTCTAGGGCCATGGGGTCCGAGTGCCCATATTGTTTTTCGTGACATCGCCAAGCGGCTGGTCGACTCTTCACATGACCCGAAGGCTGGTCTATTCTTGGGTCAAAGAATCAGCATTGCCATACAACGTGGCAATGCTGCCAGCCTGTTGGGCACGTGTCCGTGTCCGTTGACAGCGATGTGGTTGAGTTTTTTGATGCCCTTTGAGCTCCCCTGCCTATTTCTTGGAATTGTACATAATATTAGTATTTAGATTTATTATTTGTTTAATATAGCAAAGGAATAGTTAAATAAAACATAACTGATATAAAATGTAATATAATATGTTTATTGGGTGTGTATATGTGTATTCTTGACATCAGTAATAATCAACTGACATATTTTTATGACCTTTCGCGCTCAGTCTCTGCACCAACGCACCAACCCTGTGTGTGTCGATGTCCCTTCCGTCACGTTCCTATAAAGGTAAAGCTAAACTCAAATCGTGTTCACATCGTTACAAGTCGTATCAGACTGTAAATCTTTTAGTACCGATCTGCATACCCACTGCAGTGCGCTTTGCGATAATATAAAGCCTTTTTCGGAAAGCCTGTGTTCGGTTGTTTTAAGACCTTAGTAACAAGTTTCGTCATTTAATTTGCAGTACTGGCGGGTAATAGGACACAGGTAAATATATATGATGATTGGTACATAGTGGTCCAAATGACAATGCCAAATCCTGCCCCACCCATTTACAGAAAATGTAAATTAATAAAATAATTGTAATGATCAAAGAACCTTATTTTAATAAATTGTTTTTCTTTAGAACTTGCGAACTTACGAACTTGCGTTCTTGGCTTGTTTCCACGAGATAGGCTCGAGTGTGGAGTTGTGTGGAGTTCATTAGCAAAATACTTCCTTTATGTCTTATATTTGTTTTTTTTTGTGATAATGTAGACTTTAAGGAAATGTAAAGAACTTTTTTGTTGGCAAATAAACAACATTATTATTATTATTACTTGCGCATTACAAATCGATGCCAAAAGGAATTCAAATACAGTTTTTTTTATTTAAACAGAAACGGCAAGTTCTGCAGTCATTAGGACTAATGTTTAGTTATCAGCAATTAATAAGCAGTAAGATGCTACATATTGCAAGCTTTGTACATGACTTTAATTGAGTGGGGCAAACTTCTATAGAGTTTCTGGCATTGTCCTTTAAACTAAACTGGTTTACATCCATAATACGTCACACACAAAGGTCCAGTTGAAAACCAGCGTCAGGCTCAAGTGGTCTGGCATTTATGCTGAACTGGGCCTGTTTGGAGCAACTGTGGGGGCACACAATAATATTTTTTAATTTATTTCTGTTTTGTTTTTGTATTAAATGACCATTGTTTATCATTGTTTTTGTGTGCACATGGTTTGTGTCGATAAAACTTTTTTCTTTGTTTCTTTCAACTAAGACACAAATGGGAATTCATTGGTTTTGGAGATATTGACGCAGTACAAAGTAGCAGAGACAAAGTAGCAGTTTCATTTTTGAGTTTTTTATGAATACGAATTTTAAGTATCATTTCTAACTGACTCAGCTGAAAGGTACCGTGAGTTTGATATGCTTTGCATGTTTATATGCTTACCGATTTCTTCGTAGACTTTGTATTTAATTTATTTATAGACGTTTGTATCGTTTTGCGGTATAATGTCTGACACACGGGCAAAGTCGAGGGATGAATTAGCTAGACACATAAAGAAATATGTTTTTTTTTTAAAGTGTGTGTTTTTTAAAGTTTATAACTCCACCAAATGTTCGTTTCCCGACCGCTCCCCCAGGCACTCTCTTACTATCAGAAGCAACTTCTCAAACAGCCATTTAGTTCAAACTAATAAAAAATCTGAAATTACAAGGCCAGACTAGCATTTAGCCCGCAGGCAATTGAGCAAATAAGCCGCTGGAAAGTTATTAAAAAGTTGAATGGAATGACTTTACAGTA
This sequence comes from Charanyca ferruginea, assembly GCA_947361185.1. Lineage (NCBI taxonomy): Eukaryota > Metazoa > Arthropoda > Insecta > Lepidoptera > Noctuidae > Charanyca > Charanyca ferruginea. Next base: position 22,520,341 of record OX376069.1, on the reverse strand, counting down.
TGTCTTTTAACTTGACTGCTACAGTAATGTATAGATGACAAACTAAAATGTGCCCACCTCGCCACGGACTGCATGACAGACTTCAATACGTAATTTCATAATATAATAATAATAATAACTTTATTATCAGGCAACTGTGGCCCACAGATAAAATACACAAGAGAGAGAAAGAGAGAGAGTGAGAGAGTATCTATCTTAAGTTGGCGCCAAGGGCTCGTTTTTGCTTCGACTAAAAGTGCGTTTTTCTTCGGTATTCAGGGGCTATTAACTCATTAATTGAGAGAAACAAACTACACCTAAAAGCTTATTATTAATGTTCAATATCCTATCAATAGGGTATTTTACTCTATACGAGAAAAAATCTATAAATATGTTACTGAGACAGTTTAGGCATAAAGCTGTCGAAAAATGTAAGTTTTAGTTCATAAAATAACAAAACCAATTTTTAAATTCAATTCAAAGTTTTCAGTATTTTTAATCTGTTCTAAAACACCATGAAATTGTAGCGGCCATGTTATTACGCAGTACGGCTGTGTAAACAAAAAATTGCCAACTGTCAATCAACCGATTGGCGTAACATAGTCTTTGTACTTTTATTATTTTCGTAACCAACGTATTTTTTTAATTATTACACCTTTTACAAAATATGCTTTTGATTATTTTTAAATGATATACAATTATCATATTTAATATGAGCTCATTTGATACAAAACGAACTGACGTCATTTACGCTGGGCAATATGGCGTCCAGTAAGAGGCGTTTTCGTCAAACTACGCGCGAAATTTGAATATTCGAAATTTAGATGCATTTTTAAGGCACTTATCGATTGAATAAAAAATTAGTGTTTTTTTTTGGTGGCATATTAGCACTACAGAATTTCATTGAGACACTTTTCAAAAATGGGTGTAATACCCTATTGGCGGGATGAGGCACAACATCGAGAGAAATGGAGGGAATGGGGGATACTTTGCCCAGGAGTGGGATAGTAACGGCTAGCAAAAAAAAACCCACCATCACATTCCACGTTCTTATTTTTTTTTTTATGTGCCCTATATACACCTAAATCGCCCTGTAAAAAAATTACTAAAATAATAACATGTATCTTTTGCTAAAGTTGACGTGCTATTAATTTGAGGATTACACTAATAGATAGGTAACTTAAAAATCTTTATAAGTCATGTTTTATTTTATTTCAAAAGATCGTTTCTCTTTTTTATAACAAAAATTACTAAAATAATTGATAACATGTATCTTTTGCTAAAGTTGACGTGCTATTAATTTGAGGATTATACTAATAGATAAGTAACTTAAAAATCTTTATAAGTCATGTTTTATTTTATTTCAAAAGATCGTTTCTCTTTTTTATAGGTATCAAATATCCCAAAAATTGTGCGAATTTCGATTTTGCGGCAAAGAGGAAATGTATGGTCAAGGTTGTTTCGTCAGGGAAGCGCCTTAAATATATTTTGCATTCTAAGAACCCCTTCTTTGCCAGTTAATGTTTTTGTCTTTTTAATTATAACTTTTGCTCGCGACTTCGTTCAAATTTTTTTGACAGTTCAATTAATCCCATTTCACTAGAATCTTCAGAAACGGACCAGCAATTCCGGAAATTAACGTGTTCAAACATACCAACTCTTCAGCTTTATGATACAAATATGTGCCCTGCGGTTTCACCCGTATTAAGTCTCTTTTACTGTTTCACTTCCGTGGGTAGTAGTGTGATGTTAGAATGCCTGCCTTTAACCTACCTTTATGAACGAGCTTTAAAACGCAAATAGATTTTTTTAATTCAGAGCAGTAGTTTCTTAGATTACCTCGAACAAACAAACTGTTTAGCTTTATAATATTACTAACTTTATCCCCCGACTTCGCCCGCGTGTATGTCAAATATACCTTAAAATATATCCTACTAGCTTTTGCCCGCGACTTCGTCCGCGTGAATGTCGGTTATCGCGGAGGCAAATGAAGGGGCGGATTAAAAAGTAGCCTATGTCCTTCCCCGGGGTTCAAGCTATATTCATACCAAATTTCATCAAAATCCGTTCAGCCGTTTCATTGTGAAAGCGTAACAGACAGAGTTACTTTCGCATTTATAATATAAGTATGGATGGCACGCCATAATATTGTAGCTTTTTATCAGTGAGATAATTTTTGTAATCGGATTTCGCAGATTACCTTCTGCATCTAAACTTACAAACTTTCCGTCCATAAAATATTTTTACAGTGTTCTGCACTTTCCTTGCGACTCCGTTCGTGTGATTTTTCTAACGTATCCTTTTTTTATACTAAAATATAGCCTATAGCCACATCTGCGACACTCTATACAAACGAAACGAACTAATTACCTACACCACTACCAAAATAACAGACTGTACAAGTACGTGCGTGTGTGTGCGTGTCAACGCGCCGCGAGAACTAAAAGCAGTTTCGAGAGCACGTTTGACGCGGGAAGAGGTGAGGAACAAAGTACGGAGGGAGGCGGGGCGTGTCGCTACTGTACGGTACGGTGCGGTATTTATTACTGTGCGCTATAGCACAGTAATAAATACCGCATCGTATTCAGTTGTAATGTAGTTTCCAATTGGCGCAAGAATTTTCAAAATCGGACCAGTACCTAGTTCAGCAGGTTTGCGTGTTCAAACAAACTCTTCGCCTTGATGATATTAGTATAAGTATAGATTATTATAGAAACCCACGAAAATTGTTCTTCCTACTTCAAAATTAGCTTGAACACATTTGGGTCGAGTTACCTTATTGTTCGATAATTAATCTGGAAGGTAGGCACCGCCTATTTTATTATGAAAATGAGTTGATGTTTCTTTTGTTAATTAAAAGTTTCTTGACACATTCGTGTTTGGTTTTGGTTTTGATTTTATGTACGTATAGACCTTCGTTAATTGGGTGGGTACTCGGGTACCCCTCACGCACACAAACGAAGTAATTACCCCATAAATTAATGCAGACGTCCGTACTCCGCACATGTTTTGGGATTACCCGACTAGCTTGAAATTACAGTTGAAGTAGGAATGTAGGTTCTAACCTTTACGATTGGAGTTTTACCGACCCACCATCAATTTGATTGTTAGTAAGTAAAAATAAACTCTAAATCTATAAACTGTATGACTGTACGACGAATACTAATACTATTACCTGAATACTAGTTCGAATACTAAAACTCACACTAATAATAACTAAGCTACGAAGCTCGCTAAGTAGGTAAATTCACATTAGAATCTTTATCTTGACAGGTGAATGTGTCTAGTGTCATTCGACACTTGACAAAAGTTTTATTATTTTATTTTGATGAAACCAATGGTCAGCAATGTTCTATACGTCCATATCGTAACAAACTCGTTTTACGTGTCTGTCCGTTTGACCGTTTAGTTCATCTAAACTAAACAATGGATTTTGAGCCGGTTCTTATTATAAATTTGATAATTTATTCTGTAAGGTGTCGTGTTACCCAGTAACTGGGTTGTGGAGGTCCAATAGGCAGTCGCTCCAAATAAAACACATGTATTTAGCTGCATCCGGTTAGACTGGGAGCCAACCCCAATGTAGATTGGGTAAGGCTAGGCAGATGATGATTCTGGAATGTGTAAATACTTTTTTTTTTAACTTTTTGTAATAATAGGTACAAAAGCAAACTTAATGCGTTAAGCATTCTCTACCAGTCAACCAAAGGTGGTGAAGAGGTACTTACTTAACATGGCAGGTGCATGGTATTGCATTTCCATATATTTATTTTTACATTCATTTAAAAATTAGGGAAATTCCGATGTAATGACATAACGCCAAATTAGCACACTGCGCCCGAGCGAAGGATAGGTGGGCGTGGTAGTAAGTACCACGATAACATGTTTTTTTTAAATTATGTAAAAAATTGTGTACGGACCCGTATTGCTCGAATTTATAACACAGATTTGTCTCAAGTAGATATATTTAACTGTACTAAACCAAGATTCAAACCGCAAATAATAAAAACCATAAAATAAAGGCAAATGGTAATCGTCAAGGCTCTGTAATCAACTAAATAAATTACCATGTTTTATTTTATTTTTATAAACATAATAACAAAACTTTAACTTTAAGTCTAAGTACCTATACTATACTAATTATATAACATCTTTAATTTAAAAGGTATTGGTAGTCCGTTCGCATGTAGATACTTATCCTGGTTAAACAGGGAAACCTATTATTAGCCATACATTACTGTTAAACACTATAGTGCTACAAATTGTCTGTATCGCCGTTGGTTACCTAAATAAATAAATAAATTTAATAAACATTGTCGAAATGTTGATTGATAAAGGTATTCGACGTCCAAAAACTGATTTCAGGTAAATAGGTACCTACTTAAAAGGAAAATAGAAAATCTTTCACTCCTTCATTCATTCAAATAAAAGGGACAGCACAGTAACATCTGTTAACAGGAGAAATTAAGCAAACTTTATAAAATTAGCTCGACAATCTTAATTTGGAACGGTATCTCCAATCTAATTTTAAAACTTTGAGCAAAACGAATGCAGTTCAACTTCTAACTAAATAATTAAACTTTTTTGAAAGAACGAATCTTTTATTTTTTGTCAAACTATCTCTATGTGATACGGCTACACACAAGCTATACATTTCCAGTATAAGCTGACCTCTCATTGTATGGAAATTCTGTACAATTCGAGATTAGCTTTACTGAAAATGTGTAGCCGTGTTTATACGTCAGGTATTTCGGTGTCATAATGATAAATTCTAGACTTTAAGGGTTTCGTGGGTCTCGTGGTTCAATAAAAGCTATACGGCTCGTAGTTCACGATTAAGCTACGCTTGCTGCGGTCTGTTCGAGGATGGGTGATCATTGATTTTATACCGAGACCCCTCCATGGCATTGAAAGCACGTAAAGCCGTTGGTCCCGGCTGTTATTCGTAGATCTTTGACTATCTTTTAAATCATATGTTCTTCCATTTTCCGAAGTAATCCTGGATATTTAACACTGATTTATTTTAAAATCTATTCTAATCCCGGTCATTCACATGCGCGCAAACATTCGTACATGTACCTACGAATGTTTGCTTGCATGTGAAGGGCCGTCAGACATTAATTCGCAAACTTAGCGGACATGTAAATGGGTTCGCATACTCATTTTGCGAACCCGTTCGCGCCTCCTCCTACACTTCTTTACGAATGCGTCAGTCTTGCTTGCGATTTTGTGATCATGGACAATGAAGATGATTTTATTAGGGTGTTACCAGACCAATCGATCGATCGGCGATCGACGGCATCAATCGATGGTAGAATGGATTAGTCGACGTCGATCGAGCTGCTTGATTATACTAGATGGGTTATAGCCGGAGTTAATCGATCAACGTCGACCGATGCCATCGACCGGCAATCGATCGATTTGTTAGTCGAACGGTATCCGTCGATCAGACAAAACTTCCACATCAATCGATCAACGTCGATCGATGTCGACCGGTGGCATCGATCGATGATCGATCGATTGGTGTGTCGACCGGCAATTAATGGATTTGTAAGTCTTTATAATGTCGTCCTACAAGGCATAAGTATAAGTTTTCGATGTACGGTCGTGTTACTTCTAGAAAATATTTATTCATAATAATCAGTACCATATTTACACGTACAATAAAGAAACAAAAACCTATAACTATTAAACAAAAATAAAAAAAATAACAATATTAAGGCATCAAAAAATTCCTCCACATCGCCTTCATCTGGGAATGTGCCCAAGAGACTGGCTACATTGCCACGTTGAATGGCAGTGCTTAACCTCTGCCCAAAGAAAAAACCAGCTCTTGGATCATGAGAAGTGTCAACTAACCTTTTGGAAATTTCCTTAAAAAGGAGATGAGCACTCGGACCCCACGGCCTGAGGGTTTCAACCCCAAACGGCTCGAAAATAAAGTTATCACCAAGGATACTATACTTTCGCCGTTTGAGGTTTTCTGCAGCCGCAGCAGCAGCACCAGCACAACACGCTGAGCTAGGAAGTTGGGATGGCGCAAGCTTCTAGATAGTTATGTAATACATTTAGTATATAGAATTGGTTTGATGTAATTATTTAATTATTGACGTTTTGGTAATTTAAACTACCATTTAGTTGAACCTATCAAACGCAGTCTAAACCATTGGTTGACACTTCCCGTGATCCAAAAGCTCCTTATTACCTTGGCCGAGAGGTTAAACATTGCCATCTAACGTATCAATGCCCCCAGTCTCTTGGGCACGTTCCCAGACGGCGAGGGAGGAATTTTTTGATGCCTTATTGTTTTAGTTTAATATTATAGGATTTTCTCTTTTGTTATTCGTGTAAATATTGTACATTATTAATAAGTTACAACAATTCGTTAATATTATAATTGCAAAAGTAACTCTCTCTGTTACGCTTTCACGATGAAACGGCTGAACCGGTTTTGATGAAATTTTGCATGAAGATAGCTTAAACCCTGGGCAAGGACATAGGCTTCTTTTATAACCGAAATATATGCGGAAAGAATGGCGGGCAAAGCTAGTGTTATTAAAAACGTCATACGCAGTTAGCATTAGATGTTTTAGGATTCTTTTTCTAATCTTGTCCAAAGACTATTACAATTTTAATAATTAAACTCGCTACATCTTACTTTAGGCGCTTCCCTGACCAAATAACCTTGACCATATATTTCCTCTTTGTCACAGAATCGAAATTTGCACCATTTTTGAGTATTATGTTATAAAAAAACAGAAACGATCTTTTGAAATAAAATAAAACGTGAATTAAAAAGATTTTTAAGTTACCTATCTATTAGTGTAATCCAACTTTAGCAAAAGAAACATGTTTTCAATTATTTTAGTCATTTTTTTACAGGGAGATTTAGGTGTATATAACACACACACACACACACACACATATTAATAATATGCTTTTAGATGTAATTTGTTTCTCTTAATTAATGAGTTAATAGCCCCTGAATAACGAAGAAAAACGCACTTTTGGTCGGGGTAGCGCCTTAACCCACATAAAAATGACAGAGACAGAGCTCGAATTTATAGTTGTACTCATATCAAACACCAATTCGTGTAGTTCAAGGAGTTAATATTTCTGATGGGTTTACTGACCCTTTAGGAATATTTTCATTATAATTTCGCAAATTAATTACCATAACTTAAGCCTAAAAGCTAACAACAGGGCATTAACCTTCTACCTACTTCGTCATACCCCTAACTAAGTACCTAACTATACAAGGTCTAAGTTACAGGTAAGTATATGGACTAAGTACTAATATTAATATACACTGGATCATTTGGTTTCCCACTGGGGAACTGGCTGAAGCCTATCACATGAATATTGGATGATTTTCAACCGTATTATATCTAAGTACTTGTGTTACCAAACTAACTTCTGCCCTCGACTTTGTCCGTTTGGAAGTAAAGTTTACCAGAAAACATCCAGTACTCGCTGGTAATGTAGCTTTAAATAGGAGAATAAAAAACGGTCCAGCCGTTTCATCATGAAAGCGTAACAGACAGAGTTACTTTCGCATTTATAATATTAAAAGTGCGAAAGTATGGATTAGTATGGAAATAGATTTAGAGATAGGTAGATGATTAGGGCGCTGTCAGTAGAGATTGGTCAACTCTTAACTGCCATGGTTTTTATCTTGATTATATTTTGTATTTCTTGATTACCTTCATTGTTTTCATATATAGAAGCAACAAGAATAATGTAAGCAGTATTTTGTAAAAACATGATTTTAAAAGAGTGTCCGTGGAGTTTCTTGCTCGTTCTTCTCCATAGAGACCTACCTACGTTTTGGAACGAGCAACTAGCTTCAACTTTCTGACTAACTGACCGACTCCTTGACAATTCAAAAGTGCCTGTAAATGGTTTAATTGAAATAAATGCTTTGACTTTGACTTTGATGGATATAGGTAGGTACATACCTTTAAAGTTTTCTTCCAATATTTTTTTTTTCACTTGTAAGCAAGATTTCTTAAAAAAAATGAAGTAAGACTTAAGTGTTTTTTCTTGTTCTTGTCTACCTGTTCTATCCGGTTCTATTTTAAAGATGTGAAGTTAGCCGTTTCTCCTGTACCTATTAGGAATAAGACATTGTAAAAACTTATTTATGGTGCGTAAAGACCACCTGTGTTGTTCTGTTTAAAACATGTATCAAACATGCATTGTTGTTGTTCTTTATCTGTTACATACGTATGTATTTGTGTACCTATATATTGGGTGACTGGTAATTAGTGTACGATACTTTAACACGTGATTGTGTTCATGATAACAAACAACTTTCCCGAAGAAAAAAATGTTTTTTGTACTGGTTCACATTAGGTCACAGGTGTGCGCGCGCGTGAATTTCATACGGCTGTTGTGTTATTGTGATAAAAGTGAACCAGTACAAAAAACTTTTTTCTTCGGGAAAGTTGTTTGTTATCATGAACACAATCACGTGTTTAATTATCGTACACTAATTACTAGTCACCCTATATATCAGCTGGCTAACACCCATAGTACAGGGTCTGTCCTAGTTTTTGGTCAGATGACCGTGTGTGAAATGTCCCCACATATTATTATTATTATTGACATTGTTTCAAACATGTTTCATTTACTATTTTATTCACAGTTTGGACAAATTTTGTACAGAACTAGTCTTCACAACTTGTTTTAAGTTCAAATAATAATAATAATATGTGGGGACATTTTCACACACGGCCATCTGACCCCAAACTAGGGAGACCCTGTACTATGGGTGTCAGACAGCTGATATACATACACAAATACATTTTTTTTTTTGTAAATACATACATATATAGATAAACAACACCCAGACACAAAGCAAACACAAGTGCTCATCACACCAATGTTTACCCTGGGCGAGAATCGAACCCGCAACACGCTGCGCAGCAGTCGATCGCTCAGCCACTGCGCCAACCGTGTCGTTAAATAAACGAACAGTGGACACAAGTGTAAATATCTACAATGTTTTATACTTTAGGGTAAATGTGGAATTACATTACAGACAGTCGGCAACATATAAACTACAATATAAGGAAAATGATTACTTTACCGTCGAAATGAAATCACAATATTATAATTCATTAAATTCTCGAACGTAATAATTACCCTCAATTTTCTTACCTTTCAAAGTTTATTCGCCCAAAAAATACAGCGAAAATAATCATCAAACTAAGTTCACCGAATTAGTTCCATATTATTTTGGTATTTCAATAACATATTGACCTTGTCTAGACAATATTAAGTTTGTACAGTGTTAAAGGTGATGCACACTTGACGGTCGCAACCACAGAAATTGAATTACGATGATAGAATTGAATTGGTATTGAAAGGGTACCAGACCGATACCGCTAAATTCAATCAATAACTTTGATACGCTTCAAAAGATGATACTAATTGTTATTATTACACAAGGGTATCTTTGATTGAAAAGAAATACAAAATTTTCAGTCTATTTTTCTGCTCACTATATAATACGCCATTTATCTTAACAGGTATTAGAAAAATATCGATAAAATGCTATTATTAATTCAATGTGAGCATTTACTAAGCTTCGTTCTTTTACGATAAATATAAAGCAAAAAATATTAGACATTTACGTTCATCACTAAAATTCAGTTATTACAACAATGTAACCTAAAAACTACCGTTTATAGGCGGTTTTTGCTTGTATAATAAATGGAGTATTAGGACATTATAATTATGACGACTTGATTTTTGTGGTCGCTATTAATTGGCGACTCAAGATGTCGGCGACCAAATTAAGGTCTGATGAGATTTTCATGTTAATTCACAATTGTTTCAGAAAATGAAAACTTAGAACATTTGAGTGTTGAATGTGTGAACTTTAACGTTTTAAGAGAAGTTTGCTTAAATAAGTGCAACTTGGAGAGCAATTTAAATGAAATGCACTTGTGATTTCTGTTAATAGCTTAGTATAAGGTAGATTATATGATTTTACTTACAAATTTTATGTAAAACATGAGTATTTGGCTAATAAGAAATAAATTACGTAGGCATATACAAGTTTTTACCCTTATCAAAAACTAGAGACCCAGACCGGCTTCGCATGGGCCTATAGCCTTCCTCGATAAATGAACTATCCAACACAAAAATAATTTCTCAATTCGAACCAGTAGATCCTGAGATTAGCGCGTTCAACTAAACAAACTCTTTAGCTTTATAATATTAGTATAGATAATAGGTAAGTATTGTTTATTTATTATGACATCCTTTTCATGGACAATATTTCTGCGACCAAGGTCGTAAACATCCAATATGTAAGTTCCCTTACAATATGAGCAGTCGGTAAATATTGTTCCTTTATAGAAATAACAGTGTATCGTAATCTTTGAGTTTCATTATATTTGGCGTATAAACTTTCGTATTTATATAGTCACTTACGTATAGATTTATTTGTTACAGAGTTGTGAGATGAAACATTGTTTTCGGTTATGTGCTCCTTAGGCAATATTCTTAGAAGTAAAATAAATATTTCTTGAACAAATAGTTATCAAAGGATGTACCGCGTCTTTGTTATCAAATCTAATACCTTTAAACGAGCAATTCTTGTAAATTTATTTTCTGAATCTCGGAAACGGCTTTTATGTATTTTAGTATGCAGCGGGTTTCAGGGGCGGTAAATCCCGGGGGGGGGGGGGGGGTCTAGCTAGGTTTCATTATGAAAAAACACGAAAAAATTATACCGAGCAAAGCTTGGTCGCCTATTATTAAGGCGTTAACAAGCGACTTTTACAGATTTTGAACTGACAATCACATCAAAATTTGTAGTGTAAATGATTTGAAAAAAAAATAATAATATGTTAAACTAGAACATACTCTTAATCATTTGGTATGTGAATATTTTTGATTAAGTTCATATTAAATAGTTTAATTAACTCGAGAAGTTGTGTCTGACGCGGACAAAACATTGATAATCACACAAAATCTACCAGGTATATTTTAAACGAAACTTTCACTATCTTACAGACAATTTTATTATCTATCGTTTAGTAAACGCCTTTTTTTTTTCAAAGTTAATGAATACTATCTTTTATTTAAATTTTCGACTAAACTTTGTGAGTTTTGGACGCAGCGCATATGTTTCTCTGGTTGCTCAAGGTTGCCGGCGTATATCGTCGCCTTAACTAATAGTTGATAATGCTGGAAAAGTCCTAGGCCTAGGCTTTGAGTAGTGGACAGCAATAGGCTGATATAAAGAGTAGAAAGTTCGGAAGTTGATGAAATGACATTCTCTGTGCCTCGAGAAGCACGGAAAGCTGTTTATTCTGCGTCTGATCACTCCTCGGTCTTAACGAAGTCTCGTCCCCTCGTACTATGAGAGTGAGGGAGGAGGGAGTGCACTGTGTTTGCACACACACTTTTGCACTTTTATATCTCCTGAGTACATGAGTAGTTGTCTTTAAGATTGACAGCCGTTACCGAAATTCGATTGGGAGAATATTACTAGATATTGTTTTGTTCACAAGCAAGTGCATAACTTCACATTGCCACCATATCTTATATTACCTGCAGTATCGATACATTTACGGAATGTACTGCAGTAGTCATAAAAATGCTAGTTTACATTATAAAAATATCGCGTGTCGTCTATGGGCGTCGATGTTATTATGGTTTCCATGTTTATTAATTAAAAATCGTTCTTAGTAGTGTGAATAGGGGGTTAATGTTTTAATTAAAAAAATATCATGAAGTTTTGTTACAATTTATTTGACATTACTTGAGGTCCATTGTTGGACAAAATCCTCCTCCATGGCGCGCTATTATTCCCGCTCCTCTGCCTTCTGCATCTTACCACCACCAGCTATCTTCTTTAGGTCATCGATTTACAACTTTACATCATGTTATTCAAAATGTCTTTCTACGTATCCCTATCCTCCTATCCCTTACCTATTCTCAATATTTCAGTCATGCTTAAATGACGTTTTAATGGCTTTGGGATCTTGGACTAAAGGTCTTCACCTAAAATCGTAAACTTCCTAACTATACGGATATGAATAAATACAAAGTATAGTACGTCACAGTTATTCAAAACCTGTGTTCCACAACGGGTCAAAACTAAACAAACTTTAGTTTCCAACTATTAAAAATAAGGTAAACATACACCAAATATTTTAAGACGGCAATTACTGTTCCCTAGTAAAGTTTAAAATAAAAATAATACTAGTTAGTTATTTATTTCTAAATTTTACACACAGTAACTTGTATATAAACAAAACATGCATCGTGCAACCGGTGAACAATGGAAATATAAATGATCAAATTGACTCATAAAATAATCATTAAAAAAAATCGTTTAATACACGATCAAAATGTACTGATCACCTGATTTTGTTTCATGTTTCAGGGTTTAATTTTGTGAGTACACTAACCTCTTAAAATATTTCGTGGATGAAAAGATAGACCTTTATATTTAAACTTTATCACTCATTTAGTACCCCTTTCTATTATTCCTAAGTCATTTGTAAAGCTAAGCTTCGGGGTATAGTTCCTGGGGGCGTACATTTAAGAAATTCTGTGAATACTTTGAATATCTTACGCTTCGTAGCGACAGCCTTAAGGTACATAATAAACTTGTACAGAAGGCAGACAGTGAGCGGCAATAGGCTCACGCACACACACATTATAATCTGTGTACTATCTATTTTAAACTATTTCTGACAAGTACCCGTCACGAGAGCGCTTCTCGTGTAAGAGTGTCTATGTGCATATGTTTTCGTCAATTGTACAGAGCTGACCTTCTGCTACCTTGTGCTTAGGGTTGAAAGGGGTACAAAGGGGTGAAACGTCGCAAGTTTCAGTGTAGGTGTTATTATTTTGCGTGTATTTTCGGTACATTATTAGCGCTTGTAATTAGACTAAGTAAAGGTTTTTGGTAATACGAGCGTAAGCCGTTGTCTTTTAGACGCAAAAGGGTTATTCTTGGTACACAGAAGGATACCGTGCCTTTTGACTTTAAGCAAAATTGTTTAAGGAAAAATTGCAAACCGTGTCTTAGAACCCAATAATTCTTGATTGTTACCTTTTTCACTGACTCACGTTTAGTCCTAACAGAACCCAGTTGATTGCCTTCCTACAATTTATATTCAACGTTAACAAAACACGACCAAATAAAAACAGAACGGCTTCCTACCCCAATCAGCATGCAAATTTCACCCCCTTTCAAGCCAAGTATCAATAACATAAAATTTCGACATCTATTCTGACATACTTCATTTTACTCGACTGGCAAGGGTCAACATTCATTTTATTTAGCAACTAAAAGGGTCAGCATTCATTTTATTTTGTAACAACCTAGGGTCACGACTCATTTGTTTTTGTTGAAGGGTAATTCTTCATGCTAACGAATATCTGTTTAATTTTGTTGGGAGTTCGTGGAGTGACGATGAAATGGTTGTAGGTTTTAAAGGAAAGGGTTAGTGTTGTGAAATGTACTGAGGTATTTCAGTTATGAGTTCGCTTGTGTAAGAAAGTGATGTGTTTTGGGTTCTATTCCCTTCAAAATGATGTGTAAGAAAACGGTGTGATTTGGTGAATCTTATTAAAACGAGGGTTGGTAATGATCTCTACCGAGCCGTTTCGGGTTGCCATCCGTTTTTTTCTGAAACTGAATACAAGCACTCAGGAATTACGTGGATCATATCTGTTGGTTCTATTGGTATTCAGCTGCATCCGCTTAGACTGAAAGCCAACCCCAATATAGTTCGGACAAGGCTAGGCAGATGATGACATCTATTGGTGAAATCATTTTTAAAAGCAGTTTTTGAGTTTATCCGTTACAAAAAAAAACCGGACAAGTGCGAGTCGGACTCGCCCACCGAGGGTCCCGTACATATTTGTAGGTACATACCCATACTTCTATACTAATCCATACCTACTATTCATACTTTAATCTACTTAATATTATAAATGCGTTTTTGCGACATAAACGGCCGTATCATTTTTTCACGTTAACATAGAGAGTTGATTTTTTTATAGCATCAATAGACCGTAGACTTGGGAATATGGTTTTAATTTCAACTTGATACTTCCACGCGTTCCCGAGATAAAGGGTCTTGACAGACAGACATGCAGACAGACAGACGGACATCAAAGTGATCCTAAAAGAATTCCGTTTTTTCCTTTTGAGGTACGGAACCCTAAAAAGACAAACATACAAACAATTAAATTGATTTTCTTTATATATATTAGTTCAGACTATAACAGTTTCTAGAAATGTAATAAAACTTTACGTGACAATATTCAAGAAAACGAAGTTTTTATATTCTTTCTATCCGAGTCCCTTTCCATCGAAAGCGAATTATCTTTGATTATTTTCCGATCTAGAATCTTAATGACTTCGTGCCTTTTTCATGCAAATGAATGAGGATACAATTACCATATTTTTTCATGCTGTGCTTTAATTTGCTGTTGGGTTATGAAAATGGAAATCTAGGGGTGCTGTGGTAGGAAAAGAACATCACTTCATAAATTCGAACAGGGTTGGGGCACATCTACGACGCTCCATACAAACGAAACGATTTAATTACCTACACTACAACCAAAATAACAGACCTGTACAAATACGTACGTGTGTGTGCGTGTCCACGCACCGGGAGTTTCGCTTTGAACTAAAAGCAGTTTCGAGAGGATTTATTTATTTATTTATTATTAACATCAAAAACCTATAACTATTAAACAAAAAAAAAAAAAAAACTAATATAATAAGGCATCAAAAAATTCCTCCACATCGCCTTCATCTGGGAATGTGCCCAAGAGACTGACTGCATTGCCACGTTGAATGGCAATGCTTAACCTCTGCCCAAAGTAAAAACCAGATCTTGGATCTCGAGAAGTGTCAACTAACCTTTTGGAAATTTCCTTAAAAAGGAGATGAGCAATCGGACCCCACGGCCCGAGGGTTTCAACCCCAAAGAGGTGTTGAGGTGTTTCGAGAGCAGGTTCGATGCGGGTAGAAGTGAGGAACAGTGTTTCGGAGCGGCGGGGCGTGTCGCTACTGTACGATACTACTAATACTTATACTGTGGTTACAAATACTTATTCTGAAGCCTTCGCAGGCGAAGTCAGGAGCTAGTCTATACTTATCCATACCCATACTATACTATTTTAATATTATAAATGAGAAAGTAACTCTGTCTGTTACGCTTTCACGATGAAACGTCTAAACAGATTTTGATTAAATTTGGTATGAAAATAGCTTAAACCCTGGGAAAGGACATATACTACTTTTTAATCTGGGATTTAACCGACATTCACGCGTACGAAGTCGCGGGATAATCTAGTATTACTAGCTGACCCGACAGACGTTGTCCTGTCCCGATCTATGGGGGATGAAAAATGGGTGAAAAAAGGGGATGAAAAATAGATGTTAGCCTATTCTCAGACCTACCCAATATGCACAAAAAATTTCATCAGAATCGGTCAAGCCGTTTCGGAGCAGTACGGGAACGAAAACTGTGACACGAGAATTTTATATATTAGAAGATTATAAAGCTTAGAAATAGGTCTAGCAGTAATTGTGATTCCACTTAGCGTCAGCTCAGTCACACGTGACACCTAATATGATTTCCCTTAGCTGATTTGACATCACATCCTATATTAAAAAGGGGATGATTAAATTCTGTTTTACATATTGGAAAAGGGGTTATAATTTATACTAATATATTGGATTTGATCTGGGATATCGTGTGCTAAGTAAGGAGCTTATGGCTAAGTAAAAGCTGTACATACGGTCATGGCTAAGCTAAGCTTGCCGCGGCCGTTCTGCGGATGGGTGACCATCCATGTCATACCGTGCCGTTAAAAAGCTGTTAGTTCTGGCTGTAATTCGTAGATGACTGTCGTTATGGGTAGTCAGAAACAGAAAGTTGAACAACCAGTCTCACCAAGGGGTATCGTGTTACCCAGTAACTGGGTTGTGGAGGTCCGATAGGCAGTCGCTCCATGTAAAACACTGGCCTTCAGCTGCATCCAGTTAGACTGGAAGCCGACCCCAACATACTTTGGAAAACGCTAGGCAGATGATGATCTGCTCCAGAGAAGCCAAAGTTTATTTATTACTAGCTTTTTCCCGCAACTTCATCCGCGAGAATGTCGGTTATGGCATATGTAGACGAAGGCGCGGATTAAAAAGTAGTCTATGTCCTTTCCTAAGATTTAAGCTATTATCATACCAAATTTCATCGACATAGGTCGCTCCATGTAAAGGTGGATCCACATATGATCATTTGCCTGATCCGATCACTGTATCCGTATAATTCGGCATATTGAATCAAACTCCGTATCTAGTTATGGACGCCATTATTTCACTCCGTATCGTACCTGTCGTATCTTCAAGAAAAAGTTTTATCAAAAAAAAGAAAACCGCCTTCAGAAACTAAAATGTGATAAATAACTTTAGCACAGAACACACATTACTTTACTTTCGGAAGTCGGTGGCGGTGGCTTTGTGTTTGTTATTTTGTATTGTAATTTATTTTCTTTTTTATTTATTTAATCCATCATAATTGATGGATGATTCGTGGATCTATTTGTTCGACAATAGCTTTAATGTTAATTACCTTTATTTGTTTATTGTAAGCATAGTCTGGCCAAATCGTTTGTTTTATTCGCACTTACGACACTGTAATTTGATTGTAAGTAATAAGTTAACTCATTTATATATTACACACACTTATACTTATGAATAAATCAAGTAGGTAATCAAAACACACAATTAATACTTCAACGAGGAAGAACGTTCTCCAATACAAAACCACAAAATATAGAGGGTACAGAAGGACCGCTCCCGTCATCTTCAAAAATAATTACCTAAACTTGCCAGACTCACTAGGGCTGCAACTGTATTGACTCTGTAAGTTTTATTTGTGACAATATGAAATTTTATTGACACTGGTTGGAACTCGCAATTTTTTATAACAAAATTTTCTTGTTCGTCGTGAAATGTCAATGTCTCTCATTTATTCATTTAGACGACACGACAGTCGAGTCATAAGCCTGCTTAAAATTGCTTGAGAATGCCTATAAACGTAATATCAATGTGTGCGTGGTAAAAATGGCGGTTTGTTCTGAGTGGTCTCTCTGCTCGGGCGCGACGGCGACGCAGCCTTACCGTAGCCGTACTTTGTGACAAAAGTATATTATTGTAGAAATTACCATAATTTGTAATCGTGGGTACATCGACAGAACTTTGCATAAAACTTTGCCACAACACCCGTCAAGTTCAATTTATCTTATCTGTTTGACGTCCGAATGTCACTACAGGGATTCAGCAGAATAACAGCGTCAGGTACATTTGCCTGACACATGCTGAGCTGAACTCCCATTTGGTGCAACCTTGAGACGCACACCGCACTTTGTTTATTTGATTTGGTTTTTTTTTGTGTTGTGATCTGTCTTTTGGGTGCACTAAATAAATGATTTATCTATCTATCTATCTATCTATCCGTCTAGATAGGCGATCATGCTACGCGTCGGTAATACGGATACGGTGATCCGATCGGGCAAATGATCATAGACGTGGATCCTCCTGAAAATACTGGTATTCAGCTGCGTACGGTTAGATTTGAAGTTGGCCCCAACATAGTTCGGAAAAGGCTATAATCGTGTGCTAATTTCGTATGCGAAATATTAAAAGGAATAAATTTGAAGGCTTTGTCCAGCTGGTTGGCAGTGATTGATTGAAATGATTGATTGATTGATTGATGCATAGGTACAACGCGTTTGGGTACTGGGTCTGTAGTAGGAATTTGTTATGAGTTTTTTTTGTACCTGGTAGGTTTCATGTAGTAAATTTGTGTGACTTACCTTACTCATTTAATATAGTACAATTGCAATTTCTAAAGAAAATATTTTCACTATTACACTTCAATGACTTTAATAATAATATGTGGAGACATTTCACACACTGCCATCTGACCCCAAACTAGGGAGACCCTGTACTATGAGTGTCAGAGAGCTGATATACATACACAAATACATTTTTAAATACATACATATATAGATAAACAACACCCAGACACAAGGCAAACTTAAGTGCTCATCACACAAATATTTTCCCTGGGCGGGAATTGAACTCGCAACACGCTGCGCAGCAGTCAATAGCTCAGCCACTGCGCCATCCGTGTCGTCAACTGTCAACTGTGTGGCAATTGCCCGCGAAAGCGACGAAAAAAATAAGTATGTGAATATATCTACACCGGTATTATTCCTTACATAACCCACATAATTACGTATGATCCCTACGGATATTTTACAACATACTGTATAAATGCCATTAGGTACATGAAAAAAACATAAAAATCCGTTTAATCCCGTTCCGTAACCGCTGCCGGTACGAATCCACCTCATTTTATATTTTTCCATTCCATTTTCTGTGTGCACGCTCTAATTGCTAAGAATTTATTTGAAATTCTCATACTTCCCAGTAATTTTAGATGCCGACGGAGAATTTGCCTTAAAATTCCTGACCAAAGAATGTTAATGTTCTATTTTTAGTACAAAAAAAATGGTTGGAAGGTAGGTATCTTATCAGATAATTTGTTCGTTTTATTAATACATTATATTATTATGCAGGTACTTATAGGGGTAAGCAGTAATTGTAGTTTTATATTTAATCCAGCAATGCAATTTAAGAATAGCATCATCCCATATCTTCCCGTGGGTGTCGTAAGAGGCGACTAAGGGACTCACCAGAAAATGGGCAGCAGCGTTCTCTGTGCCTTTGTAACAAGGTTTCCTCGTGATGTTTCTTTGTTGTGATTTTTTTATAGATCGATACTTAACCCTTTCCCTGTCCAATGAATTACATATAAATCATTGCGATTGTGTAACTATTGTGTCTGCTTGACGGACGACAGTGTTAAGGCGAAAGCGAGGGGTAGGCACCTATCTCGCAAAATTCAGAGTGAATTTTCTATTACTGATTTTAATGATTATTATTCTTATGTAACAATTTAGTAAAAAACATTTTTGACATTTTCTATATCATTATTCATTTTTTGTTTAGTTTAACACTGTTTTTTTAGTAAATTGCAATCTACGTAACGAAATTTGAATACCCTAGCAAAATTACCCCCACAAAATTTAAATTAAAAATCCGAAACAAAACAGCTAATTTAACGGTTCCATAAATCCGAAAATTACTTTTAAACCCCTAAATAACTTTACATAAACGTCCCAGAAAAAGGGAAAACAGTTAAAAAACAGGTTAAACCAACACTTAGGAGTAATTTTAAGGGGTATATAAACAACATGAACGTTTCTGATATTATGTTGCCCTTGACCCGATCTCTGTTGGCCTCGATTTGTACGTTTTACTAAGTAAATTACCTACGTTTGTGAGGTTTTTTTCCGTTTCGTAGATGGAGTTTTGTATCAGATGGAAATGGAGGTATTTTTGTAAATTGATCGATGTTTTTACCTGAGTAAGGCAAAACCAAAGAAGCGTTATATTTTTAGCAGTCTATGTATGTATTTAAAAGATGTTCTTTCATCTGTGTGCGCATATTTCAAAGTCAAATTATTTCATACTCACACCAAAGGAACCTGTTAGTTAATCTGTGCCCATACTAATATCAGGTCGCGGGTAACCGGTGGATGCAAGCGGCAGGTTGCCGCTCGTTGTGGCGTTCTATGGGGGAGGCCTATGTTCAACAGTGGACATCTTTCGACTGACGATGATGACTAATATCATTTGTTGCATTTAAGAATACCCTTAAAATGCCTTTTATAGGTATAATTAAAAGGTGGGTGCTTTTTAACGTCATTTACATGGAAAATTTAGTGTAGTTGCCGTTTTCAAAAGGAAGTTTCTTTAGGAGAAGAATGGCCAAAAAATTCCATACTTACTCTTTTAAAATATGTTTTACTATATTATCTTGTCTATTTACAGGAATCATAATTATAATTTGGCAACTGTACCTTTTTCTGGTTTGTGGAGGTCAGATGCAGTTGCTCCATGTAAAACGCTGGTATTCAGCTGCATCCGGGTAGACTGGAAACTGACCCCAACGTGTTGTGAAATGGCTAAGCAGCTGATGATAAATGTGTGTTACCAAATGTAGTAGTATTGTGTACATTTAACTAGCAACACTTAAGAGTTGGCAACACCATACCCCTCTCCTAGTTACTGTAGTGTATAGGAAGGAGTCAAAAGACTTGTAAGACTCGACCATTCGATCGCTGGCGACCGACTAGAGAACATCTATAAGTAAAACCTCTGCCTGATTGACCATTGGTTGGAAAGTAAAGTAAAGTTGGAAAATATTGTTGTGTGCCCGAAGTATTATAATGTAATGTATGCGAACTGATTTGATTCTAAGGCCATTTTCTTGTTGATAAATTGTATAATAAAAGTATATTATCCTGAAACCGTCGTTTTTCTGGGTTGTCTTACATGTGTGTTTATATGTTTGTAAGCTCATTCACAATACCGGAGAAATTCCTAGAGTCAATTTCTAAATAAACTATCCACATTCTTAGAATATTAACTGTTATTTTCATCGCTGTTAGGTGAGCTTTGTCTTCATACTATTACGAACATTATTCGTATATAAATAAGTTATATTCTGCAAAGGACTGTGAAACTCGTTCTTTGTTTAAACCATTTATTTCGATGTTATTAAAGCTATCCCATTCAAGATAAATATAACTTTAACAAACGAAACTTTATAAAATTATCACAAAAGATTATTGTTGCTAGAACTTGTCTAAAGTTATAAAGAAATTTCCTAACAAATGAATATTGTTCATTGGCTTCTGTTCATTGTGTTCACACCTAAAAGCATAAATTATAAGCTCAATATTTTAATAAGCGAGCTGGCTATTTATGATCTAGTATGTATTTACAAAGTAACATGAGACAGGGGTCAAATGTACAGTCACTAAAAGATATAAGTAGTAGGGTCGTCGGATACAAATAAACCTAAAAATATGTCATGTTCAACTTATTTTTAAAATTTCTACAAAATCAGTCTTTACAAAAACATATTTAAGGTCTTAGAAACACAAAGAACTAGTAAAAATACTATAAAATTTCACTATCACTGAATTAATCAAGGTCAATTTACTTAGGGTGTCTACACCAATCGTCGTCGCTCGATTGGTGTGGTAGCTGTGGTTGATCGACAGATACCGTTCAACTAACCAATCGATCGATTGCCGGCTATAATCCATCAGTAATAATAATCAAGCAGCTCAATCGATGTCGACTAATCCATTCTACCAACGATCGATCGTCGATCGACAATCAATCGATTGGTCTGGTAGAAACTGTCGATTGACGTCGATTAAATCCTTTCTACGCATCGATCGACGATCGATCGATTGGTCTGGTAACACCCTTACCTTTTTAATTGTTTTTACTGCATTATTTTGTTCGGATATGGTTCCATAAAGTTCCACGAAGCGTACTATAAGTAGGTAAAGACGGCATCATCTTGTGAATAAATGAGCAAATAATATTAACTAGCCAACTTTCTCGTAACGGCCATCTCTAACGAATTTACCCTTGTAGAAGTTAACATATTATTAGAATGATTTTGAAAAAAAAAAAAAAAAAAAAATATTTTTTTGTATAATTGACCCATTGAATGTCTAATTAGCAGACACAATAGATAAACAATAGCTTATGTCGAACTATGTAACTTAAGACACGCGAGAGGTTAATAGAGAATAAGAGTATAGGAGCTCGTGGCTAAGTGAAAACCGTACAAATCGATTGATCATGGTTAAACTATGCTATGGTAGAACAGAGGGGCCGTGTATCGGATACCACGTTAAAAAAAACATTTATTTCCAACAAAAAAGTCCACATACCAAGGATAGGTTGTAAGTAACAAAAAATTTTGCTTATAACTAATGTTAGTAATTAAAAAGTAAAAAGACCCTTCCTCGCCCCTCCGTGCCTCGGAAAGCATGTTAAGCCGTTGATCCCGGCTTTTATTCGTAGATCTTTGGCAGTCGTTACGGGTAGTCAGGAGAAAGAAACTGAGTTGTGGAGGTCAGACAAGCAGTCTTTCCATGTAAAACACTGGTATTCACTAGTATTCAGCTGCATCCATTTTCGTAAGAGAGTTGTGTCCCTGATGCGCCGTATACGAGGCAGCTCCAACAGCTACCTTCAGCTGTTCGCATGGAGGATGGATCTGGATCTGGATTGCACAATAATGCGGTACTGGACCAGGCTGCATATTGAGCACTCCAGATCCAAACCTAAATTTAGAGATAAGTTTTTTTTTTTTGTTTAGTGTATTCAATCTCTTTATTTTAATGTTATTTTGTAAGTTATATTGTTTTATTTAATGATAGTTGTATTATTGTAATTATTATCCACATTTATTCATTTTTTTACATATTATAATATATTTTTAAATATCAGTAAAAAAAAATAAAAACATTTAAAAATATAAAAAATAGTAGCCCACCGGTATCGGGAACAGGTTATTGTAATTATTGTTATTATTATTATTGTAATATTTTAATTAATTCTTAATTTTTATTTTTAATACTTTTGAGCTTAACATGACATGTATGGATATGGACTGGTTCCGAAATAAATGAATTTATTATTATTATTATTTAGACTGGAAGCCAACCCAAACATTATTTGGGAAAAGGCTAAACAGTTAGGGCGCTTTCAATTTAGACGATTGGTGCCGGACTGCTGCAGTCCGTTTATCGTACTGCGTACGGGTGATTATGATTTTTCGTACAAAAGGACTCGACGCAAGCCCCGACCCTTGCTCGTGCCAGCCCGCGCCGCTGAGCCTGTAGTTTTAAATTCGTCCCTAAATAATGGAAATCCGATCCAGCCTGTCCCTTTGCTGTCCTCTCCCAGCGACGCCCTAAGCCGAGGCTCGTACCCCACAGGGGGTGCCCTTAGCGTGTAGTCGCTTAGTTTGTAAGCTTTTATGCCCTGGCTGGAGGCCCTAAAAATAATAATTTTTAAGGCACCACAGGAAAGTCCGGTTAAGCAGCCGACAACCTCCTAGGTTGACCTGCGAGATGCCAATCCGAATAAAAAATAAAAAAATCCTGCGGGAGCAGTACGACGCACGTCCGTTGGCGGGACGGCAACAATGCATTTACCTACGTGCCTCAATCGTTGTTCGCTAGTGCGGTGAACGCATCGTGTTCCTTCGTAACGTGGACGTTTTTATGCGTACCTACCTAATATGGACGATTTAAATACAGAAGATTTTATAAACGAAATAGCGTTGCAGCCCGCTGTTTGGAACTCTAAATGTGACAAGTATTCAAATCGCAAATTTAGTTTCTTGACGTTGAATTTCATTTTTAACTAATTCATAATTCTTGGAAACATTCTCTAGACAAAAAAATCTGATGATTTTTCTTTCAATCTTGGGTTAAGTGTATAAAAATCACCAGCTTTATATGTATGTTAAACAAAACATTGGCGACGATCTAGTACGGCGTCGTCGTTTATATTTCTTCCGTAGCAAGAGAACTAACAACAACGCTTCCTCGTCAGAGTCCATGGCACCGACTGAAGTCGGGTTAGATAGAAATCACTAGAAATCGATCGGACTGCAGCCGCGTACCTCTTCAAATAAGACGATTCGCGTCGTACTGCTGCCGTCCGGCAGCAGTACTGCTCACGGTCGTGACAACCTTCCGGCGGCAGTCCGAAATCAACCGTCTAATTTGAAAGCGCCCTTAATTAATTAAATAAAATTTCAAACCAAAACATCCATCGATTTGGAGTCGGACTATTCTATAAAATCTACAGAAGAAGTGAGGTTTAGATGAGTTATCATACCTACGATGCGATGGGTTGACAGCTCACTTCATAAATAGATTTTTCTAGAATTCCACTTCTTAGTCGTTCACTTTTGACAGAGTGGTCGTGCTCACGGGGTCTCTATTGGCTGCATGGCGAGCACATTTTGCCACAGGGATCTCAAACTCAAATCATTTATTTCAAATAAACCATTTACAGGCACTTTTGAATTGTCAAGGAGTCAGTCAGTCAAAAAGTTGCAGCTAGTTGCTCGTTCCATCACGCATCTAGGTGACAGATTTTATTTTTTGTAGATCAACGCCAATTTTAATGTAATGTTTGGTGTGCCGCAGGGCAGTATTCTTGGCCCCAGTTTATTTTTGTTCACATGAATGACTTGTGTAGTCTTAGTCTAGAAAGCGGTGAAATACAGCGATACAGCGCTTGTGTTTGCGTAAGACAACTGGGGAGAAAGACGTCACCATAAACAGGGGTTTTCGAGGGGGAGTCAGTGAAAGGCTTAAAAACAACTTGCTTACTCTAAACATATCAAAAGAGAAAAAAAAACATTTTTTGATTCGTAAAATCAATATGTCAGTTACAAGTTCACTAAACGTTGCTGCCCAGTTGACTCAGTCTAAGGGTAGAAGAAGCTGTGGAAATGATACGCATGATCACACCATCTGTAATATTGAACGGGTCACCCTGATTCATCAAACGCTCCATGGAATAATTTTGGTAGGTAGCGTTCGGATTTCAGAATTGGCCGGCTGTAGAATAAGCCCCACTCCAAAAACAAAATTGTACCACAAATATTTCACTGAACAGTTAACAAAAGAGTGTGATTTAGTTAAACGAATTCTGCTTGGCGGCATCGCAATTCAGCTGAAACATTTAACTTTAAAAAGGCGTGGTATAATACTATGTAATCTGTGAGTGTCGCTGTAATCAGCGGGGATGTTTCGCTTCAAGCGCTGAAAGGTGGAATATGTATTGAGCCTAGTATTGAATTTGTTCAGGGTTACTGCTTGAGATATAAATGGCTGATATTTGCATATTGATTTTTAGGAACGTCTGACGGTCGGAGAATGAAAATAACTTTCATTGGAAAGAAAGATCGGCCTAGTCTTTTCCCAACTATATCAGGGTCGGCTTCCAGTCTAACTGGACGCAGCTGAATATCAGTACTTTACTTGGAGCGACTGCCTATCAGACCTCCATAATCCAGTTACTGGGTAACACGATATCCCCTGGTAAGTCTAAATGACTGTCAAAGATCCACGAATGACAGCCAGAAGCAACGATTTTACGTGCTTTCCGAGGCACGGTGGGGCCACGGTTTGAAGTGAATGGTCACCCATTCACAGACCGAGCGCGGTAAGCGTAGCTTAACCATGATCGGTCGATCCATACGGCTTTCATTTACCCATGAGCCCCTAGCAAACACATAAGATAACAAACTAACAGGATTTAATAATACAGGATCATTGTGTGTCAGCTGCTACAAGATGGTGATTTTAAAATGAACCTTATGAAAGAAAGAAAGAAAGAAAGAAAAAAAAAAAAAAAAAATGAATGGTCTAAACTGTCCTAGTTGATTACGTTTGTGTTTGTAAAATGTACCTACGATACACGAACAGAGTCTAGAGTGGGAAAACGTTATTTAGGGTTCCGTACCACAAAAGACGAAAACGGAACCCTTATAGGATCACTTTGTTGTCCGTCTGTCTGTGTGTCTGTCAAGACCCTTTATCTCGGGAACGCGTGGAGGTATCGAGTTGAAATTAAAACCATATACTCAAGTCTACGGTCCCATGAAGCGATAAAGAAATCAACCCTCTATGTTAACGTGAAAAAAAGATACGGCCGTTTGTGTTGCAAAAAACGCATTTATAATATTAAGTAGGTTAAAGTATGGATAGTAGGTATGGATTAGTATAGAGGTATGGATACCTACAAATATGTACGGAACCCTCGGTGGGCGAGTCCGACTCGCACTTGCCCGGTTTTTTTTATATGAACTGACGTATTTTAAATAGTTTATACTTACTTTATTTAAATACAAACGTGTGTTTATTAATAATAACCCCAAAAGTAAAGACGTTTAATTTCATTAAATATCGTTCTCCCATCTTATATTTTTCTTTGCCTTTTTTACATTTACCATAAACATTCCAATTACTTTTGAAAGACCATGTTTCTCTTTGGCTTTTTAAAGCATCGTACAGAAAAGAAGCTTTTATAAAGGAACCAGCCCTAAATCCGAAGGTACTGAAGCTCTCATCCAATATCCTAATTTATTTGGCAGACAAGTTGTAAATGGTTGAACAAAACCTCTGAACCTTGCTTCAGGCACCTAAATAATGATCCTTGTCAATTCAACGACTCCTTGGCACATTTCACTGGAGTTTGACCTAGATATAACTCGTTTGATCGGGTTTGTTGACCCATTATTCTGACTGCAACAGCTGTGTTATTGTTTCAAGTGCTTATAGGAAATGCTTCTTAGACAACTGTTTCTCTGGAGTTGTATAAGTGGGTGTAAAGGATGTCAACAATATCTGCCCAATTTAGTACAGAAGGTACACTTAGTGGCATAAAATACACTAGATTACACTGAATAATTTTGCACTCTTAAATCTATACTGATATTATAAAGCTGAAGAGTTTGTTTGTTTCTTCGTTTGGTTGAACGCGTTAATCTCAGGATCTACTGGTTCGAATTGAAAAATTCTTTAAGTGTTGGATAGTCCATTTATCGAGGAAGGCTATAGGCCCAGGCGAAGCCGAGTCGGGTCGCTAGTTATTCATATAGTTGCCCGGGAAAGAGAATAAAATAACTTTTATTGTAATAAAAAGGACGCCATTTTAGCACTCTATCAAACCACCTTACTTATTAAAAAAAAGTGTCAAGTTACTTCTTTCTTCTGTCAAGAAATGAACGCAAATGATTAAGAGAATGTTCTAGTTTAACATTTTTTTTTTCATTATTTACACTACATATTTTGACGTGATTGTCAGTTTAAAATCTGTAAAAGTCGCTTGTTAGCGCCTTAAAATATTGAAATGCGGCGAAATAGCGTCATGCATGAGAAGCGAGCTTCTTAACCACTGATCCATCACAATCGATAGGATCTAGACAAAATTGATTGCCATAACCTATTTCTGTACACGTCGGTTCTAAACAGTTGCTGTGTTTCTGTTCAAATGTTATATTAAAATACATTTAAATAAAATCCCAGAGAACAATTAATTAACATGAAATTATTAGTTAAAACGTAAATAAGGACGGTTTAATATTTAATCCTTTACCTTTATTCACGTTTCGCTGGTTAATTAGGTCGCTGTATTTTATTATAATATTGGAAGGCGTTAATTAAATTGTAGCTACGTACCTACCTCTATTGACTTATCTACTAATATGAAAAGTTAGAATATTATCTTTCTGTTGTGTGTTTGCTTGTAATAGATAGGCGAAAAGACCAGACAAGAAATTGTTTTCTAATTGGCAATGTTCGATGTAATTTATGTCGAGATGGTCCTGTGGTTAAGGCCTCTCATACATGAGATTGTGGGTTCGCAACTGGACACGAATAGGTACTAATAACTTTTTTAATTTCATGTTTACTTTCTAAGGAAATCTGGACTAAGTCAAAGTCAAAGCATTTATTTCAATTAAACCATTTACAGGCACTTTTGAATTATCAAGGAGTCGGTCAGTTAGTCAGAAAGTTGAAGCTAGTTGCTGGTTCCAAAACGTGGGTAGGTTTCTATGGAGAAGAACGAGCAAGAAACTCCACGGACACTCTTTTAAATCAAGTTTTTTACAAAATACTGGTTACGTGATTCTTGTTGCTTCTATTATGTGAAAACTATGGAGGTAATCTAGCAAGAGTTAAAATGAATACGCCATAAATCGCCCATTTTCTGCCTTGAACAAGCCCGATGATCAATGGTCGTGCCTTCTCTGCATGAGATATCTTTGCCATCATCCATTTTCAAAGGTCTCTTATCTTTGAAAATGGATCGCAATGATATCTTGACGAACACTGTAAGAATGGATTCAGTTCATGATAGACTGGGTTGAAATTTATGTCAGTTAGAAAGAGCAGAATAATGATCAGAGGAGATTACTAAAAAAAAACATAAAAATTGTTGTATTTTTTTTGTCAGTAGGTAATCGACAAAATATTTCGACCGAAATTGAATTCGAATCATGAATTTAATCCTTGGTAAAAGTTTTCATCACTATGAAACCCTTCCTCGGAATTATGAACTCGATCGGAAATATTAGTTTAATTAGATATCGATCTTAAGACGATAGTGAGGCGTCGATACGCGGCGCGATTATGTATTTTCAAAAATGCTATAAGTTTCATACTGCTCGCTCTGCCTCCCTTCGGGTGAAAAACACAAATACAATATATGGCCCTGCCCCCCGATACGTATCGTGCGATAGCGAGAGTTGCAAGTCTAGGAGGCAATTACTTACATTTCCTTTTTTAAATACGGTTTTGGGCAATAACGTTTTTCTCCTCCCCCCGTAAACCTTTACAAAATGAGACAATTTTCAATCATTAGATTCAGTACACCTTAATCTGGGTCTTCACGTTTTGATTTTTAAGTAATTCAATATAGTTTAATTAAAAAAATAAAAACGCTTGAGAAAGTTTTTAAGTATATACATATTTAGATGATAATTACTTCTTCTGTTCAGACTTACGACAATTTGACTAAGTTTACAGGGGGGTTATCGCTTTTTGTATGAAAATTTACAGCCTCACATTCCTCTTAAACTAGTCAAACTCAAACTCAACTCAAATCATTTATTTCAAATAAACCATTTACAGGCACTTTTGAATTGTCAAGGAGTCAGTCAGTCAAAAAGTTGCAGCTAGTTGCTCGTTCCAAACAGTAGGTTTCTATGGAGAAGAACGAGCAAGAAACTCCATGAACACTCTTTTAAAATCAATAGAATATTACAAATTTAGGTTACATCATTCATGTTGAATCTAGAGGTACAATGTGAGAACGATGTAACAAATTGTGCACGTTAAAAGAGGTCCTAGTGGCAATGAAATTAGACAATTCAAAATAAATTTAAAATAACCGAAGCAGCTAAGAGATGACCAGTCTCAACTGACGGCGCCCGTTCACGAACATGACGCACGGATCGGCACCATTTAGTTCAACCATTTTGAAGGGAACCAAATGATCCAACACATGCGCCACCATCAGCGAGACATTCAAGTGAGCATGACAAACACTCAACCGCCAGGGCATATTCAAGTCAACGAAAGACATCTCGTAAATGGTGGCTTTAAAGTACATAGTGCTCACATGTATGTGCTATGCAAAATTATATAATACTAATAGTTTGAGTTTATACAATGCAAAGATAATGTAGTTCTACATCTTCAGCAGCTCCAAAAAAATTGTCACCAATGCTAATCAATAAATCTATGAACCCTTATGGCTGTGGAGCTAGACCAGCATCCAGCCAAGCATTTTTATCAGTGATGTAATCATCCAATTTATAATATGCTCGGCTGCATAGTGTGCGTTTAATATAGGACTTAAATTTTGTCTCATTAAGTTGAACAATGTGGGGAGGTATTTTATTGTAACACTTTAGACAGAACCCCATGAAAGAAGAATCTACTTTAGCCAGCCTGAAACCTGGTTGAACTAGTTGGTCCCTGTTTCTAGTACTATAGTTATGTCTGTCACTTCTTTTACCAAAAAGATGCAGATTTTTTCTAGCGTACATAATGTTTTCATAAATGTATTGACAAATTAGTATTCTGGTTTATCCTCTTTCATAGACTGCGAAGGCTTTGTATAGACTGGTATGGGTCGATATGCGTAGTCAGTAGTTTCTAATGCTAATTAGTAACATTAATGTCTGGATACTGTGTACCTATTTATTAATATATTGTTTTGTTGTGGAATAATCATGTGACTGTTTTACATGTAAGTGGATCTTATGGAGCGACTTACAGTGCGTTGCACAAAACTAACATTAGTTTAATGGAGACTTTATATTGATGCTGTCACTTTCTTTTTGATACGAATTGTAAGGGATGGCATGAATTTAAAATCTCCGTTAAACTAATGTTGGTTTAGCGTAACTAATTTGAGCGTAGCAGAAATTTTGAGGACAGATAAAGAAATAATAATTTTATTATACACGTGGTGTCCTCAGATTATGAAACAAATGGCAGATAGACCGCACGTGACACTGAGAGTGAACCCAAAAAAGCAAATATAAATTCAAAAGCCCTTCAATCTCGTGATTGTATTCGCTTTTGAATTTGTATTTGCATTTGTTTTTTAACGATGCGGCGTTTCGTGCTATACTGACTCGTGTCAGTACAGCACGAAGCGCATTATAGGTATTTGCTTTTGAATTTGTATTTGCTTTTTTGGCTTCACTCTCAGTGTTCAACGCGGTCTATCAACCTTTTAATTCATAATCTGAGGTGGAGACTTTCTGGCGGGATAGCGAGTAGCTCTCCACGTGTAAGAGAGTCGTTAGCCCCTTAAATAAAGTTCCTTAAATTAAAGAAGTGTCCACTTGATGGATTCAAGTGAACGGGAGGCGAGACTACTTAATTAGTCATATTTAGTGAGAATTATTTATAGATTGATTTAATAAAGTATTCAAATAATCTCGCAGTATTTTCAATTTTTAATTAATGAAAAAAAATCCGTGGACCATCTATTTCATTCCGACACCCCTCCGTGTCTCGGAAAGCATTTCAATCCGATGATCGCGGCTGTCATTCGCAGTATAACGACTTTCATAGTACTACTAAGTCGTTATAGGTAGTCAGAAGCTAGAAAAGAGCTTTTTAACAAAAAAGGCAACCGCCTTCAAAATCTAAAAAGTGATAAATAACTTTAGCACAGAACACACATGACTTTAGTTTTGGAAGTTGGTGGCAATACCTACCAGGTACATTTAGGAGAGTGTGCTTTGGAATTGCACAATTTAATTCCCCCATCCCCTTTCCATCATCAGACGAGCAGAGATACGATGAAACGTCACCGCTATATGGTTGAAGTTCCACGGTCTCGAACCAAGCGCTTTGACTCCACATTTATTGTGCGAACTGCCAGACTGTGGAATTCCTTGCCCGCCTCTCTGTTCCCTGATAAGTATAATAATAATAATAATAAACCATTTATTTCGGGTATCAAAGAATAGTCGAGACAAGGCACGAGTGTACCGGTTCATCTTAGGCAAGCGTGTTCCAACTTAGGCCGCATTATCACTTACGATCAGGTGAATTACGGTCAAACGCAAGCCTATTTAATAGTATAAAAAAAAAAAAATACAAAACAACAAACAGAACAAAACCACCGACTTTCAAAACTAAATTCACTTTTTAGATTTTGAAGACTTTTCTTTTTTGTTAAAAAGCTCTTTATTTTTCGCTTTTTAGCCTCCCTATCATCCAAATCCATTAAGAAACGGCAACACAGTCAAAACAGAGATTGAAAGTAGGTACAAGATTGGAGAAACTTAAAACATCATCCATGTATATTTTAAAGCTTTCTGTCGATTTTTTCAAAAAGTGCTAAATCAATTTCAATAAAATTTATGTGAACCACCCCTGAGGCATACCCTAATCATCAAAAAAAGAATTTTCAAAATCGCTTTACATTTTCCGAAGACATCGCGTAACAAATATACAAAAAAAAGCAATATACAGACGAATTGAGAACCACCTTCTTTTTGAATTCGGTTGAAAATCGGACAACAATTCTTACCAAGGCGTATCGTGTTACCCAGTAACTGAGTTGTAGAGGTCAGATAGGCAATCGCTCCATGTAAAACACTGGTATTCAGCTGCAACCAGTAAGACTGGAATCCGACCCCAACATTGTTAAAAAGACTAGGCTGATGACTCGGTTATCTATGCAGATGACAATATTTGTAAATTAAGCTCGAAACATACAATCATTTAGCATTACATCATCATCATCTGCCTTTTTCCAACTGATTATGGATATACGGATGCAGCTGAATACCAGTGTTTTACATGAAGCGACTGCCTATCGGACTTCAACAACCCAGTTACTGGGTAACACGATACCCCTTGGTAAGACTGGTTGTCAGACTTTCTGGCTTCTGACTACCCATAACGACTGCCAAAGATCTACAAATGACAGCCGGGACCAACGGCTTTACGTGCTTTCCGAGGCACGGAGGGAACTCGATATGAAAGGGATGATCACCCATCCACAGACCGACCGCGGCTAAAGTAGCTGAACCTTTGACCGATCGATCTGTACGACTTTAACTTAGCTACGAGCTCCACAATCATTTAGCATTTATTGATGCTAAATGATTGTTTGTTTCGAGCTTAATTTAAATAGAAGGAATCTCTAAAAAAAGTTACCCTAAAAAATACCAAACATGAATAAAGTGAAAACTCGTGTTATCCGCAACAAATGTTGGTATTTTCGAACAAACTTTGCAATAAAAACTCGGTGCAAATAGCGGTGGTAACAAATGCAATTTGTTAGGGCTCGAATAACGGTGGACATTGTAATTGAATTAAAAAGTTTCCCCCGGAGATCGCGTGCTGACCGTGGACAATACTCGTATCTTTTCCCTTGTCATTTTCCCATATGGGGTAGGGGAAGTAATTATGGTGATTTTGTCGATACTGGTAAAAACCGGACAAGTGCGTGTCGTACTCGCAATAAGAAGAAGGGTTCTGTATCAAAAGCCAGTATTCAACACAAAATAGCCTTTAATTTTTAATCAGAATCAGAATCAGAATCAGTCTTTTTATTTGTAAAACATAGGTATTACAAAGCTGTTAACTGTTAAGCTGTTAGCTGTTAACTAAATGTTGTATTTATTTTTTGCTTCTGGCTGCTCGTGGCTATGTGAAAGCCGTACAGTGGAGCTATTCCGATACAATCTCCCTCGGTGAATACCTAGGTGAAGTGAGCTGTCATCCGTCCGTCTGCTTTGTCAATCCCTAGCAACGGGGCGGATGACAGCTCACTTCACCTAGGTGTTCACCGAGGGAGATTGTAACAGAATAGCACTGCTGATCGGCCGGTCGTGATGGTTAAGCTACGCTTGCCCCAGTCGGTCTGTGGATGATGTGACCATCCATTTTATACTGAGACCCCTCTGTACCTCGGAAAGCATAGAAAAGCCGTTGGTCCCGGCTGTCATTCGTAGTTCGTAATTTTAAGTATCTTTCTATTACATTTCAAAAGATAGAGACCTGGAACAGAGAGACAGATACACAGACGGACGGAGGAGAGCAATAGCGGGGTCGAAATGGTTTCGGCACGGAACCCGAAAAACCATGAAGGTAATACCCATTTTTTCATTTAATTTGATAAACTATTAAAGCATTCGTGTTGACACACACGAAGTGGGCTCACGTCAATTGCAAAAGGTATTGAAAACGATTTTCCATTGGCTTGAACAGTCCACTTGTGATAGACGTATAACTCCACAGTAGAGTTTTAAAGACAGACACGAAAAGCGACATTGTTTTAAACTGTTTACAGATTGTTAACGAAGTAGATAGTCTTGATACAGGAATATTTCGTTAAGAAGAAAATCAAAATACACTATCGGCTATTTTAAGCTCGAAGCGTCTCAATGAATTCATGGCCCACGGAAATTGTCTGGCAATGAGGAATACAATATTTTTACATAATTAAATACCCGTTTAAACATAACTTATAAATTTAAAAAAAATATTGTGCACAAATGAAAGGTCCTAGCTCGTAGGACATCAAAAAACTCTTCCGCATCGCTCTTGATGACCAATGCTGATGGTTTAAAAAAAGACAAGGCCGTGAAGGATTTAAATTTGAACAATATACTGTAAAACATATTATTTAAAAATCAGTCAAAATTGATAATAAGTGAGTAAAGCACGCAGGCACAAAATTGTTCCTAAGGTAGATGCGCGGTGCGGGAGGAGCGTGGAGACGTGATGCTAGTGCTCATTGATACGTCAACTTGTGACAACTGTCACCCCTCCCGCACCGCGGAGCTACCTCAGGAACGTGCTCAGTTAAACGGTCTTACTAATAGTACAGTTCAGTTCAAACATAATGGCGACTGTGAAGTGCGCTGTTGGCTGCGCAGTACCCCGCCCCTCACCCCCACTGATACGTGAAATTGTTACTGCGCAGTCACTCGCCTCGTGTTCAGAGCCGCCATTAAGTTTGAATCGTACTGATATCATACTGATTCATTGTTTGTTAAAATATAAGGAGTGGTCGTCTACTGTTTCAACATTTGTAATAATATGTGAACACTGTGTATCTATGTACATATAACTTAGTCTGTCATTCCTTAATCTGTGATACTTTGTACACACTTTCAAATACCTAGTGTTTTTATGCAAGGTACATCGTATTCACGTATAATTATATAATTCCTGTAAATGCAAATATTGTTAACATCGTTTTTAAAAGAGTAAGTATGGAGTTTCTTGCCCATTCTTCTCCATACAAAACTACCTTTTGGAATGGGCACCTAGAATCAATTTTTTTTTCTCATTTGACGTTCAAAAGTGCCTTATAATGGTCTAATTGAAATAAATGATTTGACTTTGACTTTACTGTACCTACTCGCCTCGTGTTCAGAGCCGCCATTAAGTTTGAATCGTACTGTACCTATGTTTATTCGACCACAGCTCACAGTTACACATTCCACTTTACACCCACTCACTATATGGCGAAAATAAAGTCGTAATGAAATTACGCAGGTCTACCTCCTCTTGGATCTTGTATCATTTTACCATATGCTGTTTTTTTATTCTGGATCTGATAAACGTTGACTTTCCGAAATTGTTTAACACCGAACACTTTCTGCATACCAACCAGCCAGCCGTATGATTCCACATTTTATTTTTATAGCAAAGACAGAGAGAATTTATTACGAAACAGATAACATACGACATTGTAACTGAATTAAAAGTTGCCCGGGAGAATTCCCATTGCAGCGTATGGAAACAATGTATGGAACAAAAAACAATTTATTTCTCGAAATAATGTTGGTATTTCAGGCGCAGTATTGTTATGGCCTGAATATTCTTTTCTGTGTTATATTCTTTTATCTACATAACTCCGCGTACAAGCATATAGCTTAATTAGTATTTTACTCAAGAAGCATAATTCTGTAGATATGATTTTGGAAAATCAGTCTTTGTTTAATAAATAAATATGTCGTATCCGGTCAATAGTATGAGCGTGAAACAAATCGCAAGCCCGCCTTTATCGAGAACACGTGATCTATCTTTTGGCGCGCTTCTACAGAGTCGTGATGTTTTCAGTCCACAGCGAGGATGACATTCAGAATCCAGTGTCTGATCGCATCGGAGCTAATACGTCCCGAAACTGTATTTTCGATTCGTTGCGTTAAAGTGTTACTAGGTATGTTTATTTTAATTTGAGTTTTGAGGTTTTAATAATCGCCGTGTATTGTACCCTATACCCAGTGTGTTTGCATTGCACGAAACCCATATTCTGCCCACATGATGACTAAATCTAGCGGACTAAACCCTGACGATCCGACAAATAAATATGTGGGGACATTATACACACGGCCATCTGACCCCAAACTAGGCACCCTGTACTGTAGGTGCCAGACAGGTGATACCTACACAAAAACATAAATAGACACGTATATAGATAAGCAAAAACCAAACACAAAACACACACAAAGCAAACACAATGGATAAGGGATAGATTTGTTGAACTGAGGGGTGAACTTTGCACATGACATTTCCGACGTGATATTTTCAATACTAACAAAGAGCTACTAGAAAGAAGGAAGTAAATTACAAAATGATGAGGAATTTCGGAGTTTGAATAGTTACTGTCAACGCTAAAGGGCCAATTACACAAAACTCTGTTAGTGATTTAACGACCGGTGAAATCATTTGACAACTTTGTCATTTAGACTGTTTTGCTAACATGGCTTAGTATTTAACTAATTTGCAGAATATGGTGAAATTGACTCTTAAACTAATCTAGTAGAACCATTTGGAATATAGGTAACTAGCGTTTCCCCGCGACTTCGTCCGCGTAAATGTCGGTTATAGCGGATGTAGCCGAAGTCGCAGATTAAAAGTAGCCTATGTCATTCCCCAGGGTTCAAGCTATTTTCATACCAAATGACAATGCCACATCCTGCCCCACCCATGTACAGAAAAAGTAACCCATGTACAGAAAAGTAAATTAATGAAAATAATTGTAATGAATATAATGTACTCACCCACTGCGCCAACCGTGTTTGACGACACGGTTGGCGCAGTGGCTGAGCGATCGACTGCTGCGCAGCGTGTTGCGGGTTCGATTCCCGCCTAGGGTAAACATTTGTGTGATGAGCACTTGTGTTTGCCTTGTGTCTGGGTGTTGTTTATCTATATATGTATGTATTTACAAAAAAAAAAAAATGTATTTGTGTATGTATATCAGCTGTCTGACACCCATAGTACAGGGTCTCCCTAGTTTGGGGTCAGATGGCCGTGTGTGAAATGTACTCACATATAAAAAAAATATAAAAAAAAAAAATATAATGTAATATATGTATAATAATAATGAATATATGTAATGAATAACCTTTTTATAGCAAATAGTTTTTCTTTAGAACTTGCGGATTACGAAATACCTACCCACAAAAAGTTTTTTCAAAAAAAAGAAAACCGCCTTCAAAAACTAAAAAGTGCACACACATTACTTTACTTTCGGAAGTCGGTGGCGGTGGCTGTGTGTTTGTTGTTTTGTATTGCCACCGACTTCTGAAAGTAAAGTAATGTGTGTTCTGTGCTAAAGTTAATTGTCACATTTTAGTTTTTGAAGGCGGTTTTATTTTTATGGAAAAAAACTTTTTATTTTTCGCTTTTTAGTGTTGCCTTAACATCCAAATCCATTAAGAAACGGCAACACACTTAAAAGAGATTGTAAGTCCTCCAAAGATTGAAGAAACTAAAACGTCGTCTCAGTATTTTTTTTGGGAATTTGTTGATTTTCTCAAAAAGGGCTAGATCAATTTTGATAAAATTTATATGGGACCATTTCGGAATATACCTCATCCGAACAAAAAAAGAATTTTGCAAATCCGTCTATTTAAGACAGAGTTATGCACGAACATACAAAAAAAATAAATATAAACATTCGAATTGATAACCTCCTCCACTTTCAAGTCGGTTAAAAATACAAACTCATTTTACCTAAAATACCATTTAAACTATGATCAATGTCATTATTGTTTTTAGATTTAAACGGAAACCGCAAGTTCTACAGTCACTAAGACTAATGTTTAGTTATCAGCAATAAATAAACAGTAAGATGCTACATATTGCACATGACTTTTATTGAGTGGGGCAAAGTTCTATAGAGTTTCTGGCATTGTCCTTTCAAAATTTCAACCGTTTCGTCGTGAAAGCGTAACAGAAAGAGTTACTATCGCATTTATAATATTAGTATGGATTAGTCTGTCTTTTGTATAATATTAGTAATATACTCCCAACCGATTTTCAGGCACAGCAGTCAATCTCAATAGAAGCGAGTGCACTTTAGCCTGTTAATTACTAAAATACAAAGTTACTTTTCATGTACGTTTGTGTATCCACGTTTTCGTCTAAAATACAAAATGATGTGGTTTTCATTATTGTTTAGGAAATTTATTACAGAAGGTTTATGTGTAGGTATAATACGTTAATATTTAATGTTAATCATCACTACAGTCATTATGGTCATGGTCATGACCTAGCCTTTTCCCAAGTATATTGGGGTCGGCTTCCAGTCTAACCGGATGCAGCTGAATACCAGCGTTTTAAATGGAGCGACTGCCTATCGGACCTCCACAGCCCAGTTACTACGAACACGATACCCCTTGGTAAGACTGGTTGTCAGACTTTCTGGCTTCTGACTACCCATAACGACTGCCAAAGATTTACAAATGACAGCCGGGACCAACGGTTTTACGTGCTTTCCGAGGCACGAGGGAACTCGGTATGAAAAGGATGGTTACCTATCCGCAGACCGACCGCGGCTAGCGTAGCTTAACCTTTGACCAATCGATCTGTATGGCTTTAACTCAGCCACGACACAAAATATAGAGATTACAGAAGGACCGCTCCCGCCATCTTCAAAAATAATTACCTAAACTTGCCAAACTCACTAGGGCTGCTACTGTATTGACTCTGTAGGTTTTATTCGTAATAATATGAAATTTTATTGGCACTGGTTGGAACTCTTTGCATTTTTTTATAACAAAATTTTCCTGTTCGTCATGAAATGTCAATGTCTCTCATTTATTCATTTAGACAACACGTGACAGTCGGGTCTGAAGACTGCTTGAAACTGCTTGAGAATGCTTATAAAAGTAATGTCAATGTGTGCGTGACAAAAAAGGCGGCTTGTTCTGAGTGATCTCTCTGCTCGGGCGCGCCGCAGCCTTACGTACTTTGTGGCCACGAGCTCCTCCTCTCCTCAATCATCACTACAGGGCCTCAAGTCTGCTATTACAATAGTGTCAGAATGGTGTATCATAGATTTCATAATTGTTGATTTTGACAAGTTTGGTAATCTACTAACATAATGTCGTCATTATGACTTTCCAATGGTCTACCACTGACACGTCATTGAAAGAAATGATATAGAATGGTAATCTCGTACAAAATGACAACTGAATGACTGACTTAGGCGCTAATCTGCTAAAATTTTGACAGTTCCTTTGATCAGTGACCTACCATTAGAACGTCATTGTGCAGTCATTGCTTTTAATTCGACCGACCAATGATCGACCATTATGAATTTAGCAGATTACGAAGTTTTAGCAAAACGACAATGGGATCGTGTTGGAATGACGAAATTATAAAAATAGCAGACTTGGCCCCCAGTATTAGGAATTAAAACTCACTTTCTGTTCGTTCGGGCTAATTTCTGAAGCTACTAGTCCGTTTCTGTAAATTCTTTCTCTGGCCGCTGTCAGTATAAATTGGTTAACTATTAACTCCATGGCTTTTATATCGATTTTTGTTTTAGGTTTTGTATTGCTTGATTACCTTCATCGTTTTCACATATAGAAACAAGAGAAGAGTGTCCGTGGAGTTTCTTGCTCGTTTTTCTCCATAGAGACCTACCGACGTTTTGGAACGAGCAACTAGCTTCAATATTCTGACTAACAGACCAACTCCTTGACAATTCAAAAGTGCCTGAAAATGGTTTAATTGAAATAAATGCTTTGAATTTGATTTTATCCCTGAGTGTTATAGGCTATATTTTATTGTCAAAACAATAGGGATTTGTAAGAAAATTCACGCGCACGAAATCGTGTGCAAAAGCTATTTTAGTGTTATAAATCTCGATATTTTGACATGTCGTCGTATCCGCAGATTGCACCTGTGCAAAGAAAGGGCGGGTCGGTAAATATGATAAAAGTTATGTTACTAAGACCAGAGGTTTGGATCGTCTTATAACTCTTAACAGAGGATAAAAACTACAAACTTTTAAGAGGAATGAGAGGAGGAGACATGAAAGAAAAGGGAGTTAGTGATATCATGTCGGTTTACAGGACGGAATAGATGAAGAAGACGTGTTGTGCCGGGCCTGAATAACATGGGAATAGGGCAGATGATGAACTCTTAACAGAGGATTAAATTGACAGGTTTTACATAGAAAATAATGAAGTCAAACTGTCATATTATATTTTAGATAAAAATATCCGCTGAACTTAATCATTTTAAGGCAAATTTTTCATACTTAAAACTCAAAACAATTTATTTCAAATAAAATTTACGAGGTAGGTACTTTTAAATTGT
Organism: Charanyca ferruginea; assembly: GCA_947361185.1. Classification (NCBI taxonomy): domain Eukaryota; kingdom Metazoa; phylum Arthropoda; class Insecta; order Lepidoptera; family Noctuidae; genus Charanyca; species Charanyca ferruginea. The sequence goes on along the minus strand of OX376069.1, from coordinate 22,480,738 downwards.
CAGAGTCAGTCAGTCAGAAACTTGAAGCTAGTTGCTCGTTCCAAACGGTAGGTTTCTATGGAGAAGACCGAGCAAGAAACTCCATGAACACTCTTTTAAAATCTTTTTTTTTTAATTCAGTAGTCTGACAACTTACTGCTAAGGCTTTAATACAGTTTAGTGGTTATAAAAATCTCAAATAGTTAAGTCTAAGTACATATTTACACAAAAATACACTCTCCGTCGCAAATCTTTAAGCCGTAAGTGGTTTTCAAAGTCATGTAAAGTGCGAAGCTTTCGCTTCAAAAGACAGATATTGTGGTAAATACTTTATTTTTTTAGGAAAAAGATTTTCTTATTTTTATATACGGTATTTTTTTCTTAGTATCAGCTCTCGAGTTGGTAGGTCCGTATTAGGCTTGCCTGCTTTATTATGGCTCGTATTACTCGCCACAGTTGTTCAACTAACTAAAGACCATCATCATCTGCCTATCTTTTTCAATACGATACCCCTTGGTAAGACTGGTTGTCAGATTTTCCAGCTTCTGACTACCAAAGACTGTTAAAGATCTACGAATGATAGTCAGAACCAACGGCTTTACGTGCTGCCCGATTCACAGAGGGGTCTTGGTATGGGTGGTCACCCATCCACGGACTGACCGCGGCAAGCGTAGCTTAACCATCATGGTCGGTCGATCCGTAAAGCTTTTACTTAGCTACGAGCGATTCAACTAACTAACTAAAGACTAATTCTCGTAATAAAAACGTTGAAAATCTATTCGCCATCACATCTCAGCGACATTCTATTTCAAACTAGCGACCCGACCCGGCTTCGCATCAGCCTATAGCCTTCCTCGATAAATGAACTATCCAACACAAAAAGAATTTTTCAATTCGAACTAGTAGATCCTGAAGGTGCGTACGGACAGTGCGTACAGTCAACAGCAAAAGTATATGATCAAAATCAGAAATTCAACACTAATGAACGGAGTTCGCGTCAGAACTGTGTGGCGTCGAAGTGATTCAAAAGTATATGTGTGACAATCACATACTTTTAATAAATAAACTAGTAGTAAATTATATAAATTTACTTCTACTTTAATTAGTAAATTAGTATTGAATTTCTGATTTTGATCACCTACTTTTGCTGTTGACTGTACATTGGTACGCGTAGTCGGTTACGCGTGTGCTGGAAAGCCATGTCCATACTTGCAGCTACTTGTACACTCTTTGGGAACGCATGCCGCGCGAGCTAGCTCGCAGCGCAAGCGCCGCCGGCAGTCGGTTTTTGGTCTCGCGTCAAAGGAGACGCGCACGCCCGGGTACGCTATATTTAGACAGCAATATGGAGGGTTCCAATAGGGTATTTTACTCTATACGAGAAAAAATGTATAAATATGTTATTGAGACAGTTTAGGCATAAAGCAGTCGGAAAATGTAAGTTTTAGTTCATAAAATAACAAAACAATTTTTTAAATTAAATTTAAAGTTTTCAGTATTTTTAATCTGTTTTAAAACACCGTGAAATAGTAGCGGCCATGTTATTACGCAGTACGGCAGTGTAAACAAAAAAATGTCAACTATCAGTCAACCGATTGGCATAATATAGGCTTTGTACTTTTATTATTTTCGTAACCAACGTAATTTTTTCATTATTACACCTATTACAAAATATGCTTTTAATTATTTTCAAATGATATACAATTATCATATTTAATATGAGCTCATTTGATACAAAACGAACTGACGTCATTTACGCTGAGCAATATGGCGTCCAGTGAGAGGCGTTTTCGTCGAATTACGCGCGAAATTTGAAAATTTAAAATTTAGGTGCATTTTTATGGCTCTTATCGATTGAATAAAAATGTTGAGTTTTTTTTTGGTGGCATATTAGCACTACAGAATTTCAATGAGACACTTTTCAAAAATTGGTGTAATACCCTATTATGAAAATATTGTAAGGCGGTGTTCGCGTAGCGCTATGGATCATCGATCCCGACCTCGCGTTCAGGTTCGCGGCGGTCCGTACATGAGCTGTACGCGTATCCAATCTATGCGTGGACAGCGTATTCCTACTACGCGTAACACAGGAACGCGCAGTCCGTACACACCTTGAGGTTAGCGCGTTCATCCAAACAAACAAACTTTTCAGCTATATAATATTAGTATAGATTCTTGTTGAAAATGTAGAAAAAAATAAGGCATTCCTAAAAGTTACTAGAATTTCCCGCCTGATAGCGTTGCGATAGCTTCTTTACTGGTCATATGTGTGAGACAGCGCTATACACCTGACTGGTTGCTCGACCAAATTGGTTGCACAGCCAAGCGGATGACAGAACTGTACGATTTTGTTTTAGTTGGTTGCTCTTCCTGCCTTCGTCTCGATCGAGAAAGGCCAGACGAGTAGGTAGGTAAGCTTTGTTTAGTACAACAGAGAGGCCTCTGTTATTGTAGATGACTAAAGGTAGCGGTAACCAGTTAACATCAGATGGGTCGTTAGCCAGTCACCTATCCAAAAACATTAAAAAAAATATATTAATCGTCATGTTATTTAATAAATTAACAGTTACTATCCTATTACGTCTACCAATTAATAATAATGTGCCTTTGATGAACACATAAAATAACTATATTAAAATTATTTCAAGTATCTACGTATTATTTTATACTACCTAAGCCTAGGGTTGCCATTCGTCCCGATATATCGGGATTGTCACCGTCATTGGGGCCTAGGTCCCGACGTCCCGACAAAGCACTATTACGTCCCGATTTTTCGCGTGGTCACAGCAATTAAAATACGCACGCCAAATTCCACTCGGCCGATCTATTTTAACGCTGAAGAGAGACCACCTAAAATATTTTTTTAAGCCCCAACAGGGTTTATTTCCTATTTCTGCAATCAAATCTGAATTTATTCACAAATATTTAAAAAGCTTGGATTTAATGAATGTATTTTTCAAACTGGCTATCATTTGCAACTACTTAACTGCAATATTTTGGGTCTTGTCATCAAAAACCATTAAAATTTTGCTAGAAAAAAAATGTCACACGTTCGTCTGAGACAAGTTCGGTTCAAATGGTTATAAATAGTCTATACTAGCTCCGCTTTACGGCTTTGCATCGATCTACCAAACACCCTGTTTGTATTTTTCTTTTTGCGTCCCGACACGAGGCTTGCCAAGTATGGCAACCCTACCTAAGCCTAGACTTTATACTCTAGTAGGTACTCTCGTCTATTGAAATATAAATGAAGATCTAATGATATTCATTCGCAATTATATTATTCCATTTGCTCTTCTTAACTTAATTGAATTAATTAGAAAGTCAGTCTCTAGACTTTTACACTTTGATATAGCCTTTTATATTTCCACTTTTGAGACACCTGTCTCTTCTCTCGTCACATGTAATAATAATATTTTCCAAACTGAATTTCAGTCTCAATGGAAACTACCCAAGTACTCAAGAGATATTTAAGTGCACAAATGTATGCGGAAACGGTAAATAGGTAAGCTCTCCCTTTCCTCACTCTCATGTTCTAATGAGATAGCAATACCATATGGCCAGGGAGAGATCAGGAATAGACCTAACGACTTTACGTTATTTCCAAGACACAGCCGTGGATGTGTTACCAACCAACTCCCAAACACTAAGCAGTTATTGAGACATTCCTAATTAAAAAATCTAATAACATTCTGCCCGATCAGGGAATCAAACCCAAGACGCAACAGAAGCGCTTCCAACAACAAGACCGACGTACCAGTTACATTAATTTAATATCCAGTAAAACACTAAAGGTTCAATGATTACATAAAACGCTCGTTATGCGTGTTTCAGTATCTGCCACAATGATGCGGTTTATAATCTAATTATCAGTGCAACGTGTGAAAATGCACGTGATGCGTAATAATTATGATAGTGTTGTGGTGTGGTTATAGGCAGCTATTAGTGACTGGTTCATGTTTACTACTAAACCTCAAAATTGAGCTGTAGTAGTAGAGCTTCTTCTGTAGGTATGCTTTCGGGAAAGCAATTACTTTTTATATCACGTATTGCTATAAAAAATATGTGTGATAAAGTTAAAGTCAACGTATTTCGATGACTTGCTACCAAAACACACCGAGGACGTCCAGCTTTTGCGCTTATGGCAATAAGACCAATACGGCAGTTGAGCTGTTTAGCCTCTTATAGCTTTACAAACACCTACAGCATAATTTTTATTACAACCAGAAATCAAGTAACAGCGTGAATGAATGGTGGCGGTTTCCTAAAACCGCGTGTCATGTTTGACGCCAGTAACATTAACATTACAACTTTATGGGCGCATATTAACGTTCCCGTCAACGGTAACGTGACGTCATCAACGTACGGCATAAAATGAAAAGGCCGAAGTTCCACTCATATCAAAGAAAGAAAGAAAGCGGTCTCAGTGCTGAACAGACTCCGTGACAGCCCCAACAGCATTTCACGAGTACGTGCTGTAGCCGAGAAATACTTTTTTTTTTTAAGGGACTTTAATTCTTGTAAGAACGTTTGTCAGCCCCGTTAAGTCACATCTTAATTACACAACAAAATATATCAATCAGGGTATCAAGATAACAATATGGGAGTAACAAGAACTCACTGACGGGTGAACAACTTAAATGAAATGGCAGCAGCAGATGACGTGGGATTTGCTAGAACTGATGTAAATGTACTAACATCCATCATAATTTAATATAAATTCACGCAGTACTTATGATAGCCCATTTTAAGGGACGCTCATTAACTGTACAATGTCAATGTTTGTAGTTATGTATTACTAGCAACCCGACCCGGCTTCGCATGGGCCTATACCTTTCCTCGATAAATGGACTATCGAACACAAAAAGAATTTTTCAATTCGAACCAGTAGATCTTGAGATTAGCGCGTTCAACCAAACAAACAAACTTTTCAGCTTTATAATATAAGTATAGATGTAATATTGTTACTAACCTAATGAATCTATTATTATCTGATTAAAATCTATACTAATATTATGAAGAGGTATAGTTTTAAGTTTGGAAGTCGCTGTTTATCTCTAGGAATATTGTTCCGATTACAAAAAATATTTTATTGATAGAAAGCTACGCTATTGCTGAGAGACATAGGATATATTGTATGTTATATTTGACTTCCACGACCTTCCCTGGACTTCCTCAAATACTTCAAGACCAAAATAGCCAAATCGGTCTAGCCGTTCTCGAGTTTTAGCAGGACTAACGAACAGCAATCCATTTTTATTATAAAGAAGATTCCAAATCGCTGCACTATTTTTTAATACCTTCTGATATTCGTTCCTACTGTATAAGGATATCAGTAAGCAACGCCTTATAGCAAAACCTAGCTAGACAGCTAAATTCGAGCTGGCATTGGATGACCAATATAAATCAATATATACCAGATGGCCAGTATAAATAAATAAATTAAAAAAAAATGTATTTGTGTATGTATATCAGCTGTCTGACACCCATAGTACAGGGTCTCCCTAGTTTGGGGTCAGATGGCCGTGTGTGAAAATGTCCCCACATATTATTATTATATTATTATTATTAAATAGGCATTACATACAACAAATCAACATTGACATAAACTGACGCGGAAGTGAACGAAAAAAACTGTCATGCATTGAGATTAAATATGTATTAACCGTTTGATCGCACTTAAAAATAAAACTTAAAAGTGTAGCGTAAACTTCAAAGTGGAGAAAAAACTTCGAAGTGTATTAATAAAAGGTATAATTTAATTAACTGAAAGACCGAAAACAGGTCATCAGGTCAAGTTTTCAGTTAAATTTAATTTTTACTCCTTAAATTGAAGCTTACTTACTCATTATTTCTACAAGTACTCATAATTTTAAAGCGTTTACATTTAAAATGAGGCAACTTGAATATTTTGTATTATTATAAATTATAATTCTTCTAACCGAAGAATTATTTTGCGCGCGTAAGGCTTATCCTTCTGCAACATATTTTTGTGTACGCCATCACAGTTGTAGGTAATACTACGCAAACAAAATGTGGGTCCCATAAAAATGCCATAAAATATTCGTGACTTCGTTCGATACAGCATTAGTCCATTCAATAATAAAAGATAATTAGTCTGGCACACTACAGTTAGGTGAAGCATGTTTTTTGATGAAAATCAATTATCCTGTAATGGTCATGGGGTTTTTGGGGCCGTGAAAGTGTTATTGGGTTAGGAAATAATAAATATAATAATAATATGTGCGGACATTTCACACACGGCCATCTGACCCCAAACTAGGGAGACCCTGTACTATGGGTGTCAGACAGCTGATATACATACACAAATACATTTTTTTTTGTAAATACATATACATATATAGATAAACAACACCCAGACACAAGGCAAACACAAGTGCTCATCCCACAAATATTTACCCTGGGCGGGAATCGAACCCGCAACACGCTGCGCAGCAGTCGATCGCTCAGCCACTGCGACAACCGTGTCGTCGAGTAAATTCTTTGTTTAAAAATGGTGTTTGAAATTGTGACTGTTAAAAGGCTCATTTTTACACTCAGTAATTGCTATTTGCCATTATGGGCGGAAAACGTGAATTTTTATATTTTTCTATGTTCTTCAAACTTACGCTGCTAGTGTGTGTTTTTTAGACTATTTTTTATTTATTTCTTCATTTTTTTTTTTTAGAAGATAACGTTTTTGTTAGTATGTTTATTATCACTCTACTCTTCTGTGGTTTCGATAGTGTGATTGTGATTCTAGCTAATCTATGGGAAGAGGAATAGGTAAGAGTTAATTTTTCCATATGTTGAAATATTTTTGGTTGGTTCATTGTGGATTAGTACATAGTCTATTTTATTTTTAAGCGGTCCGTTTTTTATTTTTTATGTATTTTTATTTACCTTCCTTTCAATTAAATGAATGGAACGTTGATGAATGCATCACTTAAGGGCGCGTATTCGATTTAGTGCAACTCAAAATCTACACGATTGCTAGAACAGCGTAGCAGCATTATAGCAATATGCACGAAATAAGCACGAATCATTGAAATGGATCGGCAAACGACAGCGCGCGATGTTTTACAGTGCTTTTTAAAATAATTGTCTAAAATAAATGAGTTCGTTAACGGACTGAAAAATATTCTGTATATTAAGTCATTGACTGCCGACCCAAAAACGTTGAAGGTAAAACCTACTCCACTAGCGTCGGACACACGGTGTCCCCCATGGCGTTCAACGTGTTAAGCATAACATTTCCTTTCACAAAATAAATATATCAGTTATGTTTTGACTCAAATACTGGTGAAAAAAATTGTCAAAGTGAACCGATTTTCTACTTTTTCAACATAGTTTTTTAACACATAATAGTAATATTTTCGTAATTTTGGCTCTGTAGTACACTTTAAGACTGTATTCTGTTGGAAAAACGCATAAAACATAATATTTTGGCATATTGTAATGGTTGTATTCATCCTAAAAGTTAAGTCTGACGTCTATTTTCGTAAAACGATATGAAAGGATTGTCTTCGCTTCAAAAAACCATAATTAAAAATTATACTTTTATTCTGTAGCTCCCTAAATCAAGGCTTAATCTTTTCGAAAACTGTAATTGTCTTTAAATAATCTGCTCACATCATTACGATATTGCTCCGGGCAAAACGCAAAAACATGAAGCTTTCGTCACGAATCGAATACACGCTCTTAATAAATTTAGGACATCAGCCTCAGAGGTTCGAGCTTAGTAGCTTCGGATGGCGCCAATATGTAGTTAATATATAATAATAACTTAAATTCATTAAACGAAACGTGAGTCGGACGAACCCGGCAATACAGTGAGTTAATCCGTTTTTTAAGTTCAGATAGTACTAACTACCTTTTAATATATTCTTTTATTAATATTATAAATAAGAAATATTATTGTAAATAATTAAGTACATCGTTGTTTGCATTTAAGGACGCTGTGTATACCTACCTAAAATAGGTGTGCATACCAGCACTTTTATTTCACAACCCGTTTTGGTATTTATTTCTGTTGTTGTTTGTGTATCAATCACTATTATCAATTCATATTTATAAACATTGTGTTATTTTGGTCAAAACTCCGGAACATCTGGTTCAATTCTGAATATTCTTTCGTTAATAGAAAGCTTCCATATCTATAGTCTAAGTTTTATTTACACAATTAATAGGGAACCCCACGCATTAGAAAATCCACGCAAATGAAGTTGCGGGCAAAAGCTAGTTAAATATAAATTACTGCGTGAAAGAGTACTCGACTGTAGAAAACAAAATAAGAACAATCAACAATAATAACTTAATTTTTAAAAAATACAAACAAAACAAATAATAAATATACCAATTTATTTTATTTTGTCTACAACCATTAAAAACGCAGTTAAAGCATTCTCATTCATAAATTAACTCTAGTTAAAATAAATTAAATTTAACGCCATGCCCATAAAGTTTGAACGTTACTATAATTGCTTGTAGACATGGCATGTTGTATTAAACATTAATATTAAAGAGACATGAACATAACTCATGCTTTTGGCGAATTATGTGATAAACTTGAGTTGTAGAAGGTATTAATTTTCATAGCGGTAGATCAGCAAAAGCTGAGGGTAATAACCCTACCCGCTCACTTGATATACCCTGTGTCAAGTTACACTAGCATAGTAACTTCTCATCATCATCTATATTTCTTCATTCCATGTTATCTATACTCTATTTATAATAACATTGGAAAAAAGAGACTCAAAATCTCAATCAAATGTTTTTCATTCCAGAAGCAGGAATGAAAAACATTTGATTTCAAAGACAAGTGGAAACATTTTTAATTAATTGTTATTTTTACTTTAGGCAGAGGTTAAGCATTGCCATCCAACGGGGCAATGCAGTCAGTCTCTTGGGCACATTCCCAGATGACGGCGATGTGGAGGAATTTTTTGATGCCTTATTATATTAGTTTATTTTTGGTTTAATAGTTATAGGTTTTTCTTTTTTTTATTGTACGTGTAAATAGTGTATATTTCTTAAAAATATTGTTATTTTAACATAAGATCTAAGATAGTTCTAAATATGGACGGACGTATAATAATATAAACAAAATAAAAGTCTTTTAAGATTAGGTAACATTTTAAATTTGGTAGAATTATAGTGAAACGAATCATGCTCCCGGTATTGTTCATCTCTGCTTCTTTCAGGTTTTTATTAAATGGTTACAATTTAGCGCGACAGCGCCTGTAAAAATCCTACTAATATTATAAATGTGAAAGTTTGTGAAGATGTTTGGATGTTTGTTACTCAATCACGCGTAAACCGTTGAACAGATTTGCATGAAAAATAGCACATAGGTAGATCATTTCCTGGATTAACACATAGGATACTTTTTATCCCGGTATTGTGTTAATAGGAGGATAATCGTTCTTTTTACGCGAGCGAAGTCGCGGGCAGTAGCTAGTAGATTATAATAAATTCGGCGTCTATCGTTACTGTAAACATGTTTATTGTACTTTTGTTACAAAGTGTGCATTAAAAATAACTTTTTTTTACTTCTGTCTAATGCTATTGTAAATGCAGTATAGGTTGTTCCAAAAATTGTTAGCTACAGAATAAATACAGTTTCCTTCTTCTTAAATTGACGGCTAATTTTAATACAAATCTCCTTGGTGAAAATCAGCGGTGGCTTATGCATAGTTCTGTTTTTAAATATTTTTGAATAGTGAGCGACTAAGGAGCGTTGTCCGTGGCATGCTTTTTCACTAAGTTAGAGACTTTCTTTTTCATATTCTATTTCATAATTCACTAATTATTTTTTGGATCAGCCCACGTTCCATCACGTTTTGTCAACCGGCATGATATTGCTGACTTTGCTGACTGAAAGCTGGCACCAGTATAATCAGGAAAGGGTTAGGTAGTTTGTTTTAAGTATGTAGTCTCATAAATCTACTTTTTAATATACAACTGCTCCGAGCCAAATACATTCTGTTGATATGTGTACCTATCTGTATGATATACTTAGTAACACCCTTAGGTACGTGCTACTATCTGGAAGTACATAAATCAGCTGTTGAAAAAGGTTTCAAGTTTATCTCGGTAACCTTGAGATCGTATACATTAAACGGTAGGCTCAAAATTCTTTTAACGTATACGATAAAGGCATGTGGGTTCTGTAGTTCGTAATTCAAATATTGAAATAAAAAATAAAGTATTAGAAAATGTTTTTGATGGTGTACCAAATTATAAAAAAAGGAATCCTTGGTGTAAGTAGAATTAATTCAGAAAATAATAATTACTGTTTTGCATCAGAGTTATCATCACACATACACAATTAAAATACTTTATTTCTACCGTTTATTTCTCGACGTTGTTATCTCCGCAAATAATTTGTCAATTTGATTTGAAGAATATATACAAAGACCTGACATATTTTTCATAAAAAGCTGGCAAACCGTCAAAAGTTATCTAATGAGTCATGGGCGAAATCAACGACAACGTAGGCTCTGGAAAACCTCCAGTGACATCGTGGCTGACCCAAGCGAAGATGAGGGGATGAACCTGACGCTTACAAACAGGATTGGTTTATACTAGCACGGCCTTTGCCCTGCTGTGGGCAAACACAGACACAGACTAAAAATAATATAGTCCTCTCTGCAACAGGCGTTATTCCGAAGCATCTTCTTCATAACCTAAAATGACTCTCTAATAGAACTCTCTATATTATTACACTACAGAAATCTGTAGTATTAAATGCATAGGATACCGAATTTTAAGAAACTCCATGCAAATGGATGAATCAAAGTCAAAGCATTTATTTCAATTAAACCATTTACAGGCACTTTTGAATTGTCAAGGAGTCGGTCAGTTAGTCAGAGAGTTGAAGCTAGTTGCTCATTCCAAAACGTAGGTAGGTCTCTATGGAGAAGAACGAGCAAGAAACTCCATGGACACTCTATTACTCTTAATACGAAATAGGCCAAAAACGCCACACACCCTCAACTTAATACACATAACTTCAGGCCACATTTATAGTCCCCAGCCCGTAATGCAGCTGATATTTGTATAGCCTGGAGTATCACATCTGGCTGTTTGTGTATATGAATTTATGTTTGTCAACGCACCCACAAAACAGGAGAAATTTCTAGTTTGGGCAACGTTTTAAAAAAAAGAAAAATTAAGAAACCAGCTTAAAGGCTGAGAGTAAATACCACAATCCAAAATTTAATAACAGTTATCTAGCTATAGAAAAATCAATACACAATGTATTGAAAAACGATGACAGCGCAATTCGGCCTTCCATCTCATAACTTAACAATACAAAAATATTCAATTCAAAAAAAGTATACATTTAATACAACCCAAACACAGGCATTAACCCTAAAACGTACCTTTTCGCGTCAGCGGCTAAAGAGCGGAAGGAAGGCATTACGAAGCGCCTTTAGCTATTCAAACGGCCAATTATAGTGCGAATACACCGTAACAATTCTATGCATTCTAAACGAGGTGCCCCCATTCGATAGGGATGGTATCCCTTACCCCCCTCACGTAAGGGTTCAAAGTCCCCATACCTTAAAGTTTTTTTGGAACTTCGTTATTGACTTAAAGTTTACCTTTGTGTTTGTAGTTTTGTTTTTTGAGTGGGTTTAGGAGGATCCCAATACGACGGTGCTGAACCCTTGTGTACCTTGACAAAGTAGACTAAGGGTCAGTGTAGATAACGACAATATACTTAAGATCGTTCATCCGTTAGAACCATGCTGGATTCAAAATTGATGATTTCCGACGGACAATAAAACGATAATGTGTTTAATTGGTAGATAAGATATTGACGTCAAATTATAGGAAATTTCATAATCTAGTGCATAGCTAAAAATATTTTCGAATGTTCGTATAGTTTTGTCATAAGAACAGTTTTTATTTAAGCCTTTTTTTAAACTAGCACTCGATGGTCTACGCGGATGCTAGATAATAGTAAAACCATATACGACAAACTTAGAACAATTTTATTGTTAAAAAAGCAATAACATGTACTAGTGCATGGCTGAAAAAACAATCAATATTACTGTAAGTTTTCATACAAGAACTGTATACTCAAAAGTACCATTTTTAGCCAGTTTTCGAGTTATTAAACGTGAAAGTTTGGGATGAAATCAGTGATATTTGTGTTTTCTCAGGCCTAGTAAATGAAAACATTTACGTTCTAAAACATGGTACATATAATATATTTTTTTAATAACTTATTTATTTATTTTACTATTAATTATTTAGTACTACTATAATCGGCGCGGAATCGCACCACCGCTCAGTGTCGGCCGAGTCCTCATCGAGGCGCGCCGCTCTGGAGTAACGCTCGCAGATTTTGTTGATTGCAGATGTTGTGATCATCTGCCTAGCCTATTCCCAACTATGTTGGGTTCAGTTTCAAGTCTAACCGGATGCACCTGAATACCAGTGCTTACATGGAGCGACTGCCTATCTGACCTCCACAACTCAGTCACTGGGTAACATGATACCTCTTGGTGAGACTGGTTGTCAGAGTTTCTGGCTTCTGACTACCCATAACGACTGTCAAAGTTCTATGAATGACAGCGGGGACCAATGGCTTTTCGTGCTTTCCGAGGCACGGAGATGGATAACCACCCATCCACAGACCAACCGCGGCAAGCGTAGCTTAACCTTTGACTCATTTGTACGGCTTTTACTCTGAGATTGCAGATGTTGTGATAATGAACTAAAATTTTTATTTACTTGCCCAAGAGTTAGTCTGCGGAGCTCGTGGTTAAGTAAAAGCCATATAGTTCGACCGGTCATAATCTAAGAAGATATGAAGCGACGCTTGCCGCAGTCGGTCTGTGGATAGGTGACCATTCATTTCGTAACAAGACCTCTCTGTCCCTCGGAAAACCCGCTAAACCGCTGGTCCCGGCTGTCATTCGCAGATCTTTGACAGTCGTTACACTTAATCAAAAGCTAGAAAATCTCACAGCCGGTTTTACCAAGGTATCTCTTGTTACCCAGTAATTGTTGTAGAGGCTAGATATGCAGTCGTTCCATGTAAAACACTGGTATTCAGCTGCATCCAAGTAGACTGGAAGCCGACCTTAACATAGGAAAAAGCTTGATGCATAATAATATGATGTTCATCCGAGTGAATGTCGGTTAGCCTATACTTAACAAGGTCGCTAATTAAAAAGTTGTCTATATTCTTTTTTTGGGATTTTAGTCTTATCTGTACCAAATTTTGAAAAAATCGGTTCAGTAGTTTCGTCATGAAAGCGTTTTGTCATGAAAACGTAACAGATAGAGTTACTTTCGTATTTATAATATTACTAGCTTTCACCCGCGACTTCGTCCGCGTGAATGTCGGTTATCGCTGATGCAGACGAAGCCGCGGATTAAAAAGAAGCCTATGTCCTTCTCCAAGACTTAGTCTATCTTTATGGCAAATTTCATCAAAATCGGTTCAGCCCTTTTGTCGTAAAAACGTAAGAGACAAAGTTACTTTCGCATTTATAATATTAGTATGGGTAATTATATAAGTATATAAGTATAATAAGTATATTATAAGTATGGAAGTATGAATAGATAACCTATATCTCTCAGGAATAACGTAGCTACCTATTACCTAAATTAGTTCTAAAATTCAGATCGCCAGTTCTGGTGCAAGTTCAAACAAACGAACTAACTCTTCAGCATCATATAGATTAGATATCGGGAACATTTCGATTACAATATTCGAATCGTTGCAAGTTTAGTGTAGAAACTTATCAAGGAAAAATAACATGTTTCGATATAATATGTTAAATCTTTGCGTTATAATAATAATCATAATAAAATCCTTATTTCGACCCATAGACTTATAGTGGGTGGGTATTTACTTAAAGCTTAGTTCGTAAAAACTTATTTTCTAAAAAACAAAACTCGTCTTCAAAAAATAAACTTTTTTTTTCACTTTTTAGTGTCTACATCTTATCCTGCAAATTATTTCAAAAACGGAAACACCAAAAATTAAGTTATCCGTTAATTTTTCGACCTTAGAGGCGGAATATTTTTATTAAATATAAATGGTGTATACCTCAAAATGAGTCATTTTGAGGTATACACTTTCTATTAAATAAAAAATAATCAAAATCGAAATATTTTGTAAAAAGTTATGCGTTGTCTAACATAAAAAAATACGAGTCAATTGGAGAACCACCTTTTTTTGAAGTCAGTTAAAAAATACCATTTACGTTTTTCCCATTCTAAGAATTCTTCAGTACGCCGTATTTATTGAAGCAATGTAGTTTAATGTTATGTCTGAATGTTACTTTTTTCTTTAAAAAAGTCATTCGGTGGAATCCCATTCGATGGAAATTGTCGGTAAATATTCACCCTCACCCTTATGTAAGGGTGTTGGTACCTGCAACTTTTTGGAAGTCGTCTATTCGTCTTTGGGGATTTTGAATGTGTATTTTTTGTATAAAATTGCTACCGTTGTACTGTACTTTGCCTGGGGCATCGGTGTCTATGGCTGGATATTTTACTCTTTCATTTATGCTGAAAAAGTGGCTAAGTGCCAGTCAGAGTGGTTCACGACGAGATCTTTACTAACGCACAGTTTACAACAGTACATACAAAAAACACACGATTTTTTTTTTATAATGATTTGTTTGGAATAACAGTCAGCAATTTCAAGAGTCTACCTAGTTCGGCACAGAAGATTCAGCCTTATGAGACAGACAGATGGATGGACGGACAGACAGACAGCGACTGACAACAGTCTTAGTAAAATGATCTCGTTTGACTTCCATTAGGTACCTACGGAAACTAAATAACGATAATTATTTTCATCATCATCCTTAGCCTTTCCCCAACAAATTGGGGTCGGCTTCCAGTCTAACCGGATGCAGCTGAATACCAGTGTTGTACGTGGAGCGACTGCCTACTGGACCTCCACAACGCAGTAACTGGGTAACACGATACCCCTTGGTAAGACTGGCTGTCAGACTTTCTGGCTTCTGACTACCCATAACGACTGCCAAAGATCTATAAATGACAGCCGCGACCAACGGCTTTACGTGCTTTCCGAGGCACGGAGGGAACTCGGTATGAAAAGGATGGTCACCCATCTACAGACCGACTGCGGCTAACGTAGCTTAACCTTTGACCGATCGATCTGTACGGCATTAACTTAGCCACGAGCTCCTCAAATAACGATATTTTGTTGTAATAAAAATCATAACCTATACAAATAACCTTGCTGTTGATTTTGTACCTTGCGGAACCCAGAAAGGATCTATGCGCCGGATTAAGCACACACACACATTCATTATAATCCTATGTACTTATCCTAAGAAAACTTTCTCTACCGTACATACATTAGGCAACATGTGCGTATAAGAGCTACGCCGTAGAGGAGCTACGCCGTAGAAGAGCTACGCCGTAGATGACGTCGACCGCTACGCGTTACAATAAATTACCGTAGCAACGTGGCTACAATTGCTACGTTCTACGACTGACTTAGTAAAACTTATTTAACCCTTCCGTTGCCACGTGATTTAGTATGTTTTTGTTTTTGTCTTATTTTCTTTCTTGTTGATTTGGGGCGTAAGATAAATATGTTTCAGATGCTTATGAAACTGTTTTATTGCCGTACTTTATCAAATCGTATTATGCTATAAAAATACGAAGAATATGGGTTATATAAAATTAACGATTCTGAAAGATATATTGGGTTACGAGGTCAATTTAGTAAATCTGAGTTTTTAAAGTTTCAAATGCATTGGAGAAAAATTGCACGATACAAAATAATTTTTATTTCAAACCGTAAATCAAGTTACAACAGCTGTTCTATATCCGTAAGCCCGACAGATCTGTCGGACCAAAAAGAAAAAACACTTAAACTAAATGGACCATTCCAGCTCAGTTTCGTGCCTAGAATGTTTCTAAACTCGCCAATAACTTAACTCGAACAAAATCCAGTAAAACAACCACCGAAAAGCAACAAGTTAGATGCAACTTTTTCAAATATATCATCGACTCCATAATATTGATGAAAAAAAAACCTCCAACGTACAACATAAAAAAGATATCAAAATCAATGATTACTTACAAAAACAGGTTTTGGTAATAAAACTTGGGCGATAAAACTCCGTGGAGTCCCATGAGAGCACAAAGGAAGGCTATAAAAGAGAATATTGTCGATATGAAGTTGCCATTGTACGAGAAATATGATAATCCTGCGTTCAATTACTACGGTGACGTCACGCGTTGATGGCTCCTAACTGATTTTGGGCGCACAATTAAGCTGTTTTGTTTTGTTGTCATAGTAACATTAATCTTAATTATAATGTGAATAATACTCCTTGGAGTAACATTAAATATACCTACAGTTTTCCTTGTAGCAGTGGGTGAAGTTGTAATGTTGTACACCCACATTTTATGCTATACTAGTGAATTCTCTTGTGGATCCATATTTTTGACGTGGTAACGTCTTATAAATTGATGAACACCGACTGCACGCACCAAAAAGTGTCACGTTCCGCTTGCAAGTGAGAGCGCGGAACAAGCGATAGAGAAGCACGATCGGCCCCAGCAATAAGCTCCACCCGCTTATATATGTTAGCCATTATGTTTCTTTATGACGTTATCACGTAAAACTATCGTCCGTAACCCGAGTTTACGGACCACCATATTTTTTTTAAATAATAAAATATTTTACACTCATATGCACTCAGTGATAATTTAAAGCCCAGTGGTTGAGACGCCCACCTCTCAAGCATAAGGTTGTGGATTCGCTACCGGGCACGAGCAAGTACCAATGTTTGTTTTTCAATTTCATAATATTTACTTTTTAAACGCCATTGTCACAAATATATGACAAGCAAGCGCGTGCCCTGTACGCCACTGTCACGAATATATGACAAGCATGACAGACTAATTACTACTCTATGGCACTACATTTGGAAACGTACTTCCATATAGTAATTCGTAGCTTGGCGTCGAGGGCAAGCTTTTGTTTTTTTGATGTGGCGGTCAATAGGTTAAGGTTATCTTGGACATCACTGACATCAGTGTAGGAAAACATCGTGAGGAAACCAGGACTTATAATTAATATAAGTCTGAGCGTACGTGGTGATCAATGCTCGTACCTTCTCTGTATAAGTCCCTTGCCCTGCTGTGGGACAATTATAGGCTAGTGGTATTATTATATAAAGTGGGGATGATGATACGACAAAAAAATTAAATACTGGTAATACTAGTTCATACGAATATTTTGAAACTATTCAATAAATCACAAAAATTAAAAAAAAAAAACAAACATACTAAAGAGCATATAAATGTAACCAAACTAGAACACTATTTAAAATATTGGTTTACTAACTTGTGAGAAGAGCGGCAACTTGTGGCGCCGTAGTTTAATATTATTAATGCTAAATATAAAAAGTTTATTCAAAAAAAAGAAAACCGCCTTCAAAAACTAAAAAGTGATAAATAACTTTAGCACAGAACACACATTACTTTACTTTCGGAAGTCGGTGGCGGTGGCTTTGTGTTTGTTGTTTTGTATTGCCACCGACTTCCGAAAGTAAAGTAATGTGTGTTCTGTGCTAAAGTTATTTATCACTTTTTAGTTTTTGAAGGCGGTTTCCTTTTTATTGAAAATCTTTTTATTTTTCGCTTTTTAGTGTTGCCTTAACATCCAAATCCATTAAAAAACGGCAACACACTTAAAAGAGATTGTGAGTCCTCCAGTGATTGAAGAAACTAAAACGTCGTCTAAGTAAGTTTTTTTGGGAATTTGTTGATTTTCTCAAAAAGGGGTGTACCCATTTTGATAAAACTTATATGGGACCTTTTCGGAATAAACTCCTTTCGAACAAAAAAAGAGTTTTGCAAATCCGTCTATATATGACAGAGTTATCCCCGAACATACATAAAAAAAAAATCTCTAATATATAAAATTCTCGTGTCACAGTTTTCGTTCCCGTACTCCTCCGAAACGGCTTGACCGATTCTGATGAAATTTTGTGTACATATTGGGTAGGTCTGAGAATCGGCCAACATCTATTTTTCATCCCCTTTTTTCACCCCTTTTTCATCCCCCATGATCGGGACAGGACAACGTCTGTCGGGTCAGCTAGTATATATATATAAACATTCGAATTGATAACCTCCTCCTTTTTGAAGTCGGTTAAAAACAGTTACACCAAATTAGCAAATCATGCTATGATCCTTTTTTGTTCTATTGCCATCGCCATCCTGTATAAAGTAGCTTGCAATTAGCGAGAAAAAAAAAGGAATCGTACTAGTACTTCCGGACATAAGCCGGAACGAACACAAATTCATCGTGACGGGGTCATTTATATTATGTACTCAAGGCTTAGTTCTGTAAGATCAGAATAAAATATTTACATCAGACACAATAATAAATAAACTTTGGCTTCTTTGGAGCAGATATTTAAAAGAAAAATCCATTTACACTTTTAGTACCGGGAAGGACTTTGACAGTGCTCGTAATGCGTTTTAATTAGCATGATAATAATTAAACAAAATAGGATTACTTTTACCTGCAGTGGTACTACATATACGAGTATATAGGCTGCTAATATCATTATATTAATATCTGGGCGACCGAGCTTTGCTCGGTATTTTATTATTTTCGTGTATTTTTTAAATGAAACTTAGCTAGATCGATTTATCGCCCCTGAAACCCACTGAATACTAAATTTCATGAAAATCGAAGGACTCGTTTCGGAGATGTAAATGTTGATCAATATTATTCAAAATCTTCGACGAACATAATGCGTGTATTTTGATAAAAGTTGAAACTTCGTACAGTAGACGTAGCTGAAACGGGTTGAATTTGAAATATTATGGTTACAGCGATGAAAAATGCAGACGATAAGCCTTTTGACGTTTAATCGGATTACTTGTTCAATCTGATTGTAAAGCAGAACATAAATATAAATACAGATATGAAAATAAATCTATTTTAAAATAGAGAAAAGCAATAATATGTTTATTACCTACTCGAAAATAATTTACTATATAAAGTGAAAGTTAAAGTCAAAGTCAAATTCAAATTCAAATTCAAAGGCAAATTCAAAGTCAAGGTCAAAGCATTACGATAAGATCCTGTTGTTTTCGTTTAAAGTACGTATGTAATCTTTCGTTTTATTTTATACTAGCTTCTGCCCGTGACTTCTTCTGCGTCGACTTTAGAATTAAGCCAAAGACCTAAATTATTTAACGGAAACACAAAAATAGGATACAAATCATCCTATGTGTTAAGTAAGATCATTATCTGTATGTATTTCAATTATCAATTATTTCCATTCAGCCGTTTAAGGCGACGATTTACGCCGGCGACCTTGAGCAACCAGAAATTCGTATGCGCTGCGTCCAAAACTCTCAAAGTTTAGTCGAAAAAAATAAATAACAGAAAGTATTCTTTAATTTAAAAAAGGCGTAGGAATACTAAAAGATAGATAATAAAATTGTCTGTAAGATAGTGAAAGTTTCGTTTAAATATACCTGGTAAATTTTGTGTGATTATCAATGTTATGTCTGCGTCAAACACAACTTCACGAGTTAATTAAACTATTTAATCTGAACTTAATCAAAAATATTCACATACTGAATGATTAAAATAATGTTCTAGTTTAACATATTTTTTTTTTTTTAATTATTTACACTACACATTTTGTCGTGATTGTCAGTTTAAAATCTGTAAAAGACGCTTAATAGCGCGTCAAAGAGTGCTAAACATCATTTTATCCATTTGTCCATCCTCACAAACTAAATAAGTACCTACCTACTACAAACAAAACCGCTTTTTATGTTCATTTATTCAACCGGTTAGTACTTCAAAACTGCCATCCAGTTTTCACTATAATTTAGAAAAACAATTCCGAATGATTTATTTTTAACTAGTTTTGCCCGCAAGTTCGCCCGCGTGAATGTCGGTTATCGCGAATGCAGATGAAGTCGTAGATTAAAAAGTAGCCTATGTCCTTCCCCGGGGTTCAAGCTATATTCATTCCAAATTTCATCAAAAGTATGGAGAAGTATGGATTTAGGACTGAAATCGTGATCTATTGATATATCGCCACATCAGTGTATCACACCCGTGCCAAGTACATAGATTTACCTTATAATTCCATGTACAAAATAATGTAATACATCATTTTAAAAGGGTAAGTATGGAGTTTCTTTCCCATTCTCCTCCATACGAAACTACATTTTCGAAGGGGCAACTAGATTAAATCTTTCATGTAAATGACGTACAAAAAAACAACCACCTTCAAAATCTAAAAAGTAATAAATAAGTAAGCACAGAACACTTATGACTTTAGTTTTGGAAGTCGGTGGCTGTTCTGTGCTAAAGTTATTTTTCACTTTTTAGATTTTGAAGGCGGTTATCTTTATTGTAAATAAAGCTTTTTATTTTTCGCTTTATAGATCCAAATATATTAAGAATCGGCAACACAGTAAAAACAGAGATAGAAAGTACTAGGTTGAAGAAACTTAAAACATCAACCTATGTATATTGTTTTGCTTTCTGTCGATTTTTTTAAAGAGTGCTGAATCAATTCCCTGAGGCACACCCTGTCTATAAAAAAATAATTTTCAAAATCGCTTTACATTTTCCGGAGAAATCGCGTAACAAACATACAAAAAAAAAACATACGGTCGAATTGAGAATCTTCTTATTTTTGAAGTCGGTTGAAAAGTGCCTCTTAATGGTCTTATTAAATTCAATAATTTGACTTTGACTTTGACATCGAGTCACCCGCTAGACAAATCAATTATTCAAAAACAATATTATCTAAATTCACATCTACACGAAAATTTATAGATTTCATCTCAAAATTGACTCACGAATCTTATTTCAGTAAAACCTCCATGAATTTCAACAGTGAGTAACACGATATCAGATTATTCGTACTACCACATAATGTACCTTGAATAGTAGATAAATCACCCCCTCCCTTACATTAAGGGGGTACAAAGAGGGCTTGAAAATATTTGGGTTATACGGGTGATACGTGAAATGTAATATTATAGGAGTGACGGAACTTTGATCTCTTTCACACCCTTTCAAATAATATATACCTAATAACGTACGTCGAGGGGGTTGAGTGGGGGCGATCATCTGTTCTTGTGAGAGGTTTTAGGTTTAGCGGGTTGATTTTATAGACTTCTTTGTTAGGGTTACGCACTAAACCGATAACCCACTGTCATTTTAGACCGAATTCTCGAACGTAACTCAATATTAGGTCAATGCTATTTCTGACACAATGGTCGACTGTAAAAACTTAAGGGTGATACCAGACCAATCGATCGATCGTCGATCGACAGCATCGATCGATGGTAGAATGAATTAGTCGACGTTGATCGATAGTTACTATCAGACCAATCGATCGATTGTCGATCGACGGCTTCGATCGATGGTAGAATGGATTAGTCGATCAAGCTGCTTGATTATTATTAGTCATGTATTATAGCCAGAGTTAATCGATCAACGTCGACCGATGCCATCGTCTGGCAATCGATTGATTAGTTTAACGGTATCCGTCGATCAGCCAAAGCTACAACACCAATCGATCAACGTCGATCGATGTCGACCGATGGCATCGATCGATGATCGATCGATTGGTGTAGGTACACCCTAAGAGAGTTAGTTCGCAGGACGTTTAATTGTAATAACTGTCATAATGGACAAACATTAGCCACTAACTTAGAGTTAAAATATAACCCTGTCTGGCGGTAAAGGTATAATGTGATAGTTATTAACTAGCTTTTGCCTGAATTAGTAAAAAACCGTAAGTAATTATATATATTCACTAACACAGTTTAAGAAAACCTTATTTACTTTAATTATGGTAACTAGATTGTAGGTGTGTAGTTTAATTTGCGGTTGAACCCCATTCACTGGCTCGACTAATTAACATTTGAGTAAATGGCTTTATAAAACTCTTACATTAAAGTTTTCTTCAGCGAACATTTATAAAGTTATGCTACCATCTCTCATTTATAGCAGCAAGAAAAGTACTGGCGACTTTAGCTTAAGTTATGCGTTATAAGCTCTGTATACAGGGTGAATTTTCCAAGAGTGCGTCAAATCCGAGACAATAAAAGAAATAGCGAAAAATAATTTAATTCAAGCGTAATGATTTTCCTAATCACAAAATATTTGAATTAAGAAAGTTATTTCATTTCTTTCTGCTGTTTTACGACAGTGTTTTTTATTAGATACTAGCTGACCCGACAGACGTTGTCCTGTTAATCGATTTTTACCTTATAAACCTTCCCTGGACTTCCATGAATATTTCAGGATCAAAATGAGCCTAATCGGTCCAGCCGTTCTCGAGTTTCAGCCGAGACTAACGAACAATGATTCAATTTATTATATAGATTATCACACTTTTTATTACTCGCTTTACTATGATGTATCGGATAGTGATGTCCAAATTCAAAAAGTTGGGAGTTGGTTGGCATCTAGTAAGGAAAAATGATGATCCTGCGTTAGTTTTTGTGAAAACGGGCCACAGAACTACTTTTCGCTATTTGTCAGTAGGTATCGTATTTGGTTATCTGCGCACACTTAAAAAACACCATGTATAATAAAGTCACGCAATAAAACCACTATTTGGGTAAACAATAAATTTTATCGGTCACACTATTTACTTTTTATGTACTCTATTAAACTAATGTAGGTAAATATAAAGCTACAAAATAATTTATGACGTTACTAAAATGTTCATAGAATTCGAAAAGTACAATATTGAATTTGTGACTTACCCCTGTTTTCTCGAAAGAAAATCGACGCAAAATTAATGTGACTTATTGTAAAGCGCGGGTAAGCTGCTGCTATTGGTTGATTACAATTTTGTCAACCAATCACAGCAACGTACGCGTTATTGACAATATTTGTCACAAGTCTTTCGAGAATCCGGAGTTTAGAAGTTATTTTTCTTGGCTAGGGCGTTTAGTAGGATAGAAAAATACCACGTAGGTACCTAATATGTCAATATCTGCTGCTAAATCTGTAACCATGTAAAGTCCAAACCAATAAGTCAAGGACATAAACAAAAATAGACACTTTTGCTTATGTCCTTGTAACCTATATTTATTGAAACCATTTTTGTATTGCACTTTTGGGCAAAGTCCTTCCCTATCTCCTTCCAAAATTTCCGATCTTGTGCGATCTCTGCCCACGTTTACTCCGCAAACATGGTACATACGATCTCCAAACTGTCAAACTGTGGAATTCACTGCCCGCCTCTCTGTTCGCCGATAAGTATAATCTGGGTATCTTCAAGGCACGAGTGAACCGGTTTATCATAGGTAAGCGTGCTCCACCTTAGACCGCATCATCACTTAAAATCAAGAAGTAAGAGTTGCAGCCAAACGCAAGACCATTTTTTTTAGCCTGTATTTTCCCGCTGCAGGGCAAAGGTCTCTCTACTCTCCTTCCACTTCTCTCTGTCAAGGGCAATGTGGGACCAGTTTTTTGTCAAAAGAGTCTAGATCATCCCGCCATCTCCGCCTGGGTTTGCCGCGATGTCACGTACCATGTAAAGCGACCCATTGGGTCACGCGTTCGGCCAAATGATCGTTTACCATCTGTTTCATCACAAAAATAGCTGACGTCATTTGGAAAGCTGTCACGCTGGATTGGAATTGGAATTGAAAAAAGATTGTTAGAATGGCTTCGCCGCGGTCGGCCATGGCGGTGATATCTCCCTTCAGGTGTCTTCAGTAAGTGAAAGAGAATGAGTGAGAAAACAATAAAGATTTTTTATTTATTATGTCATTTTATGGCAAACTAGTCGAAGGTCCACCTACCCTAACTTGTAGTGACTCATGTGCCTGTAATAATTACACCGGCACCCTTTACTGGACTGGACTTTGCCCTTTACTGGACTGGAACACAGCAACGCTCAAATTCAAAAACAAAGTCGAAAGTCAAAGTCAAATCAGACACCAGGGTGCAGGCAGTCCAAGGAGGCTATGCCATCCCTGGATACGAAGCTGACCAAGCGCCTTCTGCACCTGGACAGAGATAGCCTGCGACTGGTGGCGGGGACCATCACCGGACACTGCTCATTGAATAAGCACTTTCACACACTAGGTATCACTGATAGTCCTCTGTGCAGGGCCTGCATGGAGGCGGAAGAAACGGTGGCGCATGTACTCCTTGACTGCACTGGCGTCACCCAGATACGCAGGGAGACCCTTGGAACGCCAAACTCCCTTGCGGACGCACTGAGAAGACTGGGAAGATTGATCTGCTTCTGGAGGGAGGTGGGCTGGTTGGAGTAATCGGCCACTATGGCTCACGTACAATGGTCCATTTTAAGGACTAAGTGCGAAAACCCCCCTAACATAGAACATAGAACAAAGTCAAATCATTTATTTAAATAAGACCATTAAAAAGCATTTTTGAACGTCACATAAAAAAATTTGATTGTAGTCGCCAAAAGGTAGCTTCGTATTGTGAAAAATGTACAAGAAACCACATACTATAGTTAAAAAAAAAATGTTTACAATATTTTGCTTTTGCTCTACTATCTACTAATAATAATACTCGTGAGCTGAATTTCACCGAAGTCCATCGTACAGTACGGTCAACGTAACTTGGCGCGTCTGAAGTTAGCTGATTAGCTGCGCAGTAGACAATTTCGTTCCTAAAAGTTCCATTGCGCAGCCAAACAGCTAACTTCAGACGCGCCAAGTTACGTTGACCGTATTGTACTTCTCCTTTAAACAGATTATAGGTAATAACCACGGTACCTATAACTTTAGTCTTTAAAAAAAAACTGTTCACAATATTTAGCTTTTGCTCTACTACTAACAATCATGCAAGTGAATTGAATTCCACCAAATACAATGTCCATTGTACTTCTTCTTTAGGCACATTGTAATAACCGCGGTACCTATATATTTAGCTTGAGTTATTTATTATTTTCTTTCACGCCCTCTGGAAACGAACGTAACTTTTTTACTGCATCAGCCCATTTCTCATTCAACTCACCATCATATTCAATAATCCTGTATGAGAATGTTTTCTTTGTAAACAAAGCTGAATGCGGAGCTAAAATGTATTTTTTTGGGTGAAGTACCCCATACATGGAAAAGGAGGGGAGTGGAGCTTTCTTATAAAGGATTTACTGTGTTTCGATAAGGCGGAGAATTTTTATTTTGCTACCCTTATCTGATCACTATTGTGTAGGAAAGTGCGAACACGTTATATTTTGTGTGATGTAACACAAAAAAAAAAAACTTGAGAGGTGTCAAGGGACACCCGGATGAAACGAAGTTCCTTTCGATTAATTAGTGAAGGAATTGTAATAAAATTTTATTACAATTCCTTCACTAATTAATGTGATGCGTTAAAGTGAATTTAAGTGGCTTTAAGCCAGGGCAAAAAAAAAGCGAGGAATGAAAAGTTATTATGGCTGCTTACATTGTAAGTAAGTAATTTTAAAGATTAACATTTTCTAACATGTTAGTACAATGCGTAGTTATTTAGATAGAAAGACCAATAAATTATTTCTGCGCCATCTATTGGCCGTTCGTAATTCGATCTCGAAGAGCACAGTTGCGCCAATAACGTTAATAGATGGCTCTTAACCCTCTGCGACTGACGTGGCTAAATTTTTACAATTATACTGACGTGGTAGTCCACGAGACACCATTTCAACATCGAATATTTTTATGGAATTAAATTATGTAGCTATTTTATTTATATATATTACATTGTTAGTTTATTTTTAACGTTAAATATACTTTAATTAAAAAAAACAATTAGAATTTCCAAAATTAAACAGTGTTTATTGACTTAACACGAATCACTCTATAAGTTTCTACTTAAACATTAATGACATAGAAAAAATACAAAATCAACTTTTTTAAATTTAATATTAGACATTTCAAAAATTGACAATAATAACAATCAGTCTAGAAAACATGAGATACATTCATAGGTTGATTTCAAAATTAGACACTTTTAAAATCACAGCTTTATTTGACAATTATCACATAGTGGCTTGGAGCACTGAAGGCAAATTGGCTTCAAACAATCACAGCAACAGTATTTAGTTTGTATTTTTATTTTTGTTGGACAAATAGAACATAGTTTTCTGCCACTTGGTGGAACAGACCGACCTACAGGTGGTGGAGGGGGGATGTCCTTACCTAAAACCCTTGATATAGTCATGCGCAGCTATCTTGGCAATATTTCATTATATACTCGTGTTTTCAAATGATTCAGCACTAAATCTCTTGCCATATTCAATAAAAAAGCTGCTCTCCTCATTTTGTCATCACTGTCAGCACAATTTTGATGCAATACAAAGCTATTTATGCCTGCCATGTCCAGCATCCTTTGAAAGATTGCCATAGGCCAACGACGAGTTTTACGGCTGCAACAATAAATCGAGCATTTCTTATCCACCTCGTCCACTCCACCTTTTGTATGATTATAGTCTGCAATCATAACTGGCTTTCCTGTATCATTATCTATTTCTTGAATATGATGAGAGAGATGAGAAGAAGAAACCAACAACACGGCTTTATTAGGTTTTGGCACATATGATAAAATTGAATAGTCTTTCGTAAAACCATACAACGAACTTTCTACCGGTCTGTTTCTATTCGGCAAGAAACAAGGTGGTATTTCGGCTTTATTTTTTTTCAGAGTGCCCAGGTACGTTAGTCCTCTTTTCAGTAATATTTCGACTAGTGGTATTGAGCTGAACCAATTGTCAGTAGTTATATTTCGGTTCGATTTTTCGACCACTTTTGCCAGTCTTAGAACCGACTGAGTGGGTACTGCCATTTTTTTCTCTTCTTCGGTTAAACCTTTGCCATCGGAATTCTTCCCATGGTATATGTAGACATTGTAAATGTAGTATGTACGAGCATCTACTAATAATAACACAAAAAAATACCTCATAGTAAGATAAACTAAACTTATTTACTGATGTGGTTGTTTAGGAGACACTATGAAAATATAACGATTTTACTGAGGTGGTAGTCTAGTAGACACTTACCTTAACACTGATGTGGTAGTCTCGTGGACACCTTCCTCCCGCTACGCACACTTGTGCTTGCTACGACCGCCCTCCGCACCCCAACCGACGCGCGAGCTCACTACAGTAAGGTACTAAGAGCGGCGGCACTCAAATTTGAAAATTAACGGAAATAAATCGAAATTTATATTTCGTGGTGTCTGTTGGACTACCACGTCAGTCGCAGAGGGTTAAATCAAATATACAAAAGTGTCGTGACAACTTTTCGTAAGAATTTTTTCCGTCTAGCCCCCTTTCACAACGCGCGATAAGGAACTTCGTTCCAAAAACAAATAGTGTTTGTTAATGTTTGTCCATTGTTATTTACATTTTCTCTTAGAATGCATTACTGAAACTGAAACACGCTCTATCCAAAAGAAGTCTAGCTATATTTTGGTAAATGGAAATTATTTTCTGGTTAATAAATTAACAATGCATTGTAATATTTCTACGGGTACCTGAATTAAACGAGAATAATAATAAGTAATAAAACTTGCGCTAAGCCGTGTGTTGCCGGCCGTGAATAGCACCACCCCATTTCTACCCGTGGGTGTCGTAGAAGGCGACAGAGGAATATTGACCAGACGATGAGCAGCAGCGTCCTTCTGAATACCATAACACCTACTGCGATCGCTAACATGTATCGTCCAAGCATGGTGATTACGGCTGAACCGCCCTTGGGGGAGACTTATGCTCAGCAGTGGGCGTCTAAAGGCTGACATGATGATGATGATGAATAAAACTTAAACTCGAGTTTTTACTTAGCTCGTGGCTAAGTAAAAATCTTACAGATCGATCGTCCATAGTTCAGGTAATCACCCATTTCATACCGAGACTAAAATAATAACAATGAACATACATTTTTTTTTGCGGGGTTTTAAAAATATTGTAAATGCCTGAAGATACTCTTTAGGTACCTACCCAAGAGTATAAACTAATTAGAACTTAAATTTCTCTAAAAATCTATATTTTTTGTACAAATCCTGCCATGATCCAATTATAATATGACGTTCAAAAGTGCCTGTTAATGGTCTAACTGAAATAAATGATTTGACTTTGACTTTAACTTTGAAGACTCCACTATATATACGTCTACCACGTCCACTTCCACTATCCGTCTGTCTAGCTAGACAGTTGAAATTTTCACAGATGATGTAAAATAGAATAAAATAAATATTTAATGGGAGCCCCCATATAACAATAATAAATAATAATACTTTGTGCATACTTCAATATAGTGTTTTTATGCTAAATTAGTGTATTTAGTGCTTAAAAAAGTTATATAACTGTAAACTGTAAATGCAAAATATTGTACACATTTATTTTTAAAAGAGTAAGTATGGAGTTTCTTGCCCATTCTTCTCCATACGAAACTACCGTTTGGAATGAGCAACTAGAATCAACTTTATATTTTTTTATTATGACGTTCAAAAGTGCCTTTTTAATGGTCTAATTGAAATAAATGATTTGACTTTTACTTTGACTTGGACAATCGGGATTTTTTTGCCATTTTTTGCTCAATGTCTAATGTTGTATAGATAATGATACGGAACCCTTCCTGCGCGAGTCCAACTCGCACTTGGCCAGTTTTTTTCTCTTACACGACTTCTTCATGTCTAACGTCAATCTATTTTGGATCAATTAAGATTTTGGTGAAGACAGACAGACAGACAGACAGCGTCAACAACTGCTTAAAATTTCGCATTGAAATTTCTTTGGATAGGGGGTAAGCAGTTGATGACGCTGACTGTTCTACAGATTTATTTAAACCCCTAATAGATTATATTATAATTAAATTTTACGAGTAGTGTCGTATAAAGTCTATGAAATTTGAATTTTCTCAGAAATATTCCTAAGATGAATAACTTATTCGGTCAACAGCTTGCGCCGACAGATATAGTGACTTTAACTTAAAGTTAGCTAAATAACTTAGACTTTCCAGCAGTCTAAGACAGAATTTACTTTAAACTGAACCCAGAGGCTGCGTTATGAGATTCTACGGTTACGGCTAAGCTATAAGGTTAAAATTACGATGACAACTGCACGAGACATTTAGTAAACTAGAATAGCTTGTATTGTACCCGCGACGTCGTTCGTGTGGATTTTAAATTTAAGTCCTAAATCTTCTTTTTAGCGTGTTAATACTAAATACAGATATGTATGTGTGCGTGAGTGTGTGTGGATGTGTATGTATGTGTGTGTGTGTGTTGTTTTTGTCCTTGTTTTTTTTTTTATATTTTAATAGGCTTGCAGTCCTTACATGAGCAGGTGATGCGGCGCAAGATAGAAAGTGGATCATTGTCTGCGGAGAGGCGCCGCATAGGTACTGAAGATTGACATCATCTAAGAACCTACATAAAAACGAGTCAAAATCGTATGTGTTAAGCTATATCTATATGCGGGCCAAATTTCAGCAATTTTTTATCCATCCATTCTCAAGTTTAATACGTTAACGCGAAAGTTATCTTTAATAGTAATAGGTTTAAGGTTGACTTACAAATGTTTTCGTTTCTAGCTCAGTGTTCTCATGAAATTATAGTGGAGCTATTCTATGCTTCTTCCATTTTCGACCATCAACCCATCAACGTAATAAACAATGACATGGAGTTTCTTGCAGTACACTTGGTGTATACCTCAAATTTGGTCCTATATCGATTTATGAAAATATTCCACCGGATCGTTTCTTAATTAATTTGGGTGTTAAGAAGTAGGCACTAAAAAGCGAAAAACTTTTCATGTCTTTTTTTATAAAAAAAAATTCTTTTTTGTAAATGATGTTCAAAACAGTCTATGAATGATTTGAAATTTAAAAGATTTCACAAAATCAAAGCAGTTTATATCGCTATTTAAAGACATGTTCAACACAAACATGAAATATTCAAGGCTTTTCTTTATAAATGGCTCCATTTGTATGATGGACTATATCCATTTTAAACACATTTTCTTTGTCATTGACATCTTGACATTTAACCTCTGTAAAGGTCTAGTTTACAAAGCTTAAATCCATATCATTTATTTGATAGCATTGCATTTTTTTAAATCGTTGTCCTTTTCTAGGAATTTCTTTTGTATTGTGGGCGCGCTTACAAACATATAAACATAAATACACAAACAACCAGACCCGGAGCAACTACCTGTAGGCCTCAGATTATGAAACAAAAGGCAGATAGACCGCGCGGAACACTGAGAGTGAAGCCAAAAAAGCAAATACAAATTCAAAAGCGAATACCTACAACACGCTTCGCACTGTACTGACACGAGTCAGTACAGCAAGAAACGCTGCATCGGAAAAAAAAGATACAAAAACAAATTCAAAAGCGAATACAATCACGAGATTCTAGGTATTCGCTTTTGAATTTGTATTTGTTTTTTTGGCTTCACACTCAGTGGAACACTGAGTGTGAAGTGGTCTATCTACCTTTTCTTTCGTAATCTAAGCTGTAGTCTATATAAATATTTTATCTGTCCGGGAATATAACTGGCCAAACGTAGGAATAATATCGCTTCCTATTGGTAAAAGAATTTTTGTTTACCCTACATACATACAAACAAATTTTACCTCTTTATTATATTAGTATAGGTTACAAAATATTACAAAGCAATGTTAATCTATTTAAATACAAATAAGCTAACGTAATCTCTACTTATTATAGTCATACATAAAAAAACACTAAGTTATTCATTCTAATTTATGAAATTTTCATCAAGGTACGTTGATGTAATTTCGATAATATTTGTTGGATTGGAAGGTAATTTAAGGGCCGATATAGGAAATAATAATTATTATTATAGTCTATCTATCTAACGGTTAGATTATGAATAATTATGTATAGGTTTTATTAATTACTGGCTTCTGCCCTCAAGTTTGTCTGCCTTTATTTCTGAATAAGGCTAAAGTCCTTGACTTAATATCCCAAGGGAACACAAAACTGGACGACAAATAAATTATCATAATATGTGATAGTTAGTGTAGATCAATCTAATATATAACATTCTCGTGTCACAGTGTTTGTAACAAAACTCCTCCGAAACGGCTTGACCGATTCTTATAATTTTGTGTGTATATGACGTGGGGTATTTTTTTTTTTTTAGTTTGTTGTAGTGTAGATTTGGCAGGTAGGTAGGGTAGGGTAGGTAGGTATTTAGGTAGGTAGGTAGGGTAGGGCAGGGTAGGGTAGGTGGGGTAGGTAGGTAGGCAGGGTCGGGCAGGGTAGGGTAGGTAGGGTAGGTAGTTAGGTAGGTAGGTAGGATAGGGTAGGTACGGTGGGCAGGTAGGTAGGTAGGGTAGGTATGTGTGTAGTTTGGCAGGGTAAATAGGTAGGAACAGGACAACGTCTGTCGGGTCAGCTAGTATCTATATATTGTTATGTGTGCAAAATTTAAGCTAATTCCATTCAGCCGTTTAAGCATAAACGAGTAACAAACATTCAACCATCCTCACAAGCTTTCTCGTTTATAATTAATAGACTCATCACCATCATCATCATGTCAACATTTAAACACCCACTGCTGGGCATTGGTCTCCCCCAGGGGGGGTGGTTCAGCGGTAATGGCCATACCTGGCCGATGTATGTTCGTGATCGCAGTAGGTGTTATGGTACTCAGAAGGACGCTGCTGCCCATCATCTGGTCATTATCCCTCTGTCGCCTTCTACGACACCCACGGGTAGAAATGGGGTGATGCTATTCGCAGCTGGCACCACACGGCATTAATAGACTCATAGTAAAATTAAATTCAGATTTTCTTACGATGTTTTTCTTCAATAATGTTAGTGATATCCAAGATCATCGAATATGGTTAACTACTTGATTTCCAAGGTAAACTAACAAAGTACCCCCATATGAATTGAAATTGAAAATATTTTATTTCAGACCAAACAAGTCCATTTATGTTAGTGGTAGATTCTCAGTGTGTTCGCTGACCGATGCGTCTCCGCGATAGTACGGAGGTGGTTGCAACTCCACGCTGAATTTTAATTGTGTTGTTTTCTGTGTATGTACCTACTAACATTAAATGTTAAGTTATTTGTTACTAACACTATGGACCTCATCTGAATTAAAAACTTTATTATTATTATATTGAAATGTCTCATTGAATTTTTTGGTGTAGTCAGCGACAAATGTCAATTAACACTGTTAATTTTTCAATCATCTAATAATAAACACTGGAATTCACTGCCCGCCTCTCTATTCCCCGATACATATAAACTGGGTATCTTCAAGACACGATTGAACCGGTTTATCCTAGGCAAGCGTGCTCCACCTTAGGCCGCAGCATCACTTAAGATCAGGTGAGTTGCGGTCAAACACAAGCCTATAACAATATAAAAAAATCAGACATAAAATAATAATATTTTTTTTTACATTGTGCGCAACATAAGGATCTAAAGTGATAAACGACTTTTGTCCTTGACAGGGGGGGGCCATCACGACCTATATGACCGATATGACCTATATGAGAGTAGGAGAATATCCTCTTTTATGTGTTAACCTCAAAATCTTCAGGACTTTATTCAGTGCAGTCGTAAAATCTACATTCATTTTAATTTTAAGTACACATACGATTTTATTGTTCATAATTTATTTATTGATATTACCATCTGTCCCTTGGAATATAGCAATATTTTTTTATGAGGTGGCATAAAATAGTTTTTATATTTTGTGTGAATAAAAGACTTATCTAAGCTGGTTTATAGGTCTTTTGCACATTGGCCCATGTTGGTCATTTGTCTTAATCAAAAAATGGCTGAAATTCATCAGATAAATGGATAATTTTATGAGCGAACATGCACTGCAAATTATTTCCGAACGATTATTAACTTCATTGCAGAAATGCAACACATGAATTCATCTGCACACAAGAGTGATAATAAGTCTCACTGTATGAACTCAAACATGATTTTAAAATCGTGCTGTTAAAAATTGCATAGCAGTGCGCGCTTGCGCTTACTTCAACTTATTGATGGTTTTTTTTATATTTTCTTTCCAGGTGTTAAAAAAATGCCGAAGAAAATTTCACAGTGTTATAAAACATAAATAGTTACCGTACTATACAGGGATGTTCAATTGGCCGCAAGGTGTGCTGTATTCGTTTTCGCGGACAGCTACGCGACTTCTGTAAAGTACGGTAGTAACACGACGCCGTCACTTCGTGTGCATTACTTTTTAAGTCTATTGTTTAAAACATGTATTAGTTCATAGTTATTGTTTTTATACTTATATTATATTATTGTGTTTTATGGACCTTAGTTGCCTGAATTAAATATAAAGGAGTTGTTTCAAAATTTAAGGAGCCTGGGCCCAGTCGTTGTACATCATACTTTTTAATAGGCAAACACATTTTAAATAGTTCTCAACTGTCCAATTACTTTAAAATGGCTTTGTGAGCAGGTAAAACACAAGAAATTGCACTTGTAGTTGCAACACAACAAACAAACAGTCATGGCGGTAAGCTGTCATTTTGATTGATTATTGACATTTGACATTTATAACTCTGATTTTCTGCGTCGATTTGTGGTTACCCAGGTGAACAGATGGGAAAAAAACGGTGTAAAATTCAAAAAACGAAAGCGACGTTGTAAAAGAAACCCTCCAGAAACTAGAAACAAAACGAGTCGAAAGTGACTGAAATGACACTGACAGCTGACAGTTCTCTTTCTATGATCAATGGTCGATCTATGGTTTATAGAGTCGCTAAATCTGAGTGACGCCTTGTTGATAATTCATAAAAATAATTAATTAAATATCAATTTACTACCACAAAAGTATATACTACCTACTATACTAAGTATGTACTACCACATAAGTACATTAAAATGTGTATCTGTATTTTTCCCGGATTCTACGGATTTTTTTCTTTTTTTGAAGTAGTGTACATAGACTGGGCCCATCATGAAACATGTCCTTTGTTGCCTGAAATAATAATAATAATTGTCTAGATTAATACTGACTTTGCGTTAGTATTTCGTATATAGAATGAATTATTGCTAAAACGTCTAGACAGGTCTCGTGTCTGATTGTCAAATCCTCACTTCTAAATTAGAATAGACTTTATCTTTTAGATATAAACTATTTAAATAAGGTTGAATATGCCTAAACCATAGTCTACAGTACTGACATTAATTACTTTGCAGAAAATTACTTTTTCGTTCATCAATTCAGGTGACAATGAACAATCTAAAGTACGGTTAATCCAAACCATAATTATCTAAAAGGCACTAACTCAAAAAGTAAGCCAATTATAATTTAAATAACTTACCAATTATTATAAAATTGACCTTCAATGACCCAGACAATTACTAAATGCGTGAGAATAAAACTGAATTAGACAAACATTCAGACTAATCCCATTTGTGGATAAATCGCATTAGAATAAATGTACTCTTCATATTTTCAAAATGTCAACGCGACTCTCAGCTCTAAGTATTATTGTTTAAGTTTACGTCATAAAGGACTTTTCTGGGCCCTTTTTAATTAAGGGCTCTCACACGATGACCTTTGAGATGTAAAGGTGGACCCTAATCCGCGGTTGATGTCTGAACACGTCTGAAAATATTTGTAACTTTTTATGAATAAAGTTACGATTTTATGTGTCGTAAGTGAGTAAAATTGATGATGAACGTAGCCGAGAATGTAGTTACATTACTTACGATGGGATAATAATAATATTTTCTCAACCTTTAGTGTAATATAATATTCAATTATTCATCCATAGTTTATACCATTCATATTATTTTTAATGTAAATTAAACATTAGTCCTAGTTTAACCCATTTGTGTCACGATGTGTCCTAATACAAACATTGATTGCTTAAAAAGCTGCATCAAACACTATATATGTCGTAAAAAACTTGTAAAAGACAATAAACGATTTTTGTTCATTTTTTTGACCTAATTTCAGTAACGTTAGCCAATTTCAATCCAGACTAAAAGAAGGTGTGGGCGCAAACACAAATTACTCCCTTATTCTCATGACGAAAACCCGACGACCGGCAAGAGATCAAGCGCAAGACCTACGGCTTTACGTACCCTCCGAGGGTCCTCCCTTCTTCTCCATAGAAACCTACTGTTTGGAACGAGCAACTAGCTGCAACTTTTTGACTGACTGACTCCTTGACAATTCAAAAGTGCCTGTAAATGGTTTATTTGAAATAAATGATTTGAGTTTGAGTTTGAGGCAAGCTGGTGACATTTCATTCAGATCACTTATTTCTAACAAATAAGTGATTTGAAGTAAATATCACTTTCAATAAAACACCAACTTCACAACTCAGGATTGATGCTGAGGAAAAGCTGATTAACAGTATGCCCGGTCGCAAATCGAAACCAGGATTCCTAGCTGAGCAGTCACATAAGACCAACGCGAAACAGAGATTGGATAGACCTATGCCAGAAACACTGAAGACAAAGAAGAACTGCTACAGGCTGCTCAAGATGATGATTCAAATTCAATTGTATTTATTTTCTAGAATGTAGGTGTATGCCAGAATGTAGGTGTACAATAAGTATGATCTTAAAGTATTATAACAACTTATTTACATTCTACCATTACAAATAGTGTACAATTAATGGAGTATCTGTTATTAGTTACTAAGAACGATGCTACTATTTAATTACTAAAAAATAACAAATAGGAGGTTCATTATGTTTATGAATTTATTGAACAATGAGAATATTAAGAAACTATTAATAAATTAATGTCAAGTTATATTGTAAGATTAGGAGATAATTTTTTTATATTAGGTATGTCAGATTAACTGATCGTGAGCATCCTACATCAACTGCGTACTTTACAATATATTATACTATAATATAATTATGTACTGATAAACGGTTTTTAAGGTTTTCACATAATGGAAGGCTGATTCGATGTACGAATGAGTAAACTTTTGTAACTCTTCCATGCTTAACAGCTCAAATGACTAATTAGCAGACACTTGCTAACTTAAACAAATTTGGTACACCTATAGAATAGTTTGAATGCCGTGTTTGTGCTCCCGTAAAATAATTTGGAACTGGCTTTATTCTGAAGACTACGCAGACGAAATGGCAGGCAACAGTACTTAAAAATTCACTGCCAGCCTTTTAAGTAGTTTTTTTTGGGGAATATACTCTCCGAGAGTGGATAGTTTGGATATCTTCAAAGCAAGAGTGAACTGGTTCATTCTAAGCAAGCGTGCTCCACTGTAGGCCGCATCGTCACTTAAGATCAGTATGTCTATTCTGATACAATCTCCCTCGGTGAACACCTAGGTGAAGTGAGCGGTCACAGCGGTCACAGGTCCGTCTGCTTTTAAAGCAGACGGACGGATGACCGCTCACTTCACCTAGGTGTTCACCGAGGGAGATTGTAACAGAATAGACATACAGGTGAGTTGCGGCCAATTAAAATAAAATATAATATGTTTAAATATAAAATTGTTCCCCAAAATTTCTATTCAAATTAATTTTATCTGACATTGACACCTGTCAAGAGTGATTCCGTAAACAGTTTGTAACTTGGATACCGTTCATTTGTTTCTGACATAATGCCTACGGCAGTGTGGGTTAGGATTTTAGGTTAGTTCCGTCTTGTTGTTCTTCCATAAATAGGTGTACATTACTGTCACAGTTTGTTGTTATTAATGTATGCATGAAACAGTGGTGTTTAGACTGGGCTAATATTTTAGTTGGAAACATGAATTATGGATTTTGTTTGAGGTAAATTTAATCAATAGCGTAGCATTAATAATTTTGGATTAATTATTTTAAAATGGCATCTATAAAATAATATACGTTTATTAAAATTCAATTTTACAACTGACTGACTGTTGATTACATTGGATATTGTATAAAATTAACATTAGGCACTATCAATTTAATTTCAGCGACTTTCGAAGTAACCAATAGAATTTATTTTTTTTGTATTTTTTTAAATTTCATATCCAAAATGTCAATAGACGTAACACACATAGAAATAGAGGTAAGAGTAGAGAGAATAGAGTATCAAAGAAATAAATGGAAAATCTTAAACCACCTTGTGCTATTTTGCATTCTATCTAAATGAGAATAAATAAAAATTGGTAGTTTTTTTTTTTGCATTTCTTCGCAAGTTAAAAACGTGGTATTTGACATATAAATCAGTTGATTTCGAGTTATAATTATGATTTTATCAAGTGAAGTAAAAGAGTTAGGTATAGTATAATAAAAATCACGAACCACGTCCAATCTGACATCATTCTTTTGAAAGGCTCACAGATTCACGACCATGGCTTTGCAACTTACTCTGAAATACCAAAATGTGCCATGAATAATAATAAAAAACCCCTACAAAAAAACTTCCTCGTGACACCCCTAACCACCAAACCAGCGAGCTATGATTGATCACTGTTTACGTCGCGCCCGACCGCTCCATCTGTACCAAGGATGTCACAACGTAGCACGAGCTTTTAAATTTCCATAACCGGGCGAAATTATTTAGTTATAAATTGTTCTGATCAGCGGTAAAATTGCGGTGTCAGCACTCTGTTCTAATAGTTACGTTGATTTACGTCAAATAAACTCGACAGGTGATAACAAGGGTCGGAATGTCAGCAAATGTTTTTCGTTTGATTTCTCTTGGTTTTGTTCAGACACTTCTAAGTTGGATGTTTTTTGCGGACTCTATAAAATGTACTATCTATAAAAATTTATGGCTCCATAAAAATATATTGCCAGATCACTTTGCACACCAAGTTTGGAAGAATTACACCTTAATATTTCTTGCGATCAAGTTCTGAGCGAAATTATAAAATAATAATTATAATTCCATGTTATAGTTCGTCATTGAAACTCTAAGGAGAGAAGAAAAAAAAACGATTTTAATATTGTGGAGTTCCAATATTGAGCACACTAATAGAGTACCTCGTACACAAGTATTTTTTCAACTAACTTGTCATGTCGTGTATAATTAATATATATTACTTTTTTTCTAATATTTTTTAATAACTGATAACTAATACTTGCCATAAAACCAGAATACACCATGAGTGTGAGTGGTATATGCGTAGGGGTGTGTGTGGTCAGTTTTTCCTCATGTGGTGGACGTGGGGTGTACCCCCACGTCTTACTCCCTCCTCCCATCCCCACTAAGTAAGCCATCACTCAGCTGACTGTTACAATTGACGTGAGACAAAAGGCCGTTAATCCATACTAATATTATAAACGTGAAAGTACGTTTATTTGAGACATTTTCACGTCACTCTCTCAAATTTCAACAAAATTCTCATCGACAAATGTTTACAGAATTGAAATCTGTTACTGTTTCTTTCTTCTGTCATACTAAGAATATCTCCTGTATCGTAGGTATCAAACATATAAACTCACATACACAAACAGCCAGACCCGGAACAACTACCTGTAGGTTAAATAAATATTTTTTCGTGCGGGAAGCGAACCCGCGACACGCAGCGTAACAGCTAATCGATAACCCACTGATGTAACCGTGTCGAAAGAATTAAAACTAATTCTTTAATTTCATCATCATCTGTTTATCCTTGTCACAACTATATTGGGGTCGGCTTCGATTCTTATCGGATGCAGCATAATACCAGGGTTTTACAAGGAGCGACTGCCTATCTGTCCTTCAGAACCCAGTTGCTGGGCACACGATACCCCTTGGTAATACCGCGGTAGTCAAATTTTCTAGCTTCTGACTACCTATACAACTGTCAAAGACCTACGAATGACAGCCAGGACTAACGACTTAAAATGTGTTTTCCGAGACACGGAGGGGTCTCGGTATGGAATTGATGGTCACCCATCCATAGACCGATCGCGGCAAGCATAGCTTTACAATAATGACTATTCGAACCTTAAGGTTTTACTTAGCTACGGGCTTCTTCTCAGCCACGAAGTCCTCCTGATTCATTAATTTAATTATCATTCATCATCATCATTTCAGCCGAAAGACGTCCACTGCTGGACATAGGCCTCCCCAAGGGGGGGTTTTGCAATAATCGCCACGCTTGGCAGGCGGATTGGCGATCGCAGTATGGTTGATACAAAGGCACAGAGAACGCTGCTGCCCATTTTTTGGTAAGTCCCTTAGTCGCCTCTTACGACACCCACGGGAAGATATTGGATGGTGCTATTCTTTACGTCCGAAACCACACGGACATTAATTTAATGTTGCTAATATATTTTTGAATTTGTATTTGCTTTTTTGGCTTCACTCTCAGTGTTCCGCACGGCCTATCTGCCTTTTGTTTCATAATCTGAGGTAATGATTATAATATTATCATACAATAAATGGCTTTTGTTAACATAATTTTTCTATTACTGCATAATGAACGGTTAAAGAGGAAATCGCAATCATTACGCTAATGATCAGCGCAGACGAGGAAGTAGGTAATATTCTCAACCAGTTTTCGTTGGTAGCATCTTGTTTAATAATCGATAATGAACTAAATAACTTCGGTAATAGAATCCAAAATTGCGTTCAAAATTATTATTGTCTAGTGCACAATTATCATATAACATTAGATATAATATAAAATCCTTACAATTTTAACACTAACATCAAATTCATGAAATATACAAAAATATATAAAAATAAAATCCCACATTTATTTTGTCACATTACAAGAGAACAATACAGGTTACCTACAATAAATCAAAATCGCACATAGGGTCGCACATTATTCTTTTTTGCACCAGAAATTCAAGCAAAACAAATGTATATTCTACATTAATTCTCTGTCTAATCTTATGAGAACATAAAATCTGACACTCATATTATCTTCCTGCATTCCCAGCTCGAAACGTTCATAAAAAGAAATTAAAATGAAAGAAAAAAGGAAACCCCACTAAATTAGTAACCACGTTCCAACCTTAATAATCTCCAGGAAGACAAAACTAATCTACAATCCCCTTCGTTCGGACAATAAAAGGGCAATTTCTTTAAAATTTAATAGAAACGCAACACTCTCAGACCTCTTGAAATATTCGCAAAGAAAATGTAAGAAATCTCATCAAAATCTGGGGGCACCGCTTCTAACAACAAAAAGGGAGGAAGCAGTCAGAATGAATCTTTTTTTTTCTTCTTAAACTCGTAACAATTGAAACAAAAGTAAATTATGGGTGGGCTAGCCTGGTGCGGGGAATTATGAAAAATGGTTGGCCTCCTTATTATTTTATTATACATGGCGACGGCAACGGCTAACTCGATTTTGTTCGAAAATTCCTTTTTCGAAATTTTATTTTTTTAATATTCGCCTTTTTTACACAGATTTATTTTCTGCATTTGATGGATCGTTTGTGGAGCGAGTTTAAACTATTTTTGTTGTTGAATGTTGATAAACGGCGTGACAGTACACTCTGGTTTATTTTTGAGTTAAAATATTATACTACGTGAAATTATTTGCCATTCGGGTATTTTTGATGAATCGCATCGAAATAATTAAAAAGATTAATTTTGAAACTACTTACTTACTTGAATCAACAAAGCCTTGTACTTATTTAACAAAAGGATTTTTAATGAGTTTTAATTGCGTGTGAAAGTAACTGCTATATATAATGAATTTTCGACGAATATTCAGGGATAAAATGAACAAAAGAAATAACTCTAAATTTCGCACTTTTGATGGCCAATAGAAATACTATAGAGAAGTAACAAGGCAGTAAAAACTTTTTTTTACTCTCCCTCGCGTCATAACAGAACAAGAAAATTCTCCAATGACCTTCACATAAAGGTTGATATAACCTGGGAAAATACACTTCATACCAGAAAATATCAACCATCTTCCAATTCTGTCACTTCACAATACGAACAATAAATATCATGCATGTTTACGATACTTCATAAATGTGAGGAAAACACAACCCAGATACGATCACGCGTATATTGGGACAAACGGTACAAGGTCACCTTTCAAAAGGACCGGGTACTTGTACCCAACAAATGAAATGAATATAAGATGAAAGTGTGGAATGACGGGTATTCATTAAATTCTGTGTCATTTAAACCATGGTGAGGAATGTGAAAGGTGCGATGTTTGTTTAAGGTTAAATTTGTTACATGTGTATTTTTCGGTTAAATGCAACGAAGAGTCATGTTTGTAGAAATTAGGTGTACTATTTTTTGTATGCAACGCAGTGTGATACTACGTAATTTTTGGTGATACAGGATGTGATATCTAAGGCATTTGGTACGATCTGTGCTTACTACATTTCGTCTTACATTTTGTATTTGTTATTTTTTAATCTTGAATATAGTCCTAGTTAAAGGTTAGCATTCCATTCAGTTATGTAAGCATGAATAAATAACAAACATTCGTCATCATCTTTCGCGCTAGAAGTACGACCTTAATTCGTATTTGTGTTCTAAAGTTTTAATTTACAGCTTTCAAAGGTAAAAAGAAACATTACTATGTAAATGTTTTAAAATGTATCTAGTACCTACCAATTAGGTTTTTCTACTACTGAACATTATAATAAATAATAATAATAATAAAAAATAATATACATTACTAGTTAAATATTAATTTAATCCTTGCAACCAGTAGACGAATTACGAAACTCACTCACAATCACAACCCTCTCTAGTATGAAGAGAATTCATTATAATATAATTCCTTTATGTTTGAAAAATTCTTCTGCTTGACAACGTATTAATAACGCGATGAAAATGATAAATTGCCGAAAGGAGTGATTGTGTGTTACGTAATAAATTAACACTTAATATTCAACTCAACATACTGCAAAACTAGGTTTTTAGTTGCTCTAAAATCTATTAATAGTAAGCCAATTGAGTTGGTAAATAAATGAAGTCACGGCAGTGAGCTTAATATGTTTGGCATCCCAAACATTAAAGATTTAATTTATTTATTTGTTCGCCTTGCAACACTGCATACAGTGTCAGTGTCAAGTGTCAATGTCATCTGTCATGTGTACTGTCAGTTTAATAAGAAGAAATATATAGCAAGTTCCATGAACAAGTCACGTTTTCATGTACCACGACCTTTTTTCAATTTAACTAGTCAAACTAAACCCTACGAAAATTCAAACTTTAACATGGTCCTTCGAGATGGATTAAATTTGATTAAATAAACATATAAAACCATGGACCTTTTAAAACTGCCAAAGCGCGATCCGTTTTGACAGCTTAAAAAAGTAGGTATATCCAATTAATTGGTGGTGTTCAGATCCGTATTGTCAAAAGGAGTGATTTTCTGTACGCCATTTAGGCTACAGGGTCCTCTTAATAGTGCAAAATGCATAGTACTCTCCCAAAACGAAAACCTTTTCAAACATCACTGAAATTAATGAACACGAAGCTAAAACTTCCGAAATGGATTGGATTCAAATCTCTAAGCCGCCTTAAACGCGTAATTATTAATCGCCATTAAAATGCTGTGGGTACAAAAGTAACCAGGTGACCGCTTGATTAAAATTGCACGACGGATAAAGAAACCGTTTTCGTTTTAATCAAAGTTGATTGAAACTCTTTGGTGGGTAATTTTTTATTGAAAATGTTGATTGTTTATGAATTGGGCCTTACCTTTATTTGTTTCATTGCTGGTTGAGATTTCGGATTTGGATAAAGGATTTGGATGTTAACTTGTCGTTTATGGTAGAATTATTGTAATGTTAAGTATAATTATTACTGATAACACGTTCGGCCCGGCGGCGCTACTCTCATGAGGTGCGCACGTCATTATGCCACAATATTTTCTCATACTAAATGGACATACGTTGATAAACGTTCCGCTTTTCAAGTATACTAGAGTGTTATAAGATTAAACACAAAGTTA
Source organism: Charanyca ferruginea (assembly GCA_947361185.1). NCBI lineage: Eukaryota > Metazoa > Arthropoda > Insecta > Lepidoptera > Noctuidae > Charanyca > Charanyca ferruginea. Next base: position 22,437,928 of record OX376069.1, on the reverse strand, counting down.
AAAGACGTCCACTTCAGATGACGTTCCATATACGGTCAATAAAACCGCATAAAATTTGCACACAACGTCTGTTCCCGTCAACGTTCTTAAACGTTGCATCTTGAACAATGCATAATATTATAATGTTGTGTAAGAGAATAACGTTTTATCATGTTACCGTTTGTAGACGTTACGCCACGAACAATATTATAATTGTCATATGTATAAGAGAACAACGTCATATAACGTTTCCGATTATGGACGTTGTGTTACAAATAATAAATTAAAGTTGAATTTGTAAGTAGACAACGTTACTGTTAACTAATTACGTTCAAGTAAGTCAAAATAAACTATAACTAAAATCTATGAACCTGAATATTTATTCACAGTATAAAGTTTAATTTTTAACAGACACTACGAAAGATATTGTATGGGATTGAAAACAAACCTCGTGCACGTACTTAATAGCTATCGCAGTAGTGCTCTGAAGTCTGAATTGGCTCTTAACATTTGCGCAAGGCGATAAAACACTCACTAGCAGTTACGTACATACTATTTTTCTATTGCAATGGAAAATGGTTTAAGTGGATCAAGAAGGGGCGTGTCGTTAAGTAAAAGACGTAACTACGGATCGATCGGTTTTGGTAATAATCATTTAGTTTAGGTAACCACCTCAACTATACTTCGTTCATAATTTGCCTACGGAATAGAAGTTAAAATCGGTTGAAGGGACTGTAAAAAAGGTTTGTGTGTATGTCTAATCTTATTGTGAACGGAGTATAAATGATTATAAAAGAACATAGCAAGAATTACGAAACACAGCAAGGAGACCTCCTTAGATTATGAAACAAAAGGCAGGCAGATAAATTCGCTTTTAAATTTGTATTTGCTTTTTCGGCTTCACTATCAGTATTCCGCGCGGTCTATCTGCTTTTTGTTTCATATTCTGAGATAATAACTATCTGTTATAATTTATTTTTGAAAACATTGTAAAACATAATGAATACTGTTTTTGGAAACAATATCGAATTCCATATCGGTAATACACGTGTGTTAGGTTGTGGTCCATGCTTTTTACTTTTACGAGGCCGTGTGGTGCTGGCCGCCAAATATAGCCCAACCCCATATCTACCCGTGGGTGTCGTAGAAGGCGACAGAGGGATATTGACCACAGGATGGGCAGCAGCGTCCTTCTGAGCACCATAACACCTACTGTGATTGCCAACATGCATCGGTCAAGCATGGCGATTACGGCTGAACCTCTCCTTAGAGGACATAAACCTACCTAGGTTGACATGATAATGATGACTTTTACGAGAAATGCCTTATCTATACTAATATTATAAAGCTGAAGAGTTTGTTTGTTTGTTTGGTTGAACGCACTAATCTCAGGATCTACTGGTTCGAATTGAAAAATTATTTTTGAATTCGATAGTCCATTTATCGAGGAAGGTTATAGGCATGCGAAGCCGGGTCGAGTGACTAGTAATAATTATAATGTGTGTAGTGTAGTGTATGCGAGGCTAAGTAAAAGAAGTAGATACGGATCGATCGGTCGATCTGTGGATGGGTGACCATCCATGTGACGACACGGTTGGCGCAGTGGCTGAACGATCGACTGCTGCGCAGCGTGTTGCGGGTTCGATTCTCGCCTAGAGTAAACATTTGTGTGATGAGCACTTGTGTTTGCCTTGTGTCTGGGTGTTGTTTATCTATATATGTATGTATTTACAAAAATAAAAGTATTTATGTATGTATATCAGCTCCCTAGTTTGGGGTCAGATGGCCGTGTGTGAAAATGTCCACACATATTATAAAAAAATAAAAAAAAACATATTTTATACCGAGCCCCCTTGTTACCTCGGAACGCACGTACAACTGTTGGTCGCGGCTGTCATTCGTAAATCTTTGATAGTCGATACGGGTAGTCAGAAACCCGAAATACTGACAACCAGTCTTACCAAGGTGTATCGTGTTACCCAGTAACTGGACTGTGGAGGTCAGATAGGCAGTCGCTCCATGTAAAACACTGGTATTCAGCTGCGTCCAGTTAGACTGGAAGCAGACCCCAATATAATTGGGAAAAGGCTACACACAGTACAGATGTCTCCCAGGAATGTGTTCTAAAATTATTTGACAGAACGTAATATTTTTACATATTTTATAGCAGTCGTGGCATTTGGCAGTGATATTTTTAGGAACTAGTCGAGATCAAAGTGTTATTAAAAATACCAAACCCTAGGTTTTGGTATACATAAAATATTGCTGGAATATTTCAATATTTGGGCAATAAACATTCAAAAGAAACGAAAGTAGAACCTAGCAGTAAAAAATGTTTTAGTAAAAATAATAACCATTTAGTTCAGGTGGTTTCATTGGTATGTTTTTATTACATAAAAAAACTATTTGAAACCTACAGGTTTCTTTTTTAAATATGTGTAAAAATAAAATAAATACTTTTTATGGGAATAATAGTTCGAAATCGGTAATACATAGTGACATAGATTGTGGTCAATTCTTGTCACTTGTTACAAGAAATATCTTCCGTATATAGTGTTTATAGTGTAATGTAAATTATTATGCGAGGCTAAGTAAAAACCGTACGGATCGATAAGTCATGGCTAAGCTACGCGTGCCGCGGTCGGTCTGTGGATGGGTGACCATCCATTTCATACCGAAACCTCTCGGTGCCTCGGAAAGCACATAATGTCGTTGATACCGGCTGTAATTCGTAGATCTTTAACAGTCGTTATGGAAACTCAGAAGCTTTTTTTTAAAAAAGCCTTAACATCCAAACCCATTAAGAAACGGCGACACACTTAAAAGAGATTGTAAGTCCTCCAAAGATTGAAGAAACTAAAACGTCGTCTAAGTATTTTTTTTGGGAATTTGTTGATTTTCTTAAATCTGTATCAGTTTTGGTAACATTTATATGGGACCATTTCGGAATAAACCCCTTTCGAACAAATCCGTCCGAAATCCGTCTATATATGACAGAGTTATGCCCGAACATACATAAATAAAATAATTTTTTTATATAAACATTCGAATTCCTCCTTTTTGAAGTCGGTTAAAAATACTGGTATTCAGGTGCATTTGGTTAGACTGGAAGCCGAACCCCCATATAGTTGGGAAAAGGCCAGGCAGGTGATGAGTGTAGAGATAGAGTACACGAGTATATTCAAACAAAGCCACATCAATTGCTTATAATTATTATCAGTCCAGAGCAGGGATATACTTATGACTTTCTAATTACACTCATTTCATTCAGCTAAATCTTCGATTAAATAAGCCGATATTAGGTGCTTATTTAGTAAGTACATTTTCATATTAACCAAAATGATATTTCGACCAAAACAAAATATAAAAGAACAAAGCCATATAGACATAGCTCAACCGGAGAAAAGAACGAAAAAACATTTTGAATATCGTATCATAATTTCGATATTCGACATGATAAACGTAAGATAAATAAAGAATAAGACGATATAGTCTTTATCTTATGCGTCAGTAGAATCTTGATGTATAGATTTGTACCCGATTCAAGAGTTCTCTCTGAAAATAAAAGCCTTCACTCCCTTATCCCTAGAAAGTTTAGCGAAACGCTAGCACAGTACAGCTTCAAACAGTAAAGCAATTTGGACGTGCCCTTGAAATAATAACGAGCCTTTTATCAGTGCACTCTAAATCCACTTAGATTTGTGTTTATTACGTTTGTATAACTTAATAGCCAATAGACATGAAATAAGAGAAAGGTTTGCAAACCAGACGCTTTTCCATCCTACCTACATTCTAAATGGTTCTTTTTTGCCCTAGAATACAGCACATTATAATTTTATCTCTCTTCTTTCTGTTTTACAAACATCTTTCCCCATATTAGGAGCTTCTCCTGTATCGATTGATGATAATGACGTCAAATAGCTAGACGCCGATTTCAACCGCAGTGACTGCAATTCGAACATTTCAGTGTGGTGATTGAAAGTTTATTTAGCAATTATGTCACTGGCATACATTCTAAGTATAGACGCCAACGAAATAGTGCTAAAACAAAGTAGATATCTTAGAACTTCCTCCATCACCTAGAACTTCTAAATTCCTCGATTGTTTACAGTTATACTCGGATGTCTATGCTTAGTTGCTTACACTACTGTTTACAATTCACTGTGACACAATGCTGAAAATAATTCCCTTTCAATTACCCTACTTACGTTTACGTCAGCCGGCCTATCTGCCAATTGTAGCTTTTGCTCGAGATTTTCTTGTTTCGTGTCTTTTCTCTGATGTTGCGCGAGATATTTATCTCTATAAGACCCTTTTTACCTGACGAAGACGGAGAAACGTAGCATCATTGCTGGGTAGGCACGGCTTACGGTCGATTTGGAAGAAAGATCCTTTGATGAAAGAACTAGTGGGGCCTGCGAATTTGGTTGTTGTACTTTTTTTATTTTTGAGATTTTTCATTTTATCTGAACGTTGTCTTACACTAGGAAGTTATCCTGTCTGACATACACAAACAATAAGACCCGGAACAAGGTACCTGTAGGTCTTCAAATATTCGTTTCGTGTGGAAATTGAACCCGCGACACGCAGCGTAGGCAGTCAATTACTCAGCCACTGCGCTAACCATGTGATCAGAAGTCATTGAGAATGTTATGTATCAATGGATGTTACATTTTGTGACATCCGAATAAGGTAAAAAAAAACCGGACAAGTGCAAGTCGAGCTCGCCCACCGAGGGTTCCGTACATATTTGTAGGTACATATCCATAGGTACTTCTATACTAATCCATACTTTAATCTACTTAATATTAAAAACGCGTTTTTTGCGACATAAACGGCCGTATCTTTTTTTCACGTAAACATAGAGGGTTGCTTTTATACAGCATCAAGGGACCGTAGACTTGAGTTGATATGGTTTTAATTTCAATTCGATACCTCCACGCGTTCCCGAGATAAAAGGTCTTAACAGACAGACAGACAGACAAACAGGTCTTAACAGACAGACAGACAGACAAACAGAAGGACAACAAAGTGATCCTATAAGGGTTCCGTTTTTCCTTTTGAGGTACGGAACCCTAAAAACATGTATATCTTAAAGAAGAATCTCCATTTTTTTACGTAATAAATAAAAGAAATTGATCATCATGAATAGATCTTAGGAAATGAAACAAATAACCACCATTTAGATACCTCAGTCTTATTTTAAATCTATTAATAAAAAATAAAAATTAAATTTTTGTCCTATGTCTGTCCTCTTCACATTCCTAAACCATAAATCCGGAATACAACTTTGGTGGGTTACGTTGCGTACCCAATGATATATTAAACACGTGCGTTACTCGCGCTCAATAATGGCAATATTAAAGCAAGGCAATTGCCGGGGTTTCACTTAGTCACGTACCACCCAGTGTCGCGGCTATACGTCAGTATCGCTCGTAATTCACACATAACTGACGTAACAAAATATGTATGTTTATCTTTTTCTAACAGGTATACGCTGTATGCTTCTGTCCTTTTCTTCGCACTATATAACTATATGGTCCTACTGGTGTGAAGGTTTAAAAGTTTGCGCCGTTTTAAAGTGTACTAATTACGTCATTGAGAAAACCAATCATTAAAATAAAATTTTTAATAAAACATTTTACGGTTAGCTTTTATAAAAATCCTCAGAATAATAATCTACCCTGAAGCTAACTAAAAACGTGTAAACAGAAACGAACCGTTAGTTATGATTTCAGCAAAAAATTGAATAGATTCAATAAAAAACATGCATAATAATGAGAGGTTCGTATTGAATTCGATACTGGCGGGAACGGCCGCCATATTGCGGGCCTTACGCGTTTTAGGGTTGCGAAGCAAAAAATTTAAGACCAAAAATTATGGAAATATTGTTATCGATTTCTTTTCTTGGTTGAGATTTTCTTATTCAATAAGATTAAAATTTGGTAAACTTTTGGTGCTCGGTAATGCTGTCAAAGAATTTGTGTGGCAAGTTATGAAATTAAAAGTTCTATTAAACCTGTGCGTTTTGTTAAAAATTCTTTATAGAATAAAAACCAATAACACTGGCCGAATTTGCAGTGGAATCCTAGATTTTATATTCCACAATTTATAATTCTTTCTTTGTCTACACGAAAACAGATCTACGTTTCCTTAGAATAAAGTTCAAGTTTCTATGTTTTAGCTCTCACAAAGAGACGCTTCTTGTATTATCTGATATCAGCTTTCTTTAAGAAAACGTGCTTTTCTAGAAGTCTAGGTTTTAATAGACTAAAGTTTCGTTTAAGCGCATGGATCCAATGAATAAACCTAATCCTTAATATGCTATTAAAGGAAAACTTCAAAGAAAATAAGGGGACTTTCGTAGAATTTATGAAAACACCGTCTTGAAGTGTAATATTATCGTTATTACAGAATGTTTGGATTCAACACACGTCATAATATAAATTGGTTGTTATTGCCTTGCAAATCTATTTAAAAAATCCATTACATTCAAGTTTCAAGATAATTATTTTAAAAGAATTTCATCTGCCTAGCGTTTTCCCAACTATATTGGGGTCGGCTTCCAGTTTAACCGGATATATCTGAATACCAGTGTTCTACAGGGAGCAACTGCCTATCTGACCTCCACAACCCACTTGCTGGGTAATACGATACCCCTTGGTAACTCTGCGGTTGTAAGATTTTCTACCTTCTGACTACCTATAACGACTGCCAAAGATCTACGAATGACAGTCGGGACCAACAGCTTTACGTGCTTTCCGAGGCACGGAGGGAACTCGGTATGAAATGGATGGTCACCCATCCACAGACCGACCGCGGCAAGCTTAGCTTTATCACCATGACCAGTCGATACGTAAGGCTTTTACTTAGCCACGAGCTCCTCCTCCTTATTTTGAAAGAATTTCTAACTCTATTATTATCATGACTAGGTCCATTATAAATTAAAGTTCAGTTTGTGTTCCTTCGGGATAATCTCCGAAATTACTGGTTCAATTTTGTAATTTATTTCGCTAACGTTATTCCTGAGTGTTATCAAAAAAATTATGACCCACGCGGACAAAGTCGCGGGCCAAAGGTGCGTATTCTAATGAATTACAAAAACCAACGCAGATAGATGCGAAAACCGATACTATTTTGTATAGAAAATATACACGAAAGAAATGATTATTAAAGAATTCAGTTTTCTTGAAGAAAATATTGTTCTTTATTTATATCTAATGTAATATATAAAATTCTCGTGTCACAGTTTTCGTTCCCGTACTCCTCCGAAACGGCTTGACCGATTCTGATGAAATTTTGTGTGCATATTGGGTAGGTCTGAGAATCGGCCAACATCTATTTTTCATCCCCATTTTTCACCCCCTTTTCATCCCCAGTAGGTAGATCGGGACAGGACAACGTCTGTCGGGTCAGCTAGTCTAATATATAAAATTCTCGTGTCACAGTTTTCGTTCCCGTACTCCTCCGAAACGGCTTGACCGATTCTGATGAAATTTTTTGTGCATATTGGGTAGGTCTGAGAATAGGCCAACATTTATTTTTCATCCCCTTTTTTCACCCCATTTTCATCCCCCATCCAAATGTTAAGGGTAGTGTAGTAGTAGTAGGGTAGGTGTAGGGTAGGTGTAGGGTAGGGGTAGGGTAGGTGTAGGGTAGGTGTAGGGTAGGTGTAGGGTAGGTGTAGGGTAGGTGTAGGGTAGGTGTAGGGTAGGTGTAGGGTAGGTGTAGGGTAGGTGTAGGGTAGGTGTAGGGTAGGTGTAGGGTAGGTGTAGGGTAGGTGTAGGGTAGGTGTAGGGTAGGTGTAGGGTAGGTGTAGGGTAGGTGTAGGGTAGGTGTAGGGTAGGTGTAGGGTAGGTGTAGGGTAGGTGTAGGGTAGGTGTAGGGTAGGTGTAGGGTAGGTGTAGGGTAGGTGTAGGGTAGGTGTAGGGTAGGTGTAGGGTAGGTGTAGGGTAGGTGTAGGGTAGGTGTAGGGTAGGTGTAGGGTAGGTGTAGGGTAGGTGTAGGGTAGGTGTAGGGTAGGTGTAGGGTAGGTGTAGGGTAGGTGTAGGGTAGGTGTAGGGTAGGTGTAGGGTAGGTGTAGGGTAGGTGTAGGGTAGGTGTAGGGTAGGTGTAGGGTAGGTGTAGGGTAGGTGTAGGGTAGGTGTAGGGTAGGTGTAGGGTAGGTGTAGGGTAGGTGTAGGGTAGGTGTAGGGTAGGTGTAGGGTAGGTGTAGGGTAGGTGTAGGGTAGGTGTAGGGTAGGTATAGGGTAGGTGTAGGGTAGGTGTAGGGTAGGTGTAGGGTAGGTGTAGGGTAGGTGTAGGGTAGGTGTAGGGTAGGTGTAGGGTAGGTGTAGGGTAGGTGTAGGGTAGGTGTAGGGTAGGTGTAGGGTAGGTGTAGGGTAGGTGTAGGGTAGGTGTAGGGTAGGTGTAGGGTAGGTGTAGGGTAGGTGTAGGTAAATAGGCAGGTAAGTAGGTAGATCGGGACAGGACAACGTCTGTCGGGTCAGCTAGTAATACATATAAAAATATCAAAATTAAAAATCGAATCAGTGCATCTGTTGGCTTGGCGACCGACGTGTCGCCGACCCACCATATTAAGGGTCTTCGCCCACGTCAGACAATCGGTGACCGATGTTTTGTCGGAGAGAAATGGAACATATGAACTCCAATATACCAACGCACACGTCCCACAAAAAGTCGGTCTCACGAAACTATGAAATAATCGACCGATCCGATAATCGGTCCTACAATAAGCTTGACGTGGGCGGGCAACCTAAAAGTACCAAATAAAAAAAACCAGATGCAAATGTAAACTCTACGAATACTTGCTGCAGATAAATTGCTTTGCAATTTGGCAAATGTTATAATTATAGTCAAACTAAGTATTATTGTTGTAAAATAAAAAAGTATCGCAACTTACTTAGATTATGGACACATATGATATATCATTATTATTATGTGCATAAATTCCGTATCATTTAAGTATACACGTAAAACAAAGCTGAATACAGAATGGTTGTATGAATATATTAAATCCTATAAATCATTTGTAGACATGTTGAGGATTCATAACATTATTTTAATGTATTTTCATGTGTTTGTAATGTGAATTAGAAAATATATTAAAACTGGTCAACAACAAGCCGGGCTTGCATAATTAGGGTTGAAATCAAACTACTCTGAGAAGTAGATAGAATGTCCGCTGGTTTGCCGTAATTACTGTATTACGATTTGTGAAATATATCTGTGCTAGCTCCTAATGTAAACAGAGCAAATTAACCACAATTTTTTTTTACGTTGAATGCAAAGTGAAGTCATTTTTACAATTAGACCATTAAAAGGCACTTTTGAATGTCATATAAGAAAACTTGAACGTAGCTACCCCTTCCAAATGGTAGTTTCGCATGGAGAAGAATGGGCAAGAAACTCCATACTTACTCTTTTTAAAAGAAAATGCGATTGGCTTTCTGGTTGTACGTTACGCTGGTGATAAGGAACGTTCAGATTCCAATTTCAGTCTTAATTTACCAAAAATACCTCTATTTTATTTATATAACCATAATATTGCCAAGATTCTGTCATTAAATCGCTCAGATGAGGTTGCAACTATTTTGAAAGTTTAAAACTACGAAATCTAACCTTAAGATCTAACGCTATACCAAAATTTTAATTTAGGTACGTTGCAAAAAAACTGCTTTCTTACCAACTTACAAAAACTGATCTTTCCAGGTTCCGTTTTTCCTTTTAGCTTCAGAACCCCAAAATGACCTACTAATATAATTTTCGCACTCATTTCCATTTTTATGCAAAGCGACTAGAATTTCAAATGGTTTTACAGTAAAGCCTTGATGGGCTTCAAAGAAATACGTGATAATATTCTGCTAGCAAAAATAAAACAGAATACGTTTTATGTTAAATAAATACTTACTACTAAATTTAAAATATTATTAGTTGGCACGAGTTTAAAAAGCCTTGCTCTGACAATTTATTTGTACAATCTAGCCACTGTAAAATAATATGCCTACCTAATCACCAGACCATACCTATTGTATTAATTAACTATCTAGTTTATCCATGCGTAATTGTTAAAGTAACAGTATTTTTGTGTACCTATTATTTGTATAATAAGGGTGTATGTATATCATCTGCTTAGCATATTCCCTAATACGTTGGGGTTGGCTTCCAGTCTAACTGGATGCAGCTGAATACCAGTGTTTTACATGGAGCAACTGCCTGTTTGACCTACACGATCCAGCTACTGGGTAATACGATAAGTACCTCTTGGTAAAACTGGTTGTCAGACAGCTGATTTTTGACTACCCATAACGAGTGTCAAATATTACGAATGACAGCCGGGACCAACGGTTTTAAGTTCTTTCGGGAGAGGTTTTGGTATGGAATGAATGGTTACCAAAGAGTCTTTGATGGTTACTCATCAACGAACCGCACGTGCAAACTTGGCTTATGTTAAATTGTCATGTCTTATTTATACATTACATATTAATAACGGTGTATGTATGCATGTATGTGCTGTTAATGCCAATTTCTTTCTATTCAGCCACTGAAATTGATAAATATTTTTTGGTAACTGTTCGTTGCTTTCTGTGGAAGCTGATCTCAGCTAAATAGTACTAATTTTTCCTACATAATAAAGCGGTACTCGCTTCTCCTCGCCAAATAAAATACTTACTAACTAGTTTATTACAATAACGGTGTATGTAATACGTTATGTTTAACATACATACACCGATATTGTAATAAACTGTAAAAAAAACTGTTGCAGTTAACAAATGCAAGATTAAGTATTGTAAAAATATTTCGTGTTTGCCAGCCCTCATCCAGCGTATTGCGGGCGCCATTTTAATTGAGAGAATCGTCGCATTCATCGCAAACGTGTTAGTCATGTTTCCATTCGATTTCCATCAGCTTTTGACCCTAGGGATCGCGCCTGTTTGTTCGCATACTGTTCACTTTTTATTCTATTTTTTGTTTATTCTGCTAAAAAAGAGATCGGCTTGTTACTTTGGTAGATAGTGTGAGGAATTGTAAGTGGATGTGGCAAAAAGGCTAGTGCTTTTTATTAAATGTATGTCTTTTTTATCTAGTAGTAGGTAGCTCTTGTCGATCTTTTTAACTTCGAAAAAGGAGGTTCTTAGTTTAACCCGTATGTTTGTATGTATGTTTGTATGTATGTATGTTTGTCCGCGATTATCTCCCGTTTGGCTGAACCAATTTTGATGCGGTTTTCAGAAAAGTGTCTATTGAATTCTTTAGAAGGTTTTAGTGTTTATTCAGCGCCTTTTAAAAAAATCAACAAGAACCAAAAAAATGTACATAGCAGACGCTTTCGTTTCTTCCATCTCTGGAGGACTTTCAATCTCTGTTTTAACTGTGTTGCCGTTTTTTTAATGGATTTAGGTGATAATGAGGCAGTTATTTATCACTTTTTGTTTTTGAAGTCGGTCCTCTTTTTTGTAAAAAGTTTTTTTTTTTGGAGAGATATCTATTTTTGAGGTGTTTTGAAGACGCTTAAGATGTCATTTGGACTAGGCTTTTTTTGTATCGTGAGACTGTCTCTCCTAAGTTACTTTAAATATCAATATATAATTTTATCTGCCTAATTAATTGCCACTATGTTGGGGTCGACTTCCAGTCTAACCAAATGCAGCTGAATACCAGTGTTTTACATGGAGCAACTGCCTGTACTCCACAACTCAGTTTCTGGGTAACACGATAACGCTTGATAAGACTGATTGTCAGACTTTCTAGCTTCTGACTGCCCATAACGACTGCCAAAGATCTTCGAATAACATTCGGAACCAACGGCTTTACGTGCTTTACGAGGCACTGAGGGATATCTGTATAAAGTGTTTTCCTTTTTCACGAACCCCCCTGTAATTATCAATAATTTAATAAATTAAAAGTCAAATCTTCACTTATCGCTTGACCTGCGGGGTTCGCGCAATAACAATAGATCACATTTAATTGCGTCTCGTTAGTAAGCCCTTGTTAAATAAAAAAAAACTCTTGAAGTACGCAATCACCTTTACTTTCAATATTATACTTGTCATCAGTAATTTTACCTTCAAAAGAAAGTAAAAAATTAAAGTCTTTGTTGACGTAATTAATCATTGTCAAGGGTAACGCCGCCTCGTAGAAGTTCATGACCTTTCACGCCTGAAATATGAAACATGAACCATCTCAAATATTCTGCCTTCGATTACTTAATAAAAACAATTATTCACGATTGTTTGAAAAACAAGAATGTTTAATGCCCCACCTGTATTCTAAAAACCCTAAGTTATTATGTATTGTCGGCTACACTGAAATTTCAAGGCTAAAAGCTTTAAGTTTTACTAAAGTTAGGCCTTGCAAGTTAAGTACTTTAGAAAGATATTAAAAACTTTTGGTAGCTTTTGTGTTTCTATACTTTCCGTGGCTGCCATTGTAATCTTTATAATTGTGCGAAATACCTACTATTTAACCGACTTCAAAAAGGAGGAGGTTCTCAATTTTTTTTTTATGTATGTACATCGATTACTGTGAGATTTATGATCCGAATTACGTGATTCTTCTTTAGTTTGATGTGGAATAGTTACCATTTGGTCCCATAAAAATTTAACAATGTTTGGCCCAGTAGTTTTCACTTTACGATTTTTTTTTTAATTTTTAAATATTTATTTTTGTGTTTGACCACGAATAACTTTTTTCAGTGTAATCCGATTTCGATGATTCTTTTTTAATTGATAGTGTATACCTCAAGTTTGGTCCCATATAAATTTCAAAAAAATATTCCACCCCTAAGGGTTGAAAATTAAGGGATGACAGATTTTTTTTGGTGTCTCCGTTTCGTAATTAATTTCTGTGATGCGAAGTAGGCACTGAAAAGCGAAAAAAAAAATGTAACAAAACCTTCAAAAAGTAAAAAATAACTTCCAATTCGCAAGTTGGTGGCAATACAAAACAACACGCAAAACCAAAGCCGACGACTTGCGAATTGAAAGTTATTTTTTACTTTTTGAAGGCGGTTGCCTTTTTTGTTATTTTTTTTTTCTCATCTTTAATACAATTTTAGGGCTTATAGTTACTGCTTGCTAATGTTTTCGCCTTGTATTTCTTTTCCAACGGATATAATTCCCGTTGGTCCCGGCTGTCATTTGTAGATCTTTGGCAGTCGTTATGGGTAGTCAGAAAGTTTGACAACCGGTCTAACCAAGGGTGTCGTGTTACCCAGTAACTGGGTTGTGTAGGTCCGATAAGCAATCGCTCCATGCAAAACACTGGTATTTAGCTGCATCCGGTTAGACTGGAAGCCGACCCCAATATACTTGGGAAAAGGCTATGCAGATGATGATTTTTTTAAAATCTATGCAGGTGGTAAGTTAAAACAAGAGACATATTTTTATATCGTACTCAAGGGACTCGTGCTACGCTTGCTGCGGTCAGTCCGAAGATGGGTGTCCATTCTTTTCATACAGAAACCTCTCCGTACCTCGAAAAGCACGTAAAGCCATTGGACCTAGCTGTTATTCGTAGATTTTTAACAGCCGTTATGGGTAGCCAGAAGCTAGAAAGTCTGACAACCTGTCTCGGCAAGGGGTATCACGCTACCCAGTAATTGAGATGTGGAGGTCAGACAGTGCTCCTGAAAGCTGATTAAGAAAAGCAAATTACGTACCTTAACTTTGCTCGCGAGGTTGTCGAAATGTCTGATATGAGGATAGCAGTCATTGTGCCGATAGTCGCGACGGTCAATGGTTTAATTGCCAAGAGCCTCGACCAACACCTCAAGAGGCTCTCGTTGGGCAGTTGAATCAAGGGCTTGATTCAGAAAGCGATATTTCTGTACACGGCGCGTATTTTTAGGAGATTCTTCTCTCAGGAGCCCTTGCAACCGGTAGCCGGAATTTTTGAGGTTAGTTAATGTTTTTATATTATTTTTGTATATTTTATCAATGTAATGAATGTATAAAAAATAAATAAAGGAAATTATAATGAAAAACGCTAAGAGACAATATAAAACACGTTGAAATTAATATTTCGAAATCTCTCAACGCCTTTGAAATTTAATAGCAATTTAATCGTCCAATATACTCGCATAATTAAAAATAAATTCACAAGCAAAAGTTAATTTCCCTGTGCAATTATCTGCTTCGAAATTGCGTCGAAAATTTTCGCGGAGGCAAGCGTGTATCGGAACGTTTCAACATAAGTGCGATATTTAATTACGCGGCGAATGTGCTGTTCAAACTAATTAAAAGTAGCCGGAAGATGAAGGAATGGAGATTTCAAAGATAGGGATAAAATAGGGTAAATAAAGAAGGGGAAAAAAAGAAGTACCAAATACTGGTTAGGACTTTGCTTTGCAACATTTTACTGTTCCCTAACGGACGTGACATACTGTGATAACGCTCCAATTACAATACTTAGAATTTAAAAAAAAAAAAAAAAAAACAACACAACAACACAACACACAATACTTACAACACACAATACACAGTACACAACACAAACACACAGAGCACACACACACAATACACACAACACAATACTTATGGTTTTTTTTTTCTTTTTTTTTTTTTTTTTAGTCTTTTCTTAACTCTCCAGAATACCCAAATGTCATCCTTCCTTTCTATAAATCGGATTTATTTCTAACTAGCTTTTGCCCGTCAGCCACTTGGATGTCGCTAATTGCGGACGCAGATGAAATCGCGGATATTTTTAAAGTAGCCTAATTAGTACCTATATCCTAATACAGATTCCAAGCTACGACTTTGTTAAAAGTAATTAAGATTAGTTTAATGATGATGTAGCAAACAGACACACTTCAATTTCGTATTTGTAACTAGCTGCCCGCGACTTTTGGTCGAATTTCGGCAAATTTCGGCGAATTCGGTTATCTGTGGGGTTTTAATTTTTTTGCGCAGAAATATGGTTTTTATAAAATAGAAATAGCCTATGTTACTCCTGATAACGTAAGCTATTTGCCTGTGAAAGTCCCGTCAAAATCGTACAATCCGTTTCGAGAATTCGACAGAGAGACAAAAATGATAAAAAAATATTTTTTGTTATTAGGACCTAAAGTGTAAACGTTCAACATTTAATAAAAAGCTGTTATTTTAATATTACAAATACACACTTCAATTTAATTTATTTGTATGTATAGATAGTGTGGATATAGATTTATTTCCCCCGATCAACACATAAGACTGCACTCATCTATCAAAATGTATCCCGGGGTTAAGAAGCGCAATAGTCTTTCAAGTAACCGTCACTTATAGTTCCCGATTTCATTTGTCGGTAGCGCAAAGGATTTTCATTGTAAACCTGGCAGGCAGACGGGTACAGTTTAACGACACTTTGGCGAACATCCAAACGTTATTGAAGTGTTAATTTTTGTTTGTTTTGCAATTTTACAATGGATTATAGATATTTTATTTGTGAGAGAAACGCTGCTGTAATGTTTCGGGAAAAGTCTTAATGTATCGTCCTGTCTTAAGTGTCAGTACGACATTTAGCTATCTAAATGGCCTCAGGTTTGCCCGCGGGTTTGCCCTCGGGTTTGCCCTTGGGTTTGCCCTCGGGTTTGATCACAATCTGCCTAGCCTTTTACCAAATGTGTTCGGGTTGGCTTCCAGTCTAGCAACTGAATACCAGTGTTTTACTATCTATCTGACCTCCATAAACGCTCCATACCGAGTACCATGATACCTCTTGGAAAGACTGGCTAGCAGACTTTCGGATTTGACTAGGTTCCCGTAACGGCTTTCATGGCTTTAACGGCAATCTTCAAATGAAAGACGGGAACAACGACAAAGTCGACGACAATGACGAGAAAGTCACACCACCTACTTCTTTACTTCGGACTGCTACAGAGAAATTTTTAAAGGAAAATCCCTTGTCTAACTCGGGAAACGAACTGAAGATGTGGCAGTGAAATGGATACGTACTACTGAGATATAAAATACTCCATGTTCTAATTCAATATTAAATAATGATACAAGTAATAATGTTCAATAATAAATTTTATTGTCAGGCAACTGAGGCCCATAGAAAAAATATACAAATAATCTTGAACAACCATAAACTAATACATATAAAAAAAAACCTTATCAACTAAACGTACATTTCATGTTGTCGGCGTCGTGTTTCGCCGCGTGGTGTCGCTTAACCGTCCTCGGAAACGTCGATATACGACACCTTTCGGCCAGAAGTCCTCCTTCCAAAAGGTCTGTACATAGATGTTGCGTTGGAACTCGTACCACGAACCACGAACCACTTAAAGTTGATGTTGTGATGCGATTCCAACCCTTCAACCCTCAGAGTCCAGTCCGTCTTCACCCCCAAATCCGTTAAACATTCTAACATAATATATTATATACTTCATACTAATCCGACTATCTACTATCCTATTTATATTTATGTAGTGTATCATTATATTATTATAAGTAGGATAATGGTGATGACAAAGATTAACTAGAGAACGAGGCTATTAGGAGCTGATATACTGTATTGTTACCTCCGGCACTAAAGTTGGCCTGCCCGCAGACATTTTATGTGTGTGTCTAGTCATTGTCTGTGCTAGGCCAAGCCAAACACGGCACAACTCTACTGCCTGGTCTAATCTATCTTTAGTACTGCAGTGATTATTGGTATTGAACGGGGAAAGTATAATCTAATAGGTAAAGTACCTAATGTTTTGGTTGCGTACATCGAGAATAATGACGAAACTGACTCTTTCTGGCAAGAAGACTGTCTTCTAACCGCTACACTCAGAGACGTCGCTTGACTAACATAATTTGGGGTCTCAATCTGTCATATATTTGACTGACAGCGTTCCAATTTATGTTGGTCGATTAAAGTTAATTATTCATTATTATTAAGTGACATCTCAGAGTGTAGCAGTAAAATTCATATTTTTTTTCGCTATATTTTTAAGGCACAGAAACACTCTCACTAATTTACTATTGTACCTCGTATAGAAAAATATAATTTGAAAGCCTGGACGGACAATAGGTCCAAATAATAATTCTGTTAAAAAAGACCTTTTCAAATCCCATTTTTACGATTCGTTACTCTCTACCTACAAGTTTCTCGGCCATTATTCGATTATAGAAACTCAATCGAATGTAAAAATAAAATTCTGAACTTCGTGTAATTTCGTAAATTTTTGACTAGAAAACTTCTTAGGTAACCTACCTACTTTTATTCCTTTGTTTTCGTTAATGTTCTGTTCGAAAGATAAATTCCATGTGTAACAGTTCTCACATCCATTTAAACTTTTATCTTTTTCTTTCTTAATCTTTACCTTTTCTTTATTTTTAAAGCTGCTCACTTTGTGCAAGAGGATTTACTCGAACGCTTAGATACTCGTTGGAAAACGCGCGGTTTCTGCGCAGTTTCTTTTAGAGCGTCTTCTTAGCCGCGCGGATTCCGCCGTGCTGAACAGCGAATAATTAATTGTAATTGCACTTCAAGAAAATTACATGGAAAGGTTAGCTCAGATATAAAGCTAAGAAATTTTATGACTAACGTAACTCATATTTAAAACTCATAATCACCTGTTACCACACCCACAGAAAGTGCCTTTATTTCATCTTTATCTACACCCAAAGACTTTGGCCACATGCCAAAAAGGCTGAAAATATTAAGACATCTAACACATCAGTTAAACACGTTATCAACATCTTCAATTGACTGAAGCTGAATAACATGACAAGTACCTACAAGTACCTTTGTACTTCTATCTTCTATACAAGATAGGCTTTAGGTATAAGGGTTAGGTTTCATAGAATGAGTGATAACACATTCCATGTACTGTCAAAACTACACTAGGAGCGGGAAGGAATGTTGGGTTATCTGGTTGCAATGGTAACCATTTTGTACAATTGTCATCCACACAATTATGATGATCAATTTAAAGCTTTCTAAGACTTACAAAACTCATTTGAACACTAAATATAAAGGTGATCTTCATTGTTATTCAGTAACAATATACAGCTTACTTTTAAAACACCACATCTTCAAGGCACGAATGAACCGGTTCATCCTAGGCAAGCGACCGTAAGCCGCATCATCATTTCAGGTGAATTGCGGCCAAATGCAAGCTTGTTAGAATATAAAAATACAATACTCAGACTTAGATTTTACTTAAGTCTCGATTCAACCAATCAAATGGCTTTAAATCTCTCTTCAAAACCTGTGCTTGAATACCGTTCTGCTGTACGAATCCAATATAAATTACCACCGCTTCGCTCCGCTTGCTACACAACAGAGCCTTTACCACACCGCTTTTCAATATACCGAAGACAGACAGTAACCTTGAACGGTGCCTTTGTATCGATAAATTAGGGCTGTCAGACGCCACCTCTGTAGAACCGAGTAGAACCTATTTTTCAGTAAGGTGATCTACACTTATAATGGTATAAGAATAGTAGGTGGTAGGCGGGCAATTTTAGTCGGTGTTTTGTAATAATTACAGGACGTATTATCTGCCTAGCCTTTTCATATTGGGGTCGGCTTCCAGTCTTGTCGGATGCATGATGTTCATGGAGTTTCTTGCTCGTTCTCCTATATAAAAACCAACTGTTTAGAACAAGCAACTAGCTTCAACTTTCTGACAGACTGGTAAAAGTGCATGTATGTGTGTTTATCTATATATATACCTAAAAGGCACAAGTGATTGACTGATGTATCAACGCACAGGCCAAACCCTTAAGGCTAGAAAATTGAAATTTCGTTCACGTATTCCTCATATGACGAAGGCATCCACTAAGGAAGGATTTTTCAAAATTCAACCCCCAAGGGGGTGAAATAGGGGATAAAAGTTTGTATGAAACTTTTTATATTCCTTGGATATATTTGCATTACCTAGGTAGGTAATGCAAATAGGTACCTAGGTAGGTAGGTATAGGTAGGGTAGGTAGGTATAGGTAGGTAAGTTGGTAGGGTAGGTAGGTAGATAGGGACAGGACAACGTCTGTAGGGTCAGCTAGTTAGAAATAAATGATTTCGAGTTTAAGTTTAGCAGCTTAATACCGGTGTTTTAAGTATATAGAGCGACCTGCTGAGTTGTTTGACCTTCACAACCCAGTAACTAAGTAACTTAAGTAAGACTGGTTGTCAGACTTTCTGGCTTCTGACTACTTAAAACGACTGTCAAGGATTTACGAATAACAGCCAAGACCGACGGGTTTAGTCGCTTTCCGAGGCACGGATAAATGAAATGAAATGGACCCATCCATGGAGTTCTCCCAGAGATAATCTCTTACAAACAAACAAAATTTAACCACTTAATAACATATATACTTATATAATCATAAATCAGAAATGTGGACATGCGCAAGAGAACCAAGGTTACCGACGTAGCCCGAAGAAATGCCAAACCTAAGTGGCAGCCTATCACATTGCTCGCAGAACGGATAGCCGATGGGGCCGAAAACTTCTGGAGTGGCGACCGCGAACCGGAACACGTTGCGTTGGAAGACCTCCCACTAGGTGGACCGATGACCTGGTAAACGTTGTTGGGATACGCTGGATGCGAGTCGTACGGCACCGGTCAATGTGGCGACACTTGGGGGAGGCCTATGTCCAGCAGTGGACGTCTTTCGGCTGAAATGATGATGATGACTTATATAATAAACCTAAAGAGTTTGTTTAATGCGCTAATCTCCAGAACACTTAGTCCGATATTGAAAATTGTTTCGCCAATTGGAAGGTTTGTTAACATCGAGTGCTATATGCTATATTTTAATAATAAAACATTAGAGATCCGTAACAAAAGTCAAGCGAACGAAGTCGCGGGAAAGTGTTAGTAATAAGTAGTTAGTAATAAAAATACCAAAAAAAACCGGATCAGTGCGAGTCGGACTCGCCCACCGAGGGTTCCGTACATATCTGTAGGTACATATCCATACTTCTATACTAATCCACACTTAAATCTACTTAATATTATAAATGCGTTTTTGCGACATAAACGGCCGTATATTTTTTCACGTTAACATAGAGGGTTGACTTTTTTTACAGCATCAAGGGACCGTAGACTTGAGTATATGGTTTTAATTTCAACTCGATACCTCCACGCGTTCCCGAGATAAAGGGTATTAACAGACAGACAGACGGACAACAAAGTGATCGTATAAGGGTTCCGTTTTTTCTTTTGAGGTACCCTAAAAATGTACTCAGAGAACTGTTAACACCTCAAAAATTGTTCACATCTGAGTCCTATTGTACGGCGAACACGTTTTGGAAAACCTTTAGGAAAAATCTGGCAAAAATACATTTTACTGGAAACAAAACAACATCTACCCACACTTGATCGAGCGCGAGTCTATTGTGATTTGATCACAATCACAGTGTCGATGTCATTGTACGCGACGCCGGGGAACTTGGGCATCTGCCCAAATGTCAGTTGGGGAGCGCTGTGGGGTTTTATTTGGTAAGAATCTGAAATAACCCTTGAAAGGAAGTTCTAGGCTCCCTTCCTTCAATATTATTAGGAATAGGACTGAGTTTTTTTTATTTATAAGGAGGGAGGCCATTATAAATCGAAAGAGGAAGACCTGTATAAATTAGAAATACTAATATTCGGCGGTTCGAGATGGCGCGAAAAAACGTCTCTGAATGGAATTGGGAGGTCTTTGTCGAGCAGTTTTAGTTGTACCTAAAGAAGCAGCGAAAAAAATGTGGTTCCTAGAAACCTCGAAACCTATATTCAATTTAGACAAAATGGCAAATAGGTTTTGAAGAAAAATCTCTTATAAATGGAATCTGAATCTGATTTGTGCCAAAAACTTAACTCGGCGAGGTTATATTACAAATTATGGAATCAGCACTTTTTATTTTATATTCTTAACTTATAATATGAATGCTAAAGTGAGTGTTTGTTTGTTTATACGCTTTCGCGGATTAATTTAGTACAGATTTATCATGACCCCTAAGAAACGACATTGTGTACTTTTTAATCCGCGACTTCATCTACATCCGCCATTTATATTTTTTATTTTATTTTATTTGGGAAATAAACAATCATACACTGTATATCTAGATACACAGTATGCTATACGAAAAAAAAAACTATAAATATGTTATTGAGACAGTTTAGGCTTAAAGCAGTCGGAAAATGTAAATTTTAGTTCATAATATAACAAAATCAATTTTTAAATTAAATTCTAAGTTTTCAATATTTTAGTCTGTTATAAAACACCATGAAATAGGTAGCGGCCATGTTATTACGCCGTACGGCTGTGTAAACAAAAATTGTCAACTGTCAGTCAACCGATTGGCGTTATACTACGCCAATCGGTTGACTGACAGTTGACATTTTTTTGGCTTTGTACTTTTATTATTTTCGTAACTAACGTATTTTTTTCATTATTACACCTATTACAAAATATGCTTTAAATTATTTTTAAACTATATACAATTATCATATTTAATATGAGTGCATTTGATACAAAACGAACTGACGTCATTTACGCTGAGCAATAATGGCGTCCAGTAAGTTTTCGTCAAACTACGCGCGAAATTTGAAAATTTAAAATTTAGATGCATTTTTATGCCACTTATCGATCGAATAAAAATTTTGTGTTTTTTTTTTGGTGGCATGGTGGCACTACAGAATTTCATTGAAACACTTTTTAAAAATGGGTGTAATATCCTATTAAAAGAAAAAATCCATAATCGACATTCACTAGTAAAATTATGAATGCGTGAGCTTGTCTGTTAGTTTGTTACACTTTCAAGGCTAAACCACTAAACCAAATGTGATGAAATTTGGTACAGACTAAGCTTGAACTCAAAGCTTTTTAACCTATTTTTTAGCTTTTTTTTAGCTTTTTTAGCTTTTTTAATGTTTTTTTTTGTGTGTTTTGGTCCTGGAGGGCGAATAAATACTTTTTCTTTCTTTCTTTCAAAGCGAGAATAATTATAGGCTACTTTTTAATCTGCGACAAAAAAATAATAAGTTTTTCTCGGTGATAAATTATATTTGTTATTTAGCTAGGTGTCAGCACAAGCGTGTTTTTGACACAAAAGAGTTAATTTGGTCAGTTAAAGGTTAGTTAGTCAATCATTATAATGTTAACATTTGACTCTTAAATTAAATTGCGCATGACACACGAAAATAAATTAAAACAACTGCGAATCCCTTGTGACAAATACTCGTAACTCTTTATACTTACGTCGCTTGTGTCAAATGTAGTCCTTGAAATAATGACCAGTGTCATAAATGTTTCATGTCAGAATAAGATAATAAATGGGTTTTAAAAGCAATTTGTGGAACAAGTACTTTATCTAGTTATGTTTCAGACAGCGATACTAAATCTTGTAAGTATTGTGACAAGAAACAGCTGGGCAAATAGTGTTTTGGGTGGATGGATTTTGTTACTCATGTTTGGGGTTTTTCTGGTGGTTCGCATTCGTAATGAAGTCATTCGCCAGAGAACTAAAGTTGCAGGTCGAATCAGCATACTGAAGTGAAAGTAGACCGGGCACATCTGCAGAAGGACAGACGGTAGATGGAGCAGACACGCTTTAGAGTGGAATAGTGTGGGACGCCCTGCGGTACGATGGACCGACGATTTGAAGAAGGTGGCAGGTAGGGGATGGATGCGAACTTCCCAAGACCGGGTTGGTTGGCGATCTCTTGGGGAGGTCTACGTCCAGCAGTGGACGGCAATAGGCTGATATGATGATGACTCACCCACACTTTTTCGGCTGAACGGAATTAACTGAAATTTGGTATTTATATACCTAGATATTGATCTAGCTTAACCTTTCACTGCTGACGTTGGGGCCGCTCAGGCCTAGCGGAACTAATAATTTTGAATGACTTCCCACCCCCCAATGCCTCTGTCTGCTTCATCGATGTATGCGAAGCGTATCAACATTATAGCGGTGACTATACTGTTGCAAGTTCCACGGTATCGAACCAAGAGCTTTGCTTCCACCTAAATTGTACGAACTGTCAGACTGTGGAATTCATTGCCCGCCTCTCTGTTCCCCGATAGCATAAGTTTAATCTTCAAGGCACGACTCTTCTACCGGTCCATCCTAGGCCAGCTTCATCAGCCTGAGGTCGCATCATCACTTAAGATCAGGGCCTCAAGTCTGCTATTACAACAGTGTCAGAATGGTCTATCATTGATTTCATAATTGTTGATTTTGACAAGTTTGGTAATCTACTAATATAATGGCGTCATTATGACTTTCCAATGGTCAACCACTGACACGCCATTGAAAGAAATGATATAGAATGGTAATCTCGAACAAAATGACAACTGAATGACTGACTTAGGCGGTAATCTGCTAAAGTTTTGACAGTTCCTTTGATCAGTGACCTACCATTAGAACGTCATTGTGCAGTCATTGCTTTTAATTCGACCGACCAATGATCGACCATTATAAATGTAACAGATTAGGATTTTTTAGCAAAATGACAATGGGATCGTGTTGGAATGACGAATTTATAAAAATAGCAGACTTGGCCCCCAGGTGAGTTGCAACCTAACCCAAGCATATTCAAATAAAAAAAATAAAAAATAATAATGTACTTATTTATTAATTGTACAGTAAGTTAAATAACAGAGGGTGTAAAATGATGTTGACATATCTATAAGAATATGCTGGACAAATCTTACCCTTTTTCCCTATGTAACTAAATAACCAACAATTGCTTAACGACCACGACTGGTAAACCTCGTCTTTATATTTATATTTTATCTATGTACATATATCTTGTTCTACACCCATATAACTCTTGGTTATACTGACAAATGGGGCCTACAATTCATGTATTATTTATCTATCTGTCCCTATTTTTCTTTTCCAACTTGTGGACCTACACTGTGAAATCAAGTTGACATTTTTTCCTCCAAATACCGTCTTCAGAGATTTTGTTAGGAGATATACGTTTTTTCACATCATTCTTTGGGACATTTTTCAAGATTATTATGACATGGCCACAGTAGGTATTAGGCTAGGTTTAAGGCTGTGTTTGGATTATTTATTAGAGCTTAAGCTTCAGTATTGTGTTTTTGAAGAATTGGTTTTAAGGGCGCGTATTCGATTTAGCGCAACTCAAAATCTAAACGATTGCTAGAACGGCGTAGCAGCATTGACACACACTAGTACAATACAATGGTCTGTTTGTGTGCATCAGAAAAAAAAATATGCACGGAATAAGCACGAATCATTGAAATTGATCGGCAAACGACAGCGCGCGATGTTTTACAGTGCTTTTTAAAATAATTGTCTAAAATAAATGAGCTTGTATAACGCTCTGAAAAATATTCTGTATATTAAGCATAACATTTACTTTCATAAAATAAATATATCAGTTATGTTTTTATTCAAATACTGGTGAAAAGTGAACCAATTTTCTACTTTTTTAACATTGTTTTTTAATACATAATAGTAATATTTTCGTAATTTTGGCTCTGTAGCTGTCTTTATGACTGTATATACTGTTGAAAAAACGCATAAAACAAAATATTTTGGCATATTGTAATGGTTGTATTAGTCCTGAAAGTTAACTCTGACGTCTATTTTCGTAAAACGACATGAAAGAATTGTCTTCGCTTTAAGAAACCTTAATTAAAAGTTATACTTTTACTCTGTAGCTGTCTAAATCAAGACTTAATCTTTCTAAAACTGTAAATTGTCTTTAAATAATCTACTCACATAATTACGATATTGCTCTGGGCAAAACGCAAAAACATGAAGTTTTCGTCACGAATCGAATACGCGCTCTTAAGACGATAATTTGTATAACTAACCATGTAATTAGTAGGTACTCCGAGGTCTTAGCCCAGTATGTATTTAGTTTTTTTATATATTATAATAGGCTTGCGTTTGGTCACCTTGCTCGAGTTGCTTGTTCGAGACCGTGGAACCATAGCGGTGACCCTTTGCCGTTCGTTTGTTTAAACATTCATGTTTACTTTTTTAACCGACTTCAAAACTCAAACTCAAACTCAAATCATTTATTTCAAATAAACCATTTACAGGCACTTTTGAATTGTCAAGGAGTCAGTCAGTCAAAAAGTTGCAGCTAGTTGCTCGTTCCAAACAGTAGGTTTCTATGGAGAAGAACGAGCAAGAAACTCCATTAACACTCTTTTAAAATCAATAGGATATTACAAATTTAGGTTACATCATTCATGTTGAATCTAAAGGTACAATGTGAGAACAATGTAACAAGTTGTGCACGTTAAAAGAGGTCTAGTGACAATGAAATTAGACAATTCAAAATAAATTTAAAATAACCGAGGCAGCTACGAGATGACCAGTCTCAACTGACGGCGCCCGTTCACGAACATGACGCACGGATCGGCACCATTTAGTTCAACCATTTTGAAGGGAACCAAATGATCCAACACATGCGCCACCATCAGCGAGACATTCAAGTGAGCATGACAAACACTCAACCGCCAGGGCATATTCAAGTCAACGAAAGACCTCGTAAATGGTGGCTTTAAAGTACATAGTGCTCACATGTATGTGCTATGCAAAAAGGAGGAGGTTCTCAATTCGGTTGGTCTTTTTTAATGTATGTACATCGATTACTCTGAGATTTATGATCCGATTTACGTGATTCTTCTTTAGTTTGATGTGGAATAGTTGCCATTTGGTCCCATAAAAATTTAACAATGTTTGGCCTAGTAGTTTTCATTTTACGATTTTTTTTTTTTAATTTTAATTATGTATTTTTGTGTTTGACCACGCATAACTTTTTTCAGTGTAATCCGAATTCGATGATTCTTTTTTAATTGATAGTGTATACCTCAAATTTGGTCCCATATAAATTTCAAGAAAATATTCGACCCCTAAGGGTTGAAAATTAAGGGATGACAGATTTTTTTTGGTGTCTCCGTTTCGTAATTAATTTCTGTGATGAGAAGTAGGCACTGAAAAGCGAAAAAAAACAATTAACAAAAAAGACAACCGCCTTCAAGTCCTACCGAGTCTATTCTCAGTAATTTGAGAGATGAGGTGGGGGGAATGGTCAATTTTCGTCTTCTTTCATGAATAAAATCAAAACTATTTATTTTACAAAAATAAAAAATATTTTTTATTTTTAAGTTTTACAAACGTTACTGTGTCATAATATTTAATATAAGGTTATTAGATATATGACACGGTAAGGTTTGTTATACTTTTTTTTATTTCCTACTTTGTCCCCCGAAAATGTCACTTATTTTAAAAAAAAATCTTTATTTACTTTGCACACCTGTGTTTGGGTTTGAAATTTGGGAGGGTGGTGCCCTCCCAAATTTCATCTGATTTGGTCCAGTAGAATACGAGCAAATTAGCTGTGACAGACCGACGGACAGACAGACGCACGAGTGATCCTATAACTGTTCCGTTTTATTTTTGTACAAAACCCTAAAAATTAAGGGTTTGTAAGAAAATCACGCGGGCGATGTTGCGAGCAAAAGCACAAAGTGCAAAAAAAACAGCGATATAAAAAAAAACTATTATCCCTTTAAAAAACCAGTTCGTCAAGATTCCCTGTCAACAATAACAAGTACATAGGCACCTATAGTAATATGGCGAGCGCTTGCTCGGGTTTTTTTATGACATCTTCAAGTTTCGTCCCAAGGGAGACTTGTAGGACAACATTTATCGCCGAATGGGACGAATATTTCACATTTATTTTTTATAGGATGAAGTATTTCTTTAAAAAGAGTGTGTTGTGTGATGTCAATAGCGAATGTGTATGAATTTGTTATGAACTAAGCTCAAAGTGTCGCCAGATCTACGTGATTTTTAACCGTCTTCAAAAAAATGGAGGAATTTCTCAATTCGACGCTTTTAAGAGTTCAACAGTTAATTAGGAGACACAATAGTTAAACAATGTCAAACGACCAATATTTGGCTTCTGAACATTAAAAGTGTTCCTCTAAAGGTAGGATTCCGTATGGTATCGGACGTAAAGAATAGCACCATCCCATATCTTCCCGTGGGTGTGGAGTCTCACCAGAGAATGGGCAGCAGCGTTCTCTGCGCCTTTGTAACAACCATACTGCGATCGCCAACCCGCCTGCCAAGCGTGGCGATTATGGCAAAACCCCCCTCCTTGGGGACGCCTATGTCCAGCAGTGGACGTCTTTCGGGTAGAAAATTAAAGGTGACTCAATTCGTTGACGAATGATAAGAAGTAGGCACTAAAAAGCGGAAACGTTTTGAATGACTGTTTTAAGGATAGATGAGAGAGGTATAAAATATAAATCTATTAATAATAATATCAGCCTATTATGGTTCCACTACCAGACACAGGCCAATAGGTTTGGTGACTCTGAACTCTTGGATTATAAGTTTTGATATATATCTGTCTGAAACATATAATGGCTTTACATAAAAAATGCTCTAATTAGTGAACTTTCTATTTAATAATAATAATAATAATTCTTTAATTCAGATCATTGATCCATATAGTCTAAACGCATTAAGAATTGGGAAAGTGACTGTGAAGACTTATGGGTAAGTATTGACTTGCCGATATCATGTACTGTTCGCCGAATGGTTCTCTGCGCAGTATACCTGCCTCCTCCTATACGCCGTTCTTCTCTGGAGCACTATTTGGATCATTGTAATGCTGTTTTTGAGCAATGTTCAGATTCAAGTGTTTTTATTGTGGGTGACTTCAACTTGAGCAGCATTGATTGGACTTTAGTAGGAAAATCGGATAATAAAATTAGCTTGCCTGGTACTAGTGAAATATTAATTGATTTTACTAATGTTAACAGACTTAGTCAAATGAATTTAGTGGCAAACGACGCTGGTCGCATTTTGGATCTAGTTTTGTCAACACATTCCTTGTGTAGCGTGAGCAAAAGTATTAGCCCAATAAGTAATATCGATAAACAGCATCCACCTCTTGACATAGTTGTTTCCTTGAGTAGGGACGCCAATCTGCCATACAACACTGACAAGATTAGACCTAATTTTCGTTCCGCGAATTATGAAACAGTTCGTATTTTTTTAAAACAAGTAGATTGGTTAAAATTATTTGACGGTAGCGATAGTGTGAATGAGATGTTGGATGTTTTTTACGAGACGCTTAACGACGCTATAAATCGGTTTATTCCCTCACGGGTACCAAAGAAACGTAAATATCCTCAGTGGTTTAACCATAAACTTATTAAAATGTTAAATTTAAAAAATAATATTAGAAGGCGATACAATAAATATAAAAACCCAATGGATTTAATTGAGTTAAAACTAATAAGTAAGCGTTGCGATGAATTGGCCACCTCTTGTTACAATGTTCATATGGAAGGTCTAGAAAATGAACTAAAAAATAACCCTAAGTTATTTTGGACGCACGTAAAAAACAAAAGAGGAGGGTCTAGTACCTACCCTATGACCATGAAAAATGGATCAATGTCCACATCTGATGGTACAACAATATGTGAGATGTTCGCTACCAACTTCTCATCTGCTTATAGCCCCGAACAAGAATTGAGCAAGGAATTTGATACTAATATATTATTAAAATCCTTCGAAAATAGTAGTTTATGTTTAACGAGTCCAACAATAAGCAGTGAGATATTACTTATAAAACTTAAAGGTTTAGATATTAACAAAGGAGCTGGCCCTGATGGTATACCGCCAATATTTATTACGTCTTGTGCGGAGGAGTTAGTGTGCCCTCTTATTCTTATATACAGCAAATCATTGTCTTCAGGCGTATTCCCTCAAACATGGAAAATGGCTAAGGTGGTGCCTATACATAAATCAGATAGCAACGATGACATAGCCAACTATAGACCTATCTCAATCCTTTCAACGTTCGCTAAGGTGTTCGAGTCATTGCTCTGCCCGTATTTCCAAAACCATCTAAAATTATTTATTAGCGATCATCAGCACGGTTTTGTTGGTTCACGATCCACAAGTTCTAATTTGGTCCCTTTCACGGAACTTTTGATTGAAGCCGTTGACTCTGGTCACCAAGCTGACGTCATTTATACTGACTTCAGCAAGGCTTTTGATAAAGTTTCCCACAAAATCTTGTCTTCTAAGTTACGTGCTTATGGTATTACTGGTGGCTTGCTTGAATGGGTAATTTCATACTTGAAATGTAGATCTTTTTATGTTGTGGTAAACGGTTTTAAATCTAACGTATATAATATCTCATCTGGAGTCCCACAAGGCTCTCATCTTGGTCCAATATTATTCAACTATTTTATTAATGACATTCCCAAGTGTTTACGGCACTCTAAAATTTTTATGTATGCGGACGATTTGAAGTTCCTTAGAATTGTTGAATCTAACAGAGACGCATCACTTTTGCAGATGGATCTTAACAGCCTTATTCAATGGTGTAAGAGTAACGCAATGAATTTGAATTCGAAGAAATGTTACCACGTTAAATATACAAGAAAAAATAATCCAATAAAGACAGTGTATTACATAAATGAGGACAAACTTAATGAAATAGATACTATTCGTGACCTTGGAGTTCTGTTTGATCAAAAACTAACCTTTGCACCACACTTGGATTCCATTTCTAAAAGAGCATCCAGGATGATGGGTTTTGTCATAAGACAATGTAAAGGTTTTCGTCAAATAAAAACGAAAATCTTACTTTACCAGAGTTTAGTACGTAGCATATTAGAGTATTGCAGTGTGGTGTGGCGGCCACACTACGCTACAAATAGTTTGCGTCTAGAACGTGTCCAAAAACGCTTCGTTTGGCATCTGGCCTTTTCAGTGGGAATAACCAAAAAAGTTCGTTCTTACAGAAATAGATTGAAATTCTTCAACATGCACACCTTGGAAGAACGAAGATGTCTTAATGACGCAATGTTTGCTAGCAAAATCTTGAAGGGAAATATCGACTCGCCGCCGCTGCTCGCACTCATTAACTTTCGTGCTCCGTCGAGGATTCCGCGCAAACCTATTACTCCACTTTGTCCTCCAATGAGAAGAACGGTGTTGGGATCTAACTCTCCATTTGCTAGGTTCTGTAGGGTTTTGAATAGTTGTAGTGATATGGTTGATTTTCACTTTGAATCTCTAAATAGGCAAAAATTTAAATTTCTGAACTGTTTAACAGATTTGTTGTAAAAGTTTTAGATTGTGTACGTAACTTATTAAAGAAATTATGCTTTTATTGATACATAGTACATATTTTACTTAGTTTACTTGTACAATATGTAGTTTACGAAATTACTTAATATAGTTTTCTTTTTGTCCATGTGGTGTTTACCTTTAAGTAATTGTTGCACTGTATAGAGTTTAAACGCATGTTTTATTTTTGTTTGTAAATTAGTGT
The DNA here is from genome assembly GCA_947361185.1 of Charanyca ferruginea. Classification (NCBI taxonomy): domain Eukaryota; kingdom Metazoa; phylum Arthropoda; class Insecta; order Lepidoptera; family Noctuidae; genus Charanyca; species Charanyca ferruginea. The sequence goes on along the minus strand of OX376069.1, from coordinate 22,407,687 downwards.
AAACAATTGTTGGTAGACCTAATAAATTAAATAAAAATAAATAAATAGTGTTAGTTACATCTTAACCTAATGTTAGTAAAAAAATAATTTAACAGCACAACTAAATTTAACTTAATTGGGGACATGTACATCTGCGCGCACATGTCTCCCCGCCCAGTGCTTTATAAATGGCCCGTCAATTTTGTCCGCCAGTGTAGCTAGAATATTGTTGGGACTACCCCTGAATCGCCGCAGGCATAGATTCTGGGCCGACTTAAAAAAAAATTTTTTGAGGCGATTTTGATTTTTCAGAAAAGTGTTTGTTACATTCTGGAGAATGTTTTAGTATATAACAAACATACGTTTTGAAAGCGCTTTTTGAAAAAAACAACAAAAACTAAGAAGACGTTTTCGTTTCTTCCATCTTTCAATCTTTGGAGGACTTTCAATCTCTGTTTTCACTGTGTCGCCGTTTCTTAATGGATTTGGGTGATAAGGAGACACAAAAAGTGGAAAATAAAAACAAACAGAACAAAGCCACCGATTTCTGAAACTAAAGTCATGTGTGTTATGTGTTTAACTTATTTATCACTTTTCAGTTTTTGAAGGCGGTTCTCTTTTTTAACCGACTTCAAAAAGGAGGAGGTTATCAATTCGAATGTTTTTTTTTTTTTATGTATGTTCGGGCATAACTCTGTCATATATAGACGGATTTACAAAATTCTTTTTTTGTTCGAAAGGGGTTTATTCCGAAATGGTCCCATATAAATTTTATCAAAATTTATTCAGCCCTTTTCGAGAAAATCAACAAATTCCCAAATAAATGACTTAGACGACGTTTTAGTTTCTTCAATCTTTGGAGGACTTACAATCTCTTTTAAGTGTGTCGCCGTCGAAAAATAAAAAGTAAAAAAAAAAAAAAAGAAAACCGCCTTCAAGTCGGTGGCGGTGGCTTTGTGTTTGTTGTTTTGTATTGCCACCGACTTCCGAAAGTAAAGTAATGTGTGTTCTGTGCCAAAGTTATTTATCACTTTCTAGTTTTTGAACGTGGTTTTCTTTTTTTTGAAAAAACTTTTCAAAGAAGTTTTTATTTTGTACTTTTGCGCTTCAGACAGCCAATTAAATTTATATCCAGGATAGTTAGTAAAATGATAGGCCAGCTGATTTTTTTTCGCGTGTTCTGTTTTAGTAGAACAAAAGTGAGGAAACCTGGACTTATCTAGTCAGAAATGGCCAATCCACCTTGAGCCAGCGTTGTGATCGAAACTTGTGCCTTCTCTGTATGAGGAGAGGCCTTTGCCCTGCAGTGGGACAATTATTGGCTGGTATAGTTGTATTATTATTTGCATTTGTATTATTATAGTTCTGCGAGGTTATTAGTGTTTTAAGTTAATAGTTTACAAATCAGTTAAAATTGTCAGATTATAAATATTAAAATTATAATTATATAATTCCCGTAAATGCAAAATGTTGACAAAGAAATTGGTTGTCTGTAAAGTCGGTTTACGGACGATAGTTTTACGTGATAACGTCATTAAGAAAGATAATGGCTAACATCCATACTAATATTTATAAATGCGAAAGTAACTCTGTCTGTTACGCTTTCACGATGAAACGACTGAACCGATTTTGATGAAATTTGGCATGAAGATAGATTTAACCCCGGGGAAGGACATAGGCTACTTTTTCCGCGATATCTTCTGCATCCACTATAACCGACATTCACGCGAACGAAGTCGCGGGCAAAAGCTAGTATTATATAACATAAGCAAATAATGGCTTCCGTCGAGGTGTGCGGAGCTTATTGCTTGGGCCGATCGTGCCTCTCTATCGCTTGTTCCGCGCTCTCGCTTGCACGCTTAGGTTCAGGCGGAACGTGACACTTTTTCGTGAGTGCAGCCGGTGTTCATCGATTTATACGACGTTATTACGTCAAAAAATTTTTTTGAGAAAGTGTATGACGTTTCTTGCCCGTTGTTCTTATTGTTGTTGTAGAATATGCCCGCGTGATTGTCGGTTTTCAGCGGGGTTTTAAATTTTTTTTGTGTGCGGAACCCTACTTTTTTCTGATATAAAACTAGTCTAAGTTACTCCTTATAACATCAGCTATCATCTGTCAGTGAAAGTCCTGTCAAAATCGGTCCAGCCGTTTCAACAGACACTTAGACAGACCAAAATTGAAAAAAAAAAGAATTTAGTAAAAATTTGTTATTTTGACATTACAAACAGACACTACAATTGAATTTATTTGTGTAGATACATATCTATACAAATAAATTAAATTGTAGTGTCTGTCTATACATATAGATACCTAGATACGGTATACGGCCAGGACCGATTTTTGACACGACCTTCAACATATTTCGATCCTTACAAAGGTCATCTGTAAGAGAATTATAATGACCTCTGAACATAATATCACTTTAAAATCAATGAATTCATATACCTATCTATGATTTATTATATGAAAGAAAGAAATTATGATCGATTGGATAAATAAATGACAGATTTATATTTGATCACAGTAATGCATAGATCGGATGATTGAAATGTCACTTCGGCAATGCATTGAGGCTTAGATAGATTTCGATTTGGATTTTGAGATGCGTTGAAGCATGATTGATAAATAAATACCATTTTCATAGCTTATATATTTTGGGTTTTATTTATTTGGTTAAAACTGAGATACTGTAAGGTTTTTGTGTACGGGATCTAACTATGTACTATGTGTTGAAGAAGGAATACTTTATAATTATTCTTTATATTCAGCGGTTGGTCCCGGCTGTCATTTGTAAATCTTTGTCAGTCGTTATTGGTAGTCAGAAAATCTGACAACCAGTCTTACCAAGGGGTATCTTGTTACCGGGTAACTGGGTTGTGGAGGTCCGATAGGCAGTCGCTCCATGTAAAACACTGATATTCAGCTGCATCCGGTTAGACTGGAAGCCGACCCAATATAGTTGGGAAAAGGCTAGGCAGATATTGCAGACAAACTAACAATGCGTCGTCGTCTGACACACTCGTACACTTAGACTGACACACGGACCTCTGCCCACACACTTAGGCGGTTATTACATGAGTAATAACAGCTATGTTCTAATATATTTAAACTACACTTATAACTCTAGAAACTTCCAGAGTGTTTCGTTGATGCCATATACTTAAAGCTATGCTATAACTATAATAATCGAGCCAAGACCACCTGGACCTTAAGGGTCGAGAAGTTGGAGTCGCGCCACAATACGAATTTCAAGTCATTTGTGGTGCGAGTCCCGACGCATTATCTAGTGACCTTCCTCAAGGAAGAGTTTTGGCCGAAGGGTGTCGTGTATCGGCGATTCCGCGGAAGGCTACGCGACACCACGCAGCGCTACACGACGCCGTCTCTTCGTGTACAGTAGTTAAAAAATATTATTGTGGGTTTTATTTAAATATGTATGATAGTCTGTAAGGTATATATGTTATGGGGCTTTTGTTACCCGAAATAAATGATATTATTATTATTTATTATTTTATTTTTATTTTTATTCACATAAAAATTACACAAGCCCTATGAAGTCCCTGACTCCTGAGCTAGGTTCAAAGACCTGTGTTACAGGAGTCAGTGTCTTCTCCCAATAGCTGTCACGAACGCAAAAATAAAAGCAGTCACAACAAAAAGAAAAGTTGAAATGTGTTTATATGTGGAGTGTTAGTGTGTAGTGTGGATGTAGGAATAATAATAATAATAATAAGTTATGCGTTCCGAGAGTATCGCTCTACACCGCCTGAATTAAGACCACGATTACCCCGTTTGCCCATGCACAAGAAAAACCAGGCGCTGGTGTGTGCTTTAGATTCGCAGCTGTCAAACTGTTTTGACAACAGCGAAGACCTCGCCGATACCCACTCGATCTTGTACTGCGCGGCTGTAGCGGCATGTCGTGTAGCTCATGTCAAATTTCCCAACTGTGACAGAGCTGCACGACCAAAGCCAGCTATACCAGCATGGCAGTGCAGGATTGAGCGTCGTATTGGTGAGGCTAGAGCACTCATCGGCAAACTAATCTGCTTCAGGGAGGGCAATACTCGCCCTAGAGTGATGCGCTTTGTGAGGCGGGCATTCTCGGGGACTGATATTAGTCCTCGAGATTATTTATCCTGCATCACAGAGCGTATCGACTTCCTGAAGTAGAAGATCTGTGCATGGGCAAACCGTATTCGACGGTACAAGCGGCGGGTGGAGCGGTACACTCAGAATCGCATATTCCAGAGTGATGAGAGGTGGGTGTACAGGACTTGGGAACGACCGGACCAAGGTGTGGCTGATGCGCGCCTGCCGGATGATGATGCCATGTGTTCATTTTGGCGCAGCATCTGGTCAGTGCCTGTCAGTCACACTGAGGGCGATTGGACTCGCGAGGTTGAGCGAGCGTGTGATCCAATACAAGAAATGGGGGCAATTACCATCAGCCCCCACGATGTAGCTCGTGCAGTCCGTCCGTTACCTAACTGGAAATCTCCAGGGCCGGACGGGCTGCACAACTTTTGGATAAAATGGTTTAAAAGATCGCACACTCGCTTGGCGTCTCAGTTCCAGTCAGCCTTAGAGTCAGGATCGTTGCCCCAATTCTTAACAACTGGAATAACCCACCTGCTCCATAAATCCGGTGGTACTACGGAACCCAAAAATTATAGACCGATTACTTGTCTACCAACGGTCTATAAAGTTCTTACATCCATTTTGAGAGTGAAAATTAACGAACATATTGACAAAAATTCTATCATGTCTGCCTCTCAAAATGGATGTAGGAACGGGTCTCGTGGTACGAAGGAGCTCCTCCTCATTGATATGGCCATTAACCAGCAGGTTCGTCGTTCCCGAAGGGATCTGTCGACATGCTGGATAGACTATAAGAAGGCCTATGATTCTGTGCCACATACATGGCTCATGAGGGTGTTAGAGTTGTATAAAATTGATACAACTCTGCGCACCTTCTTGATGTCATGTATGGGGCAATGGAAGACGGTCCTTCGCTATCCAGGATGTCGGCAGATCCGGGAGAATAGCGAACCGATAAGGATCGAGCGAGGTATATTTCAGGGCGATAGTCTGAGTCCACTGTGGTTTTGTTTAGCCTTGAACCCTCTAAGCGCGTTGCTGGAGGGTTCAGGTCTGGGCTATCGGCTGAGAAGAGGAGGTCAGGTTATATCTCACCTCCTTTACATGGATGATCTGAAACTCTTTGCCCCCAACAATTTGCGACTGATGGAGCTACTGAAAGTAACAGAAACGTTCAGTAGCGCCATCAGGATGGAATTTGGTGTGGACAAATGTGCAGTCATGCATGTGAAACGAGGGGAGATTGTGGAATCCGTGGGCACACAACTCTCGGATTCCATGCACCTTAGATCCCTCTCTTCAGCCGAAACCTACAAATACTTGGGTATGTCGGAAGCGTTAGGCATCAATGCTACCGACATGAAACAATCGCTGAAGGAGCGCTTCTTTGGCCGCCTGAATAAAGTGTTGAATAGTCTTTTATCAGGCGGAAACAAGGTGCGCGCCTTCAACGGATGGGTCATGCCGGTTTTGATGTACTCTTTCGGCCTACTCAAGTGGACTCAGACGGAACTTGACGCCCTGGATAGGAGGGTCCGTACATTGCTGACCGCAAATCGGATGCATCACCCACGGTCATCGGTAATGAGACTGTATATCCCACGGAAGTGCGGAGGTCGAGGCTTTCTTAATGCTAAGTCCCTGCACAACCGTGAGGTATGCAGTCTCAGGGAGTACTTCTTTAAAGCCGACGTGGGGATGCATCGAGATGTGGTCTCAGTGGACAAGGGCCTCACCCTGCTCTCCTTAGCGAACGAGAACTGGCGCAAACCTGTAGTACTAGATACTAATGAACGTAAGAAGGTATGGCAGAGCAAGGAGCTTCACGGGCGCTTCTACCGGGCTCTATATGGGCCTGATGTAGACGCGTATCCTTGGCGTCCGTATCCTGGCTGCGATTCGGTGATCTCTTTGGGGAAACCGAAGGTTTTGTCTGTGCGATTATGGACGAAGTTATGATGACGAACAACTACCGGAAGTATATTGTGAAGGACGGCACGGTTGACATTTGTCGGGCATGCCACCGACCGGGAGAATCAATCCGACACATTATCTCTGGGTGCTCTCGTCTGGCTAACGGAGACTACTTGCATAGACACAACCTTGTAGCTAGGATTATCCACCAGCAACTTGCTCTAAAATACAGGCTTGTGGAATCGGAAGTACCGTACTACAGGTATGTGCCCGACCCAGTTCTCGAAAATGGCAACATCACATTGTATTGGGATCGATCTATCATCACTGACAGGACTATTGTTGCCAATAAGCCTGACATAGTGGTGATAGATCGATTAGAGCGTCGCGCAATAATTGTTGATATAGCAGTTCCGCATGACGAGAACCTCGTGAAAACCGAGAAAGATAAACAAATTAAGTATCTTGACTTGGCTCGCGAGGTTGTCGACATGTGGGATGTGAATACAGCAGTCATTGTGCCGATAGTCGTTACGGCCAATGGACTCATTTCCAAGAGCCTCGACCAACACCTAAGGAGGCTCTCGTTGGGCAGCTGGATCAAGGGCTTGATACAGAAAGCGGTACTCCTGGACACGGCGCGTATTGTTAGGAGATTCCTCTCTCAGGAGCCCTGACCACCGGTAGCTTGGACCCTATTCCCGATACCGGTGGGCTACTATTTTTTATATTTTTAAATGTTTTTATGTTTTTTTTTTACTAATATTTAAAAATATAATACAATATGTAAATAAAATAAATAAATGAGAATAATAAGTTTATTTACAAATAGTGTTTCACAAAGTTTTCATGGTTAAATGGGCTAGATATTTTACGGCAATTAATAGAAGACAGAATCCATTGCCGAACTAGGTTGGAAACCTGTATTAAAAAAATATATATATGTATGCAACCTTTACAGTACCTACGTCATTTTTCGTTTTTGTTAGCCTGTTCTGTTCCACACCTGGGCAAATGCCTCCCTCCATGCCGTCCATCTTTTCCGATTCTGGGCTTCCTCCCACCGGTTTTGGAGGAACCCATCAGTTTTGGAGGAATCCGTCCAGGTCGGCCCGCCATCTCCTTAGTGGCCTACGTCATTAAAGCGCGAATAAAATTTTAATCATAGAAAGAAAATTATATCATCTGCGTAGCTTTTTTCCAACTATGTTGGGGTCAGCATCCAGTCTAACCGTATGCAGCTGAATACCAGTGTTTTACATAAAGCGACTGCTTATCTGACCTTAACAACCCACTAACTGGGAAGCACGGTACCCCTTGGTTAGACTGGTTGTCAGACTTTCTGGCTTCTGACTACCCATAATGACCCATAACTCTTCTGATTTAGACTATTATCTTACAATGTTTATACTAGATTCAATTATCAGGTGAGATAGTGGTCAATCGTATGCCTATCAATAGATAAAAAAAGAACAGATTAACTTTTCGTTAAAATTGAAATTATTGTTCATACAAAATTAAGACTTATTACAACTAATGAAGGTTGCTATTATTTTACATATTTTTGCGCATAATTGAGACACGCGCGGAATAGTTGCGTCGGCACTTCCACTTGTTTTTCCTTTTCCGTAGGTTCAATGAAATAGGTGTAGATAGCGTTCAAAACCTACGTTTAAGAGGATTGTGAGGTGCCGATATGCAGCGCAAGTTGGTATTTCCAAAAATGCTATCTGTTACATACCGCTCGCACTGCCTCCCTCCGGGTGAACAATACAAATACAATATGCCCCTGCCCTCCGACCCGTATCGTGCCTTGGAGAGAGTTGCAAGCCTAGGACGCAATTACGTATATTTCTTTGATATTTCTTTGTTTTTAATATGCCCTCCCCCCCCCCAAACCATCACGAGATGCGAAAATTTTAGTCTCATTAGATTCAGTACACTTTAATTTAAGGTTTGATTAAAAAAAATAATAACGCTCGATGAAGTTTTTAAGTAAAAAATGAGGATATTTAGATAATAATTACTTCAATCGTACGCAATAATTCTTTAAAATAAAAACGCACAGACCGTTTATTATACCTACACCATTTCTAAAAAATATAAAAATTGGACTAAGTTTAGGGGGAATGAAACGTTTTTGTATGAAAATTTAGTCTCACAATCCTCTTAAGCAAAAATATCTAAGAAAAAACTCTTAATCAATTGATATTATATTTTACTAATCTAATAAAGTGCTCTTGGAAAATACAACCCGTTAAAATAAACATTTGTGAGGTACTTTAAATAAGTATCTCATTGCTTACACCTAAATGCTGTCTAATAAGGACACTTGTTTTTTATGGAACCTCATAAGCAGAGTAGTTATGTGTCTATTGTAGGTATAATATGATACCATCCATACCGTCTCCCTATAATTAAGTTTATAAAGTCAAATAACAAGATGGCTGACTTCTCATATGAAATTCTTTTGCGCAATTTGAGAAAAGGCTTGATGAGTTGTCTAAAGAAAATTTAAAACTTTTATTTTCAATCACAGTTTATGCAAAAATAAAAAGTTTTTACAAGTTAAATGAACTGGCAAACAGGTCTATGGTCTAACTTATGAATGTAATTATGAACAAATTAAATTGTGAAAGGTTTATTCTTATCATTATAATAAGATTAGCTTTAAAAATGGCCTGTTGGCCTGTGGCCCATTTTAAACAGTATTTCGAACTGTTCATTGTTAGATCTGCAAGAATCATAGTAATGCAAAATAATTGTTATTATAAATTATTTTGACAACCTGGTCACAGTACAAGTATTAGTACTATCGTACAGTAGCGACACGCTCCGCCCCCCACCGAAACACTGTCCCTCACGTCTAGACACGCCGCATTGGCTCTGGCAAAGTCTTCAAGTTCAAGGGCTGACTCGTGGCGCGTAGAAACGTGCATTCACTCATTTGTGGAAAAGAAAATCGAAATATTTTATATTATGTAGGTATATAAATTAAATATTTTATATATAATATTTTATACTTAAAAACAAATAATACCCCCCCCCCCCCGACCCTTGCTAGCGCCAGCCCGCGTCGCTGTGCCCTTAGCTTTAAAATAGCCCCTAATTAATGGAGACCCGATCCAGCCTGTCCCTTTGCTGCCCTCTCTCAGTGGCGACCTAAGCCGAGGCTCGTACCCCACAGGGGGTGGGGGAGGCCCTAAAAGTCACTTTCAAGGCACCACAGGATTGTCCGGTTAAGCAGTAACCAACCCTCAGGTTGAACTGCGAGATGCCATTCAGAAAAAAAAAAAACAAATAATAATGTGTATATATGAAATTACGTAATTTTTATCACATTAAACTATGACATATACATGCACTTACCTGTTTTAAACCAAATACCATAAAAGCTGTATGGGATAAGAATACGAGGAAAAGCTCATAAATGGTTTGCATCGTACCTAAAAGATAGGGTTCAACTAGTAGAAATTGAATATTTCGATAACAACACAAAAGAAATAATTAAAATAAGATCTGACAGTAAAGCAGTTAATGCGTCAATCCCTCAAGGAAGTGTAATAGGCTGCCTTTTATTTCTCATATATATTAATGACCTTCCTAAAATTATAAACGGACCATGTGTTCTATTTGCGGACGACATCTCTCTGCTCACCACATGCCAGAACGATGAAAATATAAACGCTAAAATAAACTCCCTTCTTTCGACTGCTGTAAACTGAATGGAAAACCATAATCTGTAAATTAACTTCGCCAAAACAAAATTAATCACTTTTCATCCCCATCAAAAATCCCCATTAACACTAAATATAACTTTTAATAATGCAAAACTGGAACAAGTAAATGAATTTACTCTCCTCGGTTTATCTATAGATACCCACGTAAATTGGAAATCCCATATACAACAAATAAGAGCAAAACTATCAAAATTTTCATATGCCTTACGCGAAATTAAAAAAACTACCAACCTGCAAACTGCACTAGCCACTTATTATGCGTATGCTCAGGCATGGCTCAGCTATGGGGTCATGCTGTGGGGTAACAGTACAGATTCACAAACCATATTTATTTTACAAAAGAAGTTAATTCGAATAATAACCAACATAGAACAAACGGATAGCTGCAAACCACACTTCCAAAAACTCAAAATACTCACACTTCCCTGTTTATATATCTTAGAATTATGTAAATTTGTCAGAAAACACCCAGAATTTTACACCACTTGCGAAGAAACTCAAACAAGATACACTTCTAGACACAACAAAAACAAATTAAACATACCTCAATCCCGACTTAAAATGCACTCAACCAGCCCATTAGTTATGTCCATCAAAATGTATAATAAACTGCCAAATGAAATTCGAGAAGTAAGCACATCAAATATATTTATTAATAAATTGAAACATTTTCTGGAATCCAAGTCATACTACTCAGTAAAGGAGTTTTTAGATGACCAATCGATTGCAAAATAAAATTATTCTCTCTCATATAAACCAAACATTTTAAAATATATATTTAGTAAAATACGGAATACAGAAATTCAAAAATAAATATTAATTCATAAATAATAACATAATTTAATAATAATGAAAATTCCCCTACCTATATTGTAATATTAATTAATTTTGTAATAATTACCTACATTATTCTAATACAATACATAAAATTAAAATAACTAATACACTATACCTATACACAAATCTAATAGTATAAAACAAACTCACCAAATAATTTAAGCCTTAACTTAGCCCTCTTCCTCTCTCCTAATTTTGCTGTGCCCGACAGGGTCCATATTGGTCAACTCCTTGTTATACCACCTATTTAATACATATGGAATGCAATAAAGAATTTGAATTTGATACAAGTTGGAAGAAATAATTAAAAAATCTAAAAGTATTGCAGAATACTGTGTAAATCATTCCCTCATCAACCTTCATTCCCTCCTAAATGCAATGAGGAAATGACCGTGAGGTGGATGACGAATTTTAACTAAACCTACAAACTTCTTGATATGTACCTACTTACCTATTTGGAAGTTCGAATTTCAAACCTTGAAAGAATCGAGTACCTACATTAGAGAGAAACACTTGTGTTGAGGCCGGTATCGCGCGCTCGTTCGCTCTCGCGCGCTCGCGGTGGCAGTGACAGCCCTAGTGATATTAACGCACACACACGCACGTATCTGTATAGTTTGCTATGTTTGTAGTAGTGTAGGGCAATTATATCGTTTCATTTGTATGAAGTGTCGCGGGTGTGACCTGGTACAAGTCGCTGGATGAACGCGGCGCGGAACCGAGACAAGTGGAGATCTATGCCCAACAGTGGACGTCTAAAGGTTGACATGATGATGATGGTGATAAATTATTTTGATTTGAACTTATTTTGACATGATATCGGGTGTCGTGATCGCTTAGTGTTAAAGACACGCGGCTACACGAAGTCATGGGGCACTTTCCGGGCACAAATTAATATTACATAGGTACTTACTAAATTACCATTATTACCATTCATATATAGGTACATTATACCATTGACGTTCATGAAGGAAAACATCTTGAAGAAAAAATAATAAATAATTATAATTTCTCAAATCACCAGTCAGGCTTGAGCATGTTGATCAATGTTGACGCTTTCTCTGCATGTGTGTCCAGGGGTGTGATTCTGTAAGACCTCATTCTAAACTTCGAATCTGAATCAGCTGTGAGTTTCTTGATTGGCATTCTAAAAACTCGGTTGATAATTCGAATTTACACTAGCGCCACCCTTGCGAGCGTGTCAGCGAGTTGAACTAAATTGACAGGGACATTTTGACAGATAAAGTATGAGATGACGTAAGAAGTGGCATTCTGTAAGGTAATTTCCCCGTCACTTCGACGCTCACTTCGCACTCGAACCCGATTCAAAGTGTCAAATACATCAAGGTCATTTTGAACCTTATGCGAAGTGAGAGTGAATAGCAATGTGAGATGCGAGTTGTTGTTCGAATTTTACAGAATCGACCTACAGTTGTAGAACAATAATCAACATCAGCTAAAAGACGTCCACTGTTGAACATAGGTCTCCCCCATGGAACGTCACAATGACCGACAACCTGCTGCTTGCATCCACCGGTTACCCGCGACCTTGACAATGTCGTCGGTCCATCAGGTGGGAGGCCTACCAACGCTGCGTCTTCTGGTTCGTGGTCGTCACTCGAAAACCTTTCTTCCCCATCGGTTATCGGTTCTTCGAGAACAATAAAACGAACGTATTATTATTATTTCACACACATGGTTACCACCGCCGTCTACGGAATCTAAGAAGAGGTCGATCACCACCTCAGCAACAAAAATAAAACTGTAATTGCAGTGTAGGTACATACTTCATAATACTGTGGCCACATCAGTCAATACTCCAAGGGTGGGCTTGACTTAAAACCGCGAGGTTGTGGCTTCGAATCCGACCTCGATCAACATTGTGGCGTGGTCTACAAACAGATAGTGTAACGTTTACTAGGAAATCGTTAATTAATTTATTAACATTTCGGTTTCCTACGAAATGTTATGTTTAAAGTTATGGTTAAATGCTACCAGTAGGTATAGTGTCATGATTTTGCATTGGAAGATCTAGTACACACATTATTTTAGACGTATTTGAAGATAAATATAAATGAATGGAGAAAAAGAGGATGGCCAAAGAAAAGAATGGATTGTGTAAAGAATTATTTTGATAGAGAAGGGAGACAGTTACACAGTGACGTTTGACAAAAAAAACAATTGAAAACGACGACGGAAAAGATGATTTTATGATTTTAAATTCATTTTATGATTTTAATTTAATTTAATTTAATTTAATTTAATTTAATTTAATTTAATTTAATTTAATTTAATTTAATTTAATTTAATTTAATTTAATTTAATTTAATTTAATTTAATTTAATTTAATTTAATTTATTTTAATTTAATTTAATTTAATTTTTTTTATCCTGAATTTTCCCACTGCTGGGCAAAGGCCTCTCCACTCTCCTTCCAACTTTCTCTGTTAAAATTTAATTTAATTTAATTTAATTACATTTAAATTCATTTAATTTCATTTAATTTCATTTAATTTCATTTAATTTCATTTAATTTCATAATTTCATTTAATTTCATTTAATTTCATTTAATTTCTTTTAATTTCATTTAATTTCATTTAATTTCATTTAATTTCATTTAATTTAATTTAATTTAATTTAATTTAATTCAATTTGATGTTATAATTTTGATTTGAATTTGATTTTAATGATTTCATTTTAATGATAACAATAATTTTAAATTTTATTTGTATTATTTGATTTATTATTTCTATTATAATGGAATTATTTTTATTTTAAATTGTAATTTATGATCTGAAATTGGTTGAAATAAATGATTATGATTTTTTTTTATGTCACGACTAGCCCGCGACTTAGTCAGCTTAAATGTTGGTTATCTGCGAGGTTTTGATTATTATGCGGGAACCGTAATTATTTTCCTAAAATAAAAATAGCCTTTGGTAATAACCAAAGAAATGATGTTTTAAGGAATACCTTAAAACATCAGTTCTCTGCCGGTGAAACTCGTATAATTTCTGTTGATTTTGAAGAAGGAATACACTCTCTAAAAGTACTATACTCTTTTCTTTTTAAAGAGCGCCCATCCCGCCATATTTCCCATTCAAACGCTCGTACGCGATTACGTCGTTATAACAAATTATTTTACTAATATTTTTAACACACAGGTATCTTGTGATTTAAATCTAGGTTTGTATGAAGCCAAAAATAAACTTATATGAGAAACAAATTCAGTAAACACGTCCGAAAATCTGTTATTTTGCACAATTTTATCTAAACTTTGGCCGTTCATAATGCACTCATACATTGAAAAAGTAAAAAAACTGCTTCAACCTTGCACAAGTAATGGAGATTCTAAATTATAAATGATTTAACCAAAAACTTGTAAGGCTTTTTCAAAAACACGTATGTCCTGGAACAAGTTTGGTGAAATTTCCGCGCGCCAAAATTTTCCTGTGATGTTATCGCGTTCTCACTCACTCCTTTGTTTTAGAGCTTTGCGTTGGTTGAAACAAAATTTTTTTCCATCAAGTTCGCGTTGAAGTTCGTTCGATGGGGATGGGCGCTCTTAATACAAAAAACTTCGGATATTCAAATCAACATTTTCGCTCAACACCTGAGCCGGACAAAATCTTGGAGCATAAACTGCCAGAGAACCCAAAAATGCAATCTATGTAAAATGTGAGAGGTCATAGATCAAGTTGGGTGTCGCATACTATATGCGGAACCCCAATATTTCTTTAATAAGGGTTCTTCAGTGTCCTTCTACATAAATCTTCTCCGGTAACCCTTCATATCTGTTACGATGGTCTCTCCTGATTTTTAGAGTTATTTGGGGGATGGCAGTCTTTGGCTCCATCATTTTTAAGATTATGTGGTTCTTAAAAAAACATTTAGGAGACTTTATTGACTGTGCGATCCATACAAAACTTAGTCTAGTCAATAAGTAATAAACTCGATGCAATTTTGTAATTATGCATGTTACACATTAGAAGAGGCCTTAGTCCTGTAATTGGACAAAAAAATACTGGTTTTACGTATATTAACAGCCTAACCCAATAAAAATCCAAGAATCCTTGTAGTATCTCTCTGCAACTCGGGGTATTTGCAAATTTAATCCACTAAAATTCCCTTAGTGGCTGTATTTAGCAAATACAGAGAGTACCTACCTCAGAATTCTCTAGTGTAATGCACCGGAGCACTAAGACCTTAGCTCGTTAGACATGCAGCTTACATAGCCTACGTAGGAACCCACTACAGCAGCATCCCAACTACCACTAAATAACACATCAAAGTAAAACTAAAGTGCCATTAATAATTTATGTCAGAGTTACATGAATTTTGGTCTGCGCTCCGGTTTTAAGTTCCAAAACTGAATTACATAGGTTTCAGTATTTATCAAAGCTGAAATACAGTTGGAACTGTGTCCAACTCAGCTTTTGCGTCAAGTGACAAACTTAGTTAAGAGTTGGTCGAGTTTGGATTAGGTGTTATATCCGATGTCGGTTCTTGAGCTTTGATTAAGAATTCTGTGTGATTGTGGATTGGTGTTTACTAAATTATATACAAAATGTTAATTATTTATTATTTTATAATACCAACTTTGCAACAGCCCGTAGGGTGTCTGGGCTAGAATAGCAGCCCCCCATTTCATCCCAAGGCGACACCCTTGAGGGTGACTAAGGGAAAATCCGGAAGTTAGGCAGCAGCGGCTTCCGCGTACTTAACAACTTTACTGCGATCCCCAAGACGCCTGCCAAGTGTGGGGATTCTAGCAACGCCCCCCATTTATGGGGGAGGCCTTTGTTCAATAGTGGACATCTTCAGGCTGATGATGATGAATATCAACTTTAATCCATAATACAATATAGGTCAACATCTGCCTATCCGTTTCCCAAATAAGTTGGGGTCGGCTTCCAGCCTAACTGGATGCAGTTGAACACCAGTGTTTTACATGGAGCGACTGCCTGTCTTACCTCCACAATCCAGTTACTGGGTAACACGATATCCCTTGGTAAGACTGGTTGGCAGACTTTCAGGCCTTTGACTACTTATAAACACTATCAAAGTTCTACGAATGACAGCCGGGACCAACGGCTTTAAGTGCTTTCCAAGGCGGGGAGGTGTCTCAATATGAAATGGATAGCGGTAGCTTATAAGTGTAATAACACAGAGGAAACTCGCTATAAAATGGATGGTCACCCATCCACATACAGACCGCGGCAAGTGTAGCTTAACCTTTGACCGACCGATCTGTACGGCTTTAACTTACCTACGAGCTCCTCGCTTGTTTGTGGTGCATTAACTCAAAAAAACATTAAACCGATTTGCAAAATTCTTTCACCAATAAGAAGTTGCGTTATCTTTGAGTTTCTTGAGAGAGTTTTCGAGTTTGAGTTAATAAAAATGTTCTTGGTATGGCACCCAAAATCTATAACAAATTACCTGAACACATAATTGAAACTAAAAATATGGATCAATTAAAAAAAAACTACACGAATTTTTACCTGCGAAATGCTACTATCATATTAATGACTATTTAAATGAAAGATGCTAGAGGCCTGCTATATCCGATTTATTATATTAGGGATAAACCAGTACTAGTTTTATGAATTATCAATAAATTATTGTGAATTAGATTTAAATTAGTTTTTATATAAGTTTTTTTGAATTGTTTCGAATTTTATTTGTATTTTCTTGTAATTTAATTTATATTGGTTTGTAATTTTACTTGTTGTTGACGTTTTCTATATTTCTTTTATATTTTAATGTGACATTATTATAAATATTATTATAATTATCTCATACCTGTGACTGACAAGGCTGACATATTTTATTTTTTGTTTATTAGTACTTTACAATATTTGCATATCTATGTGATTGTTAACCATGGAGAACTTCATAACTAAAAAACATCAATGTATATTTACACCCATGTTTGCAAATAAATAAATGATTTATGATTTATGAGTGGGGGTCATAATTTTTATGAACAATAAAAACTGTAAGAAAATTCACGCAGAACGAAGTCGCGGGCAAAGTGCAAGCAAAATATAATTAAAGCAAGTCGTTTTTTCTTCTTCATTGAGCAGCTATACTTAATACAATAATCTAGTAAAGTTGATATTCTCTTATTATTTAGTTATGCATGAACAAATAAAGAACATTATTCAGTAACACATCATTAGATCAGCGAATGCTCTTTTCAATAATTCAATAGAAGATTCAAGTTACTCGTACATAATCAATTGAAAGTTCTCAGTAGCGTTCAAGTTCTATTCGTATACTTAACCAAGTAGGTATTACGGGTAACTTGACTGAAGTTAAGTCAGGGTATAATTACATACGTAGATGCTTTTGTAACGAAGACGATGCGATCGGAACTTCGATCGATTTAAATTATCTGTTCGACGTTCGATCTAGTCAAAAGTGAATTTTCCGGTACTGATTTTAAGGCTTATTTTGATTTGGGTAAGTAGTTGTTTTTTATGTTTTGTTTAATTTTTATGATATTTAATATTATGTTACATAATCTTCTACCTTATTTAACATAATAAAGGCTAAAAGACAAGAGCTATGAAGATATACTCGTAGAATCATTCTTGTAACCCATTCACTTACACTCATACTCACAAACATTCTCCCAATCATCCACACATACACACCTACCACCTATTGCTTGTGCATACCTTATGCTTTAATTTATAAGTATTTTTTTAAATTTTAAGTTTGTCACTCAAATAATAAACTTAGGCTAAGGCTAAGAATTATTATAATAATATGAAACTGTATTACTTGTTAATAAATAAAAAAATGTCCCTACCATTATCGTTCATTTAATTCATATTATTATTAATATATAATTAATGCAAACTTCCATATCCATACTTAATAATATACATGCGAAAGTAACTCAGCTGTCTGTTACGCTTTCACGACGAAACGGCTGAACCGACTTTGATGAAATTTGATACGAAAATCACTTGAACCTTGTGGATGGACATATAAGCTAGGTACTTTTCAACCGACTTCAAAAAAGGAGGAGGTTATCAATTCGTCTGTATTTTTCTTTTTTTTTATGTTTGTTACTTGATTTCTTTGGACTGGGTAAGCGATTTTGATGATTCTTGTTTTATTTGAAAGCTAGTGCTTCCCGTGTGGTCCCATTTTAATTTGGTCCAGTTCTGACAATGACATGCATGAGAAAACCGTATGTCTTAATTAAATTTACATTAAGTATGGTCGCGATTTGTTACGCGATTTCTCTGGGAAACGTAAACCGATTTTGAAAATTCTTTTTTTTTATGGATTGGGTATGCTTCAGGGGTGGTCCTATTTAAATTTTATCGAAATTGATTCAGCACTTTTTGAAAAATCAACAAATACCCAAAAATTTTACAAAGACGACGTTTTAATTTCATCAATCTTTGTAGTAGTTAACTTTCAATCTCTTTTTAATAGATTTGGATGAGAAGGAAATACTAAAAAGCGGAAAATAAAAGCTTTTTACAAAAAAGACAACCGCCTTCAAAAACTAAAAAGTGAAAAATAACTTTTTAGTTTTTGAAGGCGGTTGTCTTTTTTGTAAAAAGCTATTTTTAATCCACGACTTCATCTGCATCCGCGTTTACCGACGTTAATGCACACGAAGTCAAATCAAAACAAAACGGTTCCTCCAAATTGTTAAACTTAAATAACTATACTCCATTTTTTATACCATTTATATTATATCCATTTATATTAAGTAGTGTTGTTAAAATACACTGCAATCTATTGATATATTTTTCATGTAAATGACAAATACTACTTCTATAGTCTTATAGGCTTGCGTTTGACCGCAACTCACCTGATCTTAAGTGATGATGCGGCCTAACGTGGAGCACGCTTGCCTAGGATGAACCGGTTCCCTCGTGGCTTGAAGATACCCAGATTGTATGTATTATACTTCAATTTTATTTATTTGTATGGATGTATAGATTAAGTATAGAAATACATAGGTGTATAGTAAAAAAATAGGACAGTATGAAGCTAGCTCCTACTTCATGAAAAGTAAACAATTTTCTTAAAACTAACACATCATCTGAACAAAAGTTTCCAATGCAATAAATGTCTCTTATGTTGTGTTTGATTAATGCTGCTCCAGCCGCGTACTTTTCCAATCGCGTACTTCTTTCGACGCGTACTTCATTTGTCGCGTACTTCGTTTGTCGCGTACTTCGTTCGTCGCGTAGTGCCGTCTTAATAATGTCAATTCACAGCACTTTATGATTTTTGCTGTCACAATTGCAACGTAATTGTATCGGTGGAGTTGTGCAATTCCCAGGTGAAATACCCAACCATTCTCAGCTTTGTGTGGAAATAAATGAATGTTGTGATCTGAAGCACTATTCTACACGAATCTCCCTCGTTTAAGCGAGTTGGCGGTGAGTTGTCATTCTAGGGATAGGGACAACTCACCTCAACCTCACTTCACCTACATTCACTCACACTTCACTTCACTTGACGACACGGTTGGTGCAGTGGCTGAGCGATCAACTGCTGCGCAGCGTGTTGCGGGTTCGATTCCCGCCCAGAGTAAACATTTGTGTGATGAGCACTTGTGTTTGCCTTGTGTCTGGGTGTTGTTTATCTATATATGTATGTATTTACAAAAAAAAAATGTATTTGTGTATGTATATCAGCTGTCTGACACCCATAGTACAGGGTCTCCCTAGTTTGGGGTCAGATGGCCGTGTGTTATTATTATTATTGTCCCCACATATTATTATTATTATTATTATTTACGTCACCTACATTTTTTTAATGTCCCAAAGACCTTTAGAAATATAGACAACATATTATATATATATTAATCAATCAATTCAGCATACCTACTTGAGGTCCACTGTTATGCAGGACATAAGCCTCTTTCATAACGCGCCATATTTTCTTCTAGTCCACTACTTTTCGCATCCAGCCACCGCCGGCAACCTTCAATCCAATAAAGAGATTTGATTTGATTTGTATGTATATTATAACAGACTCATGGCTAACCTATGGTTACCGCGGTTGGTTCGTGAATGGATGACGTTGGTACATCTTTGACAGTAGTTATGGGTAGCCAGAAGTCAGAAAGTATGAACTCAGACAAGCAGTCGCTATATGTAAAACACTGATATTCAGCTGCACTCGGTTAGTAATAATCATAATACAGGGTGGACCAAAAGTCCGGTAACATTTCAAATGGTTATAAAAAAAAAAGAGTTATGAGAGAAAATATGTTTATTTATTATAAAAGTACAAAAATCAGGGTTTTATTTTTTAAAAATAACGTCGTCCAAATGTGTCCCTTGTTTAGTTTGGCAGATTTGTCACCAATGGACTTTTTCCTTTGGGGATACCTCAAAGGTAAAGTTTTTAATAACAACCCTCAGTCCATTGAAGAATTAAAAGAAAATATACGCGAGGAAATTCAGAACATTTCTCCAAACACTTGTCGGGCGGTGATGGAAAATTTCCGCTCTAGGTTACAGGAGTGCCAAACTAAACAAGGGACACATTTGGACTTAAAAAAAAATAAAACCCTGATTTTTGTACTTTTATAATAAATAAATATATTTTCTCTCATAACTCTTTTTTTTTTATAACCATTTGAAATGTTACCGGACTTTTGGTCCATCCTGTATCATGTATTATGAAAGCAAAAGGTACCTCACTGAATAAACACAAAATCTCGAAAATTACTTGACTTGTGAAGCTGAAATTGAAATTGAATTGCAGGAGTGTAGTACCTAGACGTCAGTTGAGAACGGATTTCACTTTGACTTCCAAATGCACGAATTTGAAGGCAAATAGTTAGTTTATTATAGGTTCACGTTTCCAATAGCTACAAACAGTAACAAAATACCATACCACTATTAGAAATGCAGAAGTTTGTGTGAATGAATGAATGGATGGATGTTTGTTTCTCTTTAGCTTCGGCATCATCTTATCAGCGTATTTGCTGCCCACTACAGAACGTAGGCCAACCCCAGAGATCGCCAACGCTTTCACGTTTAAACAGTTGAAAGCATGTGAACATACAGATATTGAACTAGGTTTTTATCCCGTGTTTGTTTTCTCGTGAAATAATTAAGAGGAAACACAAGGGCCGTTTTTCCATACAAACTTAGTCCCCTGTTTCCTCCCTGGATAATGCCAGTAGATCAATTATTATTTTTTTAAATATCCATGGCTACTATTGGCATGTCCCTATGTTTTCCTTTTTCTCATAAATTTATTATTAAAAGAGATATGAATATTCAAAAACCTAAAAAAATCGCATGATTTTCCGCTGTGTTCAAACATTCAGAAAACCAATTTGACTTGATTATATAAAAAATAGAAAACATAAGAACATGGCAAAAGCCTTTCTTTATTTTTTAATGAAAAAAGCAGTTAAATCGGTTAAGTTTTGGAGAAGAAATCAGGGGACTACGAATCATTGATTTTGTGTACTTTTAATAGGTATTTTCGGTCAAAGCTGCAGTTGTCTCTATCGCGCTCTGCGGTTCGTGTTCGGGCATCGCGCGACAGCAATAGATTTTACAAATACCTAATTTTCAATTCTCTAGCCCGTGGTATTTCCTCTTAAGGACTTTAGCTTTATTCTGAAGTCCCTGCAGACGAAATTGTAGAAGACCTACGATTTCGTAGATAATTACAAGCTCTAGTAATGTTTTTTTTTTAAAGACGTCCACTGCTTGAGATAGGCCTCCCCCAAAGGGGGATGATGCTTTATAGTATTTGGTTTTAGGGTTCCGTAGCCAAATGGCAAAAAACGGAACCCTTGGTAAATAGATGTATTCTGTGAACCACATTACGATTTTCATACAAAAATAGAAAAAAAACAATAAATTTTGGGGTTTCCCCATACTTAGAGCTGAAACTTAAAAATGTGTTCATCAAACCCATACGTGTGGGGTATCTATGGATAGGTCTTTAAAAATGACATTGAGGTTTCTAATATTTTTTTTTTCTAAACTGAATAGTTTGCGCGAGAGACACTTCCAAAGTGGTAAAATGTCTGTCCCCCCCCCACCTGTAACTTCAAAAATAAGAGAATGATAAAACTAAAAAATATATATGATGTACATTACCATGTTAACTTCCACCAAAAATTGGTTTCAACGAGATCTAGTAATTATTTTTTTTTATACGTCATAAATCGTAAACCGCAATTTACCTTTCATTCAATCAACTCAAATAAAGTCAAAGTCAAATCATTTATTTCAATTAAACTATTATAGGTACTTTTGAACGTCATATTGTAAAATTTGAATCTAGTTGCCTATTGCAAATGGTAGTTTCGTATGGAGAAGAATGGGCAAGAAACTCCATAATAATTATAAAACATCGATCAAAGTTACAACGAACTACAAGAACTTTTATTTTATGTTACTTTAGTTTAATAGTTATGGGTTTTCTGTTTATTATTTGTTTAAATATTGTACATAAGTAATGTAAGTAGCTAGTAAATAACATAATACACAAATTAACACCTGTCTACTCGTCTAGTATTCCAACTACATCAAAACTTAACAAACATTAAGTACATTACTAGAGCAAAACTTCTCGAAACCAAAACGAATGTTCACAAGTCTTGTATTATTAATAAAGTGCGCTGACAGCACTATTAATAATGCTGCAGCTGCAATATGACAGCTCATTGTGTTCATAAAGCCTTTGCGATGTGGAGCGTTTAAGTTGGTTCGGTAGATGTTTTAATCTTAACTTTGTATTAATTATGTGATAGTAATTAATTGCTTTTTTCATTATTAATAGTCTATAGAAGATAAGCTTTTGTTTACCATGAACCTAAAAAGGGGCGTCGAACTCAACATTATGAACATTATCACTTCAACTTACTTGAGCTCCACTGTTGGACAAAACCCTTATTCATGACGCACCCTTTTTCCCGGACCCCTGCCTTTCACATCCAGCCATCCACCATCGAAGGGTGTAAAAAGTCCCAAAGACTTTTACAAATATAGGCAGCCTATAATAGCCATTTCTTTACTGTGCCTACGTAATTATTTACACTATGTAAATGTCATGTTCACAAACATGGAAAGTCCAATATTAGTATATTGTATAAATAATGGATTCCAAGGCCCATTCCAAAATCATCAATCATGGACATTTCAATCAATCAATAACTTCAGCTTACTTGAGGTCTACTGTAGGATATAAGCCTCTCTCATGACGCGCCATTTCTTCGAGTCCTCTTGTACCTTTCGTATCCATCACCACCAGCTTCTTTATTCAGGCCATCGATCGCTGGAGGGCTCCTCACGCTGCGTCTACCGATTCGCAGGTCTCGACTCAAGGACAAGTCTGCTTCATCGGCCATCGGTTTTGCGACAGAAGTAACTAGCCCACTGCCACTTCAGTTTGCTGATTCTGCGAGCTATGCCGGTAACTTTGTGACGTTCTCCTCCGGATTTCCTCGCGAATTCTATACCTCAGAGAAACTCCTAACTTGTGGACTAGCCCTGCTGTAAGTGTCCACGTCTAGGCAGCATAGGTCATAAAAACAGGACCAAAAGACTTTCGTCTTCAGTATCTGAGGTATAGGCGAAGAGAAGACTTGACGAAGCTTACCAAATGCCGCCAGTCCCAACTGTACCCTCCTATCGGCTTCCTTGACAACAACAACCACTTCTGTTTTGGGAATAACTAAAAAACAATAGGCTGGACACATCCACCGCATGTCTGACTATCATCAGGCTAAGCGAGTGACCCAAGGGGTCTCTTTACATGGCAAGCGACATCGTGGCAAGCCCAGGCGGAGATGGCGGATTGAACTAGATTTCTTCGACAACTGACTGATCCCGAATAGCCCTTGATAGAGAAAAGTGGAAGAAGAGTAGAGAGGCCTTTGCCCAGCGGTGAGAAAATCAGGTTGAAAAAAAAAAGTTTCATAAATTTTGATTACGATGCGATTTAAATGTGAACACATGTGTGTGGAACAGCCGATTTCTGTACAAAATAACATACTTGCACAAATCTACGTTCTCTATGGCTCATTTAAGAAGCTCTTTTAAGTAGTCTTACTTAAGTTCTATTAACTTTGTATGAGTAAAGGCATTAGAGGTGTAAAAAACACTAGCTTGTCATTAGATTACGTGCTAAGTTAATGTAAGCTGGGAAGCCAAGTTACCTAAGTTAAGACTTAAGTTACCTTAACTTAATTCTAGCATTACAGTAAAGTGCAAAAGAGAATAGTGTATAAGCAACTTAAAATGAAACAGAAGTAATTATTCTTCATTCATATTTTCATTTTTGTCACAAAATAATGGCATGGATTATAAGCTTGCCATTTTTATAGACCAGCTGTCTCCGCGTCTTCGCTCATGATTATAATTATAATTATTCTTTTGACTTTTAATTATGGAAATTTGAAGTCATGCTATTACTATTGTTGACACGAGAATTTGTGAGGATAGATGTATGTTCCTTTTTGATGCTTAAACGGCTGAATGAAATTAACTGAATTTTGGCACACATTGGTCCCAATATAATTTTTATCCCATGTTTATGTTATGATAATCCTACTCATAAATACTTTTATAAACGCCGAAGTTTGTGACGATAGATGGATGTTTGTCATTCTTTCATGCATAAACGGCTAAAAGGAATTAACTAAGGGCACATATTGATCTAGCTTAACATATATTTTTTCTCCGTTTTTATCAAAGACTATACTTTGGTTTTTATGTTCCCGTATAATAATAATAATAACATGTGGGGACATTTCACACACGGCCATCTGACCCCAAACTAGGGAGACCCTGTACTATGGGTGTCAGACAGCTGATATACATACACAAATTTAATACATACTTATATAACAGCTGATACACATACACAAATACATGCTTAAATAGAAAAACAACACCAAAACACAAGGCAAACACAAGTGCTCGTCACACAAATATTTAAGCAGACGAAGTCGCCGGTATAGTCTTGTAGTACAAGCACTTAGCCTCACGAACCTCAGACCTACATTTCGGCAAACCGTTCTTTTTCTTTAGATTTTTGCGGATTAATGCCGTATTTAAACACAATAAGGCATTATTTTAAGTAGTTTTTTGGGGAGGTTTCTGCTCGGTACTATTGCCCGTGCCTCTGTCTTGAGGAGTATTATACCCACGGACGGGTAAGTAGATAATATTTATAAAAAAATACGTAGAGAAAGTCGCGGATTAAATAGTAGCCGCGAATAGCACTACTTACTCCATTCCTACCCGTGGGTCGTAAAAGGCGACAGAGGAATATTGACCACAGTATTATGGGCAGCAGCGTCCTTCTGAGTACCATTACACCTACTGCGATCGCCAATACATGCATCAACCAAGCATGGCGATTACGGCTGAATCCCCCTTTGAGGAAGACCTATGCCCACCAGTGGGCGTCTGAAGGTTGACATAATGTGTGTGTGTGTGTGTGTGTCCTTATTCAAAACCCAAACGACCTATTAGTAAAATATTGTTACCAACAGTTCAGTAGTAAGTGATGTGGTAACAAACAAACGAATACCATTGCATTCATTCATTTGGAACTTCCCCTTACCAAAGCAGTAATTTCGAATGTTGTACAGATTAATCTAGCCACAGTACTATGTTTACCGAACATTGGAAATTCGAAGCGAAATTATTGAGAGCATTGAGAGCGAATCAGCAGTACGAAATTACGAATACGTAATGACGTATTAAGTGAATCGGGGATGCCATTTACATTGCATTAAATAATGGCCTCCATTTGAGTGAGGGTCCTTCAATTTGATGCAGTATTGCAGTACCTACTTCAAGTTCGGTTTGTTGTGTTCGATTTTGTCTCTGCCCGAGAGCCAAGTAGGAGCTCATTAGTGTGATTGTATTTGATTTGAGTCGATTTTCAAATTGAAAATACGACTATCGTGTAGCATTTTGATTTTTTCCGCGGCAAGTTATTTTAGTATCACCCATTGATAAAAGTGTCATGAAAGTGCCCCCTTCACCTGCATTTTAGGGGATATAAAAAACGCCACCAATCCCGCGGATAACGCAGCTACCTATTGCGCCAAATTACTCAAAATAAAAGGATTAACTCATCATTATCATCATCATGTCAATCATTAGATGCCCACTGCTGGGCATAGCTCTCCCCAAGGGGGGATTTAGGTGTAATTGCCATGCTTGGCCGATGCATGTTGGCGATCGCAGTAAATGTAATTTTACTCAGAAAGACGCTGCATCTTCTGGTCAATATCCCTCTGTCGCTTTATACGACACCCACGGATAGAAATGGAGTGGTGCTATTCGCGACCGGCACAACACGGCGTTAGGATTAACTAAACAAAATAAATATAAATTTAAATATTAATTGAATTTTGCGTCGACTAATCAAAATCGATTCAATAAATCGATTTTTTCCCTCTGGTTTTGTGTTAAAGTACGGTACAAATTGCAGAGGCAAAGGTTTTGAAGTAGAATTACAATTACAATCAATCACACACAATATCTTGACCACCACAATTGCAACACCTTATTGTACCAAGATCTCACAAATAAAGTGTTCTTTCTTTCTTTCTTAACACAAACTTCCTTACAATATTTAGTAGACTAAGATTGTTTGTTTTGTATCGATCTGACTTGCCGATGTAAGAGCACTGGCAACTTGGTTAGTACTTCATTATGTTTGGCAGTTAACGTAATTTGCGACGCTCGAAGAAGATTGATTTCAGAAATGGAATACCGTATTTCTTTTTGTTCGACTCTTAAGACTTTGTCGACTTAATTATGTTGGTCTCGTATTTTGTATACAGTTACTTTCTTCTTTATGTTTTTTTTAATCTAGGTTCGTTAAGTGTTCTTTTCGTTTCGCATGTATCTTTTGCTGCTGTCTTTAATGTATTGTTATGTGTATTCATTATTATTATATTGGCTTCTGTTTTCTTACTTTAGAATTATGTATAACTATCCTACGGGGACACAAAAACACGATATATATTTTTCTATGTGATGTGACCTATGTGACCTAGATTTCCTTCTATGTGACCTTTGACCTTCTATGTGACCTAGATTAATGGCGACCAACAAGCGACCCGCAGAGTTGTCTTAGATTATGAACAAAAGTGAACTTTCATAGTACGTAGAACCGCCAAAACAATATTCCATCATGCGTTGATCATAATATAATATTTCATTATAATGGTATCTCAGTTTATAGGTTCGATTACTAAGTAGGCCAAAGTATAATTGGATTTTGCCATTAAGAATTTCTGAGTAAAAGTTCGGAGTCTAAAATCGTAACACAGCATAGCACCTCATTTTCATAATGAGTGCTAGTAACAAGCGAATGTTTCGTAAACTATTTACATAATTGTTATATATCTGGGCGACAGAGTTTAGCTCAGTATTTTTTGGTTTCGTGTTTTTAAAAATGAACCCTGGCTAGATCAATTTATCGCCCCCGAAACCCCCTGCATACTAAATTTCATGAAAATCGTTGATGCCGTTTCCGAGATTTAGATTATAATTATATTTAAAATACAAGAATTGCCGCGAATAGCATCACCCCATTTCTACCCGTGGGTGTCGTAGAAAGCGACAGAGGGATATTGACCAGAGGATGGGCAGCAGCGTCCTTTTGAGCATAGATAACACTTACACCTACTGCGATCGCCAACATGCATCGGCTAAGCATGGCGATTACGGCTGAACCCCCCCTTGGAGGAGACGTATGCCCAGCAGTGGACGTCTAAAGGTTGAAATGATGAGATAGATTAGATAACAGAGACTCGTCGCTAAGTAGAAAACGTACTTTTTGATCATTCATGGTTAAGCAGCAATAGCCGTGATCGGCCCGTGGTGATGGGTGACCATCCATTTCATTCCGTGTATGGGTGAGATTCTTCTGTGCCTCGGAAAGCACTTAAAGCCGTTGGTCCCGGCTGTCATTCATTGGGTCTTTGACAGTCATTATAGGTAGTCAGAAGCCAGAAAGTTTGTCAACCAGTCTTACCAAGACGTAATGTGTTACATAATAACTGGGTTATGGATGTCAGGTAGGCAGTCTCTCCATGTAAACACTCATATTCTGCTGTATTCGGTTAGGCTGGAAGCAGACCCCAATATAGTTGGGAAAAGGCTAGGATAGGCTAGAGGTGATGATGATGATTAGTGTTGTTATTATATACAAGTTTAGGCCTAGCCTAAGATACAATCGTTTCGTATTGTATCTCTTTCTATAATAATTAACGCCTCGTCGTAACCCATTTTTGATGTTCGATCACGTGACTTATCGTTGAGATGACGTCATTCCCATACATTTGAATAGTTTTCTATTAGTGTGAGTGCGGTGATCCTGGCCAGACAATGGCCCACTTACTACAGAGCCCAAAATGCCCCTACACCTGCACCTTAGAAGACATTTAAAACGCCACTAATGCTGCGATAAATGTGGCTACCTACTGGGCCCAAGGAAACATAAAGGAAACCATCGATTCGAAAAGAACAAGAAGCGTTATCGATTGTAGATTGTCAATTTAGGTAATTTGGCTAGGGCTCCTGTACCGTTTTAGACAACGGGGCAGTCAAAAAACAAGCTAGTAGGTATTGTATAAACATTAAACCCTCCTCATTAACAAAGCCCCTCCAGCTTACTCGTTCAGCGAGGTGTCGTCACAAACTGAGCGAGGTAACACAGTTAATGTAGTTAGTTACTTTAACTTCGTTTTAATTCCTGGTTCGGTTCAATTTACTGCGGTCGGTAATAGGTTTACATTGTTTGGTACTTCGAGAAGCTCTATTAGCGGTGTTGGAGTGTTAGGTATGGATGTTTTTGAATGGAAGAGTGCCCTTTATTTTTTATGAGAACTGTTACTTTTTGGTCGGGAAATTAGTTCTTAGGTTTTAATCTATCTGTTGAACGTTTAAATATCGTGCTTGATCTCTGGGGTTAAGGAGAGATGTGAATACCTACCTAATATACCTAATATTATTTCCCTAATATATTTCTTTCTTTCTATACTTGGAGGAGGAACTTGCCCAGCAGTGGGACAGCATAGAATACTATATAAAAAAACTTTATTTTTATCTTATTTTTTAACCGACTTCAAAAAGGAGGAGGTTTTCAATTCAAATGTTTATATATTTTTTTTATGTATTTTCGGGCATAACTCTGTCATATATAGACGGATTTACAAAATTATTTTTTTTTCGAAAGGAGTTTATCCCGAAATAGTCCTATATAAATTTTACCAAAATTGATCTAGCCCTTTTTGAGAAAATCAACAAATTCCCAAAAAAATTACTTAGACGTCGTGTTAGTTTCTTCAATCTTTGGAGGATTTAAAATCTCTTTTAAGTGTGGCGCCGTTTTTTAATGGATTTGGACGTTAAGGCAACACTAAAAAGCGAAAAATAAAACGTTTTTTCAAAAAAAAGAAAACCGCCTTCAAAAACTAAAAAGTGATAAATAACTTTAGCACAGAACAACTTTACTTTCGGAAGTCGGTGGCAATACAAAACAACAAACTCAAAGCTAAAGTTATTTATCACTTTTTAGATTTTGAAGGCGGTTTTCTTTTTATTTTTAAAACTTTTTATTCAGTTGTGTGTTGTATTAAAAGTAAATGTTTTGTAATTTATTCAAAGTTGTATTAAGTAACTAAGTTCTAACAATACATGGACGGTACGTGTTTGAATCGAACGATATATTTATATTTTGAACGGCAATTATTTATGTTCTGACCTGCTACTAAGAAATTGCAATAACACGATTGTAAATAGTTTTTTGTTCAATTTTCTACGAAGATGCATAAAGGAAAGGGCAATGACCTTTATTTCTACGCTAAAACGCCTCAACTATTACTGTACTACTTGAAAATTTCAAATACCTAACTAATGTTAGGTACAAGAATATTCACAGGCTAGACCCAGTGTTATAACAATGTACTAGTAAAAACAGATACCTTTAATGATCTCCAGTGCTCCACAAACTTATATTAACTTCGTCTAGAAACCAAATACGCTCGTTAGCACAAACACTACTATATTCCTAGTGAAGTTTAACATGATTCTTACTTGAAAATCAATCCATTCTTGTTCGTGCATTAATTATGTTGCTACCGACGTCTTTTCCGAGAAATACCACCAAGTTTTATACTCTAGAAAATTATTTACGTGTTGTGGTTTGAATTCTAGTTTAATTAATTCACATGTTTTAGAAACAATGGTATTTTAATTGCCTGTCTACCTCAGTTCATTCATTTGTTTCTAAATGGTTTTAGTGGTGGTGTAGTGGTGTGACAGTTGTTATGGGTAGTCAGAAGTCAGAAAGTCTGACAACCAGTCGTACTTAGGGGTATCGTGTTACCCATTTACTAGGTTATGGAGGTCTGACAGGCAGTGGCTGCAAATACTGGTATTCAAATGAATCCCACGTCGGACTGGAAACCGACCCTAACATTTTATGTAGTTGGGAAAAGACTAGAAGTCTAGGACAGGCTTGGGATGATGAAGATGATAGTAATGTTATTAAAGGGAATAAGATAATGACCACCACAAAATACTTTAGCTCCCTTACCAAAACAATAATACTAAATACCAAATGTAATAAATGTTCACCAAATCTTAGTGTGGAAATTAATCCAACCCTAACATTTTATGTAGTTGGGAAAATACTAGAAGTCTAGGACAGGCTTGGGATGATGAAGATGATAGTAATGTTATTAAAGGGAATAAGATAATGACCACCACAAAATACTTTAGCTCCCTTACCAAAAAAATAATACTAAATACCAAATGTAATAAATGTTCACCAAATCTTAGTGTGCAAATTAATCCAACCCTAACATTTTATGTAGTTGGGAAAAGACTAGAAGTCTAGGACAGGCTTGGGATGATGAAGATGATAGTATTGTTTTTAAAGGGAATAAGATAATGACCACCACAAAATACTTTAACTCCCTTACCAAAAAAAATAATACTAAATACCAAATGTAATAAATGTTCACCAAATCTTAGTACTTCGTTGCTATTTAGAATAGCAAGATGTAAACTTTTTGGCTGTAATTTAGTCGGTCGCCTGTGGTTCCTTACCAAATGGATAACCAAAATCTTTTAACCTTTAGGTCCTGGGGCGGATCCGACATGGTCAGGCTAGGTTAGAACTGTGACCCCACGAACCAAATCGCTTTTTACTGTCAAACTCATACATTTCTACAATACTTTAGGAAACACAATTTGGTGAGCATTTAAAACTTCGGTTATAATTTCGCATTAGGATGCGGTTTTAATTTTGTGATATTTCTGGTGATAAGTTAAACATAAGCCGTTATTAAATACCTGTAGGTACATATTTGTCACGATTATTATTCTAGCTTCAATTTAGTCTCCAGCAGTGCTATTCTCGAAAAGGACAATGCCTGAAACTCTATAGGACTTAGCCCAATTAAATAAAAGTCACGTACAAGCATGCAAAATGTGGCACCTAATTGCCGTTTTATTTCTGCTATGTAAACATTTTTCCCAATTCCTTTGGAACTTGAGAATTTTGTTTAAATCTAAAAACAAAATATTTGTTATAGTTTATGTGAAGTTTACAAATTGTGATAGTAAATTATTCTTGTGTTATTGTACAGATGTCAGCACATCAAGGCATACCAAACTGTCAAAATTTCCCAACTGAATACGAACTTTATTATTCGGTAATAAAGGCGAAAATCTATTAAAGAAATCTGTCAGATTGTTGTAGCTTGATGTGCTGGTCTCTGTACCTGTATTATTATTTAACAGAAATTATAATTTGCGATATAAGTGGGATTGATGTTAGTTGCTTGGGATTGTTTCCCATAGACTGATGGAGATTTTTACAGACCGACTTGTCCGGTCCGTTTTTTTACCGCCTGGTCATTTGCCTCTCTCTTGGAACTCCTCCTGTATCGTGGGTGCGCTTACAAACATATAAACTCACATACACAAACACCCAGTCTACAACTACCCGTAGGCCATGCAAATGTTTGCTCCATGCGGAAATCGAACCGACGATACGCAGCGTAGTAGCCAGCCACAGCGCCAACCGTATATTCAATTTTGTAAACCAATTAACATCTGAGCCAAAAGTCATTGAAGTCTTTTGCTGTTTTTGCATTCAAATAGAATCAATCAGACTTACTATTCAAGCTCCACATTGCCTTTTCATGAACTAGTTCCGTACCTATAGAGCTTACTGAAAGTCAACTTACTGAAAGCGTGATTGCCACTTTGAACGTTTGTATAACGTTTCTCCTTTTACGAATGTCTCTTTTTAATTTTTTTTTTTTTCATATAATAGAACAAATGACTGGCTACCTACTCATTACGGTTCATTAGACACAGCCCTGCATACACACACCACACATTACAAGTAAATAGCATTGGAACACCTTGGGTGTGATTCTAAACTTCAAAAAATCTGAATCAGCCGTGAGTTTCTTGATTAGCATTCTAAAAACTCGGTTGATAATTCGAATTTACACTAGCGCCACCCTTGCGAGCGTGTCAGCGAGTTGAACTAAATTGACAGGAAGATTTTGACAGATAAAGTATGCGATGACGTAAGAAGTGGCATTCTGTAAGGTAATTTCCTCGTCACTTCGAAGCTTACTTTGCACTTGAACCCGATTCAAAGTGTGAAATATATCAAGGTCATTTTGAACCTTATCCGAAGTGAGAGTGAATAGCGATGTCAGATGCGAGTTATTGTTTGAATTTTACAGAATCGACCTACTTATCTTAATTTTAATATCCCTTTTTAATGATCCCGTGATCCACCAGGTGGTTATTACTTCGGTTATAGATTAAACATTGCTATTTAACGTGGCAATGCTGCCAGTCTCTAAGGCACATTCTTAGGGCGATTTGGAGGATTTTTGGATGCCTTATTATATTAGTTTTTTTCGTTTAATATACACAAAACACACACACACACACACATACACACACACACACATACATACACACACACACACACACACATATTATAAAACGAAGTTGCTCCCGTTGTCTATACGCTTAGATCTTTTATTCTACTCTACGGAATTTAATGCAGTTTTCACAATAGATAGAGTGATTCAAGTTGAAAGTTTATACGTATAGTATAATCTACATTGCACCCGTGCGAAGCCGGGGCGGGTCGCTAGTTGTATTTTAAATTAAAAATAAATAAATCTTCAATGATAATTAAAATTTATATTTTACTATTGAGTTCATTAGTCATTGACGTGGGCGCAAATGGCTGCAACATAGTATTAAACGGATGTAGCTATTAACGTACACTTATATTTAAAAAAATGTTTTTATTGTCAAGTAAAATATTTGATTTTATTTGTGATAGACGCGTTTAGTAATAGGGCAGCATTTTCACCATTTCAGTACGCGGAACCTTAAAAAAACAATAACGTTAATAGGTTGTATCGCTCAGCAATTTCAATCTCTTTTCACATCAATTAATTAAGATGTTTAGCATTGATGGGGGATCATTAGTCAAATGTCATTGTTGACAGTGTTTGAAATAGAAGGCCATTGGCGTGAATGATTGACTTATAAATTCTCAAAGGGCATAATGTTTATTTATTATTTCAATAACTTTCTACACTTACCAGTTACAACCAACACGTGTAGAGAATCAACAAATAATGTTGAAAACATTCAATTAATTTTAATTAGTAATTTCAATATTTAACATTCAATTAACAATACAAAATAATTACAATACAAACTTTTGTATATTATTATAAATTAGAGTCTTATTATATATTACTTGCCAAATTTCATAGTTCTAGGTCAACAGAAAGTACCCTATAAATTTTGATTCCCTTGAGAGTGTCGAAATGTACGTTTTTTTGCGGCATGAACGGCCGTATCTTTTTTTCACGTGAACTTAGAAGTTTTTTTTCACAGCTTCAAGGGACCGTGGACCGTATATGGTTCAATTTCAACTCGATACCTCAATGCGTTTCCGAGATAAAGGGTCTTGATAGACAGACTAACAGACAGATGGACAACAAAGTTATCTTATAAGGGTTCCGTTTTTGCCTTTTGAGGTACGGAACCTTAAAAAAACAACCGTAATTAAGTATCAAAAAGTATTTAGAGTTGAATTAAATTAATATTCTCCAATAATAAATACTAGCTTCTGCCCGCGACTTGCGTGTGATATTCAAATATACCTATAACATACTCTATGGTACTCAGCAATAAATCAGCTTTTTATTAGAGAAATATTTTTTTGTAATCACACAAGAAAAGCCGGTCAGGTGAGAGTCGAACTCGCGCACCGAGGGTTCCGTACAAACCTACAAATTCATGGTTTTTGATTTTGTTTTTTTTTTCTTGTGCTAGATGAAATTTAATTGCTTCTTGTAAAATTTCATTATTCTAGGTCAACGAGAAGTACCCTATAAGTTTTGATTTCCTTGCAAGTGGCAAAATATACGGCACAGATGGAGTATAAACGGCTGAATCTTTTGATAGTGTTGACTTAAAAGTTTTTTTCCTGCCTGATCTGAATATTTGATATTAATGTCTACTTCATGCCTCTACGCGTTCCTGAGAAAAAGGGTTTTGACAGAAGAACAACGAAGTGATCCTATAAGGGATTCGTTTTTTCCTTTTGAGAACCCTAAAAATAAACAAAAAACTTTACCACTTTGTAATATTAGTATAGTACAGATTAAACAAAATGCCTCTACGTTAGACATAATTATCATAATTTAGACACTTACATCCCAATTCTGAGACCAACTTCGTCCTCTATTTCATCTCTACAGCTGCTATTAAGTTATTTATAAATAGTACCACTCGGACTCAACTTGTTAACTTTAGTCTAACAGTTCCGGAGAACAGTACTTCAGTTTGGCAGTTTCTGAACTATGAAACCTAGTTTGATGTTTCCTGAGACACTTTAGTTAGATGGTCTGAATTTTTTAGTTTAGGTTTTGCCTACGACTTCCTCCGCGTAGTTTTTTTACGGAATCCAAATTTTTCGATAATAAAATATACGGTACTATGATAATGTATACTAGGTATATAACAAAGTTCAAAATCTATTAAAGCCTGTCAAGATACAGTGTATCTTGACAGGCTTTGATAGATTTTGTTATGGTCGGCATTTTCAATACAAAAATATCAAAGATTGTATTGAGAATTAAAAACCAAATGTGCAATTGTGTGTAACAGACCCTTACCTCGGTCTAATCAGTCACGGATAAGGCTGGGTTTCCACCAAAGATGTGCAGAAATAAGTTGCGAGAGATGTGTGTGAAAATGACCAATAACATCGCTACATTGTCATAACTTTTACCAAGCTTGTGCGGTTGGATAGTTTCATACACATCCCTTGCTGCACATCCTCGCACGTTTTTGGTGTTAGCGCAGCCTAAAACGGACACACATTGCGACTTTGGTTTGTTGCGTTGTTTTGTTCTACGAATGACAGGCCTGGACCAATAGCTTTACGTGCTTTCCGAAGCACAGAGGGGTGTTGTTATTAAGGACGCGTATTCGATTTAGCGCAACTCAAAATCACGACTGCTATATATGATTGCTAGAACATCGTAGCAGCATTGACGTACACTAGTACACCACAATGGTCTGTTTCTGTGTGTCAGCGAGGAACTATGAGCACAAATCATTGAAAATGATTGACAAACGATCGCGCGCGATGATATATAGTGTTTTTTACAATAATTGTCTAAAATAAATGAGGTCGTATAACAGACTGAGATATAATTTGTATATTAAACATAACCTTTATTTTCATAAAATAAATAATTATATCAGTTAAGTTTTTATTCAAATACTGGTCAAAAAAAATTGTAAAAGTGAATTTGTACTTTTAAAAAATGTTTTTTTAATACCTAATAGTAATATTTTCATAATTTTGGCACAGTATGTACTTTGAGACTGTATATCCTGTTGGAAAAACGCATAAAACATAATATTTTGGCATACTGTAATGGTTATATTCGTCCTAAAAGTTAACTCTGATCGCGTTCGCTTTAAAAAACTATCATTTAAAAATATACTTTTACTCTGTAGTTCTCTAAATCAAGACTTTGTCTTTCTAATGCCGTAATTTTCTTCTAATAATCTGCTTACATCATTAGGATATTGCTCTGTGAAAAACGCAAAAACATGAACTTTTCGTCACGAATCGAATACACGCTCTTAAATAGATGGTCACTCATTCATGGACCTACCGCGCCACGAGAACGGCTTTTGCTGGATGCGAATCGCACGGGACCGGTCAATGTGGGAGGCCTATGTCCAGCAGTGGACGTCTTTCGGCTGAAATGATGATAATGATGAAGAGAATGGCTTTTACTTAGCCACAAGCCAATCGTCAAGACTTAACAGCGCCCTGAAGGTTACTTTTTGCGTTGAATGCGCCTGTGTTTTGGGTATGATTATCCCGCAGGCTGCAGGTGTAAAATGATTGACGAAGCGCCTTAAATAGTGTTATTTATTAGTGTTAGTAATGGGTGCCGGGCCTAACAGTAGCTCGATATCATTCGAAACAAATATATTAAACTAGTTATACTTATCTTTCGAAGAGTATTCATGATTTTTTTCCTCAATTAAAATGTTAAAAGCACTTTTCCCAAATCTCCTTTCACTCTTATCTGATCAATGTTTTATTTATTTTCCTTTATTTATTTATCTCCTTAGTTACAAGCCAATGCCGAAGGTAGCAACACACCTAGTGATTGATTGGGTATATTAGTTCTTAATAACCTTTAGTTAATATTTTGTTCCAAATTTCGAACAACAAGACCGATCGATTACTCTACTTAATAGGCGATACAAATACCTATACTTTTCTTCCATCCCCAGCCTAGACCGCTAACCACAGCATTTTCGTATAAATATTCTAGAATACAAAATTGAGGTGGTATTATTCTAACAATCGTTCGATTCGTAAATCGCTTGGGCAATAAACCCAGGCCGTACCGCGTCGTACATTTGCAAAACCAATATATGGAATATTCAGCAGTCGGGCGCTTTGAGAATAGGGGTGGCTCTTAATAGCAGTTCGTTTTCATATTTTTTTTTTAATTTCGTGCTGAGGTATGCATGGAACGTATTCTTCTTTTGATTGTAAAGTCGGTGTGTGGTCAGATTTCGGGGATGTATGTAATTGGATTATTTAGGTGCGGCACGCAAAATTTATTGGTTTTTCGTTACTGGTAAATAGCGATATTAAAGTAGGAATGGACGCCTTTAGAAAGATGTAATTATGTGAACAAGTTACCAGAAACCAGAACCCAGAACCTAAATCCTTGGGTTTCTGGTTTTGGGTTCTACTCTACCCCATCCACTAAAATATTAAACTAACTATATATTTATCTATATTGTCTAAACATGCTGTTTTTTTTTGTAGTTACTTCGTTTATTGTAAGGTTCATAAAAACGTTATGAATCAGCTACAATTACAAAGTTTTGATACAAATGTTTACTTAAATCATTTCATTATATTCAAACTAAATATACCTTAATACAAATATTTTCTTTAACACAGCCCTATCGTCTAGCTCATTAGGTTATCAATAAAACTGTTATATTTTTGCACGTGTAATGTCAAACAAAAATGCGTTCTTTCACATAATAAATATCATTGAGTGTCCTATAGTTCTATTTTTAACGTTTTGTATAGTTTTTTACTGAACTGTCGTACAACAAAGACGCAAGACCAAACAGAAAAGCTTTTGAACTTCACCGTATTTAAATTTGGATTAAAATATTAACCTTTTGTTTTTTGTTTCAGGTACGTCTCTAATGAAATTCACGACATTTTGCAGTGGTATTCTGTAAAAAAATACTTCAGTGAATGTGGGTAAGGTGACTAGTAATAGTTTGGAAGGCAGCTCACCTCAAATGCACTTCACCTAAATACACCGCGGGATTTTTTATAAAATAGGTTCGCTGTAAGGAATACGTCACGGTTAGGGGGTTCAACTTATGACTATTCGTAGGACTATACTATTTTATTACCTAATAAATTAAAAATACTCTTCATTTGCCTAGCCTTTTTCCAACTATGCTTGGGTGGGTTTCCAGTCTAAACGGATGCAGTTAAATAACCAACGTTTTACATGGACCTACTCTCTGACCTCCACAACTCAGTTACTGGGTAACACTGGTTAGATTGGTTGTCAGACTTCCTGGTTACTGATTTGACGACACGGTTGGCGCAGTGGCTGAGCGATCGACTGCTGCGCGGCGTGTTGCGGGTTCGATTACCGCCCAAGGTAAATATTTGTATGATGAGCACTTGTGTTTGCCATGTGTCTGGGTGTTGTTTATCTAAATATGCCGTATGTATTAAAAAAATGTATTTGTGTATGTATATCAGCTATCTAACACCCATAGTACAGGGTCTCCCTAGTTTGGGGTCAGATGGCAATGTGTGAAATGTCTCCTTACTCACATTATTATGTTATGATTACCCAACTTTCAAAAATCTACGAATGACAGCCGGGACCATCGACCTTACAAGCTTTCCAAGGCACGGAAGGGTCCCGGTATGAACTGGATGGTCACCCATTCACGGACCGACAGCTTACGGTAAAGAAATATAGGTATAATAAAACCACTTTTTACTGACAAATTACTTTACTAATATCAAATAGACACATAAATATTACAGGCTTGATAATACAAGCAGTATAACTTCTAAATAGAATTAGTACAAACTTTAATATTTTAGCCTATTAGTCGGGGGTCTTACTTGGTCGACCGCTGTTTTCGAACTGATTTCACGATCGCCAAGTGTGTGGCTCGTCTCTCATTTTTCCCACCATGCCGTTATTCAAACAACATGGCGGTTGCTTGTGTTGCCAATCGAAATAAAAAAAAAATCCAGAACACGAAATCATGACAAATATAACATACCTACTGTTTATCGAAAAATTTAAATATTCCATCAAAACATAACTTTGTAAAAAAACCAAGTCTCGCAACTCAATTCTTCTAACGTAAAAAGTTGTGAGATCCATGTAATACCGAGTCGGTTATTTATTCAGTTTCTACTTAACCCCTTAAGTATCCCGCCAGGCCTTCTGTCTTAAGTTATTACTTAATTAGCTAACCTAACAACATCTTATAATGAGCATATCAATATTAAAATCATTCAAGGCACGAGTGAACCGGTTTATCCTAGGCAAGCGTGCTCCATCTTAGGCCGCATCATCACTTAAGACATCATCATCAGGTGAGTTGCGGCCAAACGCAAGCCTATAACAATATACAAGGTGTAACGTCAAATACGCAAAACCTAATAGTTAGAAAATAGTTTTATTAGAATAACGAGCAGAATCAATTGAACCACTTTTTAATATAGGTCATATTGTTCAAGAAATCTTCATTAAACATGTTGCCCTGTCTATTTAATAAAAGGTCAAGCCATCACGTGCGCAAACCTGCCAAAATAGGTAAACAAACATAAATTCTTATTTCAATGCAAATACGAGTCTTAGTAAAACTAAAACAGCACATGAAACCGTTATTTTTTATGATTTTTATTTCTTATAATTAGGATAATTGAATTAAAAATCATTTGGGGTGTCTGAGGTTTTGCGTATTTAACGTTACACCTTGTATATAAAAAAAAAAACATTTTTGTTTTAAATAAATGGATTGACTCCGTCATCGCGTGAAAACACAATGTATCTCACAAGTATTACATATTATATTAAATTAGATTGTTCAATGTGATTGCCAAGACACTCTATTTATTTAAAACATAAAAGATTTTTAATATTGATATGGTCACAAAATGTTGTTAGGTTAGGTAATTACGTAATAACTTAAGACAGAAGGTACCTTAAGTAGGGACTGAATAAATTAACCAAAATGGTATTACTTACATGGACCTCACAACTTATTACGGTAGAAGAACTGAGTTGCGAGACTTGTTTTTTTTTACAAGGTTATAATTTTGGTGGCATAATTATTACTCATAATCCAACAAACACCAGTTTAAACTGAAGTGTTGAAATACTGAATAACCTAATTACAATGTCAGGCGCAAACTCTACTTAATTAATTCTCAGATTGACGAATTTAGTATAAGACAAGCTTTACTCTCAATGTTTTCTTTCACCAATGTACTGACATTGGTGTCCAAGACAAAGTTAGGAAACACAGTCATATCCAGTAGAAAAAGTCACATTGGTTTTTTTATCTGTTCCGTGGTTTTTGCCCATGCCCAGTTGCGAACTCACAAGCTCATGCATAAATAGGCGAGCACCTTAAGGCGACGATATACGCCGGCGACTTTGAGCGACTAGAGAATCATATGCGCTGCGTTCAAAACTCTCAAACTTTAGTCGAAAAAATTAAATAAATGATAGTTTTCTGTAACTTAAAAAGAAGACGTATATTAAAAGATAAAATTGTCTGTAAGATAGTAAAAGTTTCGTTTAAATATTCCTGGTAGATTTTGTGTGATTATCAATGTTTTGTCCGCGTCAGACACAACTTCACGATTTAATTAAACTATTTAATATGAACTGAATCAAAAATAT
The DNA here is from genome assembly GCA_947361185.1 of Charanyca ferruginea. Taxonomy (NCBI): domain Eukaryota; kingdom Metazoa; phylum Arthropoda; class Insecta; order Lepidoptera; family Noctuidae; genus Charanyca; species Charanyca ferruginea. The sequence continues at coordinate 22,367,547 of OX376069.1, read as the reverse complement.
TCAAAAAGTAAATAATTAAGAGAATGCTCTAGTTTAACATATATTTTTTTCAAATCATTTACACTGCACGTTTTAACGTGATTGTTAGTTTAAAATCTGCAAAAGTCGCTTGTTAGCGCCTTAACACCTTGAACGCCATGGGAGACACCGTGTGTCCGAAACTAGTGGGGGCTTTACTACCTTCAATATTATTGTCTCGGCTATTAATGACACCACTAGGTAATCACGACATCTAGATACATCTTCTGTACATACTTGTACATACATACATACAAAGAAATAAAATTGAAGTGTCTGATTGTAATGTAAACTTCATACTAAAATGCATATTATGAAAGTATATTTGGTTCTTTATATAAAAAAAAAACATTTTTAAACTTGTTGTCTGTATGTTTGGTCCGGCTATTCTTTGAAACGGCTGGACCGATTTTGACGGAACTGTCACTGGCAGATAGCTAATGACTGTTATAAGGAGTAATGAACTTTTATTTTAGAAAACAATTAGGGTACCGTGCAATAAAAATGAAAACCTCGCTAATAACCGACAATCACGCGGTCGAACATGAGCTAGTTCAAAAAAAAATTGTTTTGTTTTTCGAAAAATTCACGTCAACGTTAACCATGAACCAGTAAGAACCAGTTTTAACAAGAGGTTTAAAATGTTTCCTGCAGAATGACGTAATAAGTACGTCAGGTGCAAACTCCACTGAATTAATTTATTGTATTTATTCATTACAGCCTTCTTTTGTCTTCACATGCAATTGTTTCTGTAGCAAAATGGAACATTGTTAGCGTAATAATTGAAATATTTTCGCTTTGCTGTCATGTCGACTGTTGCGACAGCCTTTATACCCTGTCTAAAGTAGTCTTTTGGTTGTACAATATTATTCAAAGGACGCATAGCCCGAGATAATGGCGCTCGTGGAGAATAATGGGGCTCGGGGCAAAGTAGTAGTATGACGGGCTGGTGTCAGCAACTCCACGTCTCAGCGCGTATTTTGCGTACAGGTGGGAAGTAAATCATTCGATCTACCCCAGCTCCTCAACAAAGGCCAGAAGCGCCTTGACGTCGCTGGCAATCTCCCGTAGGTTACCGAAGTTCTTTGCCCTGTATGAAGCGACCTCAGGGTAGTTCATAATCACATGGGCTTCTGTCTCGTCCGCCCCCATGTAGGCACTGCACAGTGGCCTGTCTGTTACTCCTATGACACAAAGATGTTTATTGAAAGACCCATGGCCAGTTATGGCGGCTGTGACGCAGCTGTTGTTTGGACAGTCGAAGGGCTTGCCTCGTGAAGCGGCCCTCAATCGCAGGAAGTACCTCCTTGGCCTGCCTGCACTCTCCCAGTCCAGTCTTTAGTGTAGATCCTTGGTACGTTTTCTTACCATGGTGCGTAGTTTACCGAAGGGGAGTGGCACTATGGGTTGCGGTCTCTTGGCTTAGTAAAACCTTTACGAAACAGTTGGATCTGATAAAGCTACGCTTTCCGCGTCCGTCATGGGTGATCATCCACTTAATTCCGAGACCGCTCCGTACCTCAGCCAGTACATAAAGACCTTGGTCCCGTCTGTTTTTACCCGACTGCACCAGAAGGAGGACCTTCGACTGCGTTTGTGAACACTGTCAACCACGATCATTCAAAACCATAAAAAATATTTTATTTTTCAACTTGTTTCGATCTTATAGTTCTTTTATTAAACAAGTTTGAAAAGTTAACACTTTTTCAAGCAATCGGGTTTTTGCTTATTCAATTTTTTTTTAGTTGCGCGATTCAAAACAATCTAATGGTCTATCTATTTAGACGAACCACAACCACACCATAACCAATAAACAACAAAAACACATATTAAGGCACAATCTATACTATCTATACTAATATTATAAAGCTGAATAGTTGGTTGGTTTGTTTGTTTGTTTGGTTGAACGCGCTAATCTCAGGATTTACTGGTTCGAATTGAAACAATATTTTTGTGTTGGATAGTCCATTTATCCAGGATGGCTATAGGCCCATGCGAAGCCGGGGCGGGTCGCTAGATTTTTATAAAAATAAACATTTTAATTCACCCTGAACACTTTGTCGGTACTACAACGCAGCTACAAAAAACCGCTGCGTCATTATTCACACATAACCACTGCTCAACCTCTTTTGACGTTACGATGTGGTGTAGTTCGGTTTCGTGTGAAACACGCCTAACCGTTTCTCTCCGACTCGTCAAACTTAATTGCCTCAATGCTATTCTGGTGGTTGTGGTTGTTAATTCTGACTTACAAAAGATGCAGTAGTTAGGAATAGAGTGGCGGGCTTGTTATATTAAAAAAATTAACAGTCGCGAGCTGAATCAGGTTCGATTTAAAACAATCTATAACTCTCCTAAACTAGACAGTTGTTTATCTATTCATTTATGTATTTAAAATGTATTTTTTTTTAATTAGATCAGCAATTTTGCATGGAACATCATTCCATTCTGTATCTGGAGAAGGGCGTTGCAAGCTGTGCTACAGTTTATACATTTGGGGCTATCATCGTTTCACATGTTTACTTTAGTCTTATGTTGTTGTTCCAAAATAATCTGTTATTTTATTTTTATTTTATTTGTGTATGTATATCAGCTGTCTGACATCCATAGTACAGGGTCTCCCTAGTTTGGGGTCAGATGGCCGTGTGTGAAATGTCCCCACATATTATATTATTATTATTATTAATTACACATGCTAAGTTCTAAGCTTGAGGAGATAGAAAGATTATGTACAAAGGTACCTATGTATTAGTTAGGAAACTGCGAAAAGATTAAACAAAATAGCGCTTCTCTGTTCTCTATTGTCTTCTAAACAATTGTTTCTATCTCATAAAGGAGCATTGTTAGGCGTAATAAAGATGTTTTAGCATTTTGTAATTAAAATGTATCTTTTAAAAGTATTAATAACGTTTTGTTTAGGTGCTATAATCTGTTTGTTTTATGGAGATTTATAATGTGACACTTGATAAATGTTATAACATTTAAAAGAAAGGTGGTTTATTAAGCGATAGGTCAAATTAGGGGCTCGTGGCTAAGTACCGATTGGTCATGGTTAAGTTACGCTTGCTACGGTCAGTCTGTGGAAGGGTGACTATCCATTTCATACCAAGTTTCCTCCGTGCCTCGGAAAACACGTAAAGCCGTTGGTCCCGGCTGTCATTCGTAGGTCTTTGACAGCAGTTCTGGTTCTTTTTTTTTTTTTTTTTTTATCTATTCCTGCGTGTGGGTGGGATGTCCACCATGTACCGGTGGCGCATCGCCGTTCGTCTTGTGGTCCGATGATGGAACGGGCTCGGCGGAATTAAATTATGCAATTCCGTCGCACACTTCTCAAAATGCAACCGATAGAAAACCGACAGGCCAGCAACTCGGCGCCGATGCTCAAGACTTTGGAGCTTTGACTCGACGAGCCTATCATTGCCAATGATCCTCTTGGCTCGTTTCTCAATTGATTCTAGGGCATCAAGCTGGTATCTGGCAGATCCGTCCCAAAGATGAGAGCAGTACTCCATACACGATCGAACTTGCGCTTGATAAAGTTTAAGCAGCTGTTCCGGCGTGAAGTACCTTTGCTAGGATCCCCAGCTTTTTGGCAGCCACTTGAGCCTTTTGCTGGGTTATCAAAAGCCAGAAAGTCTTACCAAAGGGTACCTACTTCTCGCATTACCCTGTAACTGTGATTATAGAGGTCAGATAGGCCGTCGTTCCATGTGAAACAATGGTATCCAGCTGCAACCGGTTAGACTGGAAGCCGACCCAAACATTAAACAACACACATATAACACACACACACACACACGTTACATTACACACACATACTTTACATTTTGGGAAACGGCTATGCCTAGCCGTTTCCCAATAATGTTTAGGTCGGCTTCCAGTCTCAAAGTTAAACTTAGGAAGTAGGCATATTTCCATCGATGATTTTTTCTCCATTATTAGGAAAAGAACTGCATCGATGAAGAGCAGGGTCCGTGGTAGCACCAACACTGTCCTCAGAACGTTAGCAGCTAAAATAGACAGTCCATTTGTTGTGTACTGGGCAGGGTGTACACCTGCACAGAAATAGGAAATAGTAATAAAATTATTATTGTTGTGTTTCCGTGTTTGTTTACTAACAAATTTACTAACATCTTTTATTTTTGTGTGTATTACTAACAACTTTACTAACGCTATCTGTTGTAAAACTGTATGGACGTATGTCTGAATTAAAGATCATTATTATTATATCATCTGCCTGCAGATGATATGCCTACTTCCTAAGTTTAACATTAAAGTTTAGTCTTTTTCGTAGTAAAAATGCATTTAAAAAGCAAAACCAAGCAACCATAAAGGATCAGCAAATATAAAATTATAATAACGTAATTTTTAATAATGTCGTAGTCGTAGAACAAATGTTATTCAGGGTGATGATACGAACTCCAGATTATAAGAAGTTTTGGGTATTTTTTCAATTTCACTGTATAATCTGAATCTCAGAAACTGCTCAACAATTTTCATGAAATTTAGTATGGTTTCAAACTATACCCTGTTCACAATAAGATTAGACATTTACTCAAACCTTTTTTACAGTCCGTTCAACCGATTTTGACTTATATTGCGTTGGTAGCATGACAAATGGCAACTGCAGTAAACAGTTGTTATTGCAACCACTTTTTACCCGACTACGGCAAAGCCAAAGGAGGGTTATGAGTTTGACAGGCTATGTATGTATGTATGTATGTATGTATGTATGTATGTATGTTCATCTGTACGCTCATAGCTCCTAAACTACTTATCAGAACTGAACAAATGAGGTATCGTTAGAAGCGTCTTGATCGTCCGCTGGTTATAGGCTATATGACGTATCACCGAATCCAATGTGGCGCCCTCTGGCGGACAAAAAAACCAAAATTAAAAAAAAAAATGAAGACAAGCATACCGTGTTTTGTTTCATTGGAAAGGGGTTCACTAGTACATTTCAAATTTATATAATATTTAGTGGTAATTTGTCACAAATTATTGTAAAAAAAGGAAAGATTACCAAATAAAAATTCTGAGAGGCAAATAAAAATATAAAGTTAAAAAACTAAAACCCGACCACAACAAAAAGTGATCTAAAAAGTACAAAACAAGAAAATATTTCACACAGAAATCAAGACATAGGTACAAAATGGTCAAGGTAAGCCGTGGTTGCATGCCATTATATTCATGTTCATCGCACTCATATGGGATACAGGCATGCAACCACGGCTTACCTTGACCATTTTGTACCTATGTCTTGATTTCTGTGTGAAATATTTTCTTGTTTTGTACTTTTTAGATCACTTTTTGTTGTGGTCGGGTTTTAGTTTTTTAACTTTATATTTTTATTTGCCTCTAATATCATCCTTGCCCCCACGTATTCATGTGGGGGTAATAAAACACACCTGTACATTCCGAATGTGTGTGAAAACATCAAATGTTGTTTTTCTAGTCATGAATATCAATCACCATCTTACTTCGTAATAAAATAAAATAATATTTATTTCGGATAAGCAACATCCACATCGGTTGGTAAAGGAAAGGATAACTTATTACTATGTTAGTAAACTTATAATCTACTAGCTTCTGCCCGCGGCTTCGCCCGCGTAAAAAGAACGATTATCCCATGGGTACTCATTACCCAGATAAAAAGTATCCTATGTGTTAATCCAGGAAATGGTCTACCTATATGCCAATTTTCATGCAAATCTGTTCAACGGTTTATGCGTGATTGAGTAACAAACATCCAAACATCTTCACAAACTTTCGTATTTATAATATTAGTAGGATTTAGTGAGCTGTTGTTTGAAATGCACCTTCAAACAACATCACCTAACAAAGGAGAATCGTATCTCCCTGCTATAGTCTTCAGGATGGAGTTAGAGCTGTCCCGCACTCTGCAGAGCAAAAAGGCAGAATTCTGTCTTACGATGGCGTGAAAGCCATCGACGCGTGCTTGTGCAAACGTGAAATGCACTGCAGAAACAGGGCAGCCCTATCAATATCCTGAACCCGTAACACATATAGAACATCTCCGAACTCCGATATTCAGAACAAACGAAGTCACTTAATAGCCTACTATACTATTTGAACCTTGTACTAGTCATTATCTGAGCTAGACCAATCACGACACGGCTTTACTGTCTAGCCTACTGCTACGGTTGTAAGATTCTTTTTTTTTTAACCGACTTCAAAAAGGAGGAGGTTCTCAATTCAGTTGGTTTTTTTTTTAAGGATGTACATCGATTACTCCGTGATTTATGATCCGATTTAGGTGATTCTTCTTTAGTTTGATGCGGAATTGTTGCCATTTGGTCCCATAAAAATGTAACATTATTTAGCCCAGTAGTTTTCATTTTATGATTTTTGTATTATTTTTTATATATTTATTTTTATATTTGACCATGCATAACTTTTTTCAGTGTAGTCCGATTTCGATGATTCTTTTTTTAATTGATAGTGTATACCTCAAATTTGGTACCATAAAAATTTCAAGAAAATATTCCACCCCTAAGGGTTGAAAATTAAGGGATGAAAGATTTTTTATTGTCGCCGTTTCGTAATTAATTTCTATGATGAGAAGTAGGCACTAAAAAGCGAAAATAAAATTTTTAAACAAAAAAGACAACCGCCTTCAAAAAGTATATAATAACTTTCAATTCGCAAGTCGGTGGCAATACAAAAAAAAAACAAGTAAAACAAAAGCCGCCGACTTGCGAATTGAAAGTTATTTTATACTTTTTGAAGGCGGTTGTCTTTTTTGTTAAAAATTTTTTTCGCTAGCCGTTACCATCCCGTTCGTGGGCAAAGGGCCCCCCATTCCCTCCATTTCTCCCAATGTAGTGCCTCATCTCGCCAATTCCTGAGGAAGCCATACAAGGTGTCCCGCCATCTTCTCTTCGGTCGCGATCCCGCCTCACTGTATCAGGGTCTTACGATATGCGGGTCCACAGCTTAACCAGGATCCGGCAGACATGGTACAGAGGTTTGCACATCAAGATACCCCAATCTTTCAAATTTCCTCGATAGTTTTTCAACTTTATAACAAAAGAATAAAGTTCATTTTGAATTGGGAATTTTCGACAGTCTGGGATTGGTGTGCTGGCTTCTGTACACGAATTATTATTCTTTGTCTACGTGATGTATGAAATCAACACCATAATTGTTTCTATCCTGATTTTATCTTGCCCCATTATTTTTTGATATATTTTATTTTTCTGCAAAAATGTCTCACGTAATTTTATATTTTATTCACAAGACACTTGAGTTTAATTTAGAAATGATCAGATATAAAATCAACTTCCTCGTAAGTCCAAAAATAAAAATACAATCTTGTTACTTCTTAGATCTTTATTTTAATACTTATAATGTACAGTCATTTTGTTTCTTTCCACTTCCTCTTTGATTTATTATTTATATTTGACGGATACTTTTCCTTGTTTTCCTTATGTAAAATATTTGTCCGACTGTATGGCAGTAAAGACAAGTTTATGTTTTTCTATGCCTTTTTTTAAATATAATATTACTGTTTCTTACTTGGTAAAAATAACGCAACTATTGTGACCACTGAAAAAAAAAATAGATATAAGATATTATTTAATACCGTTTTTTTTTTGGGTTCCACTCCTGAAGTGTGTCCATTATGTCAACCCTTAGACGCCCACTGCTGCCTAGATCTCCCCCAAGTAGGAGTTCAGCCGTAATCGCCATGCTTGGCTGGTGCATGTTGGCGATCGCACTAGGTTTTATGTTATTCGGAAGGATGCTGCTGCCCATCCTCTGGTCCCTCTGTCGCCATCTACGACACCCACGGGTAGGAATATGGGGTGGTGGTGGCACCACATGGTTTAGTGAAGTGTGCCCAACGGGACCTTACTATAGGTACTTGCAATTTAATAACAAATAATAAAAATAAAATAAAGAAATAATTACAGGGGGTGAAAAAAATGCAAGTAATATATTTTTTCCAACGTTCTTTGCTCGAATTTTAGGTAGGTACCTATATTAGTTGATGGTACGGAATCCTTCTCGAACGGTTTTTCCTAAACCATTATTATGGTTTACTTCATCATTATCATCATCATTTCAGCCGAAAGACGTCCACTGCTGGATATAGGCCTTCCCAAGGGATGGGTTTTGCCATAATCGCCATGCTTGGCAGGTGGATTGGCGATCGCAGTATGGTTGTTACAAAGGCACAAAGAACGCTGCTGCCCATTTTCTGGTAAGTCCCTTAGTCGCCTCTTACGACACCTACGGGAAGATTTGGGATGGTGCTATTCTTTACGTCCAACACCACACTACCGATCCAATACTCGATAGTAACGGATTTTTGTTTCGCCATTATTGAATATCAATACGGTAGATAAATATTACAGGAAGTACTTACCAAGCATACATCCAGAAATACTAAAGAACGGGATAGTACAACCCATTTCCAACATGATTGGGAAGGCAATATTACCGGATAAGGTACCAATACGTCCAATCAACATAATAAATGATATTGCTAGAGTTCTGAAAAAAAAGCAAAAAATAAAGCTATCATAAAGATTTAAGCCAACATTTTTTCATGAAGAGATATTACCATTCAAATATTATTTAAATGCGAAAATGACTGTCCGTCTGTCTGTTAAACTGTCACGGCTAAACCACTAAACCAATTTTGATATAATTTGGTATTGAGTAAGCTTACATACCAAGCCATACTATATCTCTTTGATTATAATTATCTATAGCAGGGCCTGTACTGTGGAGTACAAGCACTATTGCTTATAACACACGTGTTTTCTGCGTTCCTGTTGCAGCCGACCAGGGCCTCAAGTCTGCTATTACAATAGTGTCAGAATGGTCTATCATTGATTTCATAATTGTTGATTTTGACAAGTTTGCTAATCTACTAGTATAATGGCGTCATTATGACTATCCAATGGTCAGCCACTGACACGCCATTGAAAGAAATGATATAGAATGGTAATCTCGTACTAACAAAATGACAACTGAATGACTGACTTAGGCGTTAATCTGCTAAAATTTTGACAGTTCCTTTGATCAGTGACCTGCCATTAAAACGTCATTGTGCAGTCAATGATCAACCATTATGAATTTAGCAGATTACGCGTTATGTCAATGGGATCGTGTTGGAATGAAGAAATTATAAAAATAGCAGACTTGGCCCCCAGTTTTTTTATGGTAAAAATAGCACTAAGCCATTAAAAAGACCATCATTAGTATTAACTAGGTCATACTATATACCAACACCCAGTGGCGTGCCTAGGGGTCCCGGTTAGGGCAAGCCCGATAGACATTTTACGCAAGTTGCTCAGTCATTGATAAGCTCATGTTATGCTGATTAGTGCAAGCCCGGCTTTTCGGCTTGTATGAAGGGTCCGCCACTGCCAACACCACTTGCGGATGAGTCGCCACCTAACATTTTGTCAAGGGTGGCTTTTCATCCGCGGATGAGATTTTTGCGGATGAGTTGTCCCTTAAGTCGAAAAAACATGGCTAGTTTTCCTGCCATATTCACGTCGACGAACTCGCGAGCAAACACTAGTTACATTAGGTATAAAAGAAAATAGAGAGTTTATATTCTCCCAATAACTATAACGTTTTGTTTGATTACAATTATCGCTTTTATCGCCATAATTTACTTTAAAATAGTATTCTAACATCAGACAATAATACTCGTTAAGACACCTGTCTCATTGCCAACGAGCAAGCGATTGGTTATCGACTATTTTCTCGCTCAAGAAACGTACAGCCGATGTAGATCCTGTATCAATACATAGACACATCAAAAGTGTCTAAGAATCAAGCACGTTGTAACTAGTTACTAAAAAATAGGTTTTGAAAATATATTTTGTACCTACATCCTACTTTTTAATAAATTTCGTAATAAGAAAAGAAAAGAAAGAAAAGTAATTTATTCGCCCCCCAGGGCAGAAACACACAAAATAAAAATTAAAAAACAAGAAAACGAAAGTTGGTCCTGTATGAGGCCAAAAGGCTCCTATCTCAGCATGGTGCTGTAACATTAAAAAAACGTCACAACGCTGATATTCTGATAGGGCCCAAAGTCGAGTTCATAGGGCCCAAAGGTGCGAGTTCAAATCTGCTCCGTCCTAAATATTTACAAAAAAATAGAAGTTTTTAGTTTTTGTTGACTTTTTCTTGTTTACTGTGTTTAATAAATCCCAAACTGTAAATGACAGTGTTATCAAAGAAAAATTCCAACAGAATACATTTCAAGAAACAGTGTGTGAAATATCTGTTATTGGATAGTGAAAGGACAGTGACATCAAACAAAAAGTGAGTGTAGTGAAATCATCATGTCAGTGATCAACTATAAAAATAAATAGAACTGGAAAAAATAATAATAACATTCAATAAAACCACACAAAAAAAAAAAAAAAAAACACGAACAAGATCTAAGACTTTAAATCAATAAAACACCAAAATCAACATGTTGAACAACGTTGTTTAATAAATGGTAAACAAACGTGACAAATACAAACAATCAATTGAAACAAATTCAAAAAACTCAACAAAACAAAGTGACACAAGTGTTAGGCAGTGGAAAAATTCCAATAACATGAGTCATACTTAACCGTTTTGCGTAATTTAAAAATCGGGATTGAACAGTACGGTGACCAATTTCACAACTAATAATTAAAGTCTCTGTGGCTTAGAGGCATAACTAGCTACATTATCATACTGTAATTGATTGGTCGCACGTTCGAATCCAAGCGACATCGTTCTCTTTTTGTATTGTAATCAACAAAAACTGACTTGAACAAACATGAATTTCTTGGACAATATCACTTTCCGACGTACGAGGACGAAGTCAGACTCTATTCAAAATGTTAGTGAACAAACTATAAATGAGACCGTCAATAGCATACCGGAATTGTCCGACGATGAAGATGAAGAAATAAAAAAACTGAGGCAACAAGTATTGAAGCTAACTTTAGATCTTCAAAATGCTCAGTTACAAATCGAGGAATTATCTAAAGAAAACAATGAACTCAAGACGAAGAATGATAGTATGAATAATAAACAAAATGACTTAGATAAAATTACCCACAGTACTGTCAAAAAGTCATCTAGTGCAAGGAAGAAAAAATATAATAACAATAAACAACAACCACAAACTGAAATGCCGAAGGGGGAAAAAATCAATGTTACACCAACAAAACAAATTATTAATGATTCGGAAAACAGTAATTTGAAACGTAGCAAAGTCTGCATCTTAAGCACCGATAATAGAAATAAATTGCTTGACATCGCAGAAAAAACAATAGACAAATGTGAAATTTGCCACTACATTATACCTCATGGAAATGTCCAAGCTCTCCTGAAAGGCATCAAAGAAAAACTGGCAGACTTCACCATGCTAGACTACTGCGTTATATTGATAGGTGGCGAGGATTTTCAAGTCACATGTAAATATTATGACAGTATTTTAATAATAAGACAAGTTTTAGAAGAAATTACAAATACAAATATAATTATATGCACACCGACGTACAAGTTCTTCAACAATAATTATTTATACAACTCAAGAGTAGAAACTTTTAATAATTTGTTATACCTGGATACAGCTACTCATGGACATGCTTATTTTCTGGATAGTAACAAGAATTTAAGGTACGATGACACCATGTTCAATAGACGCACTGGGATGATAAATTACTCTGGAATGAAATCTATTTTTAATGATATATATGACATGATTATTTATATTCAAAGTGTCAATACTGCCTATGAAATATATGGACTTGATATAAATGACAAAATGCATCCTAATGACAACTCAAATAAGTTTAAGACAACATCTGCGACCAGTACAGAGGGACAAAGCTCGCAGTTTTTTCTGTAATACCCTCAATATTCTGCACCAAAATATTGCTGGTTTGCTAAACAAATCGGACTTATTGACTATTCAATTAAATAACCTTGAAAATCAAGGAACTATTGTAGATGTTCTCTGTATAACTGAACATTTTATTGCATCTGGCCATGAAAGTTTACTGTACCTTCCTGGTTTTCATCTTGCCGCTTTCTTTTGTCGCAAAACCAATCGCGGAGGGACTTGTATTTTAGTTAGGACTGGGCAACAATACAAAGAACTGCCAGATATTGCTAAGCACTCCGTATCAGGCGTTTTTGAAATTTGTGGAATTGAATTGACAACTCATTCTATTATTGTAATTTGTGTTTATAGGATTCCTAAATACAATTATTTGACATTTTATGAAAAACTTGACATTGTTTTGAATAAGCTATGTTTGTTAAATAGGAAAAAAATTGTTATATGTGGCGATTTAAATATTGATACGTTAAAAAGGAATAAGATTACTTTGGAACTAGAGAATTTTCTACTGAGTTACAACTTGACATTAGAAATAAATCAACCTACCAGGCTTAGTAGTAATACATGTATCGATAATTTCGCGCATAACATACGAAGAGGATGTAAAGCTGAAATAATGGATCTCATCCTTTCAGATCACACGTCACAAATACTCAGGGTTCCCATAAATAGGACATGCCGCTTAAAATTCTGGAAAATTGTAAAAAAAGACTACTCTACAGAGAACCTCGAAAAATTTCGCGAATGCATTCAAAGTTTAACTTTTAAGGATGTATATGAAAGTAATGATGCCAATATAGCTTATAAAAGATTTTATGAAACGTTTTCTCTATTCTACAAACTTTGTTTCCCTAATAAAATAATAACTATTCGTACTAATAAAAACGTAAAATGGGTATCGCGCGGCATAAAAAGCTGTAGTAAGAAACAAAGAAAATTATTGTGGACATACAGACTAAATCCTATACTAAAAAATAAAACTGACTTTAAAAAATACTCCTTAAAATATAAGAAAATTATATGACTAACACAAAAAGCCCAAAATAATTATTTTATAAAAACTTCGCAGAATAAGTCTAAAGCTACGTGGCAAATAGTCAATAGACCTAAAAATAACTCTCCTAAAGAACAAATAATGACCATTAATAAATGTGACCTGACCTTTTCAAAACCTATTGACATTGCAAATGAATTTAATAATTATTTTATAGATGAAATTGAGAATAATGTTAAAACCGATATGGAATTTGACAATAAATTTGACAATTTGACAACGCAATCAATGTTTATGCAGCCTGTTTTAACAACTGACATTGTTGCGGCTATAAGATCACTTAAAAATACAAATACTGTAGGATTTGACGGTGTGTCAACAAAGGTGATAAAGTTTGTAAATGAACTTATAGCTCCCGTATTAGCGCATATTATGAACCTTGCCATTGTTGACGGAGTTTATCCTGAGGACTTAAAGAAAGTTATTATCAAACCACTTCATAAAAAAGATAATAAAACTGATATGAAGAACTATAGGCCAATAGCTAAAGTATCAGTTTTCTCAAAAATTTTCGAAAAAGTTATTTATGAGTCCCTGTATTGCTATCTTAATAAATTTAATTTATTATGCAAGGAACAATATGGCTTTAGAAAGAATACCACGATAAACATGGCTATCTTTGACTTTTTACAAAACATTTTGTTAGCAGTAAGAAAAATAAACATGGATGCGCTACTAGTTGCATATCACGGCTTAGTGGCCTCTAATTTGCGATATGGAATTATTTTTTGGGGCAATTCTACTGATAAAGATATCGTTTTTAAGGCACAAAAAAGATGCATAAGATCAATGTGTGGTCTGAAAATTGATGATAGCTGTGTACCATCCTTTAAATCGCTGAAAATACTTACCTTACCTTCAATATATATTTTTGAAATTAGTGTTTTCGTAAAAACAAACATGAGGTTGTTCGAAAAAGTGTCAACGTTACGAGATGTTGCGATACGTAGCCAATACGCAAACTCTCTAAGCAATCAGCGCTGTAAGACTGCCTTAGTGAGAAAGAGTGTCTTAGGCATGGCACCTCACATATATAATAAATTACCAGATGGCATAAAAAATTTGAATGTTACCCAATTCAAAAAAAAATTAAAACTGATGTTAATTGATAAATGTTATTATTCGACTGATCAATTCCTGAATGATAAATTAATGTAGACTTATTTATTTATTTGACTGGAGAAACAATGTTTAATTGAATACTGTGACTAATTGAATTTATGGTTATTTATTGAATTATTGCATTGACTGTAGAAATTACTCCATACTGTGACATTTATTATTTTGCTTTCATTTAGTACTTTTGACATACCTACCTACTATTCTATTAATTTTGACATACCTGCCTACCAAATAATTTGTGTTATCCTCTCGCATGATTTATATTTTTATTGCTTATTTCGCATGTAACCATATTTGTACGCCTCTTGGCATAACATAGCGACCCTATGAACTTTAATTTAAGAACTGTATTTACTACCTATGTTACACAAATAAAAAATGATTTGATTTGATTTGATTTGATCAAAAGATGAAAATCTTCGTCGTATTCTTTAAATAATCTTGCAACGGGTCTGAGAACAAATCATTATTTGGTTGGAACCATAGATACCGTTGGAACACTCGCCGAGAATTTTATTTGTATTATTTTCGGGATGCCATCTCGTAGGTCAACCTAGGAGGTAGTCGGCTGCTTAACGGGTTTTTCTTGTGCGGTCATAAAGTGGATATAAAGCCTCCAGCCAGTGCAAATAAGTTATAAACTAAGTGACTACACGGTAAGGGCACCCCCCGTGGGGTACGGTCCTGCCCTCTAACCAAATTACCCAAATTGCCAATCTACAATCGATAACGGTAATAGAAAACAAATCATATGTATGGGAATGGCGTCATTTCAACGTTAAATCACGTGATCAAAATTCAAAATGGATTACGACGAGGCGTTAATTATTGTAGATAAAGATGCGATACAAAACGTTTGTAACTTGGGTAGGGGGGCTGCGCTTAGGACGTCACTGGGAGAAGGCAGCAAAGGACCAGGTTAGATCAGATCTTAGAGTCGCCGAAAGACTCTCACATGGTACGTATATATGCATACCAGCGGCGGTGGCCCACCGAGTGGCGCGACCATTTGCCCATCACAGTCGCTTCATAGCTCATAGACCAGCGATAAAATTATAGGAACACAGAAGACAAACACAGTGGATTCTCGCTGATCGCTAACTCGTTTTTAGTCAGCTCAGCTCGCTTCTCGGTAATCCTCGGCGGTACGACATGTGCCTTAACCCGTCTTTGGGCAGGCCCAAAGGTCGTATAATACACCTAAAAGCATGGTAGTAAGGTTGAAATTTCTTTGATAATCGTTATAGCTACAATAACAAAAGCTATACGATGTTGCGTCAGTACGGATTTCTAATTTCAACTCTAGCCTCATAAGATCGCTAAAAAGCGACTTTTGCAGATTTTAAACTGACAATCACGTCAAAATGTGTAGTGTAGTGATATGAAAAAAATATATGTTAAACTAAAACATTTTCTTAATCATTTAGTATGTGAATATTTTTGATTAAGTTCATATTAAATAGTTTAATTAAATCGTGAAGTTGTGTCTGACGCGGACAAAACATTGATAATCACACAAAATCTACCAGGAATATTTAAACGAAACTTTCACTATCTTATAGACAATTTTATTATCTATCTTTAACTATACGCTTTTTTAAGTTAAAGACTTTTATTTAATTTTTTCGACTAAACTTTGAGAGTTTTGGACGCAGCGCATACGATTCTCTGGTCGCTCAAGGTCGCCGGCGTATATCGTCGCCTTAAGTAATACTATGTTTTGTCGCATATAAATTCCATGCCGTACCGTGCCGACAGTGTACGCAAGCCCTAAAACACCAAAGACTCGAAGTCACGTACAACACGATAGCTGTATATAGAATATTTGCGATTCCCGAGAGCACTAACTATTAACATTGAAACGGCAAAGCGAAAATATCAAGTGAAATATATTTTATTTTCAATGAAAACTTTCCGTTAAATATCTGGTACATTAGATAAATAACCGATACTCGGTGCTTTTATTAAAAAATACATACATATACATTCTGTTGGTAGAAGTTTTTATAAAATGTAGTTTTATGAAATTGTTTTATCGGTTTTTGAAGCGGTCTGTTTACATACAGAAAGTAAATTGCCATAGGGGGGACTTACAATTTATTTTCTCAACTGGCAATGGGTAGGCCACATCTCCCGAAGAATCGATAACCGATGGAGAAGAAATGTTCCATTCAAACCCATTTATGTGTATGTCACCATTTTTGATAATCAATCTCATAGTCAGCTTGGACGGCAAGGTGACACGTCTAGATAGAGTTTAGGCGCAGGCGTTGGTACTAAACCATTCTTAATGGAAAAAAGCAATAATATTCTGTCTGACTTAAGAAGGGACATCAGGTTCCCCAAAGTCAAAGTCAAATCATTAGACATGAAAAGGCACTTTTGAACGTCATATATTAAGTAAAATTACATTTAGTTGACCCTTCCAAATGGTTGTTTTGTATGGAGAAGAACGGGCAAGAAATTCCACTCCAAGAAACGTCACACTCAGTTGTCAATACCAAAACAAATGATCCCACCCACCCAGGATACCCACCGGATAGCTGAATACCTACACACCCTATCTAAATCTGGAAAGTTAATTCATGGTCCATCTGTATACAACCAGCTACCGGATGATATTTTAAGCGCGGCATCTGACAATGCTTTCAACACTAAACTTAAAGGATGGACAAACGACCAGGCATTATGACATAAAATATTGGTTTTAGGCAATATTATTTACTTGTTTATATTATTCTATTGTATTTTTGTTTTGTTTTTGTACAAAACATGACATGTATTTTTTAATTATTATTAATACATAAACTAAGCTGAACTAACTTATGAAAGCCTAAAAAAATAGATCGTCAACTGAACAACATCTGCAATAATTAAAAACATCAAATTAAAATTAACGCTTAAAATAATCTCCATCATCGAAATATGAACAAACACAATAAATTATTTATGAATTCAACAATAAATTACTTAAGAATACAATTAAAACGAATTCGTAAATGAAATAACTTTGTCTAAAATTAATATCGGCTTAAAGATTATCTTAATTTCTATCAAAACAGTATGGGACCGTTTTGCTAAACAAGAACAGAGCAGATGATGGTATCTCGTTCATATTGTGCCTATTTTAAGCTAGTGGAAGCCTATTGAATCCACTCGACCCTCGGAACAATAGACCAATATCTATCTAAGGCTATTGTCTATTATTTACCTAATACTTGCAAGATTGACAATGGGATTAAAATAGACTTGTTCTTGTCTTTTGCATACAATAGTGTGTGTTTGGTTTTTTATTGTTCGGTAGGTAAATCAGATTATGAAAATTTGGAATAGAAATACCTAATAATACTTTGCAGCAGTCGCATTTGTGACCAGGAGAGCATAATTATTATGTACTATCTTATCCTACTTCCTACTACTACATATTATAAAAGCAAAACTGTTTCACGCATAAACGACTGACCAAAATCTGCTAAAATGTAGCACACACACATTACATTGATCTAACTTAACATAATATAGATTAATTTAAATCCAGTTTTTGTGTTTCTGTGCTTTTTTTTTTCATATTCTACAATTAGACCTATGCCTAAGATGGCCTATATTGGCCTAAGATGGTGCACGCTTGCCTAAAATGAACATGTTCACTCGTGCCATGAAGATACCCAGATTATACTTATCGGAGAACAGAGAGGAGAACAGTGTATTAAGGACTTTATTACTTTTGAATACTACAAAATTCTTAAGCCAGATGTTGTCACAGGAAAAATGTAATGGATAGAATAAAACCAACAAACCTGGTAGTAGTAGGGAACATTTCCACAGTCATCGCTTGATTCAAACTGAGCATTGACTGAGCGATTGAGACGGATACTGAGAACAGAGCCACTACAGCAGTCTTATTATTAGCCCAGCGAAGCCCTAGGGAGCTGGCCACGGAAATCAAGCCGGCCACGATAAGGAGTGGCTTCTTGCCAACCCTGTTGACCAGGATACCTGTGATGAAGTAGGGAATCACACAGACCACGCCAAGTATGATGCTGTTTATGTATGTCTCATGTCCGGATACTGTCTGGAAAAAAGAATAAATTGTGTAGTACATATAAAGAAGTAATCGATAGTATTTCTTGTGGTATTATCGTATTATTGATCAGAAATCAGAAATCATTTATTTTTTAAACATATATATATATAATAAAAATCTTATAAATAGTACTTAGTGCGCTATGTTTTATCAACAATGACATACAAACATGATAATTATAAAAAAGTTACACTGTTGAAAATGAATAATTAGTTTGAACATAAAATATTCTTTAATAAGTGTAATTAATTTTTTCATTCAGAAAGAAATAAATAATTATTTTAGTGGAACTGTTATTGTGCGACTTCGTATGTCCGTCTATTATACTGATTGTTTAAATAATAAGTTATAAATAATGCTTATCCTAAATGGATCATGTCAAGTGAAAGAATTGAAAAACTAATAAAAATTGCAACAGCTGGCGAAACGTGGAGTTGAAATTTTAAATTGGGATTACTAGGTCTAGTGGAGTATTATTTGAAAGGACATTATTTGTGAATTATAAAACATATTTTTGTTTACATCTATGCCACATAGTGTCAGACTTATAATGAAAAATGAGAGTTTAATTACCATTGCGCGCAGAAGTTTGTAAAGATAAAAATGTGAAATAATATTTAGAAATTTATTTTTATGTAGGTACGTACTATATAGATAAATCTCAATCAGGTTTATCGAAGTGTCTTATATTATCTAAATATAAAACGTTTTTTGCAATTTGAACAGTTCTTTATCTAAAATAAAGAATACAGCTCTCTATAAAAAAGTAGTGACATTCCCAAATTACAAAATTTAACTTGGTGAACAGTTTTTGTTTCTTACAGAACCCTCGGTGCGCGTATCTGACTAACATTTTACCTCTCGAATGTTGATGATACCACATAGTTGCCAATAGACAGCGGTGGTTGGACCTTCAAGATTTTTAGCCCAACAATCGTTGGGTTACAGTAGGTCAAAACCTACGTGCTAAAATTAATTATTAGGCAGCGGCCATGATTCTTTCGTGCCATTAGAGGGTGAATGTAGCAGGACCCTATTCAATTATTCCTTAATCATTCTGAAAGGTACGAAAATAACCCTTTTTTATTCCGCCCCATTGTTCCAACTTGTGTAAAATGAAGAAATTTGCTCCGAAAAGTCGCTGTTAAAAAAACGAAAGAGCCCTTCGCAAGGAATTTGGAAATTAAAGTATAATTCTGGCTATTTTAACTCTCGGTAAGAAATATTGGCCAGTAACATTAAAAGTTGGTAATAAGATTTATGTTATTGGACGGGAATTCTTTACCTACTGGGCTTATTATTAGCATCGAGATATTTTCTTAATTTCAAGTAAATTAATTACGCTACAAGCGGTTGTTGATCCTGTAATCGTAAATAGGTAATTAAAATTTATAAATATAGATTTTCTTTTTGGATTTTCACCATTTAAGGTCGAATCGATGAAATCGTTTTGGTATTGAGGTTGCTTTTCAAGGAGGCAAGTATCGCAATGTGACTAAACTTTTCAATTTCTAATTATGTACTTTCTATGTTTATCTTGGATTTAGAAGAATGAAAAGAAAGATAAAATATTTATTCAAACATGAATAAAGTCGTGGTTTATAAAATCTCCTGATAGCTACAATCTGGGAGTCTTTAAGTCAAGAGTGAATAGGTCGGTGATGCGGTCTAAGATGGAGCACGCTTGCTTATAAGTAACCTATTACTTCTAGGCAAGCGTGCTCCATCTTAGACCGCATCACCGCTTCCCATCAGTTGAGATAGTGGTCAAACGTATGCCTTTATTTAGTAAAAAAAAGCCTAAAACCAAGACAAGTGGGTATACCACTGACATTGGTGAAGGAAAACATTATGGAAGAAACCTGGAAGTCTGAAATGATCGTGCCTTCTCAAAGTCAAAGTCAAAGCATTTATTTCAATTAAACCATTTGCAGGCACTTTTGAATAGTCAAAAAAAAATTGAAGCTAGTTGCTCGTTCCAAAACGTAGGGTAGGTCTCT
The DNA here is from genome assembly GCA_947361185.1 of Charanyca ferruginea. Classification (NCBI taxonomy): domain Eukaryota; kingdom Metazoa; phylum Arthropoda; class Insecta; order Lepidoptera; family Noctuidae; genus Charanyca; species Charanyca ferruginea. The sequence continues at coordinate 22,347,391 of OX376069.1, read as the reverse complement.
ATGGAGAAGAACGAGCAAGAAACTCCACGGACACTCTTTTCAATCAAGCTTTTACAAAATCCAGGCTACATTATTCTTGTTCTCTATATGAAAAAGCCTATCAGTGGTACAATTAAATAATAATAATAAAAATAATATGTGAGGACCTTTCACAGATGGCCATCTGACCCCAAACTAGGGAGACCCTGTACTATGGGTGTCAGATAGCTGATATACATACACAAATACATTTTTCACACCACCTGCTCGACAATGTCAAATTATATGTCATGCAAACCTAACCTAAAGTAAGTCATTAAAGACCTGAGTAGACCTCAGGACCTCAGGGCTGTGTATTGTGTATTGTACTGAATTTCATTATGACCCGCTGGTCAATAATGTGATTTGAATTTGGAACATAAAGTAGAAATCGCATACGAACATTTACCATTAAGATCTGCCTCAGATTATGAAACAAAAGGCAGATAGTCCGCGCGGAACACTGAGAGTGAAGCCAAAAAAGCAAATACAAATTCAAAAGTGAATACCTACAACACGCTTCGTGCTGTACTGACACGAGTCAGTATAGCACGAAACACCGCATTGTTAAAAAAAAACCTACAATCTCGTGATTGTATTTGCTTTTTTGGCTTTACTCTCAGTGTTCCGCGCTGTATATCTGCCCTTTGTTTCATAATCTGAGGTGCGACTGAAAATTGCTTTGCTTTGTTATACAACAAATTACATATCAGCAAATTCTCACAAAAATGTTGAGTGACAATAGTGATTTGACTCCGGAGTACATTAAATCCGAACTTAAGCCATTGGTATTACCAACAATCTACTCTTAATTCTAGTAAAAAAATTTTATTGTCTCGTAGATGGTGTGAAAAGTAGAGTATGCTCCTCGGGGATAAAGGTGCCTTCGTCTTGGGCAACCTTGAATCCCACGTTGCACTCAGGATTCTTGTCTTAACACCCTCGCTTTGCTCGGGATTCAATACGGCGCCCGCTACATAAGACACTACCTTATCCCCTTAGTGCATAATCTACTATTAACATACATCACTACATACTATAAAACAAAGTCTCCCGCTGCGTCTGTCCCTATGTATGCTTAGATCTTTAAAACTACGCAACGGATTTTGATGCGGGTTTTTTAAATAGATAGAGTGATTCAAGAGGAAGATTTATAGGTATAATACATGCATATTATAGTAGAAGAAAGCCGAGAATTTCCAAGAGTAATGTGAGGTCGTAATAAACATATTTTTGTGCGCTTACATTACAAACGCTGGCTAAACCTTACGAGATATATCAGATTAATGTACTACGGAATTGTATATCTTAAAAAGATCAATAAAAAAGTACGCGACGGTATATGTTTATCTCTTAAAGATAACCCACAGTAATCTTTTACATATTACAAATAAGACATGGGTTAATTACCAAGCTAGTTTAAACAATACAGTTGTATTCCTTACCAAATTAAATGATAGATACGTTGTACATTTCATGTAGATCAGAATTGCCCTTTTCAGCATATCATTAAAATCAATATATTAGAAGATATCACAGTGTTAAAAAGCGGGGGTACAGCGGCTGGCGCTTAGATTTGAGCGTTGAGTCTCATGGCCAATTTTATTATATGTCGCTCTTTCAAGAGTAATTTCTAAAGAAAACATGTTAGTGTTGTCTTATGACAAAAAAGCTGTGAACGTTGTATATAAAGACATTCTGTAGTATATTTAGTATCACCATTGCAGCCGTGCGAAGCCGGGGCGGGTCGCTAGTAAATAAATACACAACAGCCAGACACAAGGCAAACACATGTGCTCATGACAAAACTATTTGCCCTGGGCGGGAATCGAACCTGCAACACGCTGCGCAGCAGTCAATCGCTCAGCCACTGCGCCAACCGTGTCACAAAGTACGTAAGACTGCGGCGTAATCTCTATATTTTGTGACCGTGTCGTGTGTGTGTGTCGTATGACGACACATCTTAATTTTATAAAAATTTAATCAGCGGCCTTCGCCCCGTAATCGGATACCTATTTTGGTTAATCATTTCTTGTGTTTTAAAGTAAATATATGAAATTTCCTCGGCTAATTTATTTTGAGCCTGTAGAAAAAAGTATTTATATCCAAAAATAATAATTACATTTTGGCGCAGTGGCTGAGCGATTGGCTTCTGCGCTGCGTGTCGTGGGTTCGATTCCCGAGCTAAACGAATATTTGTATGGCCTATAGATAGGTGCTTCGGGTCAGGCTGTTAGTAAATGTGCGGTTGTATATTTTGTAAATGCATCCACGACACAGGAGTAATAAATAATGTGGGGAAACCAAAACAAACAAAAATATTATGACATATAAGCCCCAAACTAAGCAATCTCGTATCTCTGGTACCTAATAAGTAGGTATTGTTTACCAAAACAAAAAGTTTTTTTTTTCTTCTTTCAAGGATTTCTCCAATTTACTTAATCATAATTCTGACATGATGAAGTACCAAATGTCGGTGTTCTAAACGGTTCCGTAAGGGGATTCTAACCCGACGATAATTTATCGTTAAACAAACCTTCCATTCCAAGACGGAACAAAGAATTAATAGGCACAGAAGGTTAGCTCTTTACATCGGGCGAAAACAGGTGCACGCACACATTGACGTTTGCTTATGGAGATCAGAAGGCCAAAGGACAATGCCAGAAACTCTATAGAACTTTGCCCCACTCAATAAAAGTCATGTGCAATATGTAGCATCTTACTGTTTAATTATTGCTGATAAATAAACCTTAGTCCTAGTGACTGTTGAACTTGCGGTTTCCGTTTAAATCTAAAAACAATAATTACATTGATTATAGGTTAAATTATATTTTAGGTAAAATGAGTTTGTATTTTGTGGTTCTATATTCATTACAATTATATTCATTAATTTACTTTTCTGTACATGGGTTACTTTTTCTGCACATGGGTGGGGCAGGATCTGGCATTGTCATTTCGTAACTAAAAATTTCCAAAATGTAATCGCAATCTCAACTCAGCGTTAATCAATGTCAAAATCTTGTCAAAAAATAGGTAAATTATAAGTATTTTTGACAAGTTCAGACAGAGACTACATTGTGATCGTTCGTAAATTAAATCAAAATGCTATTTATATAAAAATAAATATGCCTTAGGAGTGGTCCCATATAAATTTTAACGAAATTGATTTAGCGTTTCTTGAAAAAATCAACAAAACTCACTCGAATATTTTACAAAGACGACGTTATAGTTTCCTCAATCTTTAGAGTACTTTCAATCTGTGTCGCCGTTTCTTAATGGATTTGGATGAGATTGGGGTATATAGCTAGCCTTCTGTTACCTAACTACTCAGTTACTGAAACATTTGAACTCATAACTTATTGCTAGGCACGCGTCCTTCTAAACGGAGACCTTGAATTGTTTGCTTTGCCAGTCAATTCATGTTCAAACTAAAATATGATAATATCAGAATCAATATTCGTTGTTCCACCAATATTTATTACTGTAGTAAGTAAAATAATGGTTATTCGAACCATGAACGATTTCACTCATGGCATTAGAATGTTTCGTTTGTAGTTCACTCGCGTGCTCCGTAACTTGAATAGATAGTAAGTTATAAATAGTAAATGTTATTACTCGATCGTGAGCTGGAATAATCAGAATAGTTTATTCTAAATATAGAAATGGGTCAAGGGCTTTTTCCTAGCATAGTTGTCTTTTATGGGGTCTGTACTTAAAGGGTCCAAACGGTGTCTATTGATTTTGCTCATCGTCCGTGCGTTCGTTCGTACGTCGGTCTCTGTTTTTACCGTGTTAAATAAAACACACTGTAACACACTAAAAATTCTCGTATGTGTTGAAATTGCAATGATAATCGCTGCAGTAGCTACAACATTGATTGTTAAGCCCGTCACTTACGTAGCTATAATATATATTATAGCTAGCCACCACCCCACTGACGGTAGCTATAATATAATAATATATTTTCGCCCTTATTACGTCTGCGATCGTTGTTTGTTTCACATTTTTGAAATTTATATTAATATGCCTTGCTATATCTGTCCACATATTTTGGTGACGTAGTAAAAATATATATTGTAGCTGATCGTAATATGCCTTGATTATAGCTACGTCTGAAGTATATTAATATATATTATAGCTACATCTGACGTATATTAATATATATTATAGCTACGTCTGTGACGGGCTTTATACGATGTCGTATCAGTAGGTCGATTCTGTAAAATTCACTCTCACTTCGCATACCTAAGGTTCAAAATCCTTGATATATTTGACACTTTAATTCGAGTTCGAGTGCGAAGTGAGCGTCGAAGTGACAGGGAAATTACCTTACAGAATGCCACTTCTTATGTCATCTCCATACTTTATCTGTCAAAATCTCCCTGTCAATTTAGTTCAACTCGCTGTCACGCTCGCAAGGATGGCGCTAGTGTAAGTTCGAATTATCAACCGAGTTTTTAGAATACTAATCAAGAAACAGCGGATTCCGATTCGAAGTTTAGAATGAGGTCTTACAAAATCACATCCCAGTACGGGTTTGTAATTTAAACTATAATTTCATGACGTTAAGGTATGTTTGGTCACATAAAATATATTATCCTTTGCCATGCATAGGCCCTTAGATATCCCAAATTCCAGAGAGATTTTGCTACCTGTCAATCCGTTTCGACAACAGTTTCATCAATGCAAAATCACTGCAACTTCAGTCAGCAGAAACGGAACACCTAATGTCACGAACTACAATGAAACAGCTCCTGTCAACGTTGTTTCCGAATTCGACATGGGGGCTTCACAAATACCACAAACACGTCAGTTTGAGGGAAAACCACGTCTACATTTCGGGGAATATGCATCAATCTATCATATACCTAGTACGAGTAACTTTGCAATTTATTTCATCACTACGTTGTAAATTAGAGATTTCCGCCGCGCTAAGTTCGAATTCAATTCTAATAATTGTTTTAATAATAGGAAGCTTTTGGTACTATAAGCTATATTTTATCAAAATAATTAAGGATAATTAGGGAGGAGCTCGTGGCTAAGATAACGCCGTACAGATCGATCGGTCAAAGGTTAAGCTACGCTTGCCGCGGTCGGTTTGTGGATGGGTGACCATCCCTTTCAAACCGAGTTCCCTCCGTGCCTCGGAAAGCACGTAAAGCCGTTGGTCCCGGCTGTCATTTGTAGATCTTTGGCAGTCGTTATGGGTAGTCAGAAGCCAGAAAGTCTGACAACCAGTCTTACCGAGGCGTATCGTGTTACCCAGTAACTGGGTTGTGGAGGTCCGATAGGCAGTCGCTCCATGTAAAACACTGGTAGTCAGCTGTATTCGGTTAGACGGGAAGCCGACCACAATAAAGTTGGGGAAAGGCTAGGCAGATGATGAATTAGAGATCCGTAAGAAAATTCAGGCGGACGAAGTCGCAGGCCAACGCTAGTCTAATAAGAAGTCAGCCAGAAGATGCTTTGCGCTGCAGTAGATAGATAGTAGCAATAATATTCAGACAGAGGTTAAGACCTATTTGACGACACGGTTGGCGCAGTGGCTGAGTGATCGACTGCTGCGCAGCGTGTTGCGGGTTCGATTCCCGCCCAGGGTAAACATTTGTGTGATGAGCATTTGTGTTTGCCTTGTGTCTGGGTGTTGTTTATCTATAAATGTATGTATTTACAAAAAAAAATATTTGTGTATGTATATCAACTGTCTGACACCCATAGTACAGGGTCTCCCTAGATTGGGGTCAGATGGCCGTGTGTGAAAATATCCCCACATATTATTATTATTATTACTATTCTGTTACAATCTCCTTCGGTGAACACCTTTGGGACAAGCCCGCCACACTATTCTCTAACCACTGTAACTCCTGTAAGCCAGAATCAACAGTGGCGACCACCAGAAAAGCGCCAGAGCAATGAAGCTCGACGAGTCCCAGAGAAACGATTCAACTGTCTTGGATCCCGCAACGAAATTAATCAGAAAAGAACAGCAGAGGAGTAAGAAAAGCATATTTTCCACCTAGGTGAAGTGAACTGTCATCTATCATTTATCTATGCTAGGGATCGATAAAGCAGAGGGACGGATTACAGCTCACTTCACCTAGGTGTTCACCGAGGGAGATTGTAATAGAATAGTACCGCAGTATGTCTATTCTGTTACTATCTCCCTCGGTTCGGTGAACACCTAGGTGAAGTGAGCTGTCATCCGTCCCGATGCTAGGGATTGACAAAGCAGACAGACGGATGACAACTCACTTCACCTAGGTGTTTACCGAGGGAGATTGTAACTGAATAGATACACTGTTCTCAATTAGAGAAGGTACGGGCATTGATCACCAATCACTAGTCTTGATCAAGGCGGATTGATGAATTGTGACTTTTAATTATCCATACTAATATTATAAATGCGAAAGTAACTCTGTCTGTTACGCTTTCACGATGAAACGGCTGAACCGATTTTGATAAAATTTGGCATGAAGATAGCTCGAACCCCGGGGAAGGACATAGGCTAATTTTAATCCGGGACTTCGGCTGCATTCGCTATAACTGACATTCACGCGGACGAAGTCGCGGGCAAAAGCTTGTTAACTGTAAGTCCAGGTTTCCTTACGATGGTTTCCTCATTCGATGTTAGTGATATCCATAGAGCATACGTATTCCGCTTTGCTCTATGGTGATATCCAAGGTAAGGTTAGAATAAAATTTTCTACTATATTCCTGACATTGCACAGACAATCGCAAAAAAAAGAAAAAAAAAATCTAAAATGTCATATTTGACATATCATGTTTGAATATTATCGGCGTGTTTTTAAGTGCATTTTTTTTCAATGTAATGTTAAAATTTATGCTTACGAATAATATTTGTTGTTATAGTGTATGGGTAGCATAGTAATTAGTTACGTTTATGAATTTGATTTTTCAATTTCTAACCCAGTTTGCCGTTCGGTATGGCGTTCTATGAGGGAGGCCTATGTTCAACAGTGGACGTCTTTCAGCTGATGATAATGATGATGATGACAAAGTTCGGAAAAAAACCTCAAATCGGACTTCTTGATTGTCAGGAGATTAATTAAACAAAAATATTTCATCTACGTACACCATTTTGTTACTGAAGCCTCATCTTAGCACTCCGGTACGCGTATAGTAGTCCCTACTCAATTATCGCAGGTGATAGGTCTCGTCCCGAGGGCCTAAGATTGCGCACACATTGGCAAATTCACGCCTAACATACACGTTACCCCTGACTCACATGAAAGGGGCAGATTTGTTGAGTTTATGCACCCTGGGAGACTACGATTAATTTGCCGATGTATCTCGACTTCTCGTGCTTTCCGAGGCACAGAGTTGTCACAGAGTTGGCTTTCCGAGGCACAGAGTTGTCACAGAGTTGCCCGTTCTAAATTAACTTAAGTCTATATTAACTGTCTTTCTATGTTCGAAAGTTTTTAATCCATATCCATACTACTGCATACTCCCAACTTACTAATATTAGAAATGCGAAAGTAGCTATATCTGTCACGCTTTCACGATGAAACGGCTAAACCGATTTTGATGAAATTTGGTGTGAATATGGCTTGAACCCCAGGGAAGAACTTAGGCTAACTTAACTAACTTTTTAATAAGCGACTTCGTCTTCATCCACGATATTCCCGCGGATGAAGTCGCGGGCAAAAGCAAGTTGTCTAAATTTTCTTCTTTGAAAATTTGTTGTGGTTTTAATATCAACATATTACTTTTTTTTTAATGCCGAGTACCTTCCAAAACACATTGCACGTTGCAGAAGGGCTCGTGGCTAACTAAAAGCCATAAGGATCGATTAATCATACTCTTGTCGCGGTCCGTCTATGGAACCTCCATTTTATACCGAGCCCCTCCGTGCCTCGGAAAGCATGTAAAGCCGTTGGTCCCGGTTGTCATTCGCAGATCGTTTACAGTTATTATGGGTAGTCAGAAGCCAGAAAGTCTGTTGAGAAGTATGTGTTACTCAGTAACTGGGTTGTGGAGGTTAGATGGGCAGTCGATCCATATAAAACACTGGTATTAAACTGCATCTGACTAGACTGTATCTTAAAAGTCTACCAGTCGACAACAGCCTGCAATCGAGCCGTCGAGCTGACGCGTGCTTTCAGCTCCAAGGAACCTAATGTTAGGTCCGCCTGGGACCTCCGTCCCAGAGCTTGGAGCTGGACTGCGGTGCGCCAGTCCTTATACGGTCCGATCCAGGTTGCTGGCCAGGCTGGAGCCTATGCGACGCTGCCTTACTACAGTTCATATTAGTGCGTTTAGGTTAGTCTTTTTATATTTTTCTGTTTTTGTATCCATCCCATTTTTTTTACCCGACTACGGCAAAGCCAAAGGAGGGTTATGATTTTGACAGGCTATGTATGTATGTATGTATGTATGTATGTTCATCTGTTCGCTCATAGCTCCTAAACTACTTATCAGAACTGAACAAATGAGGTATCGTTAGAAGCGTCTTGATCGTCCGCTGGTTATAGGCTATATAACGTGTCACCGAATCCAATGTGGCGCCCTCTGGCGGTCAAAAAAACAAACCAACCAACTTAAAAAAAAAAATGAAGACAAGCATACCGTGTTTGGTATCATTGGAAAGGGGCTTACTAGTACCATTCAAATATATAATATTTAGTTGTGACTTGTCACAAATTATTTAAAAAATGGAAAGATACCAAATAAATTAGGATACGCATACCGTGTTTAATATCATTAGAAAGGGGTTCACTAGTACCTTTTAAATATATAATACTTAGCTGTGACTCCAAAATGGTTTAAATAAAAAAAAATAAGTTTAAAAACTAAAACCCGACTACAACAAAAAGTTATCTAAAAAGTACGAAACAAGAAAATATTTCACACAGAAATCAAGACATAGGTACAAAATGGTCAAGGTAAGCCGTGGTTGCATGCCATTATAATTCATGTTCATCGCACTCTTATGGGATACAGGCATGCAACCACGGCTTACCTTGACCATTTTGTACCTATGTCTTGATTTCTGTGTGAAATATTTTCTTGTTTCGTACTTTTTAGATAACTTTTTGTTGTAGTCGGGTTTTAGTTTTTAAACTTATTTTTTTTTTAATTTTATTAAGTTTACATGTGCAAGTCTACTAGCTTTTTATTTTATATAATTAAGTAGATTTGCTACAACTGGAAGCCGACCCCAACATAATTGGAAAAGGCTTGGCAGAATATGGTTTGAACGTTGTACTTATAATAAAATACTACCCAAGTAAAGATTAGTCGATCGACTATACTAATTTTATAAAGAGTTAAAGTTTGGTTATTATTTGGTTTGTAAAACATAATTTCTAAAGCTTCAGGTCCGATTACAAAAAAAAACTTTCAATTGTGACTGACTACACTATTACTGCATGTCATTATATATTTTTTATACATTACGACACGGTTGGCGCAGTGGCTGTGCGATCGACTGCTGCGCAGCGTGTTGCGGGTTCGATTCCCGCCCAGGGTAAATATTTGTGTGATGAGCACTTGTGTTTGCCTTGTGTCTGGGTGTTGTTTATCTATATATGTATGTATTTAAATGTATTTGTGTATGTATATCAGCTGTCTGACACCCATAGTACAGGGTCTCCCTAGTTTGGGGTCAGATGGCCGTGTGTGAAAATGTCCCCGCATATATTATATTATTATTATTATTTTCACACGGGCGAAATCACAGGAAGAAGGTAGTTAGTTATAAAAGTATACTTATATCATGGATCTGTAATTTTAAATCCAAAGCGACCATCATCTGCGCAGCCTTTTCCTAACTATGTTTGGGTCGGTTTCCAATCTAACCGGCTCCAGCTGAATACCAGTGTTTTACATAGAGCGACTGCCTATCTGGGCCTCAAGTCTGCTATTACAATAGTGTCAGAATGGTCTGTCATTGATTTCATAATTGTTGATTTTGACAAGTTTGGTAATCTACTAATATAATGGCGTCATTATGACTTTCCAATGGTCAACCAATGACAGTCCATTGAAAGAAATGATATTGAATAGTAATCTCGTACATAATGACAAATTAATGACTGACTTAGTTTACGAACTTCTTACTACTTCAGATTGCTTATAACACTTATGAATAATATGTAAAAATACATATAAATGAAATCTGGCATGAATAAATGTTCAAATATGTTGACGATGTCATTATAACACAATTCTAGTATGAGACCATTGACCGACCAATGATCGACCATTATGGATTTAGCAGATTACGAACTTTTAGCAAAATGACAATGGAACCGTGTTGGAATGACGAAATTAACAAAATAGCAGACTTGGCCCTCAGACCTCCACAATCCAGTTACTAGGTAGCACGATACCCCTAGGTAAGACTGATTATATTATCAGACTTTCTAGCTTCCGACTACCCATAACAACTGCCAAAAGATCTACGAGGGAACTCGGCATGAAATGGATGGTCACCCATCCACAGATTGACCGCGGCAAGTGTAGCTTAACCTATCATCGATCTGTTCTGCTTTTACTTAGCCACAAGCCAATCCACTTAATAATTCAAAATAAATAACCTACCACTGAAACTACGCGTAACAAGGCCAAGAATTCCGTAAAACACAGTACAATATATTAATTTATCACTAGTAATTCGGTTGCTGTCACTTTGAGCGTCAATTACTTGCCCAGATTCGATTGTTGAGTCAGTCAGAAAAACAGGGGTGGCAGAGGGAGCGTCGTTTTCAGGGGTCCGTGTACAAAAGGTGTCAAACGGAATCCTTTTAGTAAGACTTCACTGTCCGTCTATCCGCAGTATGTCCGCCTGTCCGTCTATCCGTCCGTCCGTCTGTCCGTCTGTCTGTCTGTCCGTTGGTCCGCCTGTCTGTCAGTCCATCTGCCCGTCTGTTAGACTTTCTGTCTGACTGTCTGTCCGTTCATCCGTCACAGGCCTGTATTTTTTGAACCGTAATAGGTAGACCCTTGAAAGTTTCACAGAGTATGAAAGTTTTAAGACCGCTATACCAATAAATAATAAAAATATAAAAGATAGTCAAACGTCAAAGTGAGGATATTAGAAACAAGATTTGTCTGTAGTACCGTGTTAAATATTGTACGCTAGTACGGAACCTTTACGTGCGGGTCCTACTCACACTGGGGCTGTTTTTTTGGTTGTGCCCGACTTTAGTCGCTTATATTGTTTCACAACCTCCTATTGCCTTCCTTTGACGAAAGGGATGAGAATTTTCTCATGACTTAAAGCTAAGTTACAGAAGTATTCACAGGATGGATAGAACGTCGACTTATAACCCTATACCATGAGTTCAGTGTATGATCTCAGAACCTTATACATAGAGGTACGAGCATGGAACACCATGCTTGCTCAAAGTGAATTAATAAATAATAAAAATAAATATCTTGGGACAACTCACACACGGTCATCTGGTCCCAAGCTAAGCAGAGCTTGTGTTATGGTAACCAGACAACTGATATACATACTTATTTAATTTATAAATACATACATATTATAGATAAACACCCAGACACAGAACAAACAATCATGCTCATCACACAAAGTTTGTCCTGGGTGGGAATCGAACCCACGACCTCCGGCTTAGCAGTCAGTTTCAGTGACCACTAGACCAACAGGCCCGTCAATTGGCGACTAAGTTTTATATAAATAGTTAGTCCAAGTTTCCTCACGATGTTTTCCTTAAAATAGAACTAGGTACTGTAAGGGTGTTACTACACCAATCGATCGATCGTTGATTGATGCAATCGATCGACATCGACCGACGTTGATAGATTGGTGTGGTAGCTTTGGCTGATCGACGGATACCGTTCGACTAACCAAACGATCGATTGCCGGTCGATGGCATCGGTCGACGTTGATCGATTAACCCCGGCTATAATCCATCAGTTTCTTTCGAAATGAACAAGAAAACGCGCAGGTCAGGTAGACAGCGCGTGGGGCGCAGGCGGGCAGTAGGTCATAATGGGGACCGCTCGGTGCGGCTAATTGACTCGATCGACGTCGAATAATCCATTCTACCATCAATCGATGCCGTCGATCAACGAGCGATTGATTGATCTGGTAGAAACTATCGATCAATGTCGACTCATCCATTCTACCATCGATCGATACCGTCGATCGACGGTTGATCGATTGGTCTGGTAAAACCCTAAGAGGTCCTACAGTTGGACCTCTTACATTTGGTGGAGGCCCAATCCCCGCTTTTTATCAATATGTAATACTTTATTCCAACTACACTTATATTTCTAGAAGGTTCCAGAGTGTTCCGACATAAATCAAATAGACAAAGGTTTCAACCTGCATGCAGAACGCATGCAACCTATACAAGCGTAGCTGATGTAAAGGTTGCATGCATTTAGAATGCTGGTGCCTTTAACTTTATGGCATCGTTTAAACACTCGGCATCCTTCTAGAATAATTAGAATTAGTTCAAATCTTAGAATTGTATTGTTTTTATATGACAAAGGGAGTTCTTGGCCTGACTCCTTCCCAGGCACACGTCATCATCATCATCGTTTGATACCGCCGACGACTGCCGACGAGCCGAAAGACGTCCACTGCTGGACATAGGCCTCCACAAGGGGGGGGTTTTGCCATAATCGCCACGCTTGGCAGGCGGGTTGGCGATCTCAGTATGGTTGTTACAAAGGCACAAAAAACGCTGCTGCCCATTCTCTGGTGAGTCCCTTAGTCGCCTCTTACGACGCCCACGGGAAGATATGGGACACGCCAGGCACACGTATTATTATTTTATTACAAAGCAATACAAAGTGAAGTGCTTTTAATTAAAGTATTCCTATTAGCCTCCTCACACACCACGCTATATCCCGGTACCTGTAAGAGGCCCTCAATTGGACCTCTTACATTCGTTTAGTAGTTTTTGAGTTTTTCGCGAACAGGCAGACAGAAAAACGCGGTGAGAGACTTTGTTTTATAATAGGCATGTATTGAAACAAAAGAAAATTCGTGAACGAAACCACGGGCAAAAAAGTAGTTTGATATAATAAATACTTACTGGTACACAAACTTCTTCTACATAAGACGAGTTATGTACAACTGGTTTCAAGCTTAATGTGTATGAGTCCAGAACAGTACACAGATCCTGTCCCTCTTGCAGAGGGTTGTGTTCCACTATAGCAGATAGTTGAGGGAACCAGAGCCTTAGGACGTTGTACCTGGAAATTAAACATGGAGACTTCATTATTTTGTTATATACAATGTGGCGATGACAATAACACAATAAAGAATCATGGCAGGATTTTGTAATTCTATGTAATTGGTTTAATTGAGCATAGATAATATTAAATTATGGCGCCAAAAGTTGCCGCTTTTCTCACATGTTAGTAAACCAATATTTCTAATGGTGTTTTATTTTGTTATTTACGTTTATATCACAAAGTACGTAAGGCTGCGGCGCGCCCGAACAGAGAGACCACTCAGAACAAACCGCCATTTTTCGCACGCACACATTAACATTACGTTTACAGGCATTCTCAAGCAGTTTTAAGCAGAATTCAGTATCGATTGTCACGTGTTGTCAAAATGAATAAATGAGAGACATTGACATTTAATGACGAACAGGAAATTTTTTAAAAAAAAAATTGCAAAGAGTCCCAACCAATGTCAATAAAATTTCATATTGTCACAAATAAAACCTACAGAGTCATTACAGTAGCAGTCCTAGTGAGTCTGGCAAGTTTAACTAATTATTTTTGAAGATGGCGGTAGCGGTCCTTCTGTTACTTTTATATTTTGTGTTTTTATGCTCTTTAGCATGATTGATTTTTTTTAATTTCGGTGATAGGATTTATTTATTGAATAATTTCATAAAATTCTTATGAGCTAGTATTACCGGTATTTTAATTTTTTGGCGTATCGTCTTTGCCACATTGTATTACGTTGTTGGATGGCAAACAAATGCTGGCCCAGAAGACCAATTTTGGTTATCTAGTCGCAATCATGTGATTGTGACTAAATTGACTTTGGGATGTCAACAAATTAATGTCAACAAATCAGTCGGTTCAGTCAGTCAAAGAAAAGATGAATGGGTTGGGTGAAGAATGATATGAATGAAAAGGGAGTCAGTGCAAGCATGACGCTTGTCAGGACGGAATGGAAGAAGAAAACATATGTTGCGCGGGCCCCAAATAACATGAAGTAATTGTTGGAAAATGATGATGAGTTTCCAAAGTACAGGAGGACTACCTACACAATCATCGCAGTAAAGAATTTTCGCAACAACGTACTTCGCGCGTCACCATGGTAAATTTTCGCGGTAACGTACAGAGACCAGCATATCAAGCTACAACAATAATATGTCAAATTTCTTTGATAGATTTTCAACTTTATTGGGAAAGAATAAGGATCATGTTAAATTGGGAAAATTTTTACAGTTTGGTGTAGCTTGATGTGCTGGCGTATGTACAGTACGCAAAAGAGATAAGTATCCATGTCGTCAGGAATAGTTGAAGATTTCTTAGAAACCAATGGGGGCTTTCAAATGAAATTTTATTAAATCATTGAACTGTTTATTCTCTATAAATTGTATTTTATTTTATTCATAAAAACCTATCGGTTTCTAAGTAAACTTCAACTGTTTCCGGCGACATGGATACTTATCTCCTTTGGTACATAGCGGTACAGAAATTCGAAGAAAAAACAATTTTGCCTTGTCATTTTCTTACCTATAAATGTGTTTATCTTGAACTTTATCACACATCGAATTTGAACATACATCGCGGTAGTGAACTTTGCAACTATGATTTAATGTCGGTATAAAATAGATTTCTAAAATATCGTAGGATCTTGGACCTTATATAAACTACTTTCTTAAAAAATAATACTCACATAGCCATAATAATGAAATTAGTAAAACAAGTCATGGCCAGATGTACGACTAGCGGCTTCTGGAACATTGGCTTGACATTGTAAAGACCTTCCACTATTTGGTGTCGAATGTTCGTCGGTACATGGTGTTCCGGAGTTTCGTCTATGGAGTGCTTGTTCTTGTCTTTCCATATGTTGTAGTACTGGAAAACAAGAAGGAGGTTACGACTAGTGAATTTCTAGCCTAACCGAATGCTGCTGAATACTAGTGTTGTACATGGAGCGACTGCCTATCAGACCTCCACATTCCACAACCCAGTTACTGGGTAACATGATACCTCTTGGTAAGACTTTCTGGTTTCTGACTACTTCTGAAGTCAGAAGCCAGAGAACGCCACAATCACTTGAGAACGACTCGACCGATTTGGCTGATTTTTGGAACTAAGTTTCAAACCCCATACCCAGGTTTACGGTAGATGTAATTTGGGAGAAAATGTTACGTCACGTAAGATTTTGCTGCTATCCCTCCATACGCATTTCTCTCTTTTACGCGTTCTCTCTTGATTTCTCTTTCTAGTATGTCTGTGTGAGACTTAAGCACTATTACAATACAGATTTTATTCCGAAATACATTCGGAGTTCAAAAACTTCGTTTCTGACGGATTCTCTGACCATACACGTTCATTTTGTTGTGATCGTAATTGTCAGAATAATGTTTGCATGAAAGATTATTTTGTAAATCAAATTGCGAAGCCGGGGAGTCGCTAGTATTCAATAAAAAGGTCGGTAATTCTGTGAACTCCAGAAAAAAACTAGGACATCCTTAACATGTCATAGCAACGATACAAAATCAGGAAATATCGTCATAATAAGTGGAGTTTCCACATATTTATCGATGTAATAACTCAAGTTGATGATGCGAGCGAATGGCGGAATAATTTTTACAAATGGATACAATATTACACGCAAGACACAACATAGATAATATGTTAAGAAGTTTCATTCTGCTTGTAATTATGCTCACACAGCTTATCGCTCGTCTTCTTCTGTTGTCCATTACGAGTTTCTGCCCGCTGCTTCGTCCGAGTGATACTCAAATACAGATACCATAAAACATATCCTTGGCGTAGCAATCTACCGGTAAAGGATTTTTGGAATCCGATGAGTCATCATTATCATTATCATGTCAGTCTTTAGACGCCCACTGCTGGGCATGGCGATTATGACTGAATCCCCCTTGGGGGAGCCCAAGGGGGATTTAGTCATAATCGCCATGCTTGGCCGATGGGAACACCCAAATATTCCGAAATATTTTATTCCGAATTTCGATATTCCGATTTTCAAAAGTCCGAATTTCATAATACCTAAAAATTATAATCTCTATTATTTCAAATCACGAAAGTTATTTTACCGAATGTCGTAAATCCGATTTGTTTGTTGTCCAATTTTCATATGTTCGAAGAATCAAATGCTTGATGGGTTCGCGGTCCGAAAAACGAAATTCCGAATTTCAATACTTCGAATAAACTGTTAAAATTAGGATTCTGATTCAATTCAGCTACGCATATATATTCAAAATGGTGTCCCCTTGTTTCGCAAACAGAAATTTCATAGAAGTTCGTCCCCCAGAAAATGTTTCATATAATATTTGGTTCTTGTATTTTTATTTCGACTATTACTGTTTCAAAGACTATTTACTTGAATGAAACATATTTCACAGAAACACATATCAAAGAATTTTTAATCACATTTTTTTGTTTAACAAACTTATCAAACAGTAGAATTACTGTTTAACGAATATTGTTTATTCGGTGTATTTTTCCATGGAATTTATTTCAACAAAAATATATAGGTATAAAAAGAAAGACAATAACAAAAATAATCTTAAAAAGTCAATATGTTGTGCTACAAAAGTTAATGACAGAAACGAATTGCTGCGAAACCGACTCCACGTAGTCCTGTCTGCCCTACGCCTAGAGTGTAATTTAAATTCGCGTAGGCGCGGAGGGGCGAGGCGGCCAGCGAGCTGAGGAGCAGGTGGTTTTAACGCCCGCTGCCGCGGCAGAGGCTGGCCGGCTTCGAAGCTGAGGTGGTGAGCGTGAATACCATCTGCGACGATAAGCTCGCGTGGTACCGCCAGAGCCCCGCAACGCCGTAGCCGTGACAGAAACCATGCCTGCTGCATGTTGCATGTTCGCTTGCATGTTGCATGCTCGTTTGCATGTTGCATGCTCGCTTGCATGTTGCATGCTCGCTTGCATGATGCATGCTTGCTTGCATGACGCTTGCTTGCTTGCATGCTGCATGCTTGCTTGCACGCTGCATGCTTGCTTGCATGCTGCATGCTTGCTTGCACGATAAACGATTGCACGATAACGATAAAGATATTCGGAATTTTAATAATTGGAATTCGTATTTTTGAGGTTTCGAATTTTCATTATGTCGGAGTTTTTGTTATTCGATCTTTTGAAACTCGGTATTTTGAGAATAGTAATTATAAACGTTCGGAATTTTGAAATTTTAGTATTATAAAAATAGGATGAATGATAAATCGGAGTTCCATCGGAGTTTGAACCATTCGGAATTATGAAAATCGGTATTTTGAAATTCGTATTTCTGACTTTCGGAATAAAGTTTTTCGTATTTACGTAGTGTACCCTTGGCCGATGCATGTTGGCGATCGCAGTAGGCGTTATGGTACTCAGAAGGACGCTGCTGCCCGTCATCTAGTCAAAATCTCTATGTTGCTTTCTACGACATCCACGGATAGAAATAGGGTGGTTCTATTATATATTCGCGACCATTGTTACCACATGGCTTAGGTAGGTAGGTAAGAACTGTAATCGGGAAAAGTTCAATCTACTATATTTAGAACACAATAGGGTATTTTACTCTATACATGAAAAAATCTATAAATATGTTATTGAGACAGTTTAGGCATAAAGCAGTCGGAAAATGTAAGTTTTAGTTCTGGTCAATATCCCTCTGTCGCCTTCTACGACACCCACGGGTAGAAATGGGGTGGTGCTACTCGCGACCAGCACTACACGGCTTCCGGCTCTACATAAGTACTTCCAGAGAATACCTTGATAGTTTCAGATAATAGATCCCAGTGTAAGTGCGGTGATCCTGACCAGACAATGGCCCACTTACTACAGTGCCCAAAGTGACTGTGAGGACTTTAAAAACGCCACTAATGCAGCGATAAATGTGGCTACCTACGGGGCCCAAGCAGTCTAGCATAAAGGGAAACCATCGATTCGAAAAGAGAGAGGTATGGTCCAGAAGAAACAGTCCTATGACAGAAGGATAGACAGACGGATGGACGGATGAGTGACAGTTATAGGGTTTCGTTTGGACCGGTGAATACAAAACCACAATAAGTACGTATGGTCGATGGAGAAGTCGTAATGGCCTTGCACGAGGTTGTGGGATCTTAACCGGGCACGAACAAAGTACCAATATGACTTTTTCAATTTATTAAGTACTTTCTGAGTTAATTTTGGACATTTATGACATCGGTGAAGGAAAATATCGTAAGAAAACCTGGACTTATAATTAATATAAGTCTGAAATCGCCAATTCGTTTTGAGCAAGCGTGGGGATCAATGCTCGTGCCTTCTCTGTATGAAAAGAGGCCTTTGCTTTACAGTGGAACTATTAAAGGTTGGTATTATTATTATGGTGTAAGATCCCAAAGGTGCCAGACGCCAGAAGGCTTTATGAAAGTAAGAAAGGGATCAAACTTGATAACTAATAAAACGTATAATCTGGGTATCTTCAAGGCACGAGTGAATCGGCTCATCTTAGGCAAGCGAGTTCCACCTTAGGCCGCATCATTACTTAAGATTAGATGAGTTGCGGTCAAACGCAAGCCGATGAGAACAATAAAAAAAGCGGAAAATAAAAAGCTTTTTACAAAAAAGACAACCACCTTCAAAAACTGAAAGTGAAAAATAACTTTAGCACAGAACACACATTGACTTTAGTTTCGAAAGTCGGTGGCGGTTTCCGCTTTTTAGTACCTCCTTCTCAACCTAAAGTTGACTACTCTAAAGATTAAAGAAACTAAAACGTCGTCTTTGTAAAATTTTTGGGTATTTGTTGATTTTTCAAAAAGTGCAGGATCAAATTCGATAAAATTTATATGAAACCACCCCTGAGGTATACCATATCTATAAAAAAAAATTCAAAATCGGTTTACGTTTGCCGGAGAAATCGCGTAACAAATCGCGCAAATACTTAATGCAAATTTAAGACTTATATGGTTTTCTCATGGATGCCAATGTCAGAACTGGACCAAATTAAAATGGGATCACACGGGAAGCACTAGCTTTCAAATAAAAAAAGAATCATCAAAATAGGTTCACCCAGTCCAAAGTTCTCAGGTAACAAACATTAAAAAAAATACAGACGAATTGATAACCTCCTCCTTTTTTGAAGTCGGTTGAAAATACAAACGAATTGATAACCTCCTCCTTTTTTGAAGCCGGTTGAAAATAAATAAAGTACCGCAGGTATATATGCAAAACTTCTGTTTTTCCTCTGTTGTGTCATAGGTACCTAATATGCAGTATGTTATAATCGCTAGATATTTCCGCTATAATATTTACTAGTATTATTTATGAGGTTTTCGTAGTAAATTAAGTTTTGCATGCAACTGTCCATTTGGTTTTCCTGTACTTATCTACACTAATATTATTATAAAGAGTAGTTTTTTAGTTTGTATGTAGGGGGAAGCTCGGAAGCAACATTATCCCTGACTGCTATATTGTATTATCAAAAAATTAGGGATCCTTAAGAAAATGACGCGGATGAAGTGGAGCTAGTACAAAATATTAAAAAAAAACATTTTAGAGTAAGTATCAAGTTTCTTGCTCAGTCTTCTCCATACGGAACTACCTTTTGGAAGAGGCAGCTAGATTCAACATTTCATTCAAATGATCGAGTTGAAATAAATAATTTTACTTTGACTTTGGTTGATGATGTCAACTTTGTCTCCTAGAAAGAAAGAAATAAGCAGATGAAATAGTTTCCATCCGTTTTTAAACTTTTACAAGGTAAATTAGTAACAATTAACAGATTATACCGTACCCTCAGTGGAAAATAGGCATAAGTGAATTTACATTGAATCATCGATTTTATCATATTTGAAAAGTACGTTTAAAGATACATACGCAATTTTTTTTTCATATTTTCCTTGTTTAATTTGACGAATTAATTCAAGAAAATAGTTTTGAGAATTTATATTCCATCACTTTTTTTCTTAAGGATTAGTAGATTATGTGATATAACGCAAATAATAAATTAAAAAATATGACATATTAATTAATAATATGTTTATACCTAAAATTTAATGTAGAAAATAAATAGTAACAAATATTATGATTTAAATGCGTTTGCTTTTTTGACATCGCTAGTCTTGTATACACGATTATCTTTTTATTCGTTATATTAACTAGGTAAGGAAATTATCTTAAATGCGCTTACTTAACCAAAAAGATAAACTTAAAAAATAAAAACAGCAGTATGACTGTTTACTTCTTATGAACTTAAAATAAATTACAATAATAACAATTACTGCTTTTTTCCACTAAAAACTTTCCTTTACGTCGAAACATAAGACTACAAACTGCAGCACGGCTGTAACATAAGAATTATTACTTCTTTCTTCCACTAGAATATTTTCATTGCACCGGGACGTAAGATTTGATACAGCGGCGCGGGAGTAGACAGCGGGAACATAAGCGTGAATACGTCGATGCAGGGGGGAGGGGGCGGTGCGTATCCACGCGCTTGACAGTCAGTGCCCGTTTCTAGGTCAAGGTAATAGCTGCGTTTACGCATTTGCGAAAACAAAACAACAACAATTGAGTGGTTTTTCTTCTTATTTTAAAGTAAAGTGACCTGAAAATGTATAACCGGACACAGCACAGTAGGGCGAGAAGAATTTTGAAGTTAATAGGTAAGTACATTTAGATTTAATTCTTATAAAAGCTAAAAATAAATTATTCCACAATGACGTGTTTACTGTATAATCAATAACATTGAGCGACTGTCGTCCGACCTTTGTAACCGGAACCAAAACAATATCGTGGTTACACATTCTGAATGAATGAAGGTGCAGTTTCCTCACGATGTTTTATCTTACCGCCAGCTAGTGGTTCAAGTAGTATGTAAGTGCGCTAGACAATTACAGCAATCGTCTGGTCTCAAACTAGGGGAACCTATATGAATGATTCGCTGTCTATTATTATAAAATTAATTTCTGTTACTAACGTGTAATTTTATTTCTAATTTGTAAAGACATACCATAGATGTTATAACAAAATGTGTATTTGTAAATATTTATATTAGGTACATGATACTTTCAAAATCGTTAACTAGGTATTATTGTTTAATCTATACTAATATTATAGAGAGGTAATATTTTTTTGTTTGTTTGTTTGTAATAAATAGGCTCCGAAACTACAGGACCGATTTTAAAAGTTCTTTCACCATTCGAAAGCTACGTTATCCACGAGTAACATAAGCTACTTTTTATCCCCGTAAGTAGGTACCACGCGGGCGGAGCCGCGGGCGGAAGCTAGTATATTTATATAAAAGTAATCGATCTGTGTCCGAAAAAACCGACACAAAGTTTGTTCAACCCGGGAATTGAACCCAGGACTTATACCACTAAACTAACGAGGCGTTATATTTATATACTTACATCTAAAAATCTCAGCCATATCACTTTAATTACCTGGTCTTAAACTAAGGATTCTGTAAAGGATTTGGCAAGGGGTATGTACACTCAGACCCAAGTCAGTTTAGTAAAGTTTGTTTGTTTGTCCGACCGGGAATCGAACCCGGAGCCTTTCGTCCTATAGACACTAATAATTGTGGCATCGAGGATGTCAGACAAAGAATAATGTCTTACCTTAACTTACCTTATTTTGTGAGCAAGACGTCTTTAGTAACAACTTAATATGATATTATTTATATTACATTTTATAATAAAATAATTTATTTACAGACGTCGACACAGAAGCAGAACAAACATCTGGAAATTATGAAGTCAGTCGTGGTGATATTATGTACACCGCGCCGTCAACAAGTCGAAGTAGCAGACGACAATCTACAGTAAATTACAGAATTAGTGAGTCTTCGAATGAAGAGCCATTTTCACCACCGGTATCTGAATATTTACCAAGTTCGAGTCCTAGTCCGATAGCAGACTTAGGCAATACTTTACCATCTTCAATATTGAATGACTTCGATTTTAGTTTGAGACATTGCTTAGGTAATTCTACACTTTTCTCTTCTCCAATTTCCACCACTCATAATAATTTAATTTTTATAGCGTCACCTACTGTCGTTTTTATATCTAATCCTCAAAAAACAATTTCTATGGGTAACAAAGACAGTTATGAAAATTTAGCGGTATCATCAGGAAATTACATAGAAGGAGTTTATCCTTTGCCGAATGATGCCGATCTTGAACCCGTATCCACGTTCTGGTATAATGCACCACTTCCTGAAAAGAGCATAACTGCCGCAGAACCTGAAACAGAACCTACATTTACTAGCCCTACAAGAACTCTGCTGACTCTTGAAAGTACTACGGTCATGCTTCGTGAAGCAGAGCCTGCATCCATAGCATGTCGCGACGAATTTCCGTTAGTTGAACATAATACTGCCGCAGAACCTGAAAAAGAACTTACATCTACAAGTCTTGCAAAAACTCCACAGACTCTTGAAAATACCCCGGCTATACTACCTGAAGCAGAACCTACATCCATAACATGTTATAACGACGAAACTCTTCCAGTTGGACATAATACTCTCACAGAACCTGAAACAGAACCTATATCTACAAGCCCTGATAGAACTCCACCGGTCTCTTCAATTGCCACAGCTATAGTTCCTCACTCAGACCCTCCAATCATAGCCTGCCACGTTGAAACTCTACCAGCTGGATATAATTCCACCACAGAACCTGAAGCAACGAATTCTCGTCCAGTGTTAGTAACTGAAGCTAATACAAATCCTAGAAAAAGAAAGCGTAATCCCGAAAAATGGTCTCAAACACAAAAAAAAATAAAATTAAATACAGGTCAACAGCCTCAAAAACAGATGCAAGAGCCTTGCAAGTGTAAGCTTAAATGCTTTGAAAAAATACCCAGCGACAGGAGGTTGGTAATATTTAAGCAATTTTGGGCTTGTGGTAACCATGAAACTCAATGGCAATTCATTTTGAAAAACACTGAGATTATAGAACCTAAAGTTATGAAAATTCAGCGTAAGCGTGAACGAAATCGTACACTGGTTTATTATTTGCCGTCAAAAAACGATGTATGCCTTGTGACTAATTTGAAAGTGTGCAAAACTATGTTTCTTAATACGCTAGGTATTAAAGAAAGAACAGTTTACACTGCTATTGATAAATATGCTAATGGGGACCAAATAACAGACCTTCGAGGAAAACATACCAATAGACCTCATAGAACAGCCAGCGAAACAGAACAGAGTGCAATTCAACATATTCAGTCCTTTCCTTGTATCGAATCTCACTATCTTAGACAAAATTCCAGCCGTCAATATTTGTCACAAGACTTAAATATCTCAAAAATGCATCGTTTGTACAAAGATTGGATATCAGAAAATGAAAACTTTCGTAATACTAAAGTGGCAAGCGAATATCAATATAATCAAATATTTAATACACATTTTAACCTTTCTTTTTTCCGGCCGAAGAAGGATTTGTGCAATTTATGTAGCAAATACGACAATTCAACTGAAGAAGGTAAATTACAACTGAAAGAGGATTATGACAGTCATATAAAAAATAAAAACATCATACGAAATATGAAGGATAGTGAAAAAGAATCAGCAGATCCTAATGTGAAAACTGTAGCTGTTTTTGACTTGGAAAAGGTTCTTAGTTTACCGCAATCTAATGTGAATATTTTCCATTATAAAAGGAAATACCCCGCATACAATTTCACTGTGTACAATTTAATATCCCGTCAAGGGTTTTGTTATCTATGGCATGCACAAATTGCAAAAAGGGGTGCGAATGAAATCGCTAGTTGCTTATTACACTTCATTAAATCTGAAGTTAACAGGGGTATAAAGTCAATTTCACTGTATTCAGATAATTGTTCGGGCCAGAACAGAAATCGGTTCATATTCGCGATGTATATTTATGTATCACGTGTATTGAACGTAGAAGTTACACACAGGTTTTTACAAACTGGCCACACTCAGAACGAAGGCGACTCAATGCATGCCTGCATCGAGAAAAATATGAAAAATAAGACATTGTACTCGCCTGACCAACTGTACGAAGTAATCATGAATTCAAAAGTACAAAATAAGTTTGTAATTAAAGAAGTGAATCAAAATGACTTTTACAACCTAAAAAGTCAAGTCACGACAAGCAAGAATTGGTCACAAGACACAAACGGGCATAAAGTATTTTTCTCAAAAATTAAAGAAATCAAAACAAGTCCCGATGCACCAAATAAATTATTATTTAAATATGATTTCGAAAGTGAATATTTGGTACTAGACACTACAAATCGTACGACGACGACGCGCACACGCAAATCAAATAATGCCAATGCTGTAGATGTTAATGAACTTCCACTTGCATATGCTCAATTGTTACCTATTTCTGACGCGTTGTTCAAAGACTTAATTAGCCTGTGTAATACAAATGCTATAGAATAGAATAGAATAGAATTTTTCTTTATTCAAGTAACCAGGACTCAATAATAATGTTAGTAAAACTTATGACTATGTTAGTAAGAACAGACACTAAACAAAAACAACAAGAATAAACAACAATTGTTTACTGCTACGACGTCCCATGAGAGACAGCACAACAGTGACCCACGTACAGACAGTCCAGGCGACTCGCAATCATGCTTAAAACACTATACCTCTACATTACCAAACATTCTATAGAAATTTGTTACCAGCGACTGAATCTCCAAATTTGGAGGTATTTGATTCATCTGAAGAAGAATAACTTTACTAGTTCCCGTATTTTTGATCTCATTATTATTTTAATTTGAATTTTGTTGAATTTTTATATTCATACGTATAAACATATTGATTATTAATAATTTTAAAACAAAAGGTACTGTGAAAGTATCAAAGGTCTTATTTTGTTAACAAATTATGCATGTCATGTTACCATAGATTTGTATTGAGAAAATAATAATATTTTGTTACATTTATATCCCTTCATTACCAAACATTCTATAGCCTAGAATGTTTGGTAATGAAGGAATTCGTAGAACGAAGATAACGTAGAAGGGAACAAGAATTTTTTGATTTATTGCTTAAAGAAGGTTTTTTTTTGTATTTTTATTTGTTGATTATTTTAAAACAAAAGGTACTGGCAATGTGTAAAGTACCTTGATTTGTTAATAATTTTTGCTTGTTATCTTAGATTTTTATTGAGAGAACATAATATTTTGTTGTACGGAGCCAAGAAAGAAGTTATTTCGTTAATTGTTACAAATCTTAACAAATGATCTACTGATTAGTTAATCATTTAAAAAAAAGTCATTAGTGGTAGTAATCTTCACCGAAACTCCACATTGCTGAATTATTACTGTCAAATTTTATTGTTGATAGTACGAACTTTAATTGTAGCCAAAACTATAATTATAATTTGCCTGAAATAAAAAAATAATGAACACAAAAAATGCATTTCCTTTTTTTCCCTTTAGTCATAAATATTAACTCTAAGTAATATGTGTTAATATGCAGCTAACTTTTCTTTAACATAATAATGGAATAAGTAATTATCTTTGTTTATTTAAGTTACCTTAGCAAGCCCCTAAATTGAAAAATGGGGTAAGTATTGCTAATACATTTCAAACATAATTGTAATAAAGGAAATAATGTAGTAATCTTACTTATACTAGCATAAATGTTTGTATTTACAAGTTCATTACTGCTTTAATACAACATATTTTTTGAAATATTTTTTCTTTTCTAGCAAAGTCTGGCATACATTTTGATACTCAGAATCCTGTATTTCATTACATTTTGAAAAATAGCATAATATTTTTTTTTTACAATTCCTAATAAACTATAAACATTAGTACTAACTTAAATACAACACGCAGTGCAACTTTTTTTTCTCCTTTTTTTGATACAAGAATAATTCTTCTTCGTTTGAAAATAAAGTAAATATGCCCATAAATTCAATTTTTTCGCCATACTGAAAAATCACCATTTTCGTCTTATGCCTTTTTTCCACTGGGGGTACGAATTACAACTCGCTCAGCAAAGTGCCACTGACGCGCGCCTTGCATGCACTCAATGGCACTACCGACAGGATAGATTTGTTTTCTGGTTCTCTGAATGAATTCAAAAAGATGTGCTATGCCCGTATATAATACGACTCAATTAACCTTTTCACCGCAACGTCAAAAAACTTAAAAAAAAACTTGCTTTTTAGTATTGCCTTAACATCCAAATCCAACAGGAAACGGCGACACACTTTTAAAAGATATTGGATGTCTAAAGATTGAAGAAACTAAAACGTCATCTAAGTGTTTTTTGGGAATTTTGTTGATTTTCTCAAAAAGGGCTGGATCAGTTTTAGTAAAATTATATGAGATAATTTCGGAATAAACTCCTTTCGAACAAAAAAAGGATTTTGCAAATCCGTCTATATGACATATGACAGAGTTATGCCCGAAATACATAAAAAAAATAGAAACACACGAATTAATAACCTCCTCCTTTTTGAAGTCGGTTAAAAAACAAAAACGTGTCCCCGGCTCCAAAATAAGTTACATACATCATCATCAGTCTTGATTTGCCCAGCCTTTCCCCAATTATGTTTTGGTCGGCTTCCAGTCTAATCAGATGCAGCTGGATACCAGTGTTTTACATGGAGCGACTGCCTATCGGCATAAAATATTGAGGTTACAGAAAGTACGCACCAGCCACTTTCAAAAATAATTACCTAAACTTGCCAAATTTACTAGGGCAGCTACTGTATTGACTCTGTAGGTTTTATTTGTGACAATATGAAATTTTATTGACACTGCACTGGTTGGAACTCTTTGCAATTTTTTATAACAAAATTTTCTCGATCGTCGTGAAATGTCAATGTCTCTCATTTATTTATTTAGACAACACGTGACAGTCGAGTCTGAAATCTGCTTGAAACTGCTTGAGAATGCCTATAAACGTAACGTCAATGTGTGCGTGGTAAAAGAGGCGGTTTGTTCTGAGCGGTCTCTCTGTTCGGGCGCGACGCAGCCTTACGTATTTTGTGCTATCGGACCTGCACAACCCAGTAACCGGGTACCACGATACCCCTTGGTAAGACTGGTTGTTACACGGCGTCATAGGCGGTTTAAAGCGAACGCGATCGCGAAGCGGCGTCTCTCTCCCACGTGTGCGCGAACCGCCCGCCTCTCGACTTTGTTCAGTGAGCTCTGCAGTACATGACATGATACGATAATTACTGGTTGTGATAATTTTTGTTCCATAATATAGGAAGTTCTTGTATATAATTGCAAATATATATCTAAACGCTGACATCCATTTACAAATCATTCATGTTCATCTCTCACAAACACACACACACACACACACAAACACACACACACTCACGCATATACACGAATAAAGACTATAATAAGTAAGTAGCAAATAATTTCCACGCAAATGTTTTTGTATTTAGTATTATTTTTATTTTTTGTAACTGTGTCTATTGTTTTCTTTTATTAAATTAGTTTTGATAGGTACCTATATATATATAATAATTTGCTAAGGGCATAACATTGTATAATGATCAAGTAAGGGGAGGACACTAACTTCTGGAACACAGTCTTTACTCACGCAGGAGTTAGGGAAATCTTTTTTATCTGTAACAAATGTGTGTGTCCAATAAATAAATTATTATTATTATATTATTGTATCGAAACTTCTACTTCCCACATTATTAAAAAAAAAAACTACGGCGCCGGATCCTTTTCGCGCGGAAATTATGTCAAGCCAACTGATCGCGTTAGCTTCGCTTCGCGCCGCGCCGCTCCACACCCAACGTACATTTGACAACGTATATAGGACACTTCAATAGGTTTCGAATGTGTGTTGTTTTCGCACCGCATCGCGCCGTTTTGCGTTCGCTTTGAATCGCCTACGTAAGACGCCGCGGAACATACTAAGTAACATACTATAGCTAAGTTACATACATACTCTATGGAATTACGTATAGAAGTCTGTCATTTAATCGTGACTGTGGCGTGCTGGGTACATTTTGGTTTGTCATCTATACATGACTGTGGCGGACAAAAGGTTAAATACCATGCTATCGCATTGGGTTGTAAGTTAAGTTAGTTGTGTTTGTAGTAAAAATAAATAAATAAATAACAAATCCTTTTTATCACCCCATGGATCTATCACTTATCTGATGCAATACAATCAATGAACCTAAATCCCAAAGAAAATAAGTTTTCAATTTCAATAAAAAATTAAAGCAATCTTTATACACTTTTTGAAACACCTTTTGTATGAAAAGTTTTAGTTCAAATATTATAATGTTCTCCAAATTGTAATAAACAAGAATTTATAAAGTGTAAAAGGTAGAGATTAATATTGAACTTTTAACTTTGAATAGGGTTGTCAAGTTACATTTTGCCTAACAGCAGCTACAACACTTAAATTTTACTCTCAGACTTTATTTTGTCACTTTATTAAGTTACTACTATTATTTTGTATTTTAGTTTTTTTTCCAGAAATCCAATTGAGATATCAAAGGCCAAGGTGGGCATTTTTTTTACGGTTTTAGTTCTTTTAATTTTCTTAACAAATTACGCTTTGTTTAAAAAAAATCGCAATCAGTATCAAACGCAAGGCCTATCAGCTGAGCGAAGTATGTTTGGAAAAAGAAAAATAGTAATTACGTACGTTATAAATCCTAGCTTTTACTAGCTTTTCTTTGGTCTTAAAATTAATATTTCAATTAAATTTTGACATTGGCAAAATTGTCGACATTGGATTATTGCTTACCATAAATAAAAATAGAAAAGCTTTTACCCGCTTCGTACGCGTCAAAAGTCAAAGACAAATCCGTTCTTATCTGACGTGTCATACCTATGAACTACTTACAAGCTAAACCTCTATAGTTCAAGTAGTTTTCTATTTTTAATTTTTAGTGAGTGTAAATCCTTTTGCTTTTATATTATAAGATGTGGTCGTCTTTGAGAGCTCGCAACTTCGCGTGCATTTAAACTTCAAAGCTACGTTTGACCAGCTAACTCTATGTTTTAATAGCTACTTAGTGTAGGTACTTATTTTTTTAATATTTCTTTTAGTTTAGGTCGTACATTTTCTATCCTATTAATCAATTACATCAGTTTTTTAAATAGCCAACGAAGTTTGGAAAATCAGTAATAGAAAGAAAGAAATATTTGTTTATAATTCTATAAAAATGAAACGCAAACATAATTAAAATATCACCAACCTATAATATGTAATAATATAATATGTCCCACTGCAGGGCAAAGTCCTCATCACATAGAGAAAGCACTGAACGTAATTAAAAATAAACAATAATTTAAAAAAAATAAAACTCGACTGGTCTCCAAACTAACTGATCGATTACTGTCAGATTTAAAAAATAGATAGTACGCATTATATTGCAGATTGTCATTCAAATAATCCAATTTATCATTATTTCGAATGAAATTCACTCTTTCAACGTCGCGCCGTTAACAAAATGAAAAGTGACAACCTTATTTTCCAAAATTGAAATATATTAATGTGCACTAAATCTTAATATTTTATAAAAAATTTCAGTTTATTTTATTAAAGCATATTTAATATTAAAATTGTTTTTAACAAACTCTCGTCTCTCAGATTACATTATAATTAAAAAGATCAGTTAGAAGTCAGAGTATTTTAGTGCAAAATGTTTTCTTTAAATTATTTTGTTCTAAAAGACTTCGAAATTCAGAGTATTTAATTATCAAGGCTTGGGTCAAAGAATGAACATTGACATACAACGTGGCAATGCTGCCAGCCTGTTGGGCACGTGTCCCGTTGACTGCGTTTTTTGATGCCCTTTGAGCTGCCCTGCCTTTTTCTTGGAATTGTATGTAGTACATAATATTATTATTTCGATTTTTAAGATTTGTATATAACTAAAATTGTAATTTAATCTTATGTTTTTAAATTATTAAGTTACATAACGATTAAAAGTTTATAAAAAGGCACTTTTAGACATCAAAATGACTTAAGACCTACTATTATGAGTAAATTAATAATTGCAACAAATTCAAATATACACGTTGCTTATCGTTATGTTTTCATGAAATAGTCTTAAATCGTAAATATTTTTTTCGAAATCACAGTAGAGTTGAGGTACTCTACTACAGTGTGTTGACACTAAATTTCAAGATGGAAAACCTTAAAAAGAGGCACTTATTTTAGCCCTGAACTTCCGATTAATTTTAAATTTACCATTAAATTAAATATTTTGATGTTTTGAAATTTATAAATAGTCAATCGAGTTAGCCTAAACAAAAAGGGCCGTTACAGCACCCTATTGCCATACAATATTATGATAATATTATATCATGGGTGAATTGCATTTTGATAGCTTATTAAAAGTATATCAATTGATAGGTGTTGTCAACACCAGCTATGCTATTTTTTTAACGTTACCATTCGTGGCTCAACGGCGAACTCTACAACGTGTCAGCCGTGAAATCGACGTCAACCTCAGCGACTGCTATTGCTAAGCGCATATATCGTTTTTGGTGTCCCCTTGTTTCGCAGACAGAAATTTCATACAATTTCGTTTCCCAGAAAATGTTTGACATAATATTGGGTTCTCGTATTTTTATTTTGACTATTATTGTTTCAAAGACTTACTTCATTGAAAAATATTTCACAGAAACACAATTCAATGAATTTTTAATCACCGTTTTTTGTTTAACAAACTTATCAAAAAGTAGAATTCTTTTTTAACGAATATTGTTTGTTTGTTGGTTGTATTTTTCCATGGAATTTATTTCAACGAAAATGTATAGATATAAATAGACAAAAACAAAAATGTTGTCTTAAAAAGTCAATATGTTGTGCTACCAAAGTTAATGACAGAAACGAATCGCTGCGAAACCGACTCCACGTAGTCTTGTCTGCCCTACACCTAGAGTGTAATTTAAATCTGCGTAGGCGTGGAGGGGCGAGGAGGCCCGCGAGCTGAGGAGCAGGTGGTTTTAACGCCCGCCACCGCGGCTGAGGCTGGCCGGCTGCCAGTAAGCCGAAGCTGCGGTGGTGAGCGTGAATACCATCTGCGACGATAAGCTCGCGTGGGACCGCCGGAGCCCCGCAACGCCGGAGCCGTGACAGAAACTATGCTTGCTGCATGTTGCATGCTTGCACGCTGCATGCTTGCTTGCCCGCTGCATGTTTGCCCGCTGCATGCTTGCTTGCACGCTGCATCTTTGCTTGCACGCTGCATGCTTGCTTGCATGCTGCATACTTGCTTGCACGCTGCATGCTTGCTTGCCCGCTGCATGTTTGCCCGCTGCATGCTTGCATGCACGCTGCTTGTTTGCTTGCACGCTGCATGCTTGCTTGCATGCTGCATACTTGCTTGTACGCTGCATGCTTGCATGTATCCTACGTGGTTGCTTGCACGCACGCGTAGTAAGTTTGGTTAGAACTGAGAGTCCCATTCCTGGGAATACGTTTTATATTAAATAAAAAATATAAGGATAAAGAATATTTGATTTGTTATTCTATAATATGATTATTCTAACAATAAACTTTATGTGAAACAAAAATCTTTAATTTGAAAACCTTGAAAGTTATTATTCTGCGTATTTATTATTCTATGAAACGAAATTATTAGAAAAATTTTATGTGAACCGAAATTCTATAAAACTATTAGCTATGAAACAACGTACAACCATCGTTTTTCAAATTATGAACTGTTAAAAATGTCAAAATATTCAAACTTGAGTAGGTCCATTAAAAGCCGTAAATTCATGTGACTAGCGTTGCGTATGCAAAGGTCAGTGAATACAAAAAAAAATACAAAATACTTTAGGTTGTAATACTTAAAGAACAGTATTGATAATCAAAAACTTACCGGATAAGTCTCAGCTGGCTTTCCAGTGTTCTCTATATATATTTTAATCAGTATCTCCCGCGCCTCATCATACTTTTGCTGCGTCAGCAAATATTTGGGGCTCTCCGGAAGACAGAACACGTACATCAAAAAGGCTGCCAGCGCCCATAACGACATGATGTAAAGATAAAAATTCCATGTGTTCAGTACTGGAAGGTTGAAAACGTCTAGCATTACTTCAAACGTGAACAGTCGAGAGAAATGTCGGCACAATTGCGGTTTTAAAAAGATTGAGCAAAATCCTTTTTTTTGAATCCCGTCCTTTGTTGTCGGGATTTATTGTGGGAGGTCTAAGCAAACATGCTTAGTAACTTAACCTGGAGTGTGTTATGTTGGTACTTTTAGGCTTAGTGCTGTGTTAGTCGACTCGTTGAGGGTTAGACCTTTCTTTGTGGGAATATATGGCGGGGATGGGGCCCGAATGAAGTGGCCATTTTGGCATTTCCTTTTCTCTCTTACAAAAGTGTTGCCTCATGCAAAGATCCTTTCCTGTTTTGTGATTTAGTTTAAAAAACATATCGTTTACAAAAAGTTACACTCAGAACAGTTATAAATATCAGCTCGACTTGTACATTCAGTGCACTGCATAAAAAAGTGACCCCTCCTTTTTTAGTTAAATTACTTAATATATAAAAGTTTACCAAAAAAGAAAATACCGCTTTTAAAAACTAAAAAGTGATAAATAACTTTATCACAGAACACACATTACTTTACTTTTGGAAGTCGGTAGCGGTAGCTTTGTGTTTGTTGTTTTGTACTGCCACCGACTTCCGAAAGTACAATACTCACGTTTCGAAAAAATAGTTACTGTTTATTATTATTATTATATATTTTTTTCTTTTTATTATTTAATTATTATATATTTAGCCAAGAAAAAGGTATTTAATAAAAAGAACATTAACTTACCAAATTTTCCGCCAAAGAAGGAGTACTTCCAGTCATTAGTTAAGATCGCCCACGACATAGCAGCTATTACTATGTGAGAGACGGCGATGAACGAAGACTGGCATAGCAACATCCGATCCCTGATACTGGAGTAAGAGAACTCTGCAGTCAATGATACACAGGCACTAAAGGCTGTTGCGTATCTGAAAAGAAATAAAAAAGCATTTAGATAAAGTTATGCAGGACCGGCGCAAGATAGATGCCCTGGAAACGTAGTGTTGGAGACGCATGCTCGGAATAAACTGGACCGCTCATCGGACTACCTAACATGTCAATACTCAACGGACTCAACATCAAACAAAGACTGTCGTCGCTTGTGCAATTACGAATCCTCAGAATCTTTGGACACGTTACCCGTAACAACGACTCCTTAGAGCGTCTGGTGATTCAGGGAAGGGTAGAGGGCACGAGACCACGTGGTCGTTCGCCTACCTGATGGACAGACTCCATCAAACCTGCCACCAAGCTCCCTGTGGCAGAATGTCGCCATGCAGCCAACAGAGACCAGTGGAGAAGGATCGCGAAGGCTGCGACCGCAGTTGTGGGTGACGCCCCATGACCACGACCACTCTGTCAAGAGTGAACGACTGGTAGGAGAAGAGAGAAAGCGAAATATAGATAAGGGTCGGATGAGAAGTATGGAGTTTATTGACCACTCTTCTCCATACGAAACTACCATTTGGAAGGGGCAACTAGATTATTTTTTTTAATATGACGTACAAAAGTGCCTTTTAATGGTCTAATTGAAATAAATATTAGACTTTTCACTTTTGTCTATTCAGACTGTGAGGTAATTTTACAAATGAGAATTACTGTTACTCTACTGTCCTCCATGGTTACAATTACCCCACACTACTGCACAGTTGAAATAGCCCCCCGCTTGACCTTACCTGCGTAGGATAGGTACAAGATATCAACTGAGTACACCCAGTCATTAAAACACCGTAGAAAAATGACGCTTTTCTACGGTGTTTTAATGACTGGGTGTACTCAGTCAATAACGTTTCCCATTAATACTGCATAGAAGTAGGCATGATTCTGGAGAAAACGTCACGTAAGATTTTTTAAGCAGCCGACAACCTCCTAGTGTGACCTGGGAGATGCCATACTGAAAAAAAAGTTGTTCCTGACCGCACACGTTTTTTGAATACAGCATAAAGTGAATGCATTTTAAAAATACTAGCAATAATTACTACGTACGATTTATATGGAAGTTGTTAACTACGCACATAGCACATCACACTATATTGAGCAAAATTTATTATTGCTGCGAAATGGCTTTTATTTTTGGTGTGAAAAGTCACTATTTATTATGACGCAAAAAAAAAAACACATTCCACATAGGTATGACTGCATGGTATTGTCTTGTTTTCCATAAAATCATTTGTACTATTACTGTTTTCCATAATCGTCCCCCATCATAATATTTACTTGCACTATTATCTTTTATACTAATAACGTTTGTCATATCAACTTATTAGTCATAACTTTCATTTGCCATAAAATTAGTTTCCATAATAACATATGTTGTAATCATTACTTTCTATAAGTAACACATTACATAATCGTTACTTGACATAAGCAACATTTAATATAATTTACAAACGTTTATAGTTTTGTACAAAAATTAATATCATTAAGGCTACCCACTAACCAAATGATTTATTACAGTAATCAATCTTTAGACAATATAAAGTTAGTGAAAATAAAACGGGTAGGTTAGATCTATAGTGCCACGCTAAAGTATTGTCAGAAAAAAACAATAAGTTGTGCTGCAAAAGTTAGTGACAGAAACGAATCGCTGCAAAACCGACTCTACGTAGTGTTCTCTGCCCTACGCCTAGAGTGTAATCTAAGCCCGCGTAGGCGCGGAGGGGCGAGGCGGCCCGCGAGCTGAGGAGCAGGTGGTTTTATCGCTCGCCACCGTGAGTGCGGTGGTGAGCGTAAAACACATCTGCGACGATAAGCTCGCGTGGGACCGCCGGAGCCCCGCAGCGCCGGAGCCATGACAGAAACCATGCCTACTGCATGTTGCATGCTGCATGCTTGCTTGCATGCTGCATGCTTGACGAATGATTGCTGCATGCTTGCTGCATGCTTGCTTGCATTCTGCATGCTTGCTTGCTGCATGCATAGTGTATGCTTTTTTACATGTTTGCATGGTTACTGCATGAATGGTAAAAATATGTTTTAATATCATTATGCGTAAATAAATTTATGCTTTATAAATGTTATGCTTGATCATTATTATGATTAGTAAAATTATGCGTAAACTGTTATACGTCAATAATCTTATTGCGAAAATATAATTAGGAGAAACAAATGTATGCTAAGTTATATTAGGTCTTCAAATTTTATGCAAATGTATAGAGAAGGTTTATTTTTAGGATTCCTTGTGATTAAAAAATCTGTATCTGTTCATAACATCAACATTGCAGGCGGTTGTACTGAACTAATATTGTTGTACTATTATGGGCAATGGTGAATAAATAAATAATAATAATAATAAAATAAAATCTTTTTATTTCAGACATGATTTCTGTCCATAATATTGTTAGTACAATGACTTAAAACTATGTTAGTTACATTTAAAAAACTAATTTAAGTATTTGCCGCCCACTGGCGCCCCGGGCACACGCACTTGTGCTTGAACCCAGTGCACCAGGAGGGGGCTGTCCAGCTTGTGGCTGAGCACGCTCAGGATGGTGTTGGTGCTCCCACGCGTGCGAAACATTAAATGTTATGGAAAACGAAATAAAAATTTATATATAATATAATAATAATAAATAAAATTATTGAAAATAAAAATTATAGCAAATAAATTTATGGATTAACATTATTATGACACTTGATCGATTATGTCCAATGAAATTAGTGAAAATGATTTTATATAATTTAACGATTATAGCAACTGAAGCATTAATTCTAATCAAATTATGGCAAATAAAAGTATGTCATACAAAATTAGGGCATTTTAAATTATGGCAAATATCAGTAAATCATGAATGCATACATACGTGTTTCGAGGGGTATTTAAAGTTAAGCTATAACATTTAAACCTAAAGTTAAAAAAAAATTAGAATTAGGGAAAATTATGACCTTCAATATATTCATAGTTAGCCCTCTGATTACGGAGATATTCCCCAAACTGAATCATTTTTCACCAGATTTCATTTGACTATTTATCACAGGTATGGTCTAGAACAAAAATTATTGCAATGTTTTAACTGTTCTGCCTTCTTATACCCGTTATTTAAACACAAGAGTTATGAAGTTATCTTTCTTGGTTAACACCTCTTTAGCTTGTGGATACAAATAAAGACAATAATTTCAAACCAAAAGCCTCATTTCAAAGCCAACGAAAACGGCAACCGAGTCCTGAGATCAAGAGTTCTCTATTGTGACGAAATAATTACTGCGAAGCTTAAAACATTATTCTTTTGTGTCGAAACAATGCTTAAAATTCAAAGTCTGGATTCTCAGACAAAAAGGCTAAGAAAAATTACTGAATAAAGGTTCAAGACTTGTCTGAAGAAACTTAGCCTAGATATTAATTTTATTACAAAAAAGTAACTTTTATACCACGATAATCCGTCTTTGTTTGAGTTCAATGTGATTGTGCAATGTTATTTTCCAATGGGAGTGCTACACGTTACGATAAACTTGCGCAAGTTTAGACTTGCACAACGCAAGTCAGCAAGGCACTATGTGCTCACAATTAGATGTTTTCAGATACTTGTGCTAAATTATCCCAAACACGATAATACTTGTGTAAGTGTAAAGCGCAAGTATATCATTACGTGCCTGGCCTGCATTAGTCGTACCAGCTTAAAATGCTCCCCAGAAGTTAAGTATGTGGGTAAGCCAACATTCATGATTATGGTTAAACCAAAATTGATATCCAAAAAGTCCAAAGATATTTATCTTATTTATCTTTCATTGAAATAATAATTGGATGTAGGGTTCCAAA
Organism: Charanyca ferruginea; assembly: GCA_947361185.1. NCBI lineage: Eukaryota > Metazoa > Arthropoda > Insecta > Lepidoptera > Noctuidae > Charanyca > Charanyca ferruginea. The sequence continues at coordinate 22,310,449 of OX376069.1, read as the reverse complement.
TAATAGGGCTTTGTTCAATGTTCTGTTGCCTTATAAGACTTCGTAACCGCTGGTATATTGTATACTTTACACAAAAAAAAATAATGAATTTTTATTTAAAAATTAACTGAATAAATCATTCAATTACGATTGAACGCTGACGTTAAATTAGATATCGATTGTTCAAGTTACTTTTTTTGTTTTTTTTGTTTTGTTTATAACATTTATTACGAAAACCAGCTTTGTTATTTTAACTAAAGAGAGCTTTCATCATCAGATTTTTCACCTTGTTTATGTTTATTTGACCAAACAATGTTTTACATTTCCTTTAAATCTACATTAAAAGCTATGTTGACATTAAAAAATACAAAAAAGACGCAACACGAGTATTTGCTTCCTTACACTCAGCTGGAGGTGTTATTGGACAGTATTTGCACAAAACGCGAGCATATCACTCTGACTTTTTAATCTATAGGCTGATTGAATCGTGAAATAACTAGGTATTACTAGCTTCTGCCCGCGGCTTCGCCCGCGTAAAAAGAACAATTATCCCAAGGGAACATATTACCGGGACAAAAAATATCCTATATGTTAATCCAGGAAATGGTCTATCTATGTGCCAATTTTCATGCAAATCTGTTCAACGGTTTGCGCGTGATTGAGTAACAAACATCCAAACATCTTCACAAACTTTCATATTTATAATATTAGTAGGATAGGATTTGAAGAATAAATATTAGGTATTATGATAGTTTGACATTATTTTTTGAGTGAAAACTGTGAATCCGCCAAATTTATTTTTACGTTAAAATTATTTGACGATCGATAAATCGGTCGTAATTAACATATACTTACAATAATCCTTCAAAAAACTTTGCAGCAGCAAGGACCTCGAATGTCTGACTAGAACCTCCAATTAGTTGGAAAATAAAAAGTCCGAGAAATCCAACTCCCAAAAATATTTTTCTTCCAAATGCATCTGTCAGAAAACCAGCCACGACTGATGATAACAACATCCCTGAAAATGATAAATTATAAGTTATATAAAGTAAGACCTAGAAAAATCTAGAATAATAGTATATAGTAGCCGTTTCGCGTGGCAGTAACGCATATTTCTGTCTCGGACGTTATTATATGTAGTTTTTATTTTATTTTAAGTACTTATTTATTTTCTACCTATATGTATCCACTTGCTGTAGTTTTAGGTCTTGTTCATAGAGTACCTATACAGCACAAACTATTTTGTAATGTGCGTCACTATCTCGTGAATAAATGTTTTTTCTTTCTTTCTTTCTTTCTTTCTATATCCGCCAGACATACCTACCTAAGTCATTTTAGCATGGTAAAATTATGAGAATAGTTAGAGAAATGCTTTGCGTAGTTAAAATACAGGTCAATGCTGACTACAATTTTACTCAATTGCGTTTAAATGTGACGGTTGATTTTTTATACAGGATACTGTAGGAAGGCATTTATATTAGGTAGGTATATAAATTGCCATATATCTTCTGTGGATTACAACTTCAGCTAGAAATTAAAATTTCGAGCTTTACAGCATCTAGCTTGAGGTAACACTCGAAAAAAACATTTTAAGTATGGTTGGGCCATACTTAGCAGCGCTATAAATAATGTACCTATTGTTCATTAAAAATAAATAAAGAAATGACATAAGTTTATTTCGAGCAACAAGACACTATAGAGGTTTAATACAAAAATTCACCAAATATTCTCGATCGGTAACACCCCGTGGTCAACACTGTTGACGATTGGGAAAAAAAACATTCCATTCGTTCACACTGTTGACAATCGTAATTTTTTTTCCCAGTCGTACTCATGCTTAGTTCAAGAGTCAACTTTTATTAAGATGAAACGGTCTTTTAAAATGATTTAGAGTACGACTTCATAAGCAAAACATGAACATCAAAATCCCGAAATAAGTACTTGTTTTTTACTTTTAAATCAGCGTATTATCGTCAACAGTGTTAACGATAGGGGTGTTACTGAACGGGAATAGTTGAAATTATCGAAAAAGGTCCCGTTCGTCAACACTGTGAACGAATGGAACTTTTTTTCCCGGCCGTCAACATTGTTGACGACGGGGTGTAAGCGATCGGGGATATTCGAAAATGTCAAGAAACAAATAGACCAATGCTTACAGACAGCACGGTCAGACGAGGTAGCTCACGGAATAAGAATATACTTAATTCGTGAGACAGCCCCACCATTGCCATAAATTTAAATGAAATATTGATAAACGAACTAAAACTATTTGGTAATTAGCTATTCTCCATGTATTTTTTTTTTAATGAAAATGGCATATAGTTTACTATGGCATATAGGCATATAGCTTATGTTACATAGTTTTGTAGGTATTTATCGTAAAATAACGGAGCTAATTACTTGCTAGCACTTCTTCTTTTCGAATCGATGAAAAAAGGAGCACGGAAATAAATAGATCGTTGTAACGGTATTTGTCTAAATGAATGGTCAGCCAAGTCTTTTCTAATTCTCTTTGATTGAAAGTACTAGAACATTCGATACCCAAAGCTTTATATATCATGCATTTCTATCGATCGCAGTGGTTACCGACGGTTCACTGCTATTCCTCCAACGTTCGACCTCGTCGCATGTCTCTTTAGCTATAAATTTATGGCCAGGTGCTACTTTTCCATTAGAGAGTATAAGTCTTCGTACTATTTCACCCTTTTCTTTTACTTTTGTGATGTTTTCAGTATAATATTGGATACTAGCTTTTGCCTGAAACTTCGTTTTCGTTGACTTTAAGAATTTTTCAAAAGTCAAAAATTATTATCCTTTGTCTTAAAATAGATCAATATCGAAATCATTTAATAGTTATTCAATTAAGTTGGCCAATGACTAACACTTATGACACTTTTACCTTAAGTGAAAACCATAAGTATAAATTGTTATACAAAACCTATGGGGAAATAGCGTTTTGCAGCTTATAAAAAGTATATCATAGAGTAACTTTAAGTAACAGAGGACATTCTCTTAAAATTGTTAAGTAATCTACATCACTAATAGATTTAAAAAAATAATTATCAGCTTAAAAGAAAATAAGTATTAAAAAAATTTAAAAATGTACAAAATGTCTAATTTTTTTTTCGATTTTGTATGACATTTAAAAAATAAAACTATTTTTATTTTTGATGGAAATATTTTTTTGTATCTATGGACGAATTCTATGACGATTGTGTTAGGTTTTTTTTTTAGTTTAATACATTAGGTTTTCTTCTTTATAAGTCTTGTAAAAATAGTTTTACCGGTTAATTAACATACTACAAATTTAAAAATTTACAAGAATTTTGTTATGAGTTGGTATGCTTTGCCAGACCCAATCCCAATTATTGTAAATGCAAATTGTTAAACTTACCAACATACGGCATAGCATTCAGTAGTCCCTTTTGCAACAAATCCATCTGCAAATCACATTCTGCACTCGGTAGTAGATAGGCTGTAGTGCTGCTAGCCAAGATTCCTGCGAGGAACCCGACAAAGGCAATAGAAAGTAGCTTTATATGGAATCTCCCAAAAGTACACGCTATAAGAGCGGCGTCGATTTCTTTCATCGGAGTCTTCCATTCTTCACGGGCTTTAGCTGAAAATAATGAAATATAATTTTACCAAGTGCGGTCCGATACGGTGTCGGACGTAAAGAATAGCACCATCCCATATCTTACCGTGGGAGTCGTAAGAGGCGACTAAGGGACGTACCAGAGAATGGGCAGCAGCGTTCTCTGTGCATTGGTAACAACCATACTGCGATCGCCAACCCGCATGCCATGCGTGGCGATTATGGCAAAACAGCCTTTTGGGGGAGGCCTATGTCCAGCATTGGCCGTCTTTCGGCTGAAATGATGATGATGAAGTGCGGTGGAAATTAAAAAGAGTTAGAATAATAATAATAATAATTATAATTGGGGTCGGCTTCCAGTCTTACCCTTTGTAGCTGAATCATCATCATCATCATCATTTCAACCTAAAGACGTACACTGCTGGACATAGGCCTCCTCCAAGAAATGGGGGGTTTTGCCATAACCGCCACGCTTGGCAGGCGGGTTGGCGATCGTACTACGGTTGTTACAAAGGCACAGATAACGCTGCTGTAGCTGAATACCAGTATTATAGGTATATATGGAGTCACTACCTATCTGACCTCCACAACACAGTTACTGGGTAACACGATACCCCTAGGTAAGACTGGTTGTCAGACTTTCTGGCTTCTGACAATACCCATAAAGACTGCCAAAGATCTAAGGAAGAATGAAGAACGGTCTTGGTATTAAATAGATGGTCACATACGTGTATAGATTTTGAAATAAGAAAATACAACATGGCGGATTTTAACTACCAATAAACGAAGCCGTTTTATTTCGCACATATTTAGATAGGCAAATTATTAATCACTTGTTTTAATGTTATTCAAGAATGTTCAATATTTGATGATGATATCTTGGATGGCCATACCATCCAACATATTTTTAGATCAATACACACGTATAATTACAAGCCACTAAAATAATTGAACCCTCAATTAGTTGATAATTACCACGTCCTCGGACAGTCTGAGTATTTTATAATTACTATTACGTTATTATTCGACTACAAAACTTTTAGTTACGAAATAGAATAATTGAAGAACTAAATAAAGAATTATAAAGATAGAGTTATTTTTATTGTGAATAATATAAATATGAGTATAATAAAATTGATGTTAAAATTAAAAACCAAAAGCTTTCCAATTCTTTTTCTTTTCGAATCGATGGTTTTCTTTTTTTTGTTAGGCTACTTGGGCCCAGTAGGTAGCCACATTTATTGCAGCATTAGTGGCGTTTTTGATGTCCTCTAAGGTGCAAGTGTAGGGGTACTTTGGGCACTGTAGTAAGTGAGCCATTGTCTGGTCAGGATCACCGCACTCATACTGGGTATCGGTGGGATCTATTATCCCCCATTTTGCTAGGTTATGTTTGCAGCGGCCTACCTGGGTGCGCCTATTGAGCGATTAAGGCGTAGGTACTATAATTATGGTTACTAGGTCACTATCATCTGCCTGGCCTTTTCCAAACATTGTTGAGGTTGGCTTACGTAGCTAAATACCAGTGTTTTACATGGAGTGGCTACTTATCTGACCTGCACAACCCAGCTACTGGGCAACACGATACCCCTTGGCAATACTGGTAATCAGACTTACAGGCTTAACGATTGTCAAAGATAGACGAATGACAGCCGGAACCAAAGGCTTTACTTGCTTTCCGAGGCACGGAAGACTCTCGGTATGAAATGGATGGTCACCCGCTAACAAACCGACCGCAGCAAGCGTTGCTAAACTATGACCGATCGGCATACTAAAAAAAAATGGTTGTCTGTAAAGTCGGTTTACGGTCATAAAGAAACATAATGGCTTCCGTCGAGGTGGGCGGAGCTTATTGTAGACGTTTGGGTCGATCGTGCCTCTCTATCGCTTGTACCGCACTCTCGCTTAGGCAGAACGTGACACTTTTTCGTGCGTGCAGCCGGTGTTTATCGATTTATTAAAAAATGTGTCAAAAAATTAAAAATAAATTAATTATAATATAGAACATCAAAAAATGTATTAAAGATACTAGATAAAAAATGAGTACCTAACTAGGAGAAATATAGCAATAATTATGCCTTTATATACTCATTTTGCTCATTTAATGACTGATAAGCTTTAGTAGCAAAAGGAAACGAAATTGTAATCCGAGTATATAAAGAAACCAATGCATAACATTACTCTGTACTATTCTACTTCTGACAAGATTTCGATAAGACAACCACATGAAGAATATATAGAACATAAAAGTATTCGTGAAGCTATAATATCAACGCGTAATACTTGTGTCAATATCAGAGAACATTATGAAAGATTGTATTTTCGCTCACAGATAAGAAGCAAATAGAAAAATGTCTAAGAAAATACATTGTTGGAACAATATTTTCGATGAAATAGGAAATGAAGGGAACATAAAAGATCTTCTAAGTTAGGAAAGTCTTTGTCTTATACATAATATAGTAAATACACGATCTCCGGTTAGTTTAATTATAAATATTTTGATATCAAAGTATACCTTTACAAAGGAATTTTGATTAAATTTTGTATCTAATTTCAGTGTATAATTTGCTTTAAGATTAGCCTCGTTTTAGCAGAAATAGTTATTTGTTAAGCATTTAATAATAAACATTTAAGTAATCTTTATTAGATTAAAATTGTTGGCTGCAATCTTCAGTTTTAATTACTCAATACATTCTTAAGCTGGTGCCGACCTAGCCGGGCCGCGTCGCGTTTGTTTGAAACTTCGTCAACTGAAGCTGTAAAAACTAAACTAAAGACGCAGCAGACGGATGTCAAAATTAACACGTATAGTTTTGCGGCCCGATCCGCTCCTAATGAACACCGAGCTTTACAACAAAATTAATGTATACCAAAAAAATTCAAAGTTTTTATTCTAATCATAAATCAAACTGTTATAAAAACTCAAGTAGTTAAAAATAAAATCTCTAATGTCAAGATGACGTCCGAATAAAAAGTGTCACAAAAATATCGAGAGGAAAATTTTAATAGGCAATAAAATAAAACATCGGAAGCCTTCAAAGGCACAAGACAATGGAGAGGGTGGGCAGAGTTACTTCGGACACGAATAAGGCGATCTCGCCCCATTTCGACCAAACACTAAAGGAATTGATAAAGGCGTTAATCAAGCCCGAAACTTTGAAACGAGACTTGTTCTTCGCTTTACTCCTCATTGTGATCAAAGAAAATGATTTTGTACAGAGAGAGAACACAGAAATCGACGTCGTTGATTACATATTGGACAACAGAAGGAATCAGCGTGAAGTTTATCAAATAACTGTTGTTTTGGATCCTTTCGTGAACACTCCAGCAAATATTATAGTGTGCGCTCTAAATGATACGATGCTGATCAATGCATTCATCGATGTTACTAAGGAAATACATTCGCTATGTGTACCCCTTAATGAGCATTTAACAATGTCACCTTTGGGTACTCCGTCTGCGTTTTCTCAAATGGAACAACTAATTCTTTCTTTAAAGGAAAATATTGTTTTTCCTGTGAGGAACAGTATACTTAGTTATTACAGTCAACCATGCAGCAACCTATATGGTTTACCCGAAGACCCGTTATTTGATATTCTTTTAGGCTTACCCATATCCGACATTTTAAACGTTGCAAAATCATCCAAAAAGCTGTACAAAGTTTTAAAACATGAAAACTTGTGGGCACGCCTTTTTAGGAGAGATTTCTCCAAGATGACGAATGATAAGAATGATAATTGGCGCAACGTTTATAAACAGGCGTATGTAAAGATAAATAAATGGAAAGCTGAGCAAGCAAAGCAGATTCTTAGAGAAACCGCTACACTAGAAGAAATTGATGAGTGGCCAGATTACATGCCTGTGAAAGATTCTAGATGGGAGATCATTCTTTGAGCTTTTCTAATAAACGTACGTTTTTTTTTCAATTTTGTTCTTATTTGTTCCGTCTCATATTCGCCTTCGGTTTATCGAACGAAAAATGGAGAGTGGAATGTCAAACGCACGTAAGGCCGGCCATACACCGACAGCTTGAAGCAATCAGGATCGACTGCCTCAACGTGCGACTGCGTAGTGAAATATAGTCTTCTATTTACATACATACATTTACCCACGCGAACAGTTGCGACGGCTCCGGGCATTCAGCCTTACGGTAAAATTTCATAGTGCAGTCAAGCAGTCGCCAGGCATACACTGACTTTTCGAGCTGTCGACTGCTCTCGCGCAGTTATTCCCTTCGCCCGCGTTGTTATTCCCTTCGCCCGCGCTGTTTACCACCGCGTCGCGACCGTGACTGATCTAGCAGTTGATACCGACGGCTGCAGCCTGCAGTCATCAATGGCAGCTTCAAGCTATTGAAAAAGACTGTTCGAGCTTTCTGTGCATTTTGATCAATGTCTAACTGCTCGAGCTGCCCGTGTATGGCCGGCCTAAGCTGTGTGAATGGTTGACAATTCAATTATTAACGCGTGCTTTATAATTTGTCATAATTTATTATTTTTGATATGAGAAACCGGTGGTATGTATAGGTACTTTAATTGTATATATCCGTAAATTTCTAGCTACAAAGTGACTGTACACTGTATAGATTATTAATACTATTGTGTTGGTGGCCAATTGAAAGTCACCTCACTGCTCGTCGGTTTAAATATCCACTCACGTGCAAAGAGATAAGCCATGTTTTGTTTTGTATTTTATTCCTAGTGGTCCAGTAAGCTGGTTATTCCTGCTGTTACGTTCAAAACGGTGGTATGCATGGTTTTTGTTTTTATTTGCTTCGCTAAACCATTTTAAACCGACCTTTATGTTGTTTTATAATTCCAGTATTTGTCATTAATAAATGAACTTTGACAACACTTAGATCGCTTAAAGAAAATTGGAATTATAATTAATCTCAATTAATTAAATTATAATTAAAAAAGCTGATATCGCCAAACCGCCTTGAGCATGCGTGCTGATCAATGCTCGTGCTTTCTTTTTTTATGAAAAGGCCTTTGCTTTGCTTAGGGATAATATTAGGCTGGTATTTTTTATTACAATATATAAAAAGGCCTTTGCTTTGCTTAGGGATAATATTAGGCTGGTATTTTTTTATTACAATATATAAAAATGCCTTTGCTTTGCTTAGGGATAACATTAGGCTGGTATTTTTTATTACAATTTATAAAAAGGCCTTTGCTTTGCTTAGGGATAACATTAGGCTGGTATTTTTTATTACAATATATAAAAAGGCCTTTGCTTTGCTTAGGGATAACATTAGGCTGGTATTTTTTATTACAATATATAAAAAGGCCTTTGCTTTGCTTAGGGATAATATTAGGCTGGTATTTTTTATTACAATATATGAAAACACACATGCATTCTATTCCGTAAAAAAAATCCTAAATGGATTAAGGTGATCTGTCAATCCCTAGCTACTACCCAACCTCCGGTGGGGTGACCGGGCTAGAGAATAGCGTCTCGAGGGCGTCGTAGAAGGCGACTAAGCGAAAAATCCGGAAGTTGGGCAGCAGCGACTTTCGTATACTTATCAGCTTCACTGCAATTCCCAAGACACCTGCCAAGCGTGGGGATTATGACAGCCCCCCCCCCCTCCTATTGGGGGAGGCCTATGTTCAACAGTGGACATGTTTCGGCTGATGATGATGATGATGTCAATCCCTAGCATCTGTAGAATGTCAGCTCATCTCATACTCACTTCACCTTACCATACACCGAGGGAGATTTTTTAGATTTTTACAGAATATACCAGAAATAGAGTAAGTACTAAAAAATCAGACATTGTATCGAATAAAATCATCATCATCTAGCCATTTTCCAATTATGTGGGGTGGCTTCCAGTCTAATCGGATGCAGCTGAATACCAGTGTTTTACATAGAACGACTGCCTATCGGTCCACCACAACCCAGTTACTGGGTAACACTATAACCCTTGGTAAGACTGATCATAAATCATAAATCATAAATTCTGAATTCCTGGCTTAGACTTTCTGGCTTCTGACCCATTACGACTGCCAAAGATCCACTAACTTGATCCAATGACAACAGCAGTATCGAATAAAATTAATATGGTGATTTTATGTAAGGTCCGAATTTCGTGAACAATATTATAGGAACTACATATTATTCAACCACTACTTTTCAAAATGAAATCACTTTACAAAAGATTTACCCACTTTTGCTCTCCAAAAAGTCAAATGAATTGTGTGATCTAATAAAATATTTGTGTGTAAGTAAAAAATTACTCGATTCCAGGAGCCATCAAGTTGGACAAGTAAAAATGAGTTGGTGTTAGAAATTGTGGCGCCAACAAAGAAAAATAATGTAAGAAGAATCGACGCTTTAAGGTCATTCTATAAGGGTCTTGAAAATTTGGTTTTTGTCTGCGATCTTAAGGCGCTGCCACACCGGGATTTGCCTGTAATGCAACAATTAAATCTTCGATTTTGAGCATTATATTACAATACTGCCGCACTAATAATAATAATTTATTAGTAAAAAGATTGTACACAACCAATTAACATAAAAACTAGTAAGCTATTTTGAATACAAATATAGGAGCATCTGTAGCGATCAGCGCCAATCCTCTCAGTTTTTTGTTTGTGTCATAAATTAAGCTAATGAGTACAACATTATTTAGACTAAATGAAAAACAAAATAAATAACTAAGTAAGTGAGTGGTGGATCTTTGGAGAGAGGTATTTGAGTGTTACCGACATGTGAGTAACCGACGTAGCCCGAAGAATTGCCAAACTTAAGTGGCAGTGGGTAGGGCCATTGCTCGTAGAACGGATGGCCAATGGCGCCGAAAATTTCTGGAGTGTTGACGTTGCGTTGGAAGGCCTCCCACTAGGTGGACCGATGATCTGGTAAAGGTTGCGGGGATCCCCTGGATGCGAGTCGCACGGGACCGGACAATGTGGCGACTCTTGGGGGAGGTCTATGTCCAGCAGTGGACGTCTTTCGGCTGAAATGATGATGATGATATGAGTGTTAGGATGTGTTAGTGCGTGTAATGATAAGTGTCTGGGGGTGTGATGTTTGATTGAAGTGTTAAAGATCTAGATGAAGAGTAGTACAAATTTCAAACTTGCAAAATCATTCTTCACTCTGCACTGGCTGATGAGCATTCGCCTGTGATGTAACAATCCAAGATTCGATTTAGACTTCGAATGATACATTACAGGCGAATGCTGCCAGTGAGTGTCATAATGTAAAAAATGATGTCATTACAAGTTGCGTACCTACAGTAATATATAGTACTCCACACTGACTGATGAAATGCTCGAATCTGAATTACTGTTACATTACAGGCTTGCAGGAATGCTCTCGGTTAATGTAGTTTCAGGTTTTATAGATATCTTTTTCCATTTACTTCGGAGTCTTTGGAGCCACTTTCGAGATACTATTGTGGAATGTTTATTGTTCGAGAACTTTCAAATATTAAGCCGTTACTTACCGACAATTTTTGTACTTGTTGCTTTTACCCATTGATAGTTCAATGATAAATATTGCATTTGTACTTTTCTCTTATCGGTATTTATCTATGGGCAAGTTTCAATAAAAGTATCTTTTTTCCATTTGATAATGTACCTACCTATTTCCTATGTTTGTCTTGAACATCACTGACATTGGTGAAGGAAAACATCATGAGAAACCTGTACTTATAATTAATCGCCCGCCCGCCCGCCTTTAGCAAGCGTGGTGATTAAAGCTCATGCCTTCTCTGTGTGAGAAGAAGGCTTTGCCCTGCAGTAGGATAAAAATAGGCTGGTTTTCGTCTTTAAGGTTCAATATTACATTTAATAAAGGAGTAGACGTTAGACTAAGGACTTTTGACTAAAGACTTTTGGAAGGGGCAACAAAATTCAAATTTTGCATGCGATCTGGACATGGCGGTCAATAATTCCTAATGAAAAGAACTGATTTACCGAATTGTGAGGTGTGTGGCACACTGGAGGATGTTACACATTTATTGACGGAGTGTGTTAGATTTCAGTCTGCAAGAGAGGTGAGCTCGACATAAAATATATGAACGATGTTTGCCTGTTCCATCATATTTTGTCGGTACCTAACTCAGGAGCTGCCTTTAATTTGATTAAGTTTGTGTTGGTAAGATTTACATTATAAGGTCCGATGGAACTGGCATATACATACTGGTATAAAAGTCCCTATTAATAAATAAAGATATCGAAAAAAAAAACAAATTTTCTTACATGGCTTTCAGTGCCATTTAATCATCGATATATTATAAAATATAATGCTAATTTTGACTAACTTTATACACAAGTTTGAACAAGTGTCGGAAGTTTTTGCGATAAGACCTTTATCATTACACAACTATATATTTACAAAACGTTTAAATGAAACGCATACATTACATAAATTATTTAATCAAGATTCTGTTTTGATAAATTACGTAGATCTGAGATGTTTGGTTAAATAAGTATTTGCTGATATGACGCAGAATTCGTGAGTGGTAGATTTCATAGTTAGTTATTCGGGGGGTATTTCTTTTGTGTGATAACACCTATTAAATCTCATTTATGATTTTTGTATGAAGCCAGTCGCCAGATTTTGATTGGAAAAAGCTAAAGTAACGTAGATAGGACGTCATTTTACCGTGGATGGAATTCTGAGAATAAAAGATATAGGTACTTGTTATGTCGTTAAGAAGGTATGCGTATATGCCATTTTTTTAATGTTGGTTCAGCTTTCAGGTATTAGGTAAAATTATGCAGTCTAAGCATCACCACCACCACCACCAAAGTCCATCGAGGGAAATTTCTACAGAATAGCACTGATCATCACTGAGAATAGCTGATCTGCTTAATTTACGCCACAACTTACGAGCTTTATTAAAAGCATTTTTAATATAAACAGATGTTCTTATAGTATGCAGCATCGGGTCAGTTTTTGATTTGGTTACCTTTCTTTTTACTGGGTTCCTTTAAAACCTACTAAAATGATCTAGATATTTAAGATAGCGTCCTACTAAGGACATTAGTAGGTAAGGTCCGCTTTGCTCAGCCACGGGCCCATTAAAAATTTAACCTCGTGTGAGCAATTACCGCAAGTTATTTTTTCTTATTTTTTTTTTGGTTCGGCAAATTCAATACAGCATTACAAAACATTATGTTGCGACCGAAGAGTATAATCTGCCTCTCTGTTTAGCGTTTGTGGACTACGAGAAAGCCTTCGATTCGATCGAGACTTAGGCTGTACTGCAGTCTCTCCAACGGTGCCAAATCGACTATCGGTATATCGAGGTGTTGAAGTGTTTATACAAAAACGCCACCATGTCAGTCCGACTTCAGGACCAGACCTTGGAACCTATACTTTTGCAGCGAGATGTGAGACAGGAAGATGTCATATCTCCGAAACTGTTCACCGGTGCATTGGAGGATGTCGTCAAGTTTCTGGACTGGAGAGGGCTAGGCAATAACGTCAATGGCGAGCATCTCTCACCTTCGGTTTGCCGACGATATAGAGGGCATGGCTGAGACCATGAAGGACCTCAGTACAATGCTCGATGACCTCAGTAGAGCTTCCGAATAAGTGGGTCTTAAAATGAACATGGACAAAACCAAGGTCGTATTGAATGCCCATGTAACACCCACTCCTATCAAGATCGGAGACTCTACACTCGAAGTTGTAGACGATTATGTCTATCTGGGACAAACGGTTCAGTTAGGTAGGTCTAACTTCGAGAAAGAGATCAATCGTCGAATCCGATTCGGCTGGGCAGCGTTCAGGAAGTTGGGTGGTATCTTCTCGTCCAACTTACCGCAGTGTCTCAAGACGAAAGTCTATGACCAGTATGTGTTGCCAGTGATTACATACGGGACCGAAACGTGGTCGCTCACAATGGGCCTTATCAGAAGACTTAAAGTCACCCAAAGGGCAATGGAGAGGGCTATGCTCGGAGTTTCTTTGCGTGATAAAATCAGAAATGAGGACATCCGCAAGAGAACTAAGGTGACCGACGTAGCCCTAAGAATTGTCAAACTTAAGTGGCAGTGACACGGAACTGGTCAGTGTGGCGACACTTGGGGGAGGCCTATGTCCAGCAGTGGACGTCTTTCGGCTGAAATGATGATGATGTTGACTATGACCCCGCCCGCTTAAGTGCATAGTGGCTCTTAGAGATTAAAAAGAATCCCAGAATTATACCTTAAATCAATATTTTCGTCGAACCTACTATTGCCTATTTAGAAAAGCCGATGTCTAAATATAAATAGGTATCTCCTAAATCACGAATGCTGTCGTAGTGTCTAAACTAAGCCTCCCTAGTGGTCTCCATTGGCTCCAGACTACTTATTTATACACTACACTTTGATAAGTCTAAATTTAAGGTTACAAGAAAAAGCAATTCGTGTGTCTATGTATATTTTTTAGTTTATTTTGTGTAGGTAAGTATCTTTTTTAGAAAATAACCAGAAAATACGTTGATTTAAAATTCTCCACAGATGTTATCATTAAAGGCTTGTAAGGATCTATTATGCATGTTGTTTTATTAAGATTAATAGGATTTTTTTTAGAGGCAAATTAAAGAAAAATTATAAATGGTGTAAAAAAAACACTGAACGAAGCCAATTTTATTCCAATCATTGCAATATTTTTTAATTAGGTAGCATTTTTTTAAATAACGTTGGTCCTCACTAATAAATTATCCTGTACCGTGGGTGCGTTTACAACATATAAACTCACATACACAAACAGCCAGACCCTAAACAACAAGAGGTAGGCCGTACAAATATTTGCTCCATGCGAGAATTGAACCCATGACGCGCAGCGCAGCAACCAATCGCTCTACCACTGTGCCAATCGTGTCGTAAATTTTGAACCTTATGGTTATGGAGATATTGAAGTTACGGTTTCGTAGTTCATTTACTGGCTGATAATTATTAATAATGAAGTTACAGACCAAAAGCACAAAATATAAAGGGTACAGAAGAACCGCTCCCGCCATCTTCAAAAATAATTACCTAAACTTGCCAGACTCACTAGGGCTGCTACTGTATTGACTCTGTAGGTTTTATTTGTGATAATATGGTTTATTGACACTGGTTGGAACCCTGCAATTTTTTATAGCAAAATTTCTTCATGTTATGAAATGTCAATTACATAATTTATTCATTTTGACAACACGTGACAGTAGAGACTGAAGTCTGCTTGAAACTGCCTGAGAATGCCTATTAACGTAATGTCAATGTGTGCGTGCGAAAAATGGCGATTTCTTCTGAGTACTTTGTGCCAAAAGGTGTCCAACGATGTATTGCGCAAGAACCATAAAATGGATTTCAGAAACAGAAATATAGGTACAGAAACACTGAAACATGCAGAAATCGAATTTGGCCAATCATTAATCCTTCACGAGCGCGGAAAACATAATTTCGAATTGAAAATACATAATTACATAGCAATTTAGTCTTATTTTATACGACAAGCACTGTATGAATTGAAACATTCAAGAGAGCCTTCAAAATAAATAGGTAAATCATATTATATGCGAAATGGGCATTGCCAAAAAAAATATATATTTTATTAACGTCACTTTTCCTCCGCGCATTCTTGCTATGCTCCCTGTAACCTTCTTGATCCTTGATCCGTTTGGGGGACATTCTTAGAAATGTCCCCCAAACATCCCAAAAAAAAAAAAAAAAACCATACTCTATCCACACTATAAACTAGCAACCCGACCCGGCTTCGCATAGGCCTAGAGCCTTCCTAAATGGACTATCCAACACAAAAAGATTTTTTCAATTCGGTCCAGTAGATCCTGAGATTAGCGCGTTCAACCAAACAAACAAACAAACAAACTCTTCAGCTTTATAATATTAGTATAGATGCGATTTAAATCAGCGATTTCGTCTGCATCCCCGGTAACAGACATTTACGTGGACGAAGGCGCGGGTAAAAGGTAGTTTCTTTTAAAAAAAATATTAATCGCGACGCGTTTCATAATACTCGTACTAACTTTATTTGTATAGAAAGTGTTGTTTGCTTAATTAATAGTTTGTTTAATTATAATAATAATGTTTCCCGCGTGAATTTATGTCATGATCAAATGTTCAGCAGATATATGCAATAGGGTGTTTTTGTTTTTTTTTTATATGGTACTAGCCTGCCTCTCATTGGAATCTTCGGTGGCGACCACTAGAAAATCATTCAATCATTTATTTGCATAGAATGTAGGTATTGTACAGAGACCAGCACATTAGGCTACAACAATCTGTCAAATGACAATGCCAGATCCAGCCCCACCCATGTACAGAAAAGTAAATTAATGAAAATAATTGTAATCAATATAGAACCTTTCTATAGTAAATTGTTTTTCTTTAGAACTTGCGGATTACGAAATACCTACCCACAAAATACCAACTCATTTTACCTAAAATACAATTTAGCCTATAATCAATGTCATTATTGTTTTTAGATTTAAACGGAAACCGCAAGTTCTACAGTAACTAAGACTAATGTTTAGTTATCAGCAATAAATAAACAGTAAGGTGTACATATTGGACATGACTTTTATTGAGTGGGGCAAAGTTCTATAGAGTTTCTGGCATTGTCCTTTCTTTGATAGATTTTTAACTTTATTGCAAAACGATAAGGTTCATATTCAATTGGGAAAATTTGACAATTTGGTATGGCTTGATGTGCTAACGTCTGTACATCAAGTTGTTATTAAAATATAGTGAGCCGGGTACATTCTGCCTGAGTTTTGGCATGCAAAATTTAATAAATAATTTCAGTAGGTATCAATAACATTTCGGAGGGGAGGGGGGGGTTTATGTCTTGGATTTCGCAATGAAACTTCACAATGCACAAGGGTGTGCAGAGACACATGTCATGTGCATTCCCTCTTCTCTTACAGTCTGATGGGACGACTGTATTTTACATAGAACGACTACCTATTGGCCTCAACAACCCAGTTATTGGGTAACAGGATACCTCGTGGGCAGACTGGTTGTCATAACGACTGTCAAAGATCTACGAATGACAGCTGGGACCTACGGGTTTACTTGCCTTCCAAGACATGGAGGGGTGTTGGTATAAAATGTAAGTATGGTCCATTGGTCACCCATCGTCGCACCGACCGCGGTAAGCATAGCGTAACCGATTCGTTCGGTTTACTTAGCCACAAGTCTCTCTTTTGTGGCTTAAAAGTATTGGTTAGTGTTATTTTGACTCACCCCTTTCCTTTGCCGCCAAAGCCGGTAAATCCAAATCACTCATCCTTTTAAAGTTAGACTTTCTCTTTAGCACTAAAAAATAAATATATTGTCTCAATGTACCGTAGTATCTACTTATCATCTCACTAGTTGACTGTTCCAATAACATTCAAGCGTGATTTAATTTGACGTAATAAAATTAATTTATCTTGCATGACAAAGACCTTACTACTACGACCAATTAGTCTTGATCCATCTTGTTTAGCGGCGTTTACTCATTTCTCTTTGGTTTGCAAAAAGTGAGAGGTCTTGATATTTGGTCGAAATCTGTAAGTCAACTTAAGATATCGTGTTATCATTTTAAATGTTTCTGGTTTTGCTACTTAGTGACTGACAGTTTTTACGTCGGTGTTTGCGATAGGATCGTTGCACACCATAAGTTTTTTTACGTAATAATTACTAGCATTTTGCACGTGACTTCGTCTGCTTTCGATTTTCTTATGGATCTCTAATATTGTGATAATAAAGTAAGTATCTATCACGAAGGTTTCTACGGGTGAATGAATCTATACTTCTATACTATATAATATTATAAAGCTGAAGAGTTTGTTTGTTTGTTTGGTTGAACGCGCTAATCTCAGGATCTACTGGTTCGAATTGAAAAAATATTTTTGTGTTGGATAGTCTATTTATCGAGGATAAGACAGGGCTATCCGAAGCCGGGTCGGGCTACTTTATTATAAGATACGCAATTTCTTTTATTATATTTATTAAGGAAAATCAACAATTACACACTATACATGGTTAACATGGTTATTTATAGCTTACAATCTAAGTTTATCACTTAATTTGTACCTGGCAGTTATTGTTTTATTGTTTTGTTGTTGTTTGTTGTTTGTGTATTTTTAATGTTCATTGTTTTTTTTACCACACAAAAGTAACAAGATTGTTTAGTATCGTATAATGGGCTCGTGTCCGCAACACCGCAACTCCACGTCTCAATGCGTATTTTGCGTACAAAGATTTTAAAAAATCTAATAATATGAAGAACTTCAACAGAAGAAATTTTAAGTAGGTTTAAAACTTATCGTGAGCTGTCGGTAGCACAACTAACTTTGTCGGAGAGTAAATCTTTTTTCCACAGCAGAACTATTATGAACTAGCTTTTACCCGCAACTTCGTCTGCTTCATCCCATCAGTTTTGTAGGAATTCGTCCAGATCGTCCTGTCATCTCCTTCGTGGCCGGCCGCGACCCCGTCTTACTGTCTCAGGGCACTTGTTCTGTGTTACCTGAGCCCACAGTTTGAAGCCACCAGCTCCAGGTAGAATATTAAGCTTTATTATCAACTGGTTGCACAAAATTGGAAGTCTACAGTCAGACAGATCCTATCCTAACGTTATACTGCGCTCTAGAACAGGGATGGCAGACGTGGGTCATAAGGCTTCCAAACTTAAATACGACTGGACATATCTGCCGGGCAAAAAAAAAATAATGCTTTATCAAGCCTTAGCATCGGCGACAGCTCTCTTCATCTAGACTTCACTGAGGGAGATTGTCGCAGAATCGACCGACAGCAGGTGAGATTCTAGCTCACCTCAAGGTCACTTCACCTAGAGCATGTTTTTACCATTTGTACAGAATAGCCAGGTTGTTCGTGTACAACCCGATTAATTTCCAACACGCAGGATGTGTACATACCACTATTGTAAATAAAGAATAAAATAGATAAATAAAACTACTATTTACAAAGTTGATTATTTGGACCAAGATCTCAGAGCCGTCAGACCGACGTCATTTTAGCTTAGCTGAAATTTTGAGAATATATAGAGGAATATGTCATTAAGAAGATAGATTCTTGCTAGCTTCAATCATCATCAACACCATGTTAATCTTTAAACGCCCACTCCTGGGCTTAGGTCTCCCACGAGTTCCACGGGTTCAGCAGTAATCGCCATGCTTGACCGATGCATGTTGGTGATCGCAGTAGGTGTTATGGTAGGTACTCAGAAGGACGCAGCTGCCCATCCTCTGGTGAATATACCTCTGTAGCCGTCTACGATACTCATGGGTAGAAATGGACGTGGTGCTGTTCACGACCGGGCAACATACGGCGTGCATGTTGTGGTGCTGTTCCCTAAGTAACACAATCAAGTATTTGACGCTGCGGCTGCTGCGGCGAGTTACATTTCGTATCCATTAAGCTCGACATCGATTTCACCCCTGGCACGATGTCGAGTTCGCCGTTAAGCACAGTCACGAATCGTAACGTTAGAGAATAGTTTATCTATATATGTATGTATTTAAAATATATTTGTGTATGTATATCAGCTGTCTGACACCCATAGTACAGGGTCTCCCTAGTTTGGGGTCAGATGGCCGTGTGTGAAATGTCCCCACATATTATATTATATAATAGCTGGGTCCTTTTTTCAGCATACATAAGATACCTCGCTTACTTACGTTCAAGTGTGACAGCTGCTTTTTATGAATGTTTATAGGATATTATTAATTATTAGACATGACTTCCGACTCTTGAAAGAAAGTAGTCTGTACTTGAAAGACCCGACTTGTTCTCGAAATTTTAGCTGTTAAAATGACGAAGGTCTAGCTACTCTAGGATCTCAGTCTGATTGCATACTTCCAATTTTGTGCAACCAGTTGATAATAAAACGCAATATTTCACGTTCAACAAAATATATTTTATCTGTAGGTATCTGTTACAGAAAAAAACATAATTTGTATTTTTCTTTTTTTATCTGTGGTATCATTAGTGTTTGATTTTATCTGAACAAAAGCGGGATTCGAGTAAACTCTCGCTCAAGCATAATTTGTTCTGATATTTTTCGTGATTAATGTTATAAAAAAATATTTTATAGTCTGTCTATCTCTGCAGGAATTCGCACATAGCGAATTCCTGCATTGAATCGTGCAGTTTTGATTCATTAATTGATAAATTAATCAAAACTAAATTAACCTGCTCTGACCTTATTACTATCACTGTCATCACTACATAATTATTAATGTTCAGTAAGTCTATTCTATTACAATCTCCCTCGGTGAATACCTAGATGAAGTGAGCTGTCATCCGTCTCGATGCTAGGGATTGGATTGACAAAGCAGACGGACGGATGACAGTTCACTTCACTTAAACTATACTCCATTTATAATAAGATTTGACTTTAGAACAAACCTTTTTTACAGTCCCTTCAACTGATTTTGACTTCTATTCCGTAGGCTTAAGGATGACATTAGTGGCAAAAAAGTGGTTACAATAACAACTGTTTACTGCAGCTGCCATTTGTCATGCCACCAACGCAATATAAGTCAAAATCGGTTGAACGGACTGTTAAAAAGGTTTGTGTTTATGTCTAATCTTATTGTAAATGGAGTATAGGTGTTCAACGAGGGAGATTGTAATAGAATAGACATCCTACAGTTTGTGTTCGTTTGCGATAATTTTCGAAACTCCTCATCCGATTTCAAAAATCTTTTCACCAATACGAAGCTACATTTTCCCTGAGTGTTATGACATAGGCCCCGAAATCGTTGGAAAAGTGCTACAGCCTGACCATTTAACTGAGACCACAGATATAGATAGACCTAGATAACGCAAGAGCAACTACTTCGCGTGCCTATTTTCGTGCCTAACTTACGATAAAAAATCGTAAGAAAAAAATAAAGTAAACGTTTCCTTCCATCGGTAAGTCATTTTGTGATTAATATTATGCGTTTTTATTTTAAAAATCAATTATTTTTAATCTAAGTAAATAAATATATACCCTCAGTAATACCTAGTAACACCAAATTTAGGAAAGACAAAACATTCGTATTACATTGTGACGTCCAAAAAATGGCACGCTTGGTTTTCATACAGATCGTGATACTTGCGTTATCTAGGTCTATCTATATCTGTGACTGAGACCGTTTCTGAGGTACCTAGCTGTGCTGTGTGTGTTCTATGGTGGAGGCCTTTGTTCAACAGTGGACGTCTTCCGGCTGATGATGATGATAATAATTATTGTCCTATTACTGCTAACACAATATATAATTTTCATCCCACCATCTCGGAAAGAGTATTTTTAATCTTCAATATCTGAGTGGAAAAGCCGTTTTTATTCTCTAGAGGATAAAGTAAATTTATCTTCAATATCTGAGTGGAAAAGCCGTTTTTATTCTCTAGAGGATAAAGTAAATTGAATTTAGAACATCGTGTGCACTAAGTTTGTGAATTAAAAAAAAACATTAAACCTATTTACTGCTACCTCTATGGTGCCGAATATATCATATAACTTTTTTTTAATTTGTTAAAAACTCAGACTTTGTAAACGTTTTTTTTTTGCATTTAGTCATTTCCTCGCTGAGGTGGAATGAAAAGTTACGTGTTGCACTCGAGTGCAAAGATTTTTCACCTCGTGCTCTTTTGATTTCCTCGCTAACGCTCAGGATTCTAATTTTGAATCACTCGCTGCGCTCGTGATTCAATTTTAGAATCCTTCGCTTGCTCGGTCATCAAAATTGAACACGCGGTTAAAAAGCAACTTTGCACTCTTGTATAACAAATAACTATTGAAGCTTTATTATTATAATCATGTCTATCTTTATACGCCCACTCCTGGGCATAGGTATCCCCCCAAGTGGGGATTCAGCCCTAATCTTCATGCTTGACCGATGCATGTTGGCGATCGCAGTAGGTGTTACGGTACTCAGAAGGACGCTGCTGCCCATCCTCTGGTCAATATCCCTCTGTCGCCTTCTACGAAACCCACGGGTAGAAATGGACGTGGTGCTGTTCACGATCGGGCACCACACGGCTTGCATGCTGTGGTGCTGTTTTCTAAGTAACATAATCAAATGTTTGACGCTGCGGCTGCGGCGAGGTTACATTTCGTATCACAAGACAAGATTCACAAGACAGATCAAGATTTCTTATTCACAAGACAGAAGTAAAAATGATCTTCATCATGTCTTACGTCATGCCAATACGACGTCACTCACCGAGTCTCATCGCTTCATGTAATAAAACTAATACCTTCGCCCACTCAATCCTTCAGCTAATCATAATCGCCTTACGTAAAGCTGTCTCAATAACTTATGTGATATTTCTATACAAATATGGACTTAGTTTTATTTACTGGTAATAGAAAGAAAAGTATTTATTTATTATACGACTGTGAGCAACGATCAACGAGCTTGTGGCTAAATAAAAGCTGTTTGATTTGATCGATCATGGTTAAGCGACGCTTACCGCGGTAGGTCCATAGATGGATGACCTTCCATTAATTTCATCCTATCCTTTCATCCACTCATTCGATCTTGAGCTGATACTTACCGTTAAAATTGTCAAAGAAATGTTCATTTTATTACAAAGTAAATAACCAATAAAATATTTCATCATCAGCCTGAAGACGTCCACTGTTAAACAAAGGCCTCCCCCATAAGCGGGGGGGTTGTCATAATCCCCACGCTTGGCAGGCGTCTTGGGGATCGCAGTGAAGTTGTTGCGACGAAAGCCGCCGCTGCCCGACTTCCGGATTTTCAGCACGTGACAGAGTATCTTTCTATTTTTTGATCGGCCGCGATACGCGCAGTCTAGAACACCCTACCGGCGCGTCCGGGGAGAACTCAGTAGGGTCTGCTAAGAAGAAGTCATTGCGTCCTGTCTCAATTTTTTTTAACTGACAGATTTGACACCCCCGGGATGAAATGGGGGGGTGCTATTCTAGCCCGGACACCCCACGAGCAAAAAATATTTTAAGAATATATAAGTAGTCAAAATAGTTTTTGCAAATAAAAGAAATAAAACATAAAAGGAAATTAACCCTGAACAAAATCCCTACGCTACTTGTGCGACAGGGGCTCACGCTTAGGTAGGAGTGTGGTTTTAACCGGTAAGAGTCCGGCACTGCCCAGGCTGTTTCAATTATGGGATAGTCTGAGCGTCCAAGAGGATTTCCCACTCCTGCCTCTTAGAAAAAGAAAAAAAACTCTCGGAGTTGACGAGATATTGACACACAGCTCCAGTCAGACATACAATTGACAGCGTTGAAATTTTTGGTGTTTTATTAAATACTTCAGCTGATCCAAACATTTTGATCTCGTAACTTTGCAATTTTCTACCCTGGAATCATGTAAGCCAAGTACGCAGAAGATATTATAGTGCACAAACGGGCGTGGGCAAACAGATGTGCACTCTATCTTTCCGCACTCTCATAGTCTAATAGGACAGCAATCCGACACGATCTGGGAGAGATCAGGCGTAGGATGAACGGCTTTAGCTGCTATACGATGCACGGGGGCGACTGACACCAACTGCCGAACCAGGCTGCTATTGTAGAATTCCTAATGGAAAAATTTAATAACATTTACCCGACCTGGGAATCGAACCCAAGGTCAGCAGTCGCGCTTGCAACCACAAGGCCAACGGGGCACTCCCTCCAACCTTCCCATGGCCCTACCAGCTTATACGGGCCGAAACGTGGGGCGGCTGCGGACATAGCACCCTTGGCTATCTTAAGTAAGGCCAACGGGGCAGTCAGAATTAGTCAGAATCATGTACTGATTCCTGTTATAATTACTTTCTGACTGAATTTAATCCATGGTAAGTTTGTGTCGATGGCCCTTTCACAAGCTTCAATCTCATTTTGCCATTTTCGTTTACTATAACCTTATTATCATCATAATTATTTTAACCTTTAGACGCCCACTACTAGGCCTAGGTCTCCTCCAAGAGGAGAGGAGAGGTGAGAGGTAGGGGGAGAGGAGGAGAGGTTCAGCCATAATCGCCATGCTTGGCCGCTGCATGTTGGCGATCGCAGTAGGTGTGTTATGGTACTTAGAAGGACGCTGCTGCCCATTCTTTGGTCAATATCCCTCTGTCGCCTTCTACGACACCCACGGGTAGAAATGGGGTGGTGCTATTCGCGATCGGCACCACACGGTTGTTTGAGATCCTAAGCTCCCTTACCAAAATAATACACTAAACGCCCAAAAACTAAATTTGTAGCAAAAAAAGAAAATCTAAAATTACATATTTGGCTCTAGCTGTTTTACTTAGGTATGACTGCTCATTAAGTCTTTAAATTGTATTCAAAGACCAAATGTAGTAAATGATCACTAAATCGTAGAGCGCGTAGGTTTTCTTCAATAATTTTTTAAAATGATTAATTAGTAGTATTAGTTACCTAGCAATTTTAAAGTTATATTTTACTATATCTGGTGTTAAGTTAATCAAAAGTTAAAAGTTAAGTTAATAATGTTAGCCAAAATAATCTAGCGACATGTATGTTCAACATGATAAGAAGAAAAAGACTTCCTTCGGTTTTGCCCAAAGATATTTAAATACTAATTGTCTTTGTGCTTAGTCAAAGTGGTTATATTCTCTTTGTTCTTAATCCTCACGTTCCTGAAGAAATTAATATTGTAAGGTTAAACAATAAAACTATACAATTTCAACACCAACAATCACAACATTGTTGTTGCAATATTTATTACGTTCCTTAATAAATAACTTTATTGTTTCTTCTTTGGCAGGAAAACTGTCAGGACCACCACACCTGAAACAAAGAAACACAAACAATAAATCAATTGCCTATTAATCGTGTCTTAGTATTTTCAATAAATAAGCGACTGAGGACGCAGCCAAGACTCGTACGGATCAATAAGTCGCGGTTAAGCTACGCTTGCCGCGGTCAGTCAGTGGATGGGTGACGTTCAATTTTATACCGAGACCGCTCCGTGGAAAGTACGAGAAACCATTGCTGTCAGCTGCCATTTGTAAATTCATAGAGCCGGAGCCCGGAAGACTGACAACCAGTAGGTATTACGAACGGGTGTCGTGTTACCCAATACTGGAGAATCCTGGACTGGAGGTGAGACAGGCAGTCGCTCCATGTATAACACTGGTATTCAGCTGCATTTGGTTAGACTGGAAGGCGACCCCCCTTATCTGTCCAGCGACCGTATTATGGTCGCGTATTCTGGTTGTCAGTGTCAGTCCAATTTTTTTTTTTTTTTTTTTTTTTTTTTTTAGGGTATTGGTACTGCTCTAACTTGCACGAAATGTAGAATGAAATGACAAGGATGGCATACTTAACACCGGGAGGTCACTACAATACGTCAAATATATTAAAACAAGTTTAAAAATATTACGTATTTCGAGGAAAATGCTAGGCAGTTTTAATTAGTAGCTATAGTTCCCGTTAAAAGAAATACACCTTGTAACTACCTTACGTATTGAAAACTCTTAAAATATTCTACAGGAACAAAAACAGTGAGAATATAATAATATACTAAGTATAATCTATCTATATAATAAAAATGAATCGTTGTTCGTTAGTCTCGCTAAAACTCGTGAACGGCTAGACCGATTTCGCTAATTTTGGTCTTGAAATATTTGTGAAAGTCCAGGGAAGGTTTAAGCGGTAGGTAAGAAAATGTAAAAATCAATTGATAGGACAACGTCTGTCGGGTCAGCTAGTAATATAATAAATAATATAATATTATAATAATGTAATCAATACCAATATGTGTGCCAAATTTCAGCTAATTCGGTTGAGCCGTTTAAGCGTAAAAGAGTAATAAACATCTATCCATCCATGTTCACAAACTATTGACTTTATAATAGTAGTAGGAAGGATTCAGGACTCTCCTAAGTTCATACTAATATTATAAAGTAACTCTGTCTGTTACGCTTTCACGATGAAACGGCCTAACCGATTATGATGAAATTTGGTATGAAAATAGCTTGAACCCTGGGGAAGGACATAAGGACCTGCATCCGCGATAACCGACATTCACGCGGACAAAGTCGCCACCAAAAGCTAGTAATAAATAAGAATATAAGATACTTCAATATTACCAGGGTATTTCTGGTAGGTACATGAGTAAATCTAATAAATAGTTTAAGAATAGCTAAACTAGTTTTAACGATGTCAGAACGAAATTGATAAAAACTAATTGGTTGTTAGTTTATATTGTGAACACAGATATAGATAGACCTAGATAATGCAAGAGCAATTACTACAGCGCGTGCCTAATTTCGTGTCTAGCTTACGTACAAAAATTGTAAATAAAAAAATAAAGTAAACGTTTCCTTCCATCGGTAAGTCATTTTGTGATTAATATTATGCGTAATTAATTTAAAAAGCAATTATTTTTAATCTAATACCCTCAGTAATACCGTGTACGAGCAAATTTAAGAAAAACAAAACATTCGTATTCCTTTGTGACGTCCAAAAAATGGCACGCTTGGTTTTCATACAGATCGTAATACTTGCGTTATCTAGGGTATATCTATAACTATGATTGTGAACTATTGAAAATTCTAGCTCATTTAAATACCTACTCGAAGATTGATTTTAACAAATCCAGTCTAGTACTTGAAATAAGCTCAGCCATGCGTAAGATGTGACTAAAAAGAGTTATGAATATCAATGTGAATGGATGGAGACTATGGAGAGGGAGAGAAAGGTCAGAGAAAAGATGGATGGATTGTGTGGAAAAAGATACGAATGAAATAAGAGTCAGTGATAGCATGACGGAATGGAAGAAGAAAATTTGTTGCACCGACTTCAAGTAACATGACAGGAAGATATATGACGATGAGTATCGCCGCCATTCGCTAATAGTTTACAGCACACTATCCACTTGTTAGTAGGTCGCCATTCTGACCACACCTTAAAGAAATATGTTAAGTTGATGATAATGACAAATATATTAATTCGGAAGAGTAGGTAACCCACAGTTATAATCTCCTGCCCAAGATACAGACTCCTAGACAATTAAAACGCCTGTAAATTTTGGTCTATTTTGACTTAAAATTTATTGAAATAGATTTGAGTTTAAATTCGATTAATATTTTAGAATTTGGTACTATTTCTGGAAATATAGAACACTATGAATGCTGATCAGTAAAGTTATATTAATAGCTAGGCTAGGTATCTACGGGAATTTTGCTTCTACCGTTAATAAAATTATATAGTTCGTACTACAAATAGTTCTGAGAACATTTCAAACAATCTATAATAATCTAGATGGATTATGTAATGAAATAAATATAATCCAAATAAAATGTAGCTATTTCCAATCTCTCAAATTAGGAGTTCGGCTGAGAGCGTAGTGATCCAAATCCAGATTTATACGTAATTGGAACCAGGGACGCCGCATCGTAGGTACGATCCTAAATGCGGTGCTCTACCCTAGCAAAATGTGGCGTAATCGTGATGCAAAATAGCACTTAGCCGGTACAGCAGCTTTTAGTTACAAAATATTTTGCATGAAACTAGCTTGTAACTGCCTATTAAGTACAGCTGCTGGCGTCAAGATCGTTATTAAGCTCATTGTAGACCAACTGCGCTAAGTTTTTATGGTAATTCACTTAGGCCTACTTGCGTCAAAACTTAACTCGTTAGTTGCTAACACGAAGTTAAGTTACAAAATGTCATATATAATGGGTTCTTGTAAGCAAATCGCCCTAACATAATAATATAAATACTGATAACCTTCGTTGGTGCAAGTAGACCTTCAACAATATTGTTTTTGGAGCACATTTTCGAGACACAATTCTCTTTGACATTGAATTAGTTTATTGTAATAAAGGTAAATCTTTAGAAAACTAAGTTCTGCTGCTACTTTGTCTGCGTAGATTACAGAATTAAGCAAAGTCCTAAATTACCCAACGGAAACACCAAACCCGGGTTACATGTTTAATTTGTTTTATTCTAGATGAATATCTAAACTTCTTCGAGCCTCTTTTAAACTAACTCTTCGTTTAAAAGAGGCTCGAAGAAGTTTGGAATGTTGGGGTCGGCTTCCAGTCTAAGCGGACGCAGCTGAATACTACTACATTACTACATGAATATCTACATCGGTGCGAAATTTCAGCTAATACCGTTCGGCCGTTTATGCGTGAAGTGTCTCAAAGATCCATGAATATTACCTGCGCGCAGAAACTTTGCGTTTATGGTAGTAAAAAAGATAAAAATAATAACATTTCCTATAATGACACAATAGCTTTTGTATCCAATACACATGTAAGTGAAGAACCTGGCAATTCTAAAGGTGAAGATGTAGATGACCCAGAAGAAACAACTTAGTTCCTATAAATATAATGTATGTTAGTAAACTTACTTGACATCATTGCCGCCATCGTGTAGAATGGTATGGGACATCCAATCGCAAGTAGAATGGGAAAGGCAACGTTACTGACCAATGTGCCCATACGAGCCGTCAGCATAATCACAGATAAGGCTAGGGCCCTGATGAGAAAAAAAATTAAAAAGAATAAAACAATTGAAATGTCAAAGTTACAAATGATTTGTCTCAAATAAACTTAGGAATGCTTCTCAAACTCAAATCATTTGTTGCAAATAAACCATTTACAGGCACTTTTGAATTGTCAAGGAGTTAGTCAGTCATTAAGTTGCAGCTAGTTGCTCGTTCCAAATAGTAGGTTTCTATGGAGACGAACGAGCAAGAAACTCCATGAACACTAAGGAGTGGAATTCCCTGCCTGAGTCTGTGTTTCCTGGTAGCTACAACTCGGGAGTCTTTAAGTCACTCTTGACGTAAAGACTCCCGGGTTGTAGCTAATAGGTTACTTCTAGGCAAGCGTGCTCCATCTTAGACCGCATCATCGCTTTCCATCAGGTGAGACAGTGGTCAAACGAGTGCCTATCAAATGATAAAAAAAACACTCTTTTAAAATCAATAGAATGTTACAAATTTAGGTTACATCGTTCTTGTTGAGTCTAGGGGTATAATGTGAGAACAGTGTAGTTGTTATAGCATAAGACAAGAAGCAGCCAAATAATGATAGCTATTATGCCATAATATTGAAATAACTGCGTTTTATTGATATTTTCTTTAATTGAAATGGCAAATAGATTAAATTTCTTATATACAATCAGAAGCTACAGAATCTTGTTAATGATTGCTTGAAATAATTAAACTGTTGTAACAATGTTTGCTTAATGTTATAATGCATGGAATATAGAATTATTAATAATTAAAGTTTGCATGATATTACCATAGAGCATAATGCAGAATATCTATTGATTCAAATGTACGCCAACAAAATTAAAAAGTATTCGGATGATTATTTTTGTGTAAGAGAGAGATGGAGCTATACAAAATTAACAATATCATCCCTCTTTCACAAAGGAAAAGTCATGGCGTCTACAGGATAAATACCTCAGCTGATATCGCGAAAATGTCAAAATGATTTCACCTGGCGCAAGATATTTGCGGGCCACTGTCCCTTTTCGGACTAACTTGCCTTTGAACCCCGGATTCTCGCTATTTCGCATATAACGTTAGGTACTGATTCCTGGGTTATAAGAATCATGGATTTGGCGTGTCTTTATACGAATCAAAGTTAAACCAGCTAACTAACTATGTATTTGTTTATGTAGTACTACTGGCCTGAAATAAACATGAATTATCGGGTGCCTAAGAGCGCCCATTCCCATCGAACGAACTTCAACGCGAGCGTAACTAAAAATTTTTTTGTTTCAACCAACTCAAAGCTCGAAAACAAACGAGTGAGTGAGAACGCGATAACATCACAGGAAAATTGGCACGCAGAAATTTCACAAAACTTGTTCCAGGACTTACGTGTTTTTGAACAAGCCTTACAAGTTTTTGGTAAAAATGTTTGTAATTTAGAATCACCATTACATGTGCAAGGTCTGTATGGAGCTGTTTTTTTTAACTTTTTCAATGTATAAGTGCATTATGAACGGTCAAAGTGCAGATAAAGTTGTGCAAAAAAGCTGATTTTTGGGCGTGTTTACTGAATTTGTTTCTCAAAAAAGTTTATTTTTGGATTCATACAAACCTAGATTTAAACCGCAAGATACCTGTGTGTATAAATATTTGGGAAATAATTTGTTATAACGCCGTAATCGCGTACGAGCGTTTGTATGGGAAATATGACGGGATGGGCGCTCTAAAATTCATAACCTTAGACACAATGTCTCTTAGAAAATTAACTTAAAAACGGGCGTCTCATAAGGCATATGTTTATACACATAAACCGGCCAGATTCCATACAAATCTAACGATGATTCCTATTAGCACGTTAGGTATATTATATTTCTTGCTCGTTCTTCTCCATAGAGACCTACGCTTTGGAACGAGCAACTAGCTTAAATTTTCTGACTTCATGAAAATTCAAAACTGCCTATTTTATTGAAAAAAACGCTTTGACCTTGAACCACCTTACCTCATAGCAGTCGGAATAACATCGATGAGCACGACCTGAACCAAGCTCTTCAATGTCTGCGTGACTGCTACGTTCACAGAGAAGAGTGCCACTATCATAGCCTTTGAATTCGACCATCTCATTGCAAGCAGAGTAGCAGTCGATATGATACCACCGATGAAGAGTAAGACTTTCTTCCCAACTTTGTTAACGATGACTCCACTGATGAAGTATGGCAATAGGCATATGACTCCTATGATTATGCTGTTGATGTATGTTTCTGCTCCGCTTACGCGCTGGAAGAAATTATTTAATATATAATAATAATAATAATATGTGGGGACATTTTCACACACGGCTATCTGACCCCAAACTAGGGAGACCCTGTACTATGGGTGTCAGACAGCTGATATACATACACAAATACATTTTTTTGTAAATACATACATAGATAGATAAACAACACCCAGACACAAGGCAAACACAAATGCTCATCACACAAATGTTTACCCTGGGCGGGAATCGAACCCGCAACACAGAAAAGCCAAACAAAGCCCGCAGCAAAGTCTTATTGTAAAAAAGAAAATGTAGCCTTTCGACTGAATTTCGGTCACGGCGGCCAATCTCAATGGAGATTAGTGCACAAGTGTGTGCGCAAACACAGGTGCACTCCCTCTTCCCTCAATCTCATAGTCCGTTGGGACGGCAATCCGTCACGACCGGAGAGAAATAAGGCGCAGGACCAACGGATTTACGTGCTTTCCGAGGCACGGGGTGTTACACCACCAACTTCCAAACTCCGGGAAACTACTGAGAAATTCTTAATAGAAAAACCCAATAACAGTTTGCCCGACCTGGGAATCGAACCCAGGACCTCACGCTCAGCAGTCGCGCTTGCGACTACGAGACCAACGAGGCAGTTATTAATCCGTTCCTTCTCCTCTCCGTGCCTCGGAAAGCACTTAAGGGGCTAACAAGCGACATTTGCAGATTTTAAACTGACAATCACGTCAAAATGTGTAGTGTAAATGATTTGAAAAAAATATAATGTTAAACTAGAACATTCTCTTAACCATTTAGTATGTGAATATTTTTGATTAAGTTCATATCAAATAGTTTCATTAAATCGTGAAGTTGTGGCTGACGCGGACAAAACATTGATAATCACACAAAATCTAACAGAAATATTTAAACGAAACTTTTACTATCTTACAGACAATTTTATTATCTATCTTTTAGTATACGCCTTTTTTATGTTAAAGAATACTATCTTTTATTTAATTTTCGCGACTAAACTTTGAGAGATTTGGACGCAGCGCATACGATTCTCTGGTCACTCAAGGTCACCGGCGTATATCGTCGCCTTAAAGCTGTTGGTCTCGACCACGAAGTAAGTCTTACTTCGTGGTTTACTTCGTGGTCTCGACTGTTATTTGTAGAACTGTGCCAGTCGACATGGGTAGTCAGGAGTATATAGGGTGACTGGTAATTAGTGTACGATACTTAAACACGTGATTGTGTTCATGATAACAAACAACTTTCCCAAAGAAAAAATGTTTTCTGTACTGGTTCACTTTTATTTCAATAACATAACAGCCGTAAAAATTTGGCGCGCGCACGCCTTTGACCTATCAGCTGTTACCCGCAAAAACATTTTTTCTTTGGGAAAGTTGTTTGTTATCATGTACACAACCACGTGTTTAAGTATCGTACACTAATTACCAGTCGCCCTATATAGCTTAGTAACACTGGGTTGTGGAGCTCAGATAGGCAATCGCTCTTTGTAAAACGCTGGTATTCAGCTGCATCCGCTGAGACTGGAAGCGGAACCCAACATAGTTAAGAAAAGGCTAGGCAGATGATGATTAATATCTCTCTGGCTTCTGAACGCGAATAAATATTAAGTTTTGATTGCAAACTACTTCATCATCATCATCATCATTTCAGCCGAAAGAAGTCCACTGCCGGACATAGGCCTCCCCCAAGTGTCCCCACATTGACCGGTCCCGTGCGACTCGCATCCAGCGGATCCCCGCAACCTTCACCAGGTCATCGGTCCACCTAATGAGGGCTTCCAACGCAACGTCTTCCGGTTCGCGGTCCCCACTCCAGAACTTTTCGGCCCTATCGACCATCCGTTCTGCGAGCAATGTGCCCTGCCACTAAAGTTTGGGAACTACATAAAAGTAATGTTTATTAAGAAAAATCTTTGGTCTGATGAACTGATTTTATCGCTATACTGGAAAGGCGTCATAGTTGGCATACTACGTGACGTCATTTACGAAAGTTACATCTATAATCAGTGATCAATGCGCTTTTGGATATTAAAAGTGGCGTTGCTAATTAATTGTCAAATTGTCAAATATAATTATAATAATAATATGTAGGGACATTTTCACACACGGCCATCTGACCCCAAACTAGGGAGACCCTGTACTATGGGTGTCAGACAGCTGATATACATACACAAATACATTTTTTTTTGTAAATACATACATATAATAGATAAACAACACCCAGACATAAGGCAAACACAAGTGCTCATCACACAAATGTTTACCCTGGGCGGGAATCGAACCCGCAACACGCTGCGCAGCAGTCGATCGCTCAGCCACTGCGCCAACCGTGTCGTCAAATATTAAGTTTTTATTGCGAACTACTTCATCATCATCATCATCATTTCAGCCGAAAGACGTCCACTGCCGGGCATAGGCCTCCCCCAAGTCTCGCCACATTGACCTGTCCCGTGCGACTCGCATCTAGTGGATCCCTGGAAGGGCAGGCATAGTTGGCATACTACGTGACGTCATTTACGAAATTTACATCTATAAAATCAGTGATCAATTCGCTTTTGGATATCAAAGTTGGCGTTACTAAATAATTGTCACATTAACGTTTTCAAATATTATTTTATGCATTTCAATTATTAATATTAACTTATAGCATCACTTAACCTTTTTGACAGTTCAAAATGATATTAATAAAGGTAGTGCTGTGATAAATAATGGAAGCCATTGAGGTTTTCGAACTAAGACCGCAATACCAAGGGCTGTGTAGTTCCAAACTAAACCACGTCGAATTATTGTGGGGAAGCTATTAGTGGAAGCACATTTGCCTTAATTGGATGGGTTAGCTTTAAACTTATATATCACTTTGTTAATTAAAGATGCACACCGAAAAACGTACAATGGGGAACAATTTGAGTATTACGTGACACAGTAAAACTAAGTGATCGGAGACAAATTAAAAATATTGTACATATTTGTATAAACAAAAAAAAAAAAGTTTAACAACTACACTCGGCGTCACAAAAATCGCACCTCTTTAAGAATTCCCTTCAAAGTCATTTTAACCCTATTAATCAATGGTATACATATGACTATAAGGTATAATTGGAAAGGCAATTTATTTAAATTTCAGAATAAATCAATGGATTTGGTTTTTTGTTTACCAGGGAATAAAAAAAGCAAGCTAATGCAAATGATTAAAAAGTTAAATTTTATTTTATCAGCAAAAATTACAACAAAGTCCTTAAAACTAACTTAAAACCTAGTGTTACCCCCCCTAGCCCTGATGACTGCTTCCATGCGTTCTCTCATGGACCTTATTAATGTGACAACAGTCTCTTGTGGAATGTTGTCCCATTCTGCAACGACGGCATCTTGAAGGTCTTGGAGAGTGGTAGGGGCAGGATTTCGTGCCCGTACTCGCCGTTTCAGTTCATCCCAAAGGTGCTCAATAGGGTTCAGGTCTGGACTTCGCGCCGGCCAGCGCATAACAGGGATGCCAACTTCTTGCAGGTAGTCTCTTACAATTAAAGCGGTGTGACAACGGGCGTTATCGTGCATTAACGTGAACCCACTGCCAACAAAACCCGCATAAGGGACAACCTGCTCCTCTAAGATCTCTGTTATGTACCGAGCAGCAGTCAGCGACCCTTGCCCGCGAGCACTTCCAGTCCGAGAAACACACACAAGGTTCGTTTTACCGTCGATTGACATGCCGCCCCAGAACATGCACGAGCCACCCCCGTATTCCACTGTCTCTTGAATACAGGTTTGTGCGAATCGTTCCCCTTGCCTCCTATACACTCTTCGACGCCTGTCGTTGCAGAAAAGACACACCCTCGTCTCATCCGAGAAGAGCACAGCCCTCCATTGGTCTATTGTCCAATCCACATGGTCACGGGCAAATTGCAACCGGTCTCTCCTATGCTGTGCAGTCAATTTGGGCCCTGTAGCAGCCCTATGAGCTGCAATTTTCTTCTCCCGCATTCTTCTTCTAATCGTGGAGACGCTTACAGAAGTTCTGCGAGCTGATCGCAGTTGTTGTTGCAGCTCAACAGCATTGGAGAACCGATTACGTAAAGACGTCGAAACAATGAAGCGATCGTCTCTTTCGGATGTGCACCGTTGTCTTCCAGATCCACGTCTTCGGATATAGCCACCAGTCTCTTGGAAACGTTGGAAAACGACTCAAGTTCAGTTGCCGAGCAACATCACATTGCCGCATCCCTGATTGCAGTAGTGCAATGACTTGAGCGGCTTCATCTGCAGTGGTATCCATCTTCTGGGGTATTTTTCTTGCTGTAGCTGTTCACGTGTGTTCACTTCATAGGTTGAATAGCGAATGACCCACATTTAACCCGGGTCGCCCGTTTTATACCCTTGTAGGGAGGTGCAATTAGTGGCCGTTGTAATGCGTATTTTGACAACATTTTTTTTAACGTTACGTGCTAATGAGATCTGTTGTGTTTAGGAATTCTAACTGTTGTTAATTTAAAGGTCGTTAAACATACTTTTAATTGATACCAATATTAATTGGGTTTAATGTATTCGTTACTGGCGGGACATGTTTTAAACTTATTTTCGAAAAGGTGCGATTTTTGTGACGCCGAGTGTATAACCCGACTACAACAAAAAGTGATCTAAAAAGTACGAAATATTTCACACAGAAATCAAGACATAGGTACAAAATGGTCAAGGTAAGCCGTGGTTGCATGCCTGTATTCCATATGGGTGCGATGAACATGCATCATAATGGCATGCAACCACGGCTTTACCTTGACCATTTTGTACCTATGTCTTGATTTCTGTGTGAAATATTTCGTACTTTTTAGATCACTTTTGGAACGAAGTTCCTTATCGCGCGTTGTGAAAGGGGGCTAGACGGAAAAAATTCTTACGAAAAGTTGTCACGACATGCTATAATATAAGCTAAATTGAAT
This sequence comes from Charanyca ferruginea, assembly GCA_947361185.1. Classification (NCBI taxonomy): domain Eukaryota; kingdom Metazoa; phylum Arthropoda; class Insecta; order Lepidoptera; family Noctuidae; genus Charanyca; species Charanyca ferruginea. Next base: position 22,275,270 of record OX376069.1, on the reverse strand, counting down.
CGTTAGAACTGTCAAATAGAGTTCATTATTAGTTGAATGGCGGCTTTTCTATGAAAATATTGGACCGAATTAAAACCTTATTTTTGCTATTTTTATTACTTCACAAACGCAGACAATTCGAACAGAAAAATTGAATCGTTGGAACTGTCAAATAGAGTTCATTATTAGTTGAATGGCGGCTTTTCTATGAAAATATTGGAGCGAATTAAAACCTTATTTTAACACATTAACCGTGAAATTCGGTTGCACATAGCTCCTATTGTTCGGTCGGCTGGTGCCCGACCGGACAATAGGAGCTATGTGCAACCGAATTTCACGGTTAATGTGTAAAAATAAGGTTTTAATTCGCTTTTCTATGAAAATATTGGAGCGAATTAAAACCTTATTTTTACACATTAACCGTGAAATTCGATTGCACATAGCTCCTATTGTCCGGTCGGGCACCAGCCTATACGTTTCTCAGAATAATTTTATCATACCTAGTTTGGTAAAATTTCAATTTTTAACCGTTTACGTTTACAAAATAAAGTCCGTATTCGCTTTTCGTAGAATATGTTTATGTATTTAAAGGCGGCGCGGCGAACTCTTTGAACTAGGTACCTACGGCGATATGTTTAGTACTTTTATCATTGGCGAATTATTTGTAGTTGTAAGTAGGTAAGTGAGTAGGTACTCTTTTGCTAGAAAAAGAAAGGCAGGCAGGCGTAGGTACCTATAGGTGCTATAGGTAACCTAATTAAATAAATTAGAGCTATTCACAAACACAGTTTTAATCAACTTTGGCTTAATTAAAAAACTTACCTATTAGGTATAAAATTTACACTTCCCTGTATCGAAGCAACTGCTCAATATGGAGTCCATTTCGCTCGATACATAAACGGGCACGTTTAATTAAATTGTCTTTTAATTACATTATATTTGTTAATAATAAAAAAAATATTATTATAACTTAAAAAAAAAAAAAAAAATATTACAATTCCTTCACTAATTAATCGAAAGGAACTTCGTTCCATCCGGGTGTCCCTTGACACCTCTCAAGTTTTTTTGTTGTAGTCGGGTTTTAGTTTATAAACTTTATTTTTTATTTAAACCATTTTGGAGCTTAAATGTACTGCACGGCCGTCAGAAATTAAGAGGATCTGGAAAGATTTCTTAATCTATCTAATTCTGCAAGCGATCGATTATCATGTGGATTTTTCAGTAATTTTTAATGAATTTAACCGCTGCGATGAAGAAGTTGGCGATTCTTGCGATCGTTTTTTTTTTAATCATTTGTGACAAATCACAGCTAAGTATTGTATACTTAATAAAAGGTACTAGTGAACCCCTTTCCAATGCTACCAAATACGGTATGCGTATCTTAATTTATTTGGTAATCTTTCCTTTTTTAAAATAATCTGTGACAAGTCGCAACTAAATATTATATATTTGAAAGGTACTAGTGAACCCCTTTCCAATGATATCAAACACGGTATGCTTCTCTTCATTATTATTTTTTTAATCTTGGTTTTATGGCCGCCACAGGGCGCCACATTGGATTCGGTGACACGTCATATAGCCTATAACCAGCGGGCGATCAAGACGCTTCTAACGATACCTCATTTGTTAAGTTCTGATAAGTAGTTTAGGAGCTATGAGCGAACAGATAAACGAACATACATACATAGCCTGTCAAAATCATAACCCTCCTTTGGCTTTGCCGTAGTCGGGTAAAAATACAGTCAATCGTCGGGACGTAAGACTTATTTTACCATAGCAAAGAAAACGTCAGTGTCAAAGAATTTTATTTTTTATTTAGTTAAGTACCTTTTTGGTCAATTTTTATAAAATATCAGCATTCGTATGTCCCACTGCAAGGCAATGCCTCTTCCCCTTTGCCTTTTCTCTTTGCCTTTGTACCTTTGTGCATGAAGTATAAATAAATAAATAAAAAAAGGGCACGAGCATTGATTACCACGCTTAAACAAGCCGGATTGGTGACTTTACACTCTGTCCATTGGCTTAATCGTTTTTTGACAGCTGCAACTAGTGAACAATATTTATGTTTTTGTAAAAACTGATACGCATAACTGTATTATAATGTCTGTAAGAGTTCATAAATAAGATAATCCAACAAGATAGGGCAGTTTATATATTTATTTTATAACGCATTTTTAAGTTAACTTAAGGTAATCGGGAATAATTTAATTCTAAGGCAGCTGTCAAAAAACCAATAACCCAATGGACAGGGTATAATTGATTATACGTTCAGGTTTCAACACAATATGTTTTCCTTCGCCAATCCCAGTGACGTCCAAGATAAAATTTGAAAGTACATTATGAATTGAAAAAGGGACATTAGTACTTGCCCATTACAAATTACTAATGCTTTTGTCTTTAATTAAATACTTAATATGTTTAATAAAATCTTTCTGAGTTGAATAATTTAGTTCCGGACACGAAAATAATGTCAAAAGCATGTTCAATTTAGTTAAGTAGACCGTGAAACTTTGTACGCCGTTTAATGATGTAAGTACCCAAGTAAGTGGCAGATAAGTTACATTCTAATTTTCGCACTTCTACTTCAAAAGGCTTCAAAGTTACGAGGCGGTTTTTGAAATTGAGAACCACAAGCCCTCTCTCTTACGTAACAAATCTAAAACAGTTTGTTTGCAACCCAATTTCATGAGAACGCCTCGGCTGATTTCAGTGAAACATTATACCTCCGAAGATAAATCATGGCGCGGGACTAAGTAGGATATTTTTCCCCGGAACACAATTTGGGTCCCGAGAGGGGCCCATCATCGATTTCAAAGTGGGTAAACTGCAGGCCAAAGTTTCTACAATCATATATCACTGTCTTCATATTTGTTGGAGATAACTTAGTTAGTTTCAAGCTGTTCTCGAAAGATATGGAGACCTGGTGTTTTTTTCAGATTTTTCCAATAGTTGCGGAAGTTGTTTGACTTATAGACCGAGGTTTTGAACGTTCGTTAACTGTTGTAATTCTAGTTTTGAACTGGTTTTATTAAGTACCCCAAGCTCTACTTACTTTACGTAGAAATTAAGTGGAACCAATTTTGCTTTTAGCATTCTGTTGTTCCAATTATATCACTTACCCGATTCTTACAAAATACAGGCCTGACTTTTATTGTACTAGCTGTTTTAGGGAGTGAAAGTATTAAAAAATATAGACAAAATTTACAGTGGGACCAAGCCGTAGTACATTTCTGGGAACACATGTATTTTTTTCACATTTCAGAGATGGTGCTAGTATAAAAGTTATTCGTATGCATGGCCAGTACATTTAAAGACAGGTCGTATTAGAATCTAAATAATATAAAGGGTTACCCTTATGGATTCGTCATGTCTGTCTGTCCGTCCGTATGTCACAGCCACTTTTTCCGAAACTATAAGAACTAACTACTTGGTAAGTTGATGTATTCTGTGAACCGCATTAAGATTTTCACACAAAAATAAAAAAAAAACAATACATTTTGGGGGTTCCCCATACGTAGAACTGAAACTCAATTTTTTTTTATCAAACCCATACATACGTATGGGGTATCTATGGATAGGTCTTCAAAAATGATATTGAGGTTTCTAATACCATTTTTCTCTCAACAGAACAGTTAGCGCGAGAGACACTTCCAAAGTGGTAAAATGTGTGTCTGAGTAACTTCTAAAATAAGAGAATGATAAAACTAAAAAAAATATATGATATACCTACATTACCATGTAAATTCCCACCGAAAATTGGTTTGAACGAGATCTAGTAAGTAGTTTTTTTTAATACGTCATAAATCGTAAACCGCAATTTATTTTTGCTCGATGTCTAACGTTGTATAGATAATGGTATGTACGGAACCCTTCGTGGGCGAGTCCGACTCGCTCTTGGCCAGTTTTTTTATTTGAACGCGCCAATCTCTGGGACGACTGGTACAATTATGATAAATATTTCACTAATATGAAGTAATGTTAGCCCCGACTGCTTTTATCAACAAAGTTGAGGACCGGTAAGAAAATTTACGTGAAAGAATTCGCGGGAAAAAGCTAGTTAAGGCGACGATATACGCCGGCGACCTTGAGCGACCAGAGAATCGTATGCGTCCAAAACTCACAAAGTTTAGTCGAAAAAATTAAATAAGAGATAGTATTCTTTAACTTAAAAACGGCGTATACTAAAAGATAGATAATAAAATTGTCTGTAAGATAGTAAAAGTTTCGTTTAAATATTCCTGGTAGATTTTGTGTGATTATCAATGTTTTGTCCGCGTCAGACACCACTTCACGACTTAATTAAATTATTTAATATGAACTTAATCAAAAATATTCACATACTAAATAATTAAAAGAATGTTCTAGTTTAACATATATTTTTTTTAAATAATTTACACTACACATTTTGACGTGATTGTCACTTTAAAATCAGCAAAAGTCGCTTGTTAGCGCCTTAATGAATAATTGTCGACTTACCGGAACGCAAACTTCTGATGTCGAATTCGCAGCACTCTGGTTTTTTAAACTCGCCGTGTATGAGTCCAATAGATCACATAGATTCTGATTTCCATCTAATTTGGAATGTTCTACAATCGTAGATAATTGTGGGAACCACAGCCTGATCACGTTATGTCTGAAAAAAACGAATATTTCTTTATCTGTCCACAATAATCTAGTAATTTCGTGTGAAAATTGCCGCTGTGATCGACACCACGCCATTTTATACTTTGTTTTTTGAGTCATGAAGTATTTTTTTATACAATTGGAATATCAAATGTTTCATACAAATTGGCCTAGGGATTTAATTTGTGAATATCGATAAATCTATCTCTGCCCTCAACGTTTGCCTTTCAGTGACGTACTGGGGCAGAATTCTAAAGCCTTAAACGCTTTGACAAAGGCGTAGACGGAAGAAATAATGCAAACGACGTGAAATGGGCTGAACAGGCGGCATAGCCTTAAATCTGGCCCAAAAACTGGAGTGAGAATAAAAAAGAAGGCTAGGTGAAAATCTAGATTAATACCCTCTACTACGTTTAAATTTTTTGAATAAATTTTAATGAAACTAGTATCTAATAATATGATTTTAAAATAACAGTACTGAAATGATTGAAACTATGTACGGTCGAACAAAATATTTGGTTTACAGGCAAAAATATTCATATTTCTACTATACTAACAATATTTTATTTTATTTTTTTATCTTGAGCACGTAGGTAGGTACAGTCGAACGAGCTAATTGGTTTATAGGCAAAAATATTTATCTTTCTACTACGCTCACAATTATTTATTGATTTTATTTTTTGCTATTTAGTGTGACCAGGGATGCCTACGTGCTCAAGATAAGAAAATGGAATAAAATATTGTAAGTGTAGTAGAAAAATGATTATTTTTGCCTGTAAACCAATTTATAGCTTGTTCGACCGTACTTATTTTACAAATGAAATTAACCAAATTGTGTTATTATAATATTAACCCCATAGAGTCCATTTTTTCGTACATTTTTATACATGGTGGAAGGGATATTGTGTCATATACTTTTACTAAGGATTTTTAGTTCACGGTGTAACAGTAACAATTCCGTGCCTCGGAAAGCACGAAAAGCCGTTGGTTCGGATCTCTACCCGGTAATGTCGGATTGTCGTCCCATCAGACTATGCAAAACAACAAATAGAACAGTAAAGCCACCGACTTCCGAAACTAAAGTCATGTGTGTTCTGTTTTAAAGTTATTTTTCACTTTTTGGTTTTTGAAGGCGGTTGGTTGTCTTTTTTGTAAAAAAAGCTTTTTTATGACTACAAAAATCAGTCAAAACTACTTATGAAGTTTGGCTTAAATTTATCATAAATACTTAGAAACTTATTAGGTTGGTAGGCTTTTTTTTGCTCCTTTTAAAACTTTGGTTTCGTAGTGATTATTATAACAAAGGCTTTCCGTATTTTTGATTTTGCAACGCAAACGCGTTTTATCTTATTATGGGTTTTGACTGAAGCCAGTCAAAAGTATTTTTGACTGGTTAAGGGTTTTTGACTGTGACATATACACGGGCATTCACACCGTGATCACCCAAGGGAAAAGAAAGGGTGTCATAATCATCATAATCCCATTTAAAACAATATGATTTGGCGTAGGCACTGTAAGCGGTCACTACTGATGAGTCTTACTGGAGTAAAGTGTACCTACTTTGGGCGGATGCTGGAGAAAAACTTCAATGAAAGAGCCTAGGGACTTCATTTTTATCAACGCTCTATGTAATTGAATAATAATGCGTGTGCCTGTGACGGCTGTCCTTTAAATTCCTGCCTACCATTATTATAAAAACAAGACTCCTATTCTAAATATAAAAATATTCTAGAAGAATGCAGAGTGTTACCAAGTAGAGTTTTCATGCCAAATGCATGCAACCTTTACAAAACTTACCAATTTGCATCCCTATCTTTTCAATCACAAACTTCTTTTATAAGCCAAGCTCACAATCTAAAATTAAACAAATAATTTAAAGAAGTAATTATAAATAATAATCAACAAAAATATTACGTACGTTCCCAATGTAATAAATTGGCATAATCCAGTTAACGCTATATACCCGAGAAGTGGTTTTCTCAACAATGGTTTCATATTTCGAAGGCCAACCATGATTTTGTCTCGAAGCTTAATTTTCTTGTCGCCATCTGCCTTTTGTAATTCAACTTCCGTGATTTCCTTTTGAAACATGTTTGGGAACTACAAAAAAATAAAAAATAAACATTTTCAATACAAGTCTAGGGCAGTCTGTTGACAATATTGAAATATATATTGTACTACAGCTGAAACACATGAGATTATAATTATGTCGCGTTACTATTTCAAATCAGTTACATTTAAAATAGGAATTATTTTATCAACGTGATTGTACGTAGTTGAGTTACACTTCGTTTTTTAATAAGAAATAAGCGGTTTACTAGTGTTTACCATAATTTAAAATACAGTAATTTTATATACCATTATTTTATGCCATGGTTTTATTGAAATAACGCTTCATTTGCCATAATCGTGATATTACATAACATAATTTTCACTAATTTCATTGGCCATAATCAATCAAGTGTCATAATAATTTTAATCCATTTTATTTTCTATATTTTTCATTTCCAATAATGTCATTTTCTATAAGATTTATTCACTATAATATTAACTTGCTCATACTAGCACAACAATGCTCAGTACAAGCGCCTGCAATTTTGATATTATAATTTTTTTATACATAAAAATTAACCTAAGCTACCATGCATCCCTGGTTTGCAAAAGAGGAAATCTGGCGTTGTGTGTGGTCACAGTTCTAACCTAACCTAACCGTTTCGATTTTGAGTACCTAACTGTTTATTGTCTAAATACTGTTGTAATAAATCATGTGATTACCGACCAAATGCCTTAATTACATATTTTTTTTTGTACAAAACCATAAACGTTTCTAAATTATAATATATTAAATGTTGCTTACGTCAAGTATCGATTATGTAATGTGTTACCTATAGAAACTAAAGATTATAACACACGTTATTAAGGAAACTTATTTTATGCCAAATAAAAGTTATGACTAATAAGTTGATATGACAAGCGTGATTAGATAAATGATAATAGTACAAATAAATATTATGAGGGGGACGATTATGGAAAACAATATTAGTACAAATTATTTTATGGAAAACAAGACAATACCGAAATAAGCAGCTGTTTTCTGGTATTCCCAGAATAGCCTCGAACAAATCAAATAAAAAATGCAATATTCTCACCGGAAATGTGTCGGCAGTTTTTCCAGTGTTTTCAGTATATACTTGGATCACAATATTTCTTGCTTCAACGTATCTTTTCTGTGTCACCAAGAATTTTGGACTTTCAGGCATAAATAAGTATAGAAGGAAAGCAGTCAATGACCATAGAGACATGGCGAGAAGGTAGAAGTTCCAAACGTTAAGTACTGTAAGAGAACAGGTGTAATAAAATATATGCATAAACGGAAACAATAATAAAAAATCAATAGGAGAAAAAAAAGTTAAGAAACATTGAAGATACAATTATAATAGAACTAGCTGCTGCCCGCGACTTCGTTCCCGGTGTTTACTTACGAGAGCCATAAACCTCCTTAATCCGGTCCTGTCGCAAAATCCGTTCTTAGCGGACGTCTACTAACTATTTAAACTACCTCCCTGCCAACTATCTTTATACTTCAAGCGGTTTTTATATTTCGTGATGGGTCGAGTGAGTGACCTTGCGCTTTTATATATAGGGTGACTGGTAATTAGTGTACGATACTTAAACACGTGATTGTGTTCATGATAACAAACAACTTTCCCGAAGAAAAAATGTTTTTTGTACTGGTTCACTTTAGGTCATACGGCTGTTGTATTATTGTGATAAAAGTGAACCAGTACTAAAAACATTTTTTCTTTGGGAAAGTTGTTTATTATCATGAACACAATCACGTGTTTAAGTATCGTACACTAATTACCAGTCACCCTATATTTATAAGATAGATATATTTATGTAATATTGTACTTAAGTATGGAGATCTGATCGATCCCCCGTTTCTCGAACTGAAAGTAATATTTATTTATTTATTAACACTTCAAGCAGAGGCGGACTTAATGCCATGCCATGCCATGCTTGATGCTTTATGCTTAGGTAATAAACTGAGGACTTGATACCACTAATCTATTGACATACTTTTAATATAAAACGCGATTGTGCCATAGCTTTTGTATGGCATTAGTTAAATGTGACCAATTTTTTTTTAATGGGCCAGCCTGCCAGCCTTTTCCCTAACCACTGCAACTTTTGTAAGCCAGAATCAACAGTGGCGACCACCAGAAAAGCGCCAGAGCAATGAAGCTCAACGAGTCCCAGAGAAACGATTCAAATGTTTTGGATCCCGCAACGAAATTAATCAGAAAGAACAGCAGAGGAGTAAGAAAAACATATTTTCCGCTTCCCTCCTAATCAAGTAGGAGACAGAACAGAACTAGGCCAATAGGCACAAAGGGACGTTTACAACTGGGAGAAGCCCAGATGCTAAGCACCACGGATTATAATTGACATAATTAATGGACGTCATTTATTATCCAGCTCAATTTTACAACTATCTATTGATTTCAAAGCTACTTAAAATCAAATTTCATTTAATCATCTTCTTCCTGCCCTTATCCCATGTTACTTGGGGTCGACACAACATGTTTTCTTCATCCATTCCATCCTGTCAACTGTCATGTTTTCACTGACTCCCTTTTCGTTCATATCATTCTTCACACAATCCATCCATTTTTTCTTTGGCCTTTCTCTCCCTCTCCATCCATTCACCTCAGATTATGAAACAAAAGGCAGAGAGACCGCGCGGAACACTGCGAGTGAAGCCAAAAAAGCAAATACAAATTCAAAAGCGAATACCTACAGCGCACTTCGTGCGGTACTGACACGTGTCAGTATAACATGAAACGCTACATCGTTAAAAAATAATCAAATAAAAATACAAATACAAATTCAAAAGCGAATACAATCATTAGATTGTTTGTATTCGCTTTTGTATTTGTATTTGATTTTTTGGTTTCACTCTCAGTGTTCCGCGCGGTCTATTGCCTTTAATCAGAGCCATCAACATTAATTACCAACGTATCCATTCTGAAGGAGCTCAAAATAACCATAAGGCTATCGACTATCTGTTTCCTGCGGATACTTAAATATTTTGGACACAACGCTCGTAGAAGCCCTGACAGCCTAGAGAAGCTAATGGTGGTCGGTCAGGTCAACGGGAAAAGAGCACGAGGTCATTCATCTACCCGGTGGTCAGACCTAGTAAAGACGCTCACTGGCCTGCCAATAACCAAAGGTATTAACACCGCCGAGAACAGAATCACGAGGAAGAACGTAGTACATCGAGTGATCAACACTTCATACTAGACACGACCTTCAGCAATGAAGATACCGACTAAGAAGAAGATCCACATTAATATTCATAGCTCATTTGGTCACATTCATTTTATCCCTTATCTAAGGTTAAATTAAGTGTTATTTTTTGAGAAGTTTGTCTTGCAATTATAGGTTCTTGGTATCAATTACCCAATCGTCAAGTTAAGAAGCGATTTGTAAAACTTGGAAAAAACCGGAGGAAAGTCATTAATTATTAACAATGACAGACAAGCTTAAACGTCAAAAAATATATGATTGACTTTCCTCCGGTTTTTTCCGAGTTTTACAAATCGCTTCTTAACTTGACGATTGGGTAATTCTAAAGATGAAACGAATGTGACCAAAAGAGCTATGAATATTAATGTGGACCTTCTTCTTAGTCGGTATTTTCATTGCTGAAGGACGTGTCTAGTATGAAGTGTTGATTACTCGATGTACTACGTTCGTTTCGGCATCTGCCGATCATTAGTTAACTTCAAGCAATGTTTATAAAGGTGAAGATGAGGTAGATAATCAAATCAATATTTTTTTATTCAAGCAATCATTAAAAGGGAAAAGATAAGATGATAACACCAGATTAACTACTCACCAAAATGCCCATCGAAGAAGCTAACCCTCCAGTCCTGGATAAGTATACCCCACGCCATGGCTGGGGATAAAATCTGTGCAAGCGCAGCAAAAGACGATTGACACAACATCACACGATCCCTTACTGTGGTGTGGCAAAATTCCGACGTCAGTGCTGATATAGCTGATAACGATGTTGCAAATCTAAAACAGAAATAGAAATTGTAGTCAAAAAGATCTTATAATGATCATCATGTCAACCTGTAGATGCCCACTGCTGGGCATAGGTCTCCCCCAAGGGGGGCTTCAGCCGTAATCGACATGGCCGATGCATGTTGGCGATCGAAGAGGTGTTATGGTACTCAAAAGGACGCTGCTGCCCATTCTCTAGTCAATATACCTTTGTCGCCTTCACGACGGGTTATTCCCTGAGTACCCCAATCCCCGAGGCCCTCGTCCCGGAAGAACCCGATATATTTATATCTTGGTTAACTCAATTAAAAGTCAGTTTAGCTTGAAAGTACTGTCAGCATAATTATATTAAATACAATTTTATTAATAACTAAAATTATAGTACTTAACTTTAAGGATTAGGAAAAAATTTTGCTTGGTTAAGGTAAATGTTATAATTATGGAATACAATATATAGTCTCATGGAGCAGTTACATACAGGTTTTAATTTTTATCACATTATTTCCTTTTTCGATACAGAAAATCAAAATACCTACTCTACATGTAACATCAGCATAATTTATAAAATATCCAAGAACAGTTTCACTTTCAGGAATTATTTTTTTATAATGTAGTAAATAGTTAACTCTAAAGTAATCTTTTCACATGCAAAATTAGTTTCACTTTCATATATTTTTTTTTACAGTACAGAAAATCAAAAATGCGAAATAAGATTCTATTTTTTTTTTTTTTTGATACTTTTTATTCTAACTGTAATGGCCTATATTAAAACTATTTTCTACGTTGTACAAAATTTGAAATAAACTACTTTCGTCATATGTATTTCAAACACATGCATTTAATCACTTTTTATGTCGACCGTACAATTTGAAAACAATAGAAAAAAAATTAAATTAAAAATTAAAAAAAACCCCCAACGCAAAACATAAAAGCGATTATGTAAAAAGTAAAAAATAATACTTTTGTTGAGCCATCAAATGTTTGTTCGTTGAAATGGCGCTATAATGTCGCGGCGGGGTACCGCTTAAGTAAGTCAGTCCCTCAATTTCATTCACTGTCTATTAATTTACCAGCATTTCCGACCAATTTGCTTCGATATTATCAAATTTTTGTTGCTAATCTAGTTGTTAATCTTGTTGCAAATCTAGTTACCATCAGTTTGCTATTTTAGATATTTAGTTATTGCTTTAAACTTAGCGGTACCCTTGCCGCGACATTATAGCGCCATTTCAACGAACAAACATTTGATGGCTCAACAAAAGTATTATTTTTTACTTTTTACATAATCGCTTTTATGTTTTGCGTTGGGGGTTTTTTTTAATTTTTAATTTAATTTTTATTTTAAATTTTTTAAATGTAATTTAGTTTGGTTTTGTGTGGTCAGTGTGGTCACCTATAATAATATGTTTGAAAGCAAAGTAAACATCCGGTATGCGTCTAAGATCCCTACCGCAGCAAACAAAAGAGCTGATAACTTTAAAACTGCTGAACCGATTTTGATGAAACATGTCTAAGAACCATCGCTAGAGAATCTACTTTCAAATAAAAAAAACCGCATTCAAATCGGTTCACCCGTTAAAGAGCTACAGTGCCACAGACAGACACACAGACACACAGACACACAGACACGTCAAACTTATAACACCCCTCTTTTTCGTCGGGGGTTAAAAAGAAATTTAATAATATTTATCGTATTCGGGGTTCTCCGGGACGGGGGCCTCGGAGATCAGGGTACTCAGGGAATAACCCTTCGCGACACCCACGGGTAAAAATGGGGTGGTTATAATGATACTGTAATCAAAATTTGGCTTCTGACTACCCATAACGACTGTGAAATAACTACGAACCAACGTGACCAAAGGTGCTTTCCAAGGCACAAAGGGGTTTTGGTATTAAATGGATGGCCAACCATAATCGATCTATCCATAGGGCTTTTACACGGCCACTTATAACCACGACAATTTATCAAAAACAATATAAATTATGATTTTAGTCTTGTTGATGGTTTAAGTTTTTTTTTCATAAATAATACTATAGCCCGACCAGTGGCGTGCTTAGGGGTCAAAATTAGGGCAAGCCCGACAAATGAGGTAATGATTCAATACCTGCTTAGAGATATTTTATTTTTATACTTTTTTTGTTTTTTTTTATTGTCTCGCATTATTGATTGCAAGCCTGGCTTTTGGGCTTCACACGCCGACCCGCCCGAACGCCAGAGACCGTTCTTGATATAGCTACGGCGCGGGAGGGGTGTAGTGACGTGACGCGAGAGCTCACTGATACGTTAACGCTTGACAACAGTTACCCCCCCCCCCCCCCCCCCGCACCGCGCAGCTACCTCAGGAACGGTCTCAGTTAAGCGGTCCTGCTATAATTATTTGTTATCGCTTATTAAAACAGCACCGTTCTGACATGACAACGACCCGACTGAAGTCGCCTTAAATAATCCAACCTTTAGCTGTCAACACGCCGCTCGCAAGGCGTCACCTAATTTAACTTGCCAATATAAAACATATTTTAATGCACGCGATTTAAAGCCTTAACATCAATGGCAAATTATTTGCTGTATCGGAGCCATGCTGTTTTATAGAGTAACCTTAAGACCTGATGGACAAACTGTAATAATTCTTCCACGTGATATTAACTTATTTAATATATAAGCTAACAGTGCTTGCGACCAGGTTACTTACAATTTAGTAACTCAAACTATCTTATGAAAAACCATAACTTACTTATAATACACCTAAAGAACTACTTAAGCATAAAATACATAAACGTATAGACACATAAATAATACTGCTTGTCACAGAAGATATGTATAGATCTATGTGCTGGGTGAGCAAAGAGTTCAGCCGTGTAACAGCTCGGGATGTGGGGTGCAGCCGTGCTCGAGTTTGCACTGCACCCTTTGCAGTGCGGCACGGCTAACAGTTTCCTCCGGCGACGAGGACCTACCGCGCCTTCACCGGCACACCCGCTAGACCTACCGGCTCCAACTTAGTTGGGCTATCCACTTGATATGAACATCAGAGTACTAAACAGACTATAAGCGCCAAACGCCAGAACTAGAGATAAGCAATAAATCAAGTTTAGATGCAATAGAGGACCATACTCTGGCCAAGGTAATAATGCTGTCAGTATTTTGGGCACGCGACCAACAGACAGGGGAGTGTACCGCACAAATACTGTATTATTTACAGATTTGAATGGTAGCAGCAATAGCGATATTGTACTAAAAGTTTAGTTTAAAATACTAGATGGGTCCGGTGCAATATTCTGCACAAGTCTTGAAATATTTTCCCTTAATTTATTAGTTCAGTACGTGTCCAATTAACGATTTTAATTATGAAAACAACTACGAACTTACGCTGAAAATTCACGTAGATCTCACAGGAGTTTCGCAGAAATAACGAAAGCTGGCAGCGCTGGTTAAAATTTTAGCTTTTCAAGTTTTAATTTCAAGCATTTCTCATAATTTTTCTGCCAGTTCTAAAAGCACTGCTCCCAAATGATATGCCTTATCATTAAATTTCAAATTTACTTTAATCTTGTGGCTAGTGGTTTGTTAAATAAACTTTCCACTTAAAAAATTCAGTTTAAAAATCAAGTGGAAATGGAAGAAAAATACCTACTAAGTTGACTGCTTATCTCAACGGTCTGGTGAATCCGTCGAGAGAGGAATTATTATGGTGCTGGGGGGACAAGTCCGCAGAATCATTTTATCTTCACGCTTCTTTAAACTTAAGGGTCCGACAGAGGCTTTTAACGTAGATGGACGAGTTAATCCTGGTAATTGGCTTTTTGGGGTAAACAAATTAACAATTTTACTGATTAACTGAAAGGTAGGTATGATAAAAGACATTTTCTGTGCAGTCGGGCGGTAAGGGTTTGTTTGGAGGTGTTTTTCGCGCATTGGATTTGCAACTCTTGACGTTGGGCAAGGAGTTGAAATTCCAGTGCAAGGTTAATAAAACTCTGCGTTAAAAAATCGCCAGTGCATACAATTATTACAAAAACTAATTAACTTAAGGCGGGTCCTGCAGCCCTCCTCATAATTATTTTATCCTAAATTTCTATCGCCATCTGCACTGAAAAGGGGGCTACTTTTTACATCTCGTAATTGTTATTTATTATTTGTTTCAGGTATGTTGGTGCTTCTAAATCGCTGAAACTTGGGAAACGAAACAAACGAAACGTTGAGGCGTGGGACAGGAAGGTAATTAAAAAAGATAGATGTCGTTGTATTCCAAAAGCGTCTTTAAACCTTAAGCTTATTTAAATAAAGATTCTAATAAAAAATAACTCACAGAATACCTTCGCAGAGCTTAGCCGTTGCCAACATCTCATAGGTCTGACTGGAGGCGGAAAATAATGTGCATAGAAATATGCCTCCAAAACCGATTCTTAAAAAATATATCCGTCCAAATGTGTCTATCAGGAAACCAGCAATTATCGTTGATATGAACATACCTGTGGAAGAAACACAGACTAGAAATTTTGTTCCATAAATTCCACTATCTGCATAATTAAGATATAAGATAGATTAAGATGCGAGACTGGGACAACAGCCGTCTTCACCAAAGGTGGCAGTCCTACCATACGCCGATTACTTAATTCACCATAATTGTAATTGTAATTATTATTATTTATTATTGTCTATGTGTTTTTATATATTTATTTGGATGAAAATAATCTGGTAATACCTCACCAGAGAATGGGCAGCAGCGTTCTCTGTGCATTTGTAACAACCATACTGCGATTGCCAACCCGCTTGCCAAGCGTGGCGATTATGGCAAAACCCCCCCTTGGGGGAGGCCTATGTCCAGCAGTGGACGTCTTTCGGCTGAAATGATGATGATGAATATGGTAATAAATAAATTTCATTTTATTTCATTAAATTAATTCCCATTCGCAGATTGATCACATCATCATCTGCCTAGCCTTTTCCAAACTATATTGGGGTCGGCTTCCAGTTTAACCAGATGCAGCTGAATACCAGGGTTTAACATGGAGCGACTACTGCCTATCGTACCTCCACAACCCACTTACTGGGTAACACGACACCCCTTGGTAAGACTGGTTGTCAGCCTTTCTGGCTTCCGACTTCCCATATCGACAGTCAGATTAATCACATCGTCAACACTAATATTCTTTCAATGCAGTAGTAGCGTTTAAAATTGTAGTCAGTCTTACAACTCGGTCACATTAACTTGACGCTTTGCGTTAATGACGTTATTTTGGCTCTCAGGTACGGTGTGACAAAAAAGCATTAACAATTAAACTACAGATTTGATTTTGGGGCATGAATTTTAGTAGCCAATCTTGCAATACATTTACGTATTATTATCTATATCTATACTGGAATGCGGGGGGAAGCGGGCGGGGCCGCGTATGTGACCGCGTTATAGTACATAAATAAAAACTTACCAAAATAAGGCATAGCGTTCAAAAGTCCTTTCTGCTCAAGATTCATGTTGAGGTCGCATTCAGCGATTGGTAGCAAATACGAAGTGGTGTTGGTTACCAGGATACTGGCCATACAACCGAAGAAAGTAACAACCAGTAACTTCACGTGAAATCGTCCGAATTTGCACACTTCATAGGCTTCGTTGATTTCTTGCATAGGCGTTACTGGTTCTGCAAATAAGAAACTTTAATAAATATACCATACAATTATAAAGTTGAAGAGTTTGTTTGTTTATTTGTTTGTTTGGTTGAACGCGCTAATCTCAGGATCTACTGTTTCGAATTGAAAAAATCTTTTTGTGTTGGATAGTCCATGTATCTGGGAAGGCTATAGGCCCAGGCGAAGCCGGGTCGGGTCGCTAGTCTACTTATATACTAATATTATAAAGCTGAAGAGTTTGTGTGTTTGGTTGAACGCGCTAATCTCAGGATCTACTGGTTCGAATTGAAAAAATCTTTTTGTGTTGGATAGTCCATGTATCGAGGAAGGCTATAGGCCCAGGCGAAGCCGGGTCGGGTCGCTAGTATACCATACAAGTGCTTTCTACAGGGGAGGGAGCTATGTTCCTGTCTTTATCTTGCAGTTGCAGTTTGTTGGTTGTGGGACAATGACAATATGGTTAGCCAAAGCAGGTTTATTTATGTCACCTTTATTATTCGATAGTGTGCCTATCGTTGTTTTGTTCAGAGACGAGAGGCAGGTTCAATAAATAGGCAAACATATTTAGCATTCATGACGCAAACAAAAGATTAAGGTTAATGTTCAATTGGGAACATTTGATAGTTTCGGATAACTTGATGTGCTGGCGTGTGTGTATATGAAAATAAATGATCGCAATCTGACGACATGGTTGGCGCAGTGGCTGAGCGATCGACTGCTATGCAGCGTGTTCCGGGTTTCGATTCCCGCCCAGGGTAAATATTTTTGTGATGAGCACTTTTGTTTGCCTTGTGTCTGGGTGTTCTTTATCTATATATGTATGTATTTAAATGTATATGTGTATGTATATCAGCTGTCTGACACCCATAGTGCAGGGTCTTCCTAGTTCGGGGTCAGATGGCCGTGTGTGAAATGTCCCCACAAATTATTATTACACACACATTATCCCTGGATAATGTAGCATTGTAATGGTAAAAGAATATTTGAAATCCGATCAGTACTTTTTGAGTTTATTCGTTACAAACACACAGAAGTACAAATCTTTCCTCTTTGTAATATTACTTTAGATAGAATAGTGTAGATAATTATGTTTTCTGATCCTACTCATATTCCAAGCGAACGCAGCCACGGGCGGAAGCTTGTAAAAGATAAACATCATATTCTATAAGCTTCTGCTACTTCACTGGCTAAAGCTGGGCCCGCAATAACGTAATGTTGAACTAAATTTTATATAAGGTTGACCCTTACATAAGGGTGAGCGTGGAGTAAAGTAGGGATTCTGAGGATTATGATGACCGATGGTGTACCCAGTTGATCCGCAAAATGCTTTACCAGTATAATATTTCCTGTTTTAGTTTGTAAGGGTAAATATTTAATACTACCTTCAGCCGGCGAGTTCGTTTGTGTGGTAGTCAAAGAATCTTGGCGAGATCCATACATTCATTAAAAACATTTAGAGGGTTTAAAATATTTTCCAATGTGGAGAATACATTACCAGGAGTAGATTGAGATACTTACCATATTTTTAAACCCTCGCATAATTTAAATTTTTCTAAATTACGTAGTAAATAATAATAAGTTTTTCCTTTCATCTTGTTGCCCTTTTTTTAATAAAAAAAATAAAGTGACAAGTGACATTAACGGATTAAACTGTCTATACTTTTATGGTAGGTCAGGTTTAACCCTAGATCACTAACCTTATTTTTCAACGCTTATTACTAACCTTCGTCGTTTCGACTACGCCTACATAAATGAGAGATTTCTCAGGTTGAATTAAAATAAAATATTTCTTTATGCATTAATTTGTAAAGTACAACTACTGAACAGTTAATTATTTATACTTAAGTTAATTAATACATCATAATAATCCCTAAAACTGCCTCTTGAATAAGATCACTAATAACATGCAAATTCAACAATTACAACATTTTCTGAGACGATTTCACATAAAATCTGAAAAGGAAACATTGAAAACAAACTTAGTATATTAAAGTAGATAATACAGAACAACTATTAATCTAAAAAAGAATTAAATATTTTGGGAATCAAGACATTTGTGACACACTACAATGTGTGGCTAATTATCATGCAGAATCAATTCACCAGCTGGTCTTCTCTTACTTTCAGATGAGTTCTCCTCACCGCTATCACCTTGAAATAAGAACTGATATTATTTGCATTTAACATAGCCAATAATAATATTCACTATAAAATATAAAAAAATAAAATATAACATAAAAATCATTAACAAAAAGGACGTTGTTACGAACGTTATTACTAACCTTCGTCGATACGACGAGTTATGGTAGCTAGACCAGGGTGTACGGGCTACACACGCGAAAAACACCACCCTCAATCGCTTGGACTTAGGGTCGACTTAGATTAGCCAAAAGCTAAACCGCTTGAGATAAACCACGTTAAAAAAATGCGCTTTTTTTTTAATGCGCGTCGTCGTTTCGACGAAGGTTAGTAATCTAGGGTAGGATCCTGTTTTCATAAAAGTGTAAGTAACTGTACTAATATCATAAAGAGAAAGAGGTACTTATTTGTTTGTATGTAGGGGATATTTTCCGGAACAACTTGTCCGATTTTAATAATTTTCACACCAATAGGAAGCTACGGTATCTCTGAGTGCTGTAGGCTATATTTTACTGTACAAAAATTAGGTATTCGTAAAAAAATCTCGTGGACAAAGTCAGGGGTAAAGTGGTTGTGCTAAAAGCGGCAGGTCACTCAATACTGAACACGAAATCACGAAAACTACTTGACTTATGAAGCTGCTATTTGGCAGGTAGGTACTTCATAGGTAGAAGACGTCAGCTAAGAACAGATTAAGGGGACTTTGCAGTCAAAAGCTGCTCTGTAAATACACTATATATCAGCTAGACACTACTCTATACTAAATATATGTTACTTAGTAATAAAATATATTGTAAAGATTGTTAATTTTAAATAAAATTCAGCAAGCTCTTGGATAAGCAATTAAGATTATTATTATTATTATTATATTATACTCCATTTACAATAGCATTAGACAGAAGTTGAAAAAGGTTATTTTTAATGCACATTTTTGTAACGAAAGTACAATAAACATGTTACAGCTACGATAGACGCCGAATTTATTACAATCTATTTTTACAGCAACTGTCGCACTTAATTGTAACTATTTTAATAATTTATTTTATGAAATTATGTAGATTCCATTTAGTTCTCAAAGTCAAAGTCAAAGTCAAATCATTTATTTCAACTAGACCATTAAAGGCACTTTTGAATGTACAGACATAGTGTTGTATTATTTAATTCCAATTCAAAATTATAGTGTCAATTTTAAAAACCTAAAAGAAGCAGGGATGAACAATACTGGGAACGTTATTCGTTTTACGATAGTTCTACCTAATTTAAAGTGTTAACTAATCTTTAAAATACTTCTACTTTGTTTGTTTATATTATTATACATCCATATTACTAACTTAGATACGTACTAACTTAGATCTATTTATCAAAGTTATCTTAAAACATTTTTAATTATAATTGCTTTTTACTCATTTTCGAACTAAAATGTTTTGCATTCCTACTTCTATGAGCCTCTTCTTAATATAAATGGAGTATAGACTACTACGCTATCGCTAAGCGACCTCTGTGAGCGCGAAATTAATTGTATAAAGCAACTTTATTAAAAAGAATGGCAAAGCAAAGACAGTTTTCACAAGTACTTTTCTATGGCATTTATAAAATGGTATTGTCAAAGTAACATCGTCTCTATAAATTCATAATAGTCGATCATTGGTCAGTCGAATTAAAAGCCATGACTGCACAATGACGTTCTAACTTCTAATGGTAGGTCACTGATCAAAGGAACTGTCAAATAACACTGCTTCTAAAAGTATTTACAAATTTTAAATAGATAATGAAATACGCACCAATTTTATCCACCACATGAGTATTTAAATCAGCCATATTTGATTTTTATCAATAATAAAATATAAATATATAATAAAGTAGTACTTATAAAAATATTTATTTTCAAATAAAATAAGGTAGGTTTTAATACGTTTACTATTTATATATTAATTACTTTGTTACAACTGGTTTCAGTATAAATATAGAACTGAGAATACTGTGTTACACAGACTGATTTTAATGCAAAGTCCTTGATGAATGATTAATTACCAGCCCACTTTGAGCTCTCATTTTCCTTAAGGGAATTCACCTCAAAGCTCACGCTATATTGGACAGGTTATCTGTGTGTAAATTTTAGATAAAATTATGTTGTAACTTCCTGTAATAATTTCTATTTGAATGGAACATAGAAGTTGTTTTTGCATATCGCATGATAAGCGAAAATGTATTGCGTTGGTAGCTTATTCAAATATTTAATTAATAAATGAGTAATGAAGACATTTGTAAATTCGTGTCGTAATTTATATTTAGACTAGGACTCGGCCCGCGACTTCGCTCGCGTGTATTTTCTCAAGGATACCTGATTTTTTGATAATGCGATATATCTTATAGTATTCAGGAATAACGTAGCTATCTATTGGTGAAATAATTTTTGAAATCGGGTGAGTAGTTTCGAAGATTATCTCCTACATATAAACCAATTTTAAATCTTTATAATATTAGTAATATTTTCAATATGTAAATGCACTACTGAACGAAGTCAATGCATTTATTTCAATTAACCATTTACAGGCACTTCTTACTTGTCAAGGAGTCAGTCAGTCAGAATGTTGAAGCTAGTTGCTCGTTCCAGAACGTAGAGGACTGACTCTATTTTAATATTATACAGGGTGCGGATGGCAATAGCACAAAAAGGATCATGGTAGGATTCGGTAATTTGGTGTAATTGTTTTTATTGAGCATTAATAATATTAAATTATGACGCCACAAGTTGCTGCTCTTCTCACAAGTTAGAAAACCAATATTTCAAATGCTGTTTTATTTTGGTTACATTTATAAGCTCTTTAGTATATCTATTTTTTTTATTTAATTTCGTTTTTAAGATTTATTTGATAGTTTCAAAATATTCTTATGAACTAGTATTACCAGTATTTAATTTTTTTTGTCATATCGTAGTCCCCACCTTGTGAAGTATTTTTTTATCAAGCGTTTACAAAATCGTTGCTTCTCTAATTAAAACAATGAAGGTGAAGAGCAATGCATAACAATTAATTAAATATAATAAATAAAGATGGCAGTTATGGAATGATCAATCGCGCCCGACAGACAGTCGGATAAACGTATTTATAGTATTAAACATTCGCTGATTAATAACCTTATTAATTAGCAGACTGCGAAAATGTTGCCTTAGGTTTTGATAAGCAAGGTTTTCGGCAAGTCTATTACCTATTAGAATTGCTAAGTCAAAACCTAAGGCACTTTAATTTTTAGTAAATAAACTATTGCAATAATGCACTAATGCCTATCCTTACATACGGCGCTCAAACCTGGTCTTTAACTGTTCAGCTGAGGTCCAGGCTCAAGGTTTGCCAGCGAGCGATGGAGCGCAGCATCCTGGGAGTAAGATTAACGGACCGCGTTAGGAATGCGGAGCTGCGCTCCAGGACACGGATCGCCGACGTCACTCAAAAAGCAGCCAAGGTTAAGTGGGACTGGGCCGGCCACATCATCCGCATGTCGAACATATCATGGGCTAAAGCAACCACAATGTGGGTCCCGGAAAACGTCCAGCGACATCGAGGTAGACCTAGGCGAAGATGGCGGGATGAGCTTGACGCTTACAGGAGGGATTGGTCCACACTAGCTCTGGACAGAGAGGGTTGGATAGAAGAAAGGGAGGCCTTTGCCCTGCAGTGAGACAATACAGGCTGAAAATAATTATAATAATTAAATAAACTAGGATTTATGCATTACTGTAGGTCAATTACCTACAAAAAAGAAACAATTAATTAAATTTCAACACTTTACGCAACAAATACGCAGGTACTACAAGCAAACATTCATCACTGCGTTTAACAAATAACACTATGTAAACACACCACAAAATGCCTTCAAACACGATGTGTACCATGAGTAATGCTCGGTAAATATTTATTAAATTATTCAGGTTCCGCATAAAACCGGCAATGGATTAGTGTACACGCGATAATCACGCTCAACGTGGTACTTTGTGCTACCAAAACAGGAATTCATGAAATAGTTATAAGATGGCGTTGCTCCTCGTTGAATTAAGTCCCATTTATACTGTTTGAGGTGGGGTGCTAGTGCGCGCGGGATGGCGAAGTAGCGTTTAATTAAAATAATAATGATCTACTTAAATCAAATATTCAACATTTTCGGTGTATTCGAGCGGTTTATTTTGGAGCTCATATGGATTTATTTATGCCTCAACGAACAAAACCACGTCAAATTATTTCCTATTTTTGGAAGTAATTGTGTGACATAAGATATTTAATGTTGATTAATTTAAAATCTATGCTAAGCATATTATATTTTGTATAGGTACATCCATGGCCTTGGCTCTACCAGAGGGAGCCAACGGAAATTTGTCATGAACAATAGATGTCAAAAATTTATCTAAACTGTCCCACTGACGGATATATATGGTTCCACTGCTAAGCAAAGGCACGTTAGAATATTTGAGTCGTTTCAGGAAACACGTCTCCCGCTAAAACTGTGACCACGCATTGACCTATGTGCGCGCACATTGCTTGAGAATTAATCATTCGTTAATGGTGTCCGTGTTTCACTAGGAACACCTGCGCTCTACGGCTGCTGCAACTGTTACTGTAGCTTATAATATACTATAGGTATACTTAAGTAAGAAGATCAGTATCACTAAGCCAAAGTACTACATTTGGGACGAGAAGTACTATAAAACAAACAGACAAACTGCTAAGCTTTTTCATAGCTCTGTTGGGGTGTGGGCTTTCAGTCGTATCAGATGCAGCTGAATACCAGTGTTTTACATGGAGCGACTGCCTCTGGTTCTGTCCCTTAGTAAGACTGTTTGCTTGTCTGTCCCTTAGTAAGACTGTTTGACTGAAATGTATGGTCACTCATCCACGAACCGAACGCGGCATGTAACGCTTAACTTTGACCAACCAATCCGCACGGATTTTTGAGCGTCTTGTGACATGAACACGAACCTTAACTTTTTGTAATAAAGTTGAAAAACGATCAAAGAAATTTTACAGATTGGGGTAGCTTGATGTGTTGGCTTCTGTACGAAGGCGCCAACGTACCTAAAATCTTGATTACATTTCATTTTCTATGAATAAAGCCTTCAGAAAAAGTACTTTAAATTTAAAAATTGGTTGAATTTAAGCTACGTGTCCTCCGCGTTCTAGGTTTGACTTTTTACAGTCTGTGATTGGCTCTCTAAAAGATTAAAGATGGCAACCCATTCCATTGATTGGTTGTTTGTAAGCTTCTCTAGTACCTTCGTAGTAATAAAGATCTTTGTGAAGGAGGTTGTGTACACTATAATTCCCATTTCAGCCGCAAAATAGCGTCGCTGAGTTCCGATTTGATGTATATGGGTGTTAGTGTAAATACTGTGATTTTGAGATAGCTGTGTGCTGCCAGCCACGAATAGCACCACCCCATTTCTACCTGTGAGTGTTGTAGAAGGCGACAGAGGATATTGAACAGAGGATGGGTAGCAGCGTCCTTCTGAATACCATAGCCCCTATTGCGATGGCCAAAATGCATGGGCCAAGCATGGCAATTAGGCTGAACCCCTTCCCCCTCCCTTGAGGGAGACCTATGCCCGGCAGTGGGCATCTAAGTGTTGACACGATGATGAGATATTTTGGCATATTTTTCTGGGATCGAAAAGGTCTCTGGTATTGCAAATGTTTATAGGTGGCAGTGACCACTAACACAAAGTACGTAAGGCTGCGGCTCGCCCAAGCAGAGAGACCACTCAGAACAAACCGCCATTTTTCGCACGCACACATTGACATTACGTTTATAGGCATTCTCAAGCAGATTCAAGCAGACTTCAGTCTTCACTGTCACGTGCTGTCAAAATGAATAAATAATGTAATTGACATTTCATGACGAACAGGAAATTTTTGTTATAAAAAAATTGCTAAGAGTTCCAACCAGTGTTCATAAAACATATTGTCACAAATAAAACCTACAGAGTCAATACAGTAGTAGCTCTAGTGAATTTGGCAAGTTTAGGTATATGGCCTTTATATTTTGTGCCACTAAGTTACGTACACAATTACTACTACCAATACTATTACATGCATTTATTATTTATTAAGTTACAACATAGTGTCTACGCAGGGACGGATGTATATAAGGGGTTTTTGGGCTGCAGTCTAGAGCCCCATGATTATATAGGGCCCCCAGACCCTATTCAATACAGTGGAAAATATTATGAATATAAAAAGAAAGTTATCGTAAACATCATTAACGAAAACAAATTTTACCCCTATATCAATTAAGTTAAGTTAATATTTTTGCGTATTTAGCCTAAGCCTATTTCAATATAAAAATTAAAAAAAACATTATGGGCCCCAAGTGCTATTAGCTCAGGGCCCCACAAACTCACGGTCCGCCCCGTACTTACGTCAATTTAATGATTTCCTAAAACAGAACTTACTCTCTTCTACCCTATTACTGTGTCTGACCTGTCTATTATAATCGCCATAATAAACACCTACCAAATCATATTTATACTGAAAGAAAAGCAATAAAGATATTGAGTTACACTAATAAAAAATCCCATAAATTGGAGTGAAATGTCAATATAGAAGTCTAAAACAAATCCAGGATTGATAATTAATTTCGGGTGTAAATCACTAGATGAAAAATTGTATCTGCCATTATCGTTAACACTGCGACCACACATCGAGATAGGTTCCAAATTAACGATTCATTAATGATGTCCGCATTACATGAGGTTGGAACACCTGGGTTTGTAACAGAACCTATTTTAGACGATCACATGGTCGAAAGGTATTGATCTAATTCCGCTTTAGTTTAGGTACAATATTCCAGATCTACAGTAAAGCCGTTGGTTCTTTGGCAGTCGTTATCGGTAGTCAAAAGCCAGAAAGTCTGACTACCAGTCTTACCAAGGAGTATCGTGTTACCCAGTTACTGGGTTGTGGAAGTCTGATAGGCAGTCGCTCCATGTAAAACACTGGTATTCAGTTGCATCCGGTTAGACTGGAAGCCGACCCCAATATAATTAGAAAAGGCTAGGCAGATGATGATTTCAGATCTGCCAAATCATTTTTTTTAATCTTGCGTAACATCAGTAAAAGCTTGGAGTATACGGTGAACGGGGGTATTTTTATACAGTCTAAGACCCGTTATTGCGTCAAGAATTTTATTCACGAGATAGTTATGCTACCCCGAGGTTAACTTACATAATGGGTCCGTGTTAACAAGTAACTCGAAGTTAAAAGATTACCCTGGTTGTCACAAGTCACCTTTCAAGTAATTAAAATAACCATTCCCTGTTCTTTTTTTGTTATTAAGCCATGATTGAGGACATAGAGTATTTTGTGGATTTTCGACAAGCTTACTATAATAAATAATATAAAACAACAAAATACTAGCCTTGTGACTGATTGACTGCCAGTGGACGTTATCTTAATTGTAACGTCCTGATGGCACCTTAAAAATTATGTAATTACATTATTTTTATTTTATTTTATTAACTTTAAGAATACTTACAGGTAGTAATCTGAGTAAGCAACACAAAATATAAATGAAGGCCAATAACAAGTTTCCACTGATAAAATAAAGTAATTCTTGAGTTATTCATCTGTAATTTTTTTAACAAAAGCGTTTAACTATTATGTAGGTACATATTTGTATTTTTACCATCAACCAGTTTTCTGTAGAACTAATTAATAAAAAGATTTTTTAACCGTGAGCATTAAATGGTAATGAGAAAACCTCATTACCGTTTAATATTTTTTTGTTCTTCCCAACTCTAGTGAAACGTAACCTTAAACTTCCTTTGTTGAACACAGACGAGCCATGCGATACATAACACCTCTATAAAGCTAGACGGTATGAATTACATTCAAGCGCTCCTCAATAGAGATGAGCCTTCTGAAATAAGATACGAATACACACGATCCATCTATTTCTATTGGAGTTGGCTTAATCCAAGTTTAGTCTGGTTGTATTCAGCTGAAATAGAAAGGCATATTTTTTTTTATTACGTTGGTACTTAGTTACTTACATGAACTCAAACCTGTTTGAGAACAAAGAGGTACGCTGTATGTATTTCATTAATTTGTGGATTTAAATTTTCTCTCTAGTAGCATTACTGTTCTTTATAAAGAAGAAGTAAAGTTTGTTCGGCAGTAATCTCTAGAAGTGCTTATCCAATTACAAAAAACCGGACGGACAAGTGCGAGTCGGACACCGAGGGTTCCGTATATATTTGTAGGTACTTTAATCTATCTAATAATATAAATGCGTTTTTTGCGACATAAACGGCCGTATCTTTTTTTCACGTTAACATAGAGGGTTGATTTTTTCACAGCATCAAGGGACCGTAGACTTATTGAGTATATTGTTTTTTCAACTCGATACCTCCACGCGTTCCCGAGATAACGGGTCTTGACAGACAGTCAGACAGATGGACAACAAAGTGATCCTATAAGAGTTCCGTTTTTTCCTTTTGAGAAAAATCCTAAAAATCGTTCACTGATAGAAAACCACGTGTGCTTGTATTTTCCACGTGGACGAAATCGCAGGTAAAAGCTAGTCTAATCTAAGCATGCATTAAGGCATTAAGTCCGCCTTTGCACCTATTAATAAAAAAGAGAAAAGATTTGATTTTGTTGTACGTTGTTTGTTTAGGCCAAACTCAAAAAATACTTAACCGATTTTAAAAATTATTTTACCAATATTAACTAAGTGCTAAAGGCTATAATTACTATATTATCAAACAATTAGGGACCTGTAAGAAAATTCGCACGGACGACGTCGCGGTATAAGTGCCAGTTTATTTGTATATTCATTCTCGATTACAATTAATTAAAATCTTGATCTAATGCCTAGTGAGAACACGCGACATTAATCCACATGAAATGCTACAGACTGATAAAGTAATGCCCTTTGAACTATTATTATGACTACCACAGCCAAAGTGCTATGTTTTTTAAAACATAATAAAACAGTTTTGTAAGGTAAATTGACTGAAAATCTAATTTAAACCTCATCATTTCCAAATTACATTTACGAACGGCAATTTTATTTTTAAATATCACACGCTCGGAGGGTGAGGTCGGGTAAAACGAACCACAGGCAATATCACACTTCATTTTCAAATAACGAATGTTATTTGTGTGGGACACTACGCAGAGCAATCGTCAGAACAATTTGTTTTCTTCTTATGAAACTGTTCCCAGCTGCCAAATATAAAAAGTTGACAAAACTTTTCAGATCAATAGAATATACAGTACAGGGACCCAACAGATTTTCTGTAAAACTTTTATATTCCCGTTTGAGTAGAACTTTATGAAAAGTAAAATACTTTGCATGTAGTGTTCTATTGGGGAGAAATATTCGAGTTTAGTGAATTACTTGGTTGAGTTCCGGAGTTCCAGAGTTCCGTAGTTCCGCGATCCGGAATAGTTTGTCGGTACAGTAAAGTTAATGTTCGGCCGTCAATTCGGCATGTGATAGGAATTATGTTTGACATGAGGATTCTCTGGTGGTTTGTCATTACATCATAAGACGTCAGTTTCGATTGAAGTGTGTAGGTACGCTATGGTCTATGATTTATGTGGAAGCAATTATGGATTGGTTTAGTTGTTATTTGGTAATAAATTAATAAGTATGTATGGATTTCAATATTATAGTTTAATTTATAAATGTAGACATTGTTAGAAATATGTACGCATTTCATAAGAATAAAACAATCCAACTATCCTACTTTCTACCACTAATATAAATGCGAAAGTTTTTGAGGTTGCATGAATAGATAAATCGATTGGATGTCAGACTTTCTGGCTTTTGATTACCCATAACGACTGCCATCATCATCATCATCATCATGTCAAGCTTTAGACGCCCACTACTGGGCATAGGTAAAGACCTATGACTAGCAGTATAGTGTAATTTAGCCTATGTGTTATTCTGATGTTTAAGCTTTATCACTGTACAGTTTCATCACGCCGTGCGGTGCCGGCTTCGAATAGCACCACCCCATTTGTACCCGTGGGTGTCCTAGAAAGCGACAGAGGGATATTGACCAGAAGATGGGAATCAGCGTCTTTCAGAGTAAAATTACACCTACTGCGATCGCCAACATGCATCGGCTAAGCATGGTGATTACTTGGGCTCCCTAAGGGGGGGTTTAGCCGTAATCGGCACAAGGCGTACTACACGGCAGCGTGATAAAACTATACAGTGATAAAGCTTAAACATCAGAATAACACATAGGCTAAATTTCTAAAAGGCATTGTATAATTAGGTTAAAATATAACGATAAATGTGGAGTAAATCTGAAAAATCATGCCATCTATGAGCTTGGAAATAAATCTCAAAAAGTAGAAACAACAGCATTAAACAAATTAAATGCAACACAAAGAATTAAGTCATACATAAACTTTACAGGCGTGATAAAAGTTTAGTGCCATTATTAATTTGTCTGGATAAACGTCACACGAACGCACTCCACTCTTTTTGAAGCAATGCCAGCAGTTGTTTAGGCCAAGTATTCGGCTGAAATCTTTATATTCAGTAGCATTATACCTACATTCAATTTCTTTCGTTCCCAAAATATGCAAGTAAGAAATGCAACGTCTGAAAAATTGCAACATATTAGGGTTTTATAGTTTTACTAGCAACCCGGTCCGGCTTCGCGTGGGCCTATAGCCTTCTTCGATGAATAGACTATCTAACACAAAAATAATTTTTCAATTCGAACCAGTAAATCCTGAGATTAGCGTGTTTAACCAAACAAACTGTTCAGTTTTGTAATATTATAGTATAGATTAGGTACTAACTTCTGCCCGCGACTTTGTCTGCAGACTTTAGAATTAAGTCCTAAATTATCTCACGTGAATACATAACGGGATAAAAATCGGTATATATGTCAATTCAGAAAAATTGTTGACAAATTGTTGCTAGTCCCATTATATAGCCCTAATCACAAAGCCCAATCAGCCGTTCTCTGAAACATAGTTACAATTACACATAGTTCAATTTGTCCACGTGGAAAATATTGCTGTCAAAATACTGTATTTTCACATCTTTAGTCTGAACAAAGATTCAGTTTCAATGTTTTTATCAACTTTATAAAATAATACACTTTTTCATGTTCTTTTAGAATGTAAAAACCCGTCTGTATTAATGTAATATGAATTTCATGGCAATACCAACCACGGACTTCACAAGCAGGCTCGACCTAGTGTGAAGGCCATAAGCAAAAATGCTTCCTTTGCGCCTTTTTTGTTTTTATGTAAACTTAGCTATTAATATAGACTTTAAGGCAATGTAAAGCACTATTTTGATAAACATTATCTTACTTTATGTGTGCGCCAAATTTTGGCTAACCAACCCCTTCTTCGTTTAAGCGTAAAAGAGTCAGAAACATCCATCCTTCCAGTCTCGCAATCTTTCGCATTTATAATAGTATGTTACAGTATTCCCAAATTAAAAATGCGCATGCAGATCTTCGCTAATTGTCGTATTCCTGGAAACACCCGAATCATTGAATCGTAAGAGCCCTAAACAATGCCCTAAAAAATGCACTTAACCACTCTATATTTGAATATCGTCTTCCGACGCTCGGGGAATACGACCGTTGCCGAACAGTGACGAAGATTTCTATACGCATTATCACTTTGGGAGACCTGTTCGATTAGGCTTAGTTACCTACATTGCGTAGAACTCATATTATTTTTGTTCAAATATTTTCATGAAAACACAAAACTTGTTTAATAATCATTTAACATCCACAACATCACATAGCTACCAAACTGCTACTTTAAGCTAAAATTCCCGCATCGCGTAGACGCATACGACCCACGTACGACGGCGCTTGAAAGCAATTCTGCTAATGCAGGCTTTAGCTACAGAACCTAGTTACAATGAGGTTCTATTGTGATGCCAAGACAACACCACTTAATGTCAGATGTGAAATCTCAAAGTCTGAGATGATTTATCATGTATTGGTTCATGTGTGGTATTGGGTTATCAAGTGAGATATATGATGCAGATGTTAGATTTAGTGGGTGTTTATGTTCTGGCAATAAATGGAGTTACTGAGTTATGGTAGTAAAACGTACGTAAGCGAACAGTATTAAAAGAATTTAAACGACTCTCATCATAAATGATTAGGAGGGTTTTTTTTTTAATAACAACTTTTATTTTATTTTCAAGTAACAATGCACAGGTCTTATCCTTCATTTCTCCTCTTAGGCAAAATGACATAAGTCCGATATCGTTGACATATGACCTACCTACATCTGACGACATAATTATGACAGATAACAGAAAAAAAAACAAATCAAATATTGCATATATTCAATTATTCTTGTGCTGTATGTAAACATACATTATTAGAACTAGAAATCGTTTTTCGTCGGGGGACGTTTTTTTCTCAGAAGTGGAACACAACGGGCTAAAAAAAGATAAAAAATATTTTATCGTTTTACACAACTACGTATAATATTATTATTTCCCCTAAACTGCTATCGAAGGTACAGTCCACTTTCATTTTATATTTCTTTTAGTATAAAACATAACATTTTATAGGACCCAACTTATAAAACCTAGTGAGTCGTGTGTAACATTAACTTGGCATTTGCCCGGGACCAGATTGATATCAGGGACCTATAATAGGGTTGTCCAACTTTCCCCTATTCACCCTTTTTTATCATTGACCTGAGTATTTTTACACTTAATGGTCTTGTTGGGGAGCTTTTTTAAATCGATAATTCAAAAGATATTACGAAACGTTGTATTTTTTATTATAATCTTAAATAAAAAAAAAAGTACAATAAGTAGGTAAATGGTAATACCTATAAATTGTTTTTTTTTTGCAGTATAATTTCTAATAATATTTTGGTAAATATAGGTCAGATTGGGCTCTAGGTTCTTAGATTCTTAGCTCTAGGTTCTAGCTTTCTGACTGCATTGTCTATTCCTTTCCTGTGTCTATTTATGTAAATAAATATTAACTCACTAGCCCATTTGAGCCACAAACGTAACTAAGAGTTAGTACCTATTTAGCACTAAGTAAAATTACAAATACCTACGAGTAAGTATTTCATTCATAATGAGCGCATGTTAGAAACATTAGATAACCCTTGATGGTGCAATTGACCTTAGAAAAGTAGGCTAAGTGCTGAAAATTTCTGGAATACCAAACAAAATAAATCGTAAAATACGGTTGAAAACCCCAAAATCCAAAATGAATTATTACTTACCAAATAAAATAGATATTTTATTGACACCACATAAACCAACAATAAAGTTGGATAAAGCACGAAACCTTATTATGTTAAGTAAAAAGATGTTACAAGCTTCGGTACCATGGCAATATAAAAACAAACTTCTTTCTTATATTAGGTAGGTAGGTATTACCAAATAACGTTACCTATATTTATTGTAGAATAGAAGATTAATGTCACGAAAAATAGGTACCAATTTCGTCAAAGTGATTGAAAAATAAATCTTACCTACCAGAAAATTAGGTCTTTCTATTTATAAGGTAGTTTTTGACAAGGTCAAAGAGGTTTTTTTCTCCATAGTCAAGGCAGTCTGAAAGGTGCTCGTGGCTAAGTAAAAGCCGTACGTCATGGTTAAGCTACGCTTGCCGCGGTCGGTTGGTGGATGGGTGACCATCCATTTCATACCGAGACCCATGTATCCCTCAGAAAGCACGTAAAGCTGTTGTGCCATATTATACTTTGAAATGTCAAAGTATAATAGGTATACTTATATCGCGTCCTTCTGAGTACTATGACACCTACTGCGATCGCCAATATGCATCGGCCCAGTTTGGTGATTATGGCTGTACACCCCCTTGGGGAAAACCTATGCCCAGCAGTGGGCGTCTAAAGGTTGACATGGATATACTTATATGGGTCTTTAGTCAACTGATCCCACTCGAACTGATCCCGTAGGTTCAGTTAACATATATGAGTGTAAAATAGTGTGGAACTTAAAAAAAACAATATAGAAATTATTCAGAGAAAAAAATTTAAAGCACCTGAGTACTAATCGGAAAATAGAACTAGGTACTTTAAAAAATGAAGAACTATAAAGTCCGACAAAGTATGCCACCTAGTCACCATTTTTTATTCCCCAAAACGAAAACTACTTCAACCACGTTAGTTAACAGTTTTACCCCAAACAAGAAAAATAGGCCCAATAAAATTTCTTCTACCAATTCCATTGAATTTTTAAAGTGCTTCGGGTATCCGAATGTGGCGCCATTTATGTATGGCTATACAACCCTAATCCTGTCTTAAAAAACGGCGAAATTGAGATATAAAACTGCGAGACAAAGGGCCTCCCTGACAACGGACGCCTGAGGGCGATGCCGCGTTGTTTTTCAACAATTTAAAATGTTTTCGTAAAAGTTTCGGTATTTAATTTATGGGGCACACTCTAAAAGGTAGCGATACTTTTTTTTACGTTGTTTTAGGAGTGAATTGTTAACTGGTTTTCACACACTTTTTTTCTCTAGGGATGTGAATTTTTCGAGAGTTTGTAATAAAGGATGTGAACAATAATTTTGAGGGAAAACTTAAGATTATTGGTTTGTTGGTAGCACGGTTCTGAATAGGTTTTGGTTTAATTTGACGTCCCAGGACAGTGTAACCCGCTAACAATAGTGCTTATTGTCCAATCTTTACACCACGGCTATCAGTTGCGAGCCTATTTTGCAAAAAAACCCCTGATATAATCTGAGTTACTTGAAATTTCTCCATAGCTTGTTGCGTGACTCTGAGTTACTGTAGGAGAACCAGACAATGACCACGTTTCTGTGCCATATGTCAACACTGGTAACACAGACTGGTTAAACCTTCGTCTTTAGGCACTGTGGGGTTTTGAACGGAAAGATCTCGGAGTTTCTTTGCGCGATAAAATCCGAAACGAGGGAATTCACTCAGCTCTCAAAATATGTAAGTTGAAGTGGCAATCGGTAGGCCACATCGTTCGAAGAACCGGTTACCGATGGGGTAGAAATGATCTCAAGTGGCGACGACGAACCGGAAGACGCAGCATTGGTAGGTCTCCCACCAGATGGATCGACGACAACGTCATTGTCACGGGTAACAGGGTGGATGCAAGCGGCAGGTTGCCGCTCGTTGTGGCGTTCTATGGGGGAGGCCTTTGCTCAACAGTGGACGTTTTCCGGCTGATGATGAGTTGAAATTTGGCACATATATTAACCTAAAAGTTTTGTACACACCTGTATAAACATTTGAAATTAAACAATTTTTTTTTTCTCCCAAATTGAAAGCGGGTCTATCCGACAAAAAAAAAAGTAATGAATTGGTCAACTCATCCCCCGGGATCAGTTTCGAACGGGATCACTTCACTAAAGAGCCTATAGACATAGATCTAGCTTACCACATAGGATTTTACTCCCATTTTCCGTAGCCAAATGGCAAAAAACGGAACCCTTATGAATTCGTCATGTCTGTCTGTCTGTCTGTCCGTCTGTTTGTCACAGCCACTTATTTTTTTTTCATTTAACCCATACGTGTGGGGTATCTATGGATAGGTCTTCAAAAATGATGTTGAGGTTTTTAATATCATTTTTTTCTAAACTGAATAGTTTGCGCGAGAGACACTTCCAAAGTGGCAAAATGAGCCCCCCCCCCCCTCGTAACTTCTAAAGTAAGAGAATGATAAAACTAAAAAAAAAATATAATGTCATTACCATGTAAACTTTCACCGAAAATTGGTTTGAACGTGATCTAGTAAGTAGTTTTTTTAATACATCATAAATCGTAAACTTCAATTTACTCAAATATATTATGTTACTTGCTGCTACGGAACCCTTCATGGGCGAGTCCAACTCGCACTTGGCCACTTTTTGTAATCCCTTGGGATAATTTTGTATATGCATGGTGTAATGAGTTAATAATGTTGTTATTTTAATTGTTGTTATTGTAAGTAAATGTATAGTTTTATTAGTCTAAGGTCTTAACTGTCGCATTAGGGAAACCCCTGTAATGATAGTATAAGCTGTTATAAATAAATAAATAAATAAATAAATTTAGAACTTGGTAACTCTGAAGTTAGGTAGACAAAGTCGCGGCTAGAAGCTAGTAAATAAATAAATTCAAAGTACGTCAATAACACACAAGAGATAGAAGATAGATAAATCTTAATACACCGATAAGGGAAAGCATTCATCTGTGAATACACATTGAATAGCTATGTCACGTCGGTTTAACCCAGTTCTCTCCATCAAGTCTACGTTGCTTGCATAGAAGGGTGCACAATAGACAGACACTATTGAAACAATTAAATTGGAGGCGTGCCAATATCTTCAAGGGTTAAGTGAACTTGCAACTCTAGTTCAGGCGAGTTTAGATAGTGTATTGCAGAATATTAACCTTGGGTGAAATTTTCGTCCACGTATGTCCTTTTTACTCATATTTACTCTTAAGTGTTAACTTTTATTCAAAGTATGTTTTGGAAAAAGTGAGCTTCGCTACATAATTATAATAAGTTCAATTTGCGTTCCTTCGGGTTAATCTCCGGAACTACTGGTCCCATAATGAAATTATTTATCAATTAGGATGCTACGTTATCCCTAAGCCCTACCTAAGCCGTTAAGCCTAAGTGTTGTCTATATAGGTATATATAAAAATGAAAAAATGAATCCCTATATATTTCCCTTGGTCACGGCATCACGCGTGTACGGCTGGACCAATTTCACTAATTCATTTATGTGGTATTTGTTATTGTAAGGCGAAAAAAAAAAATGAAAGATAAAAACTTGTGCGGAATATGCAAAAATCAGCAAAAACTAAAAAAATACATAGATGACGTATTAATTTCTTCACCAAAAAATTGTACATAAATGACGTAGGTATTAGTTTCTTAAATTTTTTTGGAGGATTGTAGGGTAGATAGGGTAGATAGGGTAAGTAGAGTATGTAGGGTAGATCGGCTAGGTATGGTAGGTAAGTAGGGTAGGTTAGGCAGGTAAGTAGGTAGATTAGGACAGGACAACGTCTGTCGGGAATTTTGAGGAAATTGGGGATCCGTTAAAATTCAGGCGGATGAATAAGTAGATATAAATTAGATTTCCGCACCGCGCTTTGAAATATTTATTCGGATTAATCTCAAAAACGTTTGTACAGATTTTCATAATGATTTTAAGCAATACAAAGAGGAATTATCTAGCAAGGTTACAGGCAAATTTATCCGTAAAAATCTTTATGCGGACGAAATCACGGGGAATAACTAGTCTAAATACAAAAGGTCACTCATTCAGTCACAGATTACATACAAATCTTGAGAACTATTTATGATTTGATCAATGAAGCTGAATTTTGGCAATTAATATAGGTAGGAGACGTTAGCTAAAAACGGATTTGACTTTGGCTTAAACTTTAGCCAGTACAGAAACTTAGAAAAAGAGATAATTATTATATTAGTTTAGATTATTATACAATTTTGTAAAGTTGATGCTAAAAGAGTTTAGTGTAGTAAGTGGTGGAGTGTGGTGGGTGGTGGTGGAGTGGAGTTTAGTGTACTTTTTTGAATATTACTTTTTGTACATAATGCACCTGCCATATTATCTCTTCACCACCCTTGGTTGACTGGTAGAGAATGCCTAAGGCATTAAGTCCGCCTTTGTACCTAAGTGCGAAGTAAAAGTTAATAGAGTTTTAGTGGGTATTTTTAATTTTGTGTTCAGTATGTCTATTCTGTCACAATCTCCCTCGGTGGACACCTAGGTGAAGTGAGCTGTCATCAGTTCCGATGCTAGGGATTGACAAAGCAGACGGACGGATGACAGCTCACTTCACCTAGGTGTTCACCGAGGGAGATTGTAACAGTATGGCACTGCTGGTCTTTAGTATTAGCTGTTAAGTTAATTTTTGTTTTTTCTCTGAACCACACTATTGTTTTCGGGTCAACCTGTAAGATAGTGTGTGCATGTTAAATAAATAAATAAATGAATAATTATACAATTATCTCTATCACTATTATCTCAAAATCTATTAAGAACATCATTATCTTCTTTGCGTGTCGATTCCAAACACAGAAGTATCATGTGTGTGTATGTGTGCGTGTAAATGTGCGAGTGTATAAGTGTGAACCCAATTATTATTTTGGAGAAATGACTTTTGTTAACCGTTTAACCATAATAATCTATTCCTTTGTTCAATTAATTGTGTTGATTACTTTTTGTTCTAAGTCTGATTCATCAATATTCCTGTCAAAATTTTCGTTATATATTTCCGTTAGTGGAAAAATAAACCTTATCTTTCAAAGTTTTTGGGTTAAAATCTACACCAGCCACGTCAGTTTCACGCTTCACTGTCAGGCGTGACAGGTGACGTGTACCTATACTTGGCACGGAACCATTTTTTTTTTTCATAATATACGGGCACTGATCTGATTTCAAAAATTCCTTTACTGAAAACCTGGCTACGGTAACGTTGCCCATCTATATTTAAATTAGATTTAGTACACAGGGTGGAAAGGATATTGTGACAAAGACTTTCAAATCATTTAATAAAATCATTTTTAAATATAAAATTAATCGCCGAAATGTATGTAAGAACATAACTTCAGAACGGCTGAACTAAATTAAATAATTCTTTTTTTGTTGTGATCGTTATTGTCAGGAGAAGGTTTGTATATAAGAAAATTTTGGGTAGTGTAGGGTAGGGTAGGTAGGTAGATAGGGTAGTGTAGTGTAGGGCAGGGTAGGTAGGTAGGTTAGTAGGTAGTATAGGGTAGGGTAGGTAGGTGGTGTAGGGTAGGTAGGGTAGGTAGGTAGTGTAAGGTAGGTAGGTTGGTAGAGTAGAGATAAATGGGGAAATGACAACGTCTGTCGGGTCAGCAAGTAAATAATAAAAATGTTTATTGTTAAAAAAAACATCCATCATTTGTGTGACACTCACGTTGAGTTGCACGAAAGTAACATTACTTTAACGGACACTTTATCGTGCCATCCCTAACATTTTATATCAAATAGAAAGTGACAGCATCAATTTAAAGTCTCCAACATACTAATGCTGGTTTTATGCAACGCATTGTAAGCCCCACTCTAGGACATACCTTGTGTCGTGGGATCAGTGTATTTCGTCTAATGTAAAACAGATACAGTTGCATTAGGTGTATACACATCGATCACTAATAAAGTACTATACCCTGTTCACAATAAGATTAGACATAAACGCAAACCTTTTTTACAGTCCCGTCAACCGATTTTGACTTCTATTCCGTAGGCTTAAGGATGACATTAGAGGCAAAAAAGTGGTTACAATAACAACTGTTTGCTGCAGTTGCCATTTGTCATGCTACCAACGCAATATAAGTCAAAATCGGTTGAACGGACTGTAAAAAAGGTTTTTGTAAATGTCTAATCTTATTGTGAACAGGGTATAACTAACACAAATAATAAAATAGTAAAATAGAAAAAGATTTCGTGACAGTTTTGAGCGATTAGTAAATTAAAAAAAACCGGACAAAACGCGAGTCGGACCCACTCACCGAGGGTTCCGTAAAAATTTGTAGGTACAGCCACGAGCAAAAACATGTATACAGTTGATCTCATTCTAAACTGAAAACTCCTAAAGTATTGATTGAAATGTTGTGGGGTTACGAATTGGGTATTTTTGGTAACTAACTACTATAAAATAAGTTTTATCTATAAGTTGAAATAGATATTTTCACGAGAAAATTGCTTTCGAATTTCGCAATCTGTATAGGTACATATTTATTATTTATTAAAACTTTATGGACAAAATGTATAAAACACTACAAAGGCGGACTTAAGAGCGCCCAACCCCATCGAGCGAACTTCGACGCGAGCGTGATTGAATTTTTTTTTGTTTCAACCAACGCAAAGCTCGAAAACAAACGAGTGAGTGAGAACGCGATAACATCTCAGGAAAATTGGCGCGCGGAAATTTACGTGAATATCGCTATGGGCCTAGTGTGATTATTTAATAATGCTAAGATAAATACTGTAAAAATAATGTTATTCGAATTTTTCAATAACTTAACTAGGCCTCTACGAAAGCGGTTTTGAATTAGTAATAGTAGTAATAATTTATTTATTAAATATTGTTTACAAAAAAGTGTACATAAGTCAATAATAGAATATTTTCCATACAAATATATTGCCTAAAAATAAACTAAGACTAAAATAGTTATATACCTAACTGGTGCAAGTTATGAGGAAACGGAATTACAATGTTAGGTAGCGATCCGCCTGAACTAGGTTACTACAAACCTGTGTTTCAGGCCATCACTTTATATTCAAATTATATTGGTTCATTAGTATATATATGGTAAACTGATTTTTAATAGACTCTTAATAATTTTGAGAAAAAGCATTTTTTAACAT
Organism: Charanyca ferruginea; assembly: GCA_947361185.1. Lineage (NCBI taxonomy): Eukaryota > Metazoa > Arthropoda > Insecta > Lepidoptera > Noctuidae > Charanyca > Charanyca ferruginea. Next base: position 22,236,454 of record OX376069.1, on the reverse strand, counting down.
TAATATCTAAAAACTAAATAGTATCTAAATATACAACTAATTATTATAAATTGCTGGTAAATAAGTCGTAATTAAATTATTCGTATTATTTATATACTTTATTTAAGCTTAAAGTTGCGCTAAAATTTGCTTAAATACTCGAATGTTTAGAGGGTCCTAACTTTCAAACCAACTTTTTTATGGAATTCTGACAGTACAGGCGTAGGTAATAACAAAACGAATTAATATCATCCTGATTTTCTAAAATACAACCATTAAATAGAGGAGTAATCACCTGTCGCCGTTTGTATGGAAGATTGACCGGCTTGAACAGCCTTAATGCCTTAGGCATTTTCTACCAGTACTATGCAGTATAGTATTTATGCTCGTGACTGTACATATCCATACTTCTATACTAATATTACAAATGAGAAAGTAACTCTGTCTGTTACGCTTTCACGACAAAATGGCTGAATCGATTTTGATGAAATTTTGCATGAAGATAGCTTAAGCCCTGGGAAAGAACATAGGCTACTTTTTAATACGCGACTTCGTCTGCATTCGTAATAACCGACATTCACGCGGATGAAGTCGCGGACAAAAGCTAGTAAAATATAAAAATAGAAAAACATTTCGGTGAGAGTTTTGAGAATGAGTTGTTGATGATGATGATGTTGATGACCCGAAGAAGGTAGCCGGTGGTGGCTGGATGCAGAAGGTAGAGGACCGGGAAAATGGCACGCCATGGAGGAGGCTTATGTCCAACAGTGGACCAAACTGAGCTGAAGTGATGATGATGACATGACTCTGGCGGTCCAAAGGTTAACTAGGTTATTGATGGCCACGTCAAAAAAAAGCAAAATATGCCCTCGACGCCAAGCTACCAATTACTACTCACTTCGCCTGTCATGTCTGTCATATAGTCGTAACTGCACCAAAACCTTTACTTTTAGTTTATCTTTTTATGTACCTTGTGCTTTATATTTTAGGGTAGCAAAATGCTCACAAAGTTGTTAATGCGATTTTCCTAAGAGCCAAGCTTATTTTACATTACGGGTTCAAATCCACAGCCCACCAAGAATTACGTTGGTACTGAAATACTAATAAATGGACTATAACCTTTAACGTCAGTGTTAATAAGGATTATTATGTTATGAACGAAACATGATAAAATATTATTATAGCTCGTTCGTTAGGGTTACTAGCGTACTTATCGGGATTATTGCGGCTGGCAACATCCATAGTATAATTTGGTTACTAAATAAAGCTTGAATTTGTTCTAAAGAGTATGTATCTCTACTGACCACAGGGTCAGTAGTTCTGGAGGGCAATTCTGTAAGAATTCACTCGCGAATTCTAATCCTATCTCATTTCCGATTTCACTTACTAGAAAAGTATTTGGTTTTCGATTAAATAGTAACGAAATAATAGTTCACTTCACCTATGCCAGCACTTAGTAGCGCTAGCGTAGTTTTCATCGAGTTACAGACTACCTAAAACAGTTTTCACCGCGGAATCAGAAGTGAGATCTGAAGTGAGTTCTTACAGAATAACATAGCTGTTCGTGATTCACTAGTTATATTTAAAATTAATAACTACTTATGCATTTTTTTTTGTATCTCACTAGGAATTTCTGCTGTGTGTGTGATGCGTTTACAACCATAATTTATTATAAACTCACAAACACAAACAGTCAGGCCCGGAAGAGCTTTCTGTAGGCATAGTATTTAAAAAAATGAAAATAATTTCTAAATTAAAAAATCTGCTGTTTTAGTTTTTATGACAAACATTTTAAAGTAACTAGAAATCTTAAGTAATTTATACTTTTTTAGACAACTCACATAGAAAACTACTCTTTAAATTAAAAAAAAAATATTTTCATTCTTAACAATTTTCGTCTTCCTGCACTTATACCATGTTATTTGAGGTCGGCGCAACATGTTTTTAACCGACTTCAAAAAGGAGGAGGTTATCAATTCAAATGTTTTTTTTTTCTTATGTATGTTCGGGCATAACTTTGTCATATATGGACGGATTTGCAAAATTATTTTTTTGTTCGAAAGGGGTTTATTCCGAAAAGGTCCCATATCAATTTTATCAAAATTGGTACAGCCCTTTTTTAAAAAATCAACAAATTCCCAAAAAAAATACTTAGACGACGTTTTAGTTTCTTCAATCTTTCGAGGACTTACAATCTCTTTTAAGTGTGTCGCCGTTTCTTAATGGACTTGGCAACAATAAAAAGTTTTTTAAAAAAAAAGAAAACCGCCTTCAAGACCTAAAAAGTGATAAATAACTTTGGCACAGAACACACATTACTTTACTTTCGGAAGTCGGTGGCAATACAAAACAACAAACACAAAGCCACCGCCACCGACTTCCGAAAGTAAAGTACCTAATGTGTGTTCTGTGCCAAAGTTATTCATCACTTTTTAGTTTTTGAAGGCGATTTTCTTTTTTTTTTAACTTTTTTAAATACTGCCTTTTTTGTGCTGAACACAAATAGTTTTATTGTTTCAGTGTCGACATCTTTAATTTTAACTAGGTATTGATCTTAGTTTTCCTTGACTGGTAGTTATTTTATTGCTCCTAACATAAATATTATCGGCTCAATGTCGCTCACAATAATTGCTTTGCTCAGAAAATGTGAACAGGCATATTTTTTTTTTTTTAATCATTTGATAGGCATACGTTTGACCACTATCTCACTTGATGGGAAGCGATGATGCGGTCTAAGATAGAGCACGCTTGCCTAGAAGTAACCTATTCACTCTTGACTTAAAGACTCCCGGGTTGTAGCTATCAGGAAACACAGACTCAGGCAGGGAATTCCACTCCTTAGCAGTACGCACAATGAATGTGTTCCCAAAACGTTTTGTGCGTGTGGGTGGGATGTCCACCATGTACCTTGCATGTATATATCTTGCGATCTTTATTTAATTTCACCATTTATTTTCAAAAAGTTTGATACAGTCTGTTAAAGTTACAATAGACATTAACTAATCAAGAATATATATTAAGGTACGCCACCTAGGTTTCCATAACAGGATTACAAAAACAAGAAGAGACTGCCTAGGACAGTAATAGTAGGTATGAAGTGTAGTGTGTATGTGTGTGTGTTTTGTTATACGTGTGCGTTTGCGTGTGTCTGAGAGTGTGTATTTTTTTTCGTTTGCGTGTGTCTGAGAGTGTGTATTTTTTTTTTTTTTTTATTTAGCCTGTGCTGTCCCACTGCTGGGCAAAGGCCTCCCCCAAGTCCTTCCAGGATCTTTTATCCAGCGCCACCTCGAACCAGCCCTCGTGGTATTTTTTTTTAAACGTTTTAAAATGTTTAGTGATTCAGTGTGGTGAGTGTGTAAACGGAAGTGAAATAGTAGTAGTAATTCATAAGGTTTTACCAGCGCATAGATAAAAACCACAAATGATAACAAATAACGGTCTATTATTTATAGATTTTTTGTTGTATCTTATGGTTAGTCAGTTTCTTGACAAACATCACAATTTCAAAATGTTAATTATTTCTAAATCACGTCCGAGAATTTTGTTAACCACGTATCATTATCGGAAACTAACCACAAATAATGCATTTATATACTATCTACAAAATTTTATTAAGTTAAACAACTTACATATTGATCTAATTATTACTGGACTATGTCTGTATGGGGTGTCTTGTCAGGGGGCCAAGTCTGCTATTTTTATAATTTCGTCATTCCACTCACACGATCCCATTGTAATTTTGCTAAAAGTTCGTAATCTGCTAAATCCATAATGGTCGATCATTGGTCGGTCAATGGTCTCGTGATAGAATTGTGTTATAATGACATTGTCAACAAATTTGAACATTTATTCATGCCAGATATCATTTATGTATATTTTTACATATTATTTATAAGTGTTATAAGCAATCTGAAATAGTAAGAAGTTCGTAAACTAAGTCAGTCATTTATTTGTCATTATGTACGAGATTACCATTCTATATCATTTCTTTCAATGGAGTGTCATTGGTTGACCATTGGAAAGTCATAATGACGCCATTATATTAGTAGATTACCAAACTTGTCAAAATTAACAATTATGAAATCAATGACAGACCATTCTGACACTATTGTAATAGCAGACTTGAGGCCCTGTCTTGTCGAGAAAGATGGCCAACCCGTCATTATTCGCGATTAGGTATGGCTTTATAACAAATGTAGGTACCTCCAGATATTTTGCACACACAGGTGTTTTATGCTTTATTTGTAATAAAAAAAACTTTTTCCAGAAACGAATTTAGTGAAACGTTAGAAAATCTGTATTTTTTGCACAAACTTTATATGAACTTGGGCCGTTCATAATGTAGGTACTCATACAGAAAAGCAAAGACAGCATAGTCATAGAAACCTTGCACATGTAATGGAGATTCTAAATTAGGAACATTTTTATCAAAAACTTCTCAAGGCTTTTTCAAAAACACGTTTTCCCTGCAACACGTTTCCTGAAATCTCTGCGCGCCAATTTTCAAGCGATGCTATCGCGTTCTCACTCACTCGATTGTATTCGTACTTCGTAGGTACATTGCGTTGGATAAATCAAAATCAATTCAATCATATTCGCGTTTACGACAGACGAACCAGGAAAGGCCCCTTTGAAGGTAAATACACATCTGAGTAATTTCTATATCATTTGGATGTCGTGTAACGTTCTTACAAATGCCTCACGAGGAGCTCGTGGCTAAGTAAAAGCCGTACAGATCGATCGGCCAAAGGTTAAGCTTCCCGCGGTCAGTCTGTGGATGGGTGATCATCCATTTCATACCAAGACCTCTCCGTGACTCAAAAAGCATGTAAAGCCGTTGGTCCCGGTTATCAAAAGCCAGAAAGTCTGACAAACAAGTTTACCGAGAGGTAACTTGCTACCCAGTGTCTGGGTTATGGAGGTCAAACAGGCAGTCGCTCCATGTAAAACACTGGTTGCTGCACCCAGTTAGACTGGAAGCCGACCCCAACATAGTTGAGAATAGGCTAGGCAGGAGATGATATCGTTCTTACATTGGTACGTTGCAAGCAAAAGCTCAAGTATAGTACGTTCTACGAAAGACGAGACTTGACACAGACTTGATTTGACTTGCGCAGTACTCGATTTAAAGGTAAGAGACCTTTAAATCGAGTACTGCGCAAGTCAAATCAAGTCTGTGTCAAGCCTCATCTTTCGTGGCACGTACTATACTTAAAATGCTTCATCTCGTTCCAGCAAAGCACACATCATCAGACCGCCACGTAAGTAGGTACACAAGTAACACGTGCACCAGAATCGAATAGAGACCTTCATTTAAAATTCAAATATCGAACAACTAGGTATATTGAAGTGTTGAAATTCCACCGCATTCATTATTTACTGTGAAGAGTTTGAACAAATAGATAGGATGTAAGTTTAAAAGCTTCCCAGAGACAGTGAAGTCAGAGTGTCGGTGGTACCTAGATAGCGTCCCAGTTATTTGCAGACAATGTTCGGAAGCACCCTTAGTGTTGAGACCGGCGGGCAGTTGAGAACAAAGAGCATCTCTTAGCGTTTTTTCGTATTGTTGCTATGATTTTTACGATAGGATAAGAATTTAAAGACAACTGTTTCTTAAGCGCTACTGTCTGATTTTGGAGGCCTAATTAAATCTTTACTGGTAAATAATATTATACTAAGACCTATTTGCGCAAAAAACTTGACACAGAATTAATTGCAAAGAAGGGGTTAAATTAATGAATTTGTTTGACCTCATGTCAGTTAAGGGGTTAAGGCTCATTTGCGCTGCACTCAGAGTAAACAACTCTGAGTAAATTTGTATAGTGTAAATGAGCCTTACATAACATTTGATAGTAGATTAATTTGATATTATAATAGAATTATGGTTTTATTAGGTTTTATTGGTTGTCAAAATTATCTATGATATTAATAATGTGAATGCATAAGATGAAAGATGCAAGAAAGGTTCTCGAGAGGTGACCACGAACAGGAAGACGCAGCGTTGGTACGCCTCCCACCAGATGGACCGACGACATCGTCAAGGTCACGGGTAACCGGTGGATGATGATGGTGATGAATGCACCAGGGCGCAATAGGTAAAATATAAACTACAATCATAGTTTTAAAGGACCGTATCTCGTTTGATTATAAAAATTCTTTAACAGAAGCTACACTATTGCTGAATATCATAGGATATGTTTATGCCTATAAAAGACTTCGTAAACGACCTATCATGCATCTTTCTCACAGCACTTCAAACCAGCCGCAGGGCGTCCTACACTACTACCATTTTAGCGTGCTGCTTCGATGCGCAATATCAGTGACTTTAGTTCTCTGACGAATGACTTCATTGCGAATTCTATCCACCAAAAAAACTCCAAGCAACGCTCTCTAGACAACCTGCTGAGCAACCATAAAGGACAATGCCAGAAACTCTATAGAACTTTGCCCCACTCAATAAAAGTAATGTACAAGCTTGCAATATGTAGCATCTTACTGCATATTCATTGCTGATAACTAAACATTAGTCTTAATGACTGCAGAACTTGCCGTTTCTGTTTAAATCAAAAAACTGTATTTGCATTCAAAGACCTATACTACTACTGAAACGTTTTGCTTACACATGTAACTTCTAACGTTAGGTAAATCATGGCGGTCTCAGATACGTACCCATAACTCACACCATTTAGATATAAAGGCAAAACCACACAGAGAGAACAATTGAAATAAAACATCTGTGTTCCACAAGAATTTAAAACACACAGGCTGTATGTAATTAATGTGGCTCCGCAAATTGGCGACTCGATCTACAATGTGTGCCAGACCTTAGGGTGGGGTTCGAGTTGCAATCAACTGGGATATTATAGTACTTTAAGAGTGAATTTTATCTGGTTAGGAGAATTATGAGAACAGGTGATAAACAATTGAGGGTAAACCAGCCGACGGCTCACCAAATGCTTAGTGGTCACCACCGCCTAAAGGTGTCTGTAATATCAGATGCCTAACAGACGCAATGTCATCTCAAAGACAGAGTTAAAATATCTTATCACATTCCGGTCTGATGCCAAGTGAAAGTCAAAGTATTGATTTCAATTAAACCATTTACAAGCACTTTTTAACCGACTTCAAAAAGGAGGAGGTTATCAATTAGAATGTTTGTATTTTTTTTTTTTTATGTATGTTCGGGCATAACTCTATCATATATAGACGGATTTGCAAAATTCTTTTTTTGTTCGAAAGGGGTTTATTCCAAAATGGACCCATATAAATTTTACTAAAATTGATCTAGCCCTTTTTGAGAAAATCTACAAATTCCCAAAAAAAATACTTAGACGTTTTAGTTTCTTCAATCTTTGGAGGATTTACAATCTCTTTCAAGTGTGTCGCCATTTCTTAATGGATTTGGATGTTAAGGCAACACTAAAAAGCGAAAAACAAAACACACATTACTTTACGTTCGGAAGTCGGTGGCAATACAAAACAACAAACTCAAAGCCACCGCCACCGACTTCCGAAAGTAAAGTAATGTGGTTTTCTTTTTTTAGAAAAAACTTTATTGTATTGTCAAAGAGTCAGTTAGTTAGTCAGAAAGTTAAACCTAGATGCTCGTTTCAAAACGTAGGGTAGGACTTTATAGAGAAGAACGAGACGAACTAGAAGAGAGTATAGAGCGCAGCGAGGGTTCTAGGTATTTAAAAGCTTGCCAGAGCTACAGTTATGGTGTATCTTTTATTACAATGACACCATACGATTTAATTTAAAACACAACAATTCTACTTTGCGGTAAAAATTGGTTGTCTGTAAAGTCGGTTTACTGACGATAGTTGAACGTGACAACGCGAAAGAATCATGCCGATTGTGCTTCTTTGTCGCTCATTCCGCGCTCTCGCTTGCACTTCAAGCTTAACGTGGAACGCCTCAGAGCGAGGTAACGCCGTGCCGTCGCATACGTCATGTTTATTCGTGCGTGCAGCCGGCTCTATCGAATTATAAGACGTTGTCACGTCAAAAATAGGTATGGTAGGTGAAGATCTCCTTCAATAACAGCTGTCCTAACGAAAATTAAGAAACGAACTAAACATTAATACTTTGTGCTACTAATGTTTTGACTGCAGTCTGTTTTGTGTTATTGGTCCTAAATGGACAATAGGGTAAATACTAATAATAAACTAATAATGGATTTTTTCTCGTATAAAGTAAAATTACTTTATACGAGAAAAAATCTATAAATATGTTATTGAGACAGTTTAGGCATAAAGCAGTCGGAATATGTAAGTTTTGGTTCATAAAATAACAAAACAATTTTTTAAATTCAATTCAAAGCAGTATTTTTAATCTGTTAAAAACACCGTGAAATAGTAGCGGCCATGTTATTACGCCGTACGGCTGTGTAAACAAAAAATTGACAACTATCAGTCAACCGATCACTTTTCAAAAATGAGTGTAATACCCTATTTATTGCAGTCATGCATTGCTAGGAAAATATGCCGACTTTAGGAGCGCCATTGGTATATTATGATTTTATTCATTCATTGAGGGATTTCATCCCGAAACCTCCAAAAAAGAAAAATACGGCAGGGAATGAGAAATAGTAAGTTAAAAACTCGTATACACCTTCATTTTGGCATTATATGATGTCTCATCCGTATCTCTGTCCGTATGGTGTCGGACGTAAAGAATAGCACCACCCCATATCTTCCCGTGGGTGTCGTAAGAGGCGACTAAGGGACTCACCAGAGAATGGACAGCAGCGTTCTCTGTGCCTTTATAACAAACATACTGCGATCGCCAACCCGTCTGCCAAGCGTGGCGATTATGGCAAAACCCCCCCTTCTTGGGGGAGGCCTATGTCCAGCAGTGGACGTCTTTCGGCTGGAATGATATGATGTCTCAAAAGTCTAATAAAATTTAGTGTCGACCTCGTTAGGTTATTCAACGTCAAAGACCACAAAAACGATTTTTTGCGTTTATCTTGGTTTTTGACCCCAATTGTTGACACGTTCTTTCTTTTACAAGGTAAAACTAAGTGATTGTAAAGGTTTACCTTCTTTATGGCGTCGTTTCCATGCTGCTATGCAATTTTTATTCATGTACACTTTTCCACACTCAACATGCACATTTACAGAAGTCAACGTTTTTAAGAAATTTACGTGACCGTCGTTTCTTTCGATGCTTGTAGTTTTTAAAGTTTCCAAGCCACGGACTATATTAACAGAATCACCTTCTGAAAGTGACTTGTCACAAATAAAACACAAATCACCCATAATTTCTAAAATTAAACGTCAGTCGTTACTAACTCTGAACTATTAACTAACTATAAATGAATAAGGTCGTATTGTAGGGGCCCGCCTTCCCAGTTTTTATCTTAATTGAAAAATAAGTAATTAAGAGTTTACACATTTTAAAGACTAGGATACTTAATTGTTTTTCTACTTAAAATCTACTTCGAAACAATAACATAACATTAAAACGATAATGATTCCATTTAATGATTTTTTAATGACCCAAAAGTAGGTGAGTATTATTAAATAAATATAATAGATAATTTAAAATGTTATTGAAGACAATACAAACTAGTTAATAAATAATACAAATTATTCATTGTTAAGCCGGTAATTGTTAGAAACGATACTTTCGGAGTTGTCGAACACTATGTTTACCTTGGACAATTGTCCAACTACATAGGTAGGTCCAATTTCGATAAAGAGGTAGCCCAAAGAATCCAACTCGGATCGTCCGGGAAACTACAAGAAATCTTTTCGTCCAAAATTCCACAGTGCAGATATAACCAGTATTGTGTTGATATATCAGGTGAGATAGAGGTCAAACGTATGCCTATGAAATGATAAAAAAAAAAAGAAAATATGGCACAGAAACGTGGTCCTTAACCTGGTGGCCTACTAGAGAAACTCAGAGTTACGCAGCGAGCCATAGAGAAAGCTAAGCTCGGGGTTTCTTTGGGAGATAGAATCCGGAACGAGGAAATTCGCCGAAGAACTAAGGTCACCGACATAGCACTCACAATATACAAGTTAAAGTGTCAATGGGCAGTTCACATCGATTGAAGAACCGATAACTGATAGGGAAGAAAAGGTTTTCGAGTGGCCGCCACTATGTGACCTTTGACCTTGAATAACTTACGACGTTTAGATGTAGACACAAAATTATATTAGACTTTTGAAACAATTTCTATACTGCCAAAATGAAAGTGTATACGAGTTTCTAGTTTATTCCTTTCTCATTCCGAGAATGACCCCTACGTTGGCTTAAATTACTAGACTAGCATTGAGTTGCACGAGACCGACATTAATTTAACGGAGACTTTTAATTCAAGCCATCCCTTATAAAATGTATAAAGGACAATGCCAGAAACTCTATAGAACTTTGCCCCACTCAATAAAAGTCATGTGCAATATGTAGCATCTTACTGTTTATTTATTGCTGATAACTAAACATTAGTTTTAGTGACTGTAGAACTTGCGGTTTCCGTTTAAATCTAAAAACAATAATGACATTGATTATAGGTTAAATTGTATGTTAGGTAAAATGAGTTTGTATTTTGTGGGTAGGTATTTCGTAATCCGCAAGTTCTAAAGAAAAACAATTTAGTATAGAAAGGTTCTATATTCATTACAATTATTTTCATTAATTAACTTTTCTGTACATGGGTGGGGCAGGATCTGGCATTGTCATTTAAAGTCTCCATTAAACTAATGTTAGTTTTGTGCAACGCACTGTAAATCGCTAATACTATCAACGTTGCCAGTTTGCAACACGCGCTGTAACAGGGACCACACACCCCCGCCTGTTGTGTAACAGATAGGAATTTAGGCCAAACGATGTAGCGCCTGGGATACGTTATTTATTCCGATTTACGAACAGAACACTAGCTTTCTAGTAACAACACTATTTTACTGTAAATGGCGTTTAGAGCTAGAATAAACGTAGTTCACTAATGGCTCAGTGACAAACTTGATGGTTTGAATTTGAGATGCTTAATTACAGTTAGTTTTAGTCATAAGTAATTTTTTTTGGTCCTTTGGTACGAGGACTTGCCCCCGTACCAAAAGAGCAAAAAATATAATTAAGTTTTACTTGTTTTTTAGGTTGATTGATTACCTTGGTTTTGGTTGTTTTGTGCTACACAATTATAGATAGACTAGCTTTTGCCCTCGACTTTGTGCGCGTGAAATTAAAGAGCCCGTGGAATTCGCCCTGTCGAAGATTCTTACCTGACATCACCTACTTAAAAACTATCTTCCTGTCGAATTTCAGTTTTACAGGTCAATTAGTTTTCGAGATGTTTAGACAGTGAGTGAATGTGCGAGTGACCTTTCACATTTATAGACCGTGGCATTTTAGTCGTCTTACAAAGGTGATCCACTCATCAGGGCCTGATCTACCTATTAAGCCGCTCCAGGCAAAAATATTACTTGCCGCCCTTCACAATGACACTTTATAATAAGTCATAAGCACGCTATTATAAAGATGGGGTGAATTTGAACAGACTTAAAAAGACAACCACCTTCAAAAAGTAAAAATAACTTTCAATTTGCAAGTCAGCGGCTTTGGTTTTGCTTGTTGTTTTGTTTTGTTTAAAACGAAACAACAAGCAAAATTTAAGTGAATTTAAAGTTATTTTTTTTTTACTTTTTGAAGGCGGTTGTCTATTTTGCAAAAAAAAACGCTTTTTAGTGCCTACTTCACTTACTTTTCTTTTCACTTACTTTTCTTAAAGTGCCTACTTCACTTACTTTTCTTAGTGCATAGAAATTAATTACGAATCGGTGACACCAAAAAAAATCAGTCATCCCTTAATTTTCTACCCTTAGGGGTGGAATATTTTCTTAAAATTTATATGGGATCAAATTTATTTGAGTTATACACTATCAACTAAAAATAGAATCATCGAAATCGGATTACACTGAAAAAAGATATGCGTGGTCGAACATAAAAAAAAAAGTTCATAAAATGAAAACTGCTTGGCCAAACTATGTAAAATTTTTATGGGACCAAAAAATGACAACAGCTATTCCGCATAAACTAAAGAAGAATCACGTAAATCAGATCATAAATCTCAGCGTAATCGGTGTATATACATAAAAAAAACCAATCGAATTAAGAACCTCCTCCTTTTTGAAGTCGGTTAAAAAGGGGGTTCTCTGGTTGCATCTTATGTACTATTTGTTGGGATTCGTTAATACTTACAAAGTAATTATTACTTGTATAGTAACCCCCAACTGCCCTGGAATTTGCCGCACTGGGCATTTACCCGGCTCACCCAGATCTGGCCCTGCCACTCAGTGTATTCGACATAAAATACCTTTTGAGGCAATTCAAATTCTGTTAATATTAATAAGAAAAATGTTAATGATAGTCCTAAGACCGCATAAGTATGAAGAAACCATTGGAATGTCGAATGAAGTGGCTTTACAATACCTACTTAAACACTGCAAATACTGAGAATATTAAGATTTCAATAGTATTTGGACTAGGGTGAATGAACTCTGATAATGATTCCACTGCTCCGTTCTACGACACACGAACACAAACCTCGGACCACGCTTGTAACCGGATTCTCAAACTATATTACACGTCATTCTTATTGAATAATATTGAAATGTCATGGTGTATATGTATAAATAATTGAAATAGAGTAGTTATCTAGGCTGTTTATGTTTAATAGATAAACTCATAACGGACGAACAAATAAGGCGGTTTGACAGCTTTTCGATAGAAACAATGTAAACATAGAATGTTTTTAATTAACCTTCAGTTAACAGTTATTTGACTATTGAAAAATCTTGATCTCTAATAAAAGATATCTTTGTATCGATTATTAGAATAATATAAAGGATTTAGTAGGTACTCTTTTAGATTACACGAACTAGGGTAATTTTAGTTCGTTTGATGGTGTAAATTGAGTCGTAATGCGTTCCCTTGCCGAGAGCATTTGCTTGTAATGCAACAGTTCAAATTCGAGCATCTTCATGAGTGACGAGAACCGAGCATTAGGCGAATGTTCGACAGTACGTGAGGTAATATTGTAATGTAATGCTACAAATCAAATCTTGTATTGTTACATAACAGGCGAATGCTCTCGGTGCGGCCACGCCTTTAGTCTCTCTAGCTAGAAATTTCTGTATACCTTTTATTTCGGTAAGTATTATAGGAGGAAAATTATACGTAAACAAAAGGTAGGAACGCCTATCAATCGTCAAACGTCAAGATCAGACGCGGAAACATGACGTAATACTCTTATATTTTCCATAAGACATTTATAAATCGATAGGCTTTATGCTACATACTGTTACAAACAAGGAAATAACAAAATATTTTTATAACGGTGTCAGAATTAATGTTAAAACTGTGTAAACCAGCTCCATAATGATGTTTGGTTTATTTAATGATTATCGGCACGTCACGTTTAAATACGAATGTGCTATATGTTATGGCTAAAACCCGAAGTGCGGCTGCACCTAGTTCTAACCGGCTAACAATAATACAGTGGCATTCGCTGCCCGCCTCTCTGTTCCCTGATAAGTATAATCTGGGTATCTTCAAGGCACGAGTGAACCGGTTCAACCTAGGCAAGCGTGTTCCAACTTAGGCCGCATCATCACTTAAGATCAGGTGAATTGCGGTCAAACGCAAGCCTATTAATTAATAAAAAAAATAATGATCATTCTTTAGTTCCGTTCATTGATCCATATAGTGTTAGTTACATCTTAACCTAATGTTAGTAAATAATAATTTAACAGCACAACTAAACTTAACTTAATTGGGGACATACATCTGTGCGCACATGTCTCCCCGCCCAATGCTTTAAATAAATGGCCCGTCAATTTTGTCCGCCAGTGTAGCTAGAATATTGTTGGGTTGTTGGTTGTTGGGGTGTAACCGGTAGTAGTTGGTTAAGGCGCTAACAAGCGATTTTTACAGATTTTAAACTGACAATCACGTCAAAATTTGTAGTGTAAATTATTTGAAAAAAATATATATGTCGGAGACAGTTTATTAATCACAATTGTGGGTGTAACTAAATTTGTTATGATTTGTGTTTCTTATTGTTAATTTATGTGATTTTACTATCAATTATTGTCTATTAATTCGAAACATGATTTATTGTATGTGCACACTGATTTGTGGTTACTTTATTTCGATAATTATTATCGATGGTTTTATTCAAAACAATTGTTGACACGTTACTTTGAATGTAAAACGAATTACTTTATGAAGTCACTATTGTTTATTCATGACAATTATCATTGTGTTATTTGATTACAGATCTTATTAGATTCAGCACGTTTTAGTGTTATTGTATCAAGTAAACGCGTGACGCACTTCCGTGCGCATGGACAGACTTGTATGGAGAGGTTGCAAGGTGGGGGGCATCGCCTTATAAAAGAATGTGCACTCCGTAAGTATGGCAGTCGATCCTCGGATTCGACTCAGTAAAGAGTTCCTGCTCCCGACAATACTGTCGGTTTACCTGGTACAGCGCTGCTGTATATTCACATAGCTGTATAGGCTTGCTGCTAGCGAGCGATACACTTTGTATTTGGGTGGCTTAGGCTGCTGTACGAACTGTAAACCTTAAGGGTTTGTTCGTTTATCATTGGGTGGCTTGGCCACTGTACGAACTGTGGGACCTTAATGGTCTGTTCGATTAACTGTATTGTTGCTGTACCTTTAACTTACTTTATTCTTGTTACTGATTACCATTTGTATTGTGTTTTCTTTACTAATAGTGTGTAATTGTTTTTACAGGTCTTGTTTATCCCTAATGGGATAATGGGAACGCCCATACTCCTGACGATGTACTATACCGCTCGGCACTCCTCCTCGATCGCTCACTGACGATCCGACATATATTAAACTAGAACATACTCTTAATCATTTAGTATGTGAATATTTTTAATTAAACTCATACTAAATAGTTTTATTAACTCGTGAAGTTGTGTCTGACGCGGATAAAACATTGATAATCACACAAAATCTACCAGGTATATTTAAACAAATCTTTCACTATCTTACAGACAATTTTATTATCTATCTTTCAGTATACGCCTTTTTTTTTAAGTTAAAGAAAACTATCTTTTATTTAGGTATTTTTTTTCGACTAAACTTTGTCAGTTTTGGACGCAGCGCATACGATTCTCTAGTTGCTCAAGGTCGCCGGCGAATATCGTCGCCTTAAACTTAGGTGTATCCTACTTATTTTCGGTTAGAACTAGGTTTAGCTTTCATTATAGCGGCTAGAACTAGGTTCAGCCACACACTGACGTCACGGGCACCCCGAGGTCCGGTTTGGTTAGGTTTCTTTAAGCCCTGTAGAAAGAAATAGGAGCCCCGCGCAGCAGGGCTCCGTCGACCATTAAAAAGTTATGCGTGGTCAAACAAAAAAACCGGATAAGTGCGAGTCGGACTCGCCCACCGAGGGTTCCGTACATATTTTTAGGTACATATCCATACTTCTATACTAATCCATACTTACTATCCATACTTTAATCTACTTAATATTATAAATGCGTTTTTTGCGACATAAACGGCCGTATCTTTTTTCACGTTTAACATAGAGGGTTGATTTTTTTACAGCATTAAGGGACCGTAGACTTGAGTATATGGTTTTAACTCGATACCTACACGCGTTCCCGAGATAAAGGGTCTTGACTAACAGACAGACAGACAGACAGACAGACGGACAACAAAGTGATCCTATAAGGGTTCCGTTTATTCCTTTTGAGGTACGGATCCCTAAAAAATACGTGTCGAATTGAGAACCTCCTCCTTTTTTGAAGTCGGAATAATGATCTAAATAAACCTATTTACTTCGGTCTGTTGTATTTAAAACGATATCAAAACAGCATACCTAGTATCGTTTGACTATTCATTGAACGAATGAATTATCATAATACTCATGACATTTGATCATTTTGTAAGTAGGTAGATTAGTCGGAGCAATTGATTAAATAGCCAGTAATGAACACTATCATTGATTTTGACAGGTTTACTATGCAAATAGAGAGGGTTACAAATAACTGTGCGAGAGAGATAGAGACTCTCGGATGACGATCTCCGATTGCCTTAAGAATTACCCTGACGGTGATTGACTTGAAGGTCCTGTCACCTAAACAGAACAGGTCATAGGTCCACATCTATTGTGCGAACTGCCAGACTGTGGAATTCGCTGCCCACCTCTCTGTTCCCTGATAAGTATAATCTGGGTATCTTCAAGGCACGAGTGAACCGGTTCATCCTAGGCAAGCGTGTTCCAACTTAGGCCGCATTATCACTTAACATCAGGTGAATTACGGTCAAACGCAAGCCTATTTGATAATAAAAAAAAAAAAATTGGTCTATATGAAGACCTATTATGAAAAGAAATACTGTAACTTGTAAATTAGCCAGGTTAGTTCTGCCAAGAGAGCGTGAAGAACTATGCAAGAACTCCAGCACCCCTTTCATAATACTTTGAAGATTATCGTATCGTTGTCACCGTTTTAACCGAATCGCTGAAGTGGAAGTGGCTCAGTCATGTCTGCAGGCGGACGTGCGGGTAGACGTTAGATGGAGTAGACACGTTCTAAAGTTGAGACCGCGTTTTGGGACAAGCATAATGTAGCACACCCTGCGGCACGATTGACCGACGACTGAAAGAAGGCAGTGGATGGATGCGGGTTGCCCAAGACCGAGTTGGTTGGCGATCTTTAGGCTGATATAATGATGATGATGAATCGAATATAATCGTTGGATAGCTTAGTCAGCCAGCGTTTAATTTGACCACACCACCCACCGCAATGCAAAGATAATCCATAAAAATTTACACAAACAAAAAATATGTGATAAGCATTCTGAAAACAATAGCAGTTACTAATTTTCTTACAGGAAAAGAGAAAAGAATATTTTTATTCAGTACTAGATATTCCTAAGTCAGTTTCAGAATTCATACCCTGCTCAGACGCAGTCAGAGAGCAAATTAATGTCGACAGACTTGTAAAAGTAATCTTAATATATCCTACTTAGGTACAACAAATTTTCTTGATAAGATTAGATTCGGATAAGATGGCCTGAATTCCAACTAAACAGTTTTTGTTACTGCCAAACTCTGACTCTGAATCTAGATTATTATAATTAATGACGCAAACATTAATCTAGGTTTGCTAAGATAACAATTTTATTGTAATAAGACAATTAATTAAACCCTTGAACTAAATTATCTGATCACTTTATTATAGCAAATTGATTGACAATTAATTCAGGCCACTATTCTCTAATCAGTACTGAATTATAAATGTGGGGTGTTTGTGACTATCTCTGTCTGAGTATAAAACGGGTTGTTACTTTAATCCGAGCTTAAATTTCAAATCCAGTTATAGTATTTTTAACTTTATTATGGCTAAGATTCAGGCAAGTATTCTTTTCTTGCGCCGTCTAAAACCAGCACTCACAGTATGCCTCTAGGTCATCTCGCCTCCTTCTTCTGGGCCGGATGTAGCTGACGTCACACACACACCGACGACGTCCCATTTGAGCTGGGCAGTCTTTTTGCCCACGTCTATGATCACCGGGACTAAGAATCGGGGGAGGCATTTGCCCAGCTGTGGGCCTACGCTAAAACCAAGTCTTAGTTTGGTGCCTTCGAGCACAGACCACGGCATTTATGCTGGGTGTTAGCCGTTAAGTGCGGCAGTAGTAGAGGCGTGTATTTCCTTCTAGAAAAAAGAGAGAGAGAGAGAGAGATAGAGATTTTTTAAGAAAATATGTGCGTCACTTCCACGTGAATAAATAGTTTTTCTTTCTTTTTTTTTACTTAACAGGCTAGACACAAATCATCGTCTCTTCCTGCCTTTATCCCATATTTTTTTTTAATCTATTGGTAGGCATACGTTTGACCACTATCTCACCTGATGGGAAGCGATGATGCTGTCTAAGATGGAGCACGCTTGCCTAGAAGTAACCTATTCACTCTTGACTTAAAGACTCCCAGGTTGTAGCTGTCAGGAAACAGACTAAGGCAGGGAATTCCACTCCTTAGCAGTACGCTCAATGAATGTGTTCCCAAAACGTTTCGTGCGTATGGGTGGGATGTACACCATGTACCGGTGGCACATCGCCGTACGTCTTGTGGTCCGATAATGAAACGGGCACGAGCTATGACTCGACGAGCCTATCATTGCCTACGATCCTCTTGGCTTGTTTCTCAATTGACTCTAGGACTCCCATATTACTTTGGGTGGCGCAACATATTTTCTGCTTCCATTCCGTCCTGACTCCCTTTGCCTTCATATTGTTCTTCACACAATCCATCCAATATCACTAAGATAAAATTGTAAAAACAAAAAGTGACTTTAAAATTGAGTCTAAGTAAAGTTTAATACAATACTTAGCTCTAAGGATTAAGCTAGGGCTAACGCCGAAACCCGTTTTATATGACGGTGTGAGTTTTAATGCTTAATTAAGGTTGAACGAACTTTCCTACTATTACCGTATTTGGTGCAGTTACCTATAAGTGTGAGAGTAGACGCGTTTATAACCTCGTATCAAATCCATATTTACTGACATAACACTCACTGGTTTGTGTAGAAATGTCAGCACGGATAAGCGCGTTGGGTTTTTTTAAGCGCGAAATGTAGATTTCTAGGTTTGTAATAACTACTCCTATACATAGATAAATTATGCATATCTACAGGTCTATCATTATGGCTTGTGGGTAATTGCGTGACACACTTGCAACACAAAATATAAAGGGTACAGAAGGACCGCTCCTGCCATCTTCAAAAATAATTGCCTAAACTTGCCAGACTCACTAGGGCTGCTACTGTATTGACTCTGTAGGTTTTATTTGTGACAATATAAAATTTTATTGACACTGGTTGGAACTCTTTGCATTTTTTTTTATTTTTTTTTCTGTTCGTCATGAAATGTCAATGTCTCTCATTTATTCATTTAGACAAAACGTGACAGTCGAGACTGATGTCTGCTTGAAACTGCTTGAGATTGCCTATAAACGTAATGTCAATGTGTGCGTGAGTAAAATGGCAGTTTGTTCTGAGTGGTCTCTCTGCTCGGGCGCGCCGCAGCCTTACGTACTTTGTGCTTGCAATCTCAAACCAAAGGATATTGACGGAAATTAATTATCCATTGCTTCATAGTTTAAAATTTTTCTACACTCAACAACATCATCATCATCTGCCTAGCCTATTTCCAACTATATTGGGGTCGGCTTCCAGTCTAACCAGATGCAGCTGAATACTAGTGTTTCACATGGAGGGACTGCCTATCGGACCTCCGCAACCCAGGTACTGGGCAATACAATACCCCTTGGTAAAATTGGTTGTCAGACTTTCTGGTTACTGACTACCCATAACGACCGCCAAAGATCTACAAATGACAGCCGGGACTAACGGCTAGAAAGCAGTTGTGTGTGTTTGTGTTGTGTGGGGATAATGTAGAGGTTGGTTTATGTATTTGTAAAGAATTACGTGCTTTCTAAGGCACGGAGGGAACTCGGTATGAAAGGGATGGTCACCCATCCAATAGCGTAGCTTAACCTTTGACCGATCGATCTGTACGACTTTAACACTCAGCCACGAGCTCCTCTTACACTTAACAACGTATATAACGTTATTAATAAAATTATAATTATAAAACCAGTTTATAATTGTCTTACTGCAGTGCAAAGGCCTCTTATCATATAAAGAAAGCAAGAGTATTCATTATCACGCTTGCTCAAGGCTAACTGGCGATATTTTAGCCTTAAATTAATTACTAGCTGACCTGACAGACGTTTGTCCTGTCCCTATAGGAATCTACCCTACCAAACTACCTACCTACCCTACCTACCCTACCCTACCTACCCTACCCTACCTACCCTACCCTACCTACCCTACATACCTATCCTACCTACCTACCTTTTGTTTAACTTACAAGTTGTTAAACTTACTCTAATTGTTAAACTTACAAATATCAGAAACAAAAACTAAAAAAATTTGAAAAAACAATGCTCGATTAAAATCCCTGCAAAATTAGTAGCAAGGGCTCACGCTTAGGCAGGAGTGTGGCTTTAGCCGGTTAGAGTCCGGCACTGCCCAGACTGTTTCCATTATGGGACAGTCTGGGCGTCCATGACGATTTCTCACTCATGAATAAAAAAATAAATAAAAGACCTAGGTACTTACCTTACATACCCTACCCTACCCTACCTACCTACCTACCTAACTACCCTACCCTACCTAACTACATAAGTAACTACCAACCTACCCGACCCTACCTGGTTAGGTAGGGTAATTTTAGGTAGGTTTACCTACCTAAAATTTTCTTTTATATAAACCTTGCCCTGACAATAACGAACACAAAAAAAAGAATTATCCAATTCGGTTCAACCGTTCGGAAGTTATGCGCTTACATACATTTCGGTGATTCATTTATATAATATATATATTGAATTGTGCAATGTACCTTAAAGATTTAACAAAAACCGAAAACCATACTATTAGGTTTCTACCTTTATATATATAGATAGATAAGTTCAGGTTTCCTCACGATGTCAGTGATGTCCTAGATCACTTGCTCGTGCTCGGTTGGCACGAGCAAGTGACCTTATCAATTTCATATACTGTACTTTTTTAATTTACTTTACTTTACTTGATTTTGCAAACCCAAACTGTATGGGAGGCGACCTAATTTTTTAAGTAAAACTTCTTTACGCACGCTTGACTTTGGGAGTAAGCTGGTGAATGCGTGACGTAGGCGTTAGGAAAAGTGTGATCGGGTGAGGCGAACGGAAGTTGAGAGGGAGATATGAGTTAGTGAAGATAGAAAAAGAGAGAGAGACTTACTCCCGGTTGCTCGTGCCAACCGGGCACGAGCAAGTGACCTTATCAATTTCATATACTGTACTTTTTTAATTTCCTTTACTTGATTTTGCAAACCCAAACTGTATGGGAGGCGACCTAATTTTTAAAGTAAAACTTCTTTACGCACGCTTGACTTTGGGAGTAAGCTGGTGAATGCGTGACGAGAGCGTTATGAAAAGTGTGATCGGGTGAGGCGAACGGAAGTTGAGAGGGAGATATAAGTTAGTGAAGATAGAAAAAGAGAGAGAGACTTACTCCCGGTTGCTCGTGCCAACCGGGCACGAGCAAGTGACCTTATCAATTTCATATACTGTACTTTTTTAATTTACTTTACTTGATTTTGCAAACCCAAACTGTATGGGAGGCGACCTAATTTTTAAAGTAAAACTTCTTTACGCACGCTTGACTTTGAGAGTAAGCTGGTGAATGCGTGACGTAAGCGTTAGGAAAAGTGTGATCGGGTGAGGCGAACGGAAGTTGAGAGGGAGATATAAGTTAGTGAAGATAGAAAAAGAGAGAGAGACTTACGTTTCGTATATTACTGTAGGGGCAAGAGAGAGAGGTGCGAGCATACATTTTTTTTCTCTCTTTCTCTCATAGCCAGTTGCAAACGGATACATACATACATATAGAAGCTAAAGAAATTTTACTTCAGTCGTGTGGTTTAAAGCACAATCGTATTGTTTTTTTTTTATTGTCAGTGACAATGAGACTATGTTTTATCTTTATTGGATCGCTAACAATTAACTGTTTGCATTTCTTAGCGTGACGATAGCAAATACAGAAATGAATACTGTACATTGTTCTCTCAGATTATGAAACAAAATGCAGATAAACCGCGCGGACAACTAAGAGTGAAGCCACTAAAGCAAATACAAAAGCGAAAACCAACAATCTCGTGATTGTATTCGCTTTTGAATTAGTTTTTGTATTTGTACCTACTGACACGAGTCAGTACAGCAAGAAGCGCTATTGAAGGTATTCGCTTTTGAATTTGTACTTGCTTTGGTGGCTTTACTCTCAATGTTCCGCGCGGTCTAACTGCCTTTTGTTTCATAATCTGAGATTGTTTCTATCGTAGAAGTAGTGCGTAGTACATATAATTATCGATGGTTCCTATCAAATTCTTTGTTTGACCCAGTTTTTAGCCAGACCAACGCCATCGCAGTAATTAGGTTCTCACATAAACAGGTGATCGGACACAACATTTGCACTAACAACGACACTATCACTACATATATAACACAAAGTCCACCGCCGCATATGTCTGTCTGCATGTTCACGATAAATTCAAAAACTGCTGTATAGATTTTCATACGGATTTAACGAAAAGACAGAGTAATTACATGAGTAAGGTTTTTGTGTATAATTTTAAGGTTTATTAGACATCTAAAAAATATATTCAAATTGATGCCACTATTTTAAAATCGTAACGTTACAAGAAACAAGATTATCTGTTGACACCTAGAAAACAATATTCTTTTAGGTAAATTATTGTATGATGTAGGCAATAATAGAATTATTTTATGGTTTGAATATTTACTTGCTGTGCCCACTGCTGTAACACGCTTATTTCTTCGGGTTCCAAGGTATGATTAAAACCACAACTCACACAATGTTCTTCAGTCATTGTATAATTATGTAGGATCGTCAGAGAGCGATCGAGGAGGAGTGCCGAGCGGTATAGTACATCGTCAGGCTATAGGATTTGTGTTTCTTAAATATAATTATATATAAGAAACACAAATCATATCAAATTTAGTTAACACCCACAATGTGATTAATAAACCGTCTCCGACATATATAATTTTATTGATCAGTATCTAAAATCGAAAGCAGTCGTGACCCTTGATTCTAGATTCAAAGTTATCGTCGAACGTGATTACAAAATTATTAAAACAAAGCCAATGTCGTGCGTAAAAGAAAAACTAAATAAAACACATTATTCCACATTGAGTATAAACAACATAGACAACAAAAGAAGAGTCAGATTCAATTCAGTGTTGTCACAATAACGAAAAAATAATAAAGTATATCGATATGTCGGTTACCTTTTTGAATACCCGATAATTTATTTATTTTTGTTATTCTTTTTTACTTTTATTTTTTCATCATTAGTTTTATATACATATTCAATTCAATTCTTTTTTATATACATATTCAATTCAATTCTTTTAATGTTTTCTTTTGGTGGGATTTTTATTATAATACCAGTAAAGTCTCGTGGGTATGCCGTTGAGGTTATTGTGTTTGTTTATAAATCGATTCAAATCGATTGATTAATGATATACCTACTCGAAATATGGTTTTGATGCTGGCATTGGCCTGCGTCAGTATCAAAAAAACTTCCTGTTTTTCCAATAGAATTACTTTTTTTAACGAATTGTTGTAAATTGTAGTGGCGCTGATTTGGAAGAAAGTAAATACATATTTTTGGTGACAAAATTAATGCATGAATTATTTTTTCTCTAGTCTAATGTTCACTGGAGGGCCTGAAATGGGCAATGTCTTTTATAGGATACTTTTAATCGGAGCAGGTACTAGTAGGGAAACCGGTGAAAGCTCAGGCAATTCCTAGGTCAATAAGTTTTGAAATAAAAACAGGAATTGGAGTAAGTAATTGTACTTTACTCAAAATAAGGTTACCTTGTGGGAGTAAATCGTTACAATTGTTGTGACAATACAGCTCAAATTAGCTGTCAAGTTAGTTTAATCGCGGTAGGCATTTGTATAGAATCTGCTGACGCATTATAATTGTGATCATTTAACATCAATGTGTGAAGTTGATGGGATTGACCTTGAGAGCGATCGTTTACATTCAAGGCCAGAGTTGCCAAACCTTTTCGAGGAAATCAAGATTTTGATGCGCTTAAGTAAAAACATCAGAATTAATTCTATGTAAGCGGGAAAAAAACCACTGTTTATTATACATGTAGGATGGAGAATGGAATGGAACGTATGGATGGTGTGCAGAATGAAACGTGAAAGTGTGAGTGAGATATAGGATGGAAAGAGAGAGTGGGAATATATATAAAAGCAAGATGGCGAGGACGGTTGTGTTTGAACGTTAGGAAGGTATATAAAATATTTTATTAAAAATTAAGTTCGTGTATTCATTGTTTTTCATTGCCACGATCCCCAAACTACATACATATGCGGGACATAAAAAAACAATAAACTGAAATGTTTACTAGAATGTACTTATTTATTACATACGTATTAATTTTAATTATTATTATTATTATTCTTTTTTATTTATTTTATTTACATATTGTATTATATTTTTAAATATTATTATTTATTTATTATTATTATTCACATTCATTTATTGTATATACATATTAAATTATATTTTTAAATATTCACATAAAAACAAAAACATTTAAAAATATAAAAATATAGTACCTCACCGGTATCGGGAACAGGGTCCAAGCTACCGGCGGTCAGGGCTCCAGAGAGAGAAACCTCCTGACAATGCGGGCCGTGTCCAGAAGTACTGCCTTCTGAATCAAGCCCTTGATCCAGCCGTCTAACGAGAGCCTCCTTAGATGTTGGTCGAGGCTCTTGGCAATTAAGCCATTAGCTGTAACAATTATCGGCACAATGATCGCTGAGTCCACATTCCACATGTCGACAACCTCATGGGCCAAGTCAAGATACTTTATCTGCTTGTCTTTCTCGGCCTTCATGAGGTTCTCGTCATGAGGAACAGCTATGTCAATAATCATTGCGCGCCTCTCCAATCGATCCACCACCACTATATCAGGCTTATTGGCTACAATAGTCCTGTCAGTGATGATGGATCGATCCCAGTACAATGTGACATTGCCATTTTCAAGAACTGGATCGGGCACATACCTGTAGTATGGAACTTCTGATTCCACGAGGTTGTAATTCAGAGCAAGTTGCTGATGGATAATCCTGGCCACAAGGTTGTGCCTGTGCAAGTACTCTTCGTTAGCAAGACGAGAACATCCAGAGATAATATGACGGATTGATTCACCCGGCCGGTGACATGCCCGACAAATGTCAACCGTGCCATCCTTCATAATAAATCTCCGGTAATTATTCGTCAAAATAACTTCGTCCATAATTGCACACACAAAACCTTCGGTTTCTCCAAATAGATCACCGAATCGTAGCCAAGATACGGACGCTAAGAAATCCACATCGGGCCCGTGTAGGGCCCGGAAAAAGCGTCCGTGAAGCTCCTTACTCTTCCAAACCTCCTCGCGATCATTAGTCTCAAGCACTACAGGCTTGCACCAGTTCTCTTTAGCCAAGGAGAGCGGGGTGAGGCCTTTGTCCACTGCAACTACATCTCGGTGCATCCCCACGTCGGCTTATTATTATTATTATTATTTTGTTGTCATTTGTCATTTCAACAAAAAAAAAGAAAAACGTTGAGTAAATTGTAGGACCAATGTGAAGCCGCAATCCGGGTTCATTTTCATACAAAAAAGTTCCGACTATCCCGGTGGATTTACCGAAAAAAATAATTCATACTGTCCTTGCCGGTTTGTCCTGATAATTACGAACACAACAAAAAGTAATCAGCCAAATCAGTCGATACATGCAGTAATTGATATTTATTTATAAAAGCAGAAAAAAATAGAAGAAGGAGAAATATTCTTGCCTATTTAACTGTTTTCCCGATGCATAGTCAGAAATCACAAAAAGCAAGGCATTTAATTTCAAGTAAAAATTCGACTTTCCTCCTGGCAACATCGAACATCTGGTAACGCTCAAGGCCATTCCAAATCTAATTTTGATAGCATATTGGGGTAGCTACATGAAACTATCTCCAAGGTACTACTTTAGAGGCTGAATTACCTATTAAACAGATTCATAAAGGTAAGGTACATTATTTTACTCCGTAAATGTTATTGCAAAAATACAAAAAAAACATTTATGTTAACCACATTCATAATGTACGCAGATTTACATAATATTCACACACATAATATTTACATTATATGTAGGTACATAGAATTCAGTATGGGACTCACGATATGAACACAAAAAAGTGTTTATGCCTGCCTAAGGTTCGACTGTTAATTCTATGATCAGCGGTGTGATTCTGTAAGACCTCATTCTAAACTTCGAATCTGAATCCGCTGTGAGTTTCTTGATTGGCATTCTAAAAACTCGATTGATAATTTGAATTTACGCTAGCGCTACCCTTGTGAGCGTGTCAGCGAGTTGAACTAAATTGACAGGGAGATTTTGACAGATAAAGTATGAGATGACGTAAGAAGTGTCATTCATTTTCCCGTCACTTCGACGTTCACTTCGCACTCGAGCCCGATTCAAAGTGTCAAATATATCAAGGTTATTTTAAACCATAAGCGAAGTGAGAGTGAATAGCGATGTGAGATACGAGTTGTTGTTTGAATTTTACAGAATCGACCTACAGTAATTTGATTGTTTAAAAAATGGTTTAATTTAAATAAAACTTCAAATGTTCGTATGTAAGATGTGGAATATAGGAACTATCTTTTTCTTCTAATAGAAAAAAATAAAAATTATATTATTTTACTTTTTTTTTACTTTGTCATTTAAATAGTGTAAAGATATAGATGTGTATAGATTTTTAATAGTGTATATCGTGTTTTTAAGAAAATTTATTTAAATTTCAAACAAAATGTTTGCATATAAGTACGTTATTTGAGTTTATTCAATTTCGTTCATTCTTACACCACCTCACTACCTTTTTTTTGTCAATTTCAACTGTCAACTTACTGGATACAATTAAAAGTCGAAATAAAGCTATAAAATGACAGAGCAAAGTGTAGTATTTTTATGACGGACACTACTTTTCTTGTTTTAATAATTACGAGAGCCCGTAATTCTTATTTTTTTGTAATGTTCTAATAGGTTTGTGTTTGGCCGCAACTCACCTGATCTTAAGTGATGATGCGGCCTAAAGTGAGGCAAGCTTGCCTAGGTTTTAAGGTTTTACCGGTTCACTCATGCCTTAAAGATACCCAGATTATACGTATTGGTGAACGGAGAGGCAGGGGTTGTGAATTCCACAGTCTGGCAGTTCGCACAATAAATGTGGAAGCAAAGCAGCTTAGTTCAAGATCGTGGAACTTCAACCATGCCGGCCAAATTAGAATTAATTAAATACAATTTAATTTATTTAATTCGAACGAATTATTTTTTCTTTACCTAATAAAAAAATATTATGTAAAATTTCGTCGGCGAAATTAATGGCAGAATAAGAGATCAGCATACCTACTTATCTTTAAAACTGAGTAGCGAAAAACCTACATGATAGAACTCATTTACTACCTACAACATTTCATAGAGTTTAATTGCCCCTGTCGATGTGTTGGTTGTAAAGTTTGTGCGGAATTTGTTGTGCTACTTCTTCTTCATAGTTAAAATACTAGAACTTTGCATTTAGTGGTTATTAGACGTCCAAAAAGTGCTGATTCCTAGCATAGTTACAATGTAAGTTTAGATTTCCTGCACGCGTAGCATGACCACGCTATGTCTACGGAAGAATAGACATACTGACAGTAAAAATAGACAAGTCAGTACAGTTTGTCTATTATTCCTGTCAGTATGTCTATTCTTCCGTAGACATAGCGTGGTCATGCTACGCGTGCTGATGGTTTTTTTAACAATAAACCAACAATGCCATTTATTATGATGCATAGAGAAAGAACCTTAATGAAATTTAAAAAAGTCACATACCCCATCGGTGCATTTACACCAGAGATGAGCAAGAAGGCATAGCGAGAGATGTGTTTGTTAAGAACCAATAGAATCACTTCATTTACCTAGCCTCGCTCAGCGCAGCTCTGGTGGAAACGGCTTTTTTTTTTCGGATTGGCATCTTGCAGGTCAACCTAGGAGGTTGTCGGCTGCTTAACCGGACTTTCCTGTGGTGCCTTAAAAATGATTATTTTTAGGGCCTCCAGCCAGGGCAAAAAGCTTACAAACTAAGCGACTACACGCTAAGGGCACCCCCTGTGGGGTACGAGCCTCGGCTTAGGGCGTCGCTGGGAGAGGACAGCAAAGGGACAGGCTGGATCGGATTTCCATTATTTAGGGACGAATTTAAAACTACAGGCTTAGCGGCGCGGGCTGGCACGAGCAAGGGTCGGGGAGGGGACGTACGGGGTCGTCGCGGCGGGCCTCGGCGGCGAGGACGGAATGACGGCGGTCTGTGTCTGTGTTTCTTAACTGTACTGGTGGCCTTATTGCTCTCCTGGAGGAGAGTAATAGCATCGTCAGGGTCGGTCAGAGTATGTCTCGGTCGTCGAGTCTTACTAATACGGGAGGGAGCGTACCGGGCGGCCGATACGATTAACGGGTTAAAAAGTGGAAACGGCTAAGCAAAGCGACGTTTTTATACATGCAAAAGAAGCGAGGGATGTGTGCAAAGGATGGGCGCGAGCGAGAAACTACTAGCAGTTACTAGACGGAGTTTGTTAGAGGTAGATGTGTATTTTACGGAATATATGGATCACCGAACTCGCTTGCATCTGAAAAGAGCCCGCTACACATCTTCGCACCGCTCAGCTGCCTAGCACATCTCTGGTGGAAACACCTAAATCGTTCCACAGCCTCGCTACGCATGCTCGCACTGCTCATCTACCTCACACGTCTTTGATGGAAACGCAGCCTAATTCGGAACCCAAAATATAGTAGGTATTCAAGAAGGTAACATAAAAAAATTAAGGTTTTATGCAACCAAGTTCTGTGACTGGCTATGACACACTTATGACGTTAATATTTTTTCACAGACGTCAAAAAGATTTGAGATTAGATTAGGAAGGTACTGTATTGGTTGAATTACCTACATAAACTTACACGAGTATTGATTGAAATAAAGACTAAACTAACTACGTTCTAACTCATAAATAATATATTAAGTACATAAATACCTACCATGTACCAACTCATTATAATAATATTAGCGTAATAGGTATATCAGAGTGCTCAGCATCGTACTCGACGGAACATTTGACATGGTAGTGCTCAATAAATTAAACACAATCGAGATAAAATCAAGTAGGTAGCCGGCCGTGATCGAGTAGGTATTTCATTGACGCTATCATACGTCCTATTTAGTCCATTCGATAAAATATGGTAAGTTGATAAAGGATAAAATCTAACGCAAAAAAGATGGATCCATGTTGGCAAAAACAAATCGCACTCCACTTTGAATGTCAATGTCACAATATCAATATACCATAGAAATAATACAGAACAAAGAAAAACAAACATATAAACAAAATCTTCTATCTCTTTCTTTAACAAACTGACAACCTATTCTATTCCTACTATAGTCTATGTTTAACCCTATATGCGGTTCGCGTCACTAGTTCACTTCGATCAGCTGTCACAAGTAATAATAATGTTTACATTACCACAAGGATATTTTTGAATGGATATACTATTCCAATCACGTAAGGCAATATAATTAATTATTTTGTAAACAAGTTTCTAATGAGTACTCACCTTTTGTAGGCACTAGTTTAGTTATTTCTTGTAACTCATGATTTTCTTTATTCTTGTTTATTCGGCTACCATTTGACACTTGTACGTAGTCATTTGGGTTATTCAATAATTTATCATTTTGTTCACTCATTTTTGTAATTTTTATTTATTATTTGGGTTAAAAGCACTCTGTTTATGTTTACTTCTGACTTGTGTTGAACTGTACTGACATTTTATACAAGTGGTGTTGCCAGTGCTAGGTTTTTAATTACCCATAAATGGAGGCGTATTTTCCAAGTGATTTTATTCGAGTATAATTTTGCGTGTGTGACATACTTTTAAAGCTGATTTTGCGATAAGTTCGTAAAGAATATTTATGCTTTTCTACTTATTATTTTGTTGTTTAATACTACTATTATTACTTTAAATCTGTCTTTTAACGGTTCCTATTATATTTTTATTAAATTATAGCATAAGTAATTAATAAATAAAGATGTAGCTACTAAGCTACCTTTAAAATTAGCCTAACCAAAGTCATCAGCAGCATTCTCGAAAATTGGCATGCAATCAAAATTTCCCTGACATTTTGGGAAGTTTCCACACTTTGTAACATTGAATCACGGCGAGTATGAAGCTTGACGTGTTCGGGCGCTTTCGGTTTTGTTCGGCTGAACCCGGCAGTATTACTCATACCATGTCGTACTGTGCCATCGCTACATCCCAGACATTCGTACGTCATTGGCGCCAAAAAAGATCGATGTTATACTTAGTTAGAGTATGTTATCTAACAAAAGACGTTCCCTTTAACCGTTAATACTATATCGTTCATAGATACAAAAAATATATTATTCCCGTCAAAAAATACAAATTAAAAAATAATAAAATTAGCTACATAAAATAATATACGTAAACGACAACACTCTGTATATTTGTGTTTGTTAGGGTTCCGTACCCAAAAGTTAAAAACTGGATCCTAATTAAGACTTCACTGTCCGTCTGTCTGGCTGTCTGTCACCAGGCTGTATCTCATGAACCGTGTCAGCTAGACAGTTGAAATTTTCACAGATGATGTATTTCTGTTGCCGCTTTAACTGCTATAACTTCAAATACTAAAAACAGAATAAACTAAATATGTAAGGGAACCCTCTTTTAAATATTTAGTTTATTCTGTTTATTTTATTCACATAAAACAAACGCGATTATTTGCCGTTTTTTTGCTCAATGTCTATATCTAATGTTGTATATAGATAATGGTACGGACCCCTCCGTGCGCGAGTTCGACTCGTACTTGGCCAGTTTTTTTAATACTTACTTATTTTTTATGCTGATATATTTTTGTAATCTTTTAATCATCATTCAGCCGAAAGACGTCCACTGCTGAACTTAGACCTCCCCCAAGGGGGGGTTTTGCCATAATCGCCACGCTTGGCGAACGCTGTTGCCCGTTCTCTGGTACGTCCCTTAGACGCCTCTTACGACACCCACGGGAAGACATGGGATGGTGCTATTCTTTACGTCCGACACCAAACGGACATCTATTGATGATGTAGATTAACTAGTTTAAGCGAAATCCATCTGTTATTTAACATACTGTATATTGGAATAATAATACGTAATTTATTTCGTAATCAAATAAAAATCGAAATTAGAAATCGACCTTCCTAAGTAATAAAATTTACATTTATTTAATGGGAACAAGATTAATAAAGTAAACACCATTTTTGTTGTTTGGTTTGACCAAAATTTAATCTTTGTACCATACCATCTACCATCTATATATATCTTTGTACCATCTTTGTGTTATTTTAGTAGTAGTGTAGGCAATTATATCGTTTCGTTTCTATGGAGAGTCGCGAGCGTGATATAACTATGTAACTTAGCTTTGCACTGAGGGCACGTAGTTTGCTTTTTTGACTTGTCGGTCAACGGAATATTAGGCTATACAATCTTAAAAAAACAATCGACTGACTGCCGCTGCTCGCACTTATTAACTTTCGTGTTCCTTTAAGAATTCAATGTAAGCCTATAAATAGAGTTTTAAATAGTTGCAGCGATCTAATCGATTACCACTTTGCTTCTCTCACTAAGCAGACTTCGACGATCTGAATTGCCGAACAGTTTATCAGAGTAATTGTTGTAAAGC
Source organism: Charanyca ferruginea (assembly GCA_947361185.1). Classification (NCBI taxonomy): domain Eukaryota; kingdom Metazoa; phylum Arthropoda; class Insecta; order Lepidoptera; family Noctuidae; genus Charanyca; species Charanyca ferruginea. Next base: position 22,205,017 of record OX376069.1, on the reverse strand, counting down.
ATTAAGTTGTTCAACATTAGTTTAACATTAATGTAGTTTTAAGTTGGCTTACAATTTAACATAAGTTTTTATTAGTGTAAACAATTGTTGGTAAACAGAATTAAAAAAAAAGTACAATTTTTTTTTCAGCCCCTTTGTGCCCTCTGCACGGAAAAGGCCTCCCTTTCTCTTTTCCAACCCTCTGTTTCGGTTAATAAATCAATTAACAATAACAATAATCAATATTAGGACAGAAAGAAGTAAAATAACACCGTTTATGACGGGTATATTATGTTTCATCATATCCCTTGCCGTGTCTGATCATGCCCTAAGTCATGTGTTAGGTGCTAAGTGATCAACGCATGACTTTCATTTAATTCGTCCTCTATTTTGTTGACACGCCGCCGGTGCGTGATACGTGTGTATTTAGAGACGCACTAAGTGTCAAATCAGTTATACGTCGTGCACCAAATGTCAGTGTTGCCAACGGAAAAATTGAAAAAATTGTTTACTAAATTCTTTTTTTAGGGTTCCGTACCCAAAGGGTAAAAAAAGCTTTTTACAAAAAAGACAACCGCCTTCAAAAAGTGAAAAATAACTTTAGCACAGAACACACATTGACTTTAGTTTCGAAATTCAGTGGCTTTGTTCTGTTTGTTGTTTTGTATTGCCACCGACTTCCGAAACTAAAGTCAATGTGTGTTCTGTGCTAAAGTTATTTTTCACTTTTTGAAGGCGGTTATCTTTTTTGTAAAAAGCTTTTTATTTTCCGCTTTTTAGTACCTCCTTCTCATTCAAATCTATTAAGAAGAGATTGAAAGTTAACTACTACAAAGATTGATGAAACTAAAACGTCGTCTATGTAACATTTTTGGGTATTTGTTGATTTTTCAAAAAGTGCTGAATCAATTTCGATAAAATTTATATGGGACCACCCCTGTAGCGTACCCTATCTATAAAAAAAAGAATTTTCAAAATCGGTTTACGTTTGCCTGAGAAATCGCGTAACAAATCGCGCACATACTTAATGCAAAATTAAGACTTATACGGTTTTCTCATGGATGCCATGGTCGGAACTGGACCAAATTAAAATGGGACCACATGGGAAGCACTAGCTTCCAAATAAAAAAAGAATCATCAAAATCGGTTCACCCAGTCCCGAGAAATCAGGTAACAAACATAAAAAAAAAAAAAAAAAAAAAAAAAAAATACAGATCAATTGATAACCTCCTCCTTTTTTGAAGTCGGTTGAAAACGGGACCCTATTACTAAGACTCCACTGTCTGTCTGTCACCAGACTGTATCTCATGAACAGTGATAGTTAGACAATTGAAATTTTCACAGATGATGTGTTTCTGTTGCCGCTGTAACATCAAAATACAAAAACAGAATAAAATACAACAAACGTGTTTTTTGACGTGACAACGTCTTATAATTCGATAGAGCCGGCTGCACGCACGAAAAAACATGACGTCATGCGGCGTTACGGCGTTACATGACGTCATGCGGCGTTACCTCGCTCTGCGGCGTTACCTCGCTCTGAGGCGTTCCAAGTGAAAAGTGAATGTGGTGTCAATTGTTTATAGCAACGATAATTACAGCGATAAAGGTAATGATTCTTTCGCGTTGTCACGTTCAACTATCGTCAGTAAACCGACTTTACAGACAACCAATTTTTTTTTTTGTTGTTTTTTTGCTCGATGTCTAATGTTGTAAACGGAACCCTTCGTGCCCGAGACCGAATCGCACTTGGTCAGTTTTTATTATTGAAATTGTTCTTTCGCCGAACACGCTACGTAGCACCAATCTAAGTACAGAGGCCAGCACATCAAGCTACTACAATCTGTCAAATTTCTTTGATAGATTTTCAACTTTATTACAAAAGCATAAGGTTCATATTTAATTGAGAATATTTGACAGTTAGGTATGGCTTAATGTGCTGGCGTCTGTACATATAGTCACTTGTGGAAGATCGACCTACACCCATCAGATAACTTGGAAAAAAAAATTGGTTGTCTGTAAAGTCGGTTTACTGACGATACTTGAACGTGACAACGTCTTAAGAAAATACGGCGATACGGCGTTACCTCAGAGCGAGGTAACGCCGTAACGCCGTAACGCCGTAACGCCGCATGAGTCATGGTTTTTCGTGCGTGCAGCCGGCTCTATCGAATTATAAGACGTTGTCACGTCAAAAAGAATTTATTCGGTTAGAGTGAAGCTGATGAAAGAAAATTCTCAATTAAAAATAGCTATGTCGACTTTTCGATAGGCATGTTTGTTAATAAATTATATTTGATAAAAATATATCGCATCAAGTTATCTGATGGGTGAAGATCGATCTTCCACGTCTCCTCTACTAATACTTACTAGTATTCGCTGTGTGACGTGGGCTTACTGGTTCCGTATAAACATTATTTTTTACTTTTCTGTTCCATCCATATTCGATAGGATATATTTTTGGGCACACTGCTACGCGGCGGTATAAAAGCTAATGTACTGTAAAATACGTGCCAACGAATACCCACCGAACGTTTAATGATCCCTTAAAAAGGTAGACAAGATTTTTTTCATAAATAATGTAAGAAAACTGTTATGGGTCAAAAATATAGTCTTCTTCTTTTCGTTTCGATGGTTAGGTAGAGTTATTCCTTTATAAGGTTCTGTACACAATGGGCACTAAATATGGGACCCTATTACTAAAACTCTCTCTCTAAGGGGCCGTCTCCACGAGCGAGAGAATCGCGACGATTCCACGCTTCTATCGTCGGATAATCTCGGTCTTAATAGACGGCGATACGATGACGTTTCGCTCGCATCAGCCACTCGTCACATCGCCGCGATAACATCCCCGTGTGTAGACACGTTCTAAGAGAGTGTATAGAAATACATAGCCGACGATAATATCGCCGCGATTCTCTCGCTCGTGGAGACGCCCCGTCTGAAACAGCGATGTATATTTTGTACCGCAATAGGTAGACACTTCAAATTTTCACAAAATGTGTATAACTATGTTGAATCTACAGCACTACTGACTATTCTCTCGAAAACTTCCTCGGTGAATGTTAATGAAATAACCGTAAGGTCAGTTGTCAACCCTTAGCATCAAAAGGAATGACAGCTTATCTATAGTGGTTTTATGCAAGGTACATCGTATTCACGTATAATTATATAATTCCTGTAAATGCAAATATTGTTAACATCGTTTTTAATAGAGTAAGTATGGAGTTTCTTGCCCATTCTTCTCCATACAAAACTACCTTTTGGAATGGGCAACTAGAATCATTTTTTTTCTCATTTGACGTTCAAAAGTGCCTTATAATGGTCTAATTGAAATGAATTATTTGACTTTGACTTTGAGTGACCGCCTTTCTTAACCCCACAACCCAGCTACCGGATAACACGATACCCCTTGATAAGACTGGTTGTTAGACTTTGTGACTTCTGATTAGACATAACGACTGAAAGAATTGATCAGCTAGTCAAATATTCAGCACTCCTGTTTTTAATCGATAACTCGGATTGGTTCAGTCCCCAACGAATTTATGAATAAAACATTCGAATTCATAATCAATTCTAAATTTTATTAAGGTTTGTTTTATAAATGTTCGAGAATTTCATTTCATAATTTTCCTAAAGTTATTTTAGCGAAGAAGAAAATAATACTTAACAAATTTTGAGCCATTATTGGAATGCTTAAAAACATTCTAGAGCTTTTGGCAACTTAAAATAACAGTCGTCTAGCCGAAATCGATTCTCCGATTCCCTGAAGCGACTCCCCAAAGTGGGGTTGATGTTAATTGAACTGGCATTGGAACTACATAGTAGGCACATGTAAGTAGCAGATGCCAGTTTTCTTGGCAAAAACCTTGCAGATTCAAAGGTTTTACATTTCAAATGGAGTTGATCAATAATGTATATAATGCCTTTGTACTTCTTCCTCCCTCGATACTACAAACTTTGAGAAAATACTTGATCCAGTTGGAAACATTTGTTACTTATTGCCACTGGTTAAGGTCCTTTTATAGCGCCCATAAATAGGTCAAGGAGCCCATTCATCGTACAATAAATATAACTCAAATAGAGTTTATAAAACCTTAAAGCAGTGGTCTCATGGTTTGCTATTGTACCAATAGAAGATTTCCAACTTGTTCTGGTAAATACTTCTAGCTGTACAAGGTATAGTCCGAACCATGAAAGTCTGATAATTTGTAACTAAGTACGTAACGATTCAAAAGTCACAATATGGTTACCATGAAGAACTTTTCATCCCTAAAAAACACTACTCCAAAAACCAAACCCATAGGTATAAATCTACACTTATATATTTTTTTTATCTCACCTGATAGGAAGCGATGATGCGGTCTAAGATGGAGCACGCTTGCCTAGAAGTAACCTATTCACTCTTGACTTAAAGACTCCCAGGTTGTAGCTATCAGGAAACACAGACTCAGGCAGGGAATTCCACTCCTTAGCAGTACGCACAATGAATGTATTCCCAAAACGTTTCGTGCGTGTGGGTGGGATGTCCACCATGTACCGGTGGCGCATCGCCGTTCGTCTTGTGGTCCGATGATGGAACGGGCTCGGCGGAATTAAATTATGCAATTCCGTCGCACACTCCCCAAAATGCCACCGATAGAAAACCGATAGAAATATAATAGTTTGTTTGAGTTTTTTTTTGTTTAAATGCGCTACTTTCTCCGGTACTACTACCATGTAACAATAACAAATAAACAACGTACTTTAGCCCCTATTACGTTATCGGATACTTTACACCGCACATTATAATCAACAAATGAAGACAGGAGTAATTAGACTGTAATAATATGTATACGCGTTTGTCATATGAGACTTTGAACGAATATAATATACATATTATAATATCTTTTATGCCGTGTGGTGCCGGCTGCGAACAGCACCACCCCATTTGTACCCATGGCTTTCGTAAGGGATATTGACCAGAGGATGGGCAGCAGCGTCCTTCTTATAAATATAGGCTGATAATTTACTGGTTTGATCAGCGATGCTGTCTTTACGTTTGATGAGCATTAATTTCTGCTTCATCTCCGGGATCGACGAGGCCTCTAGATTTGTAAATGTTTAAGCTCACAAGGGGATTATTTAAATCCGAATGGTTTTCATGCTCTTTAGTGACATCAACTAGTTTGGCCAGTCTAATACAGACACATAAGATTTTTCAGCTTTAACCCCACCACATCTGCATATTTTTGTATGTTCATTTCAAGTTGCGAATTCTCGATTAAATCTGAACTTGGTATACACCCTGCAACCATATCATTTATTGGTCTGGGATACGCCATTTTAGTATGGCATACATTTTGGGAGGTTAAATTGAAGAATATGCTGTTAAGAAAATAGGCGAACTCGCTAGTTTCAACGCTGTTCTATTTTTTTAGATATCAGGCACAAAAGTTAAGTTTTTTACGTTTTATGCCGGCCGTCATGACTGGTAGTATAAGGGATTGTTTCTATCTGGTACCTGAAAAAGTGTCCAGTATTGAAGCTATCACCTTCTTAACTACAATCATATTCATCTATCAATTCCCATAATTTCATCCACGCTAAAATGGCGTACTTCTGATTATTCTGTTATCTTGGAACGTTTTGTAGGATCAAGTAAAATAGTTGTCCAACTTTGGCACGCCAAAGTATTTTGGTAATTTCAGTTGTTTCTTTGACTTTCATAGACGTGTCCTTAGAAATGCCAGCGTTTATCGAAGTTTGGACGAGTCAGGATTAGTTGTGTCACTGTCTTGTTTACCGGTTTTGTGTCCGTATTAGGGTATATTTTGTTAAATATAATAATTCTCCTGACCGAATTTCGGTCACGGCAGCCAATCTTAATGGACTAGTATGCATGAGATAATATAGTGCATAAGTGTGTGTACAAATACAGGTGCACTCCCTCTTCCCTCACTCTCATAATCCGATGGAACGGCAATCTGACACGACAGGGGAGATACCAGGGGTGTGATTCTGTAAGACCTCATTCTAAACTTCGAATCTGAATCCGCTGTGAGTTTCTTGATTGGCATTCTAAAAACTCGGTTGATAATTCGAATTTACACTAGTGCCACCCTTGCGAGCGTCTCAGCGAGTTGAACTAAATCGACAGGGAGATTTTGACAGATAAAGTATGAGATGACGTAAGAAGTGGCATTCTGTAGGGGAATTTCCCCGTCACTTCAACGCTCACTTCGCACTCGAACCCGATTCAAACTGTCAAATATATCAAGGTCATTTTAAACCTTATGCGAAGTTGTTTGAAAGAAGAAGTTGTTTGAATTTTACAGAATCGACCTACTCGGACAGGACCAATGGTTTTACATGTTTTTCGAGGTAGGAGGGTGTCATACCTCGAGCTTCCAAACTCAGGTCGCTAAGTTGGTGCCACAGTAAAATTTTATTCATTTAAATAGCCAAAGAATTAAAAATCAGCTTCTAAGGGTGTTTTAATATCGTGCGGAGTTTACCACGCATGCGGGATTGCCCCGCACGCAGAAAATTTCACGCAGCGTGAAACGTACGATCTAGTTATTGCTACTATGCGTTGTAGTTGTGTACAAAGGAAGACAGACTCAGAAAAAGTCCCGCGCGGGGCTGCTGCCCAGGATCACGTCCCGTGCATATTCCACGCATTACAATAAATATTTGTATAAAAAGGATATTAGCGGGGATTACGCGTGCGGAACACCCTAAGAATGTTACTGCTTTCCAGAAGGGATTTTTTGGAAAGGATGAAAGTGCACTACTATGCCAACTGGTAGCATACGAATCATATTCAAATTCAAATTCAAATTCATTTATTTGTCCGAATATTGTACATATGGTCTTAAATTTATTAAACAGTCTCATCACATTCTGCCACCTGGGGCGCGCAAATATTAGGGTACATAGGTAAGTATTTAAAATTATAATTTTTAGATTAGTAAGGACATTATTAAAGGAATAAGTAATAATAATATAGTGTCAGGCATGTCAGGTAAAAACATATTATTATATCTAGATTATTGTCTAAATATTATTACAATGTCAAACTATCAAAGAGAGATGTCAGAGTATAAAAGACTACAATTAAATTAGGATGTCAAATTATCATTCAAAAAGTCATTAAAATTATAATAACATTTTTTACATAGCAATTCTTTAAGTTCCTTTTTAAAAACCATTTAAAATACATACGTAAGCAAGCTAGTATTCAAGTACTAGCTACCACCTGCGGCTTCACCCGCGTAGAATTAACGCTTCCGAAGCTCTCAGATGGCTTGAAAAATTTTTACTTCTTACTTACTTGACGCTTTCTGGTACATTTTTCGTTACATAATATTATTATGTAAAAGCTGTTTTTCCATTCACAAGTTTTTGAGTGAAATACTTTAACAAACATACATCCATCCATTATCCTCACAAAGTTTCACGTTTATAATAATAATAGGAAGTAGAATCTCTGTACAAATGTCACCTTTCCATAAAGTTTATTTTAGACAACATTTTAGAACCCTTGTATGTTGGTTACGAAGTTATGCCCTCCGGCAAACCAACGTATTTGTCAACAATGTATCAGTTATCTTTTATCATGAAAATGGTGTCAGGCACCGCTAGATGTCATATTAAGTGAGAATTCACTACGTGACATGAATATATCGAGTAGGTCTGAGTAGGCTAATACTGTAAGCGTCAACTTTATACTGGCTCTGGGGTCTACCACCAGTGCAGTATAATATATTCGCATCCTGTTACACAAATACTGTAGCGAAATACTTTAATTTAGAAGGACTTTCACTGATAAATAGCAGACCGAAACCGTCGGTCCCAGCTGTCATTCGTAGATCTTTGGCAGTCGTTACGGGTAGTCAAAAGCCAGAAAGTCTGATAACCAGTCTTACCAAGAGGTATCGTGTTACCCAGCAACTGAGTTGTGTGGAGGTCAGACAGGCAGTCGCTCCATGTAAAACATTAGTCTTCAGCTGCTACCGGAAAGTCAAAGTCAAAGCATTTTTTCCAATTGAACCATTTACAGGCACTTTTTAACTGTCAAGGAATACAAGTTCCCAACTTTTCCGGTGGATTTCCCAAAAAACCATTTCAGACAAACCTTGTCCTGATAAATTAACACGAACACAACAAACAAATAAATCTGTCAAACTAGTCAAACCGTTCTTTAGTTATGACCTTCATGGTCGTGATCTTTCATACATGTGCCAATTGATTTGTATTGTTGATATATAAACAGACAGGTACATAATATTACACTATTGTTTAAAAATACTCAATTTTTTTAAATAGAAATAACTTCATCTTAGTTCTAAGCTTACCTCAGAGCAAGAAATAAATTACATTTTTACTTATTTGAAGCCGTCCTTTGTCCCTGTAGGTTATATTATCAAAATGTACCCGTATCATGGCGGGACACGTCTTTATAAAAATGCCCGACATAACAGACCTGAGGGCCTACCACGAACGCGCTAGTAAAGATAATATAATATTCTTTGGACCAAATTTCGGTTGCGGCGGCCAATTTACCGAGTGGGCTGCAAATAGCACCACCCCATTTCTACCCGTGGGTGTCGTAGAAGGCGACAGAGGGATGTTGACCAGATATTGACCAGAGGATAAGTATTGGGACAAGCCCGCCACACTATTTTCAAACCACTGCAACTCCTGTAAGCCAGAATCAACAGTGGCGACCACCAGAAAAGCGCGAAAGCAATAAAGCTCGACGAGTCCCAGAGAAACCATTCAACTGTCTTGGATCCCGCAACGAAATTAATCAGAAAGAACAGCGGAGGAGTAAGAAAAACAGGAGACAGAACACAATAGGCACAAAGCGACGTTTACAACTGGGAGAAGCCCAGTTGCTAAGCACCACGGATTATAATCAACATAATTAATGGCCCCTAAAAAGTAAGCCGTTATATTATATTGTTGCTGTGACCAGAGGATGGGCAGCAGCGTCCTTTTGAGTGTCATAACACCTACTGCGATCGCCAACATGCATCTTCCAAGCATGGCGATTATGGCTGACCCCACCTCCCTTTCGGGGGAGACCTGTGTCCAACAGTGGGCATCTAAAGGTTAACATGATGATCCCACAGCAGTACAAAGGCTTCTTCTGAAACCGAAAAGCTACGAGCATTGATCACCACGCTTGCTCAAAAGTCAAAGCATTTATTCCAATTAAACAATTTACTGGCATTTTTGAAGGAGTAAGTTATAGCATTGCCCAAAGGACAATGGAGAGGGCTATGTTCGGAGTGTCCTTGCGTGATAAAATCAGAAATGAGGACATCCGCAAGAGAACCAAGGTTACCGACGTAGCTCGAAGAATTGCCAAACTTAAGTGGCCATGGGCAGGGCACATTGCTCGCAGAACGGATGGCCGATGGAGCCGAAAAGTTCTGAAGTGGCGACCGTGAACCGGAAGACGTTGCGTTGGAAGACCTCCCACTAAGTGGACCGAGGACCTGATAAAGGTTGCGGGGATTCGCTGGATGCGAGTCGCATGGGACCGGTCATTGTAGCGACACTTGGGGGAGGCCTATGTCCAGCAGTGGACGTCTTTCGGCTGAAATGATGATGATGATGAAGTTAGGGCAGGGCAGAACGAGCAAGAAACTCCACGGACACTCTTTTAATCAAGTTTTTACAAAATGTTGGTTATGTTATTCTTGTTGTAGAAAACATTTATGTAGGTGAAGAGCAATGATGATGATGGTGATGCAATCCGACCGATTTCGGTTAAGACGATTGCTTCAGCTCCGCTGTAGCTGACGTTCGTTAGCTCGCATGTGCCTTATGTAACCATTCTTAAGAAGGACGTGAAGAGCAATACGGTTAGGCTGAAAGCGGGCCCCAACAAAGTTAGGCTAGGCTGATGACATTGATATTCAAATCATCATTATCATATCAGCCTATTGCCGTCCACTACGTCACAAATAAATAATATATGAATAAATCGTCGCTCCATCGTGCCGCAGGGCGTCCCACACTACGCTTGCCCAAACGCGGTCGCCACTCTAGAGCGTCCGACCTCCACCGTCCGTCCGTCCGTCTGCAGTTCATCTCTCTCTCCATGGCACGCTGAGCAACCTTGAATTTGTGGACCAGACCTACGGTGAGTGTCCACGTTTCGGCTCCGTAAGTCATTACGGGTAGGACGCGATATACGAATAAAGCCTTAAAATTAAATAAATATATAGGGCAAAATGGGTGTATTCAATTTCAAAATCAATCTAAATTTACATTACGCTTGCTCCGAGCGTTCGTGGTAGGCCCTCTGACCTTTATCGATTTAGTCCTTATAACTTTGTATGATATTTTTATGAAAACCCAAAACATTATGTCCCTTTAGAATTTGCTCAAAGGATTTTAGTAGATACATTGTATATAATAATATAGACGAACGATGACGTGAACACTTTTCAACCTTATTTGTTTAAGTTATAAGGGTGGAAATCTATAGTAATAATAATCTGTATTGTCGCAAAAATTATACAGTTCACAAGGTAACTTATAATTTATTAGACACAAGTAAATGTTTTGTGCTTTGGGTACTGATAATGTCTCCCAAACTAAGCGAATGCTTGTATCTTGGGTGGCAGTGTTCAGTCGTGTATTTGGCTCTATATTACAATTTTGGTACGGGCAAGTGAACGTTGTCGCTGTATGGGGTAAATAAAATCATCGCTAAGGTTCAAAGATGTTAGGTTGATGAAATATGAATTTAGTTGCATTTATTCCTTACTAGCTTCTGCTTGCGATTTCATCCTTGTGGAAGTCGAGTATACCGTAAAACGTATCTTATTGCATTTGGCAATAAGCAATAGCTTTCAATTTTTTCTTTTATGTAATCGTATCAGTATTTCCAAATATTAACTCGTTCAATCAAACTCTACCCTATATAATGTTAGTATAGATGTTGGGATTTTGAGGTTGACTCCCAAGTTGAACAAAGTGTTTATTGGTAGAAATATCTATCAGAATATTCTCCGTAGCAACTCGAAATATGTATATGATAGGGAAACCAAGCACAAGTTCGATCGTGCATGGAGTACTGTTCGCACCTTTGGGATGGATCGGCAAAATACCAACTGGAGGCATTGGAAGTCATCGATAGACGTGCCAAGAGGCTCATAAACAACGACTCCCTGGTTAGGGCTAAGCTCCAGAGCCTTGAACATTGCCGCACCGTTGCTAGCCTTTCGGTCTTTTATCGGGTACATTTCGGAGAGTGTGCTTTGGAATTGCACAATTTAATTCCCCCATCCCCGTTCCATCATCGGACGAGCAGAGATACGGCGAAGCGTCACCGCTATATGGTTGAAGTTACACGGTCTCGAACCAAGCGCTTTGACTCCACATTTATTGTGCGAACTGCCAGACTGTGGAATTCCCTGCCCGCCTCTCTGTTCCCTGATAAGTATAATCTGGGTATCTTTAAGGCACGAGTGAACCGGTTCATCTTAGGCAAGCGTGTTCCAACTTAGGCCGCATTATCACTTACGATCAGGTGAATTGCGGTCAAACGCAAGCCTATTTAATAGTAAAAAAAAAAAAAAAAAAACTATAAGCTAGACGGCAGTATTCACGCCGTCTTATTCACTTCACCAGTTCCATTTTATGAGTGTAAAGAATACTTAGGCAACACAAAGACGAACGTTTATAATATTATAATTGTAACAGATTTATTTTGACGGGCCTGTTGGTCTAGTGGTCACTGACCCTGACTGCTAAGCCGGAGGTCGTGGGATCGATTCCCACCCAGGACAAACTTTGTGTGATGAGCATGAGTGTTTGTTCTGTGTCTGGGTGTTTATCTATAATATGTATGTATTTATAAATTATATAAGTATGTATATCAGTTGTCTGGTTACCATAACACAAGCTCTGCTTAGCTTGGGACCAGATGACCGTGTGTGAGTTGTCCCAAGATATTTATTTATTTATTTATTGTTCATTAATTTTGAAGAATTTGGACTCTAAAGTTCGTTTGCGGTATAAATTTTCCATGTAACACCTTTCTACCCCTTCGGTGTATCGTTATGTTATATTATGTTGTATGTGCTAATAATCTCATTGAATCTGTCAAGCGAAATGTTTATGCTAATCACCTCTTTAGTAATTAATTATAGTGATTACTGCTTATTGACGCGTTACACTACGACGTCACATTGCTAATGAGGGAATTAAGTAATAATCACAGACAAAGTAAAAGCATCTACATATTTAAATTAAACCATTTAGTAATTTTGAATATTTAAGAGCGTGTATTTGATTCGTGACGAAAACTTCATGTTTTTGCGTTTTGCCCAGAGCAATATCGTAATAATGTGAGCAGATTATTTAAAGACAATTACAGTTTTAGAAAGATTAATTCTTGATTTAGGGATCTACAGAGTAAGAGTATAATTTTTTATTATTATTATTTTTTTTTAATTTTTTTTAAAGTTAAGGCAATCCTTTCATAGCGTTTTACGAAAATAGACGTCAGAGTTAACTTGCAGGACGAATACAACCATTACAATATGCCAAAGTATTATGTTTCATACGTTTTTCCAACAGAATATACAATCTCAAAGTACATTACAGAGCCAAAATTACGAAAATATGACTACTAGATATTAAAAAACAGTATTAAAAAAGTACAAAATCGGTTTACTTCAACAATTTTTTTTCACCAGTATTTGAATAGAAACACAACTGATATATTTATTTTATGAAAATAAAGGTTATGCTTAATATACACAATTTTTTTCAGTTCCTTGTACGACGTGTTGTTGTAACTCATTTATTTTAACAATTATTTTAAAAAGCACGGTGAAGCCTTGCGCTCTGTCGTTTTCCGATCAATTTCAATGATTCGTGCTTATTTCGTGCGTATTGTTTTTCTGATGCACACAAACAGGCCATTGTACTCGTATACTAGTGTGTGTCAATGCTACTACGCCGTTCTAGCAATCGTTTAGATTTTGAGTTGAGTCGATCAGTTAGTCAGAAAAGTTGAAGCTGTTTGCCCTTTCCAAAATGTAGATAGGTCTACATGGAGAAGAACGAGTAAGAAACTCCACGGACACTCTTTTCAATCACGTTCTTACGTAGTCCTTGTGTGCGAAATATTTTTTTTCATCGGATGAATAGTTTGGGAGGTTACCGTCCTGCTACATTCAGTTTACAAACTAGACCTGTTTACTATTTTATAGTGTGATAGTGTGATGTGATATTATAGAGTAAAAAGACTCTGGTTACAAATATGTATTTCAAAAATTTTAAAAATGAAGTAGCTCTGTAGAATTATCATATCAAAATATAATTTCCAATTTGGTGACCTCAATCCTATTCGGCGTTATCCAAACAATGAAAGGTCAGCTTATAAGTACGAGAATTCTGTACCTTGACGTCATTGTGTATACGTGGTACTAATTGGGGTTAGTTTAGCCAAAGTCAAAGCATTTATTTCAATAAAACCATTTATAGGCATTTTTGAATTGGCAAGGAGTCGTTCAGTTAGTCAGAAAGTTGCAGCTGCTCGTTCCAAAACGTAGGTAGGTCGCTATGAAGAAGAACGAGCAATGTAATGATTTTGAACATTTAAAACGCTGATTAATTTAAATTATATTCTAAATAAGTTAGAGACGTACTTTCAACTGTTATTACTGGATAGTGCCGCGTGTGGTGCCGACTGCAAATAGCACCACCCCATTTCTACCCGTGGGTGTCGTAAAAGGCGATAGAGGAATATTGACTGTTGGTTAATAAAAACACAAAAAAATGTTGTAAAAAAAGTAATTACGAAGAATTATTCTTAGAATGTAAGATGTTGCCGGTTCATCAAAAGGTGGTATTGTTATTGGCTTTAGAAAATTATGGAAAGGACAAGTTTAAAATCAAGACGGTACACGTAAGGCCACAAAGGAATAAATACACTAAAAGATTTGTAGTACCCACTTGTACTAACTATTATGGACAAAGGGTTGTACGTTGTTTCATAGCTAATAGTTTTATAGAATTTCGTTTCACATAAAATTTTTGTAATAATTTCGTTTTATAGAATAATCAATACGCAGAATACTTACTTTCAAGATTTTTAAATCATTGATCTATGTTTCACATAAAGTTTATTGTTAGAATAATCATATCATAGAATAACATATCAAATATTCTTTATCCTTATATTTTTTTTTAATATAAAACTTATTCCCAAGAATGGGAGTCTCAGTTCTAACCAAACCTACTGCGCGTGCGTGCAAGCAACCATGCAGCATGCAAGCAAGCCTGCAGCGTGCAAGCAAGTATGCAGCATGCAAGCAAGCATGCAGCGTGCAAGCAAGCATGCAGCGTGCAAGCAAGCATGCAGCGTGCGAGCAAGCATGCAGCGTGCAAACAAGCATGCTGCATGTAAACAAGCATGCATGCATGCATCATGCAAGCGAGCATGCATCACGTAGCAGGCATAGTTTCTGTCACGGCTCCGGCGTTGAGGGGCTCCGGCAGTCCCACGCGAGCTTATTGTCGCAGATGGTGTTCACGCTTATCTTAAATATTTTAGCTTCGGCTTACTGGCCGGCTACGCCGGCCAGCCTCAGCTGCGGCGGTGGGCGTTAAAACCACCTGCTCTTCAACTCGCGGGCCGCCTCGGCCCTCCACGCCTACGCAGATTTAAATTACACTCTAGGGCCTAAATTAGGCTCTAGCAGCGATTCGTTTCTGTCATTAACTTTGGTAGCACAACATGACTTTTTAAGACAATATTTTCGTTATTGTCTATTTATATCTATACATTTTCGTTGAAATAAATTCCATGGAAAAATACAACAAACAATTTTCGTTAAAAAATAATTCTACTGTTTGATAAAATTCATTGAGTTGTGTTTCTGTGAAATATTTTTCATTGAAGTAATAAAAATACGAGAACCAAATATTATGTGAAACATTTTCTGGGAAACGAAATTCTATGAAATTTCTGTCTGCGAAACAAAGGGACACCATGGACAAAGATGTAGAAAATGCTTGATCCCAACAATTTTCAATGCCATATCATTCGATTTAGAGAGTAGCTGTAGGTACCACAAAAATGTCTTTCAAAAATAAAGTGAGAAAGTTTATTTTTAACACTTTGTGCCAAAACCTCTTATATGGTGATTCATAGAACATGTTTATGATAGTGTGTTTGTTTATGTTTGCGGTCTCGCCGGCGTGAATTGAAATACCATTACGCAATTTAAAATAGGTATTATGTCGTTGTATAACAGTCAGCCTTTGTGCTACTGTTAAATTTTTATGTTTAGTTTAGTACTAACAGAAAGTAGTTACACGAAAATAAATAAAATTGTATAAGGAAGCTACATCTGCCAACAAACTGCTTTACAGTTCGGCAGAAGTAACATTTTTTTTGTAACTCGTTATGTCACCACAAATAAACGCATTTTTATTTATTTATTTTTGACCAGAGGATGGGCAACAGCGTTCTTCTGAGTACCAGAACACCTACTGCGATCGCCAACATGCGTCGACCAAGCATGGCGATTACGGCTTAAGCCCTCTTTGGGGAAGACTTAAGCCAGCAGGGGGCGTCTAAAGGTGGACAAGATGATGACCTCAATTAAGCGCTAATTTATGAATGTTTTCATAAAAAAAGACTACAACACATTGTTCGACATAATATATCCCAACATTAAAAAGAATACGAAGTCAAATGTAACACAATAAATAATTCAGAGCGCAACCCTTTTACTTGTCAAAGGTAAATTAATGAGTTATCAGGCGTTTTGTAAACAAACCTTTATATTGTTTACGTCTGACAGTGTCCCGCTTCATGCGTTTAATTAAAGTGTGGTTTTACCAAACATGTTGACGTTTTCACGGTTCTTTATTGTTTTTAATTAAAAGGAATATTAAATAACAAACTTTTAGCTCCGACTTCGTCTGTTAAGACTTTAGAATTAAGCTAAAGCCCTGAATTATCCCTTGGGAGTACAAAAATATTTATATAATTAGGGAATAATAATGACCACCAAGAATAGTAAATGATCACCAAATCTTAAGAACCTTAAGTCCCCCCTGGGGCGGATTCGACATGGCTAAGTTAGGTTAGAACTGTGACCCCCCCTACGCACGAAGCGAACGAGCGTAGCGAGCGTGCCGTGGCAGCGGCCGCTGAGTGCCAGAACCAAATCGCTTTTTACAGTCAAACTGATACATTTCTACAATACTTTGGTTAAGTGTTGGTGATCATTTACTATTTTTGGAGGTCATGTATTATATCTGGAGGTTCGTTAAACATTAAAATGGGGTTAAATGTTGGTGATCATTTACTATTTTTGGAGGTCATTTACTATATCTGGAGGTTCGTTAAACATAAGTCATATAATAATAATACTAACCTACATATTGTATTGTCCCACTGCTGGGCAAAGGCCTCTTCTCATACAGAGAAGGCACGAGCATTGATCACCACGTGCGCCCAAGGCGGATTGGCGATTTCAGACATATTATGTGTGTTGGATCATTCGGTTCCCTTCAAAATGGTTGAGTTGAATGGTGCTGATCCACGCGTCATGTTCGTAAACGAGCGCTGTCAGTAGAGATTGTTCAACTCTTAAGTGCTATGGCTTTTATCTTCATACCTTTTTTAATGTTTTGTATCGTTCTTTACCTGCATTGTTTTCACATATAGAAGCAACAAGGATTATGTAACCAATATTTTGTAAAAACTTGATTTAACAGAGTGTCCGTGGAGTTTCTTGCTCGTTCTTCTCCATAGAGACCTACCTATGTTTTGGAACGAGCAAATAGCTTCAACTTTCTGACTAGCTGACCGACTCTTCGACAATTCAAAATTGCCTGTAAATGGTTTAATTGAAATAAATACTTTGACTTTGATTAATTATAAGTCCATGTTTTCTCGCTATATTTTCCTTCACCGATGTCAGTGATATCCAAAATAAACTTAGAAATTTTATAAAGTCAAAGCATTTATTTCAATTAAACCATTTACAGGCACTTTTGAATTGTCAAGGAGTCGGTAATTACGGTTTACGATTTATGACTGTATTAAAAAAAATTACTTACTAATTCAGTTCTACGTATGGGGTAACCCCCAAAATGTATTGTTTTTTTTTCTATTTTTGTGTGAAAATCTTAATGCGGTTCACAGAATACATCTACTTACCAAGGTTCAACAGTATAGTTCTTATAGTTTCGGAAAAAAGTGGCTGTGACATACGGACGGACAGACAGACATGTCGAATCCATTAGGGTTTCGTTTTTTGCCATTTGGCTACGGAACCCTAAAAAGAAGCAAGATAAAGTTCATGGCAGATAAGAGTTGACCAATTTCTACTGACAGCGTATAATATGAAATTGAAGTCACATTGGTACTTGATCGGTCCTGATTGCGAACCCACAACCTTGTGTATAAGAGGCGGTTGCCTTAAGAGGAAACACAATGGCCGTTTTTCCATACAAACTTAGTCCCCTGTTTCCTCCCTGGATAATGCCAGTAGATCAATTTTTTTTTAAATATACTATTGGCATGTCCCTATGTTTTCCTTTTTCTCATAAATTTATTATTAAAAGAGATATGAATATTCAAAAACCTAAAAAATTGGCATGATTTTCCGCTGTGTTCAAACATTCAGAAAACAAATTTGACTTGATTATATAAAAAATAGAAAACATAGGAACACGGCAAAAGCCTTTCTTTATTTTTTAATGAAAAAAGCAGTTAAATCGGTTAAGTTTTGGAGAATAAATCAGGGGACTACGAATCATTGATTTTGTGTACTTTTAATAGGTATTTTCGGTCAAAACTGCAGTTGTCCCTATCGCGCTCTGCGGTTCGTGTTCGGGCATCGCGCGACAGCAATAGATTTTATAAATACCTAATTTTCAATTCTCTAGCCCGTGGTATTTCCTCTTAACTACTAAGGGCGGGTGGTTTCAAACAGTCGCGATTCGGTTAACGTTACATACGGACGGTTAAAAAGTTACTATGACATGCGATGTTTAACGTACGTTAAATGTAACGGGTTGTTTCATGACATAAAATCCGTCAGTTAAAGTTATTCAAAAATAGATTCCATAATATTTTGATGTTTGAAGTAGCTGTTTGACAGCACAAAATTACGATGACTGGTCGGTTATGGTAATAGTAACTTTTTGACGTATGATTTCGTGAAACAACCAATTTTTTGATTTTACGATAGTTAGCGCCATTTTTGACTATTACCGGTCAGTAATGGTTAGTTGAAGCAACCCGCCTTAAGTCATCACGACGTTACAAAGACGGGACGCGAGAACAATGGGTGAAAAATCTATTTGCTGTAATGTTTGTTATCACCGTTGTTTCTTTGGTAGCACCTGTGCAAAATTTTTAGATATTGATCTAGCATGACTTCTTTTGACCGTATGCTCGAAATATTTTGTTAATTGGATGTTCGATTGTGTAAATAAGTATACTTGCCAACTATAAACATTTAACTGGAAAATAGAGCGACAGCGTTAAAACTTAATCACTTTTTACAAAATACACTCTCCAAAGCGTGTAACACTACCCTTTCAAAAGTGACCTCTCTACCCTTCCCACTACACATAGTATCCCATCTTTTAATCCTCGTAGCATATTCTAGTACTTTAGACCGTACCATCTATACTATACATCACTACATACTTATTATAAAACAAAGTGCCCCACCGCGTCTATCCATATGTATGCTTAGATCTTTAAAACTACGCAACGGATTTTGATGCGGGTTTTTTTTAAATAGGTATATAATTTGTCAAACGGGCGAAGCCGTGGGCATCAGCTAGTATAATATAAAGAGGTAAAATTGTAATTCTTTATAATCATCAATATATTTCATTATACTATTATTATTATTCAATCATAATTATATTTAATTTTGCCAGTCAAGATATTTGTCTTTTATAGTTGTCTTCCATTGATATTATTATTCTTCCTTAATTCATATTATTTTTATTTTTGATGCTATTGTCTCTAATTAAAGTGATTTTGTATTTTTTTTTTCTTTTTGAAATGTAACTGTTTTTGTAATACTTTTTGTATCTATATTTTAGGTGAAAGATGTGGTCTCGTATATGTAGTTTTTGAAATCGGATGAGCAGTATCTACATTACCTTATGGCAATGTAGATATAATGTATACTGCTCATCCGATTTCAAAAATTCTTTCACCAGTAGGGAGCTACATTATCTCTGAGTGATATAGACCAATATTATATTGCATTATCATAAAATTAAGGATCCATTGGAAAACTCACGCGGCCGAGTCAAGGGCATGTAACGTTGTTTTATAATTAAGTACATATTAGTTGAAAACTAACTACACTGTCTGTGTACACAAGGTCTATAAAGATAGTTGTAAGGAGATAAATAAAGAAATAATACTACAGTCTGGCATTTTATGCTGAACTGGGCCTGTTTGGCGTAGCCGTGGGGTACACAATAATGTTTTTTATTTATTTCTGTTTTTTTACCTTTTTTTAAATTGTTTTTGTGTGCACATGGTCTGTGTCAATAAACGTTTTTTCTTTCTTTCTTTACAGTCATTTATTCTAAAAACCCACTAAAAAGCCCGCATCCCTATTCTATAAGGCACGACCAAAGCCCACAATATCTCACTCCAAACGCCTAATACACGACGTCTGCTATTAATTCAAGTAGCAATGCATCATTTAGATGTCAGAACATATCACTCACAGATGTATTATTAAGATAGCTAGTACATCAAGACGATTATTAAATCGTCTTGAAACATGAAAGCCAATTCTCTTAAGTAATTAAAACAGTTCAAAACCTAGTCACAATTTCATTTTAGCGACCATCAATGTCAAAGATAAAGCAGGTAAATAAGATATATTTTTGACGGATCTGAGATTAGAATATAACGTTCCTAAAAGTTACGAAAATTGCTCCCTGATTGTTATCTATAACTAGTGACCACGGATATCTATACAAGTGACCCTCCCCTGCTTTGTACGACTGATATGGTTGAATTATATATATTATTAAAACCAAGTAAATAATTAATGGATCCTGCACACACACACACACACAACCACACAACACACACAATTAACACGTATCGGAACCAGCGCACCCCAAACTCACACAATATAATACAGAACGAACGAATAATTATTTTCAAAAGTGGCCAGTGCAGTTTATAATTAGGTCACGACGTTTTTTGTATAACGATTAGTTATTTTCAAATCAGAACCTAACACAATCGAATAAATAGTTACTAATACAGGATATTCTATAATCAGAACTCAATTGTTTAAGACTGTACTTTAGGTATTTTTCGTTTCTGGTATTTTGCGTATCTGGTACTTATATGGCGTATCAGGTGCTTTGCGGGTCTGGTATTTTGCGAATCTAGTATTTAGCGATTCTGGTATTGTGCTTCGGAGCCGGGTAATCGTATATCGTAACACTAAGAAATCCGGTGTGATTGGTAATTTCACAGAACGGCTATTCTGTGACCCAACCCAACCGACACACAACCCACACACACAACATCCAACCACATACACACACACAACAACCTTCCGAAATAAATTCTCTAATTGATGGTGAAAACCGTATCAAAATCCATTGAGTTTAGTAAAACCAAGGGAACACGCAGAAACACAAAAGTGAATTTGTTTGATACGGGTTAAATTTAATTTGCCTACTGCGCATCTTATAAGCGTTAAATATGAACATTCATGAATACGAACAACTTTCACTATTCAATAAAACTCAACACATTTCTTTTCGACTTTTCGGTGCATAGTGTTAGTGAGATGACTTAACGCTATGTTAATACCTTACACACAAGCTTACACTATATGCATCCTTATCCAAATAAGACTATGGATGTACTCTGCAACTACACTCAGCTGTTGGGACTACCCCATACCCTTCGCATCAGCGATGCTGCTCTCTTCCGTATAATGGCGTGAAAGCCGTCCACTTGAGCCTCAGTAAACATCGCTGACGTACTGCAGTAGCGAGGCGATCCCATCAGCAACCTGAAGGCATTATTATATTGGACCCGCAGGGCACTGGTGGTTCGCTGCGTGTAGCTGTACGAAATATGGAAAAAAATAAGTCAGCTGTTTCCTACTTAAATAATAATAATAATAAACTTTTATTTCAGATGTTTGTCCATAAGTACACACGACATATAGGTACATACATTTACACAACAAATACAATAAATAAAATTAAATATCAAAATACTAGGGAAGAGGGGGCACTGTCCACTGATCACCCTGCAGTGGCTGTGTGCAAGCGTATCCAATGGCACAGCAGTGCTCTCCACTGCTGTGCCATTGGATACGCTTGCAACAGCATCATAAGCGTGTTCATGGATAGGTGGGACTCTTCCCACCTATCCATGAACACGCTTATGATGCTGTTATGCTGGACCTAACACGACTCAGCAGCGACGCACACTGTTTCCTTATAAGGGCAAGAAAGCCATCTGTGTGCATTTCTGCAAACATATTTGACGCACTGCAGAATCGTGGTAGACCCAGCAGCACCCTAAACGCATTATTATATTGAAAATACACTACCATGTAACGTGGGGTTGGCCTGACTACTCTGGGTATCTTAGACCATCAGAAAGTGTAATTGATCACTTCAAGCCTCATTCTTGCCAAGCTTGTTCCTTATCCAGTAGGTCATCAAAACTATTATAATTTCATGTCAGATAAGTTAAACTGACAGCAATGAATGCCTTTACCGGTCCATAAAACCCTTTTGTTTCATTTTTATACAAAGCGGGAAAACGGAAGCGGATTGTCGCTTCCATAGGTATGTTCCGCAACAAAAATAGGTCAAAGGTAGGTAGCGCCTAGTAGGGCTCATATATAGGTAAATTACTAGATTACTTAACGAGGTTGGTATGTTTGTATTTAGTATAGAAAGTCCCTTTTTTCACTCATTTTTCATGTTTACCTTTTTTATAATTGCCACGGGTACACGGATGGAGATCACGGGTTGTCATGGGTAGTCAGATACCAGAAAGTCTGACAACCAGGTCTTGCCCAGGGTTATCGTGTTACACAGTAACTGGGTTTTGGAGGTCCGACCGGCAGCCGCTTCATGTAAAGCACTGGTATTCGACTATAATCCGGTTAGACTGGAAGTCAACTCCAGCATATTTGGGAAAAGGCAGATGATGATAAGTCACACTGTGACAGAGACTGAATTCCTAATATGTGTACGTACACAAATATTTAGGATGGGAGGGACTTTAATACTCAGTGTTGCCCATAGATATCCGAGTGTTGCCTGTACTAGTACTAATACTTAGACTGTGCCTCGACCGTTGATAGTATATAGGCACAACTGCTATTTATATTCTTTTTTTCAAGGAAATAATACGACCTTGAAATTCTGCAGCGGCCAGTGTTTTGTATACAATTAATAAAAAAAAACATGTACGACATTCAAAACAGAATTTTATCGCGAATTTTTATCATAATACGTCGTCACATTTCTCAGGGGCTACAGCTCTGAGCCTTTTTAATATCACCCTACCCTGACATTTAACTTTCGACCGTATTTCAGTTGTTTCAGGGTCCAAAACATTTATATTCAAAACATAAACAGAACGAGCGTAACTTTCCTTTGTGAGGGGAAATGTACACATTCTTGACCTCCAGCTGAAGGAATGTAAACTACAATGCTTTAATATTATACAAATACTAGCTTTTACTTTTATTTCTCTTGTACGTAAATGTTGGAACGCTATTTTCCGGTCATTTGATTGACAAAGTCAGCTGTATGGTGGCGTAGAAATTTTATTCAGTTTCCGTTTCTTAAAAGAATTGTATTAAATCATCCTTGAATATTTTAGTGTGATTGGAGGGGCTTGTGGCCTAGTAAAAGTCGTACGGATGCGATAACTTTACCGCGGTCTTTCCGTGGATGGGTGGTTTTCATACATACCGAGACCCCATCACACTTCGAAAGGTACGTAAAGCCGTTGTTCCCGGTTGTCTTTCGTAGATTTTGATAGTGGTTATGGGTCAGCCAGAAAGTCTGATATTCCTTAAGAAAATTTAAATAAATCAAGTTTTTAATCGGTAACCGTTTGGTTCCATGTAGCAGCTACGGTAACCGCGTTAATGCAGTCAGTCCTCAGAACTTCGAAAGCAGGTGTACGAGGATTGGGATTGGGTACCAAATAACGATACCCTTGGTAAATTTACCAAGGATATCGTTATTTGGTTACCCAAGTAATTGGGTTGTGGACCTCAAATAGGCAGTTGCTCCATATAAACACTGATATTTAGCTGCAGCCGGTAAGACTGGAAGCCGACCCCATCATAGCGAGCAAAGCCTGTTGGCTTGTTTGCCTTTTCTAATTTATCTGCCAACGAAAGACAGTTCAGAACCCAATCCATACACCTGCACTGTCGACGTTCTGAGGACTGATTACCGTCCATACCACGGTTACCGTAGCTGCTTAGACGATTTAAAACATTGGTTTGTGCCAATTTTCCTAAGGAAATGTAAAGAGCTAAAAGTCTGCTTGTTTTTATTTTTGTTTTTTTTTTGTTTATTAGAGACTAGTGACCCGACCCGCACGGGCCTATAGCCTTCCTCGGTAAAGAATTTTTCAATTCGAACCAGTAGATCCTGAGATTAGCGCGTTCAACCAAACAAACAAACTCTTCAGCTTTATAATATTACTAGCGACCCGACCCAGCTTCGCATGGGCCTATAGCCTTTCTCGATAAATGGACTAGCCAACACAAAAAGAATTATTCAATTCGGACCAGTACATCCTGAGATTAGCGCGTTCAACCAAACAAACAAACTCTTTAGCTTTATAATATTAGTATTAGTAGTATAGATATAGTATAGATAATCGCTAGAAGTTGACATAAAGAAACACCCAAGTAGGTACCGTAGGCTATATCATTATGTTATGGTTAATTGACTTTTACGCGAAAGCCGCAGACAGAAGCTAGTTTTAAATTTAAAACTGCTTAAAGAAAGAATCGTTTATAGATGTTGGTGAACACAAGTCTTATACTTAAACCTAAAGAAGGCATATTATATAGAGGATATATCAGCAATGTAAACACCTTTATTTATTTTATCAATAGCGAACAAATATATAGAAATCATAAAAAACTAAATAATAATATTATGTACAAATACAAGAAAAAGGCAGGGGAGCTCAAAGGGCATCAAAAAACTCGTCCACATCGCTGTCAACAGGACACGTGCCCAACAGGCCGGCAGCATTGCCACGCTGTATGGCAATGCTAATTCTTTGACCCAAGATTAGACCAGCCTTCGAGTCACATGAAGAGTCGATCAGCCGCTTGGCGATGTCCCGTAAAACATTATGGGCACTCGCAAACCTAAACAATGATAAAATCTGCTTTCGCTTTTAAAAACCTCGAACTACATAATATATTTATATCCAAAAACCGACCTTGTCATACACGAGTGACTTTTAAAAACATAATTCATGAGTCAACATCGAACGCGAAGTTTTCTAAAACATGAAACGCAAGCGATAAAGATGTCTTCTGAAGGTTTGAGTTAAATGGCTTGGGGGCGATCAATCACTGTTGGCTTGCCAACTTTGTCAGGCCCGAAAGGCTCTGTATGCTTAACATGGTAATTTATCGTTTAGGTGCTGTGTACTACTGTGGAATGCGGCGTCGCTTGTGTGTTTTTGTCGGTTTTTTGGTGCCGAAACAAGGGTGTTTTCACACCAAAAAAATTGCGATTTCACGCAAAAACTACTGAACGAAATTAACTGTAATTTTGGACACATGCATACAATGTAGATCTGAATTTTGGTTAATACGTACGCTAATTTTTATTATGTTTCTGAGTTTTGGTAATTTGACTTAATTCAAAAGTCTACGCAAATGAAACGTGCAAAAACTAGTACTAAAGAAAAGAGAAGAAAAATAATAAACGTGCTCGTGAAGTAGCCAAAATATATTGTTATAATGCCCATATAAAGAAACCAATCATACTTTTGAAAATTTAAACCCCTTCTAGAACCTGCCAGACTGTTTGGATGAAAATCTATACAGTCTGCAGTAATTTTGGTCAGTTTGCATTATCATACAACCTTAGCAGTACCTACCATAACCATTTCTGCCACCAAACAGCGTTGTTGTGTTCAGGTGGAAGTTAAAGCCATTTTCAGTTTTGTCTCTAGAATTTCAAGGTGCCTGCGATAACCTAGAGATTACCTTATTATTTTTTTTTTATTGATTTCAAAAGGGTGTTTACGGAGTTTCTTGCTCGTTCTTCTTCATAGGAAGGTACTGTTTGGAATGAGCAACTAGCTTCAACTTTCTGACTGACTCCTTGACAATTACAAAGTACCTGTAAATAGTTTACTTGAAATTAATGTTTTTTTAGGCAAGAGGCAGCGAATTAAAATTTCGGCTGTAGCGACGTCTATCGGACATGATGTGTACTACAACCGACGTTTCCTAGATCGCAATCAAAGTTCTCCACGACATTAGCATTTAAACAAAATTCCAACTACAACCGTCGGGCAGTTAGCCCACCAGACAACACCCGTCTGGTCGGAGGATCCTCCCTTTTCTATGGAGGATGAGGATTTTTCTACTCTATTCCTCATACCTCTACAAAGCAGACACTATAAGACACAATTGCATGCTCTGCACTATGTCCACAACTGTAACTTGACAAGTCCCAAAACGCTATGAGCGATTTCGTGATTCGAGATTCGTGTAATGGAATCCACGAGCACGATTCACAATACACGAAACCGGAATCGGGCCAACACCACCGACGCCGGACTGCATGTTTATGCAAGTCGAAACCGCGCTCGAGCCGGATGGCTGCCGCGTTGGCGTCACCACCAATTATTGGCTATTCCCATCGGATAATCGGTGGCGATGTGGTTGCGACGCGGTCTACATTAGAATACTGTAAAATAACGATCCGATCGCGGTGTGCTACCTATAATTATGACTATAGCCGTTCAATTATATATCGTTTTGAACATCTATCTAGCCTTTTCCTATGTTCTTATAGTAAGCTAGAAAACTAGTTTCCAACGGTCGAATGCACACCTAGAACTATTAACGCTACTACACGAGTAGCAGGAGCTGCAGGTCGATTCTGTAAAATTCAAACAACAACTCCCATCTCACATCGCTATTCACTCTCACTTCGCATAAGGTTCAAAATGACCTTGATATATTTGACACTTTGAATCGGGTTCGAGTGCGAAGTGAGCGTCGAAGTGACGGGGAAATTACCTTACAGAATGCCACTTCTTACGTCATCTCATGCTTTATCTGTCAAAATCTCCCTGTCCATTTAGTTCAACTCGCTGACACGCTCGCAAGGGTGGCGCTAGTGTAAATTCGAATTATCAACCGAATTTTTTGAATGCCAATCAAGCGGATTCAGATTCGAAGTTTAGAATGAGTTCTTACAGAATCACACCCCTGAGCTGGAATTTAAGCTGTCAATAATGTGATTTGAAAACTAGTAAACTATTATATTGCCATTTTTGTCTAATAGTTTCCTAAAACTTCTTCTTGAATTCAAAAATAGATCACCTGACTAGCCTTTTCGAATATCGACTGCCAACTTGATATGGCTTGAATGGAGCAACTAAATATCTGATCTCCGCAACCTAGTTACCAGGTAAGTATGGTTGTCAGACATTCGGGTTTTTGACTACCCGTTACGACTGACAAAGATCTACAAAGATCTAGAAGAACAGCCGGGACCAACTGTTTTTCAACAACGAAGTTAAGTTTGTGATCCGATCCAGCACCGACAATTTATAGGCCATGTTGTATGAGCAAAGTGGCGGGCAGCTGGGACACCTTGTGAGACAGAATACTTAGGATGTGACTACTATTTGAGTGGTTTTTTGTGGGTCCTACCTTCCTTTTTCTCACCCAGTTAAAGTCCATTGCTGAGTGGAGGCCTATCCCATATGTTTCCACAACAGCCAGTCTTCAGCCGCTAGCATCTAGTTCATCTCCGCGATTTTAATCAGGTCGTCTGTCAACCTCGTGGCAAACCGTCCTAAGCCGCATTTTTCTGTTTAAAACCTATCAGTTCCTCAAGCGATGTGGACTGCCCATTGCCACCAGCTCGCTTACAGTTTGGGCAATATTTGGTTTTATGGCAGATCTCCTCCCGTTTCATTTTGTGGGTGATTGACCGTGATCGTCATTCCAAAACAGGATTTTTTAAACCAGGTACCAAATGCGGTTCCCAACTAAACAAATAATTAAAACTTTTATTTCTTTTTCAATACTACCGCAGTTTATATTTTCAATACACAAATTCCGGGGGAATGAAACTACGTAATTTATTACAGTCATCTTGCATGTCATAAGATTTATGGTCTGGTATGGTATGGTGACTTACTTGTCGTTGACTGCTTTTCGTTGTGGCATGGTGCGGGTGAGAGGTCGTAATTTTTCTTAATCAAATTCCAAAATATTATTCCGTTTTAAAATATTAATTCGTTCGGTATTTATTTATTTATTAAACTATGCAACAACAAGTACAAAGGCATTATATCGAGTTTTTTGCTATATCCGCTGGAAAGTTTAAAAGTATTGCGTTTTAAATTATAGCTATAGCTATTATAGCGTTTTAATCCTAAAATCATAACTTTATTTTTCATACTCTATTAATTATATCGTCTTTCTCTTATTACTTTTACTTGTATAAGTTTCAGTTTAGTTTTATTTTATATTTAATCATATTCTCTATTCAATGTTATTTATATCGCACGTCGTTCGTGTTTTGTTTAACTTTTTTATATTATGTGGAAAATGTTATTGGTTATGCATTTATACTCCCATTTTAGTTAAGTTCTTTACCATAACATTGTAATGTATAACCGTTTATTTTCCCAAATAAAAAAAATATATATCCGTCAACCAACCAAAGGTGGTGAAGAGTTAACATGGCAGGTGTAATTAATATAACAAACAAATAATGGGGTAGTGGCTAAGTAACAGCCGTACGGATTGATCGATCATGATTAAGCTATGCTTGCTGCGGACTGTCCGTGGATGGGTGATCATCCATTCCATACCACAAAGAACAATGCCGATAGTCCTGGCTGCCATTCGTAGATTTTTGACAATTGTTATGGGTAATCCAAAGCCTAAAAACCAGTCTTTCCAAGGGGTATCATCATGTTACCCAGAACCGTGAACTGTGAAAATGTGAACGTCTGATACGCTCCATGTAAAACACTGGTATTCAGCTGCATTTACTTAAACTGAAAGCCTACCAAGCAGATAATAATAATAATATAATATGTGGGGACATTTTCACACACGGCTATCCGACCCTAAACTAGGGAGACCCTGTACTGTGGGTGTCAGATAGCTGATATACATACACAAATACTTTTTTTTTTAAATACATACATTTATAGATAAACAACACAAGGCAAACACAAGTGCTCATCACACAAAGTTTTAACCGGGGCGGGAATCGAACCCGCAACACGCTGCGTAGCAGTCGATCGCTCAGCCACTGCGCCAACCGTGTCGCCAAAGATAATGATGAGCTGTAGTAGGATAGTAAGATGTAGAATCTTGAACAGAAACTTATGTTAATGACAAACAAACAAAGCCTAAATCTAAATCCTTTGAGCAGTTACATCAATTTGCAGTTGCTTTCCAACTACGAGCTAAAAGGTAAACTTTAGCTAGTCATATCATTAAATATATTCATGCGATTTGCCGTGCCTGCACTGTGCGCTGTACGCGGCTCATTTGGAACATGCAAACGTTACACATAGTTATTACTTTAACTAACTGTATTCATACCCTTTCTTGTAAGGGGAAATTAATTTAACTAGTTCCTTTTTCAATTACTCTGAATGGAAATGAATATGATAAGAATACGGTCATACGGTTGCGTGTTTTTTATTTGACTTCAAAAAACAAAGGAGAACGTTCTCAATTTGACACGCTAACTTTTTACATTGTTGTCCTATTTTGATGATTCTTTGTTTAATGGATGGTGTATACTTCAAAGTTAGTTCCACATAAATATCATAAAAATATTCCACCTCTAAGGGTGGAAAATTAAGGGATAACTCAATTGGTTTGGTGTTCATCATCATCAGCCTGAAGACGTCCACTGTTGAACAAAGGCCTCCCCCATAAGGGGGGGTTGCCATAATCCCCACGCTTGGCAGGCGTCTTGGGGATCGCAGTGAAGTTGTTAAGCACACGGAAGCCGCTGCTGCCCGACTTCCGGATTTTCCCTTAGTCGCCTATGATGACACCCTCGGGATGAAATAGGAGGATTTGGTAGTGGATTTCTTAATTAATTTATAAAAATGAAATTATTTTTTCTCCTGAACACACTAGCTTTTGGCTACGGCTTTGTCCATGTGAATTTTGGTTATTGCGAATGTAGACACAGTCGTTGATTAACAAGTATATTTTTATTAAATATTACGATCGGTTTAGTACCTACAGTTTTGCCGTTAGGAGGTAAGAACAAACAAACTCTCGCATTTGTAATATTATTAGTGCGGTTTAAACATTATTTCTACAATATTATATAAAACCAATGTTACTTTAAAAACAAACCAAAATCTTCTTAGAACTAAAAAAGTAAACTTCAACAGCAAAACACACATAGAACATACTAAATGTGTTCTATGTGTGTTTTGCTGTTGAAGAATGTGTGTGTGTGAAGAATGAGTGAATTATAAAAAATATGATTTCGTGGTTTTACACTCGCACATAAGATAATTTGCATCTGCCATGTTACCTCTTCACGACTTTTGGTTGACTCGCAGAGAAAACTTAAGTCATTAAGTTTGTCTTTGTACCTTTGGTTGCATAAAATTTAATATAAATAAAAAATAAATTAAATTGTTTAGGTTGTACGAATTTCCAACGGCTACAAATTAAATTACCTCGTAATCGGCGCAGGAAACCCTCTAGAGGCTTAGCAATAAATAAAACAGCTCAGACATAAACAAAATGAACATTTTAATAAATTTAAGAAAAAATAACATATTATATTTCAAGTAAGCCTTTTCGTTACTGGAAATCTTTTTGTTGAAAAACATTTAGAAAAAAACAACGTTGATATTCCGTATTAGGATTTTTTCCGTGTGTCGTGGGTGCGTTATCAAACACATACATAATAATAATAATATGCGGGGACATTTCACATACGGCCATCTGACCCCAAACTAGGGAGATCCTGTACTATGAGTGTCAGACAGCTGATTATGTACAGTCAGCAAAAGAGATAGGCATGCTTAAAAACCGATTGATGTTTTTGAATAAAATAAAATAAAATTAATAGAGAATAAACATTTCAATGATTGCATTAAATTTCAATCGTAAACCTCCATCGGTTTCTAAGTAAAACTTCATCTATTTCCGATGACCTGCATACCTATCACTTTTATTTATTTATTTATTTATTTACACTTCATGCACAAAGGTACAAAGGCGGACTTAATGCCTTAGGCATTCTCTACCTGTCTCTTTTGCTGACTGTACATATAAAATACATTTAAATACCTACATACATTATACAGACAAATAATAAAAATCATCATCATGATCATGTCAATCTTTAGACGACCACTGCTGGGCATAGTTCTCCCACCTATGCCCAGCAGTGGACGCCGTAATCGAGGAGGGGTTCAACCGTAATCCCCAAACTTGGCCGATACATATTAGCGAGTTACTAATTTTACCAACCTATAATTCGATAGATCAAAGGCCTCTTCTCATACAGAGAAGGCACGAACATTGATCACCACGTGCGCTCAAGGTGGATTGGCGATTTCACACTTATAATATAATTTGTAAGTCCAGGTTACCTCACGATATTATCCTTACCGATCTCAGTGATGTCCAAGATAAACTTAGAAATTTATTATTTACAAGAATAATTAAAAAGTATTAAACAAAAAAACCTAACACAATAAAGCATCATAGAATTCGTCCACATCGTCAACTGGAAATGTACCCAAGAGACTGGCGGTACTGCCACGTTGGATGGCAATGCTTAATCTCTGACCAAGGTAAAAACCAGCTCTTGGATCACGGGTAGTGCCAACCAACCTCCTTAAAAAGAAGATGAGCACTTGTACCCCACGCCCCGAGGGTTTCAACCCCAAAGGGCTCGAAAATAAAGAAAGAAGCTTAGAAAGTACCTTAGATTATGAAACAAAATGCAGATGGACCGCGCGGAACACTGAAAATGAAGCGAAAAAATCAAATACAAATTCAATAACGAATACCTACAATGCGCTTCGTGCTGTACTCACACGAGTCACTACTAAAGTCTAATAAAAATACAAACACAAATTCAAAAGCGAAAACAATCACGAAATTGTAGGTATTCGCTTTTGGATTTGTAATGGCTTTTTTGGCTCCACTCTCAGTGTTCCGCGCGGTCTATCGGCCTTTTGTTTCATAATCTCAGGAAAGTACATAGGTATAAAATTGAAAATATCTCGTGCCGGCTGCAAAGCCACAACCTTGGAATGAGAGCCAGGCGCCATAGCCACTGGGCACAAATATAAATAGGTCATGAAAACGACCAGTTCCAGTACCTACAACACGCAATACAACAGCCAATAATTAAGCCACTGAGCCAACCGTGACGCTAAAAATGTTGTTTAAAAAAAATACTGTGAGTACTTAATACATCTAGAAATACTTATATACCAAGAATACTTTGAATTTCAAAGCGTTAAAGTGAATTGCAGATGTGTGAGTAAATATTAGTCAACGGGGTTGAAACAAAAATACGGGAAAGCTTTTGGAATACCAGCGGTGCGTGGTTTTAAGTTATTGTGATCACCTACAGTGCTATTCTGTAAAAAAATATTTTACTCCGCTATGAATTTCGGCGACCTTGAGTTGTCATTCTACCAAATGCTAGTTGACTGCTCACTTATTAGGACGAATACGGTAATTGTAATCCGTGGTGCTTGGCAACCCACTTGTAAGGGCCCTTTCCCTGTAATGCGTGTTTTCGTCCGCACGTGGATCTCGTCCACCCCAGTCCAGAACTAAATCCATTAAGAAACGGCAACAGAGTTGAAAAAAGAGATTGAAAGTAGGTACAGACAGCGTCATCAACGGCTTATTCCCCACGCATTGAAATTTCTTCGGAAAGGGGGTTAGCAGTTGATGACGCTGTCTGTACCTACTCAAGATTGAGAAAAGTATAACGTCGTTATATATAACGTAGTTATATTATGGGACTACACGGGAAACACCAGATTTCAAATAAAAAAAGAATCATCAAAATCGGTTCACCCAGTCCAAAGTTCTCAGGTAACAAACATAAAAAAAATACAGACGAATTAAGAACCTCCTCCTTTTTTAAAGTCGGTTGAAAACAAATTGAACTTTTTATTTTCCAGTATTCCCAAACCACCAAACAGAAACTTTCTCACCATATTTCACTCGTAATGTACGAACTAAAAAATGTTACCACCTAGCAAAATGAACAAGCAATTAACATTTTATTAAAGGTCGCAGCTGCGGTGCCGCCGCAAACTTTGTGCCGTGTGTTTCCAACCGAAATGGGGTCAGGGGTCGCGCTGTGTTCGTTATTCATAACATTTTTAGTTCTCACTCGTCAAATTATGAAATGAGGCCTGTCGACCTGTTTGGAGGAAAATACGATAATTTTATAAAACTCGTGATGGACCAGTGCGTCGTGGGTTTGCAACCGGGTACGAGCAAGTACAAATGTGACGTTATCAATTTCATAATTATGTACAGACGTCAGCACATCAAGCCATACCAAACTGTCAAAGAATCATGGCAGGATTTGTATAAAAAAAAAGATGTTTAGAGAAGTTGAATATCTAATTCTTATATTCTTGGGTACCTAAAGAGTATCTTTAGGCATTTACAATATTTTTAAAACCCCGCAAAAAAAAGTTAATAGTTCAACGAAAAGCTCATTATTTCAGGACGTAACGGCGACTGACAGTAACAGTGACACTGACAGCCGCCGTTTCACAGTTCTGGCATTGATTGCATCGTTTTATGGGAAATAATATCACAAATAATGTTTTTTTTTTCCACACTCTTGGCACATCACTTGTCTGCCAATTTTATAGATCCGTTAACATTGCTTGTCACTTTCTTTTTTATATAAACACAAAATGAGCATCGAGATGAAACGAAAACGTGTTATTTTCATTTCGTAATATTTTAATCATGCGGGGGTTTGAAAATATGCTAAGTATACTCTATCTACTCCTGGTGATGTATTCACATTGGAAAATATTTGAAACCCACTAAATTACTTTTTTTTCATACAAATGAATGTATGAATCTCGCCATGATTCTTTTCCCATTAAATATGAACCTTAACATTTTGTAATAAAGAAAATCTATCAATGAAAGACAGATTGTTGTAGCTTGATGTGTGGCCTCTGTACTTTCTATGTTTATCTTGGACACCACTGACATCGGTGAAGGAAAACATTGAGAGGAAACCTGGACTTCAGTTAATACAAGTTTCAAATCCCCAATCCGCCTTGAGCGCACGTGGTGATCAATGCTCGTGCCTTCTCTGTATGAGAAGAGTCCTTTGCCCTGCATTGGGACAATATTAGGCTGGTATTATCATTCATCATGTCAACCTTTTGACGCCCACTGCTGGGCATAGGTTTCCCCAAGGGGGATTTCAGCCGTAATCGCCATGCTCGGCCAATGCATGTTGGCGATCGCAGTAGGTGTTATGGTACTCAGGGGGAACCGATCACTTTTCCGAATTATTTTTGTCCGAATTTCACTTTACCGAAAACTATTGACCGACGTCTTTTTTGCTATATGCTTTGTCATATTTTTAGATCATCGAATTATCGTGTGTCATAGGTATTATTTTACCGAACTATGTTTCTCCGATTTACAAAATAACTTTTTCCTATTGGCCGAAGCCTCTTTTGAACTG
Organism: Charanyca ferruginea; assembly: GCA_947361185.1. Classification (NCBI taxonomy): domain Eukaryota; kingdom Metazoa; phylum Arthropoda; class Insecta; order Lepidoptera; family Noctuidae; genus Charanyca; species Charanyca ferruginea. The sequence goes on along the minus strand of OX376069.1, from coordinate 22,171,039 downwards.
TTTTCATTTGCCAAATGATTTATTGGCCATAATTTCACCCCGTCAAAACCGTAACCGACGTAACCGGTAACCGACGTAACGTTACGACACCCACGGGTAGAAATGGGGTGCTGCTATTCGTGGCTGGCACCACACGGTTTTATCATTATTATTATTTTATAAGTGACTTCTTCCTCGTAATTTTATTTACACATCCCTAATTTTTTGGTACTATAGTGCAGTATGGCACTCACGGATTCAAAATGATTATGCTATTGGGGACCTAGCCCGACCGCTCAACTGAGACCATTCCTGAGGTAGGTGCGCGGTGCGGGAGGGGTGACAGTTGTCACAAGTTGACGTATCAGTGAGCATTAGCATCACGACACCTCACCCCTTCCACACCGCGCAGTTACCTCAGGAACAACCTCGGTAAAGCGGTGTCGCTATAGTTTTCAGTGATCACCTTTTAAAATACATGTGCCACGAACCATATTGGTACAGACAGCGTCATCAACTGCTTACCCTCCACGCATTGAAATTTCTTCGGAAAGGGGGTTAGCAGTTTATGACGCTGTCTGTACGTAAGTAATGAATTATGAGATATAGGTTATGAATATTAATTACGTCTTTGTTTCTGTTTCAGGTAAATACCAGTTCTATTAGGTGTCACTGACTCTGGAAAAATATGGTAATTTTTATAGAAATATTTTTTTTAGGTTTGACTCCCTCCTCCTAAATAAATTTAAGCCATTTATCCTAAAATCTGGAATTTTGGTTTAGCAGGTAACAATGTAAGTAATTTATTGTTAATCTAAAACCACAATGATAAATATACAAAACATGAAAATAAATTAACAGACATACCATTAAAAGCTTCGGCCACATCACGGTCAATGGGACAAATATCTAAAAGGCTGGCAACATTGCCACGTTGTATGGCAAAGTTAATATTTTGGCCCAAATGTTTTACAAACACAAAATTACTATCGACGCAACTAACTATCCATGGCATTACTTTTGTAATGAAATATTTGTCTTCCACTTACCCATAATTTCCAATTCCATAAAACTCAACCTTATTTCACCCCCTTTCATCCCTAACAAAAGAATTACAACCCCTTTGGAGACGTATTAGAACCCCTATTGAATATGTGCAAGGTATCAGGTGATACGATTCTAATGGATTCTTCAGGATTTTATTAATTTCCTAACATTATATTGGAAATTTGACTATCATGTGAATTGTAGGAAAATTGGTCAATCAATTATTTGCGTCACGAAATAATGTCGCAATACAAAGTTATGCGATCTAATGTGATACCGTTTAATAGTAGGTATTAAGTAATTTTGGTAGTTTAGTACCTACATAAGGTGAGATTACGTGGATGTGGACGAGCTTTTTGATGCCTTTTGAGCTCTCTGCCTTTTTCATGGAATTGTAAATAATTTTATTACTTTGATTTTTATGATTTCTATCCATAAGATTAGGTACAATTTTTCGTGCGTGCAGCCGGTGTTCATCGATTTATAAGACGTTATCACGTCAAAAAAGTGGCATAATAGTCATGTGGCGGCCGTAAGGCCCATGCAGCTTCTTCAAGTCCTTGGACCTCTGCCCCTCTTGCCCTCGTCTATATCCATCACTCGTCTCTTCATGTAGCGATCCCTGGGCATTATATGACCAATACCAGCGTAACCGGCCTTTTTGCATATAATGTGCAACTTTAAAAGTGTCTCAGATATACCCCTCTAATATAAATAGCCCTCGAAATCTCATCAACCTTCTTCTGGCCAAAAAATCCTGTTAAAGGAACCCTATAATACCCCCCTTTTTATGAACATTAAGGCCGCTATCTCCCTGGCGTTTTACGAGCGTTGGCGTTTCTCCAACGTCTGTGCAGCGACAACGCTGCCTAGACGCGTTGACGTTGCGAGTCTTTAGTGGCAAGCGTTAACGTTGCGCATCCGCTGAATGCAACGTTAACGTCGCGGACAGAGGACAGAACAGCGTGCTTACTCTTCATTTTTTAACCTCAAGCATGTTGCTGACCGAAGTACCATTATGATAGTCTACTATGCATTGTGCCACTCGCAAATTGAATACTGTATTACAACATGGGGTGGCGCAGCGAAAACGCATCTTCTACCACTTGAACGAGCTCAGCGTGCTATTCTTAAGGTAAGTGCCGGCCTGCCCTACCATTACCCAACCGTTGAGCTTTTTAAAGATTGGGCCGTTCCAACGGTCAGACAAACATTTATATTGCGCACGGTTCTTAAAAAACACTCCCAGCTACAGTATGATCCAAATCTACTCGTTGGTAGACGCCGCAGAGATAGAATTTGTCCTACCCTTCGGTTACGATTATCTCTATCCCACAAATTCTTCTGTTTCCTCGGACAATTCCTATACAACATACTTAATAAAACTCTAAATCTCTATCCTAAAACCAAATCTAGTTGCAATAAAATCCTAAAAAAATACCTAAAATCCCTTGACTACCAAGAAACCGAGGACTTATTGTCAGTTCCCAAATAACACCTAATCCCTAATCCCCCTTCATAGCTGTTCCCCATCCATGACTCGCAACACACGCACACAAAACTGAAAACTCACCAGTCACATATCAACCCTCACTGACACTCAATCACTCACGCTCACTCACTCACTCAATTTGCACACGCTTCCACCTCTTACACATACACATACACTCACCATACGTACCCATACCATACTACTCTTGGCTAGTTCTGCAATATTATTAATACATTTTTCAAATATTTTAATTTCAGTACCATTTATTTTGTATATTGTACCTTTACTGTTTATCTCTTGTACCTACTGGGCATTTCTATTTCTATGTAAACAATCTGGCCGAGGTGAGCGTCCTGGTGACCTGTAACACAGGTTTTACTCTCAAAACCTACTTCAGGCACCAGTCTCTCACAAAGGTGGAAATAGTTATATAGTTGTAAGCCTTTATTGTAAGACCACTTTTGTGAAGAGAGAATAAATGATTTTATTATTATTATTATTATTATTATTTTAATACCGACCGATTGACATTGGAATTTTGACGTTTTGACGTGTTTCGTACTCTCGAGGTCGCCGCTAGCGCCAAATTATTATTAAATTACGTATCCATTTTGGGGAACTAATTGGAATCAGGATCGGGTTTAAACGCTACTCTTGAGTCTATTTTGACAGCTGTGTATTGCGCCCATGTTGCGTTGTGGTTGTAATTTTCCAATGACAAAAGTGCAACTTTGTAGAAATTGTTTTGCGTTTTAGGCGGTTTTCAGTAAGTAATAAGAGTATAATATGGTACGATTAGCAGTAATATAGTATTTTACATAATTCCCATGAAAAACATTTGAAATAAAGACGATATGAGGTTCGGAGGATGTGTCATACGGTCTTCATTCATAGAATACGCAAAGCGGTTTCTTTGAATAAAGGCGAATTTAAAGCAAAGCATGGATTCGTTTGAGAAAATATGTACAACCTAATACAATGTTTTGCCCGCTACTACGTCCGCGTGAATGTCGGTTATCGCGGGTGCAGACGAAGTCGCGGATTAAAAAGTAGCCTATGTCCTTTCTTGGAGTTCAAGCTATCTTCACAGAATTAAGACATTTCATACCTTATTATTAGTGTCTATTCAGTTTTTAAGAATTTGTTTCACTTGTTATTTTATTCATATTTTATAATAAAACTGAAGTGCAATTAAAGAAAAGCAAATTTTTGGTCTCAAATGTTTGTATCGTTTTAATTACCTACGTAACTTGAAAATGAGATTTTTTGTGTGTGTAAATATTAAGGTAATTTTGGTTATATAGGGTAGGATTATGTATAAAAACGTCAGTATAGAAGGTTTGAAGTCGATAGGACAATCCGTTCGAAAGTTATAAGGATAATATTGTAAAGGTAAAATTGTGAAATCATAAAATTGCGGCCCGTAACGTAGCTAACTTCACGTGTAATCAAATAATCGTGGGGGCAATCACAAATTCAATCCAATGTTGTTTCAAGAGTACCGAATCACGTGACTGCATAGTTGACATTGGAATCATATTGTGATTACATTGAATTTAAAATTAATTTGAAGGGTAAGCCTCCAGGATGGTGTGATTGTACTTGTTGCCAAAAAACGCAACGTTAACGTCGTGTTGGCGCGACGTTAACGTTGATAAGCCGCAGCGTAAACGTTTGCCACAAGAAACTCACGACGCCAAGGCTCAGAAAACACCAGTGATATAGGGGCCTAAAATAGAAAACACAAGCAATCATTCCTTTATACATATATACATTATAGGGTAACTTTTCATCCCCTCAGGGTAACATTCTAATATAGGTAACAAATTCATGAGATTCTTTCGTACCCACGACCCAAATGATTTAACCGAAATATTTAAACTCCAAATAGTTTCCCTTTTAATTTATTGTTTAAAATATCTAGGTATTTGTTTGTGTAAACTTTATATTATGAGGTAAACAAATTCTGGAACCAATTATTTATTGGTTTAATTGTTCCATAGGGTATTTGTGCTTAAAATTCTGAGGAACGAATTTAAAATGCTTCTTTGGATACGAACTGAGAACAATCGTCACCCTGAGAAGAAATGCGTATAGGATTTTGAATCAATAGATATAGTTATTATATTTTCTCCAACACCCACAGGACACACAAGATTCCTAAAATTGTTGCCCCTCGAATTTATTGTGTCAGCCATTTTATAAGTTCAAACGAACGTGATTTAAATCTCTAACGGTCGTACCTAGAATCAGCCGTTCCCAAATTCAAATTGTTCAAACTTTTCGGCTTTCGAAACGGTAATTGAGTTTTAACCGTGATTTGGTTTAAAAATGGAAACTCGGTGAGGTGATTTGAATTCCGAATAATTTTGAGGTATGGATTAGGATAGCATCAAGTACTGGAAGTGGTATGTACAGCCGTATCATCATCTACCTAGGTCGACTTCAATTCTTACCTGAATCGAATGCATTTAAATTCCATCAAAGATGGGTTTACTAGTGGATGACGCTGTTCGTACAATGATTGATTGCCTATCAGGACCTCTAGAATTAATAATATACCGATCGCTTTTAGTCACGGCGTCCAATTTCAAATGGCAATTAATCTCTTAGCCAAGTAAACGTTAGAGATAATACATTATAAGTGCATTAGTGTGCGCACACTTATCCCACTCAGATACAGTCTCATAGTTTGATGGAATCGGTAATCCTTTACGTCCGGGTAGATATCAGGAGCAGTACCAACATATTTTCGTGCTTTCTAAAACACAAGATAGTCTCACCGCCAACTTTAGGGCTGCTACTAAGAAATTCAAGAGCTTCTTCTTTCCTATTTATTTAAAATTTTACTGTGCCCGACTGGATCCATAATCGTTTTTTAAATTTTATTATTTTACATCTGTATGTGTAATGGAGATTGCAATAAAAAACTAAGATTTAATATTTGCTGTGGAAGACCCAAGACTGGCGACCACAAGACTAATGAGACAGTATGACCTATACCATTCTACTTTTTACATCATTGACATGGCAACATGTTTCTGTGTTCAAGAAATAACTCTTTACTGGCAGCTGAAAATGATACTGACAACAACATTCAACATAGTTGCTTAAGTTGTGTTAACTTTGCAAAGACAACAACAATGATAAAATGACAACAATATTATAATAGACCAAAAATACAACATCATTCCTAGTGAAAACCATCAAAAGAAATCACAATCTTCATACTTTTTGTACTCAAATCACCAAAGAAGGTACAACAATATTAAACGCGAGCACCATTCGGTACATGATTTCATTACTCTCACCACAATCCCGTACGCACGCATTTATAAAATATACCATCTATTTCAGGCTTTTCCACGAATACACAGACATGTATTAAACAAGGCAAAGTTAAATAAGAATAAGAAAAACCTCTGACAAGAGGAACATATAAATGTAGGATCAAAGGAAAGAAAAACTGTCCATTTGAAAGTTTTTCGAACGGAGGGACGAGACTTATAAAGAATTCGTTCGAATTCAGGCGTTTGTTCCGACGAATTTTATTAAGTTTGGTAGGTACGGCAGGTACAAAACTGACGGTAACAGTGAGTGATAGGCTGGAATACCAAGAATTTGACGAAACTGTGGGTGTAACGTTATGTCTGCTTATTGTGCTTAAATTGTTAGAAGATTCTAGGAATACATATAATAATCCATACTAATATTATAAATGCGGTAGTAGCTCTGTGTGTTACGCTTTCACAATGAACCGATTTTGATGAAATTTGATTTGAAGATAGCTTAAACCATGAGAAAGACATAGGCTACTTTTTAATCCACAACTTTGTCTGCATCCGCGATAACCCCCATTAATGCGGACAAAGTCGCGGGCAAAAGCTAGTAGCAGATAAAACTCCTTTACCATCTCTAACCAGCGATGATCTTCATCTCACCACCTCCACCTGGGCCGTCCTCGGCAACGCCGTCCATCTTCAGCAGCCATTGTTTGGAGACTGTTTCCCAGCGGTCAGTTTGCATTTGGCTGACTTGACCAAATGCCATTTGAACCTGATAGCCTCTTTGCTCACCGTTTTGAATCGCAGCACGGTGTTCCGAATTTTGTATGAATATGAAAATAAAATGTAGTTATGAAGACGAAATGCTGGCCATCATTGTTCCAAATTTGAAATCATCCAAAGAGATATCTATGAAAGAATTAAAGATGGCTCGATTTTAAAATTCGGGACTGTATATATCTTTTATAGAATTTTTATCCTTTTTATACACGACATAGCCCAATAAATTTGCTGTTCTCTCCGTCCTGCACCAACTGTGGGTCGTCTTTGAGTGCACTTTAATAGACACACACAATGATAATCGTCGGATGGTATTTCATCACATTTAATTTCAGAGTAAGTGCCTCTGCGGATAGGCTTCGGACCCTCGTGCGTCCCAAAGGTCCAGGTCTAATGATCCCCCGAGTTATGTAAAAACATAGTTATCATGTTATCTTCCTGCCTTTTTCCCTTATTACTGTGTTGGTGCAACACGTCTTCTTCTTCCACTTCGTCCTATCAACCGTCATAATAAGATCTAAATCTTATCACTGGCTCCCTTTTCATTCATATCATTCTTCACACAATCCATCCATCTTTTCTTTGGCCTTCCTGTTTATCCATGCACATTTATATTCAGCACACTTTTGATCACATGCTTTTTAATAATTACGTATGTATTTATTTCTTACCACGGTAAACATTTACAGATATTGCTTACCTACAGTAATTACAATAATAATATATTGAAGTTTAGTTTACTGTAGAATACTGGTGCCTACGTTAGGCCATACTATATAGCCAGTACAGATAATCAAGTAAATAACCACTCTTCATTCTACAAGTAGGTACAGATGATCCCGGAATCACTTAAAGATACATCAACTCTACCAAAACTAAAATTCGATCAGTATCTCTACTCACCCCGACCTGAAGCATTAAGGGCGAGTTTTATCTGTAATCACATTAATGTGATTGACGATACGACTCGATGTATGGCTGTAGGCCCTTCAATTATTTGAGTACCTACTACGTGCTGTAGCATGGCGGAATTTCGCAAAGTAAAAAATAGATGGAGATATAAGTGAGTTGCGACGTACTTATCTCGCAACAAAATAGGATAAAGCTTGTCATGTTGAGGATACTTAATTATTATTGTCTTTTTTTACTGCTATTCATGAATAAGACGGGACTTACTCGCATAAAAAGTTTTTTGGCGCGCGGTGGAAATCTTCATAGACTTCACCCATCGTGTGACGGAGGGGCATTTTTTGGGCACGGAGGGGCAGTTCCACCTTCTGTATATGGCCGGACTCGCGTTCCTCAGCGGGTCCCACCTCCCCTTGCGGCCATTCCCATGAGTCTATTTACTTTTCGATAGTCACAAAGGGTCATATTGTTTGTTTAAATTAAATAAGCGGCCATGTGCGAGTCAACACGAACACTAAGGGTTCCGTTCTATTGCACAATATTTAATGCTGTTATCCCCCTTTAATTTTCAACTTTGATTTATATTTCTTACCTATGTTTTTTGATATAACGGCTATAGTTATACACATTCTGTAAAAAAAATCAAGTGTCTATTTCATCAACATCCCGTCCACTGCTGAACGTAAGCCTCCCCCAGAGATTACCTACCAACCTGGTCTTGGGCTACACGTATCCACCCGCTGCCAGCCCCTTTCTTCGAATCGTCGGTCCATCGTGCCCACACTACGCTTGTCACTCCCAAACGCGCTCTTAACTCTAAAGTGTGTCTGGTCCATCTATCGTCAGTCCGTCTGCAGACGTGGCTGGCCCATTTCCACTTAGCGTGCTTATTCGACGAGCAATGTCGGTGAATATCTACCTATTATAGTTCAAAAGATATAGCCCTGTGATAGACGGAAGGATGGATAGACAGACAGACAGACAGTGGAATTATAAGGCCCCGTTTGGTACCCTTTGAGTACGTAACCTTATAAATCTATGAGCTGTCGTATTATATCGTTATATTAACCATTTATTTATTGTTTAAAAGTTATAAGACTCAATAACCACGACACTAACAATGATTTCCAAAGAAAAGTAAAATTGAGCATCCTGAGTATTAATTACCAAATTAAACAGAACAAAATTAAACCTGATCTAACGAATTTAATAATAATAACAAGTTACCAAAATGCCTTTAGCTTCTAAAAACAAACTTCAGATTCGCCTCATAATTATAAGAGAAACCAAATCAAACACAGATAGATTTCTGTCAAGAAAGTCCAACAAAAAATATTATTCCAACTTTGCCTGACAATGGAGGAATTTGGAGTTCAACTTCCCCGAATTCTCTAAGAAGGTCCAATCTTAATTCGTACATTCGGAAGTTCCAAAGGCCATTTTGTTAAGGGAATCTCGCCTTGTTGATTTGGGCAAAGTTACATAAGAAGTTGGTGCGGCTAACTCGATACTTGTATCTACTTGGTATCAGGAACTTGACAGATGTTATTTTTGTTTGATGGTGAAACTGGAATCACCTTAACAATTTCCATTAGTATATACCTCATCACCTGCCTAGCCTTTTCAAAAATATGATGAGTCGGTTCCAGTCTAACTGGATGCAGCCGAATACCACTGTTTTACATGGAGTAATACCCCTAGATAGTACTGGTTTTCAGACTTTCAGTCGTCTGACAATCACGTCTGTCAAAGATCTACAAATGATAGCTGGGACCAACGGTTTTACGTGTTTGCCGAGGCACGGCGGGATCTCAATATCAAATTGATGGTCACCCATTCACGGTACGGCCGCGGTAAGCGCAGTTTAACCATAACCAATCGATCCGGCTTTTACTTAGTCATGAAGCCCATCCATTAGTATATCTTGTATATAAAAATCTTCTGTGGGTGTGTATGAAAGTGAACTCCTCCTAAACGGCTGGATCGATTTTGATGAATTTGTTAGTGTGTGCTCCAATGGATTCGAGAATGGTTTAGATTCACAATTGGACCCGGCAGGTGGCGCTATAGTCAGGTTGCAGGACAAAGTCTGCCAGGCCCGCTAGTACTTATTATATTTGTATCTACCTCTTGTTTCCTTTGTCACAATAAATTAATACTATGATCGCAAAAAAAATTGATCGAATCGTTTTATAAAACTGAATAGAAAAATATTCAGATCCAAACAGCAAAAAAACATTACCGTCCGGATTTAAATTTCGCCCTGAATGTTCAATTGAATATTTTTCATTGAATTCGTATTAATTCCATTAGCGTGAGCTCTAACTGGGTATTCCAGGGATTCAATGAACTATTCAGTATCAATTTTCTGTTCTAAAGGAGTTCAATTTCGATAACTACGAGTAAATATTGATTGATTTCTCACAGGCGCCTAGGCGTTTTCAATCGTAATAATAGTATTTCAATGGATTGGTAAAAAACACACTACATTTGAAATTTAGGTTTTGTTCATGCATAATACAAATTGATTACTCGTTGATTGATAATTTCCAAATAATATTAATTAAAATAAACGTTTAATATTAATTAAAATTAAAGTTTATTTATTATATAAAAATGTCGCAGGAAAATCATGCAAATAGAGATTTAACCAAATCTATAAAGGAGATGATCAATTTACGGAAGTTGTTAAAATAATCAATTCATCTAAACAATTGTTAGTGATTTGATAGAATCCCTAACCAGTTTTAGTGAAATGATAAAATAAACAAGCCAGAACTCGCACAGCTCTATGTTTTACTTGTTACCACTCCAGGTGCAGGTGAAGTCGCGACCAAACGTCAATAAAATATACATATACATATCAAATAGTGACTGCAAAATGGCAAATTTATGGACGAAACCCCGCAAAATACAATGCTTGTTACGTTTACTAAAATTTGACAACTAGTTTTACAAATCTTTTATTAAGAGTAGTCATTTAGAGCAGTCGTAAAGGACAATGCCAGAAACTCTATAGAACTTTGCCCCACTCAATGCACAAAATGCACAACTCAAAAAGTCATGTGCAATATGTAGCATCTTACTGTTTATTCATTGCTGATAACTAAACATTAGTCTGAGTGACTGTAGAACTTGCGGTTTCCGTTTAAATCTAAAAACAATAATGACATTGATTATAGGTTAAATTGTATTTTAGGTAAAATGAGTTTGTATTTTGTGGGTAGGTATTTCGTAATCCGCAAGTTCTAAAGAAAAACAATTTAGTATAAAAAGGTTCTTTAATCATTACAATGATTTTCATTAATTTACTTTTTCTGTACATGTGTTACTTTTTCTGTACATGGGTGGGGCAGAATCTGGCATTGTCATTTAAATAGGTTTTGAGATATGGATGCCTGTCAGTCACGACTGAGGGACCACCTTTAACCGATTGTAACTTTTGAGTGGCTACTTTTACAAACTAAAGGCTGAATTTACAATTGTTTGAGAACTTTTACTAAAGGCATTCAAAACCTCAAAATCAAATGTGGTCCCTCAATGGGAACGAAAACAACAGTCTAATGGATGGCTTCTTTTCCATGTTTAGCAACGCTTGTTGGCACATTAGTTTCTGTCATTTTTGGACTACATAAATGATTGTGGACGTCAACATCGCTGCACACTCCAATCATCACTGATCACTGTCCTATATCATAGGAGTCATAGTTGCGTGCATTACGATATTAAGTTGATTATTCAGCTCTGTCGTGTGCCATTTCGTTACGGTCGTCGTCGATTTTATCCATGGAGTCACGCGCGGTGCTACTGTAAAGGTGCGGTTACACCAAAATTCAATGTCAATTTTAAAGTCAAATGATTTATTTTAATTAGACTATTAAAAGGCACGTTTGAACGTCAATTACATGGAAAATTTAATCTAGTTGCCCATTCCAAAAGGTAGTTCTGCATGGAGAAGAATGTGCAAGAAACTCCGTATTTACTTTTAAAAATATTTTTGTTGCAGTATTTTCTATTAATGAGTAGGTACACTTACTGCTTTTTGGTGTTACTACACCAATCGATCGATCATCGATCGATGCCATCGGTCGACGTCGATCGACGTTGATCGATTGATGTGGTAGCTTTAATTGATCGACGGATACCGGTCGACTAACATCGATCGATTGCCGGTCGACGTCGATCGATTGCCGGTTGACGTCGATCGATTGCCGGTCGACGTCGATCTATTAACCCCGGCAGTTTCTTTCGAAATGTATTCACAAGTGGACGCATTGGCCAGTTCGATTTTGCTCGTACTATTTTACGGAGACGCAAACGCAGAAGACACATAAACACAAGCAGGCCAGGTAGTTCATTAGCACGCGGGGCGCTGGCGGTCAGATAATGGGGAGCGAAGGGCGCACGGTGCGGCTAATCAAGCAGCTCGATCGAAGTCGACTAATCCATTCTGCCATCGATCAATGCCGTCGATCGACGATCGATCGATTGGTCTGGTAGAAACGATCGATCGATCGACGTCGACTAATTCTTTCTGCCGATCGACGGCAACGATTCGTCTGGTAACACCCTTTAGTAATAGTTCACAGCACAGTTTGTGAAACATCTTTTTCGGGGAAGTACTGCCATTATGTTCTATTTCGGCAGCGGCAGCGTTGCTGTGATTCGGATTGAAGCGTGTGTCGGTAGACGCATTTGTTTTGCATCTACAAGGCCATAGGTATTGCAGATAATGCAGATTGATGTCCATAAACGGTGACCACTGGATTGTTTGACATCCAATCACTAAAAAAAACTAACCATATTCCTGACAATGTAAGAAGTCCCATTTGACATATTATCATATTTGGATATGAATCAACGATAAATTCGTATTTCTGAGTGCATTTTTTTTTCAATTTAAATTAAACTTGCGAGTGATAGGTACTCGTTGTTATAGTGTATGGGTAGCATACTAATTAATTAGGATTATTAATTTTTATTTTTCAATTCTTTACGTACTAGTACAAACGAAGAAACGTCAAACGGGACTTCTTACGTTGTCAGGAATTTACTTCTTCCGTTTTTATCTACGTTCCAAACGTACGTTTCAAAATGCTCAATTTAAATTGGGCATTTTTCAAATTGTTCAGACATTGTTAATAATGCCCTATTAATCACTTGATTCATATCAAGTCCATCGTAAGAAATATTTGTGCCGTACACTGTGTTGTATAGTGTCGTACAGTGCCGCACACTAGTGGGGTCGCTCCTTTATACCTTAAATCATGACAACTGCTGTGATTTCCACTACGTATTCGTAATTTATAGAAATGTATTTTTTTTTGGGACACAGTATTTAGTTTTTTATTTCAGTTGTATACAGTCGGGATACAAATGTTTTTCTTGCCTTTTTTTGTTGGTTAGTCAAATTGTTTTCTAGTGTTGGTGTTAATTAGAAAATAATTAAAATAACAATTTGAATGAACGTTTCCAACGTTTGTGTAATCGTAATCAAGGGCCTATATTTAAAAATAAATTAATAATTAGATATTAATACTTAACGTAGTAAAATTCGACCTTTTTCTGATAAGTACAAAAATGGTAAAATAAAGAATAGGTACTGAGAACACTTATTATAATTATAGAATCATTGCTACCGCTAAAAGTGGTCACTTTTGGAGGTAAGCAACGATTCTTTTAATTATGAAATGAAAAATAATGAAAAATCACTCCAGAAATACTTCAGGTAATTTATTAGTTAAGTACAATTTTAGATTTTTGAATTTTGATCTGATTTAGGAGTTATAGAAATAAAATGATGGGTGGCACTAGTTGGCTCTTGTCTGCCCCTCAATAGTTAAAAAATGGTAAAATCAAAATAGGTATTGTAAGTATATCAACATTTTTTACTTCAAAAATGTAACACAAATTACTCTATTTACATTAATACTCTATAGTCGCTCACTTAAAAACATATTAAGTAGGTACCTACATAATTACATAACTCCAACTAACAATAGAAGACGTATAATTAAAATAGCATTGTAATTATGTTAACCTGAATGAATTCCTGGTTAAATTCGATTTTAGTTGTTTTGAAATGAATAACTAGTCAATTGAATTTGCAAAACACTGACGTATATTTTACTATTGCCATATAAGATCTATGAGGTAGTCGCGTTGCTTACAATTGATAAGTGGTGTTAAGTACCCAATTCTTCACTGAGACTCTCATTGTAATCAACCACGGAAACACTAGAAAGTGATGGTACTAATTTCATTAACATTTCAATGTCTACTTGTCCAACATGATTGTTATCAGCTACTATGTTCCTAAGCCTTGTACAGTGGGAAAAAAATGTAGCGTTTAATGTGGTCAAATTATTTCTTGATATGTCTATAGTTATCGTATTATACAAACCTGAGAATGTTTCATTGGTAATTTTTAACCCACTGTTATTTGAGATACTTAAAATTCTCAAGATATTTACATGTTTAAATATATCATTTGGTAATTCTTTGATGACGTTGTTGCTTAAATTTAAAATTCTTATATTATTGAAAGTGTTAAAAAAAGTATTATCTACATGACTTATGTTGTTATTGTTTAGATATATTTCAATTTGTGGTTTGTTTCTATTGACGTCTTGGGAGCTATTAGAACCTGAGATTTTCTTCAAATTATTGTAGCTTAAATCTAATTGTTCAAGATTAGGAAATTGTTCAAAAAAACTAAACATTATTTCTTCAAATATGTTATGAGATAAAATAACCGTTTCTAAGGTCGGTACTACATCAAATGCATCAATATATTTAAATTGATTAAAAGATAAATCCAATTCTTTCAAAGAAGTTAATTGTTTTAAGGTTATGTTAATCATTGTAAAGTTGCTACAACACAAATTCAAGTAGTTTAAATTTTTCAAATCCGTCGTTTGGTCTCCGAACATTTTCAATTTGTTCCCTTGTATATACAGTCTTCTTAAGTTGTATAAATTCACGAAAAAGTCTTCGGATAAATACGTAAGCAAATTGTATGATAAATCCAACAAAAATAGTCTGCTTTTATTTTCGGAGAACATAAAAACTTCAGGTTTTATTTCCTCAAGGTTATTCCGTGACAAGTTTAAAGAGTCCAATTGTTCTAAGCCGTTAAAGGCGTTGTCTATACTCTTTATATGATTGTCAGATAGATCCAAATATAGAACATTTTTAAAATTACTGAAAGCATTCTTTTGTACAGCATACCAACTGTTTCCATTAGTTGTTATAATCCGGATATATGCGTCGAATTTTGTGGTGAAGAATTTAGCTGTGACGTTGTGAACTGGAGATTCGTTGATGACGAGAGTGACGTATGGATCAGGGTAATCGCAATCTGGAGTAACGTTGATTCTGGCAGGAACATCGCAAACCACAGTGTAGTAGCATTGACCTTCGTCTGTGGTTGTACAAACGGATGCTACTGACGTATTTATTGTGAAACTGATGACCAGACCTGGAATACAGAGATTATTAATTATTTATTACCCTCCGCCTGCGCCGCTACATAGACTTCAGAATTAAGCCAAAGTTTAAGACTATGCCACGGGAACACTTAAACAGAATTAGAAATTATCCATGTGCTAATCTAGATCAATATCTATAGGTATGGTGTGCCAAATTTTATCTATTTCATCCATCCATCCATACTTATTCCCAAAAATTCGCGTTTATAATAGTTACTTTTATTAAATTTATATTATCAGTAGGAAGGAAGTAAGATAACATAAATACTCTTAACCGAATTTCGGTCATATAGTGCCCAATGTGAATGGAGATTAGCCAAGTCATTATAATCATCATCATCTGCCTAGCCTTTTCCCAATTATGATGGGATTGGCTTCCAGTCCAACCGAATGCAGCTGAATTACATGGAGCGACTGCCTTTAAGACCTTCACAGCACAGTTACTGGATAACATGATTTCCAGACGACGATGGAGACTTGTTAGGTACGCAAGAGATTATTTTAGTGCACAAGTGTGTGCGCAAACACAGGTGGTTCCCTCATTCTCATGAGACGGCAATTCGATACGACCGGGGAGAGATCAGGCGTAGGATCAATAACGTCAAGTGCTTTCTGAGGTCATCATCATCATTTCAGCCGAAAGACGTCCACTGCTGGACATAAGCCTCCCCAAGGCCACGCTTGGCAAGCGGGTTGGCGATCGCAGTATGGTTGTTACAAGGGCACAGAGAACGCTGCTGCCCATCCTCTGGTGAGTCCCTTAGTCGCCTCTTACGACACCCACGGGAAGATATGGGACGGTGCTATTCTTTACGTCCGACACCACACGAACAACTTTCTGAGATACATAGGTGTAACACCATCAACTTCCAAACTCCAGGTAGGAACCCTATCTCAGCAGTTGCCGAATGCCGGGAGGTACACATTCGACAGATTCCTTTTTAGTCAGAATAAATTAGAGGTTGTTTGTTCCTATATAGGGTGACTGGTAATTAATGTACGATACTTAAACACGTGATTGTGTTCATGATAACAAACAACTTTCCCGAAGAAAAAAAATGTTTTTTGTACTGGTTCACTTTAGGTCACAGGCGTGCGCGCGCGTGAATTTCATACGGCTGTTGTGTTATTGTGATAAAAGTGAACCAGTGCAAAAAACATTTTTTCTTCAGGAAAGTTGTTTGTTATCATGAACACAATCACGTGTTTAAGTATCGTACACTAATTACCAGTCACCCTATATACAAGATGATTTTTTATGCACGCTCCAAATTTCTCAGGGTGATAGTACCCATGAAATTGAATAACTTTCTCCAAAAAACATGGGTCGAAATATTTTAAAAAAAATCGGACTTCCCATACAAAATCAATAGTCAGCTGATCGATTTTGTATGGGAAGTCCGATTTTTTTTTTAATATTTCGACCCATGTTTTTTGGAGAAAGTTTTTCAATTTCATGGGTACTATCACCCTGAGAAATTTGGAGCGTGCATAAAAAATCATCTTGTATAATGCAGTTACGAAGGATTACTAAAGTCTATGTAGTAGCTGTTGATAATTCGTGTTTACATTATAACGCTGTATTTTGTGACAAACACTTGAAAATGTATCGTTGAAACGCACCAACACAAACAAACAAACTGCCAAGCCTTTTCCCAACTATGTTGGGGTCGGCTTCCAGTCTAACCGAATGTATCTGAATACCAGTGTTTTACATAGGGCCAGAGGGATATTGACCAGAGGATGGGCAGCAGCGTCCTTCTGAGTACCATAAAACCTACTGCGATCACCAACATGCATCGGCCAAGACTTGCGATTACGGCTGAACCCCCTTGAGGGAGACGAATGCACAGCAGTGGTATCTGAAGATTGACATGATGATGATGATGATGACATGACGTGACTGCATGGTTGTCTGCACAACCGACGTATTAGGTAACACGATACTCCTTGGTAAAATTGGTTGTCAGACTTTCTGACTTTTGAGTACCCATAACGGCTTTCCGAGGCACGCCGTGGTATTAAAAGTATGTTTTCCCATCCACAGACCAGCCAAGACCGGTCGGTTTTGACCCACGAGCCCTCCAAGCCCTATAAGACTGCATATAATAGCTATACACATAATATTGTTATCTTATCGAACAATCTTCATGAATGTCTACGCTATAATCACGTTAATCATACTTTTATGTGACTTTCATTAAAAATAAATGATCCAATACTTTGACCTTGAACATGCAATGCTGTTCTGTAAAAATCTTCATCGTGAATTTCTTCCAAACACGATTAATAATAATAATTATTATTAATATAATTTCTTTATTGCAGGCTACACAGACCTTTAGATAAATACTTTAACCTAAACATACATTATAACTTAAAACTTGTGTTAGTATATAAGACTTAAGAGTATGTTATTAGCACTTCACTTTGCACTATTTTGACTTTGTGCTGTCCTGTGGCACAGCACGTCCACGTCTAATGCCTACCTAACACTGTCGGTCAGTAGGTATTTATCAACAGTTCACAAAACACCAAATAGAATATCGTTTTCACTTTACCCAAATAAATAACTATAATTTAAAACACGTCCACATACTCACATGAATATAATATTTTATCCATATTTTTGCACTTATTTCTACATTAAAAATATCAGTCGAGTGACAACACGTCCGTTACTGATTACTACATAATGAAAATAATGATAAAAGTGGTATTTGTTGGTTCATAGATTAGCTAGTGATGCGCTCCGGCTTCGCGCGGGTGTAGTGTTGATACTAATGTGGTGTTATTGCCATATTTCTTCAAAACACAAAGCAATATCAAACTATACTACGTATAAACCTGCCTCTTGAATCACTCTATCTATTGATGATGATTATGACCGCATTGAAATCCGTTGCGCAGTTTCAAAGATTTAAGTGTACAGAAGGACAGACGGTGGAATGCCACTTTTTTTATACTAACTAGGCCTTTAGTGTGGGACGCTACGTGCGTCGATACTCTTGCGCCATCCCATCTTCCTAGCTCAGCGTGCTGTGCTGGTGCTGCTGCCGCGGCTGCAGAATACCTCAAACGGCAAAAGTATAGTCACCTTGCTGATAACTTTATTTTCGAGCCGTTTGGGGTTGAAACCCTCGGGTCGTGGGGTCCGAGTGCTCATCTCCTTTTTAAGGAATTTTCCAAAAGGTTAGTTGACACTTCTCGTGATCCAAGAGCTGGTTTTTACTTTGGGCAGAGGTTAAGCATTGCCATCCAACGTGGCAATGCAGTCAGTCTCTTGGGCACATTCCCAGATTACGGCGATGTGGAGGAGTTTTTTGATGCCTTATTATATTAGTTTATTTTTGGTTTAATAGTTAAAGGTTTTTCTTTTTTTTATTGTACGTGTAAATATTGTATATTTGTTAAAAAGAATAAAAGAAGGATAATTTTTAATGTGGAGATATTAAGAGAAATGGAACTCTTCGGATATCTATGGGAACTCTTCTACATCTTGTATATATCAATCTTTACAAGAGACAGCTCATGTCAGTTTATTGTGGGACAGGTAATACAAACTATAACAGACAGTACAGTATAACAGACAGTAGTTGTATTTATTATTAATAGGGTATTTTACTCTGCCCCCGCACCGGCCCCCGCACCGGCCCCCGCACCGGCCCTCGCACCAGCCCCCTCACCGGCCACACTATCACCGTCGGTGATGGTGCCCTCGCCAACCGCTGAAATGCCACCGGTCTTGTGCAAGACCGAAGGAGAAAAAATCTATAAATATATTATTGGGATAGTTTAGGCAAAAAGCTGTCGGAAAACGATAGTTTTAGTTCATAAATAAACAAAATAAATTTTAAAATTTAACTTGTGAACCAAAGATTTTAATATCTCAATATACAATATTTACATTTAAAAATAAAAAAGGAAAACCTATAACTATTAAAAACAAAAAGAAAAGCTAAGACAATAAGGCATCAAAAAAATCCCCAACATCGTCGTCAACTGGGAATGTGCCCAAGAGACTGGCGGCATTGCCACGTTGGATGGCAATGCTTAACCTCTGTCCGAGGTAAAAACCAGCCCTTGGATCACGGGAAGTGTCAACCAACCTTTTGGAAATTTCTTTAAAAAGTAGATGAGCACTTGGACCCCACGACCCGAGGGTTTCAACCCCAAACGGCTCGAAAATAAAGTTATCGCTTAGGATACTATACTTTCGCCGTTCGAGGTATTCTGCAGCCACAGCAGCAGCACCAGCACAGCACGCTGAACTAAGAAGATGGGATGGCGCAAGAGTATAGATACACGTAGCGTCCCACACTAAAGACCTACCCAACTTCCATGGGAATAATGACATGCCGTCCGGTCTCTTGCCATCGTCTTGTGCCAAGCCGTTGGGTTCCAAAACAGCCGGAACGCCGACGGCGACGAGAGCACGTCGGATAATGTCATTAATATTCGCGTGCCACGCTATGCGACCCGCACTCCAGCTGCACGACAGGCCGTGGTGTCCAAGGCAGTTGACAGCTTCCCCACAGCGACAGCGATGAGAAGAGCAACAAGATGCTCCTAAACGTAAGGAGGCGAAAAGTAGTGTCGTCAAACATAGTTCCTAGGTTTGACGACGGAAGTGCCAGGAGCCATAGACCGACTCCCATTTTGCCACAGCCAGCAGACGCGCGCGCTCAGCAGAATTAGCAGAAGTGCTAAGTAAATTATTCTGTACTAACCTGCAGAGCGGCTCATCCCACCGTGTCTGAGAAGACGGGTTGTCAGGTAGATCAGTACGTGGGCAAGCAAGTTTCCAAGCATCTATGGCCTCGGTCATGCACGGCACATCAAAATTAACCAGTGAAGGAGCTAGAATATTCCTGTTTAATTTTTCAGTGCCTTGGACCGAGGATATAAATGCAGGCAAACCGATACGGTACTCGAAATTTTGCGGACGCCGAGGCCCCCCATACGAATAGGTAGAGTAGCTTGGGCCCACACACGGTCGTCCATTGCCAAATTTAAAATAGAGGTTAATGTATGACGAATAATTTGGTCCATTTCCTCTAAAAGGTGACTGTGCTTCCACAAATGGGAAGCGCGCAGGAAGTAATTTAATTTTGGGCTGAAACAGCAGTACCAAATTATGGTGATGGCCGAATGCATATTAATTTGAAGCAATCTTTCCGAAATGTCATTAAAATTTTGTATTTTTTCCTCAATGAAACTGGGAAACGAACTCTCGTAGATTGGAGACCCAAGGAGACGAAGAGTGCTTTTTTCTATAATTTTGATTTCACTTTGTACCTTTTTTTAATAAACTAATAAACACACAGCACAGCAATATATTTTGCAACGTATTTTTTTGGTGGCATATATTATACAGATTTCAATTAAACACTTTAAAAAAATGGGTGTAATGCCCCATTGCTGTAATTATTTATAATCATTTTCGTCGTTGAAATGATTTGACTGTTATGCCATCTTCACTATGGTCAGCAGAATGAGATGGTTTTTTTTTTACTTTCGCAGATGTAGGATGCTTTATTTTACATTATTCTAACACAGAACAAGTAGAAAAGTCAATCATATGATGCTCCTAGATTCAATAGAATTCAAGAAAAGCGAGGTTAAAGAGCCGGTATCAACCGTTTAAGGTATGTTATAGTATAAACAACAAAGTTGCCATTCTTAGTGACATTATGTCAACATGATTTGTTTTTGATGTTTGTTGTTAATAAACGTATTTTAGTACCTTTTCCCAACTATCTTGAAGTCGGTTTTTAGTCTAACTGAATACGGATGAATAAACATGAAATAACTACCTGTTTGGCCTCCACAACCCAGTAACTGGGTAACACGATACCCCTTGGCAAGACTTGGTTGTTATACTTCTCATCATGTCAGCCTTTAGACGCCCACTGCTGGGCATAGGTCTCCCCTAAGGAGAGGTTCAGCCGTAATCGCCATGCTTGACCGATGCATGTTGGCGATCGCAGTAGGTGTCATGGTGCTCAGAAGGACGCTACTGCCCATCCTCTGGTCAATATCCCTCTGTCGCCGTCTACGACACCCACGGGTAGAAATGGGGTGGTGCTATTCGCGGCCAGCACCACATGGTTTAGTCTGCATTCTGATTAACCATAATTTGAATGAATGTCAACGGTCTACGAATGACAGCCGGGACCAACGGCTTTACGTGCTTTCCGAGGTATGGAGAGGTCTTGATATGAAATGTATGGTCCCCTGTCTACGGACCGTTATTTGATCTGAATGGCTTTAACCTAACCATGAACCCTTCCACAGAAAAACAAGCAAATTCCAACAAATACAACATATAAATAAACTGAAACAGCCATTTCTCGATTAAACATGGCCACTTGTTTGTCTTTTCCTTTGTTACTCACGCTTGAATTGAAAACTGATTGTCATGTTTATACTTCTGTGTCGCCCTAGGTGTCGATGAATCAATTCAGTATATAAACAAGCAAATTCTTCGGCAATCCATACTTAATATTATAAATGTGCAAGTTACTCGGTCTGTTTGTAACATTTACTCTAGAAACGGTTGAACATATTTTGATGAAATTTAGTACGATGATGGCTAAGTTAAAGCCGTACAGATCGATCGGTCATAGGTTAAGCTACGCTAGCCGCGGTCGGCCTGTGGATGGGTGACCATCCCTTTCATACCGAGTTCCCTCCGTGCCTCGGAAAGCACGTAAAGCCGTTGGTCCCGGCTGTCATTTGTAGATCTTTGGCAGTCGTTATGGGTAGTCAGAAGCCAGAAAGTCTGACAACCAGTCTTACCAAGGGGTATCGTGTTACCAGTAACTGGGTTGTGGAGGTCCGATAGGCAGCCGCTCCATGTAAACACTTGTATTCAGCTGCATCCGGTTAGACTGGAAGCCGACACCAATGTAGTTGGGAAAAGGCTGGGCAGATGATGATGATGATGATGATGATGGCTGGAACCCAGGGGAAGTAAAAGCTTTTAATTTCCGCGACTGCGTTTGCATCCGTGAAAACCGACATTCACACGGACGGAGTCGCGGGCAAAATCGTCATCTGTATCTTGAATTTTGTAAAACGCGAAACATAATCTAGTAATGAAGGACACAAAAACTTAACCAGGGTCATTGCTCCCAGTCACTCAATTTATTGGTGAAAACCGCATTAAAAACCGCTTAGTAGTTTTTTATCGGGTGACTTTGTTTAATAATATGTAGTGATATGCTAGCGGGTCCAGAAGACTTAACCATGCGGTAAAAAAAACCTTGAGAGGTGTCAAGGGACACCCGGATGGAACGAAGTTCCTTTCGATTAATTAGTGAAGGAATTGTAATAAAATGTTATTTTTTTAAGTTATAATAATATTTTTTTATTATTAACAAAAATAATGTAATATAAACTTAACGAAAATAACTGGCTTGCTTTCTATGAGAGAGAGAGAGAGAGAGAGACAGACAGAGAAACACGCGCACGCGCACGGTTTACAACTATAGCAAAAAGTGTCGTTACAACTTTTGGTCTTAATTTTTTCCGTCTAGCCCCCTTTCGCAGCGCGCAATAAGGAACTTCGTTCCAAAAAATAAAAAATCCTAGAATCAGAGAGAGACAGACAGAGAAACACGCGCACGCGCACGGCTTACAACTATAGCGAAAAGTGTCGTTACAACTTTTGGTCTTAATTTTTTCCGTCTAGCCCCCTTTCGCAGCGCGCAATAAGGAACTTCGTTCCAAAAAATAAAAAATCCTAGAATCCGACTACAGCATCACCTACCAGGTCCATTTGTAAATCTAAAGCATCCAAGGATCAACTAAAACGCATATAAAAATGTCATTTAAATCGGCCCAGCCGTTAAGGAGGAGTTCAATGACATACATACCTACAGTGAAATTATGCATGTAACTAGATTTTGCCTACGACTTCGTCCGCTGCATGCGAACGTGTGTGTCTAATTTATAGCCTTCTTAGAAATTCCAATTGCTGTTGCTGAATACCATATATTGTACTAACAGTAGTAGGTACTTACCTATGGTTAGTCAAAGTCGAAATCAAATCATTTATTTCAATTATAAAATTAAAAGGTTTTTGTTAATGTGATGCATAAGAAAATTTTACTGCCAGACTATGTAACTCGCTGCCCGCCTCTCTATTCTCCGAAACGTTTAATCTGGGTTTCTTCAAGGCACGAGTGAACCGGTTCATCCTAGGCAAGCGTGCTACACCTGAGGCCGCATCATCATTTAAGATCAGGTGAGTTGCGACCAAACGAAAGCCTACGATTAAAAAAAAATTGTGTAGTTACCCCTTCCAAATAGTAGTTTCGTTTAGAGAAGAATGGGCAAGAAACTCCATTCGTAAATACCAAGTATCTAAATACCACAGTATTCAACAGTATAAGCGTCAACCTCATTAGTGTTTAGGCTATAAACATTTCTTATCACAATCAAATTAAACTTCCATTAAAAATTTTACGATTTATTAATTCAATTTCGATATTATAGTATGCCTACTTCGTTCGCGTGAATGCCGGTTTTCAGCAGGGTTATAATTTATTTGCAAGGCACCCTAAATTCTTTTTTTTAAATGATCTAAAATACGAAAAAAATAAAAACAAAGGATATAATATTTTGTGGCGATAGATTAATTAATGAAATTATACAAATAAATGAAAATTTTACACTTTGCTGTCAAAAAATATGATACCCGTTATTTACGAGTAATCTAGCTACACGAGTTCTTTCTCCCCAAGAT
This sequence comes from Charanyca ferruginea, assembly GCA_947361185.1. NCBI lineage: Eukaryota > Metazoa > Arthropoda > Insecta > Lepidoptera > Noctuidae > Charanyca > Charanyca ferruginea. Next base: position 22,147,306 of record OX376069.1, on the reverse strand, counting down.
ACTTAGTAAACATGAACAAGTAAAATACGGACTAAATAACATTCACATGAATAATACTCTTGTTTCCATATCTTTACATAATATGTTGTTTGTCAAATGATCGTCATGTGTCGACGGCGCGAGCGTTACTGATTGTCACTGAAAGGAAGTTATGATAACACAGACCTATGTTTGTTTGTTTGCAGATTATTTATGTAGTCATCCTTCTTGTAATCATCTGTCACTACAAAAATTCGTGACGTACTGTCTAAACAAGTGCGTCGCCATGGGTGGGCAAGCTATATAATATGGAGGATAGGAAAAGTATGAATTTTAAATACAGTCAAAGGCACATCTCTAGAGATTTTGAAATCTCTAGAGGGGGGAGGGGGGAAACTGCCCCTCCTTGCCCCCCTTGGCGAAGTCCTTGCAGACTAAAAAACGTAACTAAACAAAGTTCAAACAAAAGACGACCGTATATCTTTTCCAAATTATTATTAGTTTCAGAAACTGCTATTTGATAGATTAGTCATCTTTGTACAGAGACCCGCACATAAAGCTACCCCAAGCTGTCAATTTTTTTGATAGATTTTCAACTTTTTTGCAAAACCGTAAGGTTCATGTTCAATTGGGAAAATTTGACAATTTGGTATGGCTTAATGTGGTGGCGTCTGTACCTTTTTGAAAAATGCTCCTGTCACTTTTTTTTCCTCTAACGTGAAAAGCTTAATGGCGCCTCTTCACAATCGGCCATGATGGGCGATTACACGCGAGCACGATCGTGTGGACGGGGTACTCGCCTGTAGTCGCCCATCATGGCCTGTAGTCGTCGTCGTGATTACGGCGACTTGTCGGTTTTTTGGACACGCATCAAAGGGAACTGCTTGTAGTTGCGAGCGGGTGCCCACACGATCGCCGATCATAGACGTTAATTTTTATTATAATGAATAGCAACCCGACCCGGCTTCGCATTGGCCTACAGCCTTCCTCGATAAATGGACTATCCAACACAAAAATAATTTTTCAATTCGAACCAGTAGATCCTGAAATTAGCGCGTTCAACCAAACAAACAAACAAACAAACTCTTCAGCTTTACAATATTAGTGTAGATGTATTTTATTGTAAATTTTTATAATGTAATTTTATTATATGAATGTATTATAATGTTATTAGAATGTATTATGTATATCTAAGGGAAAAAAATATTTTGAAAATTACCAAATGACTAGGCAGATTAAAAACTAAGATTAATATATCTCCAGGCATTCTTTGAACTGTGAATCCATAATTAGGTATATGTTCGCATAACTAGACAAAATGTATTTTTTTTCGATTTATTTAAAACAAATGTAGACTATGATATTATTAATACCTACTGACCTCCGAGTTTGTGATTGTTTTTACAAATAATCCTGTAAACTATACAAAGTTTGGTACACGTGGGGGAAGCAGACTATTACACTAATTTTGACATACCTATTTAGAGAAAATTTAAATTTTATCAGCCTAGGTTCCTAGGGTATTTTAGGAATGATCACATCTATCTCCTATATTAAAAGGAGAATCTGGCTAACGGCTTCCTTTTAATATAATTTTTAATACTTATCTAATTATTATTCCCTATTACGATGAATGCTCAAACATCACAATCTTCTCTCTTCTTCTTTCTGTCAACTAAATTCATAAAATGATTGTATACGGAAATCAAATTAATGGTAGCTGCACCTCCACGGCTTCACGTCCATCTTGAACGGTTGCCGCTCAATAAATGGTCACGGACGATTGTGTGGATGCATGCACGATGGTCGTGACAATTTCGTTGCCGATCACACGATCAACGAGTGCCGATCATGGCCGATTGTATAGAGGAGGCATAAGGGCCGAGTGACACCGGAATGGCAGCGGCCGGCAGCGATGCGGCGATCAGCTGCGAGTCGTTCTTTTATGTGGCGGTCAACGGCTCGCGGAGCCGCGCGGGTCCGCGAGCTACCGTTCGACTCATACAAATCTCTAAACGATACGATGCTTTGATGTTCAAAGATAAAGTTGAAAATAGTTTGCCAGCAAAACTGCCGGCCGCTGCCATCCCGGTGTGACTTGACCCAACAACAAAAACAATTTAGTATATTATTCTAAAAAAAAATTATGTCCTAGACGGAATTATGCGCCACTACCGTGCGAACCGGTTATAAAGATCACAATCATCATCAGTCGAAAGACGTCCACTGTTGACATAGGCCTTCCCACATAGAACGCCACAACGAGCGGCAACCTGCCGCTTGCATTCACGGGTTACCCGCGACCTAGATAGAGATAATACGGTTGAATTTAAAATGCAAACAATAAAAAAGCAAAGACCCTTACGTTCCGTTTATTAATTCGTATTTTAATGAATTGAATCCGCACGCGATTTCCCCAAATCAATGAACCGATAATAAACAATAAATTCGGGGCTGACCTTAAACTTTGGGAGATATAGCCCTATTACGGCTGGCAACTTGCCAACTTCCCGTTACCACAACATAAAGTATGAACTTAAACGTAAACGTTTTGTTTGTGTGTTCAATTCGCGTGAATTGAAGATATTTATGGATGATTCTGGTATTTGTTTAATTTTTGTCATAGGTGTGAATGAATCATCTGCAGAGTTTCTGATATCTACTTTTCTGATGCACTTGAAATAATAGGACTATTAAGGGGCTATTAACGACTTTTACAGATTTTTAACTGACAATCACGTCAAAATGTGTAGTGTAAATGATTTGAAAAAAAAATGTTAAACTAGAACATTCTCTTAATCATTTAGTATGTGAATATTTTTGATTATATTCATATTAAATAGTTTAATTAAGTCATGAATTTGTGTCTGACGCCGACAAAACATTGATAATCACACAAAATCTACCAGGTATAATTAAACGAAACTTACACTATCTTACATACAATTTTATTATCTATCTTTTAATATACGCCTTTTTTAAGTTAAAGAATACTATCTTTTATTTAATTTTTTCGACTAAACTTTGAGAGTTTTGGACGCAGCGCATACAATTCTCTGGTCGCTCAAGGTCGCCGGCGTATATCGTCGCTTTAAGAGGAGCTCGTGGCTACGTGAAAGCTGTACGGATCGACCATCATGGGTCATGACGGTTAAGCTATGTTTACCGCGATTGGTCCATAAGTAGATGGGTGATCATCCATTTCATACCAAGACCCCTCCGTGCTTCGGAAAGTACGTCATGCCGTTGATCCCGGCTGTCATTTGTAAATATTTGACAGTTCAGAAGCTAGAAAATCAGACAACCAGTCTTACCAAGGGGTACCTATCGTGTTAAGCCGACAAAGTTGGGAAAAGGCTTGGCTGATTCTTTTTAATTACTAATATGTATCTAAGGTATTTACTCGGATATTTATGATACTTACTAAATATTATAAAGAGTCAAAAATGCTTATTTGTTTGCTTGAAGTAATCTCCGTAATTGCTGGTCCACCTGTATTTCCAAAATTGGACCCAGATTCGGCCGTGCTAACATTCGTTATAGTCAGAACCTAGAAAAATTAGACAACCAGTCTTACCAAGGGGTATCGTATTAAGCGGGCATAGTAGGGAAAAGGTTTGGCTGATGATGATTATTATTTCTAAATAAAACTCAGGTTCTCTTTTAAATTTTTAAAATGTATCTAAGGTACTTACTAAATATTAAAAAGAGCCAAAAATGCTTATTTGTTTGCTTGAAGTAATCTCTGTAATTGTTGGACCACCTGCATTCCCAGAATTGGACCCAGATTCGACCGTGCTAACATTCACACATAGAAACAAAAATAAAATAGTTTTCTGTTATGAAACAAATTAATGACAATAAAAGAATTTACAACGGAAATTGATAGATTGTGTAATTGGACTTTTCAATAATTAGTTTTCCATTCAAAGTCGAGGCAACTATATCCATTTAAAACTTTTGTGTATATAATAGAGCAAGGATGAGATAACACATTGAAATTCAATTTAATAAATCAAGCTTACAATTTCTCACATTCAGGACACTTCGTACCACGGAAATTAATTCTATTGAAGTTTCAAAACTAAATCGACAAAATCTCTAATGTATTCGCAAAACTCGAGACTGTTATTAAAATTTAACAGGAGAATTGCCTACCCTAATTTTGTATCCTGCAAAATCAGGTGCTTTAGAATCGGTGGACCGCAAAATTTTACCGGTAAGTAAGTAATTTGTTTTGGCTTAGTAAAACTTTATCAATACATTTTTTATTTACAAGAAAAAATATTTTTACTGCATCTATATTGTGTGCGAATTGTTTGAAGAGTTCATATTTTATTTTACTACCCAGTTTTTTATACTTATTTTTACCGCAACATCGTACGCGCGTTGGTTATCGCGGACGCAGATAAAGTCGTGGATTAAAAAGTAGCCTGTGCCTTTATGCTGTGCTATGTCTTCGTCAAACATTTCGGATCAAACATCGGATTTGTGGTTTTGCTTTGATGACCACAGAGTTACTTTGCCATTATATAAGTGTGCAATAATAATTTATGGAGTATAATTTTCGAAATCCTATGATAATTTCTAGATTGGCGTCGTTTACCATAACACGCAGCGTTATAGGCCTCCCACTAGGTAGGCGAATGACCTGGTGAGCGTAACGGTAATCCGCTGGATGTGAGGATCACAGGACCTGCTACTCTCGGGGGAGGCCTATGTTTGGCAGTGGACGTCTTTCGCTGGAAATGATGATGATATTTTCGATCTACCAACCCGCACTGCACCTGGAGTGTTGAATGAATGACCATGTTCTCGCACAGAGAGGAGGTTCTACTAAGTTCTATTTTAGTAGAACTTAATAGACTGATTAAGAATTTTACCAAACTTTTTAATATATTAAAACTTTAGAAGTCTTTACCACTGGAACGAAATTGACGTGTGATAATTTTTGCTTAAAGTTTATCCAAAACTTTCAGATGATTCATCATTTATTCGCCGATTCAAGACTTGTATAATAATAATAATCATACCAGCATATTATCACACCTAGGACACTGGATACAATCACTACATCACTACCAAACTAACAGACTGTACATACAAATACGTGCGTGTGTGTGCATGTCTACGCGCCGCGAGAACTAAAAGCAGTTTCGAGAGCATGTTCGACACGAGAAGAGGTGAGGAACAGTGTTTCAGAGGGAGGCGGGGCATGTCGCTACTGTACAGTAGTACTAATATTTAAACTGTGCTAGTATGGTCCCACTGCAAGGCAAAGACCTCTTCTCATACAGAGAAGGCACGAGCATTATAATTATGGATAATATATAAATTATAAAATTAAAAACTTACATTTTAACCGAATATATACCGAAATATCGAACCCTCAACCTCATGCATGAGTGACGGGCATTTTTACCACTCATCGCCATCACGATATCAAGACTAGACTAGATTAATTTACTAATGTTTACGTTTATGTTTCTTCTCCACTTCACTTGAGATAATAACTATTAAGAGACAAAACACAAATTAAAGAAAATTAATTAAGACAATATAAGATACTCTTGTTTATATATTTTATTTCTCTATTGACAACATTATAAATAATTACAAACTCCGTTAACATTACAGTATATAAAAATAAATCGTCCTCGTGTACGAAACAGTAATTTGTCTTATAATGAAGGCAATTTATGTATAGAATTATGAATATAAACGGAGAAGGCTAAAGAAAAGATATGGATGGAATGTGAGAACAATGATGTGAAAGGAAAAGGAGGCAGTGACTGCATAACGGTTGACAGGATGAAATAGAACAAGAAAACGTGTTGCCTTGACCCCAAGTAATATGATACAAGGGCAGAAAGATGATAATGATGACAGCAACCTACCTTCAAAATTTTCTATTTTACTTCGACGAAGAGCTTTAAAAAAAACAAAATAACAAAAATTAACCAACTTATATATAAAATCACATCACGGACTTTGAGACCGAAAATATACTTTTAGGCTAAGTTCAAATGACCCCGCGGTTTCGCGCGGTACTACTTAGTCACCGCGCGGTACAGGATCAAACTAAATAGTGTTTATCGGCTACATTACCGCGCAAGATCATGTACCGCGCGTTATGAGTACGACGCGGTACCCACAAGTTTGCCATACTGGCTCGTGTACAATGCTGTCATGTCCACCGTGTGGCGACGCGCGGTGCCGTGCGGTCATGTAAACTTAGCCTTAATTATATCCTAAAAATAATAACTTAACTCAAAAGATCACTTTGAAAATCTGACACATCCGATACGATTGAATTTCTCATTTGCAAAGTCATGTTACTATCAACAACAAATATACGCTTTTTATAAAGCTTTATGTAAGCTACTATACCAGCTGCAATAAGTACTATTGTTAGCAGGGAACACCAAGTTAAAACAACAGTAGTTGATGACACTGGCGATACAGGATCAACTGTCGACTCCTTCACTTTTGGTTTTACAGTAGTACTTTCATTATATACATCATCTCCACACTTGATACCGTGAACGTTGTCTTCGTGATATATTTTATCAATAGAAGTAACTGCTACTTGTCTAATAGCATAGAACGTAACGTTTGTTGATTTTATATTATGAACTATTTCTTTACAAGAAATAGGATTACCACCTAAGCTGAGAGTTTTTAATTTTCTTAGTGATATTAGTATGAGTCTTTCAACGTCAAATGTTTTTATGCGATTGTAGTCAATGATCAAAGTTTTTAGTTCATCACATTCGTGGAAAACATCTACATCTAACACTGTGATATAATTTTTGGATAAGTCTAATAGTTCCGTTTTATGGAGACCTTTTAGACTGCCAAATCGAAGTTTTGTCAAGTAATTAGATGATAAATTTAACAACTTCAAGTTTTTCATAAATTGAAACGTTCCTGGTGGTAAGTCTGTAATATTATTTCTGCTAACATCTAAAGACTGTAGGTATTCGTTATTCTTAAACAAAGTGCTGTTCAAATAAGTCAAACTGTTATTACTAAGATCTACTGACATCAGTTCTTTAAAATAACTCAAGTTTATATTTCTTATGTCATTGGAAGACAACCCTAAGTCAATGAGTGTTGTTAAAGAATGAATTTGAGGAGTATTAAAATTTTTAATTTTATTGTTAGCTAAATGTAACCCCGTCATATTAGGAAAAATGTTAGCGTCAAGTTCTGAAAGATTACTGATGTCATTATTGGATATATCAAAATATAATAGTTTGCTTTTATTAACGAAAAGTTTCGGTATACTTGTAAGATTGTTGTTATTCAAATATAGGGCTTTCAAATTATTTATCGAAATACTTGTATTAATTGTTAAGTGTGTGAGGTTATTGTTAGAAATATCAAGGCTATACATGTTATCGACTCCTTTAAAATTGTTAGGATCGATTGTATCGATATGATTGTTAGAAAGATTTAACCGAGCCAATACTGGTAGATCGACAAAAGCTGAATCATCAATTTTTGTAATGCTGAAATTACTTAAATTTAGGAACCTTAAATATTTTGCTGGACTGAACACATTTTTCTTTATAATGCCGCTAAGATAATTACCTTCTATGTTAAAATATTGCAAGTTTTTTAACGGTAAGGAATACTGCTCAATAGTCATGATTTTATTCATGGAAAGATCTAATTTCCTAATCTGTGATTGAGTATCAAAAATGTTTTTTGTGACTACAGTAATATTGTTATCATTGACATACATTTCAGTTAAATTTGGCAAACTATTTTGAAGATAATATAAATGAGATACTTGATTATGTGAAAGATCCAAAACAGTGATTGAAGAATTATAAAAGCTAGAGTTTTCAATTTCACGGATATTGTTAGTACTTAAATTAAGATGTTTGAGACTTATCATGTTTGTAAATGCTTTATCTTTTATACCACTTATACTTTGTCTAGACAAATCCAGACTAGTGACATTTCGCAAACCGCTAAAAGTATTCTCTTTTATATCACCTGTGATGTTATTGTTTATGAAATTTATATAATATATACTACATTGTAGAAAGGAATTTTCCTGTATGCCATTAATACGATTATTATAAAAATTTATATATGTTAATCGGTTGTTGACAACAAATCTTACGTTTTCGATAGTCGCGTTTATATGATTGTAACTGAAATCGATCTTTTCCAAAGAAGTAGCTTGATTGAAGCAATTTGATTCCACTGACGCCAAAGAGTTATGCGACGCATTAAATTCAACAAGAGAAACCATGCGATTAATTTCATACCCTGACAATTTCATTAAATAATTGTAAGATATATCAAGTTTCTTCAACATTTTCAAGTTAGTTAAGGTCAAATTTAAAAACGTCAAGCGATTATTTTGCAAATATAAATACTCTAATTTTTTTAAATTCATAAAACAATCATCCGCCATTTTAGATAATTGGTTGTTCTGTAAGTACAAAATCTTTAAATTATACAAATCCTTCAGTTCACTTGAGAGTTCTAATAGCCTATTTCTGGACAGATCTAATTCTTGTATGATATTATTTCTAGATATAGAATCAGATATCAAAAAAGACCTCGAGTTCAGGTTTTCAATTTTGTTGTTAGATATATTCAGGGTTTTGAGATAATTTAAGTTTCGGAAGGCATCATTATTAATTGTTGCGATATTGTTGTTAGATATATCCAGTCGGTTGCTTTTCAAGTAATATCTAAATGCCGAACTGTCGATATGGGCCCAAGAATTGCCATTGGCTATAATTTCACGAACACGGGAGTCGAAATTTGTTGCGGCGAAGTATCCGGTAGTTAGAGTTTCTATGTTGGAGTTTTTGATGATGAAAATGACGTAAGGATCTACTTCACAGGTCGGGTTGGTAACGCTGCCAGGGTTTGAGGAACAAACTATGGTGTAGTTGCAGGAGTCATGTTCCCTCTCTGTCAAGATACAAGTCGCTGCTGACGACGCGATGGTCGACGTAAACACGATGAGACCTAAAATGAATTGACAATATGTTACTAGAATTTTTATACAGCGTAAATAATTTCGTTAGTGATGTTTATTTAGTCCTACTACTAATATAAACGTGAAAGTTTGTAAGAATGGATGCATATTTGTTACTGTTTTGGCCAAATATTCTAACGCAACTCAATTTTAAGACGCCGTTAAGTCTTGTACATACTTGACAAAAAGTGATTGAGACAGTACGCGGCATCTTGTAATTGAGTAGCGTTTGAGTACTTGGTCATTTCACGTTTAAATGGCTGAACGAAATAAGCTGAAAATTGGCACACATAAATATTTTCTGATCTAGCTTAACAAATAATAAAAACTTTCCGTTTTTTGTGTTCCCTTGGCATAATTTAGGGCTTCGGCTTAATTCTGAAGTCTACGCAGGGGAAGTCACGGGTAGTAGTTAGTTTAAAATAATTGCCAATTGATAACAGGGTGATTGAACTATTCAAATTAAGATAATAAAACGAAAACCCGTTATAAATGACTAACCCACGCGAGGAAGTTGGAAAATTACCGAGATAAAAAATATTCTATTCTAATACAGGTTATAATTTACTCGCGTGCCTTACAAATCTATTGAGTCGGTGATTATGATTGACAAATATCTAAAGGCACAAATATACAGACATATTTTTAAGATAAGTACTAGCTTTGGTCTGCGACTTCGCCCGCGTGTTATTTTTACGCGTTTTGATAGTTAAATATATAGCCTATAGCTCTCTAGCCTCTGAGAGCTATAATAGGCTATATTTAACGTAGATCCCTATTAGCGAAAGAACTTACAGAATCGCACCAGTTATTCCAGAAATGAGTCGGAACGAAAGTAAACTCCAATTTAATCTACAGTAATAATATTATAAAGGGGAAACATTTGTATTTTTGTATGTTTGTAACAAATATACTCAAAAACTATTGGTCCGATATCAAAAATTCTTTCACCATTAGAATGCTACATTATCCCTGAGTAACATAGGTTATATTGCATTATTAAAAAAATTAGGGATCCTTGAGAAAATTTACGCGGACGACGTCGCGAGGAAAGTGCTATTTTATAATATGTAGTGACTATTAAACCGACACAAACAAAAACACTATAAATTTTTCCGACGTTATTAGAAAAATATTTCGTCTTTCAAAAAAAAAACCCGTATTTCGATTTAGTCGTTCTCAACTGATGATCTGTAATATATGCGGTAATTGTTTTTAATTTTTAAAGATTAGTAGGAGAGATGGAATTGAGATTAATCTAAGTCCCTCGATAGAAGAAAGTTTCTACTACCTGCAGTCCTATTCTGTAGAAATCTCTCTCAGTGAGTTTAGATGATATGAGTGTGAAGTGAGCTCAATGGCGTGCCTAGGGCAAGTCCGATAGTTTTTTTACGAGCAAGTTGCTCATTTATTGATTAGCTCATGTTACGCAAACCAGGCTGTTCGACTTATATGAAAGTCCTGCTACTGAGTGAGCTGTCAATTTCTAGCACCAATGAGATGAAAGCCACCTGAAGCTCACTTCATGCACTGTCGGACTACTAGAAACACGTTGAGTTTAAATTGAGAGAGATCCCCTGAATTGAAATGATTGTTATGATTAAATGTGCAACATGTATGATTTTAAACTACTATAAAAATATAAAAAATAGTGAACCAATACCTACTCAAAAAACTTTTGGCATCCATTTTGACACTTAAAAAATAAAATATTTTTGTCACTTCACTAAAACTGCACTTTCTAAGAAAATCATTTCTATATCCTATGTTGAAGTTATTATTACATTAATTATCAACATAAACGAAAGCTTCTGTTAGTGTTGGCGGACGTGGTGATAATAATGGCACCCGGTCATTGTTTAATGATTAATTGGGAACAGGGTGATTCATGGAGCCGCTGTGCAGTTAACATTTTTATTTTTGGTATTATTATTTACGAAACATATAGATAAACGCGTTGGTATTATGATTTTACATTCTAGTCAAACAAAGAATTGATTTTTAGGGTTCCGTACCTCAAAAGGAAAAAACGGAACCCTTATGATAAAATTTTAGAATGACACGATGGTACTAGGAGTTATCCACTAGAATTATTTAACAAAAGTGTGATGCGTGGTGTCACGGGATTTATAATTATGTATGTGTCATCATCATTATCATAATTTCAGCCTATTACCGTCCACAGCTGAGCTTCGGCCCCTCCCAGAGATCGCCAACCACCCCGGTCTTGGGAAGCCCGCAACCATCCCTGCCAGCCACCTTCTTCAAATCGTCGGTTCATCATACCGCATGGCGTCCCACACTACGGTTGCCCAAACGCGGTCTCCACTCTAAAGCGTGTCTGCTCCATGTACAGTCTGCCATCTGCAGACATGGCCAGCCCACTTCCACTTCAGCGAACTGATACTATGTGCAATGTCATTGACTATAGTTCTCTTGCGAATAACTTCATTGCTCGTGATGTGTGTGGTGCAACTATCAATTGTCATTTTGACTAACTCTATCTCAATTTCTCTGCAAATGATTACGATACAGGTTTTAGTAATAAGTTGATACAATAGAAACTCGACTTTTAAATTTTATTATATTATCTATTTGATTTATATTCCCATGGGGTGTCAGGGCCAGAATAGCACCCCCCCATTTCATCCCGAGGGTGTCGTCGAAGGCGACTAAGCGAAAATCCGGAGGTCGGGCAGCAACGGCTTCCGTGTACTAACAGTGGACGTCTTCCGGTTGATGATGATCTATTTGATTTTTAAAGGCCTTTGACATTTTTCACTTGACAGAAGTATTTTAGTACTGAAGAAAATATAATAGCAACGTATTGTATAAGTTACATTTTTTTTCCTAATTGGCGTTTGACCGCATCTCACCTGTTCTTAACTGATGATGCGGCCTAAGGTGGAGCACGCTTGTTTAGAATGAACCCGTTCACTCGTGCCTTGAAGATACCCAGATTATATACTTAGGTATCGGGGAATAGAGGCCAGCAGTGAATTCCACAGTCTGGCAGTTCGCACAATAAATGTGGAATCAAAGCGCTTGGTTCGAGACCATGAAACTTCAAAATTTACTCAAAGAAATTTGGTACGTAATAAAAAAAATATGTAGGTTTGGAGTCTTCACGGTATTATTGTTCGCAGGATATTGCGTGGTACTTATCAATTGCATTGCATCCCGACTTGAATGGGCTCATTTTGCACAGTACCTACATATTCCATGACAAAGGTTTCTTTCAGTTAACTCCAGGCACTATCATTCGTACCTACTATCTAGTGCATTTAGTAGTAGGTACACTACTCTATAAATAACAGTAGAATATTTAAAGTCATTCCCATGAAAGGATACAAAAGATCAAAATACATAAATCATATAAAAAAAATGTTACTTAATAATGTTTATTATAAATATGCATGAGTTTTTTGGAAAAAAAAATATGTAAGTAGGTATGTAGCTAACACTTAGAACTAAGTAATGATCTTGCTTCTCTTTGTTAAATATTGCATATGTGAGTATCATGGGTAAACTGATGATACTAAAAAACATTTTACAAAAGAGAGAACCGCCTTCAAATACTAAAAAGTGATAAATAACTTTAGCACAGATCACACATGACTTTAGTTTCGGAAGTCGGTGGCTTTGTTCTGTTTGTTGTTTTGTATTGCCATCGACTTTCGAAACTAAAGTCATGTGCGTTCTGTGCTAAAGTTATTTATCACTTTTTAGTACATGAAGGAGGTTCTCTTTTTTGAAAAAAAAAAAATATTTTCCACTTTTTAGTGCCTCCATAACACCGTAATCCATTTAGGAATGGCAACACAGTTAAAACAGAGATTGAAAGTCCTCCAAAGATGGAAGAAACAAAAGCGTCTTCTATGTACTTATACAGTTTTTTGGTTTTTGTTTTGATTTTTTCAAAAAGCGCTTAATACATTTCTATTTGTTATATAAACATTCTCCAGAATGTATCAGACACTTTTCTGAAAACCGCATCAAAATCGGTTCAGCCAAACGGGAGATAATCGCGGACAAACATACATACAAACATTCATGAACGGGTCGAACTGAGAACCTTCTTTTTTTTGAAGTCGGTTAAAAACAGTTATGTAGTGTGCGGAGCGGGGAAGCGAAACGAGGAAGAGAAGCGAGATAGTGGAGCGGGGCAAGCGGGGCAGGGAAGGGGAGCAGGGAAGGGGAGCAGGAAAGCGTACAATTAAACTGATCTCTCGCCGCCGCCCGCTTAAAGTACTCGTAGCCTAGCTCCAAACAGTCCACATCTCCCATTCGCACTACCTCGCTTCGCAACAATGGACGAACGCAGTCCGCCACCCTGCCACGGATTACTCCCTCGCTCCGCTCCACCAACCAGCCCCGCATTAATCCCATACTCCACCGAAGCGGAGAGGAGAGGATATGACTCGTAAACAACCAATGGGATACTAAGAAGGTTGAAGCTGAACGGTGAGATGTGAAAATAACGCAAGCCGATTGGGTGCTCTAGACATCTCCTCTCCTCTCCGCTTTGGTGGAGTCTGGGCCTTACTCCGCTCCAGCACCCCGCCCCGGATTACTCCCTTGCTCCACTCCACCACCCCGCCCCGCATTACTCCCTCGCTCCGCTCCACCTCGCTGTCCTCAATGGACAGACAGCCTAAAAACTCATGTTTGGTAAAACATTTTTCTATTTACCATTTCTCCGTTTGATATAATATTTCATAGTGAACGTGTACTCTGAGGGAATTATTGTGGGCTCGTTTGTTCCAGCATGATTGATGACTATTCCAAAAGGAATACCTACCCTGTTATTTTTTACATGAGATAACTTCATATCGTAACGTTACATCTGTTATTTTCTCTCGCCACGTTTACTGGGATTTTTCTTTATCAAACTAAGTTTTTAGGGTTCAACTTTAGTAACACCTTCCACTTCGAAGCGATCTGCAGTGCCCTATGTGGAAAGCGCTCAATAGACTGCACATCCAAGTAGGCCGCTGCAAACACAACCTAGCAAAATAGGGGGATTATAGATCCCTCCCACCGACACCCAGTGTGTGTGTGAGTGCGGTACACCTGACCAGACAAAAAGTGCCCAAATTATCCCTATCAGCACCTTGGACGATATTAAATACGTCACTAATGCTGCGATAAACATGGCCGCCTACTGAATGCAAGTGGTTTATCAATAAAAAAAGCATCGATTTAAAAAAAAAGACCCAAAGGATGTCTAACTGGGCCCTATTACTTATACGTAGTGGTCCGTCCGTTTCGAAATTTTCACAGACTGTGTATTACGGATCTATTTAACAACAAATAATAAAATACATAAAGTTCAAAATTAAAGAGGGATACAAACGAAACGTGTTTATTTGTACGAAGAACTCTTCGTCTGCGAATCCTGACCGCACTTGGCCATTTCTTTTTTTACGATTTAGAGGACGCCCTCTAAAGCGATATTCAGCAAAAACCATTTCCCGTTTTTAATTTGCTTCTTCAGTGGTGCGAGGTACCGTTTTATCCTGTAACTGGGTGATGTTAGGCAGAAAGGCAGTGGCTCCATACAAAAACACTGGTATTCAGCTGCAACCAGTTAGACTGGAAGCCGACCCCAACATAGATGGGAAAAGGCTAGGCAGATAGATGGAAAATACATTTTTTTAGGTTAAGTACTGTGTACTTCTGGAACTAGGTATTATTACTTATAAAAAAAAAAATAAGTTTAAAAACTAAAACCCGACTACAACAAAAAGTGATCTAAAAAGTACGAAACAAGAAAATATTTCACACAGACATCAAGACATAGGTACAAAATGGTCAAGGTAAGCCGTGGTTGCATGCCTGTATCCCATAAGAGAGCGATGAACATGAATTATAATGGCATGCAACCACGGCTTACCTTGACCATTTTGTACCTATGTCTTGATGTCTGTGTGAAATATTTTCTTGTTTCGTACTTTTTAGATCACTTTTTGTTGTAGTCGGGTTTTAGTTTTTAAACTTATTTTTTTTATTTAATCCATTTTGGAGTCACAGCTAAATATTATATATTTGAATAGTACTAGTGAACCCCTTTCCAATGATACCAAACACGGTATGCTTGTCTTCATTTTTTTTTTAATCTTGGTTTTTTTGTCCGCCAGAGAGCGCCACATTGGATTCGTTGACACGTCATATAGCCTATAACCAGCGGACAATCAAGACGCTTCTAACGATACCTCATTTGTTCAGTTCTGATAAGTGGTTTAGGAGCTATGAGCGAACAGATGAACATACATACATACATACATACATACATACATACATACATAGCCTGTCAAAATCATAACCCTCCTTTGGCTTTGCCGTAGTCGGGTAAAAATATAAATAAATTATAATATTATTATTAATAATGGAATTACTAAAAGACACGAGTAATTGTCTTGTTATGAATTATAACTTGTCTATGCCTAAAACAAAAGACACAAGCAATATATTATTAAAACAATAATAGATATTAAACAGCATTGACACGTGCTTACTGCGCAGATAGTTCAAAGGTTAGGCAGCTGTTTGGATGACCAATTATTACACTAACCTTAGAGTGACCAAGGCCCACCAGACCAATCGATCGATCGTCGATCGACGGCATCGATCGATGGTAGAATGGATTAGTCGACGTTAATCGATAGTTTCTACCAGACCAATCGATCGATTGTCGATCGACGATCGATCGATGGTAGAATGGATTAGTCGACGTCGATCGAGCTGCTTGATTATTATTAGTAATGGATTATAGCCGGAATGAATCGATCAACGTCAACCGGTGCCATCGACTGGCTATCGAACGATTAGTTAGACGAACGGTATCCAGTCGATCAGCCAATAGCTTTGGCTGATCGACTCTAGATATTATTTTTGGTAGTCTTCCCTCACTGCTAAGGACCACGACAAAGTCAAAGCATTACCAATGTGAAAGGTCAAAGTCGGTCAGTTAGTCAGAAAAATTGATGCTAGTTAAACTGATGAAAGAAGAAAGAAAGAAAGAAAAACCATTTATTCACGAGAAAGTGACGCACATTACACAACAAGACTTAAACTAAAACAAAGTGGATACATGTTGTAGAAAACAAATACAAATAAAATAAAAATAAACTATAAAAACGAGATGATGCTAGCTGTTGATGCTAGTAAATGTTAGTTCTGGCCAAGAGGTGTGTTATATCGGCGTTTTCGCAGTCAGCTGCGCGACTCCTCGCAGCGTAACACGACGCCGCCGTCACTTCGTGTGCAGTAGATTTTAAGTCTATTGTTTAAAATATGTATTAATTTATAGTTATTGTTTTTATACTTAAATACAGGATGAAATTGAATTCATTAGCAAATGATAATGCCAGATCCTGCCCCACCCATGTTTAGAAAAAGTAACCCATGTACAGAAAAGTAAATTAATGAAAATAATTGTAATGAATATAGAACCTTTCTATAGTTAATTGTTTTCCTTTAGAACTTGTGGATTACGAAATACCTACCCACAAAATACAAACTCATTTTACCTAAAATATAATTTAACCTATAATCAATGTCATTATTGTTTTTATATTTAAACGGAAACCGCAAGTTCTACAGTCACTAAGACTAATGTTTAATTATCAGCAATAAATAAACAGTAAGATGCTATAATTGCACATGACTTTTATTGAGTGGGGCAAAGTTCTAAAGAGTTTCTGGCATTGTCCTTTTTAAGAAGTGACTCAGACCACGAACCTGAACAACTTTCATTATGGTGCGAAATCAAACAGCGCGAAAAAAAACAGCTGTTCAATACGTTTTAGCCGAGTACCTATTGCACTTCTGTACGGAACTTACAGCTGTGTTTTTTCGCGCTCTTTGAGTTGGCTTCATAATGAAAGTGGTTCAGGTTCGTGGTCTGAGTCACTCCTTAAAATTTTGATAATGAATTTAATTTCATCCTGTATATATTGTGTTTTATGGGCCTTACACTCTGTCCACTGGTTTAATCGTTTTTTGACAGCTGCAACTAGTGAACAATATTTATGTTTTTTATAAAAACTGATGCGCATACCTGTATTATAATGTCTGTAAGAGGTCATAAATAAGATAATCCAACCAGATTAGGCAGTTTATAGATTTATTTTATTACACATTTTAAAGTTAACTTAAGGTAATCGGGAATAATTACATTATAAGGCAGCTGTCAAAAAACCAATAACCCAATGGACAGGGTATAGTTGCCTGAAATAAAGGATCCTACTTAATATTATAAATGTGAAAGTTTGTGAAGATGTTTGGATGTTTGTTACTCATTCACGCGTAAACCGTTGAACAGATTTGCATGAAAATTGGCACAAAGGTAGACCATTTCCTGGATTAACACATAGGATAATTTTTATCCCGGTAATGTGTTCCCTTGGGATAATCGTTCTTTTTACGCGGGCGAAGCCGCGGGCAGAAGCTAGTAAACAAAAACTAAAATAAACGCCCATATGGAACTATGTATTGCTACCTACGTTAGTATTGTAACGTGAAAGCGGTCTCAACAAAATGTGTCCCAAAGAGATGGTATCTTAAATATCCGACCAGAGTCGGGTGTTAAATGTTAAGCATTACGATACAATTGTCAGGGAGGGCGGTAATAGACTCTTTCGGCAGTTCAGCGGTTTTATAGGCCTATTGTGGCAAAACACTTAACTAGTGTAGCCAAGTTATTGTTAAATTTTGTAGAATATCTTCATACTTTTGGGAGCATGTATTTTGTGGATTATGGACCTCATTTTCCTATTCTTTTTTTGTTGTCTTTCTATTTTTGTGGGAGTTAAAATACGGAATAAAGACTCCAAAAATGCGCGCAATATTCAAAAAAAAAATTGGCTCTTTCATGCTTTACATGCGTAGGCATACAATATGCTAGGTAAATATATATCATGTCATTGTGGTATTATTTAGCTCATTTACAAAGTAAAAGGGGAAATTAATAAAGACTAATTAAGGAAAAAATATGAACATCCGACGTACATAATACATACCTAACATTTACGTGCTTATTTTTTTTACATTTGTTATTAACTATGTTTCTTGTATTCAGTTGCATTCGGTTAAATCGAAAGCCAACGCCATCAGGCAAAAGGCCGAAAAACCTAGAAAAACATTTAATAACATTTTTTTTATATTTAAACCTATTAAAAGTGCAATTAACACTTTTTTAGGCCAGTTAAAAAGAATAATTGAACTATAAACCTTGTTTACACAAATTTCACATTAATTACACTAATTTTAAACAGACATTAATTGATATCAGCAATATACTTTAGCTACAAACCGCCATTGTCTGCGGAAAGTACCATGGACGGATATTGTGAGTTATTTTTGCTAGTGTGATGAATCAGTCAGTGATAGTTACGCATTCGCAGAAATGTGTGTATATTATTATTATGTAGGTTGAATATAAATAGGACAAACCTAAATACAAAGAGTAACATGATAATAATTATGGTTTTCATACTTAAATGACTCACGTAGTAGTTGGTATAGAACATTCATACTTCCATTCATACTTACTAATATATTTACTAATTTTCTAATATTATAAGTATGATAGTAACTCTGTCTGTTACGTTTTCAAGACGAAAAGGCGCGAATGAACAGGGGGCCAAGTCTGCTATATGTATAATTTCGTCATTCCAACACGATCCCATTGTCATTTTGCTAAAAGTTCGTAATCTGCTAAACTCATAATGGTCCGTCATTGGTCGGTCGAATTATAAGCAATAACTGCACAGTGACATTGTAATGGTAGGTCACTGATCAAAGTAACTGTCAAAATTTTAGCAGATTACTGCTTAAGTCAGTCATTCAGTTGTCATTTTGTACTAGATTACCATTCTATGTCGTTTCTTTCAATGGCGTGTCAGTGGTTGACCATTGGAAAGTCATAGTGACGCCATTATATTAGTAGATTACCAAACTTGACAAAATCAACAATAATGAAATCAATGATAGACCATTCTAACACTATTGTAATAGCAGACTTGAGGCCCTGCTGGTTGGCCGTTTCGCGCGGGGGTGACGCATGTTTCCGACTCGGACATATTTTTAATTTTTACTTTTTTTTTAGAAATGTTTGTTTAGTTATAAGTTAATATTGTTAATTATTAAGTGCGTCGCTATCCGCGTGAATAAATGGCTTTTCTTTCTTTCTTTCTTTCTTTGTTTATTCTAGGCAAGCGTGCTCCACCTTAGGCCGTATCATCACTTAAGATCAAGTGAGTTGCAGCCAAACGCAACCCTATAAGAATATAAAAAAAAGAAACGTCTGAAACCATTTCATGAAATTTGGGGTATAATTAAAGGTAGAAGAGGAAAGGGACTTAGGCAACTTATAATATGTGACTTCGTCTGCATCCACAATAACTGACCCACCCGAACGAAGTCGCGGGCAAAATCTAGTAGATAATAATTATCAATGATTTTTAGGGTTCCATACCTCAAATGGAAATAACGGAACCCTTATAGGATCACTTTGTTGTCCGTCTGTCTGTCTGCCAAGAACTTTTATCTCGGGAACGCGTGGAGGTATCCAGTTGAAATTCAAACCATATACTCAAGTCTACGAAGCTGTAAAATGTAAGTGCTGAAAAATCAACACTCTATGTTAACGTGAAAAGAAGATACGGCAGTTTATATCGCAAAAAAACGCATTTATAATATTATAAGTAGATTAAAATATGGATAGTGGTATGGATCTCGTAGAAGTATGGATGTACCTACTAATATGTACGGAACCCTCGGTGGGCGAGTCCGACTCGCACTTATCCGGTTTTTTTTATAATGTAGTGATGGCCCAGTGGTGAAGGCTCCCGCCTCTTAATATGCAAGTACCAATATGACTTTTTTTTAATTACATAATAATATGTACTTTCTAAGTTTATCTAGGGCTGATGCCCTAGATAAACTTAACAGTACACTGAACTAACATCTGTGAAGGAAAACATTTTAAAGAAAACCTGGACATTTTTTTAATATTGTTATAAGCTTGCGTTTGACCGCAACTCACCTGATCTTAAGTGATGATGCGGCCTATGGTGGAGCACGCTTGCCTAGGATAAACACTAATAGTCATACAGCCCACTGCTTTAATTTATAGTCCTTAAATAGGTCCCTAACAGTGACAGTACGATACTTAACGGCATTTTAAAATTGAGTAGCGTTTGAGTTAGGTCTGTATAATACCAGTCTATAACTGTCCCACTGCAGGGTAAAGGCCTCTTCTCATACAAAGAAAGTACGAGCATTGATCCTCCGCTTGCTCAAATCTGATTGGCGATTTCAGACATCATTATGAGTCCAGATTTCCACATGATCACTCACAGTTCACTTGTGCCTTGAATATACCCAGATTATATGTATCGGGGAATAGAGAGGCGGGCAGTGAATCCAACGTAGTATGGACGTTTATAATAATTTTTAAGGCAGCACAGGAAAGTCCGGTTAAGCAGCCGACCACCTCCTAGGTTGACCGGCGAGACGCCAATCCGAAAAAAAAAAAAAAAGTGGGCTGTGAATTCCACAGTCTTGCAGTTCGCGCAATAAATATGGAAGCAAAACGCTTGGTTCGAGACCGTGGTACTTCAACCGTATAGCGGTGACGCTTCGCGGTATCCCTGCTCGTCCCGTGATGGAATGGGGATGGGGGAATATAAATAATATATGATATAATCAATATAGGTCTCGAATCGCCAATCTGTATTTAACAAGTGTGGTGATCAACGCCGTGCCTTCTCTGTGTGAGAAGAGGGCTTTACCCTGCAGTGGGACAGTTATAGACTGGTATTATACAGACTTAATTCAAAAAGCATTTTTGTGAAATCGCCAAAACGTTTTTGTAATTAGGACTTGCCTTACATAATGGTTTTTGATTATAATGTTGCAACTCCGTACGAAATCGACAAAAAAGTCAAGATAGAAAGATGGATGACGTTAAAACGTATCTCTCAATTTGAACCTAATCGGTAAGTTTATTACTGACCTCGCAAAAAGATCAAAAGACGATCTAACACTGATTCGAAATTCAAAAACCGGCATCATGGCACCTCTAACCAGTCGATGCGGTTACATCGATAGGACTGGGGCGACCGCAAGCACTTACGTTTTATTTTATAGATATTTATTGGGGTCCCTTTAAAAGTATTAGGGCAGACCCTTAGATTGTTACAATTGGTTCCGTATGGTAATTGCAGGACTACGAATATAGGTCGCAGGGCGTAGAAATTGAATGGCTTCGTTTTCTTTTTAATTCAATGTTTTGTTGAAGATTAACCGTGTAAAGTGTATCTAGCCGTTATGTTACCTACAGAAGCAAAATTAGGAGTATGTTACTAGTAGGCATTTATAAAGTAGTAGTGAAAATAGTGTAGTGTGTGTGTGTGTGTGTGTCTGATCCACACATTTTGTTAAGTGAACATAAATGTAGATATTTTAAATTGATTTCAGGATTGATCCCATGGTAATCCCTTTCCGAGTTTTCAGTTACATAAATTTACACCTTGTATAGCCTGATATAACAATACTCAATCCAAAATAATAGGTACTAATATTATAAAAACTTTTATCGAAAACAAAGACAACTGCCCTAACCGGCCAAAAGTGAAAAATAACTTCAGCACAGAACACACATTACTTTAGCATCGGAAGTCGGTGGCAATACAAAACAACAAACAGAACAAAGCCACCGACTTCCGAAACTAAACTCATGTGTGTTCTGTGCTAAAGTCATTTACCACTTTTTAGTTTTTGAAGGCGGTTATCTTTTTTTTTAAGTTTTTTTTCCGCTTTTTAGTAGGTATTGCCTTAACATCCACATCTATATTTATGACGGAGTTATGCACGAACATACATAAAAAATTATAAACATCTGAATTGACAACCTCCTCCTTTTTGAAGTTGGGTAATAAATGCGAAAGTAACTCTGTCTAATAAGTTTTCACGACAAAACGCCTGAATTCATTATGATGAAATTTGTGCTATAATATACAGCAAAAGAGATAGGTATTCTCCACCTATGGGTTCGATTCCCGCCCAGTGTAAACATTTGTGTGATGAGCACTTGTGTTTGCCTTGTGTCTGGATGTTGTTTATCTATATATGTATGTATTTAAAAAAAAAAAATATTTGTGTATGTATATCAGCTGCCTGACACTCATAGTACAGGGTCTCCCTAGTTTAGGGTCAGACGGCCGTGTGTGAAAATGTCCCCACATATTATTATATTATAATTATTATTACCTATGCCCAGCAGTGGGTATCTAAAGGTTGTCATGATAATGATGATGACACTGTGCTCGTCTTACAACTACTGCAATATATTTCAATTTTTTTTATAATCAAACCCATTTGTTTGGGGTGTCTATGGATAGGTCTTCAAAAATGATATTGAGATTTCAAATGTCATTTTTTTCTAAACTGAATAGTTTGCGCGAGAGACACTTCCAAAGTTCCAAAGTTACTAACATTAGTGTGCTTGTGGAATCCAGTGAATCTGGCATGGATAAAAATATAACCTGGCGCAATAAAAGGAAGCGGGCTGATCACGAAAACTTTGTAAATATCAACGAGTTCAAGGACGAAATATCGAACATATTTAAAGACCTCAGAAAAGAGCAAACATTGTTTCACTCGGACATTGCAACCACGCTGCTGGAAATTAAAAACCAATGCAGCAAACTTCAGAACTATGTTGATTTTTCTGTTGCTAAATATGATGAGATGCTGGCAAAAATGCAGGAATATGAAGTCGAGAGAAAGGAGAATCGGGATTACATATGTAGATTGGAAGAAAAAATCGACAACTTGGAAAAACAATCAAAAATAACCAGTCTTGAAATTAAAAATGTCCCAAAAATTGCTGACGAATCGAAACTTGATTTGGCCAACGCAGTGAGAAATATCGGTAATGTCCTTGATACCACTATTGTCCAATCCGATATTAAGGACGTATATCGAATCAACTCGAAAACCTCCATGAATAATACCATCATAGTGGATTTTACTACCGTTATGCTCAAATCAAAATTACTTCATTCGGTCAGGACCTTCAACAAAAACCACATAAACAACAAATTAAACACAACGCACCTACGACTTGACGGCCCCAAGATACCTATTTATATATCCGACAACCTTCCATTAAAAACCCGAAAAATATACTTTCTAGCCAGAGATTTCGCCGCCCAGCACAAATATAAATACTGCTGGTCAGCATACGGTAAAGTTTATTTGCGCAAGGAAGACGGAGCGCAACGTGTCGTAGTAAACTCTGAAAGAGATTTAGCCAAGATGATCCAAAATTGACTATGTAGTCACTACGTCATAGTTAAAAAAACTTGTATATTTAATAATGTTTGTTATTTCTTTTGGTATTATTTAGTTATAACTACAAAACTATGCCGCATGCCTTACTATAATTATTTCATAGATTTTTGCTACTTAAAATTACAATGTTTTAGTTTATATACAATACTTATTCATACACACACTTTCAAACTATCACACGGGCACAAAAATACACACAATCTTACACTGTACACACACAAAATATTTACAATTTCACGATCAAGATCGGTGGTTGGTTCTGGAGCTGATTCTCGCATTTCCTTAGAATACCAATATTCCAGTATAGGTGACTCTGTTACTGGAAAAATAATTATATTAAGAATTCCGTACTTTGTCCTCTTAGTTTTAAACCGTACCATTCGATAATTCAAATAATGTAAACGATATGTTAAATAATTTGGATAACGTTACCTTCTCAAATGCGATAACATGCGACCCTGGTGATTGTAACAAGCTGTTGCCTTCTAACACTTGTTTAACTATTTTATCCCAAAATATTCGTAGTGTAAATGCTAATTATGCAGGGCTTTTAACTCTATTACAAAGAATTGTGATACCTAGTGACGTTATTATTCTCTCAGAATGTTGGCTCTCCCGCAACCCTGTCATTCCGATTCTAGATGGATATATTTCCCACAAGTCATCAAAAACCTTTAACCAGAATGACGGAGTAATCGTATATGTCAATAGTTTGTTATGTAATGTGAAAGTTAAAGAACCCGTCGTTTCTGAAGCAAACTGTTTAACAGTCACGGTTGGAGCGGACATAGCCATAATTGCTGTCTACAGGCCATATGCATTTAAAGATCCCTCAAAATTTATACAATCTATGGACAGTGTACTATGTGAACTTAAATCGTTTCGAAACATTGTAATAATGGGAGACATAAATATTGATATTTCTCGAAATAATAAAGATGCATACTCACTGGACTTTTTGGATCTACTAGCTCACCACGGACTTTTTCCCGGACATGAGTTGGCAACACATGGATCCACTTGTCTTGACCATGCCAATATAAAGACTTCTTTGTCTAGCACAATTATGGTGCTAGAATCTACTGTTACAGATCACTTTGCAGTTTTACTCTCTTTGTCGTTAAATAGAATCAAAACTCTTAACCCACGCCAAATAACGAAAGTAAATGAGGATGAGCTAGCTAATGATATTGGCAACATTAATTTCGATTCCGTTTATGCAACAAAAGATCCCAATTTGGCTACTAAACATTTAATTGAACCACTTCTCCTCGCATTATCTAAGAACACTAAAATTAAATCAACTTCACGTAGACGCAGGCCGATTAAACCCTGGATTACTCAAGGACTTCTTAAATGTATGCGCCACAGAGACAATTTATATAAAAAGATTAGAACAGATCCATTAAATGAGGTTCTCGTGTTGTCCTACAGAAGGTATCGCAATTTTTGTACAAATCTGCTACGAAAAGCTAAAAGAGATTATGAGAGACAGGAATTTGAAAAAGCAGGTAGAAATTCAAAACAGCTGTGGCGGGTAGTTAAAAATGTCACAAACATAGGTCAACTAAAATCTTCAGCCCATGATCTCATTGCGGATAATAACGATAAACAGAGCACTATGAATAATATTAATGACTACTTTGCAAATGTAGGGAGACGTCTAGCTGATAAAATACATAGGGACCCCCGGTCTTTCTCACTTCCCGCCCCCCAGAAGGAATCTTTTGTACTACTTCAGACAAATGAGCTTGAGGTGGAACGCTTAATCCTTTCACTTAAGAGTGATTGTGCAGTTGGTTGGGATGGTATTTCTTCTAGCTTCCTGAAACGCCATAAAAATGTTATTATACCTCCGCTGACATATGTTTGTAATCTGTGCCTCGACTCTGGTGTCTTTCCTGACTGGTTCAAAAAGGCACTCCTTCATCCTATTTTTAAATCTGGTGATCGTGACCGTGTCGAAAACTATAGGCCCATATCAGTTCTGCCTGCAATGTCCAAGATACTAGAAAAGATAATAAATTCACGGCTCGTAGCGTATTTAGAGGCACGTAATCTTTTGTCGATTAATCAATTTGGCTTTCGGAAAAACATGTCTACTGCTGATGCGGTTCACAAACTGGTTAATCACATAGCCCAGAAACTTGACACAGGTAAGAAATGTGTTGCGTTGTTCCTGGATCTCGCGAAGGCATTTGACACGGTCTCGATTCCCATCTTAATATCTAAGCTAGAATGCCTGGGTATACGAGGTACCCAGCTTTCCCTGTTTCAGAGCTATCTGACAAATAGAACACAGAGTGTCAAAATTGGAACCTACGCCAGCTCCGATTTGAATGTAATTTTTGGTGTGCCACAGGGCAGTATTCTTGGCCCCAGCTTATTCTTAATATACATGAATGACCTGTGTAGCCTCAGCCTGGAGAGCGGTACAATATTTTCCTATGCGGACGACACAGCGCTTGTTTTTGCATCGGACAACTGGGAGGAAACATATCACCATGCACAGAGGGGTTTTGATACAGTCAGTGAATGGCTTAAAAACAACTTGCTTACCCTAAACATAACAAAAACGAAAATATTAAATTTTTCGATTCGTAATACGAATATGTCAGTTACAAGTTCACTGTATGTTGCTGCCCAGATGACTCGGTCTAATGGTAGTAGCGCTGGAAATGGCACCCATGATCACAGCATTTGTAATATTGAACGAGTCACGTCGATAAAGTATCTTGGCGTAGTGATTGACTGCAACCTGACATTTAAAGACTACATAATTCACCTATCAAATAGAGTGCGGAAGCTAATATACATCTTTAAACAACTACGCCAATCAGCAGATGCTGTCATCATGAAAATGGCTTATCAGGCGCTGTGTCAATCTATTTTGGTTTATTGTATCTCTTCCTGGGGTGGTGCGGTTAAATCTAACAATATTCGGATCGAACGTGCGCAAAGAGCCGTTCTTAAAGTGTGCTGCTTCAAGCCCAGACTTTATCCCACCGTCAAGCTCTATGAATATTGTCAAGTCCTTACGGTTAGGCAATTGTTTATACTGGCGGTGGCCAGGAAGCAACACGCTATTTCCAACTACTCTCAGGAAACCAATCGCCGAAATCAATTAGTTGCCTCATCTACTCCTCTTAAAACCTCTTTTAGTCAAAGATTCTTCATTTTTCTTGGACCCTATCTCTACAACAAATTGAACCGAATTCTTTCTCTGCACTCATTGAATAAACATAATTTTAAAACCACTCTACAAGCCTGGCTCCAAAGTCAAACATACACCGCCACAGAAGCCCTCTTTGAGGTACCAGTCTAATCACATACATCCGGAACCCCGTAAACAAAACACACATTTACACACACACACACACACACACACACCTACACCCAAACACCTACACCCAAACACCTACACCCAAACACCTACACCCAAACACCTACACCCAAACACCTACATCCAAACACCTACACCCAAACATTTACACCCAAACACCTACACCCAAACACCTACACCCAAACACCTACACCCAAACACCTACACCCAAACACCTTCACCCAAACACCTACACCCTCATACAGAACCTAACTTACTCTACTGTCTTATTTACTCTAATGATTAAACTCACTAATTTGTGTCATTTAGCATTTGTTACTCGCTGTCCAATAAATGTAAGCTATCAAATAATGTAACTAGGAATAGGTGGGGACCTGGTGACCTGTATTACAGGTGTTACTACCTACCACAGGCACCAGCGATCCACAACCAGAAATTGTTTCGAATAGCTACTTGTTGTTTTTGAAAAATTTTGTCTGTAATTTTTGGCTTGTGGTGAGAAATAAACACTTTTTTTTTTTTTATTTTTTTTTTTTTAAAGTGGTAAAATGTGTGTGTGTGTGTGTCCCCTGTAACTTCTAAAATAAGAGAATGATAAAACTAAAAAATATATATGATGTACATTACCATGTAAACTTCCACCGAAAATTGGTTTGAACGAGATCCAGCAAGTAGTTTTTTTTTTATACGTCATAAATCTTAAAATGCAATTTACCTTTCCGTCAATCAACTCAAATATAAAAATAAGAAAACTTTTATATTGTGTTACCTACTTTCTGCTACGGAACGCTTCTCTTGGTCGCACTCGCACTTGGCCGTTTGTTTTGCCTTATTATTCCATTAAGGCATAGGCCTCCCTATATCTAAAATTCATCTTAAACACTATTTTCATTGGTTGCAAACAAAACTTATGAACCCAAGCACCTAATTCTCCCGGAAAATATACTAACTACGAATAAGAATCGAATGTCATTGGTCATTTATTTATTGGGCGTTAAGTTGGCCCAATGTTTGTATTGGTTCCGGTGGCGTGATGTTTGCATGTCACTCGAACAAGCCCACGTATCGATTTGAGACGTATTTGTGGCTTTAACGATGTTTGTACGAGTTCAATGTTCAATATTGATACTTTAATAGAACAATTAACAGTTTTAGAATTGTGGTTTGATACTAGGTATTTGCTTTATATAGGTAGTAATTATGTACAGAGGCCAGAACATTAAGCTGCAACGATCTGTGAAAGAACTAGTATTTGCCCGCGAGTTCGTTCGCGTGGTAGTTAAAAACCCTTTTGAAGCCTTGTCATATTATTATAACCAATGCAACGAAGTTGTCAATCCATAAACTATCTATCTAAGAAATTACTGCTTCATAGGTCAAGTTTTCGAGATTTCGTGTTTAGTTAGCGAGTAAATAATATAATAATAAAATATTTATTGCATATAGGGTATTTGTAGTTCGTACATATTAGACTGTCCGTGTGGTGTCGGACGTAAATAATAGCACCATCCCATATTTTCCCGTGGGTGTCGTAAGAGGCGACTAAGAGACTTACTAGAGAATGGGCAGCAGCGTTCTCGGTGGATTTGTAACAACCATACTGCGATCGCCAATCCGCCTGCCAAGCGCCTGCTGGACATAAGCAGTGGACGTCTTTCAGCTGAAATGAAATGATGACATATTACATTTACATAAGAAATTAAGTAAATAAGCGTAGGTAGTACTTAAACTAACAAATAAATAGTAGGAAGTAGCAGTAATAAACAATTTTTCTTTCTTTTCTTTCTTTTAGTAGTAAATGAATAAATTAATGACCATTCGTTTTGACATGAATAAATGACCTTTCGTTTTTACATAATATAATTATGGATTGATATTTGATTCTACTTTTAATATTCGCTTGCTGTTAGTAAGCCGCTATTTTCAGTTTTGCACATAGATTGTATTTCATGCTTTGAAAGTATTGTTGACTGTTTCCTCCACAATTTTTCTGAAGGCCATCAAAGAAGAAGAAGTAGAGCAAAAAAGTATTACAATCGGTCAATGAAACAATTTTAGTATTTAAGACCTTTAGAATTAGGCAGCTCCGAAATCCGTCGACTCGTCCACCGACAGATTGACCAACAGATCGGCCAACTTTGTCGCATATGCGTAGTCTTGCGCTAACCGTTAGGGCCTAAGGAATTGTATGAGATAATTGCTCCCCGTTGGTACGGGTGACATAAATCTGGTAGGCGGCCCCTGCTAACTGTACCACAGAATAAATCGGGGTAGAAGGCTGACACTACATGGCGACTACGTATATACTAACGCCACACATACCTAGATAACGTAATATTTTAATGTCCACTTTAGAAAATGAAATTTTTGAGAAACTCATTTTCGGTTGTTTTGAATTCTAACACTCGGAATTCAAAATACTTCTATTGATGCCGATAGTTAACTCCGACCTCAAGTAAGTAATTAGCGTAGATTCAACGTGCCACACATAGAGCGCTTATAACCATCTACATTATTTTAACCCCTCGTATGCCGAACACAGATCTACGCGAGACACAACAGCTTTTTAATTGTGTTTGTAATTACGGCATTCGATGGGTTTTAAGTTGTCTGTCAGTAGCAAGTATGGGTATCGATACAGGTTTATAAACGCTTCTATAGTCAAATGAGATGAACGTGTGGCGAAAGCACGCATGTATACGCGAACAAAAGATGCGTACATGCAGAATAAACACCAGCATAAAAGCCGATTTCACTGATAAAACAAGCAAAAAAATACACACACATAGACAAATGCCCCCGTGTGGTACCGGTCGCAAATAGCACCACTCCATTTCTACCCGTGGGTGTCGTAAAAGGCGACAAAGGGAACTTGAACAGAGGACGGGCAGCAGCGTCCTTCTGAGTACCATAACACCTACTTCGATCGTCAACATGCAACTTGCACTTGAGATCGCCTCCACACTCGTCGACGTATGTGTGCGTATTCACTCGTAGCACGGAGCAGGCCTTCTGAATCTATCTATTCTGTGGCTCAATGTTCTCCCTGTAGGACAATGAAGGCCTGAAAGCTTACAACTAAGATACTGTTTTTCGTTGATAATATTTCGTGGACTGCTTTGTTACAGTATTATTATAACTGTGATAGAGGTAGACAGCTTTGTTCCGTTACGTATTTAAATGGTATTTTGTTAGTTTAACTGAAAAGGCTGTAGCAGTAACTGTTTTAAATGAATGTTCTCTGACGAAAGACTGAGACTGAGAGATGAAAATAATGACATAAATGATGATATTTAGTTACTTTCATAGTATTAGGTCTTACGGTATTTTATTGTGGGGAAGAGCTGCAGACATCGATTCTATTTTTATTCTGCAGAAAAGAGCCATCAGAGCCATTTACAATCTGCGTATGCGCGATTCTCTAAGGGAACTGTTTAAGGAAATTAACATAATGACGGTGCCTTGTCAATACATCTATGAAAACATCATGTACGCTAGAAAAAATCTGCATCTTTTTGATAAAAGAGGTGACAGACATAATTATAATACTAGAAATAGGGACCAACTAGTTCAACCAGGTTTCAGACTGGCTAAAGTAGATTCGTCTTTCATGGGGTACTGTTTAAAGTGTTACAATAAAATACCTCCCCACATTGTTCAACTAAATGAGACAAAATTTAAGTCTAGTATTAAACGCACGCTATGCAACCGAGCATATTATAAGTTGAGTGATTACATCACTGATAAAAATGCTTGGCTGGATGCTGGTCTAGCTCCACAGCCATAAGGGTTCATAGATTAATTGATTAGCATTTGTAACAATTTTTGGAGCTGCTGAAGATGTAGATCTATATTATCTTTGCATTGTATAAACTCAATGTGTTAGTATTATATAATTTTTCGTAGCACATACATGTGAGCACTATGTTCTTTAAAGCTACCATTTACGAGGTATACCTCTCATTGACTTGAATATGCCCTGGCGGTTGGGAGAGTCATGCTCACTTGAATGTCTCGCTGCCGGTGGCGCATGTGTTGGATCATTCGGTTCCCTTCAAAATGGTTGAGCTAAATGGTGCCGATCCATGCGTCATGTTCGTGAACGGACGCCGTCGGTTGGGACTGGTCATCTCTTAGCTGCCTCGGTTATTTTAAATTTTGGTTTGAGTTGTTATTATAACTATATTTTTCTCTAGACCTCTTTTAACATGCAAGACGTGTTACATTGT
Source organism: Charanyca ferruginea (assembly GCA_947361185.1). Taxonomy (NCBI): domain Eukaryota; kingdom Metazoa; phylum Arthropoda; class Insecta; order Lepidoptera; family Noctuidae; genus Charanyca; species Charanyca ferruginea. The sequence goes on along the minus strand of OX376069.1, from coordinate 22,116,381 downwards.
TCTCACATTGTACCCTTAGATTCAACATGAATGATGTAACCTAAATTTGTAAAATTTAACTGATTTTAAAAGAGTGTTCATGGAGTTTCTTGCTCGTTCTTCTCCATAGAAACCTACTGTTTGGAACGAGCAACTAGCTTCAACTTTCTGACTGACTGACTCTGACAATTCAAAAGTACCTGTAAATGGTTTAATTGAAATAAATGATTTTGAGTTTGAGTTTGATAACATAATTTGCGAGTGTTTAAATTGAGAGTGGGCCGGCCACGTCAACAGACGGACAGACGGTAGATGGAGCCTTGCCGAAGACCGGGTGGTTGGCGATCTCTGGGGGAGGCCTACGTATAGCAGTGGATGGAAATAGGCTGATATGGATGGACGGATATGAAAAACGAATCGACACTTATTATTATAATAGCTCGTACTGGGCAAAGGTCTTCATTCCTTCCAGCGGTCTCGATTTTACGCCACGTCTTGTCAATCTTCAAGGAAGCCATCTAAATCGTCCCGTCATCGCCTTCAGGCTTTACCGCAGCCCCGTCACGCTGTTATGTATCGCCAATTTTTGATCTCAATAAAAAAACTATTACAAGCTTTCCGAAGCACAGGGGTACTAAGAAATTCCTAGAGGAAATATAATTAAACTTTTTGCCCGACCTTGAAATCGAACCTAGAACCCCACTCAGCAGTACTGCTTGCAGCCGCGAGACCATCGAGGCAGTTCATAGGATAAAGAACAGACAAAGGAGGGCTGAGATAATTTAGGGTACTAACTGTACATAACGGAAAAAAATTGTAACAGGAAAAATCAAACATGGCAAGAAAAATAATATTAAATGTAATAAGAATCGAAAAAAGATGTATTTGTTAACGTGGTTCGAGATTTTCCTTATAATATCGACGTTGAAAATACAGACTTCATTTTCTTTTCATCTTTTGATAAAAGTAAATAAGAAAAATGATCGATGAGATTTGTGGGAAAAAGTGGGACAGTCCTCTTCCACCCTGTAACATTAAAAAGGATCAGAGATAGATATGATCTTAAGTAGGTGATAGACGGACCAGCGAATACGTCATAATATGCCCCTTCAGATATTTCGAACCCACAAGTATTCTTGTAGTTTATATCTAGGTTTCTATGTAATAAAAAATAAACTTTTTTAAGAACGTATTTCGTGAAGACGGTCTAATTTATCCGAACTTTAGCCGTTCATAATGTACTCATACACTGAAAAAGTAAAGAAACTACCGGTATAGAAATCTTGCATAATGATGTAATTTACAAACATTTTTACAAAAAACTGTAAAAGCTTTTTCAAAAACACGTATTTCCTGGAATAAATTTTATGAAATCTACGGACGTTAATTTTCCCGTGATATTATCACGTTCTTACTCACTCGTTTGTTTTCGAACATAAAACAAAAAACTAAAATTGAGCCGTCACGGGACGCCTGGCAGATGTGAAACATCGACATTCTTTTGTAAAAGTAATATGCAGAAAAGAACAGATTGTGATAGGAACTAAATATGTCATAATGATAAAATAAAATATTACGATTTTTTTTCCAGATAACGATGACTATTTATTGAATAAACATTTATTTTCATTAAATACAAAAATTTACGAATTTATTTCAAATCGTGACTACTTAATTCGTTTAATCAGTGACTTCGGTAATCGCACAGTCGATTGCGCATGGCGACGCGTCGCCACACCGTACACACTACTGCATATAGACTGTATATATATACCATCATATAGCGTGGCGACGCATCGCCACGGCATGAGTCGCCACGCCAGAAATCGGTTTTACGTGCGGCTATAGATGTTTCACATCAAAAAGCTACCATGCTCGCGCTCGATATACAACATGATTTTTTAGTCACGTTCCAAATTTCTCAGGGTGATAGTACCCATGAAATTGAATAACTTTCTCCAAAAAACATGGGTCGAAATATTAAAAAAAAAATCGGACTTCCCATACAAAATCAATAGTCAGCTGATCGATTTTGTATGGGAAGTCCGATTTTTTTTTAAATATTTCGACCCATGTTTTTTGGAGAAAGTTATTGAATTTCATGGGTACTATCACCCTGAGAAATTTGGAACGTGACTAAAAAATCATCTTGTATAGACCGGGAAGGGTCATTTTAAAGCTCGACGACTTTGCTAGTACAAAACCACCTGACTATTTTCTCGAGCATTTCTATACAATGTAGTCCCGACTGACGGCTTTACGTGCTTTTCCAGACACCGAGACCCGTTCTTGGTAAGATATGGATTAGTGGTTAAAAAAAAAGTACTACATAAGTACCGTTTAAAATAATACGGCTAGTAAAAAACAAAGTGATGGCCACTTTTCAAGACTGCCAGAAACAATTTGTAAAAAAAAGACTTTTCATTGAACGAGGCATAATGTAAGGCAGTAGGTATAATTATAGCCGCCAGTTGGTTTTCGAGGTCTTGGCTCTTACTCCTTTAAGTTTTAAACTTTTTACCCTCATTAGGTAGTTCGGCCGTTGGTCGTGCTGGCTCAGTGGTTAAGACGATCCGCCTTTCATGTCTGTGATGGTGGGTTTGATATCGTGCCAATGCCAGTTGATATTTTCAATATTTAATATACTAGCGACCCGCCCGTGAAACTTTTTTAAAGCCATGCATTTCCGTTGTTTTCATAACTATTCATCTTATATAGTGATCTTTTAAATAATTATAAGTTACACAACCTTAAAGCTAGACGTGTCATTTTGGAGACAATGTTTTTGTTTGACTTATAATATGTAATAACATACATATTACCACCCACCATTATACCTAGCCCTTTCCCTTATTGATAACATATTGCTGTATGACGAATCATTGGATGTCTTTGCGAGTACTGAGCTGAGACTCCTGACTGCCGCTAATCGTTACCTGGAGACAATTGCCACTCCCAGTACAATCTCCTTGAGTTAAATTGATTAGTTATTATTATTATTATTTATCGTGCCGTTTATGATCATCCGATTTTGTTCATTTACTGTAATTCAGTCAGATTCTATGTTATTTTATGATACGTTATGTTTCTTCTTTTGTTTATGTTTAGTACTTAAGTTATATTATTATTAACCAATAACTTATATGTCTGGTGTAAGCTGTTAGTATAGGTTGGTTATTTATAAATAAATAAATAAATAAATAAATATTATGACTGTATGGATATTAGTAATAAGATTTGTTACGTAATACCTACAACACCAATTAGCCGCGGGGTGCGTGCTCGACCTTTATTTGCCGTATCTTCTAGTCGTACGAACGCAGGCTTACGAGCGCCCCTTCGTCGCCTTACTAGTAGTCAATATAATAAGACCTTCCATAATATTGACATCTTCGCTGTTTCTAAAGGAAATCTTGTATACAAAACAATCTCAAATTTCACTTCATAATGTAAAAACTCACAGACTGCATTTGTTCTTTCGTTCTATTTGCATGTTTATCTAATGTATCATTAACCACATTATACATAAAATTATGATGTAAATGTAATCGCACATCGTAATCATTTTAAATAACTTATTTTAATAATATGTGGGAAATGTCGTGGGTTATACATTTGCTCACTTTAAACTTAGCTAAGATTGTTTTGTAATACTGTAATGTGTCACCGTTTGTTTTCCCAAATAAAAAATAATTAAAATAAAGCTATTGCATAGCATTTTATATTATATATTATATATATAGGTACACCTACCCCCCCCCCTACCCGTACCCTACACCCCCCTACCCTCCCGCCCCCGTACCCTATATATATAATATAATACATACACGTTAAGCGAATGCTCGGCCGAGCTACATGGTAGGCGAAGTGGGGGGTGTTAGGTTTTATTTTCGTTACGGAATTTCTTGATTCGGTCGCCGCGCTCGAAGCCCGCGATAAAAGCTGTGCAATAGCTTAAAAATGTAGATCAAACTACACGTATAAATCTGCCTCTTGAATCGATCTATCCATTGAAGAAAACTACATTAAAATCCGTTTCGTAGTATATATAAGATCTACCTATGCGTAAAGATAGCGGGAGTGACTTTGTTTTATACTAAGATTATGTACTTTATGTTTAACTTGAACATCAGTGAAATCAGTGAAGAAATCCAATACCTTTTTTTAAAAGACAGTTAAATATTTCAGCGTTCCTAAACGCTGTTAACAAACAAAGAGAACGGGATTTAATAATAACCTCAATCTTGCCAAATTACAGGAAAAACCGCCCTAAATTCGGTATAGTAATTATCAGACTTTAACCTCTGTCTTTGTTGATTAACTGAACGGCGACGAAGGACCGAAGATCAAAGGAATCCTAAATCCTGATTACGGAACCATGGCCACGTCACGTTTCCTTTGAAATCACCCTCTCAATGACGTTTCGTAGCCAATCACGGGAAGTATAACTTGAGCTCGTCTGGCCATCAACCAACTGAATTATAAATCCGATTGAAAAAAAGAAAAATATATCGTGAAATAAAATTGTAGACCTAAATTTATAGTGTTGTTAGGAGGTTCAATCGACCGCACGAGGTGCTGTCAATGTCAAATAGAAGTTACCACCGATGGCGGATATACAAAATATAATGTGAATTTAAATAATAGATAGTGTATTTTTTAGAGTGTATTGTTAGGATGTTCAATCAACCGCACTAGGTGCTGTCAATGACAAGTGGTTACCACTGATTACGGGTATAAAGCAATATAACGTGAAACTAAATGTAGTGCATTTTTTTGTGTGGTGTTAGGAGGTTGAATCAACCGCATGAGATACTGTTAATGACAAGTGGTTACCACTAATTACGGGTATAAAGCAATATCACGTGAAACTAAATTGTGGTGCGTATTTTTTTTAATATGGTGTTAGAAGTTGAATTGCGGTTATAAAAATGTAAAGTGTAAATTAAATTGGAAATTTTTAAAGTGAGATGTTAAGAGGTGGTTGCCTCCTATTACGGTTATAAAATAATGTAAATAACGTAAAATAAAATTGTAGTGCGAATTTTTTATCGTGTAGATAGTGCTATGCAATGATATTCTAATATGATATTAAATCAACCGCACGAGGTGCTGTCCATGACAAAAAGTTACCTCTTATTGTGGTTATACGGCTAACTGTACTAATGAATATTAGAATAACTTTGATGTACAATTAAAGTCAGGCAAATTGATTTTTAAGCAGACTGACGCTGTCATTTTATACGCCTGACTGAATGACAGCTATGATTTTAACTTACTGACTTTTAATTGATTGCCAATTTGCTTGTAATACCGACTAATATTAAATATCAATCAACTAGACAATCAATCAAGTTCCCTTACTTTTCGAGGTCAAAAAGGCTCCCAACTCAAAAGTACCCACTGTGACATTCGAAGTCGTTCAGGGATCGAGTAAAATTGGACGTAAGTCATTGTTAGTCAAGCAAATTAATTAACGACTAGAAAGCGTCGAAAGGCGTGTTTAAATATAATTTGAGTAGTAATTGGTTTGTATAAAGAATGTGGAGATAGATGCTTCATATTATTAAATTAAAGACAACGATGTTGATGTGATGTAAAATAAGACTACTTTTTTTTTCTTTTTCCCGTGTGGTGCCGGCCGCCAATAGCACTTTCCCATTTCTACCCGTGGGTGTCGTAAAAGGCGACAGAGGGATATTGGGAAGAGGATGGGCAGCAGCGTCCTTCTGAGTACCATAACACCTACTGCGATCGCCAACATGCATCGGCCAAGCATGGCGATTACGGCTGAACCCCCCTTGGTGGAGACCTGTGCCCAGCAGTGGGCGTCTAAACGTTGACATGATGATGATGATTTTTAGCAAGCACTTATTTCTTTAGACACAGATGATGCCTTAGAGGAGGAGGAGCTCGTGGCTACGTAAAAGCCGCACAGATCGATCGGTCAAATGTTAAGCTACGCTTGCGGCTGTCCATCTGTGGATGGGTGACCATCCATTCATACCGAGTTCTCTTCGTGCCTCACAAAGCACGTAAAACCGTAGACCTCTGCTATCAATCGTAGATTATAGATTAAGAACAACGGATTAACTCACTGTGTTGTCGGGTTCGTCCGACTAGTTTCGATGGCATACGGCCACCTTTTTCAAGGAGTTCCACAGGATGACACACCGCCCGTCGCGTTCCTGCGGACACTGCGCGCGGCCGCGCGGACAACTGCGGCGGTGGCGGGGGTGGCGCGGGCGAGGGTAGAGGTGTCATCCTGTGGAACTCCTTGAAAAAGGTGGCCGTATGCCATCGAAACTAGTCGGACGAACCCGACAACACAGTGAGTTAATCCGTTGTTCTTAATCAATCGTAGATCTTTGGCAGTCGTGGGTAGTCCAGAAAGTCTGATAACCAGTCTTACTAAGGGTTATCATGTTTCCTAGTCTGGTCTTGGGGTTGGGGAGGTCTGATAAGCAGTCGCTTTATGTAAAACACTGGTATTCAGCTGCATCCGGTAAGAGTGGAAACCGACCCCAATATAGTTGGGAAAAGGCTAGGCAGATAATGATGAAGCACTATTACCTAAATACTCATTTGTTCTTTAATGATGATGCGGCCTAAGGTAGAACACGTTTGCCTAGGACGAACAGGTTCACTCGCACCATGAAGATACCTAGATTATATTCATCGGGGATCAGAGAGGCGGGCAGTGAATTCCACAGTCTAACAGTTTGAACAATATATGTGGAAGCAGAAATGCGTTTAGTTCGTGGCCGTGGAACTTCAACCAAAAGACTCCAAAGGACAATGCCAGAAACTCTATAGAACTTTGCCCCACTCAATAAAAGTCATGTGCAATATGTATCTAGCATCTTACTGTTTATTTATTGCTGATAACTAAACATTAGTCTTAGTGACTGTAGAACTTGCGGTTTCCGTTTAAATCTAAAAACAATAATGACATTGATTATAAGTTAAATTGTATTTTAGGTAAAATGAGTTTGTATTTTGTGGGTAGGTATTGCGTAATCCGCAAGTTCTAAAGAAAAACAATTTAGTATAGAAAGGTTCTATATTCATTACAATTATTTTCATTAATTTACTTTTCTGTACATGGGTGGGGCAGGATCTGGCATTGTCATTTGCCGAAAAAAAAATGAATTAGTTCCGACATTCTCTTTAACAATAAATACTAGCAAATATCCTGCGACTGTGACCGCGTCAATTTTCTACTACTATAATTTTCTGGTGCTTTGAAAGATTTCCCATGACGACCTGAAAACTATGACGTGCGCCTTGTGATTGATTTGGCGTGCGGAATTTAGCGGTGTAGCAAGTTTGTCTAATTTAATAGTAACACAGTCTAGTTAGTCGAGACTCAATATTGCTTAGGCTAATAGGCCCTTAAACCCTTACAAAATAACTCAGTATCGTTAATTTCCACGACACCCATCAATAAATTTCGCTCAGATACAAAAGTGTAAAAGATACAACTTTATACAATATTCACTTACTAAGGGTCGTCCCTGAACGTAAGTATACAAAAGGCCCAAACTCGGGCCATGATACACTAAGACCCCCAGAGACGTTTAGTAAGTTTTTGTACCGACCCCCCCAGGTACAGTCCGGCACAGAAACTGTTTAGTTCCCCGAAGAGCGCCGAACTTTCACGAAGTTCGCCGAAGTCAAAGTTTGCTTAGTTAGTTTTGGCACTGGATACATTCGCATCAAGTTTATACGATGTTTTTGTATTGTTTTGTTAGTATTATATGGTTGTAAGTGTGGACAATAGAATACAATATAACCTCTATGGGGGAATTTCACACATTACAAAAGAAAAAATTACAATGAACAAAAAGTCATGTGTAATCCAAGCAAGGCTAAGGGCCGAGTCACACCGGAATGGCGGCGCAGCGAGCACTTTCAGTGTGAAATAATTTTAAACTTTATCTATATACGTCTTAAAAGACCAGTATCGCTTGAAAAGCTTGAAAAACGCGAGGCCGCCCGCGATAAGTGCGAAACCAATTCCATCATGTTCACTCCAAACACACCGAGTTTCCTTGCTGAATGTAGAAACTAAACTAGTCAAGAGGAGACTAGGCGCGTGGGGCCCGGGCGTGGAGGTCGCGCGTGGCTGCCAGAGGCAACGCTCTGGTGGCCGCTGGTGTCGCGTCGCCGCCGACCGCTGTCATTCCGGTGTGTCTCGGCCCTAAGAGAAGGCGGCTGCTTCTCGTTTTTTATTGTGGCTTCGCTCGCGAGGAATACTTCCCAAGCTCTCAGATAGCAGAATGTTTTTTGACTTACTAACTTACTTAACAATTTATCGCTATATTTTAACCAAATTACACAATATCTTTATAAATTATAGCCTATATGTTATTCTGACGTATAAGCCGCCTTAACTACTGGGCCATCCAGACATATTCTAATTGACTTCTAAAGAATGAAAAAAAGATACTTGTATCTCAGGAGCCATAATTCCTCCTTTGACATGATCTTTACCTTAGTTACAAACAATTAACATAGCTAATAAGAGCACGTGTAACAGTAGGTAATTATTTTACACGTGTCATATTTATCACTATCCCTGTACAAGATTTCAGAATAAATAAAAAGAGAATCTTTATTTAATTATTTTAATAAAATAACTTCTGAAGAAAATAACTGGAATCAATTAACACTTTTTCGGTGATTGACTTCAAAACTCGAGGAAAATTTTTAATTGACAACAACTTTTTTATTATTTTTCTTTTTATTGTACAAAAGAGTTTTTGAAATTGGGAAACACATTTTTATTAGCGGCCATTGAAATTTTTTCTAAGAGCGCTCACAGACGAGTGGCATAGAGTCCAATACAGGCATCGATAGACCGCGACCACGAAGTAAGTATAACTTAGTTTTTACTTCGTTTAGCTAGTTTACTTCGTGACCGCGACACTACCGTTACTATGCTGCTTGTCTGTAAGAGCATAGACCCATTAGTCATATTTTATTGAAAGTTATGTTGTCTTCCAACGTTTTTCTTAAATATTCTAATAGACTGGCCGTTGCAATTCTCCTGATCTTAGGGTTCATACGCACTATGCGAGTAGCCGCAATGCGGTTAACCGGATTGCGGGCAGCCGCATTCGCAACCGCAACGTGCGGTTAAAGAACCGTTGCGATTTGCGGTTGATCGAGCCATTTTAAAGATGAACATGAAAGAAGTTGTAGCTATTTACTACATCTCCATACGTTACATAAAGAAGAAAAAGCAAAGAAAGAAGTGCTAAGTACATCCTTTTGCAAACACGAGATAAAAACAACCATTTTATAATAATTTTCGAAGAAGTAAAGAAATTTGAAGATGGTTATATTTTTCGGATTTACTAGAATGAGCATAAAAACGTTTAAAGAATTATTGAACTTTTTAAAAACATTTACGTAACATATGCAGTGTGCACACATTCTCACTGAATGGCGGACAGCCGCAGACTGAGCCGCACAGTGCGCATAGCACCGTCCGGCTGGCCGTCACTCGGGCTGCAGCCCTCCGAGCGACCGGAGCGGTCCGCGGGCTGCGCACTGCGATGCGGGTAGCATGGCAGTGCGCATAGAAATGAATATGACGTAGGTCCTGTACATAATTGTGATTGCGGTCAGCCGCACGGCTACCCGCATAGTGCATATGAGCCTTTCAGTGATGATGTCGTCTAAAGTGCTAAGCTATAGACCGAGATGAAAGGAACTGTCCTTGAAGATACCGAGATTATGCTTATCGAGGAAGAGAGAGGCGGGCAATAAACTGCTCAGTTTTTAGTATGTTAAGTCGACCTTTTCCTGGAAGGTTTAATCTATTACTGCTTTTATAATGTGATCTAGAGGTAGTAACATAGATACTCATCGTCATCTGCCTAGCCTTTTCCAACCATGTTGAGATACACCTTCAGTCTAACAAAATTTAGCTGTTTATCAGTATTTTACATGAAACGACTGCCTATCTGACATAAGATACCCCGTCGTAAGCTGATGGTCAAACCCTCAAGCTTCATACTACTCGTAACATCTGTCAAAAATCTACGAATGACAGCCAGGATCTAGGGCTTAGCTAGCCACGGAGGTGTCACTCCACCAACTGCCAATCTCCGAGCTGGCACTGAGAAATTTCCAAAGAGAAAAACCTAAAAATACTTTACCCTGGAAATTGAATCCAGTTCCGCAAGCTTAGCAGTCGTGCTTACGAAAACGAAACCAACGGGGTCATCATGATCATCATCATAAGCTGGAAGACGTCCACTGTTGAACAAAGTCTTCCCTCATAGAACGCCACAAAGAGCGCCAACGTGCCACTTGCATCCATTGATTACCCGCGATCTTGACAATGTCTTGAGTCCATCTGGTCTCTAGGATCTGGAAAAGCTACCAATACTGCGTAGAAACGGGGTTATTCGAGAAAAAATTACTGTCATTACTGACTTCAATTTTATATACCTACTCCATTACCCACGATGACAGATAGCTTAATTCTTCTGACAAGCAACACAGATTTCAGCACACCCATATTAATTATACCTTTGTATGGGTGATACATCAATTCATGATTAGACCCTATCGTTTGTCTGTTATTCTGTATTATTACACTATTTATCAATCCTTTAGCGGAATTAGATTAGGACCAGTACGAATGAAACTCATGTTTTTTTCGCTTTTGAGGTAGATGGACGGAGAAGGAGATGAGGGCCAAAGAAAAGATGGAAGGATTGCGAGAATAATGATTATGAAAGAAAAGGGAGTCAGTGGTAGCATGGCGGTTGACAGGATGGAATGGAAGAAGAAAATGTGTGTGTGGACACACCATACCAATTGCCATATCCCTGTTGGAATGGTGGGTCTAACACTATACCACTGACAAACTCGTTTGGGTTAGGTTAGGTTAGAACTGTGACCATTAAAGCGCGAAGGCGAGCGAGCGCATCGAGTGGTGCCGCGGTAGCGGCCGCCAAGCGCCAGACCCCTCTATTGTTGGTGAATCATTTGGGTTAGGTTAGGTGAGTGGTATAGTAATAGACCCACCATACCACCAAGGGAATGGCCAGTGGTATAGTATGTCCGCAATGAAACACGTGATGCGTCGACCCCAAGTAACATGGGACAAAAGCAGGAAGATGAGGTTTTGTTTGAAGTTTGCGAGGAATCTTGAATGAGTTGGTTGCATTATGGAGATACTGTATTGTGACTCTCAGGGCATATTGAGGGTCTCAAAATATTACAGTAAAATACATATCTGATCTTTTTTTATAGTTTTTGGCGAAAAATATAATTTTCATGCTTGCTGGACCATATTGCAGATTGAGACATTATTTCGTCAATAAAAATCTCCGTATTTATGTTTTGCATGGCGGAAAATTCAACACGATTTGATTAATCCGCAAGACGCGCGAACCCGTACACCCAACATGGCACCTTCCGTTCGTTACGTATTGTTAATTTACCCGCCGAACGCGGATGCAGGATGCAAGACCCACGACTTAGGGCCGAGTCACACCGGAATGGCAGCGGCCGGTGGCGACACCAGCGGCCGCCAGCGTTGCCGCTGGCAGCCTCGCGCGACATCTACACCCCACGCGCTTAGTCTCCTCTTGACTAGTTTAATTTCTACATTCGGCAAGGAAACTCGGTGGGTCTGTAGTGAACATAATGGAATTGGTTCCGCACTTATCGTATAATATATCCCGTCGCTATACTACAGAGAAATGGTGCGCTCAGAGTTGCGACGGGCGTGAGGAGCGCGCGGCCCACGACTTAGGGCCGAGTCACACCGGAATGGCAACGGCCGGTGGCGACACCAGCGGCCGCCAGCGTTGCCGCTGGCAGCCTCGCGCGACATCTACACCCCACGCGCTTAGTCTCCTCTTGACTAGTTTAATTTCTACATTCGGCAAGGAAACTCGGTGGGTCTGTAGTGAACATAATGGAATTGGTTCCGCACTTATCGTATAATATATCCCGTCGCTATACTACAGAGAAATGGTGCGCTCAGAGTTGCGACGGGCGTGAGGAGCGCGCGGCCGCCAGCGGCCGCTCGCGTCGCCGCGGGCGGTCTCGCGACCTTTTCAAGCTTTTCAAGCGATACTGGTCTTTTAAGTATGTAGATAAAGTTTAAAATTATTTCACACTGAAAGTGCTCGCCGCGCCGCTGCCGACCACTGCCATTCCGGTGTGAGTCGGCCCTTACAGTACACACATAGTTAATACTCATCAAACGGGTTCGACAATAATCCGAGTTGATCCAATAGTAACGCCACTGTTACTTCTTGTTTGCCTCCTCTGTTTACATAACGAATAAGTCTATTTACTTGGGATTAGGTCGAAAACTATGTGATAATTTGGCATGTTACGACTGCTCACGTCATAATACAAATAGAAAGAGTTCATATCGACTTAATAGAACCTCATTATGTCGGCCAAATATTACGGGATTTGATGAAGGGGTGCGTAAAGCGAATATGGATGTGAATGCGAATCGATTTCAAATTACTGGTCTTTGTTTATGATTATTGGGTTCCTTTTTCATTGTTCGCATATTTTTGGTTGATAACAAACCCGAGGGATTGCTTTTACCTTGAACAGAGGTCATATGACGTACGTGGCAATGCCGCCAGTCTCTTGAGCACACTTCCAGCTGACATCAATACGGAAGCATTTTATAATGTCAATTTCTATTCGTTTTTTTAGTTTTAGTATATATCTTTTGTGTATCTTCATTAAGTGTGTAAACATTGTAATTTTTTTTTTCAATGTTTAGATACTAAATTTTAAAATAAAGGCTGACAATAAATTGTACCTAATTGTCTTAAAGTTTGGCTTATGAAAACACTGCTGGTGTTTTGGAACACACATGTTTTTATACATTTTTTTATAATAGTTTGAAGTAAAAATCTCGCTTAGATTTTAGTCAGCCATGATGTAATACAGAGGTCAGCACATGTTTGTCAAATTTCTTTAATAGATTTTCAACTTTATTACAAAGAAAGGGATATTTAATTGGGAAAGACAGTTTGGTATGGCTTGCTGTACAAAATGGCTCTACGGACGTTGTAAATCTCCAGATTCACTATGGATCTATGATCTATGGATCTCGTCCGTGTGGTGTCGACGTCCGTGTGGTGTCGGACGTAAAGAATACCACCATCCCATATCTTCCCGTGGGTGTCGTAAGAGGCGACTAAGGGACTCACCAGAGAATGGGCAGCAGCGTTCTCTGTGCCTTTGTAACAACCATACTGCGATCGCCAATCCGCCTGCCAAGCGTGGCGATTATGGCAGAATCCCCCTTGGGGAGGCCTATGTCCAATAGTGGACGTCTTTAGGCTGAATTGACTATGGATCTATGTACTCTATTACAATAATTTTGGTTATCATGCGATAAAGTATTGATCGTATTTCGAAGTCGTGATTTGGCTTAATTGGGTCACTAATTGATCACTTTGTGTATGTACCCCTTCGCAATACTCCCTTCCTGATTGCACAAGGAAAACAATTAGTTTGTCATAATTAAATACGCGACTTTTCTCTTTCTGTCTGTCCAATAGTATGCTTCAGGCTTCTTCTTCTTTATGATTCGATGGTAGTTAATCCTTTTTTTACAGTACTTTGGAGTTTTTTATAGGGTCTCGTGGCTATTAGTAAAAGCCGGGTTGGACGGTCATGGTTTAGTTAGCTTGCCGCGGTCTGTCCGTAAATGGGTGATTATCAACTTCATACCGAGACCCCCCGTGTCTCGGAAAGCACGTAAAGCCGTTGGTCCCAGTCGTCATTCCTAGATCATTGACAGCCGTTATGGGTAGTATGAAGCCAGAAAATCTCACAACCAGTCTTACCTGGGGTATTGTTTTACCCAGTGACTGGGTTTTAAGACAGGTAGTCGGTCAATGAAAAACACTGGTATTCAGCTGCATTCGGTAAGATTGGAAGCAGACCCCAATATAGTTGGGAAAAGGCTAGGCAGATGATGATGACTTCGACCCTGTAGGTAACCACGTTAAGCGCAAATTCTGTGGTGATTTTCATGTCCTCTAAAGTGCAGGTGTAGGGACACTTTTGGGCACTGAAGTAAGTGGGCCGTCGTCTGATCAGGAAGCACAGCATTAATTCAATTTGTCTGTATAAACTTTTTTGTGGGTAAGTTGCTGTTGTTGTTGCTGTTGTTGTTGCTGTTGTTGTTGTTGTTGCTGTTGTTAAAAGTTAAGCTACGCTAGCCGCGGTCGGTCTGTGGATGGGTGACCATCCCTTTCATACCGAGTTCCCTCCGTGCCTCGTAATGCAGGTAAAGCCGTTGGTCCAGGTTGTCATTTGTAGATCTTTGGCAGTCGTTATGGTTAGTCAGAAGCCAGACAGTCTGACAACCAGTCTTACCAAGGGGAATCGTGTTACCCAGTAACTGGGTTGTGGAGGTCCGATAGGCAGTCGCTCCATGTAAAACACTGGTATTCAGCTGCAGAGGCAGATGATGATGTCTGTACAAACTTTTTTTTATATATTATTTGACTACCTACCTATTAAAAGCGGGAGGCCATTGATTCTCTCACTGACTTAACCATATAATTTCGAAAACTGCTCGACATAATCATAAAGCCAAAATTTGGCAGGTGTAGAAAACATCAACTAAAAACGGATTTCACGATAAGGCCGAATAAATTAGGTCTTTGATCTCCAGTCGGACAAAATCGTGGGCTAAAAGCTAGTGTTTTAATAATTGACACGAACAAAAAGAGCTTTGGACGCAGCTACTAAAATATAGAGTAAAACGCACGATATATTATTTATTATGTTTCAAAAAACTTCTTTACCGCACAAAATGCAAAATAGCTGACGTCGAGTAGGTTGTAAAACTCCTTACATTCTCACCGAAATAATTTTACAAAGGCTATTTCCCATTGTTGACATAAAAATCTTTTTACTGTTTGCTCTGGTTGAAGTAAAAGTAAAAAGCTTACAATTCTGTCTCCGGTACATAAAGCTTGTAAAGAAAGGAGTTTTGTTCTTACTTTACCATAGTATTTTAGTGTTGGGTATCTTTTCTTTTTTCTTTTATCTTTAGTGTTGGCCTACTTTACTAAGACTTTACTTAAATTACCGTGGTACTTACTTTTTTAGAAGCATTTTAGCTAATCATGGGAGTGGTTCTTAGTTTTCTTGTTACCTCTGTAAGGTTTTTTTTGTTGTCTATTATACTCACGACGATATTTATTGAGATCGTGGGGGGACTCGTGGCTAAGTGAGAGCCGCATGGCTCGATCGGCTATAGTTGAGGAGGTAAGCGCAAGAGTGGCCTAATTATGTTTTCCAGACATAATTAAAATGTTTTGTGTCTGGAAAAAAAAAAAAAAATGAAATATTACTTTTTGTAATGCACCTGCCTTGTTATCTCTTCACCACCCTTGGTTGACTGGTAGAGAATGCCTAAGGCATTAAGTCCGCCTTTGTACGTTTGTGCATGAAGTATAAATAAATAAATAAAGTTAGGCCACTCTGGAACTCACCGCCTGAGTTCATGCCATGGATGGGTGATCATTCAATTTAAACCGAGCCCCCGCCGTGCCTCGGAAAGCATGTAAATCCGTTGTGATTACGGGTAGTCTGAAACCAGAAATGTCAACCAGTTTTATCAAGGGGTGGGAGGGCGTTACCCAGTAATTGAGCTGTGGAGGTCACACAGGCAGCTTGTAAGACACTGGTATTCAGCTGGCGCTAACGAGCGACTTTTACAGATTTATTTTAAAATGACAATCACGTCAAAATGTGTAGTGTAAATGATTTGAAAAAAATATATGATAAACTAGAACATTCTCTTTATCATTTAGTATGTAAATATTATTGATTAAGTTCATATTAAATAGTTTAATTAACTCGTGAAGTGGTGTCTGACGCGGACAAAACATTGATAATCACACAAAATCTACCAGGTATATTTAAATGAAACTTTCTCTATCTTACAGACAATTTTATTATCTATCTTTTATTATACGGTTTTTTTAAAGTTAAAGAATACTATCTTTTATTTAATTTTTTCGACTAAATTTTAAGAGTTTTGGACGCAGCGCATACAATTCTCTGGTTGCTCAAGGTCGCCGGCGTATATCGTCGCCGTAAACTGGAAGCTGACCCCAACACGGTTGGAGGAACGCTAGGAAGATGACCCAACGACATTTTATTAAGCTGACAACACCTTAAACGCGGTTACTGTCAGATAATATTAAAGAGTGAAAAGAGCGATGGAACAACGCTTGTAATTTGTTACATAATATGAAGCAATTATCAATTTAGCTTAAGTAATATCTAGAATAAAAATCAGCTAAGTTTTTATTCAATAGTCGTTATTTAGTTAATATCGACCGTGGAGTGAACTTAGCGCAAAATGAGTTATTTATATAATTTGAATTCAGAATTTTCCGCTCTATCGAAAAAGTCGGTACACATTTTAGGATGATCCAGAAAATTATTTCACAAACACTATTTTCTTTTCTTTTAGAAAAGTTGCTAACTTTAGTATACATTTTGAATATCTATCATAGTCAGTCGAAGAATATCGTAATTTATTAACGGTTAATAATAAATTCTCTTCATTATACTTATATGATTTCTGTCATTTTTTTCTCCGTCTCTCATTTAATCCTCCCTACATTCGCGTAAAGCAACAACTTCGTTCACGTAATACTTACCTACACACAATTTTATCTACGTCTGTTTGTTCAACTGAAATAACAGCTTATCCTAGCTGGACTTGCCTAGGTAGTCGCTAAAAGTCAAATACTTCTTACTCCACAGTATACGCTAAATCTCTTCGTCAGCAAAATGTGCTTTCCCGGACATTATCAGGAAAAAAGGCAGATGATACGGAAACAGGTTTTTAAGCAACTCCAAACTGTCGGTTTAAGCTCTTAATGATCCAATTTGCAAAGCATTTTGCTGGCAAATACCGCCTTAAGTGGGGCCATGAAGTTAGCGAGTTTACGAGCGTACGCTGTGTAGAATTTAAGTGTTTTTTTTCGTTCAATATCTAAGTTTACGATGTTTTTGACGGTTCACTGAGTTTATAAGGTCTGCTCGTATTATTGACTTGATCATTTTAAGTTCACGTGTATGAGTAAAATCTTGCTATTGTTCGGGATTTTTAAGAATAAAAAGTCTTTTCGAAATGAACAAACTAAATGAAAAATATGTTAGGTATGGCACGTATCTACCATTCCATTACTCAATGAGTAATATAAAATAACTTTGGTAAATAAAATTTAATCAAAGTTATACAATTATTTGGCAAGAATGTCAACAAAAACAATTGGATTGTTACCTTAGATTATTTAAATTAACTGAGGCAAAACTTACACAATTCGTTTATTATTCCAACTGGCTTTCTGTCAACAGTAAAGTTACTACTTTCTTCTAAATAAACAACACAATCTAACTAGTTAGTCATTTTGTTTTCTAAAATACAGTTTTTTTAATATTTTAAATGAAGAATACGAATAGGTACCTACAGACGTCAGCACATCAAGCCGTACCAAACTGTAAAGTTTTACTAATTGAATATGAATCTTTTACTTTTGTGATAAAGTTGAAAATCTATCAAAGAAATTTGGCAGACTGCAGCTTGATGTGCTGGCCTCTGTATATATTTTAATTAGTATCAGTCTGTAAAACAATGTATCTTAATAATACATACATTAATCCTCACATTTAAAAAGAGGTTGTATGTTTTATAGCTATTCTAAGTATTATTATTTTTACCCTTTTGTACTGAAGAACCATTATGGTAAAAACGTTTAGTATTTTTAGCTACTAAGCCAAATAAAATATACACTAAAAATATCTTACACTAGCACTCTGCCTGCGAGTTCGTCCACACGAATTTTCTATGTCCTTAATTTATTTACTTATAATCAAATAAAGCGTATAATAATATATAATATACATAATATCATTTGTTTCAGGTAACAAAGACCCAAAACACATCATACCTCATAGACTAACGTACATAACTATATTACAGTAAGTTTTAGTATAGTAACTTATATCTATTGTTACTGCACTTCAATGACTTGTGTCATTATGTGGCACTAGTTCCCCCGTGTGTTCCCAAAGTATTCCCGTTGTCCCCATAGGCCATGTCCCCGTTAAAGGGGACAAAGGGTATATAATAAAATAATTAAAATTACTTCCCGTTGTCCCCGTACGCTGTCCGCGTTAATATTTATTGTAGGTACCGAATATTGTGTGAGCTCAGAACTCGGGGCAACCCGACTCGGACAGGTGAGATGAGAAATCAACCAGAAAGAGAAGCAAGTCCGCTTTCTCGACCGCGCCTCATTGAAATCAGCAAAAATTACTAAATTGAAAGTCGTGAAATAAAATATTGGTAAAATCTATTTAGATATAGTATTAAATATTTGGTCTGAAATTAACTTTATAGGCGTTTAATCGTTCATATTCTATTTTCTTAACAGTCCGTTGTCTAGTTGTATGTAAAGGGGACCGGTAAGGAAATTTGTGACGTGCTGTTGTCCCCGTGACGGGGACACAGATACGGGGACAACAGGAATACATCGTGGTGCTGGCCGCGAATAGCATTACCTCCCCGTGGAAACCATATAAGGCGACAGAGGTATATTGACCAGAGGACGAGCAGTAGCGTCCTTCTGACTACCATAATTATCACCTAATGCAATCGGCAACATGGATCGGCTAAGCATGGCGATTACGGCTGAAACCCCCCTTGCAACCCTTGGAGGCGTTTGGAGACTACTATGCACGGCAGTTAGCTTCTATAGGCTAGAAGGTTAAAGGTTACTTAGCTTCCTATTGATGCAAGAATTTGTAATATCGGTTAAGTATTTCTCGAGTTTACCCATTACAAAGAAACTTACAAAAAATTTTTATAATCTTATAGATTCTTATAGTCTTTTTTTACCAGCTTGGGCTTATGGCCCACCCCGTAGGATTACAGGAACGTCGTCGACTCGTTCACGGCAAATTCGTTTATTTCTCCTTTTTTTCTCTCGAAACTTAATCCCTGTAATGTCGCGGGTGTAAGCAGGCACCTAGTTAAACTGCCTTCGTAATGGCAGCCACGTTGCCGGCAAAATTAATTTTAATGAGAAGAACTCAAGTGCTTACAGCGAAAGTGGATTAAGCAACAAAAAGTTTTATATTTATTTTGTGTGTTGCCATTAAACTTAATTTAATGATATGGTGTTGCCCTATTTCTAAGGTCTGAAAAGTAATTATTTTTTCATGGTTCTTTTAGTGTTTCGTGTTTATTTTTTTTAAATATGTTTATGCATGTTTTTATGTTGCGCTATAGGCGTTTGTAGAAAGGTATTTTTCGGATATAAAATTTAAAGTCATGGTCGTAGTAAAAGGGTATTAATTAGGGGGAACGTTAACCTTTTCAATGAGGTGAAGAGGAAATATTATAAGGGTACTTAAAAGAGTAAGTTATATTATTTTTGCAATTTAGACTCACTCTACGGTTTCCAGAAAGTTAATAATTGCTGTGATCGTATTTCACAAAGATAATAATATTCTCCCAACCAAATTTCAGCAATCAAACTCAATGGAGACTTGCCAAGTATGTAGAAGATATTATAGTGTACAATTTGTGTGTGCAAACACAGCTGCACCCTCTCTTTCCTTACTATGTCTTAGTCCGATGAGACAGCAAAACGACACGACAAAACGAATACCTACCATCGGTGAGACAGCAAAACAATACGACAAAACGAATACCTACAATCCGTGAGACAGCAAAACGAATATCTACAATCGGTGAGACAGAAAAACGATACGACAAAACGAATACCTACAATCGGTTAGACAGCAAAACGAATACCTACAATCGGTGAGACAGCAAAACGATACGACAAAACGAATACCTACAATCGGTGAGACAGCAAAACGACACGACAAAACTGAGGTAATGACTAGTGTCAGTACAGCACGAAGCGCGATTGTAGGTATTCGTTTATGAATTTGTATTTGCTTTGGTGGCTTCACTCTCAATATTCCGCGCGGTCTATCTGCTTTTTCTTTTATAACCTGAGAGTTATCACTAAACATTATAAAACAAAGTCCCCCGCCGCGTTTGACTGTTTGTTCGCGATAAACCCAATAACTACTGAACATATCTTATGTACTAAACGGATTTTCTTGCGGTTTTCACAAATAAGATTAGATTATTTGTTTAGATTTCAATTGGATTGGATTGGATTGGTCTGTAAGTAGGTATAATCTTGGTAAATACTCACACAAACCTCTTATATACATAAGTAGGTAATACTGGTAAGTACCAAGCTGCATTTGAATGACCTTATTCCACCAGAAAACTTCAGTGAGCCTGTTCTTAAAAAAAAACGTAAAAAGTAAAATGAAACAGTTCTGATAATTAATTAAACATTTTTTACGTACTTCCATAAAATTACCAGCTGTTTCATATAAAATTTCCCACCTACCATGGGGTAGTTTCTCCAAAATGATGTTTCCTGTTTAAAGAAAATTAATTGTCCAATGAAATAAAAATAAAAAGTGAAACATTCTCGTGACAAAGACAGAAAAAAAATAAAAAAGCAACGACATTCAGTAAAAGGCCTTTGCCGATGTAATAATTCAAAATGTGCGGGAAAAAAAAACGTCCGGGCTCTTTGAAGTGACCGACCGTGGCCCATTGTTTGTGGGAGTGACGTAACAAATTCATTCGTTGAAAAAAAAAACAATTTGTAACACTACAAAGGTTTTCGTAGTTATTTTTTATCATTGCTCTTTGCACTCATTCGGTAATAATAGGGTATTTTACCAAAAAAATCTAATTAGTCCGTCAGTTAGATTATTGAAAAATATTGGATACATATTTTTTGTTTTATCAAATCAATAAATACTGACGAAGATAAAACGCATCAATAACCATGAGTGGGGGTTTGTGACGTCACTTCGCCAGTAAAAGTGTAGTGATATTGATGTCACACGAGTTTTCGACGTACTGTATCGTCTTAATTTTTTGTTCATGTGAAAAATGAAAAAACACCGTGTCCAATATTTTTTGGAAATCTATCAGACGGACTAATTTGTTTTTTTTTTGGTAAAATACCTTAATAGGAAACTTTCTTGTTTTGTTTATTGTTGGGCTGTTCATAATGTTTTGATTACGTTTCTTTGATGAAGGGATTCAATTTAAAAACGACGTCAATTGTTTTGTTTGACGTAAAATAAATGAGAGTGAATCAGCATAATCAATCAACATTGCTAATGGATTGTCAAACAGCGCAGATTAGAACGTTAATCGATTCTAGACTAAAATCACGCGGTACTTTACCTTATCCCGTCCCCTAAATGAGAGAATAAATATACCATGATTTTAAACAAAACGTCTGTATATTCTATAAACCTATATCTATTTGTGTATTTGCGTAAGTATATCAGTGGGCCAAGTCTGCTATTTTTATAATTTCGTCATTCCAACACGATTCCATTGTCATTTTGCTAAAAGTTCGTAATCTGCTAAATTCATAATGGTCGATCATTGGTCGGTCGACTTAAAAGCAATGACGCACAATGACGTTCTAATGGTAGGTCATTGATCAAAGGAACTGTTAAATTTTAGCAGATTACCGCTTCATTCAGTTGCCATTTTATACGAGATTACCATTCTATATTATGACCATTGGAAAGTCATAATGGCGCCATTAAATTAGTAGATTACCAAACTTGTCACACTCAACAATTATGAAATCAATATAGACCATTCTGACACTATTGTAATAGCAGAATTGAGGCCCAGCAGTCTGGCACCCATAGTACAGGGACTGCCTATATTGGAGTCTTAAGGCCATGTGAGAAATGTCTCCACATAGTCATTTACTTATTAAAATTTGATCTCCAGTGTAAAACTTGAAAATATTTATAAATTGCTACGACCACCTGGGCCTCAAGTCTGCTATTACAATCGTGTCAGAATGGTCTATCATTGATTTTCATAATGACGCCATTATATTAGTAAATTACCAAACTTGTCAAAATCAACAAGTATGAAATCAATGATAGACCATTCTGACACTATTGTAATAGCAGACTTGAGGCCCAGAGGTGGTCGTCAGTCAGGTCGACTTACCTACTGGTTTTGAAAAAAAAAACTTAGTCTAAGCACCACAAATAAAATAAAATATTTATATTCTATTCGATTCTTTAATCACAAGTCAAAATAATTTTATATTGTTGTGACGACACGGTTGGCGCAGTGGCTGAGCGATCGACTGCTGCGCAGCGTGTTGCGGGTTCGATTCCCGCCCAGGGTAAACATTTGTGTGATGAGCACTTGTGTTTGCCTTGTGTCTGGGTGTTGTTTATCTATATATGTACGTATTTACAAAAAAAAAAAAAAAAATGTATTTGTGTATGTATATCAGCTGTCTGACACCCATAGTACAGGGTCTCCCTAGTTTGGGGTCAGATGGCCGTGTGTGAAAATGTCCCCAAATATTATTATTATTATTATTGTATTTTTTTTCAAATATGTCAAAGTCCAAATAAAATGACGTTAAACTGTGTGTTTTAATGGTCCTTTAAAAACACTGTTTAACGTTATTTCCAAGATAAATAGAATAGGATCTGATTCTCCGTCCAAAAGGTAGTTTGTATGGAGAAGAATGGGTAGAAAACTACATACCTACTTAGTTAGGTACTTTAAAAAAAGGTTTTACAATATTTTGCATACATCAATAATATATAACAATTCCAGGTGAAGACGACGACAAATAAAATCTCTGAATAAGTACAAAGTACCTATCACAAATTAAGAAATTACAGCTATAGGTATGTTCTCTAGGCTATTACCAGACTAATCGATCGATTGTCGATCGACGGTATCGATCGATGGTAGAATGGATTAGTCGACGACGATCGATAGTTTCTACTAGACCAATCGATCGATGGTCGATCGACGGCATCGATTGAGGGTAGAATGGATAAGTCGACGTCGATCGAGCTGCTTGATTAGCCGCACCGCGCTCCGTCCGCTCCCCATTATCACCCGATGCCCGATGCCCGCCCGCGCCCCGCGCGCTATCTACCTGCTGCTTGTGTTTGTGTCTCCGTAATAATAGTACAAGCAACATCGAACTGACCAACGCGTCCTCTTGTAAATACATTTCGAAAGAAACTGATGGATTAATCGATTAACGTCGACCGATGCCATCGACCGGCAATCGATCGATTGGTAATTCGAACGATATCCGTCGACTAGCCAAAGCTACTACACTAATCAATCAATGTCGGCGTCGATCGACGATCGATCGATTGGTGTAGTAACACCCTAATGTAGAAAAAAATGACATCTACATTTGAACAAAAAAAAAAGAACAAAACATCACAACCACACCCCGTACACATCTGTTGTGTATAGACGCCAGCACATCAAGCCATACCTAACTGTCAAATTTTCCCAATGAAATATGAACCTTACACTTTTGTAATAAAGTTGAAAATATATCAAAGAAATTTGACAGATTGTAGTAGCCTCTGTACATCAACACCTCCAGTATATTATATTACTCTGTGATCAACACATTCAAATAAAATAATTCTCTCATATCTATTTTACATCTTTTCGAAAATGGAACACATAAAAAAGTATCGCCATTTTGTCATACCACACAAGACAAGTTGTTATGCCAAACCCCGGCAAAGCGGGTTAATTAAAAAATAAAATTCGCTAGGCTCAACCAGATTCAACTCTTCTACTTTTGTAGGCACTCGCACCCTAATTAATGTTTACTTATTTTCTCTTTCATTTTATTTTTCCCCTTTGGAACGACGCAGTAGGCTTTGATATTCATCATGCTTGCATAGCTACCAATGATATTACGTAGAGGCTAGAATTTTAAACAGGTTATACTCATCTAGAATTTTCCAAAAGAGCCGTTGTGCTTTATGTATTTACCTGTAGACTTTGCACGTGTCTCGGAAAGCACGTAAAGCCGTTGATCGCGGCTGTCATTCGTGGATCTTTGGCAGTCGTTGTGGATATAGTCAGAAGCTAGAAATTCTGAGAACCAAATTCGAATTTCTAGCCTCTGACTATCCAACCAAGCCAAGGGATACCAAGGGATATCTTTTTATCTAATAACTGGGTTGTGGAAGTCAGAAGCACTCGCTCCATGTAAAACACTGGTATTCCACTGCATCCGACGAGGCTGGAAGCCGACCCCAACTTAGTTGGGAAAAAGGTGGCAGATGATGATTTGTAAGTAGCCTAGCACTTTTTACGAGGAGGTTTTTGACATCTGTGGGTCGATTCTGTAAAATTCAAACAACAACTCGCATCTCACATCGCTATTCACTCTCACTTCGCATAAGGTTCAAAATGACATTGATATATTTGACACTTTGAATCGGGTTTGAGTGCGAAGTGGCGTCGAAGTGACGGGGAAATCACCTTACAGAATGCCACTTCTTACGTCATCTCATACTTTATCTGTCAAAATCTCCCCGTCAATTTAGTTCAACTCGCTGACACGCTCGCATGGGTGGCGCTAGTGTAAATTCGAAATATAAACCGAGATTTTAGAATGCCAATCAAGAAACTCACAGCGGATTCAGATTCGAAGTTTAGAATGAGGTCTTACAGAATCACACCCAAGATCAAAGAGTTTTTGCGTTCCTGTGAAATAAATTGAGACTTTGGCTTAGTTCTGAAATAAACTTCTGAATGCAGACGAAGACGCGGGCAGAAACTAGTTGAAACATACATTTGTATTCTTCATTAGAGAGATACTCGCAAATCCGCACAACTTACATGAACCAGCCATAAACGAACGAGTACATACTAGTCTCATATTACCCAAGTACAATGCGCCATCTTGTCTACATCTTAGACCAGTAACCCTTGTACTATACAACTCCACACATTAAATAAATTATTAATACGTCCGACGGGGAGTACCCCGAAATAAGCTTTAAAATTAAGGGTCCCTCCGCTCCAAGTTTATGTACATACCCTTAGAACTGCCTCCTTGCCGACCATTTAGTGTAAGAATTTTGTCTTTTATAGCTAAACAGCTTCGTCGTAATTTTTCGCTTGACAGATCGCTCGCAGTGTTATATTCCCGGCGGGAGTATGGTACTTTAAACCCGTGCTAGACGGTGGGGTTGAAAAATAATTTAATAGTGAGGTAAGTTCATTTGCATACGAAACTACACGATCAGCGATTCAAAAACGTCCCCAATAAGCGCGGAGTCAGAGAATATATGCGCTTATTTCATTTCAAGTTTTAAAATGGACTTTAAGCTAAGGGCATGCAGTCGAACTTGTTTTAAATTAGTAATGTTGTTTAATTTGAACCATCTACACGACATCTATCATACATCGACATCAGCTATCTTTGGGCGTAGTCGCGGGCAAAGAGCTAGTATTTTATAGAATAGCACTGCTAATCATAAGTTCATGAGCACGTTGGGAAATTGCATTTGCTGGTATGTATTGTCCCACTGCTGAGCAAAAGCAAGTATTATCAACAAGTGTAGGAGAGCAGTGTCCTTAAAACTTAATAACACAGTAGTCTTAATATTTATTTTCTCCTATCTGATGGAAACTTTTTTGTTCAAATAAGAATTCACATAGACAGTAAACCTTCTGCATATTACAGTCGCCTTTAATTTTTTTGAGCTCAGCTATGCTATTCTCTTTCGTTACAATTTGCTACGGCGAACTCGACATCGTGTCAGCCGTGAAATCGATGTCGAGCTCAGCGACTGTTTTTGGTTAGCGAATAGTTTTTCATATGAACTGTAAAATTA
The DNA here is from genome assembly GCA_947361185.1 of Charanyca ferruginea. Taxonomy (NCBI): domain Eukaryota; kingdom Metazoa; phylum Arthropoda; class Insecta; order Lepidoptera; family Noctuidae; genus Charanyca; species Charanyca ferruginea. The sequence continues at coordinate 22,090,587 of OX376069.1, read as the reverse complement.
TTCAACCTTGAGTAGTTCAACCAAAAGCCGTTAATTCACGTGGCGCTAGAGCTGTATTAGCAAACGTTAATGACTACGAAAATGTAACTCGCCCCTGACGCAGCTTCGTAGCTACCAAAATAATCCAACCCAAAATATTTCAATAATTATAATATTAATTACATCAAACTAATACAATATGCAGCAATAACTGTTCGATGTAAAGAGAGGGCACATCAAGCTACACCAATATTTGATTGATTTTTAACTTTACATCAAAAGAATAAGGTTAATATTCAATTAGGAAAATTTAACGGTTTGGTAAGGCTTTATGTGCTGGCGTCTGTACATCCAAAACTTATACTTAGAATAGATTTAAAATCAATCTACGTTATTTATCTAAACTCATTAGATTTACTTATGAAATTCGGAGGAATTGTGACGTGGGTTGCCTTTGACAGATCTAAACCCATTTAATATGCATAAATATTTTACCCGACCGTATCAAATTCCCCGAGGCCACTCATAGTCAATTTGATAGTAAACATAGTGCTGCCTAACTATCAATAATTGATCTATTGATAGTTCACCTTGAAAACTAGTGACAATATCAATACTACTACAGATAGTATTAGAATTTAACAATACTAGTCGATTTTATCGATAGTATCAATCGAAAAATCATCATTAGAACAAACCGCCATTTTTCGCACGCACACATTGACATTACGTTTATAGGCATTCTCAAGCAGTTTCAAGCAGACTTCAGTCTCGACTGTCACGTGTTGTCAAAATGAATAAATGATGTAATTGACATTTCATGACGAATAGGAAAATGTTGTTATAAAAAACTGCAAAGAGTTCCAACCGTGTCAATAAAATTTCATATTTAAATAAAACCTGCAGAGTCAATACAGGGGCAGCCCTAGTGAGTCTGGCAAGTTTAGGTAATTATTTTTGAAGATGGCGGAAGAGGTCCTTCTGTACCCTTTATGTTTTTAAGCTTAAATCAGTATGTCTATTCTGTTACACAATCTGATAACAGCTCACTTCACCTAGGGTTTCACCCAGGGAGATTGTAACAGAATAGCACTGACTGCTGGTAACATAATTACAATTCCCTTGCCAATGTCCCCTTTTGTTTTCGTAATCCGAAAAACGGTAGAAAAATTCAGCCATCTTATTAAAATTCCATAGGTACCGTAGATTCTTTTGGGAATATTAAAATATTTCGTACAACCACTGTAGAAGGGAAAGATAAAAAGCCAAGTGTCGGTTTACGGACTAAGTTGGGTTCCGCAGTCATTTAATTATTAAATATGTTTTAATAGTTAAGCTCATCGCGTTAGAGCTTCGTCGAGGGAAAGACTACCACAATATTGATGCCGTCATAAGAGCACAGTTTGCAGTCATTATACTGATAAGTCAAAGTCAAAGCATTTCTTTCAATTAAACCACTTTTGAACTTTTGAACTGTCAAGCACTTTTGAATTGTCAAGGAGACAGTCAGTTAGTCAGAGAGTTGAAGCTAGTTGCTCGTTCCAAAACGTAGGTAGGTCTCAATGGAGAAGAACGAGCAAGAAACACAAGCGAGCAATACAAATAAGTAAGTATCGTAATTTTTCTCACCTCAATCGCTCAAACCTTTGCACCAGTAACATTTATCATAGTGTGCTCCACCTTAAACCGCATCATGACTTAAAATCAGGTGAGTTGTGGCCAAATGTGTGTCATGATAAGAATACAAAAAAAAAACTAAAATAAGATTATCACCTTACATTAAAATACCATCCAGACACGATAAATAAAAATAATAATTAAAATCACAAATCTTTATTTATCTCAATATAATACGAGACAATAAAATACAAAATTATACATAAAGTAAATGTCATATCTCTAAGCCAAATACGACATAGAAATTTATAAGGGTTCCTTTATTTGCGAAACCCTAAAAATCGGGTCATATGGAAATTTCCTTCAGATTCATTAAATGCATTCGCGTATATTAATGTGGGTCCCAAATCGGCCGTATCATTTTTGGATTTTGGATGTTAATTAGGGATTTCACGAAAAGGTCCGATTCTTATCATATTTTAGTAATTATCCTTCGGTTGGCCGCTTATCTGGGGTTTGGTTATATCAGCTACTGATCTTTGGGAAGGTTGAACTTCATGTCTCTCTGTCTTTTCGCGGGTTTTGAAACTGGTTCTTGGAATAGTGGGCATAGCCGCAACAAATCCAATCCAGGACCCCATAGTTGCCAGGCTTGACCAAAGTAATATCCTGTAAGACATAATATTATATTATATAAGACCAGCTGCCACGCTTGAACGTAAGTGAGTAAAGTTTTGAAATACTTGATATACTAAAAACCGCCCAGTGCTACCAACTCCTAAAAATATTTTATGCCAAATCTTCGTTTAGTAGAAGATGCCAAAAAATATGCCAAAGTTGAGCCATTGAAGTCAATTTTTAATCTCATGTTTAAGTAATAAGGTACCTAGTATTATAAGCTTTAATTGACGTCAAATCAATTTGGAGAAAATAGCTTTTCAAATGTCGATGAAGCAGTGCGGCACGCAGCGAGGTGGAAACTAAAACGTTCCTGATAACGCTACGTTATCACGAACGTTTATTTAAAACTAGCTTCTGCCCGCGACTTCGTACGCGGATCCTGTTGCTTATGCCAGCGACAACGGGGTCGGCAAAATCGAAGATCTGAAACGTTTGATGTCGAATTCGGTTCAATTTTGGCCAGTAGAGTCAAATTTTCAATGATATACCATCGTCATCAAAAATCAGTCCTAAACTGTTACCGCCTTCACCGCGTGGAGGTACTCCCAGCTTATGTTATTTTATAAGATACAGTGAAATTAGTGATAGCTTTTATTTTAGTTATTAGCTTTGATTTTCACATCAGATGTTTCTGATCTTCGATTTTTATAAGTCAACAGGAAATGCCCATCAGACCGAACAACTTTTGCTAAGACGTCATTCCTATATGTGTCATGGTGTAGCTGGGCTCTTGGAGTTCCACGTCAGGTGTTCCAGATCTTCAAATTTATTCTCTCAGCAGAGAATGCTCGTCACGTGGAACAATTTTTGCTATGGTACCATTTTTGTATCTCTTATAGTTTAGCTGGTCTGTTGCGGTTCTGCATCAGGTGTTCACGTTTCCAAGATAAATTATAGCCTATATGTTGCCCAGACTTAATACCTATACAACAAAAGAAAAATCATTCAAATCCGCCCAGTAGTTCCGAAGATTAGCGTGTACAAACAAACAGACAAACAGACAAACAGACAGATTTTTTTTTTTTGGATTCTTGCTCTATTTCTGTTCCTAAACCCCCCTCAATTTTGTTACTGTTTTATTGTATAGATATACGTTATTAACGTGGATTTTTTTGCAGATAAAACACACGATTGTTGACTTCCAAAAAAAAAGGCTAAACATTATGCTAAATATGTATTTTTAATTTAGCCATAAACACTGAATAACCAACTGTCAGGTCTAAAGCCTAGTCCAAACTAGGCTAGTACTTTAGTGGAGTAGCGAGTAATTTAGTGACTAAATAAAATACTTGCTACTGTCCAAAAATCATTTACACTTCCTGCGGTCAAGTATTAGTACAGAATTGTGAGTGGTGCTTTGTAAGATGTACGGGCTACAACGCAATAAAGTGAATAAGTTGATAAAACTTATGAAAATAACTATTTTAGAAGAGGTGGATGATGAAATTTGGGTGATGAATAAAAAAGCGCGGACGGTCTGGGGACCCCCGCCAGGAAAGAAGTTTCTCTGAATAAGTTGATAAAACTTATGAAAATAACTATTTTAGAAGAGGTGGATGACGAAATTTGGGTGATGAATAAAAAAGCGCGGACGGTCTGGGGACCCCCGCCAGGAAAGAAGTTTCTCTGAATAAGTTGATAAAACTTATGAAAATAACTATTTTAGAAGAGGTGGATGACGAAATTTGGGTGATGAATAAAAAAGCGCGGACGGTCTTGGGACCCCCGCCAGGAAATTAATTTCTCACGCATCTTCACACACAGACACACTAGAAAGAGAAAGAAAAAGAAAGTATACTGTGTGAGTATATCGCCTGCTTGTAGAAAGATACACTGAGAAAAACAAAAACTCGTAAAGAAGGGGAATAACGCAAAAATCTTGCGTGACGGTAATTTTTTTCCTGTTTATAACGCAAACAGGAATAGGGAATTTCGTTCCAAAACGCTATTGGTGGGAAAATGGATGAATAGAAGAGATGAACTACGAGCTAGGAATTGTTTTCTGAACATTCCACAAGCATTAGGTTGTAAATATTCAAAAAGAAATTTTGAAGTAATTTCTTCGCTCAAGCGAAACGACTTACTTACGCCAGCTAATGAAAGCGACTAAAAGACAGGTTCGGACTTATTGAACCGAGGAACTATTTAGCAGAGGCGCCTGCTGAAGGGTCCTACTCGCCCGATAAAAATTTAATGGATTTAAAAAAAAAATCGATCGAGTCGACTTTAGTAAGTGAATAAGTCGAGGTGATAATACCTGGACTTATTCACTTACTAAAGTATTTGACTAACATTTTGTTGATCCAACATATTTCGTTACTAAATTACTCACCGCTGAACTAATAACCTAGTGCAAACCAGGCTTAAGGACTTATAGTCAAGTCATTATTCTTCTATTTCAGAACACTATTTTTCGAATAATATTTAAATTGTAGAGAGAGAATAAAATATTATAATGAGATTGAACATGCGATATACCAGCCAGTACCTAATACGTAAAGCACTGTAACTATTAAGTATGCATACCTTATCAACTACATTATTCTTCTTTATTTTATTTATTTATATATACTTTATGCACAAAGGTACAGAGGCGGACTTAATGCCTTAGGCATTTTCTACCAGTCAACCAAGGAAGAAGAGATAATATGGAAGGTCAGCAGGTGCATAGTTAAAAAACAACATAGGTAAACTGAATATACAAAAATATATAAATAATATTATATATACCAATGTATATATTATAAAGCTGAAGAGTTCGTTTGTTTGTTTGTTTGGTTGAACGCGCTAATTTCAGGATCTACTAGTTCGAATTGAAAAATTTGTTTTGTGTTGGATAGTCCATTTATCGAGGAAGGCTATAGGCCCATGCGAAGCCGGGTCGGGTTGCTAGTATACCAATATACAGTAGGGCCTCGATAATCCGTACCCAAGCTGGTCCGAACCGACCCCCTGCCCCCGCGCATCTGCCGTTTCTTAGTAACTCACTATGCCACGCGCATATTTTAGTGCCGAGTTAAACTTTTTGAACGTAATTTACTTGATCGCTCTACGCGCCATTTCGCCATTTTGTTGTGCATTTGACATGGCTTTAACATCCAAGAAAAGAAAACACGTGACGCTTACATACTTAGGTACTGTCTACAGACTATAATCCGAACGCTGCGTACATCCAAACAGGGTATACATTTTGGGCGTTCGGATTATCGAGGCCCTACTGTATATAGGGTGACTGGTAATTAGTGTACGATACTTAAACAACGTGATTGTGTTCATGATAACAAACAACTTTCCCGAAGAAAAAAGTTTTTTGTACTGGTTCACTTTTATCACAATAACACAACAGCCGTATGAAATTCACGCGCGCGCACGCCAGTGACCTAAAGTGTACGTGTGTATTGTGTGTAGTGTTGTACTAGTTGTACAAAAAAAAAAAAAATATTCGGGAAAGTTGTTTGTTATCATGAACACAATCACGTGTTTAAGTATCGTACACTAATTACCAGTCACCCTATATATAAATATACCTACATAAAAAAAGAAAAGACGTTTTTACTAAATATTCTCAAAATTTCAGCCGTGCTAAAATGACGTAATACTGGCGACTATAAATAAAAAAATAATACAAGCCTATATTAAATTTGTACCACTGCAAGACAAAGGCCTCTTCTCATACAGAGAAGGCACGAGCATTGATTACCTTGCTTGCTTAAGGCGGGTTGGCGATTTCAGACTTATATTACATATCATTACATACTAACTGAGAAGTTGTTAATCCCTCTCAGGTAAACTATATCTGTTTACTTCGATCCCCTCTGCTACTTCCCCATGCCATCAACCATACCCACACCACACTCACTCAAGCATCCTCACTCACACACAGACACACACACACACACACACTCACACACTCGCACATCTCTTTTATAGACTTTCTCCGGTTACTCATACATACTCCTGTATTCCACTAACTTAGTGTATTTTCTTTTTAACCGACTTCAAAAAGGAGGAGGTTATTAATTCGAATGTTTGTATTTTTATCTATTTTATTTTTGAATTATACCTTAGTTATGTTTACTACATTGTTATGATGGTCCAAATTCACAGAAGGCATCTAGCCGCGGGAGGGCCCTGGTGACCTGTAATACAGGTTTGTATATAAACCTACTTCAGGCACCAGTCTCTCACAAAGTTAGCTCCTGGTTCGTGTACTATTGTTAGCATTAAGTACATAGCTTGTGTAGAGAAAAATAAATGTTTTATATTATTATATTAAGAGCGTGTATTCGATTCGTGACGAAAACTTCATGTTTTCGCGTTTTGCCCAGAGCAATATCGTAATGATGTGAGTAGATTATTTAAAGACAATTACAGTTTTAGAAAGATTAAGTCTTGATTTAGGAAACTACAGAGTAAAAGTCTAATTTTTAATTTTCTTTTTTTATAGCGAACACAATCCTTTCATAGCGTTTTACGAAAATAGACGTCAGAGTTAACTATCAGGACGAATACAACCATTAAAGTATGCCATAATATAATGTTTTATGCGTTTTTCTAACAGTATATATAATAGTCTTAAAGTATATTACAGAGCGAAAATTACGACAATATTATTATTAGATATTAAAAAACAGTATTAAAAAAGTACAAAATCGGTTCACTTCAACAATTATATATAATGATATTATTCTGTTCCTGCTTTTGGATAGATAAATAAAAGGCGTAATTGCGTTTCTTTGAAAACCTAAGAAACTACATTTAATGCCAATTATTATAGTTTACAATATTCATCACGTTTTTCTTACACAGATTTCTACTTCAACTGTCACCACTGACTAATTAAAAATATGACTGCCACTAGGCGTTGTCTTTCTCTATAAGAGTGCAGTAAACCTCTTTACATCTCCCCCCCTTGGAGAGAAGCAATTGCAAGTAACTATGTATGCAATTGTTCATCTTGAAACCAATACTGGAGATAATTTTGTAATATGGTATAAGTTTGACTCCGCTTTCTTGTGTCCGGTATCAACTTCATAGATTGATTTGGAAACCACCTTCAGAATTGTGTATGGTCCAATTCTCAATTCATCCATTTTCCGTCTATTTAGTCGATTTCCATTTTCCACATAGACTCTATCACCCACTTCTAATTTATATTCTTTCCTCTGTTGGTCATATTTTTTTTTATTATAATTATGAGATTTTATTGTATTTTTAAAGGCTAGTTTTCTATCTCTTTTCAGATCTTCCTTTGTATATCTGGATTTTAATTCTAGTGGTAGAACATTTACGTTTTCGCCTTCCAAAAGATATTTTGGAGCAAACTTCGTGACTGTGTGTTCTGTTTCGTTATATTTTTCTACACATTTCTGTGCAATAGTTGTCCATGCTGTTTTCTTATCGCTTTCATTTATTTTACATCTAATTTTGTTGACTAAAGTTTGGTTTAGCCTTTCGTTAAGCCCATTTGAAAATGGTGCATCAACAGCAGTGAAAATAATTTCTATATTTTTCTTCTTAAGAAATTCTTTAAATTCTTTGGAATTTATGCCAGGGTATTGGTCCGTTAATACCATATCAATAGTGTAGCTCTGTGCCACATCACTTATTAATTTGATAAAATCTCCAGAGCTTTGATTTTTTGATGTTGAAATATAAGCATATCTTGTGTAATGATCAACCAAAAGATGTAAGTATTTTTTTGTTGACCGTGATCCTCCAAATCCTCCGATGGTATCAATAGATACAATTTCAAATGGACGTGTTGCTGGACCCAAGTGAGACATTAAACCATACTTTGGCTTCTTCCTTGACTTGTTTTTTATACAAATCTCACATTGATCACAAATTTGTTTAATGTTTGCAATAATGTTCTTTGCTGTGTAGAATGGTGTTATCTTATTTGTCATCTGGGTTCTTCCAATGTGACAGTAAATGTCATGAACATTTTTTATTAAAGTTTTGCTAAGTTCTTCTGATAGTATATTTTTTTTCCTTTTTTTATTCTTTTTGTAGTAAATTTCATTCTCTAAAATAAGTTTGGTTTTGTCCTTTTGTATGTTAAAATTTGTATTTTGGTCATTTTTTATATCTTGTAGGTTTATTAAATTTACTACTTTTAAAAAATCATCAGCATTGTCATGAGGTTCTAGCACCCATAGTACAGGGTCTCCCTAGTTTGGGGTCAGATGGCCGTGTGTGAAATGTCCCCAGATATTATTTTTTATTTTACTAGATTTCTGCTTAAACAGTCTGCTTCTTGATTTGATTTTCCTGGAATATATTTGATTTTAAAATTATATTGGGACAAATAATATGTCAAATCACCTAGTTCCTCATCAGTTCTAGCCTTGATGTTCATATTTTCTAATGGTTTATGGTCTGAGTAAACCATAAATTCTTTTCCCATAAGCCAGTGCTGCCAATATTTTGCCAGACAATTCCAGCCAGACATTCTAGATAAATTGCCTTCTTCTTTTTTTGAGCATCAGATATTTTTTTTGAAAAATAAGCAACTGGCTTACTGTCTCCGTATTCATCTTTTTGTTTAAGCACTGCTCCCACTCCTTTGATACTAGCATCCGTGTAAATGTTTATTGGTAGTTCAGGATCAAAGATTTTGAGAATTGGTTCTGAGCATAGCAATGTTTTTATTTCATCAAACGATTTCTGACATTCTGCAGACCATATGAATTTTACATCTTTTCTTAATAAATTGTGCAATGGGTCCAAAATAATTGCAGTGTGTGGAACAAATTTATGATGAAAATTAATTTTTCCTAGGAATTGTCGTATATTCTTTCTTGTTTCTGGGACCGGAAAGTTTTTGACAGCGGTTATGTAATCTTTCAGAGGTCTAACTGTATTATTTTCTATTATGTGACCCAAATATTTGGCATCCTTATTTGCAAAAGCACACTTCGAAAATTTCAGTCTGAAACCCTCTGTTTGTATTGCCTCCAGCAGCCTTGATAAATGTACTATGTGTTCTTGAAAAGTTTTCGAGAAAATTAAAATATCATCTATGAAATTTACTGCAAAATTAGACAGTTTGTGTTTTCTTATGATGTTGCTCAATATTCTTTGAAAAATAGCTGGGGCCGTTTTCAATCCAAAAGGGAGGCATGTCCATTGGAAATGGCCTTCTTGTGTTACAAATGCCGTTTTATATCTATCTTGAACTTTCAATGGAATAGACCAAAATGCGGAATTTACGTCAAATGTAGAAAAATACTTACAGTTTACAGTTTTAACCATTAAATCTTCAATCAATGGAAAAGGCTGAGATTGAGGCATGACAATTTTGTTTAATTCTCTAAAATCTATACATAACCTTGTTTTTTTTTCATCTTCTTTCTTATATGCCAGAGTTACTGGAGCAGCAAATGGGCTGTACGATTCCTCAATCATATTTTTCTGTAATAGTTTTGATATTTGATTTTCTATTTCAATTCTATCTTCAGCCGTACATCTGTATGGACGTTTGTAACAGTATTTATCCACCATTAAGTCTATATGAGCTTCATAATCTCGTACAGTGCCGACGTCATATTTGTCTTTAGCAAAGACTGATTTGTATTTTTCTATTAATTTGTCTATTTCTGATTGTTGGTATAAATTTAGATTGTTTACTGTCCTTTCAAATTCTACCGAATTGATATGTTCATTGAAATTTATTTTATATATATGTTTAATTTCTTGTTTTAAAACCTCAGATTTTAAAAACAGTGTCTCTTCATTTTTGTCACCTAGTACATCAGGAATTTTGACATTTTTGTGTTTAATATCCCCTTCATTTGAGGTTATTTTCTTCTCTTTTGGATACTTGCATTGTATGATTTTTAATTCTTCATTTTGTATTAATTTGATTTTTTTTATACAATCCAAGCCAATCAGAAAGTCATAATTGAAATTTTCATTATCTACTACAAATATATCCATACAGCTTTCAATATTGTAGATTTTTATTTTTAATGTTACCATGCCTTTTGTTTTCTTCTCACCATTAATAGTCTTTAAGTTTACTATTTGTACATCATTTGTATTATTTTGTTGTATCTTCAATAATTTTGCATTAATTAATGACACATTTGAACCTGAGTCATAAATTCCAGAAACTTTCAAGGTGTCATTTAATAGTAACTTAATTTTTATTAATGGTGGTACCTCTAGTTTTTTGGATTCTTCTCGTTCAATTCAATTTCCAATTCTGAATTATTTACAGTTTTCACAACCGCTTTTTTATTATACTTTGAAAACCAGCAGTTCTCTTCAGGATGATAACGTTTCCCTTTTTTCTCGTTGATACAGATCTTGCATGGTGTTTTTTCTTCAATTTTTTTAGTTTGTGTATCTATTTGTGTGTTATAATTTATTTTTTCGTATTTTTTTTTCTCAACTAGATGTTCCAATTTTCCTATTTCATTGTAGAGATCCTCTGTTTCTTGTAAAAGTCCTCTATCAATTTTATCAGCCACATAATTGGGTAAGCCAAACGCTATAAGGTCTATAAGTGTACCTGCATCAATCGATTTTCTTACTTCCAGTAACAGCTTTTCTTTTTTTAAAGCATACTCAAGTAAAGACCCTGCTTGATATTTATAGCCAAGAGCATATCTAATCGGGGACCATCCTTTATTTGCGAACGTCTCACAGAATTTTTTCTCCCATTTGTTCCATTCTGATTCCACAGTAAGTTTCATGAGCATGCAACTGTACCAATCAACACTGGAGAATTCCAAAAAAAATTTTAGTATTTCTATTTTCTTCTTATCTTCGTCAATTCGGAAGCGTTCACATTCTTTATTAAAACTCTTAATCCACTGGTAAGCATTTGAGTTCCTGCCCGTGAATTTTTCAATCATGAATTCTTTTGCAATATTTCCTAAGTTTTGTTTTACTTTAAGTAACTTCTCCAGTTTTCCAAACATCTCATTTGAGTCACCGGAAGTAGATTCAGGATAATTTGCTTTCTCCAAAATTTCTTCAAGGTAAAAATCATTAAACTGTATGTTTTGTTCTTTATCCAAATATGTTTTTGATAAGTCATCTGTCAAAGTTATCCATATTTTTCTAATTTGATGTCTTTTAGTTAATGTTTTTCTTATTTTGGCATAGTTGGGAGTATTTGTTATTGTTTGATGTAAATTTGCTGGTTGGTATTCGGCTGGTATTCCAAAAATTTGTCCATTAGGTGTAGATATTGACGTAATGCATATTATGTTCGATTTTTCATCTACAGATGGTTTCACAGCAAAATCAAACCTCAACTTTTCCATTTTATTTAAATATTTGCAGAAAATGTAGTTTTATAATGATATTATTCTGTTCCTGCTTTTGGATAGATAAATAAAAGGCGTAATTGCGTTTCTTTGAAAACCTAAGAAACTACATTTAATGCCAATTATTATAGTTTACAATATTCATCACGTTTTTCTTACACAGATTTCTACTTCAACTGTCACCACTGACTAATTAAAAATATGACTGCCACTAGGCGTTGTCTTTCTCTATAAGAGTGCAGTAAACCTCTAATTGCGTATTTTTTTTCTGATGCACACAAAAATACCTTTTGTACTAGTGTGTGTCAATGCTGCTACGCCGTTCTAGCAATCGTTAAGATTTTGAGTTACGCGCCCTTAATTATAAGTCCAGATTTCTTCACGGTGTATTCTTCACCAATATCAGCGATGTCCAATATATAAATATCAGCCTATTGCCGTCCACTGCTGAACGTAGACCTCCCCCAAAGATCGCCAACCAACCCGGTCTTGGCCAACCCGCATCCATCCGCTGTCAGCCACCTTTTTTAAATCGTCGGTCCATCGTGCCGCAGGGCGTCCCACACTACGCTTGCCCAAAAGCGGGCTCCACTCTAGAGCGTGTCTGCTCCATCTACCGTCTGTCCGTCTGCAGACATGGCCGGCCCACTTCCACTTCAGCGTGCTAATTCGATGCGCAACGTCGGTGATTTTAGTTCTCTAGCGAATGACTTCATTGCGAATTCTATCCACCAGAGAAACTCCGAGCATCGCTCTCTCCATGGCACGCTGAGCAACCTTGAATTTGTGGACCAGGCCCACGGTGAGTGTCCACGTTTCGGCTCCGTAAGTCATCACTGGTAGAACGCGTTAAAGACCCTGTTCTTAAGGGATTGTGGGATCGACGATTAAAAGATACCACGTAGCTTCCCGAATGCTGCCCAGCCCAAGCGTATCCTTCTGTTCGCCTCTTTCTCGAAGTTGTGCCGCACCAGTTGTATATTTTGGCCAAGATATATGTATTCTTGCACAACCTCGAGAATAGCGCCATTTACGACTACGGGTCTCGGGAAAACATGACCATTGTACATGATTTTGGTCTTATCTAGGTTCATCCCGAGGCCCACGCGTCTTGAAGAATCGCTTAGGCCGTTCAGCATCACTTCCAGGTCCTGCAGAGATTTCGCCATGATGACAATGTCATCCGTAAATCCTAGGTGCGAGATGTACTGACCGTTGGTATTTATGCCCTGTCCTTTCCAATTAAGCGTCTTGAAAACGTCCTCCAACGCGTTTGTAAACAGTTTCGGAGAGATGATGTCTCCCTGCCTTACCCCTCGACGCAGTTGGATTGGCTTTGTGCTACGTTCTTGTAATTGGACGGTCATTGTTGCGGCCTCAAACTAAAGCGATGTCCAAGATAAACTAAAAAGTACATAAAATATGAAATTAAAAATATCACATTGATACTTGCTCATGCGCGGTTGCGAATCCATAATCTCAGCATGAGAGGTGGGTGCCATAACCAGTTAGCAATGGATCATAGCAGGATTTGTACAAAAAAATAAAGATGTTTAGAGAAGTTTTTTTTTTTTTTTTATCTATTGATAGGCATACGTTTGACCACTATCTCACCTGATGGGAAGCGATGATGCGGTCTAAGATGGAGCACGCTTGCCTAGAAGTTGAGAAGTTGAAATTCTAATTCTTATACTCTTGGGTACGTAAAGAGTATCTTCAGGCATTTACCATATTTTTAAACCCCCGCAATGAAATTGGATTTTAAAGGAATAGATTAACGAAAATCTCATTAATTCAGAACGAAACGGAATTTTTTGAGTAACAAATAATGATATTTTTTTCCATATATTTGTCATATCACTTATCTGCCAATTTGATAGATCCGTTAATATCACTTACGCTTTCTTTTTTTTATAAACACAAAATGGCAACGAAATGAAACGCAAAAGTATTATTTTCATTTCGAAACATGTTAATTATGCGGGGGTTTAAAAATATGGTAAGTATATCAAGCTACTCCTGGTAATGTATTCTCCACATTGGAAAATATTTTGAACTCTCTAAATAATTTTTATACAAATGAATGTATGGTTCTCGCCATGATTCTTTACTATTTTTTGTGTACGAAGTTCCTTATCGAGGCTTGCGGTGGGTGTGAATCGGGAGCAAATGCAACGTCACTTAAGATTTTTGCGTTATACCCCTCTATAGGTACGTCTTTCTCCTTCTCTCAGTGTATCTTTATATACGTTTACCGCGCGCTGTCTCTTACTTTCCCTTTCTAGGGTGTCTATGTATGCGTGCGCAAGTATAAAATTGCATGAGGAATTTGAGGGTCCCTTCACCACACACAATTTTTTTATATCCATGAATGACATATTTGAACACCTAATTAATCAATTCGCTTTCGATAATTTTGAACAATATCCTAACTCCAAACTTACCTGCTTCAAAACAATGTTCAAACTACCCACATAACATCGGTGGACCGAATAATCTCCTAGGATTTAACAACTACCTGAAAACTTCTAGTTAAAACGCTCTTAAAGAGCTTGACCTATATAAAGTTCCCGGGAAATATTACAAAGATCAACGTTCAAATCTGGAAATTCCCGGAAATAAGTCGCGGATCACGGGATTACCTTGGCGGATTTTATTGTTCTTTTCCACAATTAGGTACAAGCTTATCCGTCTTTACATAAAACTGAGCCATGTTTTAATTGTCATGGTTAGGTACGTAAACAGTGGATCAACTTGGTGTGGTTTTTAAAACAATCTCTGTTTTTTTTTCTTTTCCGGAAGAGATTTTTTTTACCACAATTTAAAATCATAGTAAAAATTGAATACACGGGTGAATTTTTTAATCAAGTAAGGCGATAGAATCAGTACATAATTTTAGACACCCAGGACTTTAATGCGTTGCATAATACAAAAAACAGCTGCTTCACCCGAAAGACCTACAATATCAAAAATCGCAGATATTTTTGTTTAAGTTTTTTCTCAGAACATTGGCTTATTTAATTTTAATTAGTATGTAGGTACCCAATAGAGTAGAAAAACCTAAGACTATGACACACTATATACCTACGTAACTATGTCTTGGAATAATTATGACTCCATCGAACATAAAATGTTCCTCCTCAAAACATTAATTGTCTAATTATTTACTTAAATCCTAATTTTACAAATAACAGTAAGCTCTTTAACGGAAGAATAAATATGACGGTTTAATAGCTAGGTTATAAAAAATATATCAATTGTGATAATTATTTACTCTTTATATAAAAGTTACGACTATAATCTGACTATAAAAAAATCTGTCAGATTTTTTCCAGAAATATCAGCCCTAAATCAAAGGAAAATCTTTAAAACCGACACTATAATAAAATATGAAAACTAAAATCTAAACGTGTCCAAAAAGAGGGATTCCTCCTATTTCAAAATCGGTTAAAAATCAGTTGACTCACTGCCACCGGCCCAACTATTTACTTTAATGTCTAAAACCAGATCTCGACCACATCGTAAACCCACATTGGCATATAAAAAGACAGTAAAACTTTAACAATGTTCTCGTTAACTGCTCACTTTGACTGTCTATTAGTTCTAACTATTCTTCTTGATTAGGTACTTGACTGCGTTTATGGAGATTGTTAAAAGAGGATTTTGCTAAAGTGTTTCAGGATAGCAATTAAGGGAATAGCGATGGTTGTATGGCAATGTAGATAAATAAAATTTTAAGTAGATGGGTACTTATACTTACATCATACATAAACAAGAAGTAGGTATTATTTTGACGTGATATCGTCTTATAAATCGATGAACACTGGCTGCACGTACGAAAAAATGACACGTTCCGCCTGAGCCTGAGCGTGCAAGCGAGAGCGCGGAACAAGCGATAGAGACACAAGATCGGCCCAAGCAATAAGCTCCGCCCATCTCGACGGAAGCCATTATTTGCTTATGTTATATATGTTAGCCATTATGTTTCTTTATGACGTTATCACGTTAAACTATCGTCCGTAAACCGAATTTACAGACAACATTTTTTTTTTATCTCGGATTAAGGCGCTTCGCGGACAAAGCGACTTACATCTCCGAGCTTCGGGAACTTGCAATTAGCTGTTTATGACAATTTGTTGCAGTTGCTGCAACTGGTTCTATAACTTGACGAACTCCTTTAAAAAGTTGACAGTTGTGGCAACTAAAGTTGCTGCGTCTGCGGAGAGCCGAAGACAGATTAACGTACCACATGTCAGTATTTGGAAAATTGTTGAAGCCAGTCATTCACAGAAGAGTGAAGTAGGTACAGAGACCAGCACATCAACCTACAACAATCTGTCAATTTTTTATGATAGATTTTCAACTTTATTACAAATTATTAGGGTTCACATTCTATTAGGAAAAGACAGTTTGATATGGCTTGATGTGCTGGCGTCTGTACATACTACTGAAAAGTATTTAAGTGTTCAAGATTTTTACATGTTTTTATTTATTATTTATTTATACTTCATGCACAAAGGTACAAAGGCGGACTTAATGCCTTAGGCATTCTCTACTAGTCAACCAAGGGTGGTTCTGTTATAAACTAATATATCAAACTAACAACAACACAACAATAATCTTTTAACGAAATGACTAAATCTGGCTACCGAAAAACAGCGTCTTCCTTTATCATTTAACAAGAACGTCCAAATGGGACCCCCACAAATCAAATTAAACCTAATCTACTACGAGAAACTTTTTCGATTCTAAAAAAGACATAACATGACCTCATTATAACAGCTATCGGACTGAAAAGCCGGCAGACTATGAATAAAAAAATATATAATTCCGCAACGTCCGAAAAGCGTCCGAATTCCAAATATGACGTTTTTGTAATCTAACTTTCCGCGTGATCAATCACCTTCTGAAAAGTTGTGCCGTTAAGCTGTCCGGATTATTAAAAATACCTCGGACAGAGCTCGCGTTACGTCACGAGCAAAGATGGCCGACAAACGCGTTTAATTTTTGAGCTTTATCTCTAATGAATACTGACCATGGTGGCGTTCGAACAAAATTTGAAATCAGTCAGGGGCGGACCGTGAATAGGGTATTACACCCATTTTTGAAAAGTGTCTCAATGAAATTCTATAGTGCTAATAGGCCACCAAAAAAAAACACAAAATTTTTATTCAATCGATAAGTGCCATAAAAATGCATCTTAATTTTCAATTTTCAAATTTTGGCGCGTAGTTTGACGAAAACGCCTCTTACTAGACGCCATATTGCTCAGCGTAAATGACGTCAGTTCGTTTAGTATCAAATGAGCTCATATTAAATATGATAATTGTATATCATATAAAAATAATTAAAAGTATATTTTGTAACAGGTGTAATAATGAAAAAATTACGTTGGTTACGAAAATAATAAAAGTACAAAGCTTATATTACGCCAATCGGTTGACTGACAGTTGACAATTTTTTGTTTACACAGCCGTACGTCGTAATAACATGGCCGCTACTATTTCACGGTGTTTTATAACAGATTCAAAATACTGAAAACTTTAGATTGAATTTAAAAATTTGTTTTGTTATTTTATGAACTAAAACTTACATTTTCCGACTGCTTAATGCCTAAACTGTCTCAATAATATTAGGTCATTACATATGAAATTGCCGCTCGGTATCAAAAATTAAAAATAACTTTTTTTTAAAGAAATTATATATTTAGTCAATCGAAGTATGCACCATTGTTATCGATACACTTCCGCCATTTTATCGGGAGCTCATTGATCCCTTTGGTAAAAAAATCCTGGGAGCGAGAATCGATGAACTGCTTGAAGGCTGTTTTAACTGCCTCATCAAAATTGAATTTTTTTCCTTGTAAAAAGTAGTCCAAATTTCGGAATAAATGGTAATCGTTTGGGGCAAGATCTGGAGAGTATGGTGGGTGACGCAGAGTTTCCAGTCGCAGCTCCTCTAACTTGGCGACCGTCTGATGTGCAGTATGTGGTCGAGCGTTATCCTGAAGGAGCAATGGGCTAGAGCAATTGACCAGTCTCGGTTGTTTAATGGTGAGCTTTTCCATCATTGTTTGCAACTGTTGACAATACATGTCTGCAGTAATCGTCTGGCCTGAACTCAAGAAGCTGTAGTGGATGACACCAGCACAGGACCACCAAACACTAACTAGAATCTTCTTTTTGGTCAGTTTTCGCTTGGGGCAAGGTTTTGCCAGTTCTCCAGGGTTAAGCCATTGTGATGATCGCTTGCGATTATCGTACACAATCCACTTCTCATCACAAGTGACAATACGATTTAAAATTCCCTCAATATTGTGACGATTGAGCAAGGAAGCGCAGCAACCGACGCGTGTTTGTTGGTGTACTTCAGTTAATTCGTACGGTACCCACTTTTCGAGCTTTTTTACTTTTCCAATTTGACGCAAATGGATAATGATTGTTTTGTCACTTACTCCAAAGGCTGCTGCTAATTCAGAAGGTTTGAGATGGATCCGCTTCAACTATCGCCTTTAATTCTTCATTATTCACTTCAGTATTCGGTCGTCCACGAGGCTCGTTTTGTAAATCAAAATTTCCAGAACGGAAACGTTGAAACCAAAAACGCACCGTTCGTTCGTTAGCGGTGCTTGGCCCGTACACGTCGTTAATCCTTCGAGCCGTTTCTGCTGCACTGGTGCCACGGTGGAACTCATATTCGTAAATATCGCGAATTTTTAATTTCTCCATTGTTGTTGCTATATCAATTTTCAAGCCCAAACAAATGACGTGAAAACAAATGAAACACGAATTTTAAAACAATATTCTTTAGTCTTTATTTTGAAATAATTTTGAATTTGGAATTCCTAATCAAACACAAAATATTTGATTTCAAAGTTGCCAGTATTAAGTATCGGCAATTTCATATGTAAGGACCTAATATATTTATAGATTTTTTCTCGTATAGAGTAAAATACCCTATTGGTGGGACACTGGGGCCCTGATTAATGAATCAATTAATTGCCATTTTGTCCAAAAAACTGTTTTCGATAATGATGTTGGCGATAGTTTTCTTTTTTATATCTATACTAATATTATAAAGCTTAAGAGTTTGTTTGTTTGTTTGGTTGAACGCGCTAATCTCCGGATCTTCTGGTTCGAATTGAAAAAATATTTTTGTGTTGGATAGTCCATTTATCGAGGAAGGTTATAGGCCCATGCGAAGCCGGGGCGGGTCGCTAGTTTATAATAATTGTTCATTGACAACCAGTCTTACCAAGGAGTATCGTGTTACCCAGTAATTGGGTTGTGGAGGTCCGATAGGCAGTCGCTCCATGTAAAACACTGGTATTCAGCTGCATCCGGTTAGACTGGAAGCCGACCCCAATATACTTGGGAAAAGGCTAGGCAGATGATGTTCATTGTCTTCATCTTGTCTTGGGGTCCTATATACTCAGGGGGCCCGGGCTGAAGCCCAAAAATTCCATAGAGATCGACCCTTGAAATCAGTAAGCTTAGCCCAATCGCATTAACATAAAAGTATTGCATTCGTGTCGATTTTTTTATTTTAAATACTCCCCATTCTTTTAGTTTAATTTTGTACGACGAGTGAAATAAGTATTAGCCATTGATATGCGTTCAAACTAAAGGACCTTTAGTGTCAGGTGATGTTGTCTCTTTCTAGTAAACCTTGCTAGATCGAGACAGCATGACCTGGCGCTAAACACAGGCACGCTTTAAGGTCTCCAAAACGCGGTTCACTAAACTCTGAAGCATTCTCTCCATTTATATAATAAGCTTCTTTTTAATTCCAATAATGTAAAATCGGTCGAATATAAGTTTCGTTGCAAAAAATTAGTGAAAAACGTCATTAGTGATGTCTAGATTCTATTTTAGGGCAGTGAACTCATTTATTTAAAATTGAAAGACTCGTGGATAAGCAAAAACCATCGGTCGGTCATCGTTAAGCTGCGCTTGTCGCGTTCTGTCAGTGGTTGGGTGACCATCCATTTCATACCAAGACCCCTCCATGATTCAGAAAGCAAGTAAAGTCGTTGGTCCCGGCTGTCATTCGTAGATCTTTGTCAGTCGTTATGGGTAGTCCGAAGCTAGACATTCTGACAAGCAGTCTTACCAAGGGGTTTCGTGTTACATAGTAACTGGGCTGTGGAGGTCAGGCAGGCAGTCGCTCCATAGACTATAACTAGACTATAAGCCGACACCAGCATAGTTGGGAAAAAGCTAATCAGATGAACTCATTTACTTATTTTTTTTAAGACATTAGCTCGTCGACTTACGCTGAAAACCAGCGCCGTGATTTCGCGCCTTCGTGAGTGGACCACGGCATTTTGAGCGTTCAGCCGATTCGCGCGGCAGTGACATGTCCATTTCAACCGCGCGGCCAATTCATAAAATTTGATGAAACTTTGCCAGGAATTAGTGGTAATTTGTTACTATACACACGTCTTTTCCTGAATTTGTTGCAAAAAAAACTAAGACGCTATGACCAAAAATAGTTGGCTGCTAGAACCGCCACTTGCCGTAGTCATCGCCTGTGATTACACAGAAACTGAATAATGCAGATAGGCGAATGATGCATCAAAAGAAAGGTCTTAATTTGTTGTATTTGTTGCAAAAATAAAAAAAACGTTAAAACATAAATAAATAAAAAGTTATGTTATATTTCAGTCTCGGACTTAATTTTTTTTTTCCTACAATATTATCCACTTGTTTTAGTTTTAGGGTTTAAAATGTTGTCGTCACTTTCTTTTTTATTTCGAAATGTCATTTCGCAGGTCGGCTGCTTAACCGGACTTTCCTATGGTGCCTTAAAAAATATTATTTTAAGGGCCTCCAGCCAGGGCAAAAAATCTTACAAACTAAGCGACTACACGCTAAGGGCACCCCCTGTGGGATACGCACCTCGGCTTAGGGCCTCGCTGGGGAGGACAGCATCGGATTTCATCACTTTCTCGTGAATAAATGGATTTTCTTTATTTCTTTCATTTATTTAAATACTCAGAATCAGAAACCACTTAAATTATATAGACACAATGTATTTTTAATGCTCACTATATATTGTAATGTTATGCCGTATACCTTATTGCTCGTAAAATCTTCTCAACAACAAGACAAACAAAACCACAAAACATTTTATTGATATTAAAAACATTGTCGAAACAGTTTATTTACTAGCTGTTTGTTCTCGTTTACATCTTTGTGTTAAATTTCATATCAAATGTTGAAGTTTGGATGGAAAATTCTGGAAAGAATCATGGCGAGATTTTTTATTTTTCATACAAATGAATGTATGACATTCATTTGTATGAAAAATAAAAAATATTTAGAGGGTTTAAAATATTTTCCAATGTGGAGAATACATTACCAGGAGTAGATTGATATACTTACTATATTTTTAAACCCCCGCATAATTAAAATATTTTGAAATGAAAATAACAGTTTTTTGTTTCATCTCGTTGCCCATTTTGTGTTTATAAAAAAAGAAAGCGACAAGTGACATTAACGGATCTATCAAATTGGCAGACAAGTGATGTGACTCGTTGTTTTCAATTAAGCGGAGTTAAAAAAGTACATTGATTAATCAATATTTGTGACATTATTTCCCATAAAAGGGCTGTCAGTGTCACTGTTATTATCAGCCGTTTCGATCTGAAATAATGAGCTTTTCTTTAAACTATTCACTTTTAACATCCAATTTTATTGTGGGGTTTTAAAAATATTGTAAATGCCTGAAGGTACTCTTTAGGTACCCAAGAGAAAAATAATCCCAAATTCAACATCTCTGAACTTCTTTATTATTTTTGTATAAATCCTCCCATATTTCTATATACATTAGACATTTTATTTGGCAACATAATTGGCGCAGCTATTAAGCGATTGGCTGCCTGGTTTCCTGTCACGGCTTCAATTACTGTACGGAACAGATACTTGTATTTTATTTTATTTTATTTCTTAAGAAAATTTACAGCTAGGATACAGATAGTTAACACGGCCTTCGTAGTTGTTCCGGGTCTAATTATTTGTGTATGTTTAAGTGGGTAGGTATCAGAATGACTGGATCGCAAATTGACCGCGTCGCTCTTAGTCCAATTCTGTGAAAAAAAAAAGTATATGAAATGAATTCAGAAACTTTGTCAACACATTATACAAGAGAAAATCCTAGTAAGGTGCAAAGATATTTTTTTAAAATCCTGTGTTCTTTCTGAAAGTTCAAACTACAAGTCTCTCTATACTAAATTTCATTACAATCGGTTCAGTGATTTAGCCATAAAAAAAATGTGACCAACTGACAGACACAACTCCTCATTCAATACCATAGACGAATAATAAAAGACACATTCACAAAATTCATCAATTTATTTCCGAAATCTGTAACACATAAGTCGACAAGAAACTTTCATGACTTAATATAATACTGTATACTTACACGGTAAGAAAAACCGTGTTATGTGTTGATAAAGTTTCTGAATTCATTTCATATACTTTTATACTTGATAACGAAATACGAGAGCAAAGTAAACCTCCTTGAAGGCCTGTACTCACTGGAGCGTACCAAAGGTTCGGCGACAAAAGTATTTTTGGTACAAACTTTGGTGTTCCTAATTATGTTAGGAAACTCTTTTTATCTTCGCACAAGAACTCTAGATAATATTTTATTCGGGAATCGTTCATGCGTGTAAGTTACGGCCTTTATTTAAAGTTGTAACATTTTGTAGATATATACCAGTGTTACCAGTTTATTTTATTGATAAGTAGTTCTGTTTTATTAATCTTGTCGGACATTTCGATTATTGTAAAGGAAGTGCAACTGCTTCTACATACAGTTTATAAAAATCGTTTCTTATAAATGCTATGCTTAGGTCAATATTACCCGAAAAATTACATGATAGTGGCAAAAAAACACAACAGTCAGGAAGGGACAGAAGAAAGGGACAGAAGAACTGCCCCTTTTTATTCATGATAGCCAAGAGGTAAGTTCACAGCCGTAAGGTGCCGGCCACGAATAACACCACCCCATTTCTACCCGTGGGTATCGTAGAAGGCGACTGAGGGATATTGACCAGAGGATGGGCAGCAACGTCCTTCTGAGTACCATAACACCTACTGCGATCGCCAATATGCATCAGCCATGCATGGCGATTACGGTTGAACCCCCTCATGGGGAAGACCTATGCCCAGCAGTGGGCGTTTAAAGGTTGACATGATAAAGATACACGGACGACATCACAGGCAAAAACATGTCTGAAATACTATGTCGATTCCCATATTCTGTACACAACAAATTTTAATATACGTCTTGCTAACCATCATAAATAGACAATCAATATTAGTTGAAACTAGTGTGTATTTCATGACTGTATTGTGCACGTTGCATAACTGTCACGTATATTCCCGTAGGGAAACCTCTGCATATAGTATGAGGTGGTGACTGCCATTAGTAGAACTGTGACTGTTCACTTACAGACGTCGGAAGTTGGAAAATGGACGTATGTATCTGTATGTAAATACCTCTTTTACGGATATACGGCTGAACGGAAATGGCCAAAATTTTACACACATAATAGATATAAATCTAAGTACTTATAGCATTTTTATCCCATGTGTTAATTCAGGGCGTTGACTTAATTGTGAAGTCTACCAATGAGTGAGACCATGACAATTGCAACACCTTATTGTACTATATTCTTACAAATAAACTGTTCTTTTTTTCTCTCTTTATGTTTATTTCTCTTTCTTTGTTTATTTCATTCCTTCTTTCTTTAATAATTTATTTCTTTCTTTCTTTTTTCTTTCTTTCTTTCTGGCTACTTTTCTTTCTTTCTTTTTTTCTGACTACATTTCTATATTTCTTTCTTATGTAGACGAAATCGCAAGCAGAAGCTACAGAAATAACAAGAACCAACATACAATCGTACCTAGTTCAAAACTAGTCAATTCAAGAACCGCACAGTTGCCGAATCTATTAGAGGTGACATGAATGACACAATTTGTATTCAGACTACAAAATACATACGATAGTGGAACGAGTACGTTTGCTTTGTACACCCAAACAAATGAGAACAGTTTCGGCTTTTGTACCGTGCAATGTAAACAGGGTATACCTAGGGGTAAATTTTCGCACTACTAACTCTAGATTCTGAGGCTTGGAACTTAGTTACGCAAATAGAGAACGTGCGTTCTAGCGAATTTTGATAGGTACTGTTGAACAAACAATTTAGGTAACATTCAAATACTTTTAGACAATTTTGTAAGTGTGCTGTTTATGTATTCAATTTTCATCACCACTTTCTTAGATCCAAACTAAAAGATTTGATATTTTGTATATTGGTTTGTATTAGACCAAGTCAGAAAATACTTTACCGATTTTAAAAATTCTTCCACCAATAGGAATTTAACTACTATCTTTATACATAAAAACCTTCTGTGCGTGTGTATGAAAGAGAACTCCTCCTAAACGGCTGAACCGATTTTGATGAATTTTTTTGTGTGTTCCAGTGGATTCGAGAATGGTTTAGATTTGTAATTAGATCCGGTAGGTGGCGCTAAAGTCGAGTTGTAGGACTTTTTTATTTTAAGGGCAGGACAACGTCTGCCAGGCCCGCTAGTAGGTTATATTTTGTTATAAAAACATTGTATACTCCGTTTACAACAAAATTAGACATTATCACAAACCTTTTTTACAGTCCGTTCAACCGATTTTGACTTCTATTCCGTTGACTTAAGGATGACATTAGAGGCAAAAAAAGTGGTTACAAAAACAACTGTTTACTGCAGCTGCCATTTGTCATGCCTCCAACGCAATATAAGTCAAAATCGGTTTAACGGACTGTGAAAAAGGTTTGTGAATATGTCTAATCTTATTGTAAACGGAGTATAGATTCGTATGAAACGTCGCGGGCAGAGTGCTAGTATTTATTTATTTAACACTTCAAGCACAAAGTACAGAGGCGGACTTAATGCCATACGCATTTTCTACCAGTCAACCTTTGGGTGATGCAAAGACAAGCAGTGGTAGGTTACATCTAAAAATAATTAGTATGACATTAGCTTAAAAAGTTACTATGGATACATCTTTATATTTTTCTGCAAATAAATCTTTGACTTTGACTTTGAATGGATAATAATTATAATTATTTTATTATTGCCTGATGATGATGATTCTTGCCTGTTTATCACATAGCTTATTGGACTGTATGTTATATAACGAGCAACTATACTAAGATACATAGAAATAGGTTCCAGTATCCTTAGTGTTTCTCAGTTCACACATAAAACAAACCCTGAAAAAGGGCCCAGCATTGAAGCTGGCAAGTACACATACCTTCCTAATGATATACTCCTCAATATATCCTCAAAGTTTTAGTCACGCAAAATAATGTTAATCTGGCGATTCTGGGATCTCTATCCACTAGATCAATCAATAGAACATCGCTAATAACCGATTCGATTATTCTTATTTTATTCTTCTTCGTATTCTTCTTCTCAGCCAGTTGACAACAACTGATCGTCGAGTGATATGGCCTGACTGTTACCACTTCAGCTTTTCGGTTCTCCGATGGATCTCCTCATTTCGGCAGGCACCCACTGAGCGATTCTGAGTTTATAAATCCAACAGTATGAGACCACGTTTCGTTCTAAAAATTAAAATCCAAAAATTTAAAAAGCGAATTGCTCTCCAAGCCAGTGTACGTTTTTAAAATGAAAGCACGACGATGTCTAGAATCGAAACATTCCTTTTTTGAAAGCTATTAAGGCAGCGATGCGCATTTCCTTTACTTAGTAGCTCCATGTAAAAGGCCCGCTCGCTCTCCCGGCTTATTCCAGCCAGGGCTCTAAGCCATCTCAAAATGCAGATTATCCTACTAATATTATGGAAGTCCCACGTAAACTCAGATACGACTCACAAATTCTACTTCAACACACTTTTATATTACCTACTTTGATTTGCCGACGTATTTTTAATTTTAATGGATTATCGTTGCGATTGAGCGTTAGTGGGTTAGTGGTAAAGGGACCCAGTTGTAAGTTGTCGGTTCGAATTGCAGAATTTCATCACTATTGTTCTGTTTTTGAGACGCACTGTAGTGCTATACTGTAAAAACGGTGAAATTAGACGAAGTGAACTTGAAGTGAGCTGTCATCAGGGATATCTCACTGATGTGCTCTAAGGTCCAGGTGTAGGGATAATATCCCTACACCTACCATCACACACAGTGGGAGTGCCTAATATAATATATTGGGCACTCCCACTGTGTGTGATGGTATGTCGGTGGCATTCGTAATCAAAGTGTAATAGGTATTTTACTAATACTTCAAAGTTCGAGTAATTTTTAATTTACTGGGCGTAGTCGAGACGCTGTAGCTCCGTAATTATCAAAGTGGGGAAAATATACCTACTGTGAATACTAATTAGGTGGTGTTTAGAATAATCAGTGTATACAGTGCAAAATGAGGCCACGGATTGAACTGAGCTTGGCTTCTAGTAAATGCTTCTTTTAAGCTCGCTTTCACCACTCAAGGTAATCTTATTAACTCTGGGTTAACACAAGCTCTGCTTAGCTTGGGACCAGATGACCGTGTGTGAGTTGTCCCAAGATATTTATTTATTTATTTATTTAATCTATATAAAAAAATAATGTTTCTATGTTTGTTTGTCCTCTACGCGTTTCTGAACCATTAATCCAATTGTAACGAAACGGCGAAGGATCCTGGCTCTAAAAAAAAATAAGAATTAAAGACAACACCGGAAACAAATTAACGGGCAGCAGCAAAGCGGGCAAATCAATTGTGTCAAACTACGAATTATTTATGTACGCCAAATACGTACATTTTGACAGTGCTAACCCTCATGTTGGCAACTAAACCTTAGTTAAGTTTTTGGCGCAAGTGGGCCTTATAAAACTTAATCCACAACCTTTTAAGTTAATGAGATCTTTCGCGTAGTGAACTCGCTGCAACAAAAGTACGTTTCTATTAGACAAATTTGAATAAATACCTAATTCATCAACGTTTAAAGTATTCATCACTACTTACACTCTGACTCTCAACACATGCATGCTTACACTCATCACATACAGACTCACACTCACACTCATCACATACACACATACATTTGGTTACCTTTTAGTCCTAAGTTTAATTAATTATACTGAAACCTTTCTACTTGCGAACTTATCTTTTATAATTCATACTATCTGTCAAAAGAGACTGGATCCTGCGACACAGGGTATCCAGTGTCATACCTAAGTATTGTTACACTTGTTTATGAATCAATAAACTTTATTATTATCATGATCGCGACAACAGCCGGAATCTTGAAAGGTCATCGCTTAGCCTTTTTCCAACTACGAGTTTGTTTGGATTGGCTCCCATTCTAACAGCATGCAGCTGAATACAAGTGGTTTACATGGCGCGACTGCCTATCTGACCTTCACAAACCAGTTACTGGGTAACAAGATAACCCTCAGTAAGACAGGTTGTCAGACTTTCTGGTTTCTGAGCATCTGACTGCCAAAGATTTTCGAATCGTGAAAGGTATTAGAAACAATTGATCATAAAGTCTTCGTCTTCTCATTTATACACTCCTGGCGAAGTTGTAGGGGTCATAGATAATCTGACAGGTGGGTTGCAGCTTTTGCGAGACTTCTCCATCTCTCTCTGTTCGCTGTTCGTGGCACCGCGTGTACACTCAGTAAGGGAACACATGGTATTCGATTTAATAAGGTCTGTCCATCTTGTGGGAGATCGGTTGCGAGAACGTTGACCTTCTACTTTCCTCTGTCTGTACCACCGCTCCAAAGAATTTTCGGTACGTATGACATGTCCAAACATCTTGAGGATTTGCTCTTGCAATCCAGGAAAGTGTTTGACCCGACGCTCATTCAAAAAGGAGAAGTTAGTGCGGTGAGCAGTCCATTTTATCCTCAGCAAACGACTCCAGCACCATATCTCAAGAACGTCAAAGTTTTTACGATATTTTCGATTAATCGTCCATGTTTCAGCTTCATACAGGAAAATAGGGAAAATTAAGCATCTTATTAGGCAAACCTTGGTGTTCTGCTTGGTGTAGCGATAAAGTATGAATTTGTAAAAGCTTTCTCATTTTCAAAACGAATAATTCATATGTGGCGGCGCGTCACTAGATGTTACTGACGATACTAGAGACGTCACATGTGTCACAGACGTCATCTATTTTCAATCTAGTACACTTCGTGACGTTCCCATTTGCTTTGAGATAATTCATAACTTTATTGTGTAAGTCTTAATAATACCAGGTTATTATTGTATCACCACAGAACAAAGACCTGCAGTGCTATTCTGATACTAAGTATCTCCCTCGATTAACACCTAGGTGAAGTGAGCTGTCATCCGTCCTGATCCTAGGGATTGACAAAGCAGACGGATGTATGACATCTCGCTTCACTTAGGTGTTCACCGAAGATTGAAACAGAATAGACATACTGTTCTCATACAGAGAAGGCACCTCGACTGGTCAAGGCGAATTTTAGGGCTAGGTTTCCTCACGATGTTTTCCTTCACCGATGTCAAAGATGTCTAACATAAACTTGAGAAAGTACTTCTTCCGATGTGAAAAAGTAAAACAATCTGATCTTAGGGCTCACACTAAACAAGAAAAGAATAAAAGCAACAAAAGCAAAGTCGCAAATCCAGAGAATCATGAACAATCGATGACAGCTCGAAACAATACAAGACAGGAATCTTACTCCCGAAATTTCCAAGGACGTTCCGAACACGGACTAGAAGTAAACAATTTTCCCTAACAATAAAGACATGCCGCATTGTTTAATAAACGTTCTCTTACATAATATTCAGTATATTGGTATAGATATTATGTTTCTTGGAAAACTAAACGTCTATGGCGAAATTAGAATGGAAATAGAAAAAGCTACGCTTTTTTACGTATTTGCTTCTCGCTCGCACTCATTGATTGTGAGCGAATGGTGAATATTGGAGCTTCTATTTTTTTTAAGAGAATGAATGGAATTTTTGTTTAAAAGAGGTATTGTTAGGGATTGAAAACCAGAGCCTTGGTTTCGTGCCTTCGTACACGGGCACGGCATTATGCTGTGAGTTAGCCGTCTCGCGCGGTTGTGACGCATATTTCCGTCTAGGTCATTTTATTTCTGATATACATATAACCACTTGTTTTTGTATTAGGCTTTTTTATGCAACAATTTTTATATTTACGTGAAATAAAGGCACATAAGCCTCACTTTCACGTGAATAAATAGTTTTTCTTTCTTTCTTCTACATGCCACTGATAATTCCAGGATGGAGAAACAAAATTATTGTTGGAATTGATACTATTTCGTGAAAAAAGTCACGGAGATTTTAAAATACTTGTCAAACACTTGTCAATAACTTGTCAAATGCTTGTCAAATATTGGTCAAATACTAGTCAAATACTTGCGCACTACTTGTCAAATACTTGCCAAGTACTGGTCAAATACGTGACATTGACAAACACTAAGATTGTCAAATACTTGTCAACTTCTTTACAAATTCTCGTCAAACAATTTATCAAATACTTGATAAAATAGAGGTATTTTTGACAGATTGAGGCCGAAATTAAAATGAAAACGTTCTTAAAACACGAGAATACCGGCTAGCTACACAACATCGCACAAAAAAATCAAAGAAGACACTGATTCCTAAAACTCTGTCATTTGTTATGCACCCAAGTGTAACAATTCTTTTACAGTTAAGGTCGAATATTTTTCCACCAAGAGTTGGTACAAAATTTAGCTTTTAAAATTATAAACTCTACCATTATTACTATAAGGTAATTTTTATCTTATCATCATACCCAATGTGGCAGATTGAATCGTACCATTTACTTCTAGTACCTAAGCTTTATGTTCTGGATTTTATGTTCAATAAAAATACCCGTTTTATAAAAGATTTTTAGTAACTTGAATTTCTTGAGCAAGGATTAGGGTTAATACTAACTGTTGTGGTTTTTATTATTATTTTAGTATTTAGTAAAAGCAAATAGTTTTATGATCTTTATAAAATATGTTGCTTAGCTTTTGTTTGCGCCGAAATATAAAACAAGTAATCCATAAAGGTACTATTATGTATGTCTCGCTTTCTTTCGTCTGTCGAAGACGCGGTAAAAGCCAGTTATTCAATCCTAGCTTCTTGAAATTTAAATATTCTATGTCAAATTTTCCTAATTGAATATGAACCTTAACCTTTTGTAATAAAGTAGTAAATCTATCAAAGAAATTTGACAGATTGTTGTAGCTTAATGTGCTGACCTCTGTACATAATTGTACATATACCTACATACATACTACATAAATATAAAAAAAAATTGAAATGTTTGGTTGTAATATCAAAATAATAGCTTTTACTAAATGTACTTAGTATATGAAAGTATAGTATGCGGTACATACAATTATCAAAAAAAAATATATTTCGGTGTGTCTTTCTCTGAAACGGCTGGACCAATTTTAAGAAAGAAAATCTTAGGCTACTTTTATATTACAAAAGAATTAGCATACTGCGCAAAATAGAACCTCCTTGATAACTGACAATCACGCAGACAAAGTAGCAAGCATTAGCTAGTTATAGATACACCTCACCCGTCCGCTCTAGATTAAGTACGTACATATATCTATTATGTCTAGACTCTGTCGTTCGCAAGCTCAGCGGTCTATGTCCACCGGATGAGCCCTGTATGTATTTTGAATTAGAATAAAAGTCGCCTCCAAATCGGCAGTACGTGTTCTCATTTTTATCCTCAGTAAAAATCCTGAGTACCTACTCATTTAAGTAATATATAAAGTAAGGTTTCTCACGCTCCGAAACCAAAAGTGGCGCAGCCGGTAGTATTTTCTCGTAGAAATCCGTAGTTTCGCGTTTTTCCGGACGTCCAAATTCGACTAGAAAACATTAAGCGTAAAATCTACGAAAGCAGAGAAAATCCTTCGAACCAAATAAATATTCTTTTAAATCGCGTGAGTGCAGAAATCATCGAGTATGGGAGTCACGGGCGGTTGGTGAGTAAATCTTTTCGCCAATCCTATGTTCCCTAATCCTCCTATATTTTTCATAAGTTTTAAATGTTATTTTCGAGATCAAAACTTGCTCATTATAACAGACAGATTATTGTTTAGTCTTTAGCTGATAACTCTGTATGAAATTATGTGGTCTTATCTCTGTTCAATTCTTAGAACATAAAACATAGAGTAGTGTCAATGTTAGAGAGTTCATACTTTCAGCATTAACTTTAAAGTTCAAATCTAGATTGATTGAATTGAATAAAATAAACAGTATTAACTGTAAATTCAATTAATAATTGTAAGATAAAGTAACTCTTAAGGTAAAACTATTTTTTTTTTCTAAATTTACATTTTTGTAGTAGAAGTATTACGAAGTTTATTTTTCATATTATTGGGTATTCTGATTAATTAATTTTGTGTCGGATTAATTAATTGTGTGTTTGTTATATTGTAAGTGTGTGTGAATTTTAATTTTAATAGGATTATTTTAAAGCGAGTTGCAACCTCTGTACAGTTCATTACTCTATAATCATGACGACACCCACTACAGTTGCAGTTGCACCAATACCAAAGGAAATTGTTGATTTAATTCCACTGTATAATGGTGATAAAAGACAGTTAAACCTTTATTTGAGAAAATGTCAGTACGTGGTTGATCGATTTAAGGGAAATACAGAACAAAATCTTTATGTTTTTAATGTTTTAACAAGTAGATTGAAAGAGGATGCAGCTGCGCTCTTATCGGAACGTGAAGATATTGTTACATGGTCCGCGTTCAAAGATTTGCTGATTCAACATTTTGGAGACCCCCGGAGTGAAGCTTGTATTAATATTGAATTAGAATCTTTAAAAATAAATTCAAGTGAAAGCTTTTTAGATTTTTGTAATAGAATCCAAAATGTTCGCTCGTTATTAATGTCGAAGGTGAATACAATTGATGACGTGGAATTAAAACGTGCTAAGTCGGTTATCTACAACAATACGGCTCTAAATGTATTTTTGTACAACCTTCCCGAAAATATGGTGCGTATCGTTAGGCTTAAATCGCCTACAACCTTAGAAGCAGCCTTGAGCATCGTACTCGAAGAAGTCAATTTCTTAGATCAATATAATATGCGTAACCGTATTCATAGTAATAATCAAATTTCGGGATCAAGTTCAAAGTCATCGTTAACCCAACCAGTGGGGTACAAACCTTTTCAGTCTAAATTTAATTTGAATAATCCCCAAAATACGCAAAACAAGATACCTCAAACTTTAGGTCAAGGTCAACCCTTCAAGCCAGTATTCGAGTATCGGCCTCAATTGGGTTTGCAACCACAACAGTTCGGTTATAGGCCAGCTCAACAGAGCGGATATAGGCCACCTGTACAGTTTGGTTATAGGCCACCTCTACAATTCGGTTATAGGCCACCGCAACAGTTTGGCTATAGGCCACCTCAACCGTTTGGTTATAGACCACCCCTACAGTTAGGATACAAACTACCGCAACAACTGGGTTACAAACCACCGCAGCCTGGTTCGAATCTTCCCCAGGTATTAAAACCCCAAAATCAAGATAGTGACGTATCTATGAGAACAGCCCAACCGAAGCAGCAACAAGGTTTTAATTTGAATGAACTTACTATGCACGATTACGAGTATGTATATGGACCCTATTGGGATGAATTTAACTATTATAATCCGTCAAATGACTATGACTACTTAAATGACATTAACTATTACTATGATAACGTAAATAATGACACGAACGATTGTAACATACCTGATGACAAATTAGAAGCAACAAATGACAGTCAGAATGTGAATTTTCAGGAAAAAGCCTCGATGGAAGACAAGAAATCTTGAAACTAAATTGCGATCCTAATTTAAAACTTCCCTACATTTACTTAGAAGAAATAGACGCGAAAATGATGATTGATACTGGTAGCATGAGATCATTTATCAGCCCTCAAAAGGCTTATGATTTTTTCAGTGAATATATTAGGAAAGAACACTTTCAAGTGGTAAGCACCCACGCTTCTAGTAGACACGATGAAGTAGTGGAAATTCCTCCGTTACCTACTTTTGTAACCAACGCTTGGCATAAATTTTATTTGTATGATGTGGACGCACAATATGACGGACTTATTGGTAATGACCTTTTGTTACAATTAGACGCAGTAATTGATTTAAAGAATCAAGTATTAACAACTAGCACAACTTGTATTCCAATAATTAACAACAACTTAAATTATGTAATTAATATACCGCCGCGAACAGAACAACGAGTTAAGTTACCTATCAATCAATATTCAGGCGATGCTATTCTTGATTTTCAAGAATTCGAGAATGGTCTGCGTATGCCCAGCGCTATAATAAATTGCATAAATGGATACGCGTATTCAGTAATCCAAAATACTTCAGATAGTCCAAAACGACTTAATATAATACAACTCTTTACAGTTACTAAATATGAAAATAATGAATGTAAAATAAATGTTACTAAAAATAATACTGACATAGAGATAGACAAGTTACTTGAAGACAATTTGACTAAACTCAGACTTGACCATACCAACGAAGAAGAACGTGAAAAAATTTATAGACTTTGCAAGGAATTCAAAGACATATTTTACTGTGACCAAATCCCCTTGACATTTACTAACTCGGTAAAACATCATATTAGGACTAAAAACGAAGACCCTATATATGTGAAACCGTATAGACAGGCTCCGTTTGTTCAAAACGAAATCAACAGACAAGTTGACCAATTGATAAACGACAATGTAATACAAGAGTCTCATTCTCCTTGGAACGCTCCTGTTCACCTGGTGCCTAAGAAGATGGACGCATCTGGAGAAGTTAAATACAGGATGGTGATAGACTTTAGACGACTTAACGAAATTACTATCGATGACAAATACCCCCTACCGAACATCCATGACCTTTTTGACAAATTAGGAAAGAGCACTTACTACACTACGCTTGATTTAGCCAGTGGTTACCATCAGATAGAATTAGACGAGAGGGACAGACAGAAGACAGCGTTTTCCACTCAAAATGGACATTTTGAGTTCCTCAGAATGCCGTTTGGGCTTAAAACGGCCCCAGCCACATTCCAGAGGACAATGGATAACGTTCTACGTGGACTACAAGGACTACACTGTATGGTATACTTAGATGACATCATTATTTATGGAAATAGCCTTGATAACATGATACAGAATTTACGGACTGTTTTTGACAGAATTAGGGCCACTAACATGAAAATCCAATTAGACAAATCAGAGTTTCTAAAAAAAGAAGTACTTTACCTTGGACACACAATTACCAAAGAAGGACTAAAACCCAATGACGACAAAATTACGGCTGTACTGAAATATCCTCTTCCAAAAACCACGACTGAGATTAAAAGTTTTCTTGGACTGGTAGGATACTACCGACGTTTCATCAAGGACTTCGCAAAAATTACCCAACCATTGACATCTTGTTTAAAGAAGCGTAATAAAATTATAATAGACCAGAAATACATTGACGCATTTAATAAATGCAAAGAACTCTTGACACATGCCCCTCTTTTACAATACCCTGACTACGACAAACCTTTCATACTTACGACTGATGCGTCAAACATAGCTTTGGGTGCAGTTTTGTCACAAGGACAAATTGGCAGTGACAAACCTATCGCTTACGCTAGTCGCACTCTTAGCGATACCGAATCACGCTACAGCACAATCGAACGGGAATTGCTCGCTATAATTTGGGCAGTAAAACATTTCAGACCATATTTATACGGTCGAAAGTTTTACATATACACTGACCACCGTCCTTTAGTATGGCTTCGATCTCTGAAAGATCCAAGTAGTAAACTTACACGTTGGGGACTCCGCTTGCAAGACTATGACTTTGAATTAATATACAAAAATGGCAAACAAAATACCAATGCCGACGCCTTTTCTAGAATAAAAATGTTTGCTTTAGACTCTGACGATGATAATGAATCGCTGGTAGTTAACGTGGGTAAAAGAGATACGGAATACTTAGATAGTATAGTTACAGAAAGGGCCATAGTTCATAATAAAAGAGAACGTAGCAATTCATCAACTATAACCATATCAGATACAAGTCGAACAGCAACTGCTAGTTCTATAGACTTCATTGACGGAAGCATTAATGAATATCCTGTTCAGGTCGAGTCTAGTAAAACAGATACAATTCATTCAGCCTTAAACGACTGTACTGGAATACCAATCTTACATGAAGCTATAGACACTAAGCCGAATCAAAATTTAGTTTTCTCATGGTTCAAAAATGAAATGCAAGTGAAGGATCTCTCGCGTGACAAACAAAAAGTATTAGAAGTTTTCTTACCAAAAGACAATCCAGAACTGATTAAAGATTTTTTGAAACAACACATTAAACCAAAGTTTAAGTATTTCATTTATTTTGAAGATAATGAACATCGTAAGTTATTCGGTAATATAATAATTCAGCTTTTTAGAAAGGATTTAATTAATTTTTATGAATGTACAGAACGAGTAGTTTATGTAGAAGATGAAGGAGAACAAAAATCTATAATAATTAAGCATCATGAAGGAAATACGTGCCATCGCGGCATCAAAGAAACATTAGTTAGGCTTCGTAGGAATTATTATTGGGATAGAATGCAGGAGACAATAGCGGCAGTTATAAATACTTGCGAGGCATGCCAGAAAATGAAATATGATAGAAAACCCATTAAACCTATCTTACAACTATCACAAACACAAAATGCTCCGTTTCAGGAAATATTTATAGATCTTTTTAGTATTGAAGGTAAAACTTATCTAACCCTCATAGACGCTTTTAGTAAGCTAGGTCAGGCCATCGAAATTCAGAACAAATCTACTCCAGAAGTAGTCCGTGCTCTAATGAAGTATTTTTCATACTACGGAGTTCCAAAAAAAATAAGTTCCGACCCAGGGTCCGAGTTCAATAACGAGTTAATGAAAGAATTTCTAAGCTTACATAAAGTCGAACTTCATATTGGTACACCCAATAATCCCAATTCCATGGGTCTGATAGAACGATTTCACTCCACCATAATCGAAATATACAGATTGGCGAAATATGAAAACCGTTGTACCGATGCGGCATCTGTAATGACATATTCAGTTATGGCATATAATCACTCCATTCACTCCGTTACTGAACTCACTCCATTCGAAGTTGTTTTCGGGCATACTGATACTAACAACCCGTTTAGCATACAGTTAGAAAAACAGTATTTTCAGAAATTGGTGAAGGATCATGCTAAACGCATCAGAGTCATGTATACACACTTAACAGAGAAAATGGTAGCAATAAAAGTAAAACATAGGGAAAGGAAAGGTGGTGAAGCTGAAATTGAATTTAATGCAGGCGAAATTATTTTTGCGAAAGACGTAAACAAGCGTAAAAGTAAAGACAAACCCAGATACGTAAAAGCAAAAGTAATAGGTCAAGCTGTAAGAAATATTTTACCAATTCAAATTGGTGAAAGAATTACTAAAACCCCTATTAAGAATGTTAAACGCCCTTCGCAGGTGGTGCGGCATCCTGTTGGTAGTGATGCCCTCGCTAGCTTTTCATCTGCAAAATCTTGAAGGAAACCCAGGTATATTTCCAGTAAAGGAAGGCCTAGCACACATTCAAACTGATCACTGGACTATAGTCAAGCTCATCAGTTTAGAACAGATTCATAATGATTTAAATTACATATCCAGCAACTTCCAACAAATGTGTAAACTTATCGATTGGAATGCATCATATTCTCAAGAACTTACAAGTATGAAAATACATACAGAGTTTATACTCGATTTAACTATAGAAAAATACCGACAACTAGTTCCGCAGAAACGTTCTAAAAGAGGACTGATTAATCCATTGGGTTCTATTATAAAACTAATAACAGGTAACCTAGATCACGATGACGCCGTTAGATACGAAGAACTTATTTCCAAATTAAATCATAATCAAATAATTACTTCAAAAAAATTAACAATTGTCTCCAAAATGTTTCAGAGTTTCATTAATGTAACTGAAACAATAAATCAGAATACTGCATACTTTCATAATCGCCTAACAAAGATTGAACTGCTTCTGAAAGATTTATCTGCAAAACAAAACAACTGGATTTTCTTAACTTATCTTACAGGATTATTTTCTGTATTCACGAGTAGTTTCCGTACTATCTTTGCTAGGCTAAGTGAACTTGAAACAGCATTAGCGTTAAGTAAATTATCGATACTACATCAATCTATTGTGAATTCTACAGAATTATTGCATCATTTACAACTAATTTCTAACTCAGGAAACTTAATGTATCCTCCAATAGAAACAAATCTATTGAAAATAGAGGAGACCATTTGTGTAAAATCATTTATTAAAAATAATCAGATTACATTTATAATGGAAATTCCACTTACGGATAACTCATCGTATAATTATTTTAAGATATATTCCTTACCAATCTTTCATGAATCTGAAAATAAAACCCTAGCCATTATTCCCAAATATCCTTACCTTCTGGCGAAAGGAATGAAATACTTACCACTAATAAAACCATGTCGACCGCTCTCTGCTGGAGATCAGTTTTTATGTACTGCGGATAATCAAGCCTTATACTATGAACTTACCTGTGTGGAACAGTTGATGAAATTTGAATATGACCATAGTCCCTGTAAACAACGAGAAATAGAAATTGAGAAGGTCAGGGTCCAGCAAGTGAACGCAGCTAGCTGGCTTCTCTACACTAGATTGAGAACAACACTGACGAAGCAATGCGGTGAAGAGATCAGTAAGCAACTTGTGTTCGGCACTTACCTGGTGACAATTGATGAGCCTTGCGTCCTCCAAATCTATGGGATTCACCTTCGTCGACATATTTTTGTGGAATTGGAAGTTGTGGAAAGGATTCCAATTGTCACGTTATCGCAGCTAAACTTGAATGCCACTGCCTCCGAATCGAGTGTAGTTAATATGAAAGGAATCAGTTTGGACGAAGTTAAATATATGGCGTTTTCGTTAAAGCATAGTGAAGTGATAGAAAGTGTATTGAATGAAAACAAGAACTTTAACTTCAGTGAAATTTTAGGATACGTCACTTTAGGATTAGTAATTTTTAGTTTTATTACATTTTTGATTTATATAACCTGGCTTAAATCGCCCAAATGTTTATTGTATTGGCAAAATTGTCGGAAAGACTCTCAAATCGAACCTTCCGATAATTTCGCTCTTAGGGTCGGAGGAGTTATAGATACACCTCACCCGTCCGCTCTAGATTAAGTACGTACATATATCTATTATGTCTAGACTCTGTCGTTCGCAAGCTCAGCGGTCTATGTCCACCGGATGAGCCCTGTATGTATTTTGAATTAGAATAAAAGTCGCCTCCAAATCGGCAGTACGTGTTCTCATTTTTATCCTCAGTAAAAATCCTGAGTACCTACTCATTTAAGTAATATATAAAGTAAGGTTTCTCACGCTCCGAAACCAAAAGTAGCTAGTTTACTAATAATATTAATTTTACATAATAATATTATGTTATGTTTATTTATTTATTTATTTACACTTCATGCACAAAGGTGCGAAGGCGGACTTAATGCCTTAGGCATTCTCTACTAGTCAACCCAGGGTGGTGAAGAGATAACACGGCAGGTGCATATAAAAAAATATAACAAAATAGGTAAAGTATGTACGGTCACCAAAGGAGATAAGTATCCATGTCGCCGGAAACAGTTGAAGTTTACTTAGAAACCGACAGGTTTTTATGAATAAAATAAAATACAATTTATAGAGAATAAACAGTTCAATGATTTAATAAAATTTCATTTGAAAGCCCCCATTGGTTTCTAAGAAATCTTCAACTATTCCCGACGACATGGATACTTATCTCTTTTGCGTACTGTACATAAACAAAACTATATAACTAATAAAATTAATATCTATATAAATATATTTATGAATATATATATATATATAAATATAAGAAAAGTAAAGACGTTTATGAGATGGCTCTGCTTACTTGTGACGAATGAATGTCCGCAATTTCCGTTTAAATTCATACCGACTGGTGGCCATCCTGATATCGAGAGGAACCTCATTCCAAAGAAGAATGGACTGGATATGAAAGGAAGAGTGAACAAAATCAGAAGTATGAGAAGGGCACAGCAAGAGAAGATTGTTAGAAGACCGCAAATTTCTAGCGTGTGAAGAGCATAAATACTGAAAGTGGGACATTAGTGGGTTATGGCGCACAAAATAATTAGAGAAAAAAATGAACCCTTACCAAAGGAACTATTAATTAATCTGTGCCCTTAAATCTAAACATAAAAACTTTACCGACATACCTACTTAAAATTATAATATTAAACAGTAATATTTGATTACTAGTTCTGATTGAAAGTGATACCTAGATATTTATACCTACATATTAATTAAACTTTACTGTAAGCGATACCAATGTAATAGTAACTATTTCAAATTTAATCTACAGGTAATAGAAACTAAATATTAATTATCTACTATTATTTTATTACAGAGGAACCCAATAAACCGATTCATAAAATATTCCACCCATTGCGTAGGCATTGTTGGGTTTAACAATACAACATTATTGCCTTAAATCCATTGAAGCCAATACCGCACAATTAACCGAATCGTTTACGGTTTTAATGAAGTCTTCCGAAACACCGGAATTTATCGGAAATGAGAGGGCGTTATAACGGTTTTTGGCATAATATTAAACTTTAGACGGTTTAATGTGCAATTTAACTTTTTCAAAGTGCCGCAAAGCTTAGCGAAGGAGGATTTATATGATTACTTCTGTTTCCCATTGATAAAACGGATCAGCTTTCAATGTGTGAGTTTTGCAATGATGGCACTTTTGTTAGTTTGCGTGTGAGTTCGAATTTCAAATGTTTGAATAGACTTGATTTTGGAACAGGGGAATTGTTCGATTTGATTGCGGTAGTTTTATTTTGGTGAGACAATGTAAAAATGTAAAATAACAAGTTTAGTAAACAAACAAATATTTTGTGTTTATCTATATCTATGTTAATAACCAATAATACCTTTAGTATTAGTGGGGAAGGGAATTCTATTTTGATTTATCAATATTTTACATTTATTGTTAATTTGTCCCTGAAAAGATATATAATTTGATATATAATTTGTCCCTGCTTAAGATACTTACATAAGTATCTTAAGCCTTTCAGGGACAAACTAGCTAATTGACACACACACATTAACACTAATATTAATGAATTATTATTAATAGTAATTAAATATTTACCTTACTTAATAATATAGGACCACAACCTCAATCATTGTTACGGAGATAACCTTCAAGTAGACTAAACAGTAAGATACCGTTAAGTGAGTTTTTTTTTTATAATATAAAAACCCAGTGGAAAGCACAAACAGTCCACATCGTCCCCACTCTTATTTAACACATTTTAATAGACAATTTTTGATAGACAAAGAAAGTTTACTTTACCTCCACACTGAAATACAAAGGTATGGGGTGTTAGTATTTTTGTGGCGGAACTCGTCCCGGCTTTTCACAAAGACCTCAACTACTATATGATCATCATCATCATCAGCCAAAAGACGTCCACTGTAGAACATAAGTCTCCCCCGTAGAACGCCACAACAAGCGGCAACCTGCCGCTTGCATCCATCTGTTACCCGCGACCTTGACAATGTCGTCGGTCCATCTGGGGAGGCCTAACAACGCTGCGTCTTCAGGTTCATGATCGCCACTCGAGAACCTTTCTTCCTCATCGGTTATCGATTCTACGAGGGATGTGGCCTACCCATTGCCACTTCAACTTCATATTATGAGAGCTATGTTGGTGACCTTAGCTCTATGGCGAATTGCCTCGTTCCGGATTCTATCGTGCAAAGAAACTCCGAGCATAGCTCTCTCCTATATATATATAACTACTATATATGTATAACTAAAATATAAAACATGAAATATACTCTCAACTAACATCCAATCCAGCAAAAACGTCTAAACTCAATCCAGTCTTTATTACCCAGTTCTCCCCAATCTGTCCCCCAAGACGTATGACCGCATTTTTTCACAAAAAAATATTTCGAGATAAGACAAGATGATCCTAAAATATACATTACATGCTCGCCTGACCGTGTACCGAAGGCCAATTCTACCCTATTCATACGTATTTAAAATTTGCACGCTTAGGTTCACTTTTTCTTTCATATCCTATACGATTGTGAGCCAAAGATTACACCGAAATCGAGATAGGTCCCTTAATATTTTATGAAGAAATATTGGGGTTGGTGTATGGTACAAGGTATACGTGTTGGCGTTTTGTTACGAACAAACTTTAAAAAGTGTATTCTTCGAAGAACAAAATTCTTGAATACTTATTTGGTATTTTGGCGTGACTTTAATAATAACTTTTACAGCTAAACCTTCAAACTTCGAACAAGATAATTAATATTCCTAATGTGCTGGTGTTTTAAGGTCAATTTTATATTGAAACTTTTTAAATCGATAAAACGCTTCGAGCAACAATGGCCTATTAACTTAGAAGTTTGTAGACTCTGGTCATTAGTGTGCCGTAAAAACTTTTTAAGACCTTTTTTATTTTCAGCAGAAATGAAGAGAATTATTAGGTACATTTTGTTTTTAATTTATGTTGTATATCTATTATTATCTCTAACATACCTAGTTTGATTATAAATATTACAGCAAAGATTACAAAAAAAAGTTAATGAACTTAGAACATTGAGGCTATTACTTCTTTTTTATTTAAAACATGAGATGACATATTACAGAGTTTAAAGAATCAAAAAATATAGTTTTGTTTTGGTCCATTTTGATTTGCAGAAAGACAAGTACCTAAGTAAAGTTGACAGTGAGAGATTGAGTTTGGGAAAATTACTTCAGAGATACTGACCCCCATTTTCAGGAACGAAAATTATCGACGAGTCAAAATTAAACGCAAGTTCAGTCATCCGATAGACTGTTGGTAATCTATTAAAGGGATAACAGCAATTTATGCGCGCGTGACAATTTGTTAATTATTTTTTACCAGCCTCTCAATATAATAACTATTATTAGTCAGTTTGTACATACATCTGTACTTGCCTAAGGAACTCCTACGAGTTAGTTTCGGCCTCTTGTATGCTTTTCAAAGATCCCGAGAGTTCCGAGTTATACAAAGTAATTATAATGTTGTATGTACCTACCCGGAAAACGCCCAGCGATATCGTGGTATACCTAGTCGAAGATGTCGGTATGACCTTGACACTTACAGAAGGGACTGGTCCACGCTAGCTCTAAATTTAAAGCTAGCGTGGACCAATCCCTCCTGTAAGTGAATTGGTTGGTTGGTTGGAAACAGAAGAGGGAAAGGATTGAAAAGGAGAAAGCGAGGTCTTTGGCCAGCATTGAGCGAATACAGGCTGTTTTTTTTAATCTAATGGTTTCAAAACGTTAAATATTCTTGACTATTATTTCCATAACAAAAAAAATATTGTGAGACATTAATACGTACTGTAATTTATTTATGAAAGTAGCTATATTTTGCCCACTCGCTGTATCCTATAACTTACACACTTCCACATTCGTTATCCCCAAGCGATGTCCACTGATTGAACTTAATAAATAGATATCCAAGAGTAAATACGTGCTCTACTCTTATTTACGATAAAAACGTAGACAATGAAATTACCGGCCGGCTTTGTTAGATTGCCGCTCCGTTTTAGGTAGAATATGCTTGGGTCGGCTCTGTTTATTGTTTAGTCATTGACATGTATGTGAGTATGTTTTGTTTTGTGTTCATTTTGTTTACTGTCCCGCTGATCTCGTGGTTATAAGCGGAACTGGGATGTGATTCTGTAAGAACTCATTCTAAACTTCGAATCTGAATCCGCTGTGAGTTTCTTGATTGGCATTCTAAAAACTCGGTTGATAATTCGAATTTACACTGGGAGATTTTGACAGATAAACTATGAGATGACGTAAGAAGTGGCATTCTGTAAGGTAATTTCCCCGTCACTTCGACACTCACTTCACACTCGAATCCGATCCAAAATGTCAAATAAAATAATATCAAGGTCATTTTGAACCGACATTGCGAAGTGAGAGTAAATAGCGATGTCAGATGCGAGTTGTTGTTTGAATTTTACAGAATCGACCTACTACTATGTATAGGATCAATATAAAAATAATTTAATATTATTAATGCTCAATAAAAACAATTACACCAAATTTCCAAATCCTACGATAGATAACAATATCGTGTTTTAATCATCCTTAAAGTATTGACATTTACTGTATAACAGGGAAAGGGGAATCCTTCTACTGTAAGTAATTAAAGTGAAATCTTTCCTTAAAAAGGGGTGGAAAAAAGAAACCTCGACCATTTCTTCCAGGAAATGTCTACTTACTCTGGAAACAATGATTTAATCATGAGATAATAATGGAGGAAAACTGAGTACCTAATTGCTTTCTTTGGTAAACAATATAATTAAGTGGTATTAGAAAGGCGAGTAGTGGAATCACTAAATTATAATAAATTTGAAGACCTTAGGAAAAATTTAATAATTTCTTATTTATTATTTTTGCTAAGACTTTATGTAAAACCAATGTAGGTAAATAAAATAGCAATACAAATCACAAAAAAACGACATATAAGCCAGGCCATTTAAAAGGTGACCAATCTCTACTGACAGTGCCCGTTTAGGAACATGACGCATGGATCAGCACCATTCAGCTCAACCATTTAAGGCGCTAACAAGCGACTTTTGCAGATTTTAAACTGACAATCACGTCAAAATGTGTAGTGTAAATGATTTGAAAGAAATATATGTTAAACTAGAACATTCTCTTAATCATTTAGTATGTGAATATTTTTGATTAAGTTCATATTAAATAATACTAACTTAATCGTGAAGTTGTGTCTGACGCGGACAAAACATTGATAATCACACAAAATCTACCAGGAATATTTAAACGAAACTTTTACTATCTTACAGACTATTTTATTATCTATCTTTTAGAATACGCTTTTTTTGAGTTAAATAATACTATCTTTTATTTAATTTTTTCGACTAAACTTTGAGAGTTTTGGACGCAGCGCATACGTTTCTCTGGTCGCTCAAGGTCGCCGGCGTATAGCCTTAAAGGGAGCTGAATGATTCAACACATACACCGCTATCAGCGAGACATATGAGTGGGCATGGCACTGCTGTCAACCGCCATGCTCATTTATGTTAAACATAATAATAATTCACTTATAAATAACTTCATGGTATTCACATTTACCAAATCAAATCTGTTTTTGTTATCAAACAAATTGAAATAATGCTGATAAATTATGCAAAACTAAGGTTGAGGTCCGAGTGCCCATCTTGTTTTTCGGGACATCGCCAAGCGGTTGGTTGACGCTTCATGTGACCCGAAGGCTGGTCTATTCTTGGGTCAAAGAATCAGCATTACTATACAACGTGGCAATTCTGCCAGTCTGTTAG
The DNA here is from genome assembly GCA_947361185.1 of Charanyca ferruginea. Lineage (NCBI taxonomy): Eukaryota > Metazoa > Arthropoda > Insecta > Lepidoptera > Noctuidae > Charanyca > Charanyca ferruginea. The sequence continues at coordinate 22,046,493 of OX376069.1, read as the reverse complement.
ACACGTGTTCCGTAGACGGCGATGTGGAGGAGTTGTTTGAATGATGTACTGTGAGCCCTATCTTTTTCTCGGAATCGCACATATTTTTTTTAAGCTTTGTTACTAATATTATAAAGGGGTAAAAGATGTTTGTATGTGGGGGGTAATCTCCGAAACTACTCATCCGATTTCAAAAATTGTTTTACCTAAAGAAAGCTGCGTTATCCCTAAATGCTATAGGCTATATTGCATTATCAAAAAATTAGGGATCCTTGAGAAAAATCACGCTGACGAAGACGCGGGCAAAGTGCTAGTCCTTTATATTTAATTAGTTTGTAATTGAAATAAAGTAAATTAAACAGAAACACAAATAATAAATAAAACGCAGGTTTCCAATGTATCTATTTGTGATAGACACAGCTACAGTTAATACGGTAGGGTAAATAAGCATTCCTTTGTCTCATTGGGTGTGAATCAACTGCGTAAATCAACACGATAGTAGGTATTGATTTTCTTCGTAACTTCTTTTGTGTGCCGTGATAGTTGTGCCACGTGACAATCTTCCCACAGATCATTCAACTGTTAGGGTTCCGTACCTCAAAAGGAAAAAACGGAACCCTTATAGGATCACTTTGTTGTCCGTTTGTCTATCTGTCTGTCTGTAATAACTATGACCCTTTATATCGGGAACGCGTGGAGGTATCGACTTGAAATTAAAACCATATATTCAAGTCTACAGTCCTTTGATGCTGTAAACCCTCTATGTTAACGTGAAAAAAAGATACGGCCGTTTATGTCGCAAAAAACGCATTTATAATATTAAGTAGATTAAACTATGGATAGTATGTATGGATTAGTATAGAAGTATGGATATATACCTACAAATATGTACGGAACCCACGGTGGGCGAGTCCGACTCGCACTTGTCCGGTTTTTTAATATTGTCCATCGCATTTATTCCGGTACTAGCTATTGCCTGCTATTCAATCCTCGTGAAAGTCAAAAAAATTATAAAATATGAGCTGATGACACTCGACATAGTCAGCTCTATCATTGAAAGTTTTTTTCAACCGACTTCAAAAACGGAGGAGGTTCTCAATACGAAGGTATTTTTTTTTTTAATGTTTGTAACCTCAGAACATTCTTCGATTTTGATGATTCTACGTCCGACCGTCACGCGTCAGTATTGTATGGGACACCATGAAGCTTTTCGCCGGAGCTAAACACGACATCAAACCGGGTCTACGTCCGGTCGTCAGTATTGTATGGGACACCATTAGCTTTTCGCCGGAGCTAAACCCGACGTCAAACCGGGTCTACGTCCGGTCGTCAGTATTGTATGGGACACTATACCGGGCCGTGTTAAAACCGTCTCGTGGGCAGGGGCTTCACGATGGAACGGCTCAACCGATTTTGATGAAATAGGCTAGTCTGCATCCACGATAACCGACACTCACGCGGACGAAGTCGCGGGCAGAAGCTGGTCTTACATTAAACATATATTTTTCTTAGGCATGTATTTCACGCGGCGATAAACTAATTTGATTTAAGGGTTTAAAAATAATTAAAATGGGTAGCAAATGGGTTGGCAGCTACAGTGAAGTAGCATTTTAAGTATCTATTGAGTTGTAAGCTTTGTTTAAATTTAAATTGGCTGTAAAAAGCGATTTGGTTCTGACACTCGGCGGCCGCTGCCGCGCTGTCACAGTTCTAACCTAACCTTACCTAACCATGTTGGATCCGCCCCAGGGGGGACTTAAGGGTCAAAAAGATTTATCCATTTTGACGTCAATTGCAAACACTTAGTCGCCTTATATTTAAATATATATAAGTTATTAGTCACCTGGAAAATAATAAGCCTTTCTCTTACATGCTAAGGCCACCCGTTTCGCAAAAATTTAGTTGCTTCCCAGCATAGGCCTCCTCTGAAACATTCTACAATAGAAAGAAAGGGAGACGACGTCGTATATATATGGAAGAATGACATCAAAAGTATAACAGGCATTACGTGGAGAAGGAAAGCAATGATCGCAATCTGTGAAATGTTTTCATCATCATCATCATCAGCCGAAAGACGTCAACTGTTGAACAATGGCCTCCCCAGGAGGGGGGGGGGGTAGGTTGCCATAATCCCCTCCCCACGCTTGGCGTCTTGGGGATCGCAGTGAAGTTGTTAAGTACACGGAAGCCGCTGCTGCCCGACCTCCGGATTTTCCCTTAGTCGCCTTCGACGGCACCCTTAGGATGAAAAGGGGGGGTGCTATTCTAGTCCAGACACCCTACGGGATATGTGGAATGTTTTAGTGGCTTATGCTCCCAGAGATAAGCCTCAAACAAATAAACTGACAAACTTTACGTGTTTATAATATTAGTCATCATCAGCCGGAAGACGTACACTGTTAAAGAGGGAGGGGGTTGCCATAATCTCCACGCTTGCTTGGGGATCGCAATGAGGTTGTTAAGTAAACGGAAGCCGCTGCTGCTCGACTTCCGGATATTGTTAGTAGGTAAAGGTAAAAACCTTTATTTATTAGAGCTTTCGTTTTAATTAACAATCTTGTGATCGTTTATTTATAATCTCAATGTTTAAAAATACTTTAATGGAGAACGCGGACGGATCTACTAAATTATAAGTTTTAAATCGACGTTTCAATTTTCTGAGAATTTCTTCACTTATTACATGTTTTATTTTTTAAATTGTTTGCTTTGCTTGTTTTTACATTCATGTAAACAAAAAAATATACTTCACCCTCCAAGTAAATTTTATTCCGGAAGCTCCTCTGTCCGGCGAAATGAAGAAGTATTTTATTTTCTTTTCCCCTACAAAAGGGGAAATCAAAGAATCGGATCTTTGAGAGATTGGTCTTTACTTACACTAACACTGATAGCTTTCTTATTATAATATAAAAGGAAAAACAATAACCCATTTTAACATGAGCACGAAACTGGAAAAGGTGCCCGTTTTTTTCTGAGCTCGTTCGGAATTTCATGTTAAAAGTAGATAAACATACATGCTTTCAATTTTTATACGGAAGCGGAGAGCTTTGTCAATAATTTTGTAAATATTTGATCCGTTTAACGTCGTGTCGCGCTTTGTGAATTATTTATTGTGAGTCTCGGTCATAAAAGAACATGAAAGTACTAAAAAAACATACTTGAAGTCAAGTATTTATTAACAGAGAAGTGATCATTCGGAGTTCAAAAGATCTCCTTTTTTTCATAATATTTGAGAACTCAAACTCAAACTCAAAATCATTTATTTCAATTAAACCATTTACAGGTACTTTTGAATTGTCAGAGTCAGTCAGTCAGAAAGTTGAAGCTAGTTGCTCGTTCCAAACAGTAGGTTTCTATGGAGAAGAACGAGCAAGAAACTCCATGAACACTCTTTTAAAATCAGTTAAATTTTACAAATTTAGGTTACATCATTCATGTTGAATCTAAGGGTACAATGTGAGAACAATGTAACACGTCTTGCATGTTAAAAGAGGTCTAGAGAAAAATATAGTTATAATAACAATTCAAACCAAAATTTAAAATAACCGAGGCAGCTAAGAGATGACCAGTCCCAACCGACGGCGTCCGTTCACGAACATGACGCATGGATCGGCACCATTTAGCTCAACCATTTTGAAGGGAACCGAATGATCCAACACATGCGCCACCGGCAGCGAGACATTCAAGTGAGCATGACTCTCCCAACCGCCAGGGCATATTCAAGTCAATGAGAGGTATACCTCGTAAATGGTAGCTTTAAAGTACATAGTGCTCACATGTATGTGCTACGAAAAATTATATAATACTAACACATTGAGTTTATACAATGCAAAGATAATATAGATCTACATCTTCAGCAGCTCCAAAAATTGTTACAAATGCTAATCAATTAATCTATGAACCCTTATGGCTGTGGAGCTAGACCAGCATCCAGCCAAGCATTTTTATCAGTGATGTAATCACTCAACTTATAATATGCTCGGTTGCATAGCGTGCGTTTAATACAAGACTTAAATTTTGTCTCATTTAGTTGAACAATGTGGGGAGGTATTTTATTGTAACACTTTAAACAGTACCCCATGAAAGACGAATCTACTTTAGCCAGTCTGAAACCTGGTTGAACTAGTTGGTCCCTATTTCTAGTATTATAATTATGTCTGTCACCTCTTTTATCAAAAAGATGCAGATTTTTTCTAGCGTACATGATGTTTTCATAGATGTATTGACAAGGCACCGTCATTATGTTAATTTCCTTAAACAGTTCCCTTAGAGAATCGCGCATACGCAGATTGTAAATGGCTCTGATGGCTCTTTTCTGCAGAATAAAAATAGAATCGATGTCTGCAGCTCTTCCCCACAATAAAATACCGTAAGACATAATACTATGAAAGTAACTAAAATAGACCAGTCTCGCGGTATCCACATCAGTAAATTGCCGAATCTTTCTGACAGCATATGCTGCCGAACTTAGCCGTCCTGCGAGAGATGTTAAATGAGGACCCCATTGTAGCCTTGAGTCGAGCGTCAATCCCAGAAAAACGGTTTTATCGACGAATTCCAGTTTCTCTTTATTCAATACTATGTCACACTCACTATTTTTGACATTTGGCAAAGCAAATCTGATGCACTTAGTTTTATTTCCATTTAATACTAAATTGTTAGCCGTGAACCACTTTTGTACCTCCAGTAAGGCGTTATTTACGATGTCAAGATTTTGAGCCCGTCTATTTATTTTAAAAATTAATGACGAGAAATAGAATAATTCAGTGTTTATATCATACCATGCATTAAAATTGGTACCTACTTGTCATCAGCCAGTATCAATACTCAATTCTTTATTGCATTCCACAATGTAGGCTTAGGTAGTAAACATTTGCCAAAAGAAACAATCATGGACCCAACATCATCATCTGGCTAGCCTTTTCCCAACTATGTTGGGGTCGGGATCCCATCTTACCGACTGCAGCTGAATACCAGAAGGTCGATTCTGTAAAATTCGAACAACAACTCACATCTCACATCGCTATTCGCTCTCACTTCGCATCAGTTTCAAAATGAGCTTGATATATTTGACACTTTGAATCGGGTTCGAGTGCGAAGTGACGGGGAAATTACCTTACAGAATGCCACTTTCTTACGTCATCTCAAAATTTATCTGTCAAAATCTCCCTGTCAATTTAGTTCAACTCGCTGACACGCTCGCAAGAGTGGCGCTAGTGTAAATTCGAATTATCAACCGAGTTCTTAGAATGCCAATCAAGAAACTCACAGCGGATTCAGATTCGAAGTTTAGAATGAGGTCTTACAGAATCACACCCCAGTGATTACTGCCTGACTGCCTATCCGACCTCCACAACCCAGTTACTGGGTAACACAATACCCCTTGATAACATTGGTAGTCAGACTTAAATAATAAAAGGCCTAATTCAGCGTTCCGTTGCCTTAAAAGTTTAGGACTCTAGATTATTTTCATAGAGATGTGTCTGACATAACTGACTGGCTGGCTGGTAGTAATTATAGGTATTTAAATAAAAACGAGGTCACGTCTTATCAACTAACATAAATAATAAAAGAGAACCTTATCAGAACCCCTGAATCTCATACGGTATCCACCATAGACAGTAAACTCAGAATCATTGATGTCGGTAATAACGCCGGTCCCCGAGCCACAGACAAAATTAATGGTACATTCGATTCCACTAAAAGTATAATACGTTAAGTTAATGTCACGGCAATTTGGGAAATCAGACGTTTTCGTGGATTTCTATGTGACTAGGCCGTGGCCTCGATTTTGTACTCATTGGTTGCTGTTGTAATTATGTTCATTTTGTATTTGTATTTAGGTTTAATGTCATGCTCTGGTATTTTATGGTGTTGTTTGAGGGATAGGTACTATAGGTGTATCTAGAATTTCAAATATCTTTATTGGTAGGTAAGAAAGCGGGGAGCGCGCTGCTAACGCACAGTTAACAAACAGCTCTGAGATTTTCGTTAATTAAAAATATCTTGTAGTCGGTATTCAGTCTTTAACACCTAGTAATTAACTTAATAATAATATGATCCGTCGCTGGAAGTGTTTGTAGCCTACAAGCTTTACGAACTACAAAAATACAACGAAATATGTGTGAATAGTGACTAACCCAACAAAAGGTAAATAAAAACTAATAGTGACAATAAATCTTGATATACACAATAATAATCGTACAGTGCAGTGATCAGTGAATAAACATATAGCGAAAGAAAGTAATAACAGTGTAAAAACAAGAAGAAAGTTAACATAAAAAAAAAACTGTTCATAACATAAAACTCTGTTACCCACATTCAAAAAATAATAAAAACTGCCGTTAACCCCAACTACATACTACTCGCTAATTTAGAGACACTGAGTAAAGTGGTATTTGGTCGAGTGGTTTAACGCGCTGCTTAACCGAGTTGGACCGAAGTAACGTGCGTTCGTATCTCACCTACGCCTTGCACTTTTTGTGAATCTCAATTACCATTTAATACGACATGGAATTAGAAAATATCACAATACGTAAAAATAGACGATCTATATCCATGCATAACATTTCAAGTTCTTCAATACTTGATTCCACGATGTTTAGTTTACCAAATACGTCGATAGGTGGCGTCAATAATTCGTGTGATGAACTACAGGAACAAATTATTGAACTAAAATCGAAATTGTTATCTGCTAATAACGAGATTATGAATATGCACGGTGAAATTAAGCAACTAAAAGAGTTGTTGCAGGAATGTCACGAGACAATAAAAAACTTAAGAAATCATCAAATAAATACATGCACAGATAACGAAGAAATATCGTCACAAGAGCCTACGAACGCTATTATTGAAAATACAAGTCCTAAACTCACTTTTCTTTCTACGTCATCACCCTCAAGAAAAGAGGAATTAACTACCAGCGACATTCCAACATATATTCATCAGGACATACAATCAACATTAAATGTGGATAACAACAACTTGAGGGAAAATTTTAATGTTAACACTAAAATGCAAGATAAATATTTGCAAAAGAATACATATGATAATAGTAGTAATGACAACATACACGCCGAGTCAAGAAAAAAATCGAAGGAAATAAGAAAAGTAATTATATATTCTGATCAACAAGGAAGAAATGTCTGCCGTATACTGCAAGGACTCCTAGGACCTAAGTTTAAAGTCCTAAGTTACACCAAACCAGATGCTAAAATTCAAAACATTCTTCATGTAAACACTATGCTAGAACTAAGTACAGACGATTGTGTTATTATCATAGGTGGCACTAATGATACTGATCCATATCAATTTGAAATAGCTCTTGGTAACTGCTTGCAAACTGTTTCAAAACCAAATATAATACTGTTAGAGGTGCCCTACAATAAAAATTTGAACGAGTCCAAATTAAATTATTTAATTAAGTATATTTGTAATAGACATTTAAATGTTTCATTCATAGACATGGGATACAGTAATTATATACCATCAAAGCATAACTTTACTATTAATATGTGCAAAATATTACTTAAGGAAATATTACGTATTGATTATAGATTACATAGGGAAAAGTACGATATAACAATTAAAAAGAAGTTCAAAAAAGTATGCGATAAATGTATTCAAACTGATCCAATATTAAGTTTGGCCAAAATATGCAAATGTTATGATTTGAATAAAATATGTATGTGCAATAATAATATTAATTGTGAGCAAACATTCATGAATGATGATTTTAATCGAAATACTATTTGTAATGCTAATAATAATTCTAATTTTTTTCTCGTATAACTATTTATTAATCTTACATCAGAATATTAATGGTTTAATAAATAAATCGGACCTATTTGCCTATCACCTACAAGAACTTTCTCGTGAAGGTAAACCATTGGACATAGTTTGCATAACAGAACATAATATGAAGGATGGTGACGATATTCATTTACATATCCCTAACTATAGACTTGCATCCTACTCATATAGAAATTCTCGAAGGGGTGGGTCGTGTATTTTGATTAATAATAAACATAAATTTAGAACTATTGATTTAAATGAATATTGCTGTCCTAATTATATCGAATGCTGTGGAATTGAAATAATAGAACACAAGCTAAATATAATATGTATTTATAGATCACCAAAGAATAGCATAGATGCTCTAACAACATTTTTCTATAACTTCGAAGGTATACTACAAAAAGTCTGCAACAATAATAATAAAAAAAATGTGATATGTGGCGATTTTAACATAGATACTTTAAAAAAAACACGTCTCTCATCACAACTTGAAAATTTGTTACTAAACTATAATTTAAAATTGAGTGTTAAACAACCTACTCGAATAATTAGTGGTACATGTATTGATAATGTAATACATAATATAAAGGGCAGTAAAAGTGAGGTATTAGAGTTAGCTTTATCCGATCATACAGCCCAAATCGCGAAATGTCCAGTAAAAAAAACATATACAATTACTCATTGGTACGCTCTAAAGCGAGATTATAGCATGGAAAATATAAACAAATTTAAAAATGCTATACATAGTCTTACCTTTAATAATGTCTATGAATGTCTGGACCCGGATGAAGCTTATAATGAGTTTAACCATTTATTTAAACTTTTCTACGATTTATGTTTCCCAATAATTAAAATTAGAATACCTATTACAAAGAAACTAAACTGGGTAACGAAAGGTATCAAATTGTGTAGTAAACGCAAGCGAGACATGTTGTGGCAATTAAGAAGACATAAAACGCCGGAAAACAAAGAAAAACTAAAGACATACACTAATCGACTCAAAAAAATCATCGGTCTCACACAAAAATCAAGAAATAACTTCTATATAAAAAACTCTACAAATAAAATGAAAGCTACTTGGAAGCTAATAAACAAAAATAAATTAAACTGTCCAAAGGAATCTATTTCTAAACTAACTATCAATAACAAAGAGATAACAGATCCACTAGAAATTGCAGAAGCGTTTAATAATTATTATATTGATTTAGTACAACCGCAAAATAATAGTAAAAAAACTGACTTATCATTTATTACCAACACAGCTAATTCAATGTTTATGCCTGCTACAATTCCTGTCGATATACACAAAATTATCCAAAATTTAAAAAATACCAATAGTGCAGGTTATGACGAGATTATTACTAAAGTAATAAAAAGTGTAGCCGTTGAAATATCTCCTGTTCTAAGTTTCATTATAAATTTATGCATAGAAAATGGTACATACCCTAAAGATCTAAAGATGTCAGTGATAAAACCACTATATAAGAAAGATGACAGACAAAATCCTAAGAATTATAGACCTGTAGCGTTAATTCCAATTTTCTCAAAAATTATTGAAAAAGTCATCTATAACAACCTGTATACCTTTCTGGAAAAAAATCAAATATTTGCGGAAGAACAATACGGCTTTAGAAAATGCAAAAATATAAATATGGCAATATATGGCCTCGTAAATAAAGTTATAACCAATATGGATAGACGGAAACGTGCGACTGCCTTGTTCATGGATATGACTAAGGCATTTGATTTTGTAGATTTTAATATACTCTTGTCTAAGTTGGAAAAATATGGAGTAAGGGGCAACGTATTACAATTAATTGAGTCGTATTTAAAAAATAGGTATCAAATAACTACTGTAACAAAGATTTGCCATAAGACTAAATTGGAACTAACGTACCAATCGAAACCAAGAAAAATTAACTTTGGTGTACCCCAGGGCAGCGTCCTCGGCCCGCTATTGTTCCTCATATACATAAACGATATGCCCAGAGTTATTCAACATCCCATGACCTTGTTCGCAGATGATAGTACAGTTTTTTTCACAGAACAAAATAGGGAATCACATAGCTATGAAATAGATATAAATCAAAATCTAATCAGGTTAATAACATGGTTAAATAATAACAATCTTAGTGTAAATTTAGATAAAACTAATGTTATGTCATTCAAACAAAGAATAAATCAAGAAAAACTTAACATTAAATACGCTGACAAAAATATAGAAGAGACAAAGCACACAAAGTTCCTGGGACTCTATATAGATGAGAATATGAAATGGAATAAACATACTGAACATATAATAAAAAAACTAAATCAGTTCCAGTACGCTCTACATAATCTCAGTAAAATAGCAAGCCGCGAAACCGTACTAACCGCATATCATGCATACGTGTCGTCTACGTTACGTTATGGCATAGTGTTCTGGGGAAATTCATCGGAGAGGGAGCATGTGTTTAAGGCACAAAAAAAGTGTTTAAGAGCAGTGTGCCAAATAAAAGCTACAGATAGTTGTAGACCACACTTTATTGAACTAAAAATAATGACATTTCCATCTCTATACGCATTTGAAGTAGCAATGTTCGTTAAAAAACACTTCGGTTTATTTGAAACCCTGACTAGTAAACGTCACCGGGACAAAATTCGCGTTAGGCCTCATAAAACAGCATTATACGCAAAAAGCTTTCTGGGAATGGCCCCAAAAATTTATAATATGATACCCAAGAATATAAGAGCTGAGAATGATGTTAATAAATTTAAAAGAATGTTAACAGACTTTATGGTTAATAAAGCGTACTATTCTATTGGTGAACTTTTAACAGACAATTTTAATAAATAATAATTAGTTAAGTCGTTGGGTGAGTCAAATGTCCGATTTATTTAAGTTCAATTCGTTCAAATGGTATTAATATTATAATATATAACTAAATAATTTTAATTTATCAATGCATATAAATAATAATTTAAAATTTGTATTATAATAATAATGTATAATTATATAAATGTATCCAAAAATTTGTATGCCTATTAGGCTGAACATAGTGATTCTAACACTAAAAATAAATCTTATTACCTGTATGTACCTATGTTTACAAATAAATAATTTGAATTTGAATTTGAATTTGGTATGTGAAATGTGCCAAGGGCTAAGACGATTTTATTTAAGTTTGCTCCTTTGTCAAGGACCGCACGTTTTATAAATAATATATTATCGGAAGATTGAATGGGGAATACAAATATTATTGTTTTTTTTTATGTTGAATTGTGTTCAAATGTGTACATAGTATGTGTTATGTGTGTAAGCCGTGTGGTGCCGTATGTTTCGTCTAAACACTCTGAATTTGTTCTAAAAAGTATTTTGAATTTAGAAGCGTTAGGCTTATTTTTATATCAAAGCATTGTTTTGCCGGGCGCTGTCAGAGGTGTCGACGTGCTATCAATTTACTAGTTTTTCTCAGTTTCCCCTCTTTAATTTAAAAAAACCTCCAAGTTCTAGTACGCCACATCACATTACGATTCGGTACCATAAGATTTCAGCACGGGCTGAAGTCCTACAGTACAAACTACGGCCTAAAAGATACAGCCCAGTCAGATAGATGGTCTTACTTAAAAAGTAAACCACCCTTTGTTTTTGGAACTATAAAAAAGATAGTTGTAGCAGTCAACGTTCCAATTCCAACGAAAATATAGGTACCCACGAACAATTCATGGTCTTTCAAAACCTTAAATAGAATTGTCGTTCGTCAGTCGTTTTAGGTAAAACTTTCAGATGTTTTTATACGAAATATTTTTAACCTTCACAATTATTACAACTGAAAATGTAAATGGAAAATTCATGTTTGCCTTGACAAATAGGTAACGCCTCAGTGACTCAGTGGTTATGATTTTAGAAACAACTGCATTGAAATGGTGTTTTGGTTTCAAGGCAGATTTATTTGTCTTTTTAGGGTTCCGTACCTCAAAAGGAAAAAACGGAACCCTTATAGGATCACTTTGTTGTCCGTCTGTCTGTCTGTCAAGACCCTTTATCTCGGGAACGCGTGGAGGTATCGAGTTGAAATTAAAACTATATACTCAAGTCTACGGTCCCTTGATGCTGTAAAAAAATCAGCCCTCCATGTTGACGTGAAAATAGATAGGGCCGTTTATGTCGCAAAAACGCAATTATAATATTAAGTAGATTAAAGCATGGATAGTAGGTATAGATTAGTATAGAAGTATGGATATGTACGTACAAATATGTACGGAACCCTCAGTGGGCGATTCCGACTCGCTCTTGTCTGGTTTTTTTAAACGTTGCCTGCTTTATACTATTCTTATGTAATTTTGGTGCTTTTACTAAATCTGGAAGGTTAATTCATGTTATGTGTCCATCGGTAAACAATCGGATAATGGATGATATTTCAAGCGCGAAATCTGACAATGCTTTCAAAGCTAAACTTAAAGGCTGGCTAAATTAGCATACAGCCATTATAATAATATGACGTTATACAATGGTTTAAGGTAATTTGACATACTTAATTATTATTTAGTAATTATTAATTTTGTTTCTTTTGTTTTTGTTTAAACCTGACACACGTAGCGTAGTAGCCAATCGTTTAGTACGTCGCCCACAGTCTTATCAACATGTTTAAATGTTTTCTGACTTAATGTCTTGGAGTGTTGATTTTTTTTATTCCCTATAATCCTCTATTGAGTTAGAATATATATGCGATTTTTTTAAGGTTCCCAAGTACGGTGTAAAACAAAAGAATATCGCAATGATCGTACGAACATGTAGGTAACTTTTATGATGGCCCAGTGATTAGGTCGCCTGCATCACATAGACAAGGTTGTGGGTCCGCAACCGGGCAGGAGCAAGAACCAATATGATTTTTTTAATTTAATTATGTACTTTCTTGGCTTTTCTTGGACGTCACTGATATTGAAAAAAGAAAACCTTGTGAGGACTTATAATATGTCTGAAATGGCCAATCCGCTTTGAGATAGCGTGGTGATTAATAATAATAATAATAAAATTTATTTATTTAAGCAACAAGGGCTCATGGTGTTAGTAAACTTAAGAACTAGGTTAGCTTATTTTACTTAAATTTGAAATTAAAGTTATTTCATCCCATGGGAGATAGCACTGCAGTGATATATATATATGCAATCGAGCCTGCTCGAGAATGCTCGTGCTCTGTATGAGAAGATGTTTTTGCAATGCAGTGGGTTAATAATACTAATAATACCGGTATTATTGGTAAACACACCAAAATGCAAACAAAGGATTACCGTAAAAAAACTTTTTAACAATGAACTAAAAAAAAACGTTTTAACAAAAAAGACAACCGCCTGAAAAAAAGTGAAAAAATATTATTCAATTCGCAAGTCGGTGGCAATACAAAAGGACAAGCAAAAGTTAATTTTACTTTTTTTCAGGCGGTTGTCTTTTTTGTTAAAACGTTTTTTTTTAGTTCATTGTTAAAGTTTTTTTACGTTCATCAAATTGTCTTTTTTATTAAAAAGCTTTTTTTCGCTTTTTAGTGCCTACTTCTTACCATATAAATTAATTACGAAACGGTGACACAAAAAAAAACAGTCATCCGTTAATTATCTACCCTTAGGAGTAGAATATTTTCTTGAAATTTATTTTTATCAAACTTGGAAGTCGGTGGCAATACAAAACAACAAACAGAACAAAGCCACTGAATTTCGAAACTAAAGTCAATGTGTGTTCTGTGCTAAAGTTATTTTTCACTTTTTAGTTTTTGAAGGCGGTTGTCTTTTTTGTAAAAAGCTTTTTTATGGAACCAAATGGCAACTATTCCGCATTAAACTAAAGAAGAATCACGTAAATCGGATCATAAACCCCAGAATAATCGGTGTACATACATAAAAAAAATACCAATCGAACTGAGAACCTCCTCCTTTTTGAAGTCGGTTAATAAAATGTAACCTTTGTTGAAATGGGAAACAATTAAACACAGCAATTTATTGCTCGAATCGATCGCGTGACGATTAACAAAGATTAAATAAAATAATTATTTAGTATTGAATATCCATTTATTCAGAATTATTACGCTCTGTAATTGTTTCGATGATATCATAAGATAGGGGCGATGAAATGTTGGAGCCGTTTTACAGCTTGGCATTTAATTTTGAGCTTTATTGGTTGTAATTGAACGTTGACTATTGGTTGGTGGTTTGTTTAAAGCATTTTTGTGGAGTCATTTTATTAAAGGACAGCTTTGAGGTCATAATTTCCGCTACATTTTATCGAGAATGCGAAAAAAAACGAATTATTATATTGCATTGATTGTTTATTTATACATGTATGTATTTAAAATATATTCTCTCTATAGTCTGACAACCGTAGTACAGGGTCGGGTAGTTTAGGGTCAGATGGCCATGTGTGAAATGTCCACATATTATTATATTATTTTATGTTCATTCTGCAACAAAATGATTACCTATCAATGTGTTTTTTCTTTCTTAAGTACTTAAATAAACATTAAGACGGTAATATTATTATGAACGTAATATACGGAACGAAGTTTCTTTCGATTAATTAGTGAAGGTTATTTTTTTTAAGTTGTATTTTTTTTTTATTATTAACAAATATAATGTAATAAAAACTTTTACGAAAACAACTGGCTTGCTTTCTATGAGAGAGAGAGACAGACAGACAGAGAAACACGCGCACGCCGCACGGCTTACAACTTATAGCAAAAAGTGTCGTTACAACTTTTGGTCTTAATTTTTTCCGTCTAGCCCCCTTTCACAACGCGCGATAAAGAACTTCGTTCCAAAAATGTAGCTTAAATAATGTAGCTTTCTATTATCGAAATAATTTTCTGAATTGGAGCAGCAGTTCTGGAGAATAGCGCGATCAAATAAAAAAGCGGCCAAGTGCGAGTCGGACTCGCTCATGAAGGGTTCCGTAGCAGCAAGTTAACATAATATAAAAGTTAAAAAAACTACTTAGGTACTAGATCTCGTTCAAACCAATTTTCGGTGAAAGTTTACATGGTAATGTACATCATATATTTTTTTTAGTGTTAACATTCTCTTATTTTAGAAGTTACAGGGGGGGGGGACACATTTTACTACTTTGGAAGTGTCTCTCGCGCAAATTATTCAGTTTAGATAAAAATATATTAGAAACCTCAATATCGTTTTTGAAGACTTATCCATAGATACCCCACACGTATTGAGTTTGATGAAAAAAAACTTTGAGTTTCAGTTCTAAGTATGGGGAACCCCCGTGTAAATCTTAATGCGGTTCACAGAATACATCTACTTACCAACTTTCAACAGTATAGTTCTTATAGTTTCGGAAAAAAGTGGCTGTGACATACGGACAGACAGACAGACAGACAGACATGACGAATCTATAAGGGTTCCGTTTTTTGCCATTTGGCTACGGAACCCTAAAAAACCCTAAAAAAAGTTTTTCAGAGGTAATCGATGAAAATATTGATTTGATTTCAAATCTTCTTTGACTGATAATAAACCTACACAACAAAGTTGTGAGTAGAAACTAGTACAATAGTTAATAACATAAAATTTCAACCACCGTACGTGAAGCTCCTTTGAAATAATCCAAATTCATTTCACGAAGGAAAACCGAAGCGGTTATATCCGGTTACAGAATAGATAGGGTACAGAAGGCTTCATACAACAAGCGGAAATAGGCGCACGCACACATATCTAAAAGCGTACGTACAGTCAGCAATTACCACTCCTGTTTATTATAGAGTTTATATTTAAAAATATAGGAAAATATTTAAGTAAGTATATATTTTACAGAATACTAACTCTTAGCAACATGGAATATTGAAAAACAGTATCGAATGACTTTCTGGAAATTTTGGTAATGTGTAAGACCTACAATGTACTTGTGGCACGCCGTACTCCGACTAACCGTATCGTCTCGGATCTATTGCGGTCCGCCACATGTCCTCGTCAATTATAAGCATTTCTTTTCCACTATATTGATGGCTATATGCGAACATATACTAAGAAAGTTGCTTCACTGATGCATCGAACGCGGGTCAGTAACAATAGCATCCTGAAATCAGTGGCGGAGAGTCCTTACTCTCTTGTTCTGAGACATTTTGTAGAGAGGATGATGCATTTAGTTGACCATCCTCTCTAAGTACCTGATCTCCTGCGTGGTCGTTCTCTGTGCAACCTGCTTCGGACACTTAATTGGTCATATGTATTGATTACATGTAATTGATTCATTATTGCCGGTTGATTTGTGTTTTGTTTTGAAATACTAAAATTAGGTATAAGGTTTTTTACTAACAAAATGGATTGAACAAACTGAATAAATAAATAAATATAAATAAATTCATTACAATAGATGTACAGACGCCAGCACATCAAGCCATACTTAACTGTCACATTTTTCCAATATATGAACCTTATGGTTTTGTAATAAAGTTGAAAACCTATCAAAGAAATTTGACAGATTGTAGTAGTTTGATGTGCTGGCCTCTGTACGGCCCGCCACAGCTCCAAGACAACTGGAGCAGTTGTCGGCTGGCCGTAAGTCAGTGCGTTGACATCATGCGGTTTCATATAAAAATTGAAATGCGGTTGGCCGCAACAGCAACAGCCGCAAGTGCGTTGTAGATCTTAAAGTGACTGTTATTTTTTTTACACGCTTTTTATTAGCTTCACCTGTATGTTTGTATGTTTGTTTGTAACCGACTTCTTTGGGCGCGATTTTGACCCACTTTAAACGGCCAGATTTCGTTCAAACTTTGTAGATTTATCGAGGACCGATGACAATACACTAATTTGATAAAATTATTCCATTTTTCAAACTAAAAAGTAAAAAATAAATAATAGTTTAAAAAAACTAAAAACACGCTTTTTATAGAAACCCAACTAAAAAATAGAAAATAAATTTTAATAAATTTAAATTAAGAAAAGTGTTAAAAATTTCAATAAATATATATTGTATAGTGTGAATAAAAAAAATGTTTTATTTTAAAAAAAGCGTGGGGTGCTTTTTATGATATTATCAAAATGATAATCATTCTACTCATATCTGTCAATAAAATATTTATAACTATTGACACCATGCACCCCACGCTTTTTTTAAAATAAAATACTTTTTTTTATTAACACTATTATTAATTTATATTTATTGAAATTTTTAACATTATTCTTAATTTAAATTTATTAAAATTTATTTTCTATTTTTTAGTTTGATTTTCTATAAAAAGCGTGTTTTTAGTTTTTTTTAACTATTATTTATTAAATAAACAACCCAACCTTATTTTAAATGGTGAAGTCTCATGTGTCTGTAATTACACTGACACCCATAACCTTAAGTGGGGCTGCCCCGCTACTGCAGCGCATCGGGCATGTTCGCCGAGGCGCGCACCGACTGTTTTCACGCGATGATGCGCAAGTGGTGCGCGTCCCTGGTGCGCAGAGTACGGGGCAGTACCAACGCTGTCTTGGCGATGATCTCGAACAGACTGGATTGCCCGTACATCCGGCATTGCGGTGGTAGGCATATGCCTACTAGTTAAACTTTGGTCTGGTTGCTACTTGGCATTGTAATTTTAATTTTAATTGTTATCTTTATGAGTCATGATGCTTGAAATAAACTTATTTTATTTTATTTATTTATTTAAGTGTTGTTGCTGATCTTACCTCCTACGATCTCAAACAAAAGGCAATCGCGCGCGGTTGTACGTGAATGTGTGTGTGTGCTTTCACTCATTACATTCAACCAATCTTTTGTATTAATCTATCATGTACCGTTTACATTCCCCCCCTCCCCCCTCTCTACCTTTATTAATGCCGGAACTTTGAAACTGTTGTATATATTTGTAGTTCTCTTTTATTTATAAGTTCATTATTAATGTTAATTATACAACGAATGTTGGGCTTGGAATAATAAAATGTATTGGAGAGGTGCTGGATCTTATTTTATGCTGCTGGGAATATAAAATTGTTTAAGTAAAAGATGTGGTAGTGACTCTTATTGATGCAAGATGAAGTGAATAAGAAAATCATGTTATGCCATTTTTGTACCTCCTAAGTTTGTCTTGGTCATCACAGAAATTCCACAGTGCTAAAAGACGAGGGTTTATAACCAGTGTATGATACCAGTGACAATGTATGGCACAGAAACGTGGTTCTCAATTGCTGGCCTCCTAGAGAAGCTCAGAGTCACGCAGCCAGCCATGAAGACAGCTATGCTCGGAGTTTCTTTAGCCAAAAGATAGTGAAACATAACTTATTTGCGTTATTACTGAAATGAAAAAATGAATTTCTGCTATTCATTCACAAGTCATTAATTTTAATTTCACTCCTAAACTAAAATTATTTACCAAATCAACCAATAAAAAAACCTTTACAAAGATGTATTTAACAACCATCCATTATGTTGTGTCACCGTATGATTGAGAACACCGTTAGTTTATATAATACTAGCTGACCCGACAGACGTTGTCCTGTCCTTATCTACCTACTTACCTGCCTATTTACCTACCCTACACCTACCCTACACCTACCCTACACCTACCCTACACCTACCCTACACCTACCCTACACCTACCCTACACCTACCCTACACCTACCCTACACCTACCCTACACCTACCCTACACCTACCCTACACCTACCCTACACCTACCCTACACCTACCCTACACCTACCCTACACCTACCCTACACCTACCCTACACCTACCCTACACCTACCCTACACCTACCCTACACCTACCCTACACCTACCCTACACCTACCCTACACCTACCCTACACCTACCCTACACCTACCCTACACCTACCCTACACCTACCCTACACCTACCCTACACCTACCCTACACCTACCCTACACCTACCCTACACCTACCCTACACCTACCCTACACCTACCCTACACCTACCCTACACCTACCCTACACCTACCCTACACCTACCCTACACCTACCCTACACCTACCCTACACCTACCCTACACCTACCCTACACCTACCCTACACCTACCCTACACCTACCCTACACCTACCCTACACCTACCCTACACCTACCCTACACCTACCCTACACCTACCCTACACCTACCCTACACCTACCCTACACCTACCCTACACCTACCCTACACCTACCCTACACCTACCCTACACCTACCCTACACCTACCCTACACCTACCCTACACCTACCCTACACCTACCCTACACCTACCCTACACCTACCCTACACCTACCCTACACCTACCCTACACCTACCCTACACCTACCCTACACCTACCCTACACCTACCCTACACCTACCCTACACCTACCCTACACCTACCCTACACCTACCCTACACCTACCCTACACCTACCCTACACCTACCCTACACCTACCCTACACCTACCCTACACCTACCCTACACCTACACCTACCCTACATCTACCCTACACCTACCCTACACCTACCCTACACCTACCCTACACCTACCCTACACCTACCCTACACCTACCCTACACCTACCCTACACCTACCCTACACCTACCCTACACCTACCCTACACCTACCCTACACCTACCCTACACCTACCCTACACCTAAAAGTTTTTTTTATTTTTTTTTCTCTCCGTAAGAACCATCTTCGTACTTCAAGGAATATTATAAAAAAAGAATTAACCAATTTGGTCAAGCGGTTCGCAAGTTATGCGCTTACCAACACATTTAGCGATTCATTTTTATATATAAATATATCTCGTAGGATTGTAAAGTATCGAATTGTGACTTTGTGAAAGATTTAACGGTTTGACAATAGATAGATTATAAACTATCGACAATTAGCAGCAATTAAACAATTAACATTATTAGCAAGCAGTATGGTACACACGGCTACACATTAAGCAATACATTTCCAGTATAAACTGACCTCGCATTGTACGGAAATCCTATACAATGCGAGATCAACATTAACTGGAAATGTATGCCTTGATGTGTAGCCGTGTGTACAATTCACATTTTAGCGACAGTTTACAATCTCGCGAGATAGATTTTGAACTAACGGTATTTACAATCATACGGTGACATATCTAATGATTTACTAGATTTCCAATCCAATTTTTTTATAGAAAACAAGTAAACGGTGTACATATACAACACAAATTATAAGCACTCCGCGAGAGTGAACTTTGCTGAGATACGACTCAAATGACCTCACTTGATGTTAGAGTCAGAATGACTATTATTTATGAGTATCAGAATAACTATTGTAAATATTATTAAATAAAATAGCTTTCAACGGGATTAGAGGTAATTTGGTGTGGTGTGGGTTTGGAGGTGGTGGTGCTATGGGTTACTACTGTTAGGTTGTACTAACAACCGAAAATACCGTTACTCGACAATCCCGATATTTGTGACGTTTTCTCGTGTCATTTAATATTAGTGTGACAATACAATACGACGTTATCCATGTGAGCTTTAGGGCGGGTTGCTTCAACTAACCATTACTGACCGGTAATAGGTAAAAATGGCGCTAACTGTCGTCAAATAAAAAAAATGGGTTGTTTCACAAAATCATACGTCAGAAAGTTACTATTACCATAACCGACCAGTCATCGTAATTTTGTGTTGTCAAACAGCTACTTCAAACATCAAAATATTATGGAATCTCTTTTTGAATACCTTTAACTGACGGATTTTTATGTCATGAAACAACCCCTTACATTTAACGTACGTTAAACATCGTACGTCATAGTAACTTTTTAACCGTCCGTATGTAACGTTAACCGACTGTTTGAAACAACCCGCCCTTAGTGTGCCATAGTTGAATTTCGAATCTTGGGTAGGTAACAGCTTATCTACAGCTTTATACTTGTAATATCGATATCGAATCGCTATTCCAAAGCTATCGATACATAGGTAATGAAATCGATTCCATTGCTCCTCACTTCTGAATTCAATTTTATCTTAGCAAATACGATTTTGGTTTTAAAATAGCTGTGTAGACTGAATTGAACATTTGCAATATTGACAAAATGGAACAGAGAAAATACAGATAGAGAGTCGAATTTTACAGCAGCTTTTATTTACTGAACAGCAAACATTGTAATCATGCTTGGCGCGGTCAATCAAATCATAGATATAGAATACAGATTGTGCCATCCACGAATACGCGCCCTATTATTTTTCCTAATCGCTTACAGGGCAAGTGTGCATCCTTTTACTAGTGTTGTTGATACGTTCGAATTGCGTGTGAATACGCACGCACACTACAATGAAAATTTTAATATACACTCGTATCAAACACTACTCCAAACCCCGCGGCCCCCTCGATTAAAAAACAGTGAAACGTGTCTTTGTGGATGGGAAGTACTATCTGTAACCATTTGTGTCCTAAAGAAACATACCCCCAGTTTTTAGAATTCAAAATTAGACTGCCTAGATATCCGAGTTAACTGCATTATCAACAACCATTGATAGCAACTTATGGGCGCTTAAGGCGAAAGCTCCAGGGTAACCCACGAAATTCAAATATACTGACGTTTTTTGCAATTTGCACCCCAGTATCTAGATGTATGATAATAAAAAAATATTCGCGGGAGAACGAAATATGCATTCACAGAATTATAATAATTAAAATCATTAACACAACTCTTCAAATTACAAAAGCTGGTAATTGTGTCTATTTAATGAAAATATGACGAGAGTTATGTTGATGATCTGCGCCCGAGCGCGGGCTTACTTAGGCTGATGCCGCACGGGCGTTGTCTGTGCGTTGCGCCGGTGCTGCGTCGACTGAGCCGTGACACTCCGTCGTTCTACGTAATGTACAATAACGGAACATCACCGCTCAGTCGACGCAGCGCCGACACAGCGGTGACGCTCCGTCGTTCTTTCATAATGTATAACGACGGTGCGTCACCGCTGCGTTGACGCTGCGTCGACTGAGCAGTGATGCTCCGTTATTCTACATTATGTAGACGACGGAGCGTCACCGCTCAGTTAACGCTGCGTCGTTCTACATAATGTAGAATAACGGATCATCACTGCTCAGTCGACGCAGCGTCAACTGAGCGGTGACGCACCGTCGTTCTACATAATGTAGAATAACGGAGCCTCACTGCTCAGTTGACGCAGCGCCGACGCAACGCACAGACAACGCCCGTGTGGCATCAGCCTAAAACACGAGTTGGGCACCGTCAGTAGCATTCATCAATTCCTGAAGCGTACAAGCATCACGGCACTCAGGACACGATAACATGTATCCCATTGTTTAAGCAACAGTAAACGCATTTGCATTCCTAGCTGAAATCGTCTCATAAATCTCTCCACCTGAGCAGGTCTCCCTTGCTTCGACCAACTGTTATTCATTCATCTGCAGTGCTGTCCTGTAAAGTACTTTCCGGTGAATTTAGGTGAAGTTAGGCTGAGGTTGTCAAACTACATAATAGTATGACACACAAAATAGGCAATTACATCTCGCTTCACCTAAATTTACCCAGAGAAATATTCACCGAATTGCAATGCTGATGGTATTGATTGAATTGATAAGACTAGAAGCAAGCGGTAAATTTGTTAGAAAAAGGTTAGACAGGGAGTTACAACTCATCTGTGCTCGCGGAATTGTATCTAGTAACCCTCTTAACGGCAGTTTTGTATGGAGACGAGTGGGCCAGAAACTCCATACATACTCTCTCCATACTTGCTCCATACCTACGTTAATTTAATAATTATAAAGAACTAGCTGACCCGACAGACCTTGTCCTGTCAATAGATTTTTCAATGTTCTCACCATTTAAACCTTCCCTGTACTCCACAAATATTTCAAGACCAAAATTAGCCAAATCGGTCTAGCCGTTTTTGAGTTTTAGCGAGACTAACGAACAATGATTCATTTTGATTACATACACTTGCACCTGCACCTGCACCTGAAATAAAAACCACTATAAATACTACAATAGGTACAAAGTACTACAAATTAAATTATATCATCATATCAGCCTATTGCCGTCCTCTACTGAACGTAGTCCTCCTCCAGCGATCGCTAACCAACCTGGTCTTGGGCAACCCGCATTCGATCGCTGCCACCTTCTTCATATCTGTGCGTCTGTGCGTCTGCAGACGTGGCCGGACCACTTCCACTTCAGCATGATGATTCGACGCGCGATGTCGGTGACTTTAGTTCTCTGGCGAATACGACATTACGAATTCTATCCACCAGCGAAACTCGGAGCATCGGCTTCTCCAGAGCCCGCTGAGCAATTTTAAATTGGTGGACTAGGCACACGGTGAGTGTCCACGTATCGGCTCCGTAAGTAATTACGGGTAGGCCGCACTGGTTAAACACCCTGGTCTTAAGGGATTTAGGGACTGACAAATTAAGTAATGAAAGCTAAATTAATTATGTAAAGTTACATGGCGCTCACATATTTCCAATACCGTGATCGTAACAACGACTCCTAACATTTCAAAAGACAATGAATCAGTGTGTAAGCCATAGTAATAGGTAATCAGCAGTGCAATTACTGACCACAGCATAGATGCTCATCATACGCCTGCATACGCCAGCATACGATTCTCATTAGCGTCTCGTAAACATCAGTAACATACCTACAGTAACAAGTAGCAAGTGTTTGACCAAAGGGCTCGATTTCTGGTCGAAACTGCAGTGCATTAATCTGCTATCGCCACAATCTTTTAAAGCCAAAGGCCTAAAACCCTAAGTTATTCAGTTCAAGATTGGCTAAAAATTGGATGTGTGGCCGTATGTTTTTTTATTCTTTATTTATAGGGACATTTATAATCGCAATTGGTATGTCAGTCCCATCGTAGCTTATAAATACACATTGGTCATATCTGGGCCATGAACCTGAACAGACTCTTCGCATCATCGCCATTTGGTTGAGACAGGATTTTATGAAATTTGCCTACTTCAAGTCTGTTCAACCTCAAGACCCTAAACATGTAATTTCTCCCAAACTCATACCAAACACAGTCCATCAATAAGTGGTGTAAGTCTTCAAGAACTTATAGTATTATGTTTAACAAATACTATATTTACTTTTTATAAGCATGCAATCATTTATCACAATATTGATGTTTACATTTTATAATACTTGTTTTTATAGATTCTTGGAATCTTTTATTATGCAAAAATAGAATAAAAGTACTTACATTATTGTCCATCAGCATTGTCTGCTAATTAAAGCTAATTTGATTCCCTTTTTATAAATCTGAAAAATAAATAATGTTTTTGCTATGACATGCTTGTCAATGACAGTTGTCAATCTTGACAATTGTCAGTAATACTTCTATTTAGTTTACGGCTTTAATAACGTAAAACCTTCAAATTGATGTCGAATATGGCTGTATTTTATACTAAACAGCTGGACACCCCCTAATGTATCTGGTGTTCTTTAAAATCTTAAAAGCACTAATCAAATAAAAATAACTGGCAGTCTACAATAATTGAGTCTGGCCGGTATTATAATACCCCGCTATATAAGACCAATACGGGCGTTCTTGAAATAGAATTCATACTTGGATTATTATGAATTTCGGAAGAGCGGACAGGAAAGAAACCTGTCAAATGGGAGTCTAGATCTCGCTGTCGCTTGAGTAACACGCTGTTTTACTCCTGACTTAACTTACTGAAGTCTACCGGTCCACATCCAAAAGTCGGTAACGGTCCTGAGTCGTGCCGTCGTGCTATCGCGTGCTGCTGCTCCCAGGGCGGGTCTTACTGCTAAGATCCGCGCCGTAAAGCTAAGAGCCGATCGCGGCAGACTTATCTTCGGCCGATCCTGTTTGCCGGCCAGGCTGTGAAACCTATTAGCCTGGAAATCTCTGCCTCATCCTAGTGCGTCTAGGTTAGTGTTTTATATTTATTACTTGTTTTTGATACCCATCACATTTAAATCTTTCTTGTGAGAGCTATTAAATTCTATCGTACAATTCTACATAGCTTTTTATTTCATTAACTATTAGAATTGCTACAAACTCACACATACACATGTTGTGATGGCCTAGTTGTTAAGGCGCTCGACTCTCATGCACGAATAAAACGGTGAAGGAAAACATCGTGCGGAAACCTGAACTTTTAATTAATATTATAAGTCTAAAATCTCGAGTGGCGACCACGAACCGGAAGACGCAGCGTTGGTAGGCCTCCCACCAGATGGACAGACGACATTGTCAAGGTCACGGGTAACCGGTGGATGCAAGCGGCAGGTTGCCGCTCGTTGTGGCGTTCTATGGGGGAGGCCTATGTTCAAAAGTGAACGTCTTCTGGCTGATCCGCCTAATCCGCCATGAGCAAGTGTGGTGATTAATGCTCGTACTTTCTCTGCATGAGAAGCGAGAAGCCTTTGTCCCGCAGTGAGACAAATATAGGCTGGTTTTTTTGTTCAAAAAATTTAAGTTTTTTTTTGTCCAGACGCAGTAACAGATAATTACTTGAAACCTTCCGCTTCGGCCAAAACTTCGACCCATTGTATCCAAAGTCGAAGATTTGTTCAGATAGCTAGGTAAAGTTCGTTCGGGTAACATAACATAGGTAACAATCGTACAGGTTACGTTTAAAAGCAATTCACAGCACAAACAGGCTGACGGACAGCGCTTACTGTTCACTTGTGAATTGATGGAATTGTGCCGTGTTTGCACGAAGCAAGAACAACAGAAGTCTAGGACATAACCTCGTTTTGATTGGCGAGTGGGTTGATAAAGGTGTTGTGTTTACACTGTATAGTTTGTCTGGTTTATGGATTTACAATTACAGCCTTAAGTTTTCTTTAAGGCACCACCGGAAAGTCCGGTTAAGCAGCCGGCAACCCTATAGGTTTAACTGCGAAATGAAAAAAACAGTGTGTACTTATGTACGCTCGTGAGAAGTTATACTTCTTCGAGTCACAAGATAGCAACGAAGGCAGTAAGTAGTTCAGCATGTACGTCAGAGATGGCGTTGTTTACAATTACTCCCGTGAGAATTTTGTGTGACGCTGTGCGCGCGCATCGT
The DNA here is from genome assembly GCA_947361185.1 of Charanyca ferruginea. Lineage (NCBI taxonomy): Eukaryota > Metazoa > Arthropoda > Insecta > Lepidoptera > Noctuidae > Charanyca > Charanyca ferruginea. The sequence continues at coordinate 22,020,754 of OX376069.1, read as the reverse complement.
AAAATTTCACTCTCATCATTTTTTCATAACGCGCCTAAAGAAGTATAACTTCAAAAAGATGTTCTTAAAAGGAGAGGAGTACGCCTGAAAATAAACAACTTTTTCTGAGGGACCAAAATAATGAAATCGCGAAAAAAAAATGGAGCTTGAATATATGGAGCAGTTGATTTTATTTGACAGAGTGTGCATTGCTACGGCTAGTAATGGTCACTGTCAAAATTGCAAGCGTCTACCTATTATGGTCACAAGATAAAGCCCTGCAATTGAGGGAAAGGCAGAAGGACGGATAAGCGAGAAGAACATAGCTCCTTTTTTACCTTTTGTATACGGAAACCTAAAGGAACATAATTATTATGACTAGAAAAAGTCACATTGGCACTTTAAATTAATAAATAAATAGCCTTTATTGCTGTAAAAACGAACAAAACCAACATACCAACTAAATTACTATTTTTGTAATTCTAAATCATATTATTTACATTATCGGCCACTGGATGTTTGTCTGTAACAGCTTGTCTGTCGACAAAGGCTTCCTCTAATGATTTCCATTTATTCCTGTCTCTTGCCAAACGGGTCCATACTGGACCAGCTATTTTCTTGAAATCATCTTCCCATCTTTTAATATTTGTCTGCCTATTTCTTTTGCTGTCTCTTGGATACCATTCTGTTACTAGCTTAGTCCATTTCTCTTTGGCACTTACCCAGTATCAAACTCGCAACCTAATGCATGAGAGGCAGGCACCTTTATCCCTCGGCAATCACGCTGAAAAGGTACCTTTAAAACTCCTTCATGTTGAAGTGTCAACCGTGCATTTATCAAGCGCCAATTGACAACAACAATGGCGGCGTTTAAAAGCGTTTGCCGACAAACATCCCTAGTTAATGTTGATTTGTGTGTATTGATCGAATCGTAGGCTGTCCGTACTGTATGAGTGAAGCAGTAGATTAGGAACTATGTATTGTAATGAAACTGCTGCTTTGTGAACGTAGGTACCATTTTTGGGGAAACCTTCACAAGGTACTCGGTATTTTTGCCCGTGGGGTTCCAGGCTAGAACAGCACCCCCCCATTTCATTCCGAGGGTTCGTAGAAGGCGACTAATGGAAAATCCGGAAGTCGGGCAGCAGCGGCTTCCATGTAATCAACATCTTCACTGCGATCCCCAAGACACCTCCCAAGCGTGGGGATTATGGCAAAGCCCCCGACCTTTGGGGGAGCTCTTTGTTAAACAGTGGACGTCTTCCGGCTGATGATGATGATTTGGCAATAAGACCGGAGAGAGTGGAATTTTTACCTCACTAAAACCATTGTAATGGTCACCATCAGCACATGCAGATGGTTTCGACTCCTCTTAAAAGGTCGCACCAGAATTTCTTAGTCATCATGTCAACTTTTAGATGCCCACTGCCAGGCATAGGTCTCCCTCAAAGGGGGGTTCAGCCATAATCGCCTTGCTTGGCCGATGCATGTTGGCGATCGCAGTAGACGCTGCTACCCATCCTCTGGTCAATATCCCTCTGTCGTCTTCTACGACACCCACGGGTAGTAATGGGGTGGTGCTATTCGCGACCGGCACCACACGGAACTTTCAATTTCTTAGTAGCAGTCCGGAATTTGGAAGGTGGTGTGACGCCCCGGTGCCTCGGAAAGCACGTTTAGCCGTTGCTTCTGTGCCTGATCTCTCCCTGGTCGTGTTGGATCGTAGTCCTGTCGGACACTGAGAGTGGGAAAGCAGGAATGTACCTATGTATGCGCACACACCTATTTACCTTTCCCTTTTTCCTTTCCTTTCCTTTTCCTTTACTTTTTCCTATAATAATAAATTTTATTGTTAGGCAACTGAGGCCCATAGAAAAAATACACAAATACTTAATCTTAAACAACCATAAACTTATACATATAAAAATAAAACCTTATCAACAAAACGTAGGTATGTATGCTGTATGCTGTACATGTGGCTATGTATGTTGGGGTCGGCTTCCAGTCATATTGGCTACAAAGGATGCGGAGGTAACAGGATACCTCTTGGTAAAACTGGTGGACTGGTGAATTGGTGGTTGGGCGGAGATGGCACTTATGCATTTGCATTAAAACATAATCTTATACCAGTAATATTACCAGTGTTTTACATGGAGCGACTGCCTATCGGACCTTCACAACCGAATTACTGGGTAACTTGATTCCTCTTGGTTATACTGGTAGTCAGACTTGAAAGACCAAAATTTGGCCATACATTTTACATAACGTCCTTAGCAATGCTATTCTGTAATAACCCACTTCAGTGCTAACTTCTGATTCCGCGGTGAAAACTGTATTAGCTATTCTGTAACTCGATGAAAACTACGCTACCGCTACTAAGTAAAGACATAATACCAAATACCTTTCACTTCAAGTAAGCGAAGTTGAGAATTAGATAGGACTCGAATTTGCGGGTGATTTCTTACAGAGATACACTGCTGTAAGTCGATTCTGTAAAATTCAAACAACAACTCGCATCTCACATCGCTATTCACTCTCACTTCGCATAAGGTTCAAAATCGGGTTCGAGTGCGAAGTGAGCGTTGGAGTGACGGCAATATTACCTTACAGAATGCCACTTCTTACGTCGTCTCATACTTTATCTGTCAAAATCTCCCTGTCAATGTAGTTCAACTCGCTGTCACGGTCGCAAGGGTGGCGCTAGTGTAAATTCGAAATATCAACCGAGTTTTTAGAATGCCAATCAAGAAACTCACAGCGGATTCAGATTCGAAGTTTAGAATGAGCTGAACTTACTGTCTTTTCTGTTTCATTACTGCACACATCGCATTTGTCGCTATACACTAGTTATACATCAAGCGCGCCATTTGTCAGGATTTGCCGAACACACGAATTTCGGAACATTAATCTTAATTATTTGGACCATGCAAAATCGTGATTTTGGCTGTTGTATCTATGTGGAATATTTTATGCTTATCTGCTATAAATTAGTTAGTAAGTAGGTATAAAGAATGACTTTGAATCATAAACATGAACATTTTTTATAATGCGACCAATCCTAAAATTAATACTAAAACTAGCTTTTGCCCGGGCCTTCGTAATTGAATGTCGGTTTTCGTGGATGCAGACGAAGTCGCGAATTAAAAAACAGCCTATTTCCTTTCTTGTGAATGAAAATTAGTCTGTACCAAATTTTATCAAGATTTGTTCAGTAGTTAAGCCGTGAAAGTGCAACAAAAAAACAAATTCACTTTTGCATAATATGTAATATTAGCATGGATTATGGAGTTTGTCTGAACACACTAATCTCCAAAACAACTGTTAATATAAGTTTAAATTTGCCGCCTTCTGATACAAGTGAGTCGCTTTGTATATTGCTGTCTCGCTCACTCTTGTTCTGTGTATTCGATGCAAACCCCGAATCGCATAATACATTCCGCCATTAAGCTCTGTTGTATTTTTACTTATTTAAATAAATATTATCTATATTACGCCAAGAATTCGATTATTTCAACAAGAACTGGTCCAAGTATAACATTTTTTTCGAAATAAGAAGCTACATTAACGATGTACATTTTTTTTTAAATATAGGGATTCGTAACATTATCACGTGGACGAAATTGCGGGCCAAGGTTACTGAAATAAAATATCAGCAGCTGTTTATATACATTTTGATCTTGTTGTAGGGTATTTTTGCAGTGAACTGTCTTTACCATATTTCAAAGTTGATCCCATGGTAATAGATCATTGTATTCATGTATACTTTCATTCCCTGAACCTCATTTTAAACAGCAAAAGTTATAAAACAACCGCCCTTATCCTCTTGATTTAAACCTCACAGATTTATCTTCCTAATCTTAACTAAAATCTGGTGATGTTTACGACTGAACCTATTTCTGTAAACAAATCCACAGAACATCACTCTAGAATACAATTCTTAGCAATCTAAACACGTATTCCAGAGCTATGTTTAGTCATAAACTTTATCTACAAAAGCTGAAATAAAAAGAACATCTAGACTTAGACTTTCATTTAAATAAGCTCAGATTATCAAATAAAAGGCAGATAGACTGTGCGGAACACTGCGAGTGAAGCCACAAAAGCAAATACAAATTCAATAACGAATACCTACAATCTCGTGATTGTATTCGCTTTTGAATTTTTATTTGTATAAGTATTTGTTTTTATAACAATGCTTCGCTTTGTGCTGTACTGAGTCGTGTCAGTACAGCGCGAACCGAATTGTAAGTATTCGTTTTTTAATTTGTATTTGCTTTTGTGGCTTCACTCTCAGTGTGCCGCATGGTCTATCTGCCTTTTGTTTCATAATCTGAGTAAATAAGTATCAAAACGTGAATACAGTAGAAAATAATACATTCAGGTACATACTAAAGTCACTGACCTTACAAATTTTTGTTAGCAAAAGTTCTCTTATTTTTTACACCGCGGTTTACGCAAACACGTTCCAAACTGTTCGTTGAAAGTAAACAGAAATTCTGAAAGGTCACTGAACTGTTAATGTCGCATTATTTTTAATGACCCTTGTCAACATATCATAAAGTTGGTCTAATCTCATTTGCTGTTGTTTTTTGTAAATAACACACATAAAGTCATTGTTTGAATGTGTCAACCCTTTTTTAGACAGGTTTATGGGCAGAGCTATGTTTGTGATAAAGAATTCAAATACTCTCTTTTTGTGGTTTTACCCGACTGCGTCAGAAGGAGGGTTATGTATTTCGAGTGTTTGTATATACTATATTTATTTGGCTCGCTCTGCAGCCTAACCGGCTTGGATTTGAGCATGAGAGGTGTCGTTAGATTTATCTTTTATTGTGCAAGTGACACTAGCTACTATATCAAAATTATTAATATTTAAATGGTCAAATTTTTGGGTTTAGGTCTTCAATATTTTTTTTACGTCAAAACATTTAGGTCTTCAACTTTTTTTTTACGTCAAAAAATTGATATGTTTTGACGTAAAAAAAATGTTGAAGACCTAAACCTAATGTCATTTAATTTTCCGGGCTTTTTTTTATTTTATATTTTATTGAGAATACCGAGCCGATACTGCCGATACCGTCCCGCTTATGTAATACGACCCATAAGATGTTACTATTGGGAGTATTTTGTTGTTTATAATATTTCGATTGTTACCTACATTCATTGTTCATGATATAAATATAAATAAAATTCGATTTAGAGACAAATGTTTCAAATATTGATGTTGGAGTGAGCAATAAGCCTTTTCAACTGTTTTTAAAAGATTACTTTGTACTTTAAGTCAAGCTCTTTTATTAGTGTTTAGTGCAAACAATTTTAGGAGGAGCTCGTGGCTAACGGGCATAATGGTTAAGCTTGCCGCAGTCGTTCCGTGGATGGGTGACTATCCATTACATATCGCAACCCGGCCGTGTATCGGAAAGCACGTAAAGCCGCTGGTCCTTGTCATTCGTAGATCTTTGATAGTCGTTGTAGTTAGTCAGAAGATAGAAAACCTGATAACCAGTCTTACCAAGGGGCATCGTGTTACCCAGGAACTGGGTGGTGGAGGGCGGATAGGCAGTTGCTCCATGTGTAACACTGGTGTTCAGCAGCATTCGGTTAGACTGGAAGCCGACCCCAACATAGTTGGGAAAAAGCTAGACAGTGTTTAGTTAAATACTAGCTGATGCCCGCGACTTCGTCCGCATAATCGTCGGTTATCAGCAGGGGTTTAATTATTTTTGCATGGATTTGCGAGGTTTTATTTTTTTTGTACGGAACCCTATTTTTTTCTAAAATAAAAGTAGCCTAAGTTACTCCTTATAACATCAACTATCTGCCAGTGAAAGCCCATCAAAATCGGTTCAGCCGTTTCAGAGATTAGCCGGAACAAACAGACAGAAAGACAGACAGACAGACAGACAGACAAAAATTTAAAATTGTTTTTTTGGGATAGGTACCATACTTACTTTCATATGCATTTAGTATAAATCTGTTATTTGGACATTACAAACAGACACTTCAATTTTATTTATTTGTAGACATGTATAGATGTCGGAAAGCTTAGTAGTGGCACAGTATAAATATTAGTACTACTGCTGTACGGTTGTAGGTACTAATATTTATACTGTGCTAGCGACACGCTTCGCCTCCCTCTGATACCGTTCCTCAACTCTCCTCGCGTCGAACGACTGCTCTGGGATCTGCGATTTGTTCGAGCGGCGCGTAAACACGCACACACATACACGTATTTATACAGTCTATTATTTTAGTATTAGTGTAGGCAATTATATCGTTTCGTTTCTATAGAGTGTCGCGGTTGTGAAACTGGTATGTTTGGAATAAACACTAAACAAACGTAACACAGAACAGAAACAGGAGTTCTAGTGTAAAAAAAATATTTTACAACGTAGATAAACTAAACTCTTACCACGATTCTGGGCAAAAATATGGTTAATGGGTAAAAACAAGAGCCAATGAAATTATTTGATTTGACAAAAATAAATAACTTCTAATTCAATTAAACTATATAGCCGCAGGAGGTTAGGAAAACCAGCTTTTTTTTGTAAACCGGGTGGAAAATACTCATGGATGTACTTCGCCCTGGGGCGGGCGAAGGGGTCTGTCAGACTCTTACTGACTAACAACCGTTGTTGTTGTTGTTGCATCTCACACCTACGCCATGAAACGCGGAAACGTACGATCCTTCCGCAACTCCTAACTTATTCCTCCTCAGACGAAACCCAACCTAAGCCCATCACGGCACGGCTCTACTGCCAGAAGTTTGAATTTCTTGTGTTTTCGTACTCAAGAACCTTTCTTTCCCGTCGATTCTCAGTTATTCGTGTAATATGGCCTGCCCATTGCCACTTCAACTTCTATATTCTGAGAGCTATGTCGGTGACCTTCGTTCTTCGGTGAATTTCCTCGTTCCGGATTTTATCGCGCAAAGAAACTCCAAGCATAACTCTCTCCATGGCTCGCTGAGAGACTATGAGTTTCATAGGTGTCTAAATAATCATATTACTTTAATTTTGGCAAGAAGATACTGGCACACCGAGCATGATATTAAAACCTTCCTTCAAGGCCGTTCGCCATTGTGCCAAAACCATTCTCCAAAATCTACCTATAATATCGACAAAAAATCTTTCTTGATAGCCAATTTAAAACACAAAGGTGTCTTTTGATCGCTCAGGCTCAGATATTCCGTACAATGATAGAAGGTGTTCGGTACGCGAATTAAATTTTTATTACGTCCCAAAAGGGTATTTATTACTTTAATAAAAAAGAAAAGTGTTTTACAACTCCAATTTCTTATAGAGCAACCCTAAGAGGATGGGCGTAACGTTTCTAGGGTTCCTTATTTCACAATGAAATGACGCCTTATAAGTTAGATTCTTAAAAATATCTTTCTTTGTCTCTTTTCTTCGTTTTAGAAAATGTTGCTGGAATTTCTCCTGTATTGCGGTTGCGTTTACAAATCTGTACATAATATAATAAAGCTGAAGAGTTTGTTTATTTATTTGTTTAATCGCGTTAATCTCCAGAACTGCTGGTCTGATTTTGAAAACTCTTTCGTCAATTGGAAGCTACGTTACCACTGAGTGCTCTTCTTCTTCTTTTCTTCTTTTTCCTGCCCTTATCCCATGTTACTTGTGGTCGGCGCAACATGTTTTCTTCTTCCATTCCGTCCTGTCCAACGTCATGCTTTCACTAACTCCCTTTTCATTCATATCATTCTTTACACAATCCACCCATCTTTTCTTTGGCCTTCCTCTCCCTCTCCATCCATCCAAACTAATATTCATGGCTCTTTTGGTCACATGAGTTTCGTCTCTTCTCTTCACATGCCCATACCAAGACAAACGATTCCCTTTCAACTTTTCTGTCACTGGCGCCACTTTCAAACTTCCTCTAATATATTCATTTCTCACCTTATCCATTCTGGTAACTCCACACATCCATCTCAACATTCTCATCTCCGCTACGTGCAATCTTTTTTCATCCATCTTCTTCACGGCCCAACATTCCGATCCATACAGTACGACAGGTCTTATCAAGGACTTGTAGATTTTCCCCTTTAACTTGAGGGGCATCCGTGGGTCACAAGTTGTTCCAGTGACCTGTCGCCATTTTACAAATCTGCCGGTGCGTTACGTCTCGGTCTACATCGCCATCATAATCTATATTTTATCATCATAAAATAGGGATTCATAAAAAATTATGCGATAAAAGTCGCGGGAAAAGTGTTAGTAGTGATAATATATTTAATAATAATATAATACCAGCCTGTGTGTCCCACTAAGCTAGTACGAGCATTGATCGCCACGCTTGCGGCGGGCGGCAAGGCGGATAGGCGATTTCAGACTTACATAAATCATCGCTTCCCATCAGGTGAGATAGAGGTCAAACGTATGCCTATAAATATATATAAAAAAAAAATTATAAGTCCAGGTTCGTCACGATGTTTTCCTTCGTCGATGTCAATGACCCTTAGCTTGTTAACTTGTCAATGCCCTTAGTTTAGTATTGAGCGAGATGTCACTACTCTTGAGTTGTTAATATTTCTTTTTTTCTTTATCCTATGCTCCAGCATAGGATAAAGAAAAAAAGAAATATTCTTTTGCAGCTTTTGTAGCAGTAGTGGTCCACCACTACTGCTACAAAAGCCTCCCCAAGTCCTTCTAGGAACTCTTTTCAGGTCATCTCGCCACGTTCCACCCATTACGTGGTGACTTTTGCCTAGCAGTTAAAATTATACACCGTTTTATTTTAATCAAACAACGGCAGCCCACTTAATGTGCCCAATGACTACTAATCCATATCCATATCTATACTTAATATTATAAATGCGAAAGTAACTCTATCTGTTACGCTCACGTTGAAACGGATGAACCGATTTTTATGAAATTTGGTATGAAAATAGCTTGAACCTTAGGGAAGGACATAGGCTTACTTTTTAATAACGCGACTTCGTCTGCATCCACGATAACCAACAGTCACGCAGACGAAATCGAGCTAGTAATTTATACAAAAATAATAGTTAAAAAAAACTAAAAACACGCTTTTTATAGAAAACCAAACTAAAAAATAGAAAATAAATTTTAATAAATAATTTTATTTAAAAAAAAGCGTGGGGTGCTTTTTAAGATATTATCAAAATGATAATCACTCTACTCATATCTGTCAATAAAATATTTATAACTATTGATACCATCATGCACCCCACGCTTTTTTTTAAATAAAATAATTTATTAAAATTTATTTTCTATTTTTTAGTTTGGTTTTCTATAAAAAGCGTGTTTTTAGTTTTTTTTAACTATTATTTATTTTTTACTTTTTAGTTTGTTTATATCTATAAATATTATGTACATTTATTCTACCAGGGGCGCTTGTGCAGTACCTTTCTAGTATATAATAGCTGTTTTTTCGGCAACTAATTTTGAACGACTTGTGTTTTTTTTTTTTGTTTTTTTTTTAATAATTTTATCAAATTAGTGTATTGTCATCGGTCTTCGATAAATCTACAAAGTTTGAATGAAATCTGGCCGTTTAAAGTGGGTCAAAATCGCGCCCAAAGAAGTCAGTTACAAACAAACACACAAACATACAGGTGAATGTAATAAAAAGCTGGTAAAAAAAAAGTATTTTGACCACCTTTGTAAGCCCAACTAAAATGCCATAACGTCAGTTATTTTGAAACCTACAGCCTTCACACAGATATTAAACTCAATGCAACGACAGCGAAACGTTGATGTAGTGTTGATGAAATTTGGTATGAATATAGCTTGAATCCCGATGAAGGACATAGGCTACTCGCGACTTCATCTGCTAGTAACACATAATATTTATTACTAGCTTTTGCCCGCGACTTCGTCCGCGTGAATGTCGATTATCGTCGAGGCAGATGAAGTCGCGAGTAGCCAATGTCCTTCATCGGGGTTCAAGCTATCTTCATACCAAATTTCATCAAAATCAGTACAGCCGTTTCATGGTGGATGCGTAGCAGACAGAGTTACTTTCGTATTTATAATATTAGTATGGAAATATGGATGTATTTTCTACAAGTACGATATAGTTCCGAATCTGATTGTTAATGTACACTACGTGACTTTATGGTTTATTCCAGAAATCCCCACAGACAAAGGCCCACCAGTTGAGATTGTTATTTCTTTTTCTAGAAATTTCCAGTAGTTTAAATATGGTAGTTAACGCACCCATCACGATACAGAAGAAAGAATCATGGCGAGATCCATACATTAATTTGTATGAAAATAAAAATAATTTAGAGAGTTTAAAATATTTTCCAGTGTGAAGAATACATTACCAGGAGTAGATTAATATACATACCATATTTTAAAAACCCCGCATAATTAAAATATTACGAATTGAAAATAACTCGTAATATTTTAATTATGCGCGCGTTATTCTTTATAAGAATTAGAATTTCAACTTGTCTAAACATCCATTTTTTTGTACAGTATCTGTACAAATTCTGCTGATTCTTTCTAGATTGAAGCAACGTTTCAAAACAAAATGATATACTCGTATGAACAGACAAAACCAAAATGTATAAAATGCTTATATTCCGAGATATTACCCCTTCCTGAATCCTGAATAATGCCTATACGGATAACTATGAATCATGTCCTAATATTATTAAACGTGATATTTCCACGTGACAAACAAACAAAAGCAATTTCGTGCAAGATGTCGCGTTTTGCTTACATTAAGACATGGCGTGACTTTCATGCTCTGAATAAGGTGAGGAACCCAACGTTTTCACAACACAATTCACACTTGACTAGTTTTTTATTTAGTTTTAAAATAAAACAGCTTAGAGTTAAACAAGATTTTTATGACTTATTCTCATCTGTTTAAAAGCTATAAAGTTTTTCTATGTCATAATTTTATACATCGTGCGATGTCATAATTTTATGCATTAAGTTTTTGGTGTATATAACTTGCTTATTCTGTGTTATCCACTCTGGTTTACTGTTGAATCATCTCAGTAAAAAAAAAGGTGTAGACCATAGTTATAGTGGGATGATGCAGGAAAAGCTCTCCGATGTCAAATGTAGCGCATAGGTGCATAAGTAAGTAGCGCAGGTTTGACCTTCACATTGTTTGCCCGACGGTCGTCGAGTTAAATGTAAGTACTTACTAACGTAGTTCTAAACAAAGTTAATTTATTATTTATTACATTGAATTGTTGCATATTTTTTCAAAGTAGAAATACTGAAAAACAATACATATTTTAATTTTAATATAGTTTTGGCACAATGGTCTAGGCAAGGCGGTATTCTAACGATAATTTTCATAACCACAAACCTCGATATTGAAGTTTTGTGAAATTCACCCTAAACAAAATGAAATACCTACCCATACGTAGTTGAACAACGGTCAAGGTCAAACCACAAAATGTATTTCAAAAAGGACAAAAAGGTCAGAAACATTCCCAAAAACCCTTACCAACTCACCTTGAAGGGTATTAACGTCTTTGTGTTTTAAGCCGACACAAGTCGTGTAATCACGTCACGTTGTCGTTGTGGCATCGCTCGGTTTAAGTGAGACGTGGTTCGCATTAATATTGTCGCAGAAATCAGTCAGGAATAACCCTCAATCAATGGGAATAAATAAGTTTAAGGGAAGCACGTAAGGCTTAAGATAAGGATAGTGAATTGTGGTGTTGTGGTCCAGTGATAAGCGAATGATTTGGGTTGCGATTAAGATGAGGTCGTTTCGCAGGTTATCGGTTTGTTTGGTGAGATTTCTGGTTTAGAAAGGTGCATTGTCCTTTGAGAGACAATGATTTTTAAGCGTTTTACGTACTAATAATGGATTGTTTTGGTTATGAGTGAGTTTTAATAGCGTGATTGTTAATTAGCGACCGATATTTACACCACATATTGTACCAATAGCTAGGATTTTTGAAAACAATTTTTTTCTCAGGTCAATCTGGGAATCTAGTGGTTTCGAAGATTCCTATTTAAGTGCAAAGTCGCATTATTTTGATATCAAATATCTATCAGATGAGCGATTTATGTATGTTTGGAAAATAGTTCAGCAATGGCATTTGAAATACTCGTACGTATTCGTAAAAGCTCACAAAAGAAATTTCTACTTTAACCTTCAATATTTCCAAAACCAGAGGAGGAATCCACTGAAAATCTATATTGAAGGTCATGTGTGTCTTAGTAGAAAGAAATTGTCTTAATAAATTGGTCTTAAAAAACACTACTTATGTAGTTTAAGTATCGGTCACTAATTACCAGTCACTCTATATATGGGTTCTTTACGAAGCATCTGATCTCGAGAAGTGGTACCTACTACCATACCTAATGCTGAAATACAGGTTTCCAACCTAGTTCGGCAATGGATTCTGTCTTCTATTAATTGCCGTAAAATACGTAAAATATCTAGCCCATTTAACCATGAAAACTTTGTGAAACTCTATTTGTAAATAAACTTATTATTATTATTATACCATCCATATACTTATACTAATATTACAAATGCGAAAGTAACTCTGTCTGTTACGCATTCACGATAAAACGGCTGAACTGATTTTGATGAAATTCGGTACTAAGATAGCTTGAGCACTGGGGAAGGACATAGGCTACTTTTTAAGCCGCAACTTCGTCTGTATCCACGATATTACTTTTTGTAATGATCCTGCCATGTTATCTCTTCACCACCCTTGGTTGACTGGTAGAGAATTCCTAAGGCATTAAGTCTGCCTTTGTACCGTTGTGCATGAAGAATAAATAAATAAATAATAACCGACATTCACGCGGACGAAGTCGCGGGCAAAAGCTAGTATTACATATTTTTTCATTACTATATTCTTACAAATAAACTGTTCTTTCTGGGTGGCACTTACAGGCACGAGAAACATTTAAACTTTGTCTCTGGAATGGGCCTGCATCTGCGAGGGCTTTGGTATTGCAGATGTCTACTTAACATCAGGTAGGCCGATGGCCGATTTTTTCCTGCCTGTATTTTCCCACTCCAGGGCAAAGGCCCTCTCCTTCCACTTCTCTCTGTCAATGGCTATTTCAGACCAGTCTTTGTTAAAAGAGTCTAGATCATCCCGCCATCTCCGCCTGGGCCTGCCGCAATGTCGCTTGCCATGTAAAGGGACCTATTGGGTCACACGTTTGACCCAATAATCGTCTGACATGCGGCAGATGTGTCCAGCCCAATTCCACTTCAGCGTGACAGCTTTCCTAATGACATCAGCTATTTTTGTGATGGAACGGATATAATATTATATTGGCTTATTTACCATCCAATAATATAAAACAAAAATAAATTCAAAACCAAGCTAAAACCGTCCGCAGTAAAACCCAATAAATTCTAATCGTGCATAATGTTCTCGAAATGGCGACAGATAATGTTAGAGATATGAATTACCCAGCCATGAAATATATTTCCTCCTTTTACGAGGGTATAAAAGATTTAAATTACTCAAAGCACACGTTTAATGCGAGGACTATTATATTTGTGACAGAAACGGCCATAACGCAGAGAGTGTTACCAAAAACATTTTGAACAATGAATATGAATGTATATTATTAGTAAAATGGCAGAGGAAAAAAAAGAAAGATGAAATAGGTATAAAGGCAGTACTGCTCCAAAGACTGCTGATTGAAATAGATCTTCGTCATGACTCGGTCCCCCATTACTAAGGATCGTGGTCGCTGGACCCCTTGTAGCGGACAATCTGTCTCCGTCGACTCTGTCACCACCTGCTGATAGAAAATATAGAAAATATAGAAAATAAAAAGAATTCAAAAGACTCAATGAGATCTGTGGAAGATTCATTCATTAAATGAACTAAAAAAAAGCTGATAATTTTCAAAGGTTTTTTTTTATGTTTAACGAACCTCCAGATCTAGTAAATAATCACCAAAAATAGTAAATAAAATAAACCAAAAATTTAAACGTACAATAAAAACAGAAAAACCTATAACTATTAAACAAAAAATAAACTAATATAATAGGGCATCAATAAATTCCTCCACATCGCCGTCATCTGGGAATGTGCCCAAGAGACTGACTGCATTGCCACGTTGGATGGCAATGCTTAACCTCTGCCCAAAGTAAAAACCAGCTCTTGGATCACGGGAAGTGTCAACTAACCTTTTTGAAATTTCCTTAGAAAGAGATGAGCACTCGGACCCCACGACCACACGACACGGTTTCAACCCCACACGGCTCGAAAATAAAATTATCACCAAAGATACTATAGTTTCGCCGTTTGAGATTTCTGCAGCCGCAGCAGCAGCACCAGCATAGCACGCTGAGCTAGGAAGATGGGATGGCGCAAGAGTATCGACGCACGTAGCCTCCCACACTAAAGACCTACCCAACTTGCCATCGTCGCGTGCCAAGCCGTTGGGCTCTAAAACTGCTGGAACGCCGACAGCGACGAGAGCACGACGAGTGATGTCATTAATATTCGCGTGCCGCGCTATGCGACCTGCACTCCGGTTGCACGATGATCACCAAAATTTTAGAGTTTGACTGTAAAAAGCGATTTAGTTCTGGGGATCACAGTTCTAACCTAACCTAACCATGTCGGATCCGCCCCGTTCAATATAGAGAACTCCTCCGTTTTTGTAAGGGTTTTATAAAAACCAGACCGCCAAAAAAAATGTGTATTGTATAGTCAGTGTACCTAGCGACATCAACATAAATCCAGTCATACCTCATTGAATAAAATCAAAATCATAGATGTATACCAACCAAAACATTACCCTTCTCTCGAGCTCCGTCATAATCGGATAAGAAGATGTATTGACTACTTTTATTAACTACTTTTTTTCTACCTCAGTCGCCTACCATCGCTCCTCTCACATAGCATTGACTACACGACAATGTTAAGATAAGTGAATAAAGAATTCGGTCCACCCCTTAACTTGGATCTAAGTAGAGGAAAAAAAGCTCCGGCAATCGATCCCGGGACCCATACACATTGGTTCGGCAGTTACGAAAAGCTACGGATTAGGGAGGCTGTGAGAAATACTTGGCTGTATCGCAGTTGTTCGGGAGAAAAATAACAGGTTAGTAATGAATACGTGGGTAGAAGTGATGTCCTAATTTTCTTTTAGTTTTTGGATGACAAACATGCTGTCGACCCATCTAAAGGTCGGTCCTCGTTATTAAAAACGTTTAAATTGTAGTCGTAAACACATAGCGTTGGTCAATGTCAAAATCTTGTCAACGATGTAAGTGAAATGGTGTATTAGAATGCAAACGTTTCTAAAAGTTTGTAGAACTGTCCCAGAATGTTATGGAACGATGCAGATCGACATCTGCACGCAAAGCATGACCACCATAGAAACGGGCTTTGTCGATGCAGTATGGAAAAAACTGTAAAAAATTCAGGAGGACCTAAACTTGGTATAAAAGTTTGGTCGAAAGCGCCCTAAGAAACTGCCCTGGCTGGAGGCCCTAAAAATTGCCCTGGCTGGAGGCCCTAAAAATAATAATTTTTAAGGCACCACAGGAAAGTCCGGTTAAGCAGCCGACAACCTCCTGGGTTGAACAGCGAGACGCAAATCCGAAAAAAAAAAAAAAAAAAGCCCTAAGAAATATAAATAATTTGACATTTTATTTTCAAACGTAGTTCATTTATTCACAAATTTTTTAGGCGTAATACATTCAAAACTATTTTTAGAGATTAAAAAAACAATATCATAGTACTGCAATATATTTAAAAAAACTGGCTAAGTGCGAGTCGGACTCGCGCACGAAGGGTTCCGTACCATTTACTATACAACATTAGACATCGAGCAATAAACGTAAAAAAATCACGTTTGTTGTATGGGGGGCTCCCTTTAAATATTTATTTTAGTTTGGTTTTAGTATTTGTAGCAGCAACAGAAACACATAATTTGTGAAAATTTCAACTATCTAGCTATCGCGGTTTTTGAAATACAGCCTGGTGACAGACAGACGGACAGACAGCTAAGCCTTAGTAATAGGATCCCGTTTTTAGCCTTTGGGTATGGAATCCTAAAAAGCATGCGTGGGTGCACTTCATTGTGAACCTAAAAGTGGTGTAATAAGAGGCACTTTACGAGCAAATACGTTGAAAAGAATATTTTTTAAACGCTACTGTTACTTTGTGATGCAGAGTAAATTCTGACGCTGTCTAATCCACTACTAAATAATTCGCGCTCTCCACAAACCTAATCCTGGCTTTTAATATTACAGCCTAGACTTTTATCCACCGCCATTTTTTTACGGCGGCCATATTCAAAATTACTTTTTTAAAATTCATAGTTTGTTAAAAAGGAAAATAAATATTATCATCGTAATATTGTAAATGGTCTTTAAGATTTTTGCTCCTGTTTTTGAGGGGAAACAGGTAGATGGTGGTTTCTTTGTATTTTACCCGGAATTTTTTGTTACGATCTTTTGAATTTTTTTTAAGAATATGTCGGAAATACTGGTATTAGGTGGAATCTTTGTGAAGGACTTCGCCTGGGGAAGTATTACCACTATACCTATTGCTGCCACAATTAGCATTGCTGTGTTCCAGTTTGCAGATAATTTATTTATTTATTTACAAGAAACATTAACATTAAATTATGTATGTGTAGTTTATATATTCGTAAGTTTATGTCTTTTTAACTTATTTTTTTTTTTTTTTTTTCATATGCACCTGCCATGTTATCTCTTCACCACCCTTGGTTGACTGGTAGAGAATGCCTAAGGCATTAAGTCCGCCTTTGTACCTTTATGCATGAAATATAAATAAATGAATAAATAAATAAACATATACAACATAACAGACAGAGTCCAAATAATTGTACAGTAAAAAAAATAAAAAAGTACACATTTTACTATAAGAAAATATAAAAGAGACAAAAAAAATAGGTATAAAAGTAACAAATAAAAAGTACCTAAATAACACCGGGTAATATAAAATTAACACAAAAAAAAACTCATCCTTTGTCCATCATCTCACAAAATCTCAAACATTCACACACATCTATCCATTTCAGAATGGATGCTCGTGGAATTGCAGGCAGATGAGACATTGCAACTTGGTCTCTGGAGTGGTAAGAAATACCAGACGTCTTAATGTAAAGGGTATTGTAAATGTCTATAGAAAAAGAAAAAAAATGTATTTCTTGCTCCTCCGCTATTCTTTTCTGACTAATTTCGTTGCGGGATCCAAGACAATTGGATCGTTACTCCGGGAATCGTTGAGGTTCTTTTCTGGTGGTCGTCACTGTTGATTCTGACTTTCAGAAATTGCAGTGGTTCGGGAATAGTGTGGCGGTTTATAAGCAGCGGTAACCAGTTAACATCAGGCGAACCGAGTCAGCTTCAATGCATTGACATAAAAAGAAACCTAATAACCGCAGAACAAAAACCTCCTGTCTATTAAAAAACCAGACAAATGCGAGTCGGACTCGCCCACCGAGGGTTCTGTACATATTTGTAGGTACATATCCATACTTCTATACTAATCCATACCTACTATCCGTAAGTACCTTAATCATCTTAATATTATAAATGCGTTTTTTGCGACATATACGGCCGTATCTTTTTTTCACGTTTACATAGAGGGTTAATTTTTTTTACAGCATCTTGGGATCGTAGACTTGAGTGTATGGTTTTAACTTAAGTGGTTTTAAATTTCAACTCTATACTTCCACGCGTTTCCGAGATAAAGGGTCTTGACAGACAGACAGACAGACGGACTACAAAGTGATCCTATAAGGGTTCCGTTTTTTTCCTTTTGAGGTACGGAACCCTAAACATGGGTGTTAATCACCACACTTGCTTACTTACCTTCGTACTCAGAGTTATGATAGATTAAGTTTACGTAACGATTTTAGGTCGTTACTTAAACTTAATCTATCATAACTTGACCAGTATATTTTGAAACGGTGTCAGTAACATGAGATCATTTCAATTTTGTTGACATTTGGTCAATTAAGTTAATGAATGATTATTTTTAAAGGACATCTCTGAGATTGGCAGTTAGTATTGAAAATATTAGATCATATACCATTTTTCCTTAAGACAGAAACTTCAACATAGAGACCACATTTTTTCCTCCAAATCCCAGATACAAAATAGTTAATAATCCAAATATAATATCAAATAACTGCCACATACCGCCGACATCAGCATATGAAACGAAATACACTATAGAAAAGTCAATAATGAACAGTAGAACGTCAGGCAAAAAGAAACTGGAGTAACCACTCTATCCTGAACCCTAAATCCTTAAACTCCTCCTACATCAGAGCTCAGCATTATCTGGACGGGAAATCGCGAGCGAAAACCGGTACCTAATATATTTCTACCTCAAACGGAACTCTGTCATCAAAATTGAATCTCGAGCGGTCCAATACGGGAATCAAAATGGCTGCCAATTGAATTTCAGCACTTTCGGCAAGTTCTCCATCACAAAGGTACTTGGTACTTGTAATCTAAGTCGCTGAAGGCTTCTAGTTTACAAAGCTCCTCAACAGTTCTTGATTATTTAGATGAATATTTGGAGCGTGAAAAGGGAATGTTTGGGAAGTTCAATGTTCGTGTGTGTGTCTACAGTCATTGGTTTAAAATTTCGACGGCTACAGTTCCAAGATTTTAGGAGCGTTTTTTTAAAGTTGGTCCTATTATAAAAGTTGTTGCTATTCATGATTTCTAATCACCCCTTAAACGATTGATATAGTAATAAAAAAAATCGGGCAAGTGCGAGTTGAACTCGCGTGGAGAGGGCTCCGTACAATGCCAAAGTCAAATGTTTTTATTCAATTCATTTGTTTTTATTTTTTTGTTTTTGTTCAATTGTGGTTTTACAATAGATAGACTCTCTAGATAGACTCTTACTGAATGTGAATTTTGAATCTACTACTATTTTCCGTAAGTGAACTTATTATATTGAGTTTACCACTTTATTTTCAATTCATAGAATTCTTATAGGCTTTCCTGTAATCTACAAGTATTTTTGTTGAACTATATTTTGTATTTTTTTCAAAATTTTAGGCTCAGTAGTTTCGGAGATCAGGGGGGGAATGGTCAATTTTCGTCTTCTTTCATGAATAAAATCAAAACTATTTATTTTACAATAATAACAGAAATATATTTGAGATCCTCAAAATGAGCCCTTTCATTTGATATATGGCACAGTAAGGTTTGCAAAACCTTTTTTTTTAATTCTTGACTTGTCCCCACAGATGTGCAAAGTAAATTTTATTTTAAATACTTGACTTGTCCCCCGAAAATGCATTTTCGGGGGACAAGTCAAGTATTTAAAATAAAATTTACTTTGCAATTTCGGGGGACAAGTCAAGTATTTAAAATAAAATTTACTTTGCACATCTGTGTTTGGGTCATAGGATTACACCATCCTACTAAATTTCACCTGATTTGGTCCAGTAGATTCGGAGCAAAGTGGCTGTGTCAGACGGACGGACAGACAGACGCACGAATGATCCTATAAGGGTTCCGTTTTTTTTGATTTTGTACGGAGCCCTAAAAAGTCAGCCTCTTTTGAAAAAAAAACAGACAGTAAATCATCGTCTGCTAGGCCGATGATGATTCAATCAGATATAAAACCTATTGATTGACTCTCCGAAATTAGGACTGATTTGACTTTGAGTTTAAATCTGAAATTTAGTTCTTGATTGGATTTTAATGGCTCTGTGTGTTTTCTTCGATACAGGTTGACTTTCAATCGTTGAGGGGGTGATTTTCGACTTTTTCCAACTATTTTTTCATTAAACGAAACGTGAGTATTGTTACACATTATAGATTAAGAACAACGGATTAACTCACTGTGTTGTCGGGTTCGTCCGACTAGTTTCGATGGCATACGCCCACCTTTTTCAAGGAGTTCCACAGGATGACACACCGCCCGTCGCGTTCCTGCGGACACTGCGCGCGGCCGCGCGTTGCGCCCGCGCGGACAACTGCGGCGGTGGCGGCGGTGGCGCGGGCGAGGGTAGAGGTGGTAGAAGTGGTGGAAGAGTATCTTGCTTGAAACACATACACACTGAGCTGACCACATCATCACTTTTTAGTTCCTCCTCTGTAACAGGTCTCACCATATTAAGCAGTGGCCTCCATGATGGAGATATGGACCAACCCCCGTCTCTATTAAAGTTAGGGCGTCGACTTATTTCAATAGCCTCACGTATTTTCCGTGGAACAAAGAACTTCTCTCTCGCTAGTACGGAGGCTTGTTGCACAGTGAGTTAATCCGTTGTTCTTAATCTATAATGTTTTTCCAACTATGTTATTTTCTTCTTAAAGTTCTAAAATCTAACAGATATCATACATCATCTGTCTAGCCTTTTCCCAACTACATTGGGGTCGGCTCCCAGTCTAACCCGATGCAACTGAATACCAGTGTTTTTATGGAGCGCCTATCTGACTTCCACAACCCAGTTACTGGGTAATACGCTACACTTTGATAAGACCGGTTGCCACACTTTCTGACATCTCTTCACGTCTGTCAAAGATCTACGAATGGCAACCGGTACCAACGGCTTTATGTGCTTTCCTTTAACCCATCCACAATTTCCTTATTGAATGTACTTATTTTTATTTGCATGCTATGCCCAGACAAGGCACTGCCTAATACGCTATTAAGTGTGAACATTTATTTATTTAATTCAATGTGTTGTCACGCCATTCTGCCATTAGAGACGGGGTTCTCAGTTGTGAGCTAACAGCCTATTTTCTCTTAATGCTTTTATTATAGGTCGTTCCTGAAGCACCAGGAAATGGTATAAACATAATTGTATTAAGGAAATAGTAGCTACGTACTCCTTATAATATTTGCATTAAATGGCATCTGGTAGATAGAAAATGGGAAAACTGACTCTGAGTCTATTTCATTCAGAAAAGGACTGCTTTTAGATTGTTATTATGTACCAGTACCGTTTTTTTTTAGAAACTTTGAACTACTCTAAGAACACTTTCTACTGTATTGTGGGTGAGTTTACAAAGATCTAAACTCACATGCACTAACAGCCAGAACAGGTACTACTATCAGTATGTCTATTCTGTTACTATCCCCCTCGGTGAACACCCAGGTGAAGTGAGCTGTCATCCGTCCGTCTGCTTTGTCAATCTCTAGCATCGGGACGGATGACAGCTCATGTCACCTAGGTGTTCACCGAGGGAAATTGGAACAGAATAGTACTGCTGTAGGCTATACAATTTTTTTTCCGTCCGGGTATCGATCCCGCGACACTCATTGCAGTAGCCAACTACTGGCGCAGACTAGGCTGAGCACAGCCTAGTCTGCGCCAACCGTATCGTTAATATTCTGAGAATCTAATATTGTAAACCTAATATTTTGAAATCCCAGAAGTCACCAGATCTACCTCATTTAAGCTTAGCTCAAATTTTGAGAATAGATAGAGAAATTCTACCCTATTGCTGTGCCCGATCAGGGTTCATAATAATCCTAACCGAACACCTACTACTTTTTTTTTATTTTTTTATATGTGGGGACATTTTCACTCACGGCCATCTGACCCCAAACTAGGGAGACCCTGTACTATGGGTGTCAGACTGCTGATATACATACACAAATATTTTTTTTTTTGTAAATACATACATATGTATGGATAAACAACACCCAGACACAAGGCAAACACAAGTGCTCATCACACAAATTAATGTTTACCCTGGGCGGGAATCGAACCCGCAACACGCTGCGCAGCAGTCGATCGCTCAGCCACTGCGCCAACCGTGTCGTCAATTGTACTTATGGAAAAGCAATAAAGATATTGTGTATTGAGTATTGAAATATGTCGAATGTAGTCGTGTGATCAGCAGTACCTACTATTCCGTTAAAATCTCCCTCAGGGCTGATTTTTCAATAGTCATATCTCTAGTCTCTCTTGTCTATACATACGCTGTCAAACCGCCATTTTTATTCCACAGATAAAAGATATCTGACTATTGAAAAATCAGCCCTCAGTGAATTTAGCTTGATTTGAACTGAGCTTGAGGTGTGCTGTCATTCCACTGATACTATGACAGCATTAACCGCTTCTCGAAAGTTCGCATTCCAATCTGTCAACAATTTCTCTATTTTACCTTCCTTTTTGACAAGGTTATGACATGGATTGTCACTGCGATGAGATTGCTTCTCGAATTTTAACGTTTTCATTAGTAGAATCGAGTGTAAACAAATTTACAGGTTTTGGAATTAATACTTTGTAAAAGACATTAAGATCGTCTTTTGTTTGAAATTTTAAGGTTGTTGACGTTTTCGTCTCCACTCGTTTCTCAAATAACTTATTTGGACTGTACCAAATAGACAAAATAAACTTGCAATCAAGTTTGGTAACAGCTGTCAAACATTTAATGCTATAATAATAACCCAATATGTACCAACACCTAGCACCAATTTATAAGCTAAGGTACTTAGGTAGCGACCACTCTATTTAATGGTCAAACCGACCCGAACGATTAGGTAAGCTTTGATCACTCAGATGAGTTGAGCCGTGAAAATTATGGACTATATTATACAAATATGTCCCATCCGCTGCGGGCTGGCACCCACCAT
Source organism: Charanyca ferruginea (assembly GCA_947361185.1). Classification (NCBI taxonomy): domain Eukaryota; kingdom Metazoa; phylum Arthropoda; class Insecta; order Lepidoptera; family Noctuidae; genus Charanyca; species Charanyca ferruginea. Next base: position 21,998,232 of record OX376069.1, on the reverse strand, counting down.
CTTTATTTGGGTCAAATGAATATTTTGTGATATGTACTGTGATTTTTTTTCTGATAGGGTTAAGTGGACTTTGGAGTGTTTAAAGATTATCGTATAAGGCTGCGTTTCCACCAGATATGAGCAAGAATGTGTAGCAAGAGATGTGTTTGTTAAGGCTGCTCTCTCGAAAAAAGCTTGAAAGAAGCATGCAGATGAAGCAACTTTTCGTCAGCATTTACAGAAAAAATACATCTGAAGTTGAAGTTTGGTTTAGCCACAATTTTTCTATCGGTATCACATAATAAGAAAAAAAATGTCAAATTACCTCCAAATCATTGAGATGAAACCATTTTACTCCTTAATTTCTTATCAAAAAAGTATAAAAAAATATCTACTGCTTTGCAATACAAAGGAAAATGATTTGGTTTTATTACTTTTAACAAATAATATGTATTATTTTTATTATAATAAATTAAAAATGCGTCCGATTAAAGACTTCGTCTACATCACCCCCGCTCTCGTCCACAAATTTAGTACGGGCAAAATGCTCAAGGTTATTGGCATGTATACAAGCCTTAAGAACCAATAGAATCACTTCAATTACCTAGCCTCACTCAGCTCAGCTCTGGTAGAAACGGCTTAGCAGAGCGAGGTTTTTGTACGTACAAAACCAGCGAGGGATGTGTGCGAGGGATGTGTGCGAGAGATGTGTGTGAGGGATGTGTGTGAGAGATGTGTGCGAGGAATTTGCACGAGGGATGAAAGGATGGATGCGAGCGAGAAACTACTAGCAGTCACAAGACGGAGTTTGTTAGAGGTAGATATGTATTGTGCAGAAAACATGGATCAGTGGACTCGCTCGCATCTGAGAAGAGCCGGCTAAACATCCTCGCACCGCTCATCTGCGCACCGTTTTACAGCGTCACTACCCATCTTCGCACAACTCAACTGCCTAGCACATCTCTGGTGGAAACGCAGCCTAAGTGTAATCTTTATTCACTATGTAATAAGTAGTAACGATCATCTTCTCCATGCCCTTATCCCATGTTACTTGGGGTCGGCGCAGCACGTTTATTTCTTCCAGCCCGCCCTGTCCACCGTCTTGATATCACTAACTGCCTTCTTCTTCATATATCATTCTTTATACAATCCCATCTAAATATATTTAGACGTGATAACGTCTTATACATCGATGAACACCGGCTGCACGCACGAGAAAGTGTCACGTTCCACCTGAGCCTGAGCGTGCAAGCGAGAGCGCGGATCAAGCGATAGAGAGGCACGATCGGCTCAAGCAATAAGCTCCGCCTAACTCGACGGAAACCATTAAGTATTTGCTTATGTTATATATGTTAGTTTATGGTATCACGTAAAACTATCGTCCGTAAACCGACTTTACAGACAACCAATTTTTATACCTTTTTTGGTCACATGAATTTCATCCAATGCCCATACCAAGACAAACGATTACCTTTCAACTTTTTAACATCTGTAACTTTCTGTGCAAATAAAGACCTATTATATTCCATAATAATAATAATAATAATATTTATTTATTCCAGAAAACTTAAAATCTATGCTACAAATAATTAGGCATTTATTATTTAAACAGACAATAGAAGTGAGCATCTGTAACCGAACTAGGCAGTGCCTGTATTTCGGTTATCAGCGCCGGCCCCTCGAACTAATTTGTTAAGCACAGGCCTACAAATCTATTTTATTTCTTGCTGAAGTAACTTATTACTTTATGACTTGCTATTATTATACTAATTAAAAACTTACGTCCTCTTTCTTGTGGATGATGTGAAGTGATGATTTCATCTCTTCATGTTATGTGCAAGAATGTATGTTTGAAGAGGGTGAGTGCTTAATAAATAGATAGTGTCATTAAAATTTGTGTAATTGTGAGTGTGCGGTGTGTTGGCGTGTATGTGTGTACCTATGTGTGTGTGTGTGGGTGTATGTGTGTGTGTGTGTGTGTGTGTGTGTGTGTGTGTGTGTGTGTGTGTGTGTGTGTGTGAATAAATGGAGTGTGTGCATGTGCGATATTATTATTTGAACACCAAATAATTTTCTAAATTCCATAAACAGTAACTGTTCTTACTGCATAGTAATGTAACACATTTGGGATATTTAATTAGATTAACTTAATGCAAAAAGATTACGGGTTGGCTCAGTTTAACAGTACTAAGCTCACTATTATTCTAAGTATTTGTAACCTTTGTCTTCTTTGACATTAAGACTATATCATTTTCAGCTGATACCAGTTCACTGACAGAACATAACTATAACACCCTTCTCATAACTTGAGTAAAAAGAGGTATAGATGTACCTATGTTAGGAAGAGGTATGTTTACCGTATTACGAGTTCATAAAGTCAAGTAAATTAATTTCTAATAATACAAATAGGTAAGAAAAATATAGGTATATTGATCGCATTGTTTTGACTATCCGTCACTTAGAAACAAACACTACCACTATTCGTGTCAAAAGCTCTAATAGTTCAATTATTTTTCAATTATGGGCTTTGCCGTCGTGTGGAACGCTTAAGCCAGTATTTATTTACGATATCAAACAATTCTAGAATGGTGACAGGTACGATATTGTTAGAGATAATTGGTGTTTATAACTACGGTTTGATATTAATAGTCAAATAAAATTTTAACGTGACGGCTTTTAATATCAACTTGTAATTAAAAAAAGAAATAGTGTATTAGTAAACATTAGGAGATCGTGGCTAGGTTAAAGCCGTACAGATCGATCGGTCAAAGGCTGAGCTACGCTAGCCACGGTCGGTCTGTGGATGGATCACGGTTTCAGAAGTGATTCGGTATCATTGTAGGTAAGTACGTAAGTGTCTGTATCCATTCGATTATAAGTTTTTGTACAGTTGTGGTAGTTTGTGGGATAAATGTAGATGTATTTATTGATTTTATTATAGGTATAGTGGCTGCACTATATAATAAGATTGTTTACTAAATTGCATACTGGCAAGCAAAGTCCCAGTCCTAGGGATATTTAATATCAAATCAAATTACATCGAAACATGTCCTTCGAATAGGAACATAGCAGCGCAGCTTGACGTTAAAATAGTTACGTATGGTGAAAGATTTCTCTTTATGAAAAGCCAAACTAACAGCCTCTTAGCCTCATCTTCCAAGTCCAGCGTGCTGTGCAGGTGCTGCTGTTGCTGCTGCAGAAAACCTCAAACGGCAAAAGTATAGTCACCTTGGTAATAACTTTATTTTCGATCCATTGCAACTCTCAGGTTGCGTGGCCCGAGTGCTCATCTTACTCGGAGAATTCAAAAATACCTGTAGCTAAATGATTTAATTGAAACTAGCGACCCGACCCGGCTTCGCATGGGCATATAGCCTTCCTCGATAAATGGACTATCCAACACAAAAATAATTTTTCAATTCGAACCAGTAGATCCTGAGATTGGCGCGTTCAACCAAACATACAAACAAACAAACTCTTCAGTTTTATAATATTTAGTATATATAAATGATTTTGACTTTTTGAGTTTGAGTTTCTCCTTTTTAGGGACTTGTCCAAAAGGTTGGTTGACACTTCCCGTGATCCACGAGCTGGTTATTACCTTGGTCAGAAGATAAGCATTGTAATCCAACACTGCAATGCCGTCAGTCTCTTGGGCACAGTCCGTGATGGCGGCGATGTAGAGGATTTTTTTGATATCTTATAATATTAGTTTTTTAGTATGATAGTTATAGGTTTTTTCTTTGTCATTATTCGTGTACAGTCAGCAAAAGAGATAGGTATGCAGGGTCGTCGGATATAGTCTAAGTTTGCTTAAAAACCGATGGATGTTATTGAATAAAATAAAATAAAATTAGTAGAGAATAAACATTTCAATAATTTAATTTAATTTCATTCGAAAACATCCATCGGTTTCTAAGTAAACTTCAACCATTTCCGATGACCTGCATACCTATCTCTTTTGCTGACTGTACATGGTTCATTATTATTATGATCACAAATACAGATTCTCCAGAAACTTGAATACTTGCAAGTAATAGAGAACAAGTCTCTCTACTATTTACTGTTATAAACATACCACTCTACAATAAGTTCTAAAATTATATCCAATTCTAGGTCCAAGCCCAAATACTATAAATTATTCTTGGTCCAACAAATAATAGTCAATTGCCCTAAAACGCCGCAATGAGGAGTAACCAGGCGGAATTCCCGCGGCCATATTACCACACAATCCATAGGCAGTTCAACTGTTAATAAATATTATAGCTAGCACTGGCCGAGCTGAAAACCTGTAATTTATTTCAATGATTTTCTATTTTATACGTCTGGTATTAAGGAAGATTTATTTTGATTGCGGTTGGCTTATAATAAGTTTTATTTATTACCGTAAATTGAATTGTTTGGTTTGTAGTACGTTCTGTTATTTGAGGCTTCTTGTGGAGGCTTTTGAATTTAATAAGGGGTCTTTTCTTGAGGGCATCTTTGCAAGAGAATGGACAGGATTGTATTTTATGGGCTGTAATGATATAGATACAAGTGAATGACCGTGGGTAATTAAGTAAATAGGTCAATCAGTCAAAGTATGTGTAGTGTATGTGGGTAGGTACATACACTGTCTCGTGTGTCCTGGTCCTGTCTAATGTCACTGAGTCAGTGTCACGGGAGCCGCCGGCGAGAGCGGACGTAACTAGACGATTAGACAGGTGCATTGCCGAGCCAGTGAGGTACTAGACGAGTAGTAGGTACTACAGTATACATAGCACCTTTCCCGCGACTTCTAGTCTTAATGTGGAAGAGCATATTCTGTATAGCCCCGCAAGTCTTTAACAAACTCCCAAAGCAAATGAAAAAGTTAAATTTAAATGGTTTTAAGAAGGAACTTAAAGAATTGCTATGTAAAAAATGTTATTATAATTTAAATGACTTTTTGAATGATAATTTGACATCCTAATTTAATTGTAATCTTTTATACTCTGACTCTTTGATAGTTTGACATTGTAATAATATTTTGACAAAAATCTAGATATAATAATATGCTTTTACCTGACATGCCTTACATTATATAATTAGTACTTATTTTTAATTTACTTGTAATAATTTTATATACTTACCAATGTACCAATGTTACCAATGTATGTATTTGCGCGCCCCACGTGGCAGAATGTGATGAGACTGTTTAATAAATTTAAGACCATATGTACCATATTCGGACAAATAAATGAATTTGAATTTGAATTTGAATTTGAATTCGTCCGCCTGATTGTTCATACGAATTCCGAATTTTTCATAATAAAATGTAGCGCAAAAGGTGTTGGCGCCATTGTTCATGGTAATGTATTTGAAATGTTAATTAATTTGAATTACAATATGAATTTTTAATATAAATGATAAAATAATAATGGAACTAGTCTCAACACTTTTTGCAGATTACCTACATCACGTATAATATTTTAAAGATGTATCTTTTTAGCCCGGAAAACGTCCAGCGACATCCAGGTAAGCTCATCCCGCCATCTTCGCCTAGGTCAGGCGAAGATGGCGGGATGAGCTTGACGCTTACAGGAGGGATTGGTCCACACTAGCTTTGGACAGAGAGGGTTGGAAAGAAGAAAGGGAGGCCTTTGCACTGCACAGCAGTGGGACAGTACAGGCTGAAAATAAGAGTAACAAATAAAATAATAATCTTTTTAGCTAGATTTATTTTTAATATTTTGTTTTACTAACATTATAATAAGTTATCGACTAACAATATTGTACTTAGGTATATGTTTGTGTCCAATAAATAAATTATTATTATTATACAAACCAATAAATTATTTTAATAAATCAAATTAAATATAATAATTATGTTAAGTTACCTACATAGTAAAAGTTTTCAAACTAAAAAGTTCGGCATCACAATTCGTCCGACCGCAGCCATCAATGTAAACCACAAAACTAGTTAAAAGTTACCAGCACAGTAGTTTAACAAATAGTCAACAAATCGGGAACGTAACAAATATTTAACTTTTGTGATTGTAAAGTTTCAGATTAATCTGACACTCGGTTTATTGTGGATTGGCGGATTCCAAAATACAGTTATTCCAACATTGTTGTTGCAACACGTGCGCAGTCATAATAACAATATTTTGTATATTTATCATATCACCATCACCATGGCAACCTTTACGCCCACTGCTTGGTATAGGTCTCCCCCAAGGGGAGGTTCAGCCGTAATCGCCATACTTGGCCGATGCATGTTGGCGATGGCAGTAGGTGTTGTCTAGTACTCAGAGAACGCTGCTGCCCATCCTCTGGTCAATGACCCTCTGTCGCCTTCTACGATACCCACGGGTAGAAATGGGGTACTGCTATTTGACCACACGGCCACACGGCAATTGGGCCTAGTTGCCATAAATAAATGGCAACTAGGCCCAATTGTTCGTAACATTGATCTTAAAAACGATTGTTAGTAGAAAACAAAAACAAACAAGAAAATTGCAAGGTTAGGTATCTGTGGGGTCTTCTGACCAGCACATCCACAGCACACGACAACCAAATAGGTACTTTTGTATTAACACACTTAGAATGGCGTTAGAACTAGTATGCGCTCTTGATAAGATGGAATTGTTTTTTTTTCGATAAGATGGAATTATGGCGTAAAAAATCATCGGCGGATGCACTACAATAGGGCGGCAGTCCCAACAGCATCCCGAAGCAGTTATTATACTGAATACTAACGCAAGGCGTCTGGCAATTTCTTAGTATACCTTACCCACAGGCCGCTCATGTAAAACCATTGACAATACGCTTTAAACAGAGTAGTCTTTACCTCAATACTACAACAAGCGAACCTGTGTATCATCATGTAAGCCCCGAGAAGCTTATAGGTAAAATGGAGGCAACACTGAACAAATAAGTGAAACCAACTGTGAGCAGATGCTCTCTTTCTGAATGCATACATAAGATAAAGAAAACACATATCACTGTCTCGTTCTTATGAGTGCATTCAGAAAGAGAGCGTCTGCCCACAGTTTGTTTCACTCAGGTATTTAGAGTGTTGCCTCCACTTTTATCTATAAGCATCTTGGTTGGTCCTGGGGGCCAAGTCTGCTATTTTTATAATTTCGTCATTCCAACACGATCCCATTGTCATTTTGCTAAAAGTTCGTAATCTACTAAATTCATAATGGTCGATCATAGGTCGTTCGAATTATAACCAATGACTGCACAATGACGTTCTAATGGTATGTCACTGATTATAAGGAACTGTCAAGATTTTAGCAGATTACCGCCTAAGTCAGTCATTCATTTGTCATTTTGTACGAGATTACCATTCTATGTCATTTCTTTCAATGGCGTGTCAGTGGTTGACCAATGGCAAGTCATAATGACGCCATTATATTAGTAGATTACCAAACTTGTCAAAATCAACCATTATAAAATCAATGATAGACTATTCTGACACTATTGTAATTAAATAGCAGACTTGAGGCCCTGACCGCTAGCGCTCGCGACCTATGTATCTCTTATTATATGGATAGTAGTACTGTAGTTAATCTACATTTAACCTACGTAACCTTACGTACTTTGTGATTTAACCAACAACTGTCCCAGTGACAAAACAAACACATCTTTGCAGAATAAATTAAAAGTTATAGAACTAAAGAGGTTGGTAATAGTACAACAGAATTAGCGATCGCTAAACAGGAAGAGTTATGATCATTTTCAATATATATTACAAACAAATAAAATAAAATTATTTACTGAATGTATGCAGCGGTTCAGCGATGACCACATCCAGTGGATGTTGAATGCCATTTTGAATAATACAGATAATTAATCTTATGTATTAATAAAATAGAATTAAACAAATTTAATGTAAAAATGCCTTCTTCTGTTTTCTGTGTACGGTGCGTACTTTTTGCTGTTCTATTATACCTGTATCTGAATTCAGAGGGTCAAAGTACTGTAAGACTTCAGACCATGTTGAGCCTTACGGTACCGGATCGAAATAATGTTATGATGTGCGATAATAAATGCTGTATTGGAAGTCGGAGGTTCTTATAAATCAAATAGGAAACCGAGTAAAAATAACTGTATTCTAAAGAGCACGTCAGCACTCCGTGAGCACCAGCCCAAACATCGCCTTTCTATAAAAATAAGCACAATGCTTCTAATTTCGAAATACTTTCTAGAACAAATCCAGAGTGTTTAGACGAAACAATACTTTCGACCAACATGCCATAAGCATGCAACCTTTGAACAACCTTTGTTCGCGAGCTAACACCAAAAACAAAAAAGTAAACTGTTCTATTTTGATCGTGTATTTGCATATTTCAGGGTTGGTCCTAAGTAATGAAAGTTGTTTATAGTCATAAGTGTTCTCACTCCCTAAAATATGCTTAGTGAATAAAAATCAGCCCGTATTTCATGCTCTAAACTCATCATCCACTTAAATTTTTCCCAACTATCTAGGAGTCAATGTTTTTCGAGGCAAGCCCGTCAATCTATTTCCAATCCACTGCAACTTCTGAAAACCAGAACTGGCAACCACTAGAATAGAGTCGAGGCAATTAAGCCCCGCGAGTCCCGGAGAAACATTACAACTGTCTTGGATCCCGCAACGAAATTAATCAGAAAAGAACAGCGGAGGAGTAGGAAAACATATTTGCCACCTCCCTCCAAATTAAGCAGGAGACAGAACAGAACTAGGCCAATATTCACAAAGGCACTTTAACAGCTAGGGGAAGCCCAGAAGCCAAGCACCAAGGATTACAATTAAAATTATTTAATTGGTCTTAAAATGTGAGATGTTAGGTACATTTGGTTCCAATGGGTATGGCAAAAACTCAAGCGTTTTTGTCACACGGAAATTAGTTCTAGTTGTAGAAACTAGAACTAATTTCCGTGTGACAAAAGGTCCGCATAGTAAATAGCTACGGTATGTACCCTGTACACTATCTAGCAAAATATTGCGTTCACATGGAGCAACTGCCCATTTGACCTCCACAACCCAGTTACTGGGTAACACGATACCCCTGGCTGGCACACTTTCTGGCTTCTGACTACCCATAACGATTTCATGCTCGTAACTGTACCTCCTTAATTAGCCTGCATAACAAACACAGGTTTCTAAAATATCGTATTACAGTAACTCTTTATCACATACATAATTAAACCCTTATTACAACACCACGCTCAATATTTTGAAACCAGCAAAGCGTTACTGTATATTCATGTAGATATCTAATTTTACATTGTTACCGAGAAATCTCTAAGGACCCGACGTATCCCGGTAATAACCAGTATTTATTCTCTTAAATACACGGTGCTGTAACATGACAAATTATTGTCTTGTGATAATGTGTGCTTACGTTTTCATGTATACAACATGTTTGCTTATGATTGGGGTAGGTAAACTAAAACAATGACGATAACGTACCTAATTTAAGTGTAGTACACATAATACCTGTGTCTCTAACTGCCGCACTCAGAGACGTCACTTATTCATAATGAATCATTAACTTTGATTGACCAACATAACTTGGCTTCTCAATCAGTCATATTTTTGACTGACAGCGTTCCAATTTATGTTGGTCGATTAAAGTTAATGATAATTATATTATTATTAAGTGACGTCTTTGAGTGCGGCAGTAAGTAATACAACGTAAAGCTCGACGCTGCGGCAGAGGCGAAACACATTTTCATATTCATTAACCTTGGCTTACGCGGGGCTAGCGCCACGTGAATTAACGGCTTTTGGTAGAACTACTTAAGGTTTTGAATAATTTGACACTTTTGACAGTTCATAATGAAAAACGATATTCGCTAAACAAAAACAGTCGCTAAACTCGACATCGATTTCACGGGCGTTTGGTGACGTATGCTACGGAAACCCACGCTGCGTTAACGTGGCGTAAGCGCAGCGGCTACGTTCAACAAACTTACATAGTTACATGCCAGATGCAAAGGTTGTCCGTGTACAAGGTGTAAATGTTTCAGCTTATGCTTCGTCGTTACATAAATAAAACCAGGTTTTGATATTGTGCATAGGAAGTAAACAGCCAAAGTAAAGCATAAAAAATTGGTACATAAATCTCAAAATTATTATTTTCGTCAACATTTTATTTACCAAGTTTTGTACAAAAATAAATCATAAGAATAAAGTTACCTTGGTAGGTACTAAAAATATTATTTTATCACTTTATACAGTAGTGTACATAAATAAATAAACTTCCAAACTACGAAAACATGAACTAACATGTAAAAAAATCTTCATTCCTTTCACAAAATCGACGGCGAGCGCAGTGAACTCATCAAACTTGTGATTTGTTGAACAGTATACTTACTCGCATACGACCCGAAACGACTTGGACCTTACTTGCCAGACAGAACTTTTGTAGAAAACATGATTTTAAAACTCTCTTGTGACTTCTTGTAGGTAGGGTTTGTAAAGGAAGAATTTCAATACAAATTGTAGTTCTGCGTTGCATTATTGTTAAGTGTTGATATTGTATGAACGTGGAGGGGCTCGTGACTAATTGCCGTAAGCTACGCTTGCCGCGGTCGGTTCGTAGGTAGGTGACCATTCATTTCATACGTGACCCTTCCGTCACAAAATATAGAGGGTACAGAACAAAGAGAAGAAGGACTGCTCCCGCCATCCTCAAAAATAATTACCTAAACTTTCCAGATTCACTAGGGCTGCTACTGTATTGACTCTGTAGGTTTTATTTGTGACAATATGAAATTTTATTGACACTGGTTGGAACTCTTTGCAATTTTTTATAACAAAATTTTCTTGTTTGTCGTGAAATGTCAATGTCCCTCATCTATTCATTTAGACAACACGTGACAGTCGAGTCGTAAGTCTGCTTGAAACTGCTTGAGAATGTCTATAAACGTAATGTCAATGTGTGCGTGGTAAAAATGTCGGTTTGTTCTGAGTGATCTCTCTGCTCGGGCGCGACGCAGCCTTACGTACTTTGTGCTTCCGTGCCTCGGAAACCACGTACCACGTATTGGTCCCGACTGTCAGTCATAGATTTTTGACAGTCGTTGTAGGTAGTCAGAAGCTAGAACGTCTGACAGCAGATAGCTGTTACACATACAGATATTGACCGAATTTAACACGTACGATATTTTTATCCTGTTTTTGTGTTCCCGTGGTACATTTTTAATAATAATAATATCATTTATTTCGGGCAACAAAAGACCCATAACCATACCTTATCATAGACCCATACCTTACGGACTATCACACACATATTTATAAAAACCACAAAAATATTACTAAAACTATTGCACACGAAGACACGGCGTCGTGTTGCGCTGCGTGGTGTCGAGTAGCCTTCCGCGGAATCGCCGATACACGCCCTTCGGCCAAAACTCTTCTAGGAAGGTTTCAATATGATGCGTCGGGACTCGCACCACAAATGACTTGAAATTCGTATTGTGGCGCGACTCCAACTTCTCGACCCTTAAGATCCAGCTGGTCTTGGCTCGAACATACTCCACGATCTCTTCAACCTGCGTGGTGTGATGCAGCCGGGACACATAGAGCTACGTCGTAGGTGTTAGCGGACGCAGCATATTGGGTCCTGCCAGTGCGGTTCCGCACTGGTTTCGACTAGGAGTCTTCTTATTCTTCTTCTCCACCTTCACAAAGCCATTCTTGTCACACGTGCCCGTTGGGCCTTGCTGACCTTTGGATTTTGAACTTTGGACTAATTTTGAAGTCTACGGGGACAAAGACACGGACGGAAACTACATAGTTGAGTCTAAAATAAAACTAGCTAACCTAGGCCCACTTGCAACATTGGTCATTAGACAACTTGAAGTCCATTGCTGACACGAGCTACAAAAAGTCATTACTGCCTGATTTAATTATTATACGGGCCAATTACAATAGGCCCATAGGCCAATAGGCCTATTATTGTTTCACTGCAGGGCAAACGCCTCTTCTCATACAGAGAACACACGAGGCTTGCACAAACCGGGTGGGCGATTTCAAACTTATATTAATTTTAAGTCCAGGGTTCTCCCTCACGATATTTTCCTTCACCGATTTCAGTGATGTCCAAGATAAACTTAGCATCGTGCTTGAGAGGCGGGCGCCTTTGGCATAATCATAACTTCAGCTTACTAGAGGTCCACTGTTGGACATGAGGCTCCTCCTGTAACAAGTCTACTTAATCCTAGCAAATAAATGGATAAGCAGACTTGCACATTAAAATTTTAATTAGTAAAAATGAGAGATGAGATGAAAAAAATACATATGATTACAAAAAGATCTACCTATTACGCACTCTTAATATGGTACGAAGCACGGTATGCAGGAGGGCTTCAGTGAAGGAAGATACTCAGGATGATGACAGCAGGTGCAGACAGGACGGGCAGAAAGGACCAGTATGTCTATTCTGTTACTAACTCCTTTGGTGTTCACCAAAGGAGTTAGTAACAGAATAGACAGATAGGTGTTCACCTAGGTGAAATGAGCTGTCATCCGATTGTAGTGCTTTGTAAATCCCTAGCATCAGGACAGATGACAGCTCACTTCACTTAGGTGTTCTTCGAGGGAGATTGTAATAGAATAGACATACGAGACAGGCGCGTAGTCAGCTCCAAGATCGGGAGCAGAGGTCCGAAGCTGATCTTTTAGTAAGATCCCATGGGAAGTGCAGGCATGCGTCAGTGCGTCGGCCTTGATTAGTTTGCTGACCGGGAAATGCAGGCAAGCGTCAGTTTGTCCACGCGTCAGTTCATCAGCCTTGATTAGTTTATCTGACCGGTTGAGTTCAGTAGTTGACGATGACTGTTTCGTATCCAATTGTGAACTGACTCGTCTCCGTCAGCTTGCTTTCAAAGTAACCTTCCTTTCGAAATTAGTTATTTTCGAAAATTGTTTTTCTTCTTGCTGTTATATAATCATTCCATCTGACAAGTATAATCGTCCAGGATAAGTGTAGCTGGCCAGGATATATCTGGCCTCCTTCATAAATCCATGAGTGCGTAAAGAATTTTATAAATATAATTTATAATTAAGTTATTTAGTTAGTTTATAAGTAAGTTAGTAAACAATCGTATAAAATACAATGTTTGAGCTAACCGTATTGATAAAAACAATTTAAATTATATATAAGCCAAAAGCCAGGCCAGTAAGAGTATGAGAAAAAGAAAAGGAACTAAAAGTTGACATCTGACATACAAGTCATAACAAAATATTATGAAAATTAATATTTTATTTCAGATAATTCTATAAAAAGGAAACGTATTTAGATTGATTCGCTCAAAACCAATAAAAAAGGATGATGAATGACATGAATGACATGTAAGTATAGCATATACTAAACTTCATGGCGCGCCATTGACAACTAACTGGGAATTAAATGACAATCCTGTATCGTGCAAACGGTCTCCAGTATCAACCCTAGGTTTTCGAAGTCTATTCGTTAGCAGATAACCAAGACAATATTTCACTGCAGATTTATGTACTTAGCAAGATAGGAATTCTTTATTTTGACTTTTCTTATTTTCTCTCTTTGTCTTGGTACTAAGCTATTTTAACCACCGGAGCGGACAACACACATTGACTTATTTATATACTAAATAAATATTACCATAAGTGCGATCGCCAATATGCATCGGCCAAGCATGGCGATTACGGCTGAACCCCCCCTTGGGGGAGACCTATGCTCAGCAGTGGGCATCTAAAGGTTGACATGATGATAAGTGCGAAAATAATGCTGTCTGTATGTTTGTTAGCACATCACGACTGAAGAGCTTAACCCCATTATTATTATCTAACCATCATCATCATTTTGTCAGGTTCATTGGCCTAGCTCTGTTCTGTCACCTTCTAGATTTGGAGGGAAATGGAAAATATGTTTTGTTTTAACTCCTCCGCTGTTCTTTTCTGGTTCATTTTGTTGAGGGATCCAAGGAAGTTGTATTTTTTTCCGAGACTCATCATACTGGTTGATTATGGCTTTTAGAACTTGCAGTGGTTTGGGAATATTTTTATTATAAACTAGCTGACCCAACAGACGATGTCTGTCCTGTCAATTGACTTTTCAATTGTCTCACCGTTTAAACCTTCCCTGGACTTCCACAAATATTTCAAGACCAGAATGAACTAAATCGGTCCAGCCGTTCTCGAGTTTTAGCGAGACTAACAAACAACGATTCATTTTTATAATATAGATACATAGTATTGCTTGAATGGCTGGACAGGCAAGCGAGCTGCGAGCAGACTTGCAGGCGATGCGCGGCTGCCATTCAAGCGAAACTATGCATTTTCTTAGTTGAAATAAAGTTTCAAATGCTTTGTAACTGAAACTGCTCGCCACTGACATTTTGGTGTGTTTTGAGCGTTATGGTACCTATACTTATAAACTTCCAAGTGGACAAACAAAAAAAGCTAATGAGAAATAAAAACACCAAAAAGAAAGCTCCAAAAACTCGTGAATCCACATAAAACCAATTTGTCAATGCTATGTTCTTACATCAATAGAATCTAGAAAAAGAATCGTAAGTAACAAACGAAACGAAATCCCTCAAAATACTTCGACACTTAATCAATCAAACGCTCGACAATCGGATAACTTGACAAATCCTATCTACTGTCTTCGTCAAGAGTTCGTCTTAAGACCAAATAAAAAAAGATAAAGAAGGTTTGTTCCTAATAACTGCCAATAAATAAGTGATATGTGACGTAAATAACTGCGGACGTTCAGGTGAAATACGATACGTGGACTTGAAATATTGTTTTCATTTGTTTTTTGTTGACAAAAGTGAGAAAACTGATTTATATGAAAATAGCCTATGTTCCTTTTAAGCCTATGTCCTTATCTCAACCTCATTGCTAATCAAACGGTTCTATCCATTTACTACTGTACTATGTACAGTACTTGTGTACTATGTACCTATACCTACTAACATTAGTTTTTAAGCGAATTGTTACTAACAAGAATATGGACTTGGTCTGAATTAAATGTTTTATTATTATTATTATTATTTGTACTCTGAGTGAATTCACAAAAAATACATTGTTTATAATAAGTAGTGTAATAAATTAACAATTAATTAAATAGGCGCTTTTATCGCATTGGGTAAAAAATCTGTAAATCATTACAAGTTTTTAAGATCAAGAAAACTTTTAAATAATTTTAATTCAAAACAATACCTCTTTGCCAAATTTCATTGCGATTGGTTGAGTGGTTTTGCAGTGGAGAAATAACAAACACACAGACAGAATTACTTTTTCATTTTTAATATTAGTGAGGGTTGCAATAAGTTCCTGTTATAAAGCATTTGCCCGTGACTTCGACTGCGTGAACGTCAGTTATCGTGGATGTAGTAGTAGCCTATGTCATTCCCCAGGTTTCAACCTATCTTCATACTAAACTTCATCAAAATCGATATGTACAGCCGTTTCATCGTGAAAGCGTAACTGACAAAGTTATTTTCGCATTTATAATATTAGTATTTTTTTATTATTATTTTTTTTTATTATTGGACAAGCCCGCCACACTATACCCTAACCACTGTAACTCCTGTAAGCCAGAATCAACAGTGGCGACCACCAGAAAAGCGCCAGAGCAATGAAGCTCGACGAGTCCTAGAGAAACGATTCAACTGTCTTGGATCCCGCAACGAAATTAATCAGAAAAGAACAGCAGAGGAGTAAGAAAAACATTTTTTCCACTTCCCTCCAAATCAAGCAGGAGACAGAACAGAACTAGGCCAATAGGCACAAAGGGACGTTTACAACTGGGAGTAACCCAGTTGCTAAGCACCACGGATTATAATTTACATAATTAATGGGCCGTAAAAAGTGAGCTGTTACATTAAATTTGATTTCAATAATAGGTATGGCAAAATCGCTGAACGCACGGAAATTAGTTCTAGTTTCCACAAGGTCCGCATAATAAACTGCTCCGGATGTAGCCTGTACACTATCCAACATAATATTGCGTTCTTTCTGCCAAAGAATACACTCCCATAAGATATGATGTGTAGATTGTTCGTATTCACAGTCAGATGTAGAACATTGACACAAAGGCAAAGCAACAAGCTTGAAAGAAAATAATTTACTTTTAAAGTTGCCATGACCTGTTAGAAATTGGGCAACACAGTGGTCCACATCCAGCCATGTCCTGGTAATATTAGTATGGTATGGATTATCCATTCAAAATAATATCACAAGGACTTTGCCGAGTATGGCCCAGAAAGAGGGGGCAGGATGACCTGGTCGCGTCCCATTTGGGCTGATCCGATGTGGCGCGGGACAAAAGTTCCTGGAATGACTTGGGGAAGGCCTTTGCCCAGCACTGGGACAGCATAGGCAGCATTAAAAATAATATTATGAATTCGAAAGTAAGTCTGTCAGTCTGTTTGTTACGATTTTACGACGAAACGGCTGAACCGATTTTGGTAAAATTTGGTTTGTAGGTAGCTTGAACCTAAGGGAAGGACGAAGGCTACTTTTTAATCTGCGACTTCGTCTGCCTCCGCGATAACCGACATTCAAATGAACGAAGTCGTAGGCAAAAGCTAGTAATTTTATAATTATCCTAGAGACCTGCCCTTACTAGTACTTTCCCCGCGACTTTGTTCGCGTGATTTTTCTTACAGATCCCTATTTTTTTGAAAATTAAATATAGCCTTTAACACTCGAAGATAACTATAGTTTCCATTTCAGAATCATTCTATGAATTTTCAGAAACGGTCCAGTACTTCCGTAAATTACTTAGTGCGTCCAAACAAACAACAACAACACAATAACAACAACAACTCTTTAACTTTATTATATTGGTATAGATTTGACACACTGTAAAATATGAATAATTTATAGACCACCCTATTGTGCAGACCTTTTCTGTCCCGATACGAACTTGCTTTTGTTTTCTTCAATTTGTTGCTTGTTCAAGTTTTTAATGTTTTTCTTTTTTACTCTCTATTTATATTTTACCACAGTCTGTCTTAGTGAAGCGCTGATCACGAAAGAAAGAACGTGAACCGCTGCGGCAAGGCACCAAGGGAGCCCGATGTAAGTCTGCAAGCCGCTAAGCCGAACACTCCGGTGGATATCTCCCGGATGCACTACACCACTAAGACGGAAGACATCGTAGGGTACGTGCGCCGAAAGATGAAGTACACGCCGAGGGTGTACAGTTACTGGAGTCGCGCCACAACGTTTACTTCAAGGCCTTCGTGGTGTGAGTACCGAATTGTTTCTTGCCCCTCGTCATGGAAGAAGACTTTTGGCCGCAGGACGTGGTGTTCCGTCGCTTTCACGGACAAGTGCCACAGGACAGCACAAAGACAACTTAGTGTAAAGTGAACTGCTACTAACATAGTCTTAAGTCTTTATGGGTGCCTGAAATAAATGAATTATTATTATTATTATTTAACTTCTGCTGTAAGATAAAATATATCCAGTCCAATCCAACATTATGCCAAACTTAACGGTTAAAACTTCTGACGATTTTTACTCTGTGATATCCTTAGAGACTTGCAATTTTACGAGCAAACCGCGAATCAATCCAAATGTAATTTGGTTTGAGGATAACAGGATTATTCTGGATAGAACATAATCAGCGGTACAACAGTCTCGAAAGATAGGATTTTCTAGATTTAAAAATCTATTATATATATTTTGTACTTTTTAACTTAAGCCTTAGTACGTTTGTGATAAAACCCAAAATGCTTTAGCAAAACTTTCGTCTTGGTACGTCATCATCAGCCTAGTCTTTTCCCAACTATGCAGGGGTCAGTTTCCAGTCTAACAGAATACAGCTGAATACCAATGTTTTACATGGAACGACTGCCTATCTAACCTCCACAACCTAGTTACAGGTAACACGATAACCCTTGATAAGATTGGTTGTCAGATTTTCTAACTTCTGACTTCCTATAACGACGGAGGACGGTACAGGCACACCCGCGACACTCCATAGAAACGAAACGATATAATTGCCTACACTAATACTAAAATAATAGACTATACAGATACGTGCGTGAGTGTGCGTGTCTACGCGCCGCGCGAACAAAAACGCAATTTCCAGAGCTAGTCGTTCGACGCGGGGAGAGGTGAGGAACGGTTTCAGAGGGAGGCGGAGCATGTCGCTACTGTACGGTAGTACTAATATTTATACTGTACCAGTACTAAGCTGCCAGTACAGGGTTCGTGGAGGTATTACCATTAAAAACTTATTTCCGTAAAAAACAGACCCGTTCATGCCTTCAAAAGCTCGTAAAGCCGTTGGTCCCAGCTGTCATTCGTAGATCTTTGGCAGTCATTATGGATAGTCAGAAGCTGGAAAATTTGCAACCAACAACCTCCAACAACCAGTCCTCCTGACAACCAGTCTTACCTTGTTATCGTGTAACCAGTGACTGGGTTATGGAGTTCAGACAGGCAGTCACTCCATGTAAAACACTGGTATTCCGCTGCATCCGGTTAGACTGGAAGCCGACCCAACACAGTTGGAAAAGGGCTGGGCAGTTTCTTTTAATATAATAATTCTAAATTAATTCGTCAATAGTATAAGTAATAACATTTATCAATTTGAAATGATTTCATATATGTTTTCAAATGTGTGACATTTAATTTTTTTATTGCGTCTGGTAATTTATGATCAATACATTGAACCATACCTAAAACAAATAATGATGGAACGAACATGGAACTTTCGACTTCCTTGAGTTTCTCTTTATACTCATTACTTGACACCATGTTCTCCAATTTTCATATTTATGTCAATCAATACTATTTTATCAACAATTTACTTACGGAAACGCTTCCACGTGTACCCATGAAACCTTGAATAGATTCATTGTACACGTATTTGAACAGTACTGCTGTTTGTACCTACATTGTACCACTTGTATTGATAATGTTTTTTGTAGCTGCGACTATTTAGATAAAGCTATTGTAAATTATCTCCCTTCAGATCACAGCGGTCAAACCATTGCTTTTGAGTCCAACACACCCTTGCAAAAAATACAGATACAGTCAAGACCAATAACATCTAGTAATTTAGATAAATTTAATAAGACTTTAATTAGTAAGTTACCCGTTCAGGAACTTAATATGAATAATGGTAATATTTTGTATAAAGATTTTTTTTCAGTTGTGCAAACAGAGTTTGATAATATTTTTAAGAAAAAAATTAAAACTATTTGCCCTAAGTTTTTATTTAGTGACTGGGCAACTAAAGGTATCAGAAAAAGTAGAGAAAGGCTTTTTGAGTTGTATGGCCTTAAGCCTTATATTAACACCGAAACATTTAATAAGTATGTTTCGACTTATTCTAAAACTTTTAAAATTGCTTGTAAAGCAGCTAAAGCCTTATACATTAGCAATAAAGTTAAATCAGCTGATGATAAAATTAAGACTGTTTGGAAAATAATTAATAATGAAACAAACAGGAACAAAAAACATAATACTGATTACACTCTGGAGACTTCCCGTGGTCTCTTAAGTACTAATAAAGAAGTTGCTCAGGAATTTGCAACATTCTTTACCGATATTCCTATTAAAACTACTGAAACTTTAGATTCTTCGCCCTCACTTGCTTTAAACTTACTAAGTTCGAATGTTTCAGCATGTCCCACGGAATTTAAATTTAAACATATAAACCCTGCAATCGTTATTAAAGCTTTTAAACAACTCAAGATTAAGGGTACTGAAGATTTATGGGGGATGTCTACTAATGTTTGTAAATCAATTATTGAGACAGTGGCGCCCTATTTAGCTTTCATTTTTAATTTGTGTGTAGACCAAGGGGTTTTCCCGGATCTAATGAAGTTCAGCAAAGTTATACCACTTTTTAAATCCGGCGACTGCAAAGACTCTAATAATTACAGACCCGTTTCGGTTTTGCCGGTTTTTAGCAAAGTGTTTGAAAAAGTAATGCTTGATCAAATGCTCAGTCATTTTAACTGTCACAAAATTTTACATGATCAGCAGTATGGTTTCACCAAAGGACGTTGCACTACTGACGCCGGTGTCACCTTAATCAAGCATATATTTAAGGCTTGGGAGGATTCTCAAGATGCTATTGGTATCTTTTGCGACCTCTCCAAAGCATTTGATTGCGTGAATCACGAAACACTACTCTTAAAGCTTGAGCATTACGGACTGGGTAAACTAGCGCTTAGCTTAGTAAAATCATATTTGACTGATAGACTGCAACAAGTTCAAGTAAACGGTGTAAATTCATCGGGCTTAAAAGTAAAAATGGGGGTACCGCAGGGCTCAATATTGGGTCCGTTCCTCTTTTTAGTTTATATAAACGATTTACCTTATTTGTTGAAAAATCAACCACAAATGGTGTTATTTGCTGATGATACTTCCTTGATATTTAGAGTTAATAGACGGGCACAGCACCATGACGACGTAAATGACGCTATGCTTAAGGTTCATAATTGGTTTACTGTAAATAATTTAGTATTAAATGAGAAGAAAACTAAATGCATAAGATTCGCTTTACCGAATGTTAAAAGTAGTGAATGTAACGTTGTATTGAATAAGGATATACTTGAATTCGTCGAAAAGACTGTTTTCCTAGGGATTACGCTTGACTCAAAGCTGCAATGGGGTCCTCACTTAACATCTCTTGCAGGGCGGTTGAGTTCGGCCGCTTACGCTGTCAGAAAAATCCGGCATTTGACAGACGTGGATACCGCTAGGCTAGTATATTTTAGTTATTTTCATAGCATCATGTCCTACGGTATCTTGCTTTGGGGGCGGGCTGCAGATATTGATTCTATTTTTATTCTGCAAAAGCGGGCTGTCAGAGCCATCTATAATCTCAGCAGTCGCGAGTCTCTAAGAGAATTGTTTAAACAGATTAACATCTTGACGGTACCTTGTCAATACATATATGAAAACATTATGCATGTTCGAAAAAACCTTCATCTTTTTAATAAAATAAGTGACAGACATTGTGTTTATACTAGAAATAGGAACAAATTAGATCAGCCAAGATTCAGATTGTCAAAAGTTCATACTTCTTTTATGGGGTACTGTGTAAAATTTTATAATAAAATACCTCTTGATATGCTTCAACTAAATGAAAGACAATTTAAAACATGTATTAAACGCACACTGTGTAGACAAGCATATTATAAATTAGAAGACTACATCAATGATAAAAATGCTTGGCTAAATGCTGGTCCTGCTCCACAGGCAGTTTAGGGAATTTCCTAATTGGAGGAATGTTGTTTCCTACCCCTTTTTTTTATTGACATGAGTAACGAGTATCGTTATTATTATACACAAATATATATTTTAATTACTTTTTCGACATTTTAGAAACATTGGAAACCTTAGTGTTGTATAATTTAGCAGCATTATTTCAATTTTGTAAATGTGAGTACCATGGAGCCATATTTTAAGTAAATTATTATGTGTTTGACTTAAATGAGCATGGCGGTTGAGAGAATTGTCATGCTCACTCAAATGTCTCGCTGGTGGTGGCGCGTGTGTTGGGTCATTCGGCTCCCTCTAAAATGGTTGAGCTGAATGGTGCTGATTCACGCGTCATGTTCGTGAACGGGCGCTGTCAGTAGAGATTGGTCAACTCTTAACTGCCATGGTTTTTATCTTGATTATTTTTTATATTTTGTATTTCTAGATTACCTTCATTGTTTTCACATATAGAAGCAACAAGAATAATGTAAGCAGTATTTTGTAAAAACCTGATTTTAAAAGAGTGTCCGTGGAGTTTCTTGCTCGTTCTTCTCCATAGAGACCTACCTACGTTTTGGAACGAGCAACTAGCTTCAACTTTCTGTCTAACTGACCGACTCCTTGACAATTCAAAAGTGCCTGTAAATGGTTTAATTGAAATAAATGCTTTGACTTTGACTTTGACTTTGATTGTATTATTGATACCTCTGTCCTTGGCAACTGATTGGCAACGCGAAATGGGGCGGAAACTGATTTTGGAGTTAGTTAAAGATATCGCCTTGGGGATAGTGTTACTTTCCTGCTAGACCGAGAGCTCGCCTTTTTTGTGTATTACCTTTGTTACTAATATTTTTATTAGGTTATTTATGTTCATTATTTCCACGAATAATGAAAAAGAAAGCTATTGAACTAAAAACTATTACAAAGAGGCATCATAAAAGTTCTCCACATCGCCGTCATCTCGAAATGTGCTTATGAGACTGGCGACATTGCAACGTTGGTTGGTAATGCTTAACCTCTGGCCGAGGTAAAAACTTTCAAAAACTTTCAATACACAAAAAAAACTTTAAAAAAGCTTAAATGAAATGATGAAATTCGGTGGCTTTGTTATGTTTGTTGTTTTGTATTGCCACCGACTTCCGAAACTAAAGTCAATGTGTGTTCTGTGCTAAAGTTATTTTTTAATTTTTTGTTTTTGAAGGCGGTTGTCTTTTTTGTAAAAAGCTTTTTATTATCCGCTTTTTAGTACCTCCTTCTCATCCAAATATATTAAATAGAGATTAAAATTTAACTACTCCAAAGATTGAAGAAAGTAAAACGTCGTCTATGTAATATTTTTGGGTATTTGTTGATTTTTTCAAAAAGTGCTGAATCAATTTCGATAAAATTTATATGGGACCACCCCTGAAGCATACCCTATCCATACAAAAAAGAATTTTCAAAATCGGTTTACGTTTGCCGGAGAAATCGCGTAACAAATCGCGCACATACTTAAAGCAAATTTAAGACTTATACGGTTTTCTCATGGATGCCATTGTCAGAACTGGACCAAATTAAAATGGGACGACACGGGAAGCACTAGCTTTCAAATAAAAAAGAATCATCAAAATCGGTTCACCCAGTCCCAAGAAATCAGGTAACAAATATAGAAAAAAAATAATAATAATACAGACGAATTGATAACCTCCTCCTTTTTTGAAGTCGGTTGAAAATAGAACAGCTTTTTGTTTTTTAATTATTGTTATTTTATTTGCATAGAGTGTAGGAACATGACATAAGATTCAAAATTGATCCTTGAACAATTTACTCAAAATTAGACATGGACACGATCAAAATATCGATACGAATCTTTTCTAACGAAGATCTTAACCCGGCTTGCAGTTGGTGTAATTTAGGAGACTTTAGCGTCACGTAAGATTTTCGCGTTAAAGCCGTCCTACGCCTTTCTCTTTCTCTCACGCGCGCTAACTTTTTCTTGTGTGTATGTGCGTGCGAGTATCAAGACTCAAGCAGAACTACATAACCAGATTTTAATTCCAATTACATTTTGGTGTTACAAAATCCGTGAGGAACTTTGCTCCTGATCGCACACGTTTTTGTTGTAATGAGGTTTGCTATTTTAAGAAATAAATATAATAAAATTACCATAATATCTAGCTATCTTGTTTTAAATATTACAGCAAACAGATTATGAAGTATAAAATAACTATTATGCGATTCAATTAATTGGCGTTAATTGCACATTCGCTAGCTCTCTTCCTAGAGATCTTCAGAGGTATTGATTGGCTAGTGTAGCCCCGCATTGGACTATACCCCGAGAGTAAACAGAGATATTGTCTCTCTAGATATTCACCATCACAGATAACATTTATGATCTATGCTGTTATCGTGTTTGACTAGATTTCGCTTTCGTATAATCCTGTTTACCATAGGCGGACGTTGAATGTATACGCAGTAAAAACGCGGCGTCAACGCAACATAGTCTTGATTCAATTGCATCTGTGTCACACCAGCACAACTTAAATTATGGTTATACGTAGCAAACAGAAAGCGCCTTTATCCTCTCTCCTATTCAAAAATTAACTTTGCTGTGCCCGACAGGGTCCATAATTCATTCGATGTTTTAACATACCAACTATTTGTACACATTATGGAATGCAATAAAGTATTGAGTATACCTCATTAACATTCATGCATACGCTGTATGCTAAAAGCCCAGTTTGAAGACTGTCCTGTGGAGTTACATTATAAACTATGGATATGGATTCGAATAACCTTCTAGCTCAGGAGTCGGTAACCTGCGGCTCGCGAGCCGCATGCGGTTTTTTCGATGTCAAGTTGCGGCTCTTCAGCAAAAATCATGCAATCGATCATAAGAACCTTATTTAATTTTCTGCACCAGCTACTTTTCTTCACATTGTCTGTTACAAAGCATAGTATATGAAATCACATTCGATTTAATTTCGTCTTACGAGATAGATTATAAACCAATGGTTTTCAAAATCATAGGAAGACATATATAAACATATCAAATATTGAATAAATAAAACATTTTGTGACTCCATAAAAACTGGTAAATTTTGAGAATTGTACCTATTGACTCTTCCGTTTCAAAAGGTTGTCGACCTCTGTTCTCATCATGTCAACCTATTGATGCCCACTGCTGGGCAAAGGTTTAGCCCCAAGGGAGCTTTCAGCCGTAATTGCCATGCTTGGCCGTTGCATGTTGGCGATCGCAGGAGGTGTTATGGTACTCAGAAGGACGCTGCTGCCCATCCTCTGGTCGAATATCCTTCTGTCGCCTTTTACGACACCCACGGGTAGAAATGGGGAGGTACTATTCGCGACCGGCACCTCACGGCATCAAACCTCTGCTCTAGCTACTTCTTTACTAATTCTTCTCTGTCTTTGTTTCAGATGAGATGGCGACAGACTGGCGACATGGGCATACAGCTTGCAGCGGCCATATTCTGCATGCTGCCACTCTTCACATCATCCACAGGAGACATACGTGAGTCCGCTGTCTACCTCTTAGCTTAAAAATTGAAACTTTACCAGCATAAGGAATCAGCTGATACCAATTGGTGAACTGAATAATAGAGAGCCGAGTACAATAGTTAATTGGTCAATGAGTTTAGTTGTTGTGTATGCCTAAACTAATATCCATCTATCTATCTAATCTATCAATTCTTGTAAGTATATATGTTTATAATCTGAAAC
Organism: Charanyca ferruginea; assembly: GCA_947361185.1. NCBI lineage: Eukaryota > Metazoa > Arthropoda > Insecta > Lepidoptera > Noctuidae > Charanyca > Charanyca ferruginea. The sequence goes on along the minus strand of OX376069.1, from coordinate 21,973,352 downwards.
TCGGAAACGGCTCCAACGATTTTTATGAAATTTAGTATGCAAGGGGTTTCGGGGGCGATAAATGGATTTAGCTAAGTTTCATTTTTAAAAACAAAAAAAAAACCGATCAAACCTCGGTCGCCCTGATATTAATTTTCTAATAATTATGTACTTATTTAAAAATATTGTGTCACAGACAGTGTTTGTTATCGAACTCCTCAAACGTTTGACCGATTGTATGTTTTTTTTTTGCGCATATTTGGTAGGTCTGAGAATAGGTCGTAGGCAGTTTTGTATACCCTTATACCCTGTTCACAATAAGATTAGACATTTACAAAAACCTTTTTTACAGTCCGTTCAACCGATTTTGACTTATATTGCGTTGAAAGCATGACAAATGGCAACTGCAGTAAACAGTTGTTATTGTAACCACTTTTTTGCCTCTAATGTCATCCTTAAGCCTACGGAATAGAAGTCAAAATCGGTAGAAGGGACTGTAAAAAAGGTTTGTGTTTATGTCTAATCTTATTGTGAACAGGGTATAGGTGATAAGAAAAAAATTATATAGCAAAACAATGTTTTTGTGATATTAAATCCTAATTATTATAAGACTGCTTTTAAAAGCTACTATAGACAATTGCGTGACAAAAAAAGATTAGAAATTGATGTAAAATATGGGAAAACGGCTCTACTCAATAAAAGTATTCTTTGTATGGCGTCATTGATTTGACAACAATTTGCCTGATGATGTCAAAAAAAATCCTGTTCACCAATTTTAGTCGAAACTCCACAAAGTCCTAGTGAATAAATGTTATTATAATGTCAAGAAGTACTTACAGGATAAAATATGATGTTAGAGTAATTATTGACATTGAATGCTATAGCAATAGAAATAGTGTGACACGTTATAATAATTTAATCTGATTAATCTCATTTAAATATGGACCATTATTTTAATTTAATTTATTTAATTGTTAAGTTGACATGTATCTATTTGATTTTATTATTATCTTTAAGCCTTTGTAATATGTATTCGCTGAATTTATGTCATTTCATCTTATTTTATTTTTTTATTTAATTAGACTAAGAGTAATATACATATTTGCACACCTTATTAGGTAATGATACGGAGTACTATACATTTATCTAAAACATCTGTTTATACCTACCTGTATTAGGCAAATAAATGATGATTTAATTTGATATAAAAACAACGTTTGCCGGGTCAGCTATTGATGTTTGTAAGAGAAAAGGTTTATTTTTTTGTATCTTTGTATGTAATTGACAAACTCAAAAAGTTGTTTCATCAATATGTAGCCACGTTATCCCTGAGTACTGAGACTTGTTGATAATAAATAAAGCCTATTATATAAGGCTATATTTTATTATCAACTAGCGACCCGTTGCATCGTTGCAGGTACGGAACAGGTAAATACTCTATTTATCTGTTCCGTGGTTGCACGGATAGCAAACCATAGCTACAACTAAATAGCTCCCAGTCGCAGTCGCCATGATTTTACCGCCACCTTCAATAATCAGCCAATTTACACAAAACCTTAACAAACTAAGCCCCATCCTTATTCTGTCTACTGGTGAAAACCGCATGAAAATCCGTTCAGTAGTTTTTGAGTTTATCCCGAACAGACAGGCATACGCACGACAGCACGCACTTGTAGGTACATATCCATACTTTTATACTAATCCATACCTACTATGTAAACTTTAATCTACTTAATATTATAAATGCGTTTTTTGCGACATAAACGGCCGTATCTTTTTTTCCCATTAACATAGAGGGTTGATCTTTTTACAGCTTCAAGGGGCCGTAGACTTGAGTACCTATATGGTTTTAATTTCAACTCGATACCTCCACGCGTTCCCAAGATAAAGGGTCTTCACAGACAGACAGACAGACAGAGGGACAACAAAGTGATCCTATAAGGATTCCGTTTTTTCCTTTTGAGATACGGAACCCTAAAAATCGCAATTCGTGAGGATATTTACGTGGTTTAAGTCGTGGGAAAAGTGCCAGTGAAGAAATGTGTAGTGTAGGCAATGTCGTATTATAAATAGACGCGTCATACACGAACATTAGTGCACTTTAAAACGGCGCAATCTTTTACATCTACATACCAGTAGGCACATACAATTATACAGTGCGAAGAAAAGGACAGAAGCATACAGCGTATACATGTTAGAAAAAGATAAACATACATATTTTGTTACGTCAGTTATGTGTGCATTACGAGCGATACTGACGTATAGCCGCGACACTGGGTGGTACGTGACTAAGTGAAACCCCGGCAATTGCCTTGCTTTAATATTGCCATTATTGAGCGCGGGTAACGCATCTAAGTGTCTAATATATCATTGTTTACTTATATAACTGAAAGATCTTTTGGCTAACCTACAATAGGTCTTACATTACTATTCAGCCATGTTTCCATCTCTCCCTTGCATTATTATTTTGACATCCGCGCCGCTTGGGTACCTATTTCCTTTTTTGGCGTGGCGGTTAAAGGTTAATCTCGGCTTGTATATAGGTGTATAATATATCATTGAGTGTAGGGCAATATTTAAATATTAAAAACATTGAAGAATGAAGAAGAGTAGCTTAATTTGTAATACTGTGTAGGTACCTATCCTAGTATAGTAGTGTAATTCAAAGTACATCGTCTTCATGACTATGTAATTATGAAACTAATGTATAATGTACTATACCGCGAGGTTCAATCCACTTCATTGATACACAATTTAAGTTATTATTTCGTAAATTATATATTCAACTAGCGACTCGCCTCGGCTTTGCGTTGCCTACATTATTAAAAAAAAGATATAATGAAATAATTGTATTGGTTTTCATGCTACACGCCAGTAAAGCGCTCAGTCGGCCATAGTTCAGCCAAAATACACAAAATTCTTAATGAATTATACATCTAAACCTTGCTCATAAATGACTTAGGGCGGGTTGCTTCAACTATTAATACTTTACTGACGAGTAATAGTCAAAAATGGTACTATAGACAAACCAAAAAAAAAATGGTTTGTTTTACAAAATGGTGGCCTTAACATACGTCAAAAAGTTACTAAGTATTACCATAACCACAAAATATAGAGGGTACAGAAAGACCGCTCCCGCCATCTTCAAAAATAATTACCTAAACTTGCCAGACTCACTAAGGCTGCTACTGTTTTGACTCTGTACGGTTTATTTGTGACAATATGAAATTTTATTGACACTGGTTGGAACTATTTGCAATTTTTTATAACAACTTTTTCTTGTTTGTCGTGAAATGTCAATGTCTCTCATTTATTCTTTAGACAACACGTGACAGTCGAGTCGTAAGTCTGCTTGAAACTGCTTGAGAATGCCTATAAACGTAATGTCAATGTATGCGTGGTAAAAATGGCGGTTTGTTCTGAATGGTCTCTCTGCTCGGGCGCGACGCAGCCTTACGTACTTTGTGGTGTAGATAAGTTACCTCCACCATATTCCAATTTCAAAAATGGTGCACTTACGCACAACATAAGTATCGTAATATTGCAGTGTCACACTATAGTAGGTGACACGGAAACCATTACAGATTTCGAGATTGTCGGGAAAATTATTTTCGGTTATTTTGCAGAACATTCTGTAAGCTATGTTTAATGTAAACAAATCCCGGTGACTTGAGATTAGCGGGCGTCAACTATTCGGGCGCGACCCTGATCGAAGGGCAGACGTGTGAACTAGATTGTATAAGTTTAATTTAAAATTGAAAGTTATTAAATAGAGTGACAAGAACAATTGACTTTCATTGTAATACACGTAGTAGAGTGACCGTTATAAAAGATAGTGAGATCTAGAAAACCTTTTAATTCTGACACTCGTGACACAACATACTTCCGTAGACGCCGACGCGACTCTAAGCTTGAGTGAGCTAATTGGCGTAGTTTCGACGGGCCACTCATGGAGCGCATTTATCTACACATTTTTACTTATAAAATCATTGGTTAAACCAGCCAGTCTACTGTACTTAATATTGTTTAACATTATTATTCAAGAATACCTAATAATGGAGTTTCTTTAACATTCTTCACAATACTATACTAGATTCAATAATTTTTATTTTTCTTGGAAGTATATTATAATTTCCAGAATTGTCTTTCACGGTTTAATTGAAATGAATGATCTAAACTTGACTTTGACCTTGAATTCCTCGACTTAAGGAACTTCTACTAAATCTTAGGTATTAATAGCGTCCCATTGTTCTACTACAATCTATGCTTACTGACTGCCTAATCTTATTACCATAGCTAAAAACAATGTTTATATTTTGTAGATATTATTACCTAACATGTACAGACTAACCTATAGTGTACTCTTAACAATACATTATTATGTTTGTGCACAATACTGCCTTATTGAATAAAGAAACTCAAAAAATACGAATCTAAATCAATTTATCATAAAAAAAAAACAAGAAACCTAAAAGCCAGTGTGCCAATGATAAGACTAATTTAAAAAAAGAATTTGACGTATTTGAACATAATTCTGTCAGCAAAATTAAGCTTGTCTGTGCTGCAGAGATAAGTAGACACTTACCAATAATCGGCATCGACCTCAGGCTTATTATAATAATGCCCATTGAATTAATTACAGAGTGACTAAAGTAATAAGTTAATAAATGGGCCCGAATTGTGATGAAACGTAATGTAATTAGCATAATTTTAATATTAATGTTGTAATAATGCTGAGAATTGAACAGCTGATGAATCAAATGGGCGATAGTTTTTTTTATTAATTGGGGCCTTATTATGGGAAATTTTGTTAGGTATTACATTTACAATATTTTTGTGACTTACCTACATACATAATTTGGAATTACTTCTGCCAATACGAACCGAAAAAATATTTTGAATATTTCACGCTGAATAATTATAAATATATAAGCTTTTTCCCGCGACTTCGTCCGCGTGAATGCCGTTTATCGTAGATGCAGACGAAGTCGCGGATATAAAAGTAGCCTATGTCCTTCCCCAGGATTCAAGCTATCTTCATATCAAAATTGGTTCATCGTGAAACCTTAACAGGGCCTCAAGTCTGCTATTACAATAGTGTCAGAATGGTCTATCATTGATTTCATAATAGGGTATTTTACTCTATACGAGAAAAAATCTATAAATATGTTATTGAGACAGTTTAGGCATAAAGCAGTCGGAAAATGTAAGTTTTACTTCATAAAATAGCAAAACAATTTTTTTAATTCAATTCAAAGTTTTCAGTATTTTTAATCTGTTATAAAACACCGTGCAATAGTAAAGTTACGAAAATAATAAAAGTACAAAGCCTATATTACGCCATACGGCTGTGTAAACAAAAAATTGTCGACTGTCAGTCAACCGATTGGCGTAATATAGGCTTTGTACTTTTATTATTTTCGTAACCAACGTATTTTTTTTATTATTACACCTATTACAAAATATGCTTTTAATTATTTTTAAATGATATACAATTGTCATATTTAAATGAGCTCATTTGATACAAAACGAACTGACGTCATTTACGCTGAGCAATATGGCGTCCAGTAAGAGGCGTTTTCGTCAAACTACGCGGGAAATTTGAAAATTTAAAATTTAGATGCATATTTATGGCACTTATCGATTGAATAAAAATTTTGTGTTTTTTTTGGTGGTATATTAGGACTACAGAATTTCATTGAGACACTTTTCAAAAATGGGTGTAATACCCCATTGTTGATTTTGACAAGTTTGGTAATCTACTAATATAATGGCGTCATTATGACTTTCCAATGGTCAACCACTGACACGCCATTGAAAGAAATGATATAGAATGGTAATCTCGTACAACATGACAACTGAATGACTGACTATAACGGCGGTAATCTGCTAAATTTTTAACAGTTCCTTTGGTCAAAACCTACCATTAGAACGTCATTGTGCAGTCATTGCTTTTAATTAGACCGACCAATGATCGTCCCTGATCTACCATTATGAGTTTAGTAGATTACGAACTTTTAGCAAAATGACAATGGTATCGTGTTGCAATGACGAAATTATAAAAATAGCAGACTTGACCCCCAGGCAGAGTTACTTTCGCATTTTTAATATTAGTATGAACAGGATTAGTATGGATTTTAAGCATAAGTTTGAGATTTACATTGAACTGCTACTGCTGTGTTAGTAATGTAACATATTGGGCATGTTTAATTAGTTTGACGTAATTAATTTAATTATTGAGAGGTTGTATCGTATTGGGGCTTGACACAACTAAGTCAATTTGAAGGAAATAGATAGGTATCTAAATAGTTAAGTTTTTACTTTTTCTAACGCCTGTTCTGATCATCACTAGCATATTTTATCAGTGCATCAGTTTTTTAATAAGACCCACTGGCGCGAAATACTTAACTCAAAGTCTGTTGCCAATACAAATAAATTAAATGAGAAGTTTTATATGATATTTTCTAAATTATCCTCGGGTTATTAGCATCCAACTTTGGGTTGAGTTTTAGGTGCAAGTGAGCGTGGCTTGTCAAAATGCTCAAACTCAAAATCATTTAACAAAAACGCCATCACGGTTACCGCAAGGCCAAGCCTGGCAGTAAGTAGATTTTTGACATGGCACGTAGGTAAGGGTGTTACCAGACCAATCGATCGATGGTAGAACGGATTAGTCGACGTCGATCGATAGTTTTTACCAGACCAATCGATCGATCGTCGATCGACGGCATCGATCGATGTTAGATTTTTTTTTTCAATTAGTCGACATCGGTCGAGCTGCTTGATTATTATTACTGATGGATTATAGCTGGGGTCAATCGATCAACGTCGACCGATGCCATCGACCGGCAATCGATCGATTAGTTAGTGGAACGGTATCCGTCGATCAGCCAAAGCTACCACACCAATCGATCAACGTCGATCGATGTCGATTGATGGCATCGATCGACGACCGACCGATTGGTGTAGTAACACCCTAAGGGATGGGGCGCAGAATAATATACCACAAAATTATGACATAGTTGAAATTTATAACACGTTCTTATAAAACATCTTGTAGGACTTGTTTTTGAAATTTGATATTATGGCTCCTTTTCCTAACCTAATTTAATTTTGTACCAGGACATCACGGCACTTCAAGAGCTCGCGGCTGGCGCGCAGGCGTGCAGCCGGCCGCTGACGTCACTGCCAACAACACGGTCAGCAATATCACTGCTCAACTAGGAGGCACTGCCTACCTCCACTGTTTAGTGGGGCACTTGAGTGAAAGAGGGGTAAGTGCTGTTTTTGTCTGTATCTTTATGACTTTTGATGGCAAGCCAACAAACGGGCCAAACCTGATTTTATGTGGTCACCGCTGCTTAAAAATATCTGTATTGTCAGGAGCCAAAAAGTAGTTAATTAATACCTAGTCTTAGCTCTTTTTAATTGTGCTTTTAATTTACCTTTTTAACAAATAAGAACTCAATCTAACAATCTCCGTAGGTATGTGTTTTTAATGAAGTCTGACTGCCCCGTGAATCTTATGGTCACAAGCGCGACTGCTAAGTTTGAGCTCATGGATTAAATTCCTAGGACGGGCTAAGTGCTATGGGGTTTTATGGTGTTCTCAAATAGGTGTGGTGTGATATCTAGGGTATATAGGCGTGATCGCATGCCGCCCTGTCGGGCCAGTTTATTAGTCAGCAAAATAACTCATTTGTTAAAATACTACTAGTAGTTTAAAAGATACTAGCTACCCGACCCGGCTTCGCCTGGGTCTATAGCCTGCCTCGATAAATGGACTATCCAACACAAAAATATTTTTTCAATTCGAACCAGTAGATCCTGAGATTAGCGTGTTCAACCAAACAAACCCTTCAGCTTTATAATATTAGTATAGATGAGGGAACATCTGAACATACACACATCAATATCTTCCTGCCCGTATCCCATATGACCTGGGGTCTTATTCCATTCCGTCCTGTCAATCGTCACAATAATAATAATAGTGGGGACGTTTCACACATGGCCATCTGGCCCCAAACTAGGCAGACCCTGTACTATGGGTGTCAGACAGCTGATATACATTCACAAGTACATTTTAAATACATCATATATAGATAAACAACACCCAGACACAAGACAAACACAAGTGCTCATCACACAAATATTTGCCCTGGGCGAGAATCGAACCCACAACGCGCAATACCATGATTGATTCTCTTACATATTATCATACTTCATAGAATCCATCCATCTAATGTACTTTCATAGCCTGCTACATCATACACTTTTTGGTCCATCATACACCCCGTAGTCTGGTAATAATTTCGTTTATTATTTAAGGGGGATGCACCAGATAGCCCGCGAAGTTTAAATTGTCTTACGTGTTTTGCAATTTGCAGCCAATGATGACGATTTGCTTTTGGTTGTGTGGTAGTAAAAAGAATATGTATTCGCTAGAGTTAAAGTTATATTTCAATTCACAGAATTATAATTAATTAATATAATATCATCAACATAATCTTTCCAAGTTAGCATCAATCTTTGATTTAACTGTGTTGCCATTTTTTAATGGTTTTGGATGATAAGAGGGTCTTTTCAACAAAAAAGACAACCGTCTTCAAAAATTAAAAAGTGATAAATAACTTTAGCACAGAACACACATGACTTTAGTTTCGGAAGTCGGTGGCAATACAAAACAACAAACAGAACAAAGTCTTCTGTGAAATTTCTTGGCCATAACAAACACAAATCTTCTTTCTATATTGTAGAAGATTTTCCATTGAGTTGGGTCGTTATCGATGTTTTACTCAGTCACTTTGACTGAAGAACTTGAATAAAACGAAAACGATTCATGTCACATGAATTGTTTTCCCTTTTTATGGGTTTAGAATAAAACATATCTAAGTAGTTTGGATCGTTTTAGCAATATTTGATTTGAATTAGTTTCGTAAATGAGATTTTCTCAATAACGATCCAAGTAATAGTTTGGAGCGATGCCATTAAAAAAAAGATTACCTGTCACATGGGGGTTGATAATAGATAATAAAAATCATGTTTCGTTTGAATTTTACTGGGATCGTTTTCGTGATATAAAAGTTTGAGCTACAAAGAGTATCTTGGTATACATAACTCATTTTCGGCCATATTGTGGGTTGGATCCTTTTCGACTTACTACGTCCATTATTCTGTAAATGCATATTTCTTTTATTACCACACAAGTTGCAACTGGGCTGAAAATTGGAAAAAACGTAAGAATATTCGAATTACACGGGCTACCCAGGCGCTTTCACCTTAAATAAAGCCCTTTCTAATGAAGATAATAAAACAAATAAGATATTGCCCCAATCAAGCCTAATATAAAACACTAAAGAATTAACACTAAGGCTAACTCACTCGTAAACCACTAAAGTGATAAACTTTATCTGCGGTTTAGTGACAAATCTGATTACTTAGTTGCTAAGTCACTTTGACATTGATGCCTGAAGTCTCAAAGTCTGAGCTAATATACCAGTAACTTTGAGAAAGGATACAACTTAATAAGAAAATGGATTTATTAACTTTTAAATAAAAGGTGACTGGAGATCAAGTTTAAGATAAACTACACTTTATTCTCGTTTACAAATAGTCGCGTTTGACTTTATTTTAATTTGGTATTAAATTAATTTGAAGCAATTAGACCTGCGCCATTTTAATTAAATAAAACGTGAAAGTTTTTAAAGAAAGCAAACAGATTTTGGATCAGGTATTATAAAATGTTTATAAATATCTTATTACTTAGGTATATAAACTATAGTCAAACTAAAATGGACGAGTTCAAATTGTATTTACACTGTCAGTGGCTCTCTTGGGAAACGGTAGGTATCAAAAGCAGTCGATCAGAGGGCTAATTCACGTAATTTTATGACGCACCGATGAAGTTGTAGTACAGTTGCGGTTAAGTTTAAGTTTGAGTGACAAACGGTATTCTTGTAATCTTTGAGCTGCGCGTAAGCTGCGCGTGAACTGCACATCAACTGTACGACAACCAAACTCTACCAAACTTAAAAAGGGTGTAGCCACATGAGAGAAAAAATAATACTCTCTAAATAATTGAATAGAATCGATTACATTTCAATGAATATGACAATTTTAGTGATTTTTAACTATCATTTTGATACGTCAAACGAATATTAGAATACCGATCATGTTGCGTTCCGAAGCACGCACCAAAGACGCGCAACAGTAGATTGGGGTTATTGCGCTCGCGTGACGCGAACTTGACGCGAGCGTGTCTGACACCGGTAGAGAATACGAAAAGCGTTGTTTTGACCGAAACTTAACTGCAACTGCACTGCAACAGCACTTTTTTAGTTACGTGAATTAGCCCACTGATTGTCGATATATGAGAACTTAACAGAAAGGCAGCCTGGTCATATTTTGGTCAATAAGTATCTAAACTCGATGGAATTTTGAAAATATAGGGCACTAATGGCACTAAGAGCACTATTATCTAGCCTGATGGTTAGTCAGTTCCCGTCGAATAACTTACACCGTGATTTTGAACTACGTTTTGAAAACTAAAACTAAGCAACTAGTCTCAACTTTCTGACTAACTCACTCTTTGACAATTCTAAAGTGCCTATAAATGGTATGTTTGAAATAAATGGTTTTGAGTTTAAATTTGACGTATCATTTAAAATAATACATACTTAATTCAAAATCACAGAGTTTACAAATCATTACCATTTACTATTTTTGTATGAAACGCGGACTTCGGTAACCCAGGTAAACTTCAGAAGATCGCCAGTATCGTCAAGGCACTGTTGGCCTTTCTTGAGGAGCTGGGGTATATCGAATGATTTACTTACCACCCGTACGCAAAATACGCGCTGAGACGACCACCCACCACCATCTAACTTCGTTCAACCCCAGGAACACCTGCCACTGAAAAGTATTTGCAGTAGGCTATATACATACGTGGAAAGCGCTCAACAGACTGCGCTCCAAAGTAGGCCGCTGCAAACACAACCTAGCAAAATGGGTGATTATAGATCCCACCGACGCCCAGTGTGAATGCGGTGCTCCTGACCAGACAATGGCCCACTTACTACAGTGCCCAAAGTGCCCCTACACCTGCACGTTAGAGGATATTAAAAACGCCTCTAATGCTGCGATCAATATGACTACCTACAGGGCCCAAGTAATCTAACAAGAAAAAAAAGAAAACCGCCTTCAAAACTAAAAAGTGATAAATAACTTTAGCACAGAACACACATTACTTTACTTTCGGAAGTCGGTGGCAATACAAAACAACAAGTAATGTGTGTTCTGTGCTCAAGTTATTTTATCACTTTTTAGTTTTGAAGGCGGTTTTCTTTTTTTTCTTGTTAGATTACTTGGGCCCTGTAGGTAGTCATATTGATCGCAGCATTAGAGGATTTTCTTTTTTTTGAAAAAACTTTTTTATTTTTCGCTTTTTAGTATTGCCTTAACATCCAAATCCATTAAGAAACGGCGACAAACTTAAAAGAGATTGTAAATCCTCCAAAGATTGAAGAAACTAAAACGTCGTCTAAGTATTTTTTTTGGGAATTTGTTGATTTTCTCAAAAAAGGCTTTATCAATTTTGATAAAATTTATATGGGACCATTTCGGAACAAACCCCTTTCGAACAAAAATAGAATTTTGCAAATCCGTCTATATAAGACAGAGTTACGCCCGAACATACATAAAAAAAAATACAAACATTCGAATTGATAACCTCCTCCTTTTTGAAGTCGGTTAAAAAAACTTCGATTCGAAAAAAAGAAGACGGACACCTAATATACTATGAAACGGAAGGAGCTCTAGGAAAAGTCCTTTGAATTAAATCCCCACCATAAGGTTAACAGTACCTACATGTTATGTCAACAACTTAATTGAATGACTGGTCTCATGACGAAAGTCTTTGACCAGTGCTTGCAAGGTAATTACGGCACTGAGGTCGCACACAATAGGAAGCTCCCACAGGGTAATAAAGCTGTAAATTCATTGGTCCTGCTCCCGTTTTCTCCCTAGTCGCTACGTAATGCCAACCTATGCGGACTATGACAGTAAAGGAAGAGGGAGCTTGCCTCTGTATTGGCAGACACTCTTGTGAATATCTCTTGCGTACTTGCCATGCATTGCCATGACAGAAAATTCAGTCATGAAAATTTCATTTGATAGTATTGAATAGTTTAAAGAATCGTCTTAATTTTGTGTTAATTACTTACAAAAAAGCTTCTTGTCAAAAATTTAATTTGTTGTTCAATCAAAATTTAGACTTATTACAACTGATCGAGGTTGTTATTATTTTACATATTTGCCGCATAATTGTGACTCACTGCATCGTCACTGCCACTTGTTTTATTTTCCGTGTTGATAATCGACTCATCATCTGCCTAGCCCTTTCCCTTGTTGGGGTCGGCTTCCAGTCTAACCGGATGCAGCTGAATACCAGTGTTTCACATAGAGCGAATGCCTATCGGACCTCCACAACCCAGTCACTGGGTAAGGCGTTACCCCTTGGTAAAACTGGTTATCAGAATTTCTGACTTCTGACTACCCTTAAGGCGCTACCCAGACCAAAAGTGCGTTTTTCTTCGTTATTCAGAGGCTAGTAACTCAATAAATAAAAGAAACAAACTACATCTAAAAGCAATGTTCAATATTCTATCATCACATTCCACGTTCTTTTTTTTATGTACCCTATATACACCTAAATCTCCCTGTAAAAAATGACTAAAATAATTGAAAACATGAATCTTTTTCTGTAAAGTTGACGTGCTATTCATTTGAAGATTACACTAATAGATAGGTAACTTAATTTTTTTTATAATACACCTATTTATTTATTTCAAAAACGTTTCTCTTTTTATAGCAAAAAAACCCAAAAATTGTGCGAATTTCGATTTTACGGCTATAAGGAAATGTATGGTCAAGGTTATTTGTTCAGGGAACTGCTTTAACGACTGCCAAAGATCTACGAATAAGCGCTGGAACCAATGGCTTTACGTGCTTTCCGAGGCACGGAGGGAACTTTATTCTCTATTAAGTAGATTATTCTCTCATGTATACCACCAGTACTAATTAAACTGAATATTGTAATCAACTATGCGGCTTTTAAGTGCTATCAAATTAGTGTACATGTTAATCTTCGCCGCGTATTTTGTGGTGTGTCAACCTGTAATTTTGCGCGACATTGACACGACCAGACAATTAGAACGTTGACGCGTTCGCTCATTCCCAAAGGCTTAATTTTACACATGCCAGTAATTGCACCACACCTATTTTTGAACACGTGTCTTTTATCTCTTTACTAGCCTTTGCCTGTGGTTTCGTTCGCATGAACGTCGGTTTTCGCAGATGTTGGGATTCAATCAATCAAATCAATCAAAAACATTTTTATTATTTCAACAAGTTCACCACGTGACAAAGGGCTGGCCTTTTCTTGGGCCAAAGAATTAACGTTGCCATTCAACGTGGTAATGCTGCTAGCCTTTTGAGCACTTGTTTGAGAGCGATGCGGACGAGTTTTTTGATGCTCTGTGAGCCCTCCATTGTACTTAATATATTTTTTATGCATTGTACAATATTTACACGAAAAACTAAAAAGGAAAACCTATAACTATAAAACTAAAAAAAAAACTAAGACAATAAGGCATCAAAAAATTCCCCCACATCGTCGTTATTAACCTTTAAGTTTTGTATATATTTAAATTCGGTTAAGAGATCGACTTAAATAGAGAGCTCTTATTAATATTGAAATAAATGAGTATAAACTAGTGATTGGAGCCTCCTATTTAGCAAATAAAACTGTGTTAAGAGAGTGTGAAAAACTTGTCAAATTAGTTTCAAGATTTAGACAGAAAAAATATTTAGTCATTTTTTTTTATAAAATACAAAAACAACCAAACCAAAAATTAGATAAAACAAAAAGCTGGTGTCGGTGCACATGGGGGTGGAAGTGTGTGAATTATGAGTGTCTGTTTATGAGTGTGTGTGTGTGTGTGTATGTAAGTGTGTGTGTGAAAGAGTGAAAGTGTGCACGTGTCAGAATGTATACAAGGGATTGAAAATTCTGCTTGTATTTTACCTGCCCTTGTCCCATGTTACTTGGGGTCGGCTCAACACGTGTTCTTCGTCCATTCCGTTCTGTCAACCGTCATGATACATTAGCATCTCTTTTATATCATTCTTAACATAATCTATCCATCTTTTATTTGGGGTTCATGCTTAGCCCGTACCTAATTTCATGAAAATCGGTTCAGTAATTTATCCGTGAAAACGTTACGAGCAAACAAACTCACTTTCGCATTTATAATTTAAATATGGATTTTTGCATGGGTGCAATTTACGAATCGTCCATTTTTTTTATTAATATTTTTTTACAAAATGCTACTCGAATTTCCTATTTTCACAAAAAAAATAATTTATACAAATTTTATTAATACCGACTATTACGGTCAGCCGCCTCGAGGGCAGCCAGTATTCACCAAGCTGACCAAAATTTTTGATCGTTAAGAAGTGCCCCGGGAGGTAAAATGCAGTGTATTAATAATAGGGTATTAAACCCATTTTTGAAAAGTGTCTCAATGAAATTCTCTAGTGCTAAATGCCACCAAAAAAAAAACACAAAATTTTTATTCAATCGCTAAGTGCCATAAAAATGCATTTAAATGTTAAATTTTCAAATTTCGCGCGTAATTTGACGAAAACGCCTCTTACTGGACGCCATATTGCTCAGCATAAATGACGTCAGTTCGTTTTGTATCAATTGAGCTAATATTAAATATAATAATTGTATATAATTTACAAATAATTAAAAGCATATTTTGTAATAGGTGTAATAATGAAAAAAATACGTTGGTTACGAAAAAGTACAAAGCCTATATTACGCCAATCGGTTGACTGACAGTTGACAATTTTTTGGTTACACAGCTGTACGGCGTAATAACATGGCCATATGCCACTAGTATTTCACGGTGTTTTTTAACAGATTCAAAATACTGAAAACTTTAAATTAAATTTAAACATTTGTTTTGTTATTTTATGAACTAAAACTTACATTTTCCGACTGCTTTATGCCTAAACTGTCTCAATAACATATTTGTAGATTTTTTCTCGTATAGAGTAAAATACCGTATTAACAATTATATAAGAACAAAACTAAAATTTCACTATTTCGCCTTACCCGGTTGATTTTCTAAAAAAAATCTTTCATTCTAACCTTTTCCTGACACCGAACACGACAAATGAAATTGGTAAAACCACTGTAACGCGATGATCTTTCGTACAAGCGATCATTTATATTTAAACCTAAGTCTTACTGTTTTATGTCTCAATATTAATGTGTTCTTTCTCTTTCAGCAAGTGTCATGGATCAGGAAGAGAGACTGGCATATCCTGAGCTCTGGGAAGTTCACATACACCAATGATGAAAGGTTTCAGGTTCGTTGAAATTGCTTTTTAATCCTTCAACCCTTTAAAGCCTCTGGCTGATATTATGGACTATGGAAAGTGTCTGACAATAATTAATGTTTGTTTTAACGATAGCCTTTGTATTACATATTTCAGCGGTGGTTTTTTCCAAATTAGTTTCACAGTAATATAACTATATTAAAGAACCAAATAAAAACATTTAGTACGAAGTATCTAGGTGCGTGAATAAGTGATTTCATAATCACCATCATTATGTCAAACTTTAGACGCCCACTGTTGAGCATCGGTCTCCCCCAAGGAGGGTTCACCCGTAATCGCCATGCTTGGCCGATGCATGTTGGCGATCGCAGTTGTTGTTATGGTATTCAGAAGGACGCTGCTGCCCATCCTCTGGTTAGTATCCCTCTGTCGCCTTCTACGACACCCACGGGTAGAAATAAGGTGGTGCTATTAACGGCCACGATTATAACGACGATTACAGGTGAGGGTTAAACGAGTTTATTTGTGCCAAAACTAGCTAACTTACAAACTCAATTACTATCACAGAATACTTTCCAGCGTACGTACAACCAAAACTTCCCCGTTCTTAAAACATTTTTTTAGTAATTTTATCTTTTTAAACTTTACTCCAAAGTTAAAGTCAAAGCATTTATTTCGATTAAACCATTTACAGGCACTTGTGAATAGTCAAGGATTCGGTCAGTTAGAAAGTAGAAGCTAGTTGCTCGTTCCAAAACGTAGGTAGGTCTCTATGGAGAAGAACGAGCATGAAACTCCACGGACACTCTTTTAAATAAAGTTTTTACAAAATATTAGTTACATTATCCTTGTTGCTTCTATATGCGAAAACAATGCAGGTAAAGAACAATACAAAACATAAAAAAAGAATGAAGATAAAAGCCATGGCAGTTAAGAGTTGACCGATCTCTACTGACAGCGCCCGTTCACGAACATGACGCGTGGATCAGCGCCATTCAACTCAACTATTTTGAAGGGAGCCGAATGATACACGCGCCACCATCAGCGAGATATTTGAGTGAGCATGACAATGTTCTCGACCGCCATGTTTCTTTATGTCAAAATTGAAATAATGCTGCTAAATTATACAAATTGAACCTGGAATATCCTCCTGTACCGTGGGTGCGTTTACAAGCCTACAAATTCACATTTGTTCCGTCTGCGGAATCGCTCAGCCACTGCACCACCCATGTCGTCCAAAACATTATAAATGGTTCGTTTGTATTGACATAACAAAGTTCAGCAGTGCTAAACAAAAACTGAGGAAAAAATCTACCAAATGGTATACAAATTTCTACTGAAAAAAGATACCGTACATCTTTCTTAAAACCATTGCAATAACAACCAACACCCACCCACATAACATTCAATTCACAACTGTTTTTGCGCCCATCCGGGTAGCAACCGAGGCAGTGTATCAAGTTCTTATCTACCACAAACACACGAGGAACAACTCACAAGTTTGTGAGGAAGTTAGACGACGAAGTTCGCAGGCGTCGAGGTTCCGTATGCACTGTTTCAAGGTCCTTTAGCAGTCTTTGTGTAGTTGCAAGGTTGGAGAAAACAGAGTATAATAGGAAATGTTTCTGTTGACTGCTGTGAATGTCTATTGTGTTCGCTTTGATTGAGAAAGTCGTGTTCTCTCTAGTAATAGAATTGTTATATTTTATGTTTGACTTTCCCGTTGGTATTGTGGCGATTGCTGAATGTAGGGTTTCGATTCGCGGGTAGAGTAAAGTTGCTTAAACTCAAACTCAAAACCATTTATTTCAAATAAACTATTTCATTTTATAGGTAGTTTTGAATACAATTGTCAAGGGGTCAGTCAGTCACAAAGTTGAACCTAGTTGCTCGTTCCAAACAGTAGATTTCCGTGGAGAAGAACGAGTAAGAAATTCCATGAAATTGCATTCCATTCCATTCCTGGGAATTTTTAAGTCAAGATTTAATAGGTTACTTCTAGGCAAGCGTGCTCCATCTTAGACCGCATCATCGCTTCACATCAGGTGAGATAGTAGTCAAACGTATGCCTATATAGATAAAAAAAAACACTCATTAAAAATCATTCAGGTTACAGAATTCACGTTGAATCTACAGGTACGATGTAAGTGATAAATCGTCCACGTTACGCAAAATTTGATAACCGAGGTAGCTAAAAGATGAGTCCTAACTGACTGCACCCGTTCCCGAAAATGACGTATGAATCGGCACCATTTAGCTCAACCATTTTGGGGAACGGAATGATCCTACACATGCGCCACCATCAGCGAAACATTCAAGTGAGCATGACATACTTCCAACCGCCAGGGCATATTCAAATCAATGGAAAGCATACCTCGTATTATAATAATAATAATACCAGTTATACTAGCTCTAAAGTACAGGGTGCTCATATTATGTGCCATTATTAAGTGGTTTTTCTATTAGGAAATTAAATGTTAATTACATATCAAACCCGCATTCATGCATGAGAAGTGCCTCAACCACGAGACTACCTGAATTTAGGAACCGCCGCCAAATTAAAAGCTTGCTTACTTCTATGTTGGTAGAATCTAGATTGTATTACAGCACAATACAGTGCTTAGAATAGCGAGCTGCATCGTCAATGCACTACAAATTGTTCCTAAATTGGTTCGCCGCAAAATTAACGCCCTCAAATGCTAACGAATATGTGATCCGATGACCACAGTGGCCGAATGTGAGCGTAAATGTGTAGGAATTACGGATAATTCGGCCATCATTGAAATTCCCGAAGCCAGAAGCGCTTGTAATTATTTTAGAATAACGTTTAGCTTAGGATCTCATGCGTGAATTTGGATCGGTGAGTATTTTCGGAGCAGGATAGTTAGGTTTTGCTGTTAATTGTATAACTCAGCTCACTAGCCGATTGCCGCGGCTTCGTCCGTGTTAATTTCGGTTATCTGTGGGGGTTTCTTTTTTCTTTGCGCAGAACCCATCGTTTTTCTAAAATAAACCTAAGTTACTACTGATGACATCAGCTATCTGCCAGTGAAAGTACCATCACAATCTGACCAGCTGTTTTGGAGATTAGACGGAACAAACAGACAGACAGACAAAAATGTTATAAATTATTTTTTTGTTATTAGTACCGTGTAAACATTCAGTACATTTAGTAAAAAGCTATTATTTTATAACATTACAAACAGACACTTCAAATTTATTTATTTGTATATACATTCAATGAGTTTAGGTCCGCTTGCAGCCAGGGTTAATTTGAAGGTAGAAATCGTGTAGATCTACAGTCGATATAAATGTGGGAACACCAATCCATCGTTAGCTAGCGTGGTGATCAACTCCTTTTTAGGGTTCCGTAGCAAAAAACGGAACCCTTATAGATTCGTCATGTCTGTCTGTCCGTACGTATGTCACAGCCACTTTTTCCGAAACTATAAGAACTATACTGTTGAAACTTGGTTAGTAGATGTATTCTGTGAATCGCATTAAGATTTTCACACATAAATAGAAAAAAAAACAATAAATTTTGGGGGTTCCCCATACTTAGAACTGAAACTCAAAAAACATTTTATAGGTCTTCAAAAATTATATTGAAGTTTCGAGTAGGTATTATTTTTTCTAAACTGAATAGTTTGCGAGAGAGATACTTCAAAAGTGGTAAAATGTGTCCCCCCCCCCCCCCCCTTAACTTCTAAAATAGAGAATGATAAAACGAGCCGACTCGCACTTGGCCGCTTTATTTTTATTTGTTGCGCGGTGTAATTTCATAGACTTCCTCCATCGTGGGGGTGACGGAAAGGCATGCCGGTCTCTTAACGGTTAAAACCACCGCGGTGTTCCACCTCTGCCTATCGCCGGGGGTGCGGGATTCGCATAAGCATTTACCGCTCCCCCGACAGGGTGGTGAAACAATTAGAGACTGGGATTTGGCGTAATTTTTCCGGTAGACTTCCAAAAAAAAAAAATTGTCGTGAATTCCTTGTCATAATTGGCGACACGGTTGGCGAAGTAAGTTCGGTTCGATCGATCGATCGATTGACTGATGCGCTGCTTGTCGCCGGTTAGATCCCCGCATGGAACAAATATTTGAATAGCCTACCGAAAGCTGTTTGTAAACGCAGCCACGATCCTGGATAAAGCGTTCCTGGAAAAAACAGCCAAATCGGTAAACTCGTTCTCAAGTCTCAGGTCTCTAAACATGCGGTAATTGATTTTTATGCATAAAGATTATCTGCACCTGTCATAGCCATAATATATATTGCTGTTCGTCTTCTATTTAAAAAGTCAGTAGTCAAGAACACAATAAAGATATTCAAACAAGACCTCTTTTCCATCACACATAAACACATCCCAGCCTGACCCAGAATAAGCCGTCTACACACGACAATAAAGCTGACGCCACACACACAAGATAGCTATACTGCTATATCCGTGTCGCTTGCCTAACAGCGTAATAAACGCAGATGCAATTCCGTCCGACATGGCATAAATGAGAATGTGCTTGGCCTGGCTTGGCCTCAGCCAAATCCGTGTCAAGCTGTAAGCTGTACAAGCGATTCTTATCGCTGTGACAAATATGAATGCATTTTTTGACGTAATTTGTAAATGTAGGGCGTTGTGTGTCGCGTGTTAACATGCGCAGTGCGTATTTGTGTTGGTTCTTTTAAGTTTGCCGGGATAGAATTTTGTGAAGAGATAAGTAACCTGGGGTGTGATTCTGTAAGATCTCATTCCAAACTTCGAATCTGAATCCGCTGTGAGTTTCTTGATTGGCATTCTAAAAACTCGGCTGATAATTCGAATTTACACTAGCGCCACCCTTGCGAGCGTGTCAGCGAGTTGAACTAAATTGACAGGCAGATTTTGACTGATAAAGTATGAGATGACGTAAGAAGTGGCAAGGTAGGTCTCTATGGAGAAGAACATAGCATCCAAACAGATGAACAAACTTGAACGTGATTTATTTTAAAAGAAAGCTGATTACTGAGGATCTAGCACAAGTGCGCAAAGTAAAAGAAATGCAAATTCAATCTATTTTTAAATTTTAAATCTATGTTTCGCACTTATACCATACACCATATTTCCCCTTTTTTTGGCTGATGCATTCACTAGCCAATCAGACACGAAAGACTCCAAGTCATCGCGCCAACGTTTCTTAGGCCAGCTTCGGTGACGACGACCTTCTTCGGGCATCCACTGCATGACGACACTGGCCCATCTATCCTGATGCACTTTAATCTCACAGAATTATCACCAACATAAATATTTAAATAAAATTCCTTGGTAACGTAATCCGATTTAGAACCCACATAATTTGATTTTCAGTAAAAGTCCGTGGGAAACGTATTTAGTGGATTGATTCAGGTTGAAACGTTAATCAAATAAACGCCAGGCTTCGGAATCTGACGAGACTTCAAAAAGGAAAAAAATATTCACTGTGATATATTTTCAACCGACTTCAAAAAAGGAGGAGGTTATCAATTCGTCTGTATTTATTTTATGTTTGTTACCTCAGAACTTACGACTGCGTGGCCCGATTTTGATGATTCTTTTTTTATTTGAAAGCTGGTGCTTCCAGTATGGTCCCATATACTAGACATTTTATCGAAATTGATTCAGCACTTTTTGAAAAATCAACAAATACCCAAAAATTTTACATACAACGTTTTAGTTTCTTCATTTCTTCATTTCCATTTCCATTTTCTTCATCTTTGGAGTAGTTAACGTTCAATCTCTGTTTTAACCGTGTTGCTTAATAGATTTGGATAAGAAGGAGGTACTAAAAAGCGAAAAATATAAAGCTTTTTACAAAAAAGACAATCGCCTTCAAAAACTAAAATGTGTGTTCTGTGCTAAAGTTATTTTTCACTTTTTAGTTTATGAAGGCAGTTGTCTTTTTTGTAAAAAAGCTTTTTTCTATACAGACGACAGAGGGATATTGAATATCGGATGGGCAGCAGCGGCCTTCTGAATATCATAACACGAAAATGTTAACTCTGGGAATATATAATTATTATTATCTACTGAATTCATGGAAAAATTTGTATTACGATGTCTCATCCACCGTGTTTGAAATAAGTTATTAAATAAAAAACATTTATCACAAAGTAGCCAGTGTAATATAGCCACATAAAATGAGCTGAAATAATAATGAAAATAAGGAAATAACCAAAGCGACATTTCGAAATAGTAATAATAATAGTGTGTCGTGAATAAGTAATTCGTAAATAATAACAGTGAGAACTTTAGCACGTTTTAGTTTAGTAATACATAGAAACAGAAGGTCAGTTTTATAATACAACGATAATAACATAATTATAATCCTCTAGCCTTTGCCCGCGACTTCGTCCGCGTGAATGTCGGTTACAGCGGATGCAGACGAAATCGCGGATTAAAAAGTAGCTTATGTCCTTTCCCAAGGTTTGAACTATCTTCATGCCGAATTTCATCAAAATCGGTTCAGCCGTTTCATCGTGAAAGCGTGACAGACAGAGATACTTTCGCATTTATAATATTAATAATAATTAATAATAAAAAGTACGGATATTATTACGGATAATAATCCGAACATGCTTCACGTACAGTCCGAGTGCAAGCACACCCAATGAGCTAAAGCGCGCGCACGCATAGACACGCTTAATTCACAGAGAGTTTTAAGTACACTCAACGTGCAAAAACGCACGCACTTAAAGACACACTTTATGTACAACGAACACACAACGAACACAAACACACTTAACGACCTAAAATAATAATAATAATAATAATCTACTGTGTGTACATAAATAGTAAAATAAATAAATAAATATGTGGGGACATTTTCACACACGGCCATCTGACCCCAAAGCAAGCGAGTGCAAGGACACTCAACAACACACGCTCGAATAGACACGTTTTATGTAGCTACAACAAGTGCAAGCATTCTCAACGACGGAAAACGCACGCACGCATATACACACTTCAACTCACTAGCTTCAACATACTCAACGCACAAAAATATACGTTTTAATAGACAGGCTTCGTGTACAACGAGTGAAGCTTGCTCAACGAGCGAAAATGCACGCACATATTATAGTGACACTTATTGTACGAGTGCAAGCACACTCAACAAAACGAAATGCTTGCACGCATAGACAAGTTTCACGTACTATAGCGGACTTTTACGCCTGCTCAGTTAAAAAAAATTCCCTCGGCGCCTGCGAAGTCAACGGGGCGGGCTAGAGAGCACTTCCATCTTTTGAGTTCAAGCAAAAATGAACTTAGTGGTGGTCAGGCGGTACTAACATCAAGTTTTATCACACTTTAACGAGCGAAAACGCACGCACACGTAGGAAGACTTCACATACTAGCGAGCTGCATTCGTTTCGTTTGATTTGGTCGTCTATAGCCGGCCTTCTTTGCATAATATCTATTTAGTGGTTCAGCAAAGTGCGACCGTGGGAAAATAAGCAGGTAACACAATTTCGCGTGACTACTTAACTTGTAATGGAAGTTTGTTTGTTACTAATGTTTCCGTACAGCTCCGACAGTTTTCTTTTATTAATGAAACAAAAGAACAGAAATAGAGGTGAAAATTACGTAATTGTAATAATACTGCGATGAATTACAACGTGCACTTTATTTTCTACTGTACTTGTGTCTTCTATGTTTGGTTGTTTATTTTTAATTAATGAATGAGAGAATTTTGCTGCTTTCTTTTCTCTGACCCTTATTAGAGTGAGTAGAAATCTTAAGACTAGTTATTGGATTAGTCATTTCTGAATCTCCCAAAGGAGTTTCAGAGACCGAAATAATTTTAGTACATTTGATTTAAATCCATTGAAACATAGGTCCATAAAACAAAAGACGTAAGGAAGCAGTTCCAAAAATCATTTGTTTTTTATGACGAAAATATAAAATAGACTGCGTATAAAATTCAGTTAGATAATAAAATTCATACAATGAACGAAAAATAATTTGTAAAATCAATTCGAGAGGGTTTTAAGTATTTCGGCGATTAACGTTTATTCAATATCGATACCGAAAATGAATTTTCACAGAAATACAAGCTTTACATTATGTAGGGTTTAAGAACGCATCCACTATTTAGTGCCTATTTTTTTTGCTCTCTTGTTTTTTGCCGTCAATGTGTAAGCATAAAATAAAAACGCTTTTATGCATTTCTTCGAGTTCTCCATGTCACCATCTACAACATATAATCCAAAATGGTTTTATAAAATGAGACACACCTATACCCTAGTTCATAATAAGATTAGACATTTACTCAAACCTTTATTACAGTCCTTTCAACCGATTTCGACTTCTATCGCGTTGGTAGCATGACAAATGGCAACTGCAGTAAACAGTTGTATTGTTACCACTTTTTTTGCCTCTAATGTCATCCTTAAGCCTACGGAATAGAAGTCAAAATCGGTTGAAGGGACTGTAAAAAAGGTTTGTGTTTATGTCTAATCTTATTGTGAACAGGGTATAATTAAGGTAAATAAGGAAAATCCATTTCCAGAATATAATTTTGCTGGAGTTAAAGAAAACAGACGAACGTCGATTTCAAAACCAGAAGCAACAGACAACCCCTTTCAACATCTGCACCACACATCTCAAGCAGAATATAAAACCGATACCGCACTTCCCCCCCCCCCCCCCCCCTATCGCTCGTCCATTTTATTATTTCCCTTTATACTTCCTTCGACGTAGAAATCTTAAACACAACTTGGAAAAATTGCGTTCAAAAAACCGCTGACACACTTTTCATATCGACGACGGCGTTGGCGTAAAAAACTCATTTTATACAACAAAAAAATATCCTATTACACATCACGGCCAAATGCCTGTTTCGGTATTTCTCGGCCATTTTCGGTTATTTTCGGCCCTCGTCGGACTCATTTCGTCTTTGACGCGTCGTTTCTGATTTTTGCCACGTCAGGCGATTGGATCACGGTCTAGAACAGTGGTTTCTAAAGTGAAGTGAAAAGTCTAATTACATGTCATTTGTCATTGAATCGTTCGATTATATTGGACTGTTAAATACTTTTACTTTTTTTAAATTTAGCTTGGACATTAGATTAGTCGATATTATTTCCGTATTCCTCTGAAATTTACAAGGGAATAGCTACTGTGAGGTTTTCGGTACAATTTGCAGGAGTCAACAGAGTGAATGGGTTATGTGGAGCTCAAAAGCGTTAGGAGCTTAGTAGTCGAAGCTTTTGACTTCACAGTAGCTAATGTGCTTTTTGTGTATATTCATATTTAGTAGGTAATCATATGTACGTTATCGCTGTGCCTACTGACATGAGTCTATAATATCCTCAGTAGATCCATACTAATATTATTATTATAAATACGAAAGTGATTCTGTTTGGTTGTAATGCGTTTACGACTTTAACTACCTACTTTAAAGAAATATCTAAGCAGGAAGAAGGGCCCAAGGAAGGCTTTAATTCAGAAACCCCTTGGCTACTTTTTAATCTGCAACTTCATCTGTACCAACGATAACCGACATCCACGCGCATGATTTCTCGGGCAAAAGCTTGTATTTAATAAAAGAAAAGAAAAAAATAGAACTTTTTTATTTACAAAAACAAAACGCACATAACAAAAGTATAAAAAATATTTCGTCGATTGCTACATTTCAGGACAGGGCGGGTCAGTCATAAAGTACTTAATAATAATCACAGCGCTATAATCACAGACAATACACACCTTGTACTCTTGGGTCTATGGCATCACGTGTCATCTGCACACTTAATGACTGCGTCAGCGGATGGCGCTTCTGTAGCTGAATACAGAACCAAACAAAGAACACAATATATATTTACCATCGTGACCGACCGTGAATGACAGTTTCAAACACACAAATACGCTATGAAACACCCACCTCCACCTTTGTCCAAACTTTCCTATTTGGAGAATTTCCATTATTTATCAAACTTGCCCTTCAGGATACCTATATCTATTGACATACGTCTTGACTCAACAATCGCTGTAAGGAATTTATATTAATGGAAAGATAAGCATGCACCTATTATATGCTAATAATATATGATTAATATTTTGTTTGTAAAATAATATATAAATATTTTGTTTGTAAAAGATGATCTCTCGAAGATCGAGTAAACTACGCTTGGATGGGTGACCATCAATTTTATAAGACCACTCCGAGTCCCGTAAAGCATGTAAAGCCGACATCCTCGGCTGTCAAGTGTATATCTTTGACAGTCGTTATGGATAATCAGAACAACCAGTTTTTTCAAGGGGTATCTATCCCGTAACTGAGTTGTGGAGGTCAGACAAGCATGTAAGTTGATAGGCTCGTCGAGTCAAAGCTCCAAAGTCTTGAGCATCGACGCCGAGTTGCTGGCCTGTCGGTTTTCTATCGGTTGCATTTTGGGGAGTGTGCGACGGAATTGCATAATTTAATTCCGCCGAGCCCGTTCCATCATCGGACCACAAGACGTACGGCGATGCGCCACCGGCACACGGTGGACATCCCACCCACACGCACAAAACGTTTTGGGAACACATTCATTGTGCGTACTGCTAATGAGTGGAATTCCCTGCCTGAGTCTGTGTTTCCTGATAGCTACAACCCGGGAGTCTTTAAGTCAAGAGTGAATAGGTTACTTCTAGGCAAGCGTGCTCCATCTTAGACCGCATCATCGCTTCCCATCAGGTGAGATAGTGGTCAAACGTATGCCTATCAAATAAATGATTAAAAAAAAAAAGTCCATGCAAAATGCTAGTATTCAGCTGCATCCAGTTAGATTGGAAGCCGACACCATGATGATGATGAAGAGGTAATTCCTGGGAAGTACTGGTTGGATTACAAAAATCTTTCACTGTTAGAAATCATCATCATCATATCAGCCTATTGCCGTCCACTGCTGAACGTAGGCCTTCCCCAGAGATCGACAACCAACCCGGTCTTGGGCAGCTCATAGCCATCCTCTGCCAGCCACCTTCTTCAAATCGTCGGTCCATCGTGCCGCAGAGCGTCCCACACAACGCTTGCTCAAACGCAGTCTCCACTCTAAAGTATGTCTGCACTATTTACCGTCTGTCCGTCAGCATACGTGGCCGTCCCACTTCCACTTCAGCGTGCTGATTCAACGCGCAATATTGCTTGACTTTAGTTCTCTGTTAAATGACTTCAATACGAATTCTATCCACCAGAGAAACACCGAGCATCTCTCTCTCCATAGCACGCCGGCAACCTTGAATTTAGTAATACTGATAGTAAGTTAGAATATTTTCAAGTATGATAGGATATTTATGGTACCTATACTCGACATCCAATCGAACAAAATTGGAATCAGAAGCATTAACTTCAATTTATTGAAAACCCTAATTGACTTCTCCTGTTATGTCTTCGCGCTCAGCAGTCGACAAAACTGGGACTGACAGTTTCCTTTAAATACCTATAAATTGAACGGCTTCTTAAATATATAATTTCCCCTTTTTTCAATTAAATATTTAATTGTCAACGAATTACTTTATCCGACGTAAAAATCGACAACCATAAAATTTTATATCAATATCAAAGATGCCGAATGACCATTTTTAATTCTCTACCCCATTTTTAATTAATATTTCCTCTCGATAATTTTGCGCCCGAGTTTTTATAACTTTTTCCATCGTTAAAAATGTCTGATCCATTTGAACGTCGAAATTGACAGTTGATTTTGACGAAATTCGCCAAACTCAGCAGTTAATTAACGAAGGCACTTTTTAATTATAGAAAACTGGAAGAAATATTAAGCTCGTTAATTAATGGTATTCTTAGCGCAGTGGTTGAGTCCTACGTGTCGTGGTTTCGATTCTCAGACGAAACGAATATTTTTGTTGAACTACGGTTGGAGTAAGTTATACTAGGCTGTTAATGTACCTGCCGGTCGTGGTCAGGGCTATGGCCGGCAATGAAAGGGCATGGGAAGCGGTCTCATCTTTCTGCGAGGACGTAATCTCGCAGAAGGAAGCGGCGGAGCGGGTCAGGGAGGCGAACTCCCTCGCTGACCCGATTCGTCGCAGGAGGGCAGGGAGGCGCAGGCGGCGTAATGCCGACTTGATGCCCCCATAAGAGGGACCAGCGGACGATAGATCGGGGATTTTATCGTCTACGCTACACGGTCCCTGGAGCAGTGGTGATGTCCCAGTGCATCCGGACATCGCTGAAGGAGGTGGGAGCCCGGAGGCGGGCGAAGAAGAGGGAGCCCTGAAGTGGGCCACGCTGGATGGGTCGCGAATGTCATGCGTAGCAGTTCTCGCGGCCCAACCATCAAGGCGATAGTAGGTGCACAGGCGGAGTTTTTAGTGGGTGCAAGCCCCACATAACCATGTCGTCTACCCGGAAGGCGTGGTATGCGCCAAGCATTTTCTCCGCTCAAAAAAAAAAAAAAAAAAAAAAAAAAAAAAGTCTGTTAATGTACGATACAGGAGAAATTCCTAGTATAGGACAACGTTAAAAATATAAGGAAAACCTGAATTATAATTCATATTTTTTTAAATAATTTAAATATTTTTTTACACAGCTAACATTTCTGATCGTATATTTAATAAAATAGCTATTCCAAAAGTGCAACACCAACATGGTTAGAATGATCAGCACATCTCAAAAACCACTCAGATTAACAATAAATCATAATAATTATACATGATTAACTTAATAATCAGCAGTGTGGTGCCGGCCGCGAATTGCTACACCCCATTTCTACCCGTGGGTGTCGTAGAAGGCGACAGAAAGATATTGACCAGAGGATGGACAGCAACGTCCTTCTGAGTACCATAACACCTACTGCGATCGCCAACATGCATCGGCCAAGCATGGCGATTACGGCTGAACCCCCCCTTGGAGGAGATAGATCTCCTCCTGCCCATCAGTGAGCGTTTAAAAGTTGACATGATGATGAGATTATAACCGAAATCTGATACTTTTTTGGCTAGTCCACTATTAAAAAAGGCGCTTCTGTCTTATAGGAAATCACGAATGACACAATACAATACACCTATAATTTTTCTTGGCTCTTGATTCTAGGGCGAACAATGTATAGACGCATTATCCTTTATCTTTATTATTTTCTTATTAATTGTATGTTATGTTTTGTTCGCAGGTGTTACACGGCGAAGGTTCGGAAGACTGGACACTGCAGATTAAGTTCGTGCAGAAAAGAGACAACGGCACGTATGAATGTCAGGTAAGAAAGCATTGTTGATTAGAGTTACGCTGGGAGAATGTGCGAGTGGCACATACCTATGACCAAGGTAAGGGATCAAGAAACGTGTTTTTTTTATATTTTGTAGCGCGGTGGAAATCCTCATGGACTTTCTCTATCGTGGGGGCGATAGAGGGGCATGCTGACTAAAACTTAAGGTACGGGGTTTGGTATGGGGCATCCAAAGCAAAGCACGTTAAGCCGCTGGTGCCGTCTGTCATTTGTAGAGCTTTGACAGCTTTTGTAGGTTGTCAGAAGCTAGAAAGTCTGACAGCCTTAGGGTGTTACTACACCAATCGATCGATCATTGATCGATTCCATCGGTCGACATCGATCGACGTTAATCGATTGGTGTAGAAGCTTTGGCTGATCGACGGTTACCGTTCGACTAACTAATCGATCGATTGCCGGTCGATGGCATCGGTCAACGTTGGTCGATTTACTGCGGTTATGATCAATCACTAACAATAATCAAGCAGCTCGATCGACGTCGACTAATCCATTCTACTATCGATCGATCGTCGATCGAAAATCGATCGATTGGTCTGGTAGAAACTATCGATCAACGTCAACTAATTCATTCTACTATCGATCGATGCCATCGATCGACGATCGATCGATTAGTCTGGTAACACCCATACCAAAGGGTATCGTGTTATCCTTTAAATTGGTATGTGGAGGTCAGATAGGCAGTCGCTCAATGTTAAACACTGGTATTCAGCTGCATCCGGTTAAACTGAAAACCGACCCCAACCTGTTGTTACATAACCGTCAGGTAGATTACGGGTAAATTTATCTAGGAAATTGTTTCATAAGTATTTTTTTTTATTTACGGTAAGATAGTGGCTATCTGAACACTGTGAAACAAATCTACATAAGTCAATATTTTCTAACCAAAAGAAAAAAAAACAGAACAACATTTTCTTGATAAGCCTTTGTAAAGTCGATATTATATTTCTTTAGAAAAATAATGGAAAATGTCGGATGAAGAGTAATTAATTCTATTTGACCTATGTTTCGGCAACAACACTTGCCTTCTTTTTGATAATTCGTCCTTATTATATTTTATCCATCAGTCTAGAAAAAAAAACCAAACATAGGTACATCTACCAGATAGCGAGTAGTATTTGACATTGGAGTCCATTTTCGAATGTCTCGGCCGTCACACCGGTGTGACAACAATAAAAAAAATTCATCCCTTCTATTCGAAAAGTGTCGTTTTGTTCATCTATATCCAAAAAACGAGCTTTATTATTGTTGTAAAAAAGTCTGATTAAAATACTGGTTATTTATTTCTACCCCAATTACAAAAAATCTAACAAAATCTTTGAAGCACGTCAGAGCCTGGAATCATGTAATTATTATTATTAATGAAACGTGTCAACAAGGTAGCTTATAATCTGGATAACGACGTAGGTTTGCTATTTTTGACCCATAACTTTGCGTGCGTAAATACCAACATTTTTAGGGTGTTACTACACCAATCGATCTATCATCGATCGATGTCATCAATCAACATCGACGTTGATCGATTGGTGTGGTAGCTTTGGCTGATCGACGGATACCGTTCCACTAACTAATCGGCATCGGTCGATGTCGATCGATTAACCCCAGCTATAATCCATTAGTAATAATAATCAAGCAGCTCGATCGACGTCGACTAATAAATTTCTACCATCGATCGATGCCGTCGATCGATGATCAATCGATTGGTCTGGTAGAAACTATCGATCGACGTCGACTAATCCATTCTACCATCGATCGATGCCGTCGATCGACGATCGATCGATGGGTCTGGTAACACCCTTAGGCAAACGAAGTCTCGGATGAAAACTAAATTCTATTATATTATAACTTTCGAACGTACACTTCAAATAACTTTTCATTCAATATCCATTTACCTTCATAATAATAATACAAAATGTTCTAAACTAAAGGCTAAACTCGTTCGCAAAATGGCTGTGGCGAAATTAAATTTAGCAAAAGCAATTTGGAACAGTATAATCGTAGGCGCAGAGGCAAAGTGTCGTTGTGTTTCTAACTAAATAGTAATAACGTGTAGTTTCGTTTAGGTAGCAGTGTTCTGCTGCATTAAATTGAAATGTAATGCAAATGGTAGCAAGTTTAGATGTTTTCAGAGGAGATGAGTTTTTATTCTTAAAACAATTGAGCATTGTTTTTAAGACATCTTATCGCCAGCTGGCTTTTCAGAAGGGTAATTTCCGTAATATAAAATGTTCAAAATCTAGTTACAATCCTATATTGAGGACGTAGAACATTTGCTGAAGGAATGTGTCAAAAATAAGGTTGAGAGGTAAGAATTGGAAACAGCATACTTAAAACATTACTGACAATGTACTGCAGCCATACATTGCCGGTAAAATTACAGTATTACGGTTGTCTCCAAAAGGGTAAGCAGAGATGTACAATACACCTACCTACATTATGCCCAAGGCAAGGATCAAATCAAACCCATGGACCTACGACAAGCATCTGCACTTGCAATCATTAGACCAGAGTGGTTATCAAACAATCTATAAAGTTCAATGACTCCAAAAAATACCAAATACATAAAAAAGAATTAGTAAGTCTCTTATATAAACGTACCTTTGTAGTCCTAATTCATGACTTATTTAAGATCTTTCGAATCGTGCGTAATCGTATTTAGAAAGGGAAATGTATACAATAAAAACATTCTCTCAGAAACCAACGTTATTTAAAAGTAATATTTATTTGTAAGTACTTTGCTTACCTGTCATCGTAATAAATAGAACAGAACAGGATAGAATTACGTTTTACTAGCTTCGACCCGCGACTTCGTCCGCGTGAATGGCGGCTATCGAGGATGCAGACCAAGGCATGGGTTAAAAAGTAGCCTCTGTCCTTCCCCAGGGCTCAAGCTATTTTCATACCAATTTTCATCAAAATCGGTTCAGCCAGCAGCAGTACGTGAAAGCGTAACAGACAGAGTTACTTTCGCATTTATGATATTAGATTTATGCAATAAAATAACAAGAGCATACAATGTTTATTACACAGAGGTTGGGTAGCAGCGTCCTTCTGAGCCAGAACACCTATTGCGATCGCCAACATGCATAGACCAAGCATGGCGATTTACAGCCAAGTCAGGTCAAAGCATTTATTTCAATTAAACCATTTACAGGCACTTTTGAATTGTCAAGGAGTTGGTTAGTTAGTCAGAGAGTTGAAGCTAGTTGCTCGTTCCAAAACGTACGTAGGTCTCTATGGAGAAGAACGAGCAAGAAACTCCACGAATACTCTTTTAAATCAAGTTATTTGCAAAGTCTGGTTACGTGATTCTTGTTGCTTCTATATGTGAAAACTATGAAGGCAATCTAACAATACGAAACACAAAAAAGAAGCAAGATAAAGTCCGAATGACAGCTGAACCTGATGCCCAGCAGTGGGCACCTAAAGATTGAGATGATAATGATGACAATATTTAGGCGGACTTATAGTTACTATCATCATCTGTCCAGCCTTTTCCCCACTATATTTTGGAGTCGGTTTTCAATCTAATCAAATACCTCTGAATACCAGTCTTTAATATGTTAAAGACTGGTATTCAGAGGTATTTGATTAGATTGAAAACCGACTCCAAAATATCTCTAACTCTATGGAGTGACAACAACACGAGACTACTTGGTAAGACTGGTTGTCAGACTTTCTGGCTTCTGACTACCCATAACGACTGTCAAAGATCTTCTAATGACAGCATGAGACTAGCGGCTTTACGTTCCTTCCGAGGCAGGGGAAAAGGGTCACGGTATGTAATGGATGGTCACCTATCCATCTAACGACCGTGTCAAGCATAGCTTAATCATAACCAATCGCTCTATGTAGTGGCTTGTACATAGGTCAACACATCAAGCTATAGCCATTTGTCATATTTCTTTGATAGGTTTTCAACTTTATTACAAAAGCAAGTTTATATTTAATTGGAAAAAAAATACAGTTTGATATGTATCTGTATGTATCTGTACTTATCCGCTAGACCCGCGACATGTTGTTACAATATTTCACAATAATAATTAAAACTTTATTTATTTTGTTCTTTGAAATAACTTATATCCTACGATTGTAAACTGTACAGTACATAAGTATTCATCTCAGCTTTTTGATCAATCAAAAATTTTACAATACTGACGAAAAGTTTCCACTCGTTTCTTTTGAGCCAACACTTATTTTCTTAGCTGTATCTTTTAGAAAGAGTAACTACTTATGTAAAAAAGAAAGAAAAAGAAAATGTTTAGAGAACAGGAAGACTGGGGTTTGAAATGAGGATTCTATTCTATTCTATTTTGAACAATATCCGAAAAAGTACACCCTAAACCTTCTATCTTCATTCTGTCAATATTGGTAAAACTGCATGAAAATCCGTTTAATAGTTTTTGAGTTTAACGCGAACAGACGTCTGTCTATTCGCTTTAAACTCAAAAACTATTAAACGGATCGGACGGTCGGACGGACGGACGGTCTAGACAGACAGACGTGGCGGGGGACTTTGTTTTATAATAAGTAGGGATGAATGCGAAAGTAATTTTGTCTGTTTGTTATATTTTCACGACGAAACGGCTGAACCGATTTTGGTGAAATGTTTGATCTGACATAGGCTACTTTTTAAGCTGCGACTTTGTCTGAACTCGCGATAATCGACATTTACGCGGGCTAATTCGCGGACAAAAGCTTGTTATAATCATATTTATTTTTAATTGTCTAAATAAAATCGCCCTAAACCGAGGCACATATCCAACGGGGGGTACCCTTAGCGTGTAGTCGCTTAGTTTATACAGTTTTGCCCTGGCTGGAGGCCTTAAAGTGATTTTAACGCCTCCAGTCGCACGGACTTGTGATGCCTTAAAGTTTAAGGCATCACAAGAAAGTTCGATTAAGCAGCTGACAACCTCATAGGATCCTGCGAAATGCCATTAAAAAAAAAAAACCTTTCTCCTTGTCCAGCGCAAAGGTTGTAATGAATTAAATTTTCACCTCGCTCACCAAATAAACAATACACCATGACAATGCAATTTAATAAGTCAACGTTGAACAATTTGCGCGCGGAAATTGCGAAATAAACAAAAGCAATAAAAAATTGCGAGAACACCCTGACTGATTGCGATTTTAACCCGTGAACCTTCATAATATTTCGCACCGAATAAAATTTATAGAAATTGTAAAGTAATCCCAGTATATTTTTTAATTAACGGCGAAATTAAACGCACCTTTGTCCGGGTTAAATATTAAAAAATATCCACGCAAAATTGAATTACCATTTTTTATACTACATACGCAAGCTTCGGCTTGGAACGTGCGGAAAAATCAATTAAGAATCGGCATAAACGGGTTGAAATCAGATTTTCTTGCGTTTTTTCGTTTTATTATGAAACAGGGTTGATTTTAATAAATCCTCGGTTTTACGGTTAACTTTATTCGGTTGGTGCGTCATCGTATTGGGTCGTAAATGTTTGTTGTTGAGTTTCAGCTTCACCCTGCATAATCCTTCGGGATGTTGCGATAATCACCTCGCTTAGAGGATTAGGTGAAATGTTACGACGCAGTTAATATTTGTATCTGCCTGTAGCGCTTATCAAAGGCAATTTGCCGACGGTAACGAGTGATGCAGTATTAGTTAATAGTGATTTATATTCAGTAAGTACATGATTTTAAAACCTGCGTTGAAATTAGCCAAAGGTTTCATTGTCGATCAGATTTTTCATACAATAGCAAGCAATACCTGAATAATCATAATGGTATAAAACTGCAATTTTTTGAAACCGATGTTATATTCTGGATTCATGTACAGTCACCAAAAAAGATAAGTAACTAAGGTAGGTAAATAAAATAAAATGTGAACGCCATGGGGCACACCGTGTGTCCGACGCTAGTGGAGGTTTTACCTTCAACGTTTTTGGTTCGGCAGTCAATGATTAATAGAGAATAAACAGTTCATTATTTAAATTAAATTTCATTCGAAAACATCCAACGGTTTCTAAGTAAGCTTAAACTATTTCCGACTACCTAGTTACTTATCTTTTCTGGTGACTGTACCTACTTTTCGATGTCTATTAATAAAATCATTAATTACAGTACACCAACAGCATATATATCCAACAATGGTATACAGTTACTTAAAGGAGTATACTATTTGAGTGTGTGTTTATAACGTTCACAAATAAATACAAAGTAACAGGGGTGTGATTCTGTAAGACCTCATTCTAAACTTCGAATATGAATCCGCTGTGAGTTTCTTGATTGGCAAAACTCGGTTGATAAATCGAATTTACACTAGCGCTACCCTTGCGAGCGTGTCAGCGAGTTGAACTAAATTGACAGGGAGATTTTGACAGATAAAGTATGTGAAGAAGAAGTGGCATTTTGTAAGGTAATTTCCCCGTCACTTCAACGCTCACTTCGCACTCGAAACCGATTCAAAGAGTCAAATATATCAAGGTCATTTTGAACCTAATGCGAAGTGAGAGTGAATCGCAATGTGAGATGCGAGTTGTTCTTTGAATTTTACAGAATCGACCTACAGAGCTGCTAATAAGCTAAAAGATAACAAAGTTTACGCCCTTTTACCGTGTATTTCTTACTTATATTTGACACTATTAAATATTTCACACGAATTCTATTAGGTACCAATATTGAGCTAATATATCAATAGCCTAATACACACAACGGAGATTTACATTCTCCCAGTTTTTATAACCAACAACGAATATATTTTTGTACCCGTCGTGACATTTTTGTAATGAAAATGTCTAGAAAAAACATTACCCTTTTTCTAGGGCGGTTGCGTCATAGGATTCTGAAAGCGTGTGACCTTTACTGGGCTATAAAAACTTGAGGTCAATATTGGTTAAGATACAAAAATAGAAATAGTTACTAGTTCTAGTGGGTGCCGTGTAGTGCCGGCCGCGAATAGCACCACCCCATTTCTAACCGTGGGTGTCGTAAAAAGCGACAGAGGGATATTGACCAGAGGATGGGCAGCAGCGTCCTTCTGAGTACCATAACACCTACTGCGATCGGCAACATGCATCGGCCAAGCATGGTGATTACCGCTGAACCCCTTGGGGGGTAGACCTATGCCCAGCAGTGGTTGTCTAAAGGTTGACGTGATGATGATCAACTAGTTCTAATCTCGTGGGGGCTCGTGGTCAAGAAAAAACCGTACTGTTCGATCGGTCAGAGTTAAGCTACGCTTGGCGCGGTCAGTCTGTGGATGGGTGACCATCCATTTCATACCGAGACCGCTCCGTAT
The DNA here is from genome assembly GCA_947361185.1 of Charanyca ferruginea. Lineage (NCBI taxonomy): Eukaryota > Metazoa > Arthropoda > Insecta > Lepidoptera > Noctuidae > Charanyca > Charanyca ferruginea. The sequence goes on along the minus strand of OX376069.1, from coordinate 21,937,460 downwards.
CTCAGAAAGCACGTGAAACTGTTGGTCCCGCATTCGTATCTCAGTAAGCACGTAAAACCGTTGGTCCCGCATCCGTATCTCAGAAAGCACGTAAAACCGTTGGTCCCGCATCCGTATCTCAGAAAGCACGTAAAACCGTTGGTCCCGCATCCGTATCTCAGAAAGCACGTAAAACCGTTGGTCCCGCATCCGTATCTCAGAAAGCACGTAAAACCGTTGGTCCCACATCCGTATCTCAGAAAGAACGTAAAACCGTTGGCCCCGCATCCGTATCTCAGAAAGAACGTAAAACCGTTGGTCCCACATCCGTATCTCAGAAAGAACGTAAAACCGTTGGCCCCGCATCCGTATCTCAGAAAGAACGTAAAACCGTTGGCCCCGCATCCGTATCTCAGAAAGAACGTAAAACCGTTGGCCCCGCATCCGTATCTCAGAAAGAACGTAAAACCGTTGGCCCCGCATCCGTATCTCAGAAAGAACGTAAAACCGTTGGTCCCACATCCGTATCTCAGAAAGAACGTAAAACCGTTGGCCCCGCATCCGTATCTCAGAAAGCACGTAAAACCGTTGGTCCCACATCCGTATCTCAGAAAGAACGTAAAACCGTTGGCCCCGCATCCGTATCTCAGAAAGCACGTAAAACCGTTGGTCCCGCATATAATACGTAGATCCTTGACAGTCCTTATAGGTAGTCAGAAGCCAGAAACTCTGACAGCCAGTCTAGGGTATCGTGTTACCCAGTAACTGGGCTGTGAAGGTCCGATGGGCAGTCCCTTCATGTAAAGCACTGGTATTCAGTTGTACCCGGTTAGACTGGAAACCGACCCCAACTTAGTTGGAAAAAGGATGATGATACATAACATACAAATGCATGGTAGGTCGATTTAGGAATTTGGTAGTGTTTTAAAGGCTCCTAGTCTGAAAGGGACATACGAAACCTTTTTAAAGATCTTGTCCATCTGTCCTAAAGGCGTTTTTCTCGATATATATGTAACGTAGGAATGTGATATGTACCAATAACTAGAATTAATTTTCCTAATATGACGATCAAAAGTGCCTTTTAATGGTCTAATTGAAATAAATGATTTGACTTTGACTTTGATAGGTGACGATTCAGATCCCATAGGACAAAAAAAACTCAATCCAAAGCATCGGTTTTGTATCTTCAATATTATAGCTTTCCATCCCGTTCATTTATCAAAAATTAGTTTTTGTATTAACCACCTGTAAATTTTTCTGAAAAAATAAATGATAGACACCCCTTTTTAAGAAATTTGTAGGCGGTCAGCACAAACACTATTTTTTGAGTGAGTCATTATAATAATGATAATAATCATTTATTTCGAGTAACAAGACTCATAGTGTTAGCAACAATATACATACAAACTTCGTTAGTAACAATTACACAAACAGTATGACAGTACATAATAATTATGACTCACTATATTATACATACATATTATAAATTAAAATTACCTTTGTGTTGGTTCGGGCTAATCTCCAGAACAACTGATCCGGTTCCGTACATTATGTCGCTAATAAGAAGCTACGCTATCTCTGAAAGCTATATTTTATGTTAAGAAAATTAATGAGTCCTTAAAAAAACACACCACGCGTACGAAGCCGCCGTCAAAATCTAGTACTTTATAATTTGAGATACTAATCATTAGCGTTGGACCTGGGTACATTTTGTTCTATTAAGAAAGAAAGAAAGAAAAGCCATTTTATACACGAGAAACTGACGTGCATATACACACACCCCACCATCTCTTTCAGCACAATGTTAAATCTTGTTGATAATAATCCGTTTACTCCTAAATGTTTCTAAGCATAAAATTAAATTATATAACCGATATAATAGAGTACAGTTTCCGACCAACAACTACTTTGGACACTAACAACATTTATGCAAGCTCTCGAGCTACGACGTAGCTATGTCGTAGCCTCGTAGCGTTTCGTAGCACCTCGTAGCAATATCGTTAATGATGACCTCGACGATACTACACGAGTACAATATATTGGGTATATATTCTGCTGTCTATAAATTTCAATTTTCATGTCCGTTTTAGCTCGTACATATATTTGTACTGAGTAGATAATGTTATTTATTGTAGGGTGTCATGAAGAAGTGTGACTATTGAAAATAAGTAGGTCAAAAAAGAGATCAACGTATTATGGGAAAGATGATTTGGCTATTATAAAAGTGTAACAAATAAAATGAAAAATAAATAGGTAGGTATCTCTATCTACCAATATTATAATAATATTAGCTGACCTAGCATATGTTGTTTGGCTATATTTTTTTTTTATAAATAACCTACGACCTGTTCTCAGACCACAAAAAACAACATTAAAATCGGTCAAGCCGTTTCGAAGGAGTTCGATAGCAAACACTATGACTCGAGATTACTATAAACAAGGACGAAGTTACAGTCAATACCTAGTAATTTCATTTTTATAACACTGATTTAATTTTAAACGGATATTGTGTTTTTGTTTCACTTTTCACTTTGAAAAAGGCTTAAATCCATACTAATATTATAAATGCGAAAGTAACTCGGTCTGTTACGCTTTCACGATGAAACGGCTGAACCGATTTTGATGAAATTTGGCATGAATATAGATTCAACCCCGGGGTAGGACATAGGCTACTTTCTTTCCGCGACTTCGCCTGCATCCACTATAACCGACATTCACGCGGACGAAGTCGCGGGCACAGCTAGTTTCTTATAAATTAAATAAACAGGTCATATAATATCATACACATACCTATTATATGGGTAATGTAGTATTTCCTACAAGCAAGCTCTCTGCGGTACAAGACGTATCTATTTCGTCGCCTCGTAGCACTTCCGTAGCCGCGTAGCACTTCGTAGCATATCGTAGCTGCTCTGCATTTAACACGAAAACACTATACATCATAATGGGAACTTCGTAATTGTAATGAATATATATTATGTTTGCTCCATTCTGAATGTTTTCTTTGTGATAATACAAATTTGAATTTTTATACAGGTGAATTTGAATAGGGGCTGATAATTTAATTGTTGTAGTTACAAGAAAATGTTCTTAGTAGACAATTATTTACTTCTTGAGTAATTACGAACTACATTCACAGATTTTGGATAAAATTGGTACAGTCAGCTAGAAAAACCTCAAACGTTTTTATTATGCCAGTCGATGCAGTTTCGGTTAGGAATTCAGCACCAACTAAGGACATAGTGTTAAAAAAGCCAAAAATCAAAATCCTACTACAATAATATTATAAATGTGAAAGTTTGTGAAGATGTTTGGATGTTTGTTACTTCATCACGCGTAAACCGTTGAACAGATTTGCATGAAAATTGGCACATAGGTAGACCATTTCCTGGATTAACACATAGGATACTTTTTATCCGGGTAATATGTTCCCTTGGGTTAGCGTTCTTTTTACGCGGACGAAGCCGCGGGCAGAAGCTAGTATAATATAATCGTAAAATAAAAACTCTTAAGAACGTTCTCAATTAAGGACCGCCTCCTTTTTTGAAGTCGGTTGAAAAGAGTAAGGGTGTTACTACACCAATCGATCGATCATCGATCGGTGCCATCGGTTGACATCGATCGACGTTGATCGATTGGTGTGGTAGATTTGGCTGATCGACGGATGCCGTTCGACTAACTAATCGTACAATTGCCAGTCGATGGCATCGGTCGACTTCGATCGATTAACTCCGGCTATAATCCATCACTAATAATAATCAAGCAGCTCGATGGACGTCGACTAATCCATTCTACCATCGATCGATCGTCGATCGACAATCGATCGATTGGTCTGGCAGGAACTATCGATCGACGTCGACTAATCCATTCTACCATCGATCGATGCAGTCGATCGACGATCGATCGATTGGTCTGGTAACACCCTAAGAATGGAGTTGCTTGCCCATTCATCTTCACACGATACTACCATTTAGAAGGGGCAACTAGATTAAAAATTTCTTATAATCGTTCAAAAGTGCCTTTGAATGATCTTATTGAAATAAATTATTTGACTTTGACCTTAAATAAGGTTAGACAACTCACCGTCAATTACTCTTACAAAGAATACCAACAACATTATAATATAATTACTTTACTCTTAATTTTTTACTCCTAACATCTAATTTAACAAAAGCCCTAGGCGACGTACCCCAATCTAACCTACATTAATTTTCTCGCTGACATTAATGACGTTGTTTAGTTAGAACAACATGTAAAGCTGGTGTTACAACAATGTTGTACATATTATGTTGAATATATATAATATGTTATTTAAATAAGTTGAACATAATACTCAACTAAAATGGCGTTCAGATGTTGAAGTATATCATATTCTAAATGGTACTCAACCAAAAAACTTTCAGCCTATAGGGTAAAGGGCTTCTCAAATAGAGAAACCATGAGCATTGCATCATTCAGCATAATTACAAGCTTTCCTTTTCCACCTATGGCTGGGGGGTTTTCAGTGTAACCAGAAGCAGCTGAATATCAGTGTTTTACATGGAGCGAATGCCTAGCTGAGCTGCGCGACCAGTTACTGGGTACAATACCACTAGGTAAGACTTTCTTGCTTCTGCCTACCCATTACGACTGTTGAAGATCTAGGAATGTCAACTGGGACCAACGCCTTTATGTACAGAAGCCAGCACATCAAGTTAAAACAATCTGTCAATTATTTGGATAGATTTTCAACTTTATTACAAAATGATTAGGTTCATATTCAATGGGGAAAATTTGACAGTTTAATGTGGCTTGATGTGGAGTCTGTACTTTACGAGCATGAAATATGATAAGAGAATACATACTCTAATATGCAAGATACATCGTATTCGGGTACACTACATAAATACGAAAAACTTTATTCCGAAAGTCAGGAATACGAATTTCAAAATACCGATTTTCATAATTCCGAATAGTTCAAAATTCCTAATATGGCAACTCCGATTTATCATTCATCCTATTTTTATAATACTAAAATTTCAAAACTCCGAACGTTTATAATTACTATTCTCAAAATACCGAGTTTCAAAAGATCGAATAACAAAAAGTCCGACATAATGAAAATTCCGAACATCAAAAATACGAATTCCGATTATTAAAATTCCGATTATTAAAATTCCGATTATCTTTATCGTTATCGTGCAATCGTTTATCGTGCAAGCAAGCATGCAGCATGCAAGCAAGCATGCAGCGTGCAAGCGCAAGCAAGCATGCAGCATGCAAGCAAGCAAGCATGCATCATGCAAGCGAACATGCAACATGCAGCAGGCATGGTTTCTGTCACGGCTACGGCGTTGCGGGGCTCCGGCGGTACCACGCGAGCTTATCGTCGCAGATGGTATTCACGCTCACCACCGCAGCTTCGGCTAACTGGCCGGCTTCGCCGGCCAGCCTCAGCCGCGGCGGCGGGCGTTAAAACCACCTGCTCCTCAGCTCGCTGGCCGCCTCGCCCCTCCGCGCCTACGCGAATTTAAATTACACTCTAGGGGTAGGGCAGACAAGACTACGTGGAGTCGGTTTCACAGCAATTCATTTCTGTCATTAACTTTTGTAGCACAACATATTGACTTTTTAAGATTATTTTTGTTATTGTCTTTCTTTTTATACCTATATATTTTTGTTGAAATAAATTCCATAGAAAAATACACCGAATAAACAATATTTGTTAAAAAGTAATTCTACTGTTTGATAAGTTTGTTAAACAAAAAAAATTGATTAAAAATTCTTTGAATTGTGTTTCTGTGAAATATGTTTCATTCAAGTAAATAGTCTTTGAAACAATAATAGTCGAAATAAAAATACAAGAATCAAATATTATATGAAACATTTTCTGGGAAACGAAGTTCTATGAAATTTCTGTTTGCGAAACAAGGGGACACCATTTTGAATATATATGCGTAGCTGAATTGAATCAGAATCCTAATTTTAACAGTTTATTCGGAATATTGAAATTCGGAATTTCGTTTTTCGGACCGAGAACTCATCGAGCATTTGATTCTTCGAACATATGAAAATCGGAAAACAAACAAATCGGATTTACGACATTCGGTAAAATAACTTTCGTGATTTTAAATAATAGAGATTATAATTTTTAGGTATTATGAAATTCGGACTTTTGAAAATCGGAATATCGAAATTCGGAATAAAATATTTCGGAATATTTGGGTGTTCCCATCGTATTCATGTATAATTATTATAATTACTGTAATTAAACAAAATATTGTTATCAATTATTTTAAAAGAGCAATGTAGTTTCCTGCCCATTCATCTCCATACGAAATTACGTTTTGGAAGGGGCAACTAGATAACATTTTCTTTTATGACGTTCTAACGTGCCTTTTTGGTCAAATGGAAATAAATAAATGATTGACTTTGACTTTGAATATTAGCCGTACGAAATTAAACTTCTGTCGTACCCTGCACAGTGGGCACTACATTAGGCCGCCATGTTTAGTCTCGTCACGTCCCCTCTGATTGTTTTGTAGGCTCCCGTACAACACATTGTTACTTGTAAACTATATTTACACATACCTCCCTCTTACAAAACCAACAAGCTTTTATTTGGATGTAACATGTTTTTGTTGAAAAGGCTGAGTTAGCATTTTTAAGATAAAGGTCTGTTTCAGTACCTTTTACTAGACTCTATTGAACAGAGAAGCAATTTTTTGTTGTATTTTAAAGAGTATCGTGATGACCTAGTGGTTAAAGCGCCTGCTGTTGTTGTGGGTTCGATACACAGATATAGATAGACCTAGATAGCGCAAGTATCACGATCTGAATGAAAACCAGCCGTGCCATTTTTTGGACGTCACAATACCAATGTTGAGGGTATTAGATTAAAAATATTTTTTAAATTAATTACGCATAATATTAATTAAAAAATGACTTACCGATGGAAGGAAACGTTTACGTTTTTTTTTTTACTTACGATTTTTTATCGTAAGTTAGGCACGAAAATAGGCACGCGAAGTAGTTGCTCTTACGTTATCTAGGTCTATATATATCTGTGGTTCGATAGGTACCGGGCAAGTACAAATGTGACGTTCTAAATTCATTTGTAAGTACTTTTTTAGTGTATCATCTATATAACTGACACTGGTACAAGAAAACATCGTGAGGAAACCTGGACTTATAATTAATATAAGTCTGAAATCGTCAATCCGCCTTGAGCGCACGTGGTGATCAATGCTCGTGCTTTCTCTATTTGAGAAGAGGCCCTTTCCCTGCAGTGGGACATAATAGGCTGGTATTAGTGGTTTTTTATTTATTTATAAAGAACGTTCGCATTTAATCACAGTCTTAATCTGTCAGAAACGCCTGTAATTTTTCTAAATTGTTGACAAAATCTTGACATTGATTGGAATGAGATTTCGTCTGGATTCTGAACATTTTTGATTACGGGAATTAGTTTCCCGTCAAAATATGTAATCCTAAATCATTATTCAAAATCAATGGGACGGTAAAGTAACTAAAAAGCTAGATATTATTGACCTCTAAATTTTTACTCAATTTATTATAGCACTAGCAACCCAACCCGGCTTCGCATGGGCCTATAGCCTTCCTCGATAAATGGACTATCCAACACAAAAATAAATTTTCAATTCGAACCAGTAGATCCTGAGGTTAGCGCGTTCAACCAAACAAACAAACTCTTCAGCTTTAAAATATTAGTATAGATTAGACAAAACATAGGCAAAAAGCGAAAGTTATTAGGTTACGAGTATATTATTGAAATAACTGTATTTTAGTGAAAATATGACTGGCAAATATTCTAACTTGCTAGCTTTTGAAATAAAGATAACCCTATAACTATACTTGTCTAGTGAAACAATCATGGAGTAGAGACTCTTTTGAATGCAGCGCGCTCTCGGAAAAGTCTCCCTTAACTATCTGATCTAGCATCGTGTTCACCTACTTTTATTCCTCAGTGCTACCACAATGCGCTAGGTATTAAAACAATGAGGCGCTCTGCAGACAAAGCAACTTTTATCTCCAAGGGGTAGTAACAGGCAACTTTCAACTAGCTGTAGTTCTTGGGCTTGTACACAAAACTGCGATGCGATATCGCATCGAAGAAGGACTGTGAGTTTCGGTGATCGACAACAATTTGTTTTACGTTGCCTCACATTAAGAATTACTCCTGTATCGTGAGTGCATCTACAAACGTAGGTATATATTCACATATACACAAACAGCCAGACCCAGAACAACTAGCTGTAAGTCAAACAAATTTGTTCCGTACAGCAGTGCAATTCTGTAAGAATTCACTGGCGAATTCGAATCCTATCTCATTTCCGACTAGCTGACCCGACAGACGTTGTCCTACCCTACGCCTACCCTACGCCTACCCTACGCCTACCCTACGCCTACCCTACGCCTACCCTACACCTACCCTACGCCTACCCTACGCCTACCCTACGCCTACCCTACGCCTACCCTACACTTACCCTACACCTACCCTACACCTACCCTTTCCTGAATTGCTATAAACCTCACGGAGCCCGAGACCTTTCCAACGAATGCAAAACCGTGGAAATCGGTTCGTGCGTTCTGGAGTTATAGCGTCAGGAAGGAAAACCCGACTTATTTTTATATAGTAGATTTTACTTACCTGAAGTGAAAAGTATTTCATATTCGCTTAAATAGTAACGAAATAATAGTTCGTTTCACTTATGTTCTCACTTAGTGGTGCTAGCGTAGTTTTTATCGAGTTACAAACTACTTAAAACAGTGTTCACCGCGGAATCAGAAGTGAGAACTGGAGTGAGTTCTTACAGAATAATATAGCAGGAATTGAACCCGCGACACGCAGCGCAGCGGCCTAACGCTACTGCGCCAACCATGCCGTCGTGCGTTCTAAATTACGGCAACGAGCTACTAACTTTGTCAAGTTGCTGGTTTCTGCAACTGGCCACCGCTACGCGTCGAACGACTATAACAAGAGTTGCTTCGTCGAAATTAATTGCTGACTGAAATTTAATTAAAATAGTGGCAACCGTAAACTAGACCTTTTGTTGCATTAACTGACAACCGTTAACGAAAAATCTAATAAAAGTTGACAGTTGCGTCAACTAAAGTTACACATTTTTATTGCAGTAACTGGCAACCGTTAACGAGAAACGTTTAGAAAATGTACAGTACAGTGTAAATGTACAGTACAGCGTCAACTAAAGTTGCTCCGTTTGCGGGCCGCCTAATACCTTCAAACGTCGATTCAAATGCCACTTGTCTGTAGTTGGAAACGACTCCGATTCGATAAGATCACAGCAACAATAGTTAGAAATTGAATTCGTATTATATTCGAAGCGATAATATCGACGTTATCAGAGCTTTGATTGTTTCGCTTTGAAGATATACTATTCAGGCGTAAAATTATCGATATTGGAGCGATATTACTCGAGCTAAGGTTCTGGGTTTTATCAGAAATGTGAAGGTTTTTTGTTTGGATGTTATTTAGAGTTGAATTTGAGCGTGAATAATAGCGATAAGGGTTGCTTTACGATATTGAACCTTATTGTATAGGCAGGCTTAAATGACTTAAGACTTACCCCCGATTTAGGCACGAAAAAATTGTATGACAAATTGTCAACTGAGCGTAAGCTACTGTGATTGGTGGTCTGAATTATAATGTTCATGTCCATAATAATTACAAGTCTGAACGAATAAATGTTTTCAGGATATTAGAGTCTTATTTATCTGCAATGACCTGTAGGGTGCTCTTAGTGCTACCCCATACTCTGTTTAATAATGACACGAGCCGCTTGCGCATGATGGCATGAAAGCATTCTGCCCTGGCCTCCACAAACAAAATGAAAGCACCACAAAAGGGGGAGAGCCCAAACAACATCCTAAATCCATTATTATATTGGACACGTAGGGCACTGAGCGGCCTCTGCTTATATTTGAACCACAGGCTGCACGTGTAGAAAGTCTGATAGTAAGCTCTAAATAGTGTGACTTTACTTGGTCACTATAATACGCAAACCTGCGGGCCAGCATTTTCCCTTAATGCTCTCTTGGACATCAAGCCTGACTGTGATGTGTTCGCGGACGAATAGAAGGCGATCTTATCTATCTTGTTTGGAGTATTGTGAGATGAGCGGGTGAATATCGTTAATAATAATATAAATCTTTAACTAATGTAATTGGCCAACGGCCGTTTTATGTTAAAGTAAAAATAAATATATAAATACTTGGGCGCAGTAGGTAGCCATATTTATCGCAGCATTAGTGGCGTCTTGTTTGAATATCCTCTAAGGTGCAGGTGTAGGAGCACTTTGAGCACTGTATTAAGTGGGCCATTGTCTGGTCAGGTCCACCGCACTCACACTGGGTGTATGTGGGATCTATAATCCCCCATTTTGCTAGGTTGTGTTTGCAGCGGCCTACCTGGGTGCGCAGTCTATTGAGCGCTTTCCATATAGGCCACTGCAAATCACTTCCGAGTGGCAGATGTTCCTTGGGTTGAATGAAGTTGCGTGGTGGTGGATGGAGATTCTCCCACAACTTACGTCTCACCGTACGCGGGTAAAAGGTAGTAAGTGACAGCTTGTTTAGCTTGTTACTATTATAGTTTCAGTGACACACTGACCCAATTTCCAAACTTAAGACGCGTTGGGATGGTGAGCAGATTAAGTCTTAATTTGCTCATAAGCAATTCATCTAAATAATCAACATTGCCATACAACGAAGCAATGCTGCCAACGCTAAACTATTTAAAAAGTCAACCAAAGTTGGTGAAGAGTCATGGCAATTGGAGTCCAAAACTTCATTTTCTTCCTAAAGTTCTAAAATCTAAGCAGAGATCTATACATCATCTGCCTAGCCTTTTCCCAACTATTTTGGGGTCGACTTCCAGTCTAACTGGATGCAGCTGAATACCAGTGTTTCACATGGAGCGACAGCCAATCAGACCTCCACAACCCAGTTACTAGGTAACACGATACCCCTTGGTAAGACTGATTGTCAGATTTTCTGGCTTCTGACTACTCATAACGACTGCCAAAGATCTACAAATGACAGCCGGGACTAACTGCTTGACGAACTTTCCGAGACATAGAGGGAACTCGGTATGAAAGGGATGGTCACCCATCTACAGACCGACCTAGCTTAACTTTTGACCGATCGATCTGTACAGCTTTAACTTAGCCACGAACTCGATATCTAAGCAGATATCTATACCGTTTACGTATTCAGCAAACCCTGTTAAATAATTCTTAACGAATACCCAACTCAACACACAAAATCCTACGTTTCTTTTATCTCGAAATATTTCCATTCGATCCAAATCACCCGAAAAATTAACCACCCAATAATTTACCAGACGGAATTTAAAACAGGTTCCGACGAAAGCAATACTCGAGAATTATTCTGATTCCCTCAATACCCAGGATTAACTCCCGCGACTCGTTATTCCCTTGAAACAATAAAAATAACAAGATCTCGAAAATCAAGATGGCGGATCTTTTAACACGAAACGTACACCGTATGCAGATGATATCGTTCACGATTTACATAACGAAAATGATTTCACAAGTTCCCCGGGTTGGTAGGAGGGAGGGGGCGGGGGGAGAGAACAATGGCTCGTCCTTACATGTCTGTCTTAAGGATTTAAACATGTGTTGCTACACGGTTGCTGTTGAGCCTAAAATAATAATAATAATTCTCCCGACCCAATTTCGCTCATGGTGGAAAATCTCAATAGAGACTAGTCAAGTTCCCAGGAGATATTATAGTACACAAGCACACCTAGGACACTCCATACAAACGAAACGATTTAATTACCTACACTACTACCAAAATAACAGACTGTACAAATACGTGCGTGTGTGTGCGTGTCTACGCGCAGCGAGAACTATCGCTATCGCTATCGCTCTGTCGTACGTACCGGTCCGGTGTCAACGTATTAGTTATTTGTGCGCTAACTACCGCCTACTCTAACGAAAATGACCAAGTGTGATAATTGCAATAAAGGAATAACCAGCAGATCACCAGGATTGGAATGCAGATCATGTGCTAAGACTGTTCATGCTAATAAAGCCTGCTCTGGTCTTACCGCAAAACAACTATCTGCACTTCGTAATGCGGACAGTCTGGACTGGATGTGTGATGAATGCAATCATAACTCGCCTAACAGGAAATCATCTTTCTTTATTCCGGATGAGGAAGACGAAGAAGAAGAAGTGGAAACCTCCAGTAGAAACCTAGTTAACTGTAACATAGACAGCGACAAATTTCTGAAGGACATTACAGCCGAACTAAAAAAAGTCTTAAAGAATGAATTACAACCAATCGAATTATCAGTAAGCCTCTGCAGCAAAAAAGTAGATGAGCTAACAAAAACTGTGGAAACCCAAAATAAGCACATACAGGAGTTGGAGAAGAAGTACTCCCACCTGAGCAACGAAAAAACTCACCTTGAACTAGAAATCAGCTCACTAAAACAATATGTGCGTAATGTAGAACAACAGCGCCTAGATCACGTGCTAGAAGTGACAGGAATCCCTAAAGCTCGAAACGAAGACCTTGAATCGATATCTGTCAAGCTGGCTGAAACACTCAACGTGGATAAATCACAGATACTAAACGTTAAACGTGTGGGAGATCGAAATGAACGTGAAGGAAACATCCAGATAGAGTTGACACAAGCAGAACAGGCACAGTCATGGGTGCGTGCAGCCAAAAAGGAAGAAGTTGTGCTGGAACAAGTTGTGTCGGAAGCCCCTATAGAAATGTCCAAGTCAAAAGTGATCCTGCGTCGGGCCCTTACAAAATCTAATAAATCGCTATTGTGGCTGGCCCAACAGAAATTGCGTCCAGCATATAAGTATGTATGGTTCCAGGATGGAAAGGTGCTGCTACGTAGAGAAGAAAAGGATAAACCTACAGTCGTAAGGAGCGAAATGGACATCGATCGACTTTCGACTACAACGCAGGCTGGAAATCAAAAAACCTATCGGTAATAGTTTTAAAATAAGTTATCCCGGCTCTCTCTCCCGATCACCAAGAACTATTAGACTGTGCAAATATTAATGATTTTTGGAAGCATATACCCTCCATTGGTAAAAGTAATCTGAATATTGTTCACATAAACATTAGATCCATAATTAAAAATTTAGGTTGTGTAACACATTTAATTAGCTCATCCAACGAAACTATTGATGTATTAATCTTAACAGAAGTTAATATAAATGAAAACACTGTTCATATGTACAACATCGATGGCTATGAAATGCACAGAAAATTGCGTAAAAACAGAAAAGGCGGCGGAATAATAATTTATGCCAGAGATGGCTACGTATTTACACCAATGAATCACTCGTTAATACACTGCGAATGTATTATTGGTCAAATCACTACACCTCGCAACTATCACGCATATGTCTGTGCAATTTATAGACCACCAAGCGAAAGTAAACATCTATTCGTAAAAGAAATAAGCAGTGTCTTATCCAATTCTACTATTCGATCAAACGACACTTATTTGCTAGGAGACGTAAACATAGACCTAAAGACATACGACAACATTCGAGAATACTACGTGAACAGCATGTCCGAGTGCGGCCTAACGAGCGCAATATCTGACTACACGAGAATTGAAACACGCGGAAATATCACTACACGTAGCTGTATAGATCACATCTTTATAAGAACGCGTTCGTTAGATATGTACTCGGCCGCACTCGGAACTGTAATGGCTGATCACCGCATGTTAATACTGTCGTGCGTAGAACTTGACCTAACACATATACAGGTTGATACAAAAACAATACAACAATTTGATAACGTTAAAATTAAATCTTTACTTAATAACTTAAATTGGAGTGAAATAGATGATACTGAGTGTCCAAACACAATTTACGATTATATAAAAAATCAATTTCATAAATGTTACGAGGAATCAAAGTATATCAGAAAAATTAATATAAATAGTAAAAGAAATAAACAACCCTGGATAAATAATAAAATTAATAACATGTGTAAAAAAAAGGACCTATTATTTATAAGATGGAAAAATGATTCAACTAATAAAATACTGCGATTGGAATATAATAGGTTAAGAAATAGAACACATAAAATCATCGAAAAATCTAGAAATAAACATTATTTGGAAGAAATAAATAATAACAAAACGAACCCTAGAAAGCTATGGCAAATACTAAATAACATGTCAGGTCGTAATAAAAGGTCGGTGGATGAAACTATCTTGAGAGCCTTCAAAAACAATAATGTGGAAATAAAATCAATAGCTGACAAGTTTGCCATAGAATTTAAAAATAGTGTCCAAAAAATCTTGCCCAAATGTAACCGTCGTCTATTGAACGAATCAGAATATACGTTTCCCCATAATACATCCATGTACTTCAGGAAAGCTACAAACGATAGTGTAAGTAAAATAATTAAAAACCTTAATACATATAAAGCTCCTGGAGTAGACAACATTAGGTGTATTGACATAAAATCTATCTGTGACAAGATGACAGGCGTTATTGTTAAACTGATCAATACTAGTGTCAGACAAGGAAAATACCCAGAATTACTAAAAACTGGTGTAGTGCGCCCAATACATAAGAAAGGCAATTTTGCCGACTATGGAAATTATAGACCGGTCACCATACTACCCGTTATCGACAAAATAGTAGAAAAATATGTCTGTAACCAGATACAGGACTTCTATGTAAAAGATGACGTGTTATCCAGCACACAATATGGTTTTCAACCAAAGAAGTCCACCTCACAGTTATTATCTAAATTCACAGATGAGGTCAACGAATGTCTTAATGATAAAAGTAATGTAATATTACTATTTATCGACTTCAGCAAGGCGTTCGACACGCTTAGACACGACACGTTGCTGACAAAATTGGATAATTCTGGAGTTCGAGGACCAATACTAAAATGGTGTAAGGACTACCTTAATAACCGTAAATACAAGGTCAAGATCTGTAATCAAACCAGTGACGACATTAAAGTCACTGAAGGAACAGCTCAAGGCTCTGTACTGGGACCATTACACTATCTAACATATGTTAACGACATGGAACATGCGGTCAATCACTGTTCCGTTTATCAATATGCAGATGACACATGCCTTGTAGCTGCCCACAAAGACGTAAAAATAGCAGCTCAATGGTTACAGGAAGATTTTACGCGAGTTTCCAAGTGGGCACATGATGCTGGACTAGTCCTCAACGCAAGTAAGACCAAAATCATCCATGTCCACTCTAGCCATATGAAAAACACTACTCCTTTTAATATAATCGCACACAATCACAGCTGTCTTCACTCCACTCCGTTGGGTACGACATGTCGATGTGAGGCAATTGACCAAGTAACGCACCACACCTACCTGGGATTAGTCGTGGACAATCGTTTCAGCTGGGCTTTCCACGTGGACTCAGTATGTGATAAGTTGCGGGCTATACTGGCAAAGTTCTACATTTTGAAACCGAAAGTTCCGTTCAAAATACTGCTCAATATGTACATTGCCTTAGCGGAATCAATTATAGCTTATGGGATAACGAGCTATGGGCGTACATTTAAATCATACACTGAAAGAATTTCCAAACTGCAAGTTAGACTACTAAAACTCATCGTACCCAGAAAAATAAAGCACCAATGTAAAGATAATGTTATCGAATTATTTAAATATTGTAAAATTTTGCCGGTACAGACTAGACTCGATATGGCCCTCGTAATTGAGCAATTTAATAACAAAAGCACTCAAATTCCCATTTCACATAAAATAATAACAAGAAGTATCACCAGGAATAAATTAATAGTACCTCAGACTAGAAATTACTATGGCAGGCGTACAGTAAAATTTCTTATTCCCACAATAATTAACGAAATACCAAAAACCATAAAAGAAGAAATAAATGTGGAAAACTTTAAGCAAAAGTACAAAAAATACTATTACAATTACATAAACAACTTGGTTTAAGGAAATACTGTGCAAAACCAAAGATATAAAAACGAAGCAACCTGTATATATGTCAACTAGAACTGGTTTTCTAATGAGCGGCCTAATAGCAGGTAGCTCAGATTTAAAACATTACTTGTGGCTCGCGTACCTACTTACGGATAGATGTTTACGACGAAAATGTTATGTGCAAAATATTTATCATGTACCTATCTATATTTTTACTTATATTTTGTTTAGTACCTAGTGATTAAGCAGTGTTGCTTTAGCGAATGTGAGTACCAATACAAACCATCTCTGGTTTAATGGTACAAAACAAACATGAATGTATTAACTACAACTTTTATTGTTTAAATAATAAAAAAAAAAAAAAAAAAAAAACTAAAAGCAAGCAGTTTCGAAAGCACGTTCGACGCGGGAAGCGGTGAGGAACAGTGTTTCGGAGGGAAGCGGGGCATGTTGCTACAGTACGGTAGTGCTAATATTTATACCGTGGCAGAAGTGTGTGCGCAAACACAGGTGCACTGCCTCTTCCCTCACTCTCATAGTCTGATGGAACGGCAATCCGACACGACCGGAGAGTGATCAGCCAAGGACTTTACGTGCTTTCCGAGACACGGTTATATTAATAAAAAATAAGTGTACTACTACATACACAACTAACACGCAGTAAGTTAGAAACGTTCACACATAGATATGTGTGAACACACACACACATACAGGTGAATTCCCAGATTATCAATGTTAAGATTAATATTGATAATCGGGGAATTCATCTGTAAGAGCGAACCGATACACGATTCACTCCTACAAAGCTATTATTTCATAAAAGATTAGCTGACAAAAGGATTACGTATCAGCGCCTCCGTCCGCGAGATCAAGCGCTGGACAAGGGATACCACCAACTTCCATACCCCAGGGCTCTACTGAGAAATTTCTAATGGAAAAACACAGTAACACTTAGCCTGAGACCTGAGACTCGTATCCATGACCCCATATTCAGCAGTCGCCCTTGGGACCACGAGACCAAGAGGCATTTAAAAAGACAGAAAAACCTCGTCATTGCAACCTTTAGACGCCCACTGCTGGGCATGGGAAACCTATGACTAAGAGGGGGTTCAGCCGTAATCGCCATGGTTGGCCGATGCATGTTGGCGATCGTAGTAGGTGTTATGGTACTCAGAAGGACGCTGCTACCCATCCTCTGGTCAAACCCACGGGTAGAAATGGGGTGGTATTCATGGCCGAAAACATTAGGTACCCTCCATGATATTAGTTGAAATGGAAGTAACTGTATTCAGCTGTGTAAGTAAGTCATGGGATGGAACATAAAATCATTAAAAACATGAGGTTTTCTTTAAACAAAAGAATATACGCTGGCTTTGTTCTGTTTTGTATTGCCACCGACTTTCGATACTAAAGTCATGTGTGTTCTGTGCTAAAGTAATTTATCACATTCTCGTTTTTGAAGGCGGTCGTCTTTTTTTGTAAAAAAGGTTTTTCTTTTCCGCTTTTTAGAACCTCCTTATCATCCAAATCCATTAAGAAATGGCAACACAGTCAAAACAGAGACTGAAAGTCCTCCAAAGATTGAAGAAACCAAAATGTGGTTTGTTTTTTCTTTTGCTGATTTTTCAAAGAGCGCTGAATCAATTTCGATAAAATTCATATATTACAAAAAAAAGTTAAAAAACACACGCAACGTCGAATATTGCTGAATATACAATGTAGTGCAATTGGAAAGAAAAATAATTTAAGATAGAACTTCTCAAAAAAACACTTGATTTTAGCCCTGAAAACTCGATTTATTTTTAATTTACTGTACAATTAGACTTTAAAGTTGCTTTGAACTCAATAAATACAGTAGTTAGTCAATTGAGTTGTCAAATGACTAACTAGAAGTGACGTCACACAAAATATATGGGCAAAACCCCGTTTCGACAGCTCTTTTTTTGAATATGCTAATAGGCTTGCGATTGGCCACAACTCACCTGATCGGCGCGTATTCGATTTAGCGCAACTCAAAATCTAAACGATTGCTAGAAGGGCGTAGCAGCATTGACACACACTAGTACATTACAATGGCCTGTTTGTGTGCATCAGAAAAAAAAAATATGCACGAAATAAGCACGAATCATTGAAATTGATCGGCAAACGACAGCGCGCGATGTTTTACAGTGCTTTTTAAAATAATTGTCTCAAAAAAATAAGCTCGTATAACGGACTGAAAAATATTCTGTATATTAAGCATAACATTTACTTTCATAAAATAAATATATCAATATGTTTTTATTCAAATACTGGTTAAAAAAAAATTGTCAAAGTGAACCGATTTTCTACTTTTTCAACATTGTTTTTAATACATATTAGTAATATTTTCGTAATTTTGGCTCTGTAACTGTCTTTATGACTGTATATACTGTTGGAAAAACGCATAAAACAAAATATTTTGCCATATTGTAATGGTTGTATTCGTTCTGAAATTTAACTCTGACGTCTATTTTCGTAAAACGATATGAAAGAATGGTCTTCGCTTTAAAAAAACATAATCAAAAATTATACTTTTACTCTGTAGCTGTCTAAATCAAGACTTAAAACTCAAACTCAAACTCAAAATCATTTATTTCAATTAAACCATTTACAGGCACTTTTGAATTGTCAAGGAGTCAGTCAGTCAAAAAGTTGCAGCTAGTTGCTCGTTCCAAACAGTAGGTTTCTATGGAGAAGAACAAGCAAGAAACTCCATGAACACTCTTTTAAAATCAATAGAATATTACAAATTTAGGTTACATTATTCATGTTGAATCTAGGGGTACAATGTGAGAACAATGTAACAAGTTGTGCACGTTAAAAGAGGTCTAGTGACAATAAAATTAGACAATTCAAAATAAATTTAAAATAACCGAGGTAGCTAAGAGATGACCAGTCTCAACTGACGGCGCCCGTTCACGAACATGACGCACGGATCGGCACCATTTAGCTCAACCATTTTGAAGGGAACCAAGTGATCCAACACATGCGCCACCATCAGCAAGACATTCAAGTGAGCATGACAAACTCTCAACCGCCAGGGCATATTCAAGTCAACGAAAGACATATTATCTCGTAAATGGTAGCTTTAAAGTACATAGTGCTCACATGTATGTGCTATGCAAAATTATATAATACTAATAGTTTGAATTTATACAATGCAAAGATAATGTAGTTTTCTCTCTGTAGATCTTCAGCAGCTCCAAAAATAGTTACCAATGCTAATCAATAAATCTATGAACCCTTATGGCTGTGGAGCTAGACCAGCATCCAGCCAAGCATTTTTATCAGTGATGTAATCATCCAATTTGTAATATGCTCGTCTGCATAGTGTGCGTTTACATTGTTTTCATAATGTGAATTGGGTAGTAGGAAATTAATCACACTAATCTAGGACTCTAGGCATTGGAAAGTTTCTGCTACCAGCAGTATCATTCCTTAGCATCGACGATATGACAGCTCACCTCGAATTCACTTGACCTAAATTCAACAACGGACTTTTTTACAAAATAGAACTACCGGTCGTAAAAACGCCATACAGTTTGCGGGTACGGAAAACAATGGGTATTTAAACAGAAGGGCTTCGTCTCCCCGCTAAGCATATTCAAGGTACATACCTACTTCGCTAAAAAAACGAAGAGCCTAATAAATCTAAATGTAGAAATATTATTTCTGTGAAAGAAGAATTTTCGGGAATCGTATCGCCTATTACATACTAAGTAGCAATATTTTTGTCAAGCTTCATTCTAGGTGCTATTTTGAGCATCGTCTGTAACAATGACGTAGACAATACAATATTATTTTGTTCAAATACAGCAAGCTTTCGAATTTATTTTTTCAATTCAAATATATTTGAACAGACCTTTTGAAAAGACCTTTGTTTCTAAATAAAACAAACTCAGGACAATGTACTTACGCATTATGATCGAGTTTATTTATATCTAACACGAAGTAAGTAATAACAGATATCTAACTGCTTTGAAAGGAGAAAAAACTTAGTCTTTGAAATTCGCCAACATGAATATTTTTTTATGTTTTAAATTGTTTTATATTTATGTATTGAACTAACAATATGTTCATTTTATGTACAATATTTACACGTACAATAAAAAAGAAAAACCTATAACTATTAAACAAAAAAAAAACTAATATAATAAGGCATCAAAAAATTCCTCCACATCGCCTTCATCTGGGAATGTGCCCAAGAGACTGGCTGCATTGCCACGTTGGATGGCAATGCTTAACCTCTGCCCAAAGTAAAAACCAGCTCTTGGATCACGGGAAGTGTCAACTAACCTTTTGGAAATTTCCTTAAAAAGAAGATGAGCACTCGGACCCCACGATCCGAGGGTTTCAACCCCAAACGGCTCGAAAATAAAGTTAAATTAATATTGAATTTACTAAAAATCAAGAAATTTTATTACTGTGAGGTAATGGTGGTATTTATACCTTTAAATTGTAAGGTATACACCATTAAAGTGTTGCGTATCATAAAATTGAAAAGAGCGCAAGCCGATCGAGCGTGCGAAGCGAGCCTAGCAACCGAGCAAAGCGAGCCGTGCCGCTGTAGACCAAAGAGCGCTCGATCAAAGTTCTAAGACCCTACTTTAATCTATAAATATTGCAATATGTTTGGCTACAGAGATTAAGCACACTGTTACTTACATCAATAATCTAAACCACTTCTTTCAATTCCAGGTGTCAACCCGGACAGGCATCGTGTCCCACTACGTTCGGCTCCAGATAGTGGTGCCAGAAGCCTTCATCCTGGGCTCTGGTGAACACCACGTCGATCTAGGCAGCGTCATACATCTTATTTGCATCGTGGAAAAGGTAATTGCTTTCAACACCCCTAAACCAACGTGTTGTGTTACATTGAGAATTTCTTCACATTGCAAATTGCATCTCAGAGCCATTGAATTAAGGTTGTGCCCAAAAGCTTCTCAGATTTACTTTGTATGTCTCTTTTATACTATTAAAATTAAATTGAAATATTTGTCTTGTCACATAAAATAGAATTTAACGTACCTATGTATAGAATACTAGGCTTAACTAGGTACAGTCAACAACAAAAGTAGATGATCAAAATCAGAAATTCAATACTAATTTACTAACACTAATTTATATAATTGATTACTAGTTTATTTATTAAAAGTACACATATTTTTGAATCACTTCGACGCCACACAGTTCTGACGCGAACTCCGTTCATTAGTATTGAATTTCTAATTTTGATCATCTACTTTTGCTGTTGACTGTACTAGTCTTGAATACACTTATCTTTTCACTAGGTTTGATGGGATGATTTGTCATACTTAGACTTCCAGTAGTCAATTACCCTGCATGCTTTTATATAAAGATCATACTAACTTATGCCCAGGACTCGTCCAAGTAAATTTTATTCTCTTATTTTTTGATAACAAATAAAGCTTACATAATATTATACTATCAAAGAGAACGTAGGTCAATTGGATCCGGAGATAAGCGCAAGTGAAGATGATGACTGTAAAATAATGTCCAGTAGACATGTCAACTTCAAATCTATATGAAAAACTAATATCTTTAACTCATTTTTTTATGTTTTCGGCCTCTGTACCAATGTATGAGTCCGGCAGTGTGCACTAGTGATAAGTAAACTCAGCTTTTGCTGCTCTGAATAAGTGCCTATTTAGAAGTGAGCTCGATATTTTCATTACAACAGAAACACTTATAAAGAACTCTCATTTCCTTTTAAAATTACGATCTACAAAAACCACAACACAAGCACCCACAACCTACTTTTAAAATAAAAGAAACAAAACAAAAAAAAAAACAATTAAAAACGATCTCAAAAAATTCCCGCGCGAATTATAGAGCGGACTAATTGCTTGTTTTACAAAAAAATAATATTTTCATTCGAACCTTTTTCTTTTGGAACATTACTTTTCTTAACGAGGAAGCTTAGCCCGGGAAGTATGTAGGATCGCTTCGTCTGTAATTAAAGAGCAATGAGGTCGTGTTTGCGGTGGCAATCTATCGATTTACCGCCCCTGAGATGGGTACTTTCGTTTTAAAGTCGACGTTAAAAGAGGTTGGTGGTTATCTAGATTTATAGTGGTTGATGGTCTCGAGTGGTGTAACTTGGATACTAAATATTGTGCTGTACAAGTAAGGATCTCTCCACACGTATTAAAACCACACCAATGGTATCAATTTGCATGAAGTTGCATACTTAGGTAGATGTTTCACATAGACCACATTAATTTGCCGTCAATGTTGTGTGGATGATATCGACCACATCGCAGCCACAAACTCAAACTTAAAACCATTTATTTCAAATAAACCATTTACAGGTACTTTTTAATGGTCAAATAGCCAGGCAGTAAGTTTGCAGTTATCGGCTCGTTCCAAACAGTAGGTTCTAGGTCTATGGAAAAGAACGAGCAAGAGACACACCAGCAATTCAACGAAAAGGCGGCACAATTTCTTGCTGCACGTCATATACTTAGATATTGTTCTTGCTTAATGTATAGAATAATTTTATTCCCATTTGTTCGATTCGTCGTCGCCTATTTATTTATTATATGATTTACACGGCTTACAAAACCAATTACCTACATAAATCACCATAGAATCAGGGTACTTTCTTCCCTACCACTCTTTAGTACTTTCTACTAAACTGTTCTCTCTGTATATACCATTGAGAATAGTATGGAATGTTAACTTGTAACGAATGTAAAAATAAGTGTTTTTTCTTGTTCACTGTTTACTTTCTTGTATAAGACAAAGTCGCTTTTCGCCGTCTGTTTCTTTGTAAGTTTAAATCTGGATGTTACTGTAGTTTTCATCAGTAGATAAAGTGATTTAACAGGAAGGTATTAATCATATTGTTTTGTGTTCATTTGTTGAAATATAACACTGACTGTTAAAGAAGTCGAAAAAAGTCATGCCGACTGGCAGTTTTAGTGGCGTGCTAAGTGACAAGATCAATGCAATTCAATAACTTCAAATTAAGGTTGGCTTTCACCAAATGTCGCTTAAATAACTCGTAAATACATTTATCTAATTTGATTTAAATCCTTAAACGCGTTTAGCTTAAATTCGTTTAGGCACGTATTTCACCGTGCTGTTTGTCAGAGCATTTAGTTAAAATAGTATTTGCGCGTCGGTAAAACAGTCGATGGCATTCCTTTGTACTGAATTGTATTTTGGAACATTCAGCGGTGTTACGTTTCTTTGAAATAAGGTATTTCCGATTGACGTAGAATGCATGAAAAGAAACGACGCTGACTTTTACATCGGTTCTAGTCTGTGGTTTAAACCATCCGGATGCAATGATTGTTTTACTTAAAAACTTTTTGGGTTCAGAGACGTCCCATATCTACCCAATCCAGACTATACTAGATAAAAACTAGGTACTAATACAAAACTTATTTGTTTGTTTTAAAGGTTAATTGATGTTAAATTTCTTGCAACAACAACCAGTCGTTTTTTTAGGAAGACGAAATCTTCTAACAAATTTTGTATCAGATAATGTTTCAAACATATTGGTCCTTGGACCCATTTGCCTCAGTGCACGAGGTCTATTTAAATAGGCAATAATCTCTTCGTGGTCATCTGATAAATCCCACAAATCCATTAATTGATTATTCACAAATTGAAATAGATGAGAAACTGGGAAAACCTGAATTAAACTCAAAATTATCACAAATGACAATGATCACGTGACGCCTTAAACGTATTTGCGGCGCTAAATAGCTGATTGTGAGTATTTACTTTGACAGTACACTAAACGCGTTTAAGTCGTTGTGAAAGACATCTTTCGAATTTAAACACAATTTTGTGTTAAACGACGTTTTTAAACGCATTTAAAGCTTTGGTAAAACTCGCCCTAAATGGTGTAAGTGTGTACAAGTGAATAAGGAGAGCCTTAAATAAATAAATACTATCTTTTAGAGTACTGGCATCACACATTTATAGTATGGTAGACTGCCCAGAGGATACCGGACGTACTTAAGTTTAATTACTCGTGCAGACTTTTTATGCTGTGAAAATTATTTTCCTTAGTACTATTATGGAGGATTTTGGTTACAATATAATGTTAAAAAGACAAAACACACAGAAGTTTTTGCAAGCCTCAAATAAAATTAGACGACACGGTTGGCGCAGTGGCTGAGCGATCGACTGCTGCGCAGCGTGTTGCGGGTTCGATTCCCGCCTAGGGTAAACATTTGTGTGATGAGCACTTGTGTTTGCCTTGTGTCTGGGTATTGTTTATCTATATATGTATGTATTTACAAAAAAAAAAATGTATTTGTGTATGTATATCAGCTGTCTGACACCCATAGTACAGGGTCTCCCTAGTTTGGGGTCAGATGGCCGTGTGTGAAATTGTCCCCACATATTATTATTACATATTATTATAAAACAAAATACTAAGTACCGTTTTAGTTTACTTATTAAAATAAACAGAATTGAAAATATTAGGTGAATTGCGAATTCGAATAAATTCACATAATATTCCTATTGATACCTACGTAAATAAACACACCAAATATTTATAGTATAATTATTTTCATATAGGTACTTAAGGTATTAAATAAATCTAATTGCTGGAAGAGGGCCAACTAGCAATAAGATTTACCTACCCTATCCTATTTTCCTGAACCTAAAAAGGTGAACATGATAAATTTTATTTATAGTCCAACCACTTATCTATAACTTGATGAAAGGCAATAAGTATTTGAGGATCGAATGTTAATTCAAAATGGAAGAAGAAAATATTAACTTATCAATCGCAAAAAGGTTTTTGTCTTTACACGTCCCTTATTTTACTGTGAGGTTGTGTAGGTACTTACAATGTTTACTACCAAGTGACGTGTTATACGATGTCCCGTCATACTCGTAAAAATCGGTCGGATTTATTTACATACATAGGAATGGTTGAGGGTGTCACATTTGTGGTGTTTGCAAAGCCTTTTCGTTGGAAAATCGATTGGCTTTTTGTGTTTATTTGACCTCGAATATAATGAGGTTATGTTTGACATGATGACATAGTTAACGATTACTGTTGAACTTGAGCTTCGGAGAGCCTTTCTCAACTTTGTTGGGGTCGGCTTGGGTCGGCCGTCAATCTAACCGCATGCAGGTGAATTATACCAGTTTTTTAAATGAAGCGACTGCCTTTATGACCTCCACAACCCGTTTACT
The DNA here is from genome assembly GCA_947361185.1 of Charanyca ferruginea. Classification (NCBI taxonomy): domain Eukaryota; kingdom Metazoa; phylum Arthropoda; class Insecta; order Lepidoptera; family Noctuidae; genus Charanyca; species Charanyca ferruginea. The sequence continues at coordinate 21,912,301 of OX376069.1, read as the reverse complement.
GAGTAATTCGATAAAAGGACATTTATATGCAATGACGTATTATAAATAGACGCGTCATACACGAACATAAGTGCACTTTAAAACGTCGCAAACTTTTATATCTACATACCAGTAGGCACATACCACGGAATAATAAAAACAAGAGGAAGTGCCCTTAGTCTTACTTAATACTGGATCCAGTGTCGCCAAACTCACACATTTGCAAATTAAAATGTACTTGCAATACACAGAAAACAATGATATAATTGGCTATAAATTATAAACGCAACTTTGGCGAAAAGCTTATTTTTTGTTGTTCGAAATTAAATCGTATTACAAGTGACGAACGTTGCTATTATTTTACATGACAAAATCACTAAAGAGATTTTTTCCATCTAACAATCCAATTCGAGCAATGTCCAACGAGTTCAGCTATTCGACGCTAGAGAGCGCTGTTACCAAATTACTTAACATGACATCTATTGTTACTATAAATAGATGTCATTTTCGCATGCAACTGTTATCTATTTTGCTATTCAATGAGAGATGTGGTCAAGTTATCGATAATTTGTACAATGTAAGAAATATAATTACGTGTTTAAATTAATGTTTTTAATGTACTTACGTAATGGATCAAACATGATGATTAATTAATGATGTATTGACATATTTTTCTGCGATACCTTTCATTGAGTCCGTAATATGATTGTATGTAGGAAATTGATTGACATCTCAATGAAATGACGCATTATTTTAGACATGACAATATCTTTTTTTTAAATATGTGATAGTATTTTAAAAACATAATTGATATCTGAATTTTTGTATATGAAGATAAACTATATACATGTATATAGAATATTTATAGGCCTACGTCTAACCGCGAATGAATGACTATTCGCCAGAATATAGGTATAAGGTTTTAAAAACTCATTCTTTCAAACTCGTACTTTTATTTATTAAAAAAAAGTTAGGTACTTTAAAAACATACATGTTATTGTTTTGTCGACACGAACTATTTGCATTAATGTGTCCCATCCCTAAACGAGTAGCGTCGAAGTTTCTAGAACGTATGCCACGTAAAACGATTACAGTCAAGACAGCGAGCAAGCTAATTTAGACTTTAATGAATAGTCATAAAGTAGTTTTTAGTTCGCATCAAAGTAAAAATATGGTATTGTCAATAAAAATCGATTATATTGAAATATATGAAAGTTTTATACTTTTTGGTGATACGATATACCTCTTCAAGAAACATTCTTTGACCTGCTATCATTTTTGCATGTAAAAATTGCACAATAAGGCATGGTTGTATTTTTTTTCCTTACGTGCGATATTTTGCGATATGTCACGTCGCAGCAAGTAGTTGATCGCGACTGCCAATGACGACGAACCAATGTTGATCATTTCCACATAATTGTGCCACACGTTCGATGGCTGCGTGGCACTTCCACTTGTTTTTATTATTCCGTGGCACATACAATTACACAGTGCGAAGGAAAGGATTTTGTTACGTCAGTTATGTGTGAATTACGAGCGATACTGACGTATAGCCGCGACTCTGGGTGGTATGTGACTAAGTGAAACCCCGGCAATTGCCTTGCTTTAATATTGCCATTATTGAGCGCGGGTAACGTATCTAAGTGTATAATATATCATTGTTTATATGACTGAAAGGTCTTTTGGCTAACCTACAATAGGTCTTACATTAGGTACTATGCTATTCAGCCATGCTCCCATCTCTCCCTTGCATTAGTATTTTGACATCCGCGCCGCTTAGGTACCCACGTTCTTCCTGTTTTGACGTGGCGGTTAAAGGTTAATCTCGGCTTGGCTAATTTAAGGTCAATGTCATCAAACTTGTCTACGTAGTACTCAAAAATCTTAATTTGCGAATAAGTTTTGAATTTGTGACAGTTCTTCCATTCAACAACTGTCAGACGTCATTAATGAAAACCACATAATTTTTAGAAGATAAATTATTAAATGGTTACAAATACGTGCGACAGCTACTGTAAAAATATATTATAATAAATTCGGTGTCTATCGTAACTTTAACAGGTTTTTTGTACTTTTGTTACAAAGTGTGCATTAAAAAGAACCTTTTTTAACTTCTGTCTAATGCTATTGTAAATGGAGTATAGATACAGTTTAGTGAAGTTCATCCATAAGAACTTGGATTAAACTTAGGTTTGCGAGAGACAATTCCAAAGTGTTAACTAACTACTCCATCTCTTCTACTTTCAGAGCCCGACACCCCCACAATACGTATTTTGGTACCACAATGACCGCATGATCAACTACGACGCAACGCGGGGCGGGATCACCGTTGAGACGGAACCCGGTGCTCGCACACAGTCCCGGCTTACAGTCCGCGGGGCTACCCTGAAGGACTCCGGGAATTACACCTGCAGCGCCAGCAACACGGAGCCTGCTTCCATACACGTCTTCGTTTCGGAAGGCAGTGAGTACTACATTGTATTCAAAGTCACTATTCGGTGTATTCATAGTAGGTTTTTCCGAGTTTGGAAGTCAGAAGTTCATATTGCATCTGCCTAGCTGCTTTCCCAAATATGTTGGGGTCAGCTTCCAGTCTAACCATATGCAGCTGAATACCAGTGTTTACATGGAACGTCTGCCTATCCGACCTCTACGATCCATTTACTGGGTAACATAACACTATACCTCTTGTTAAGACTGGTTGTCGGACTTTATGGCTTCGCTTCTGACTACCTATATAACGACTGCAAAGGTCTATGAACAACAGCCGGGACCAACGGATAATACTAATAAATACCAACGGATAAAACGGAGAATACTAATCCTCAACCAATCATTTCAGGTAACAAGATGGCGGCCATCCTCCGACGCAACACGAGCGCTATTCACGGCATCACGACGAGCGGCACTTGTTTGTTGTTGCTGACGTCGGTGCTAATGCACTTCGGCCTCCGATGACGGTAGTAAGGGATGGAGAGCATTGTGGCACTGTATGAGAGAGGGGGACGGGAATATATAGGCAGTGTAGTTAATGGTTTTTTTTTGTTATATGACAGGTTTGTAACAACAATAGACAGAGCACGGACTGAGCATTCCGTATTCAGCTATGAAGTAAATATGAGCTAAACAGTGTAAGAGAGACAAAGCCACCGTGCGGCCAGTAGCTGACTCTTTCTAGGATTTGATTGGTCCAAGTCACAGCCTAGTATTAGCGGATGCTTTAGGGCATTGCGCCTTCATTTATTTATTTATGTACTGGAAAGTTCATCAATTTTTACAGGTTTATACCTAATGCGATAGTGTACTTATTATAATAGGTACTTATAATGTAATTACAGCGTATTTCCCCATTAAGTTTTGTAACTTATCACAAACAATGCATTCCTTGTAAACTCACTCAGAGAGTTGTTCATCACTATAGACCTACAGAAAAGAGACAAATACTGGCCGCATAGGCGCTTTCTCTCTTCCTCGTGAGTGGTCAATTTTGTAAGGGTCAGTCCATTCTCTTTGTCTATGGTAACAACCACGCCATATCTATGATATAAAATGTAGAGCAGTACCTACCCTATGCTGTGCTTTCTGTATGGAGGTTAGGTAAGTTAAATTATTTTACACTACTCTTCTTAAAAAAATGTTACGAACACAATCAAAATTTATATTAACAGTGTAGTTAAAACTCTTCTACTTTTCCCTGTAAGTACTATATCAAATAGGATAGTCAACTGTACATTTTTACAAGTTCTGGACTATCGTAAAATTATAGCCATTAAAAATATGAACCATGAGAAAGACACGCTTGCTATTCTACACACACAGATAACCTACAACTGTTCGTATTAAATAAGATCATATGACCCGCTCAACCAATAAATCTACAAACCAAAATCACTTTTCGTGAAAAATAATCCAATTTCATAAGACTAAAAATCATTATAAGTTTAGAAACCATAGAAACTAGTTAGGTAATGTCTTGATGAAATGAATGACAGTGCCAGAAACTTGTCTGACTTGATTTTTAAGAGCGTGTATTCGATTCGTGACGAATACTTCATGTTTTCGCGTTTTGCCCAGAGCAATATCGTAATGATGTGAGCAGATTATTTAAAGACAATTACAGTTTAAGAAAGATTAAGCCTTGCTTTAGGGAACTACAGAGTAAAAATATAATTTTTAATTATGGTGTTTTAAAGCGAAGACAATCCTTTCATAGCGTTGTACGAAAATAGACGTCAGAGTTAACTTTCAGGACGAATACGACCATTACAGTATGCCAAAATATTATATTTTATGCGTTTTTTCAACAGGATATACAGTCTTAAAGTCTGCTACTTACAGAGCCAAAATTACGAATATTACTATTATGTATAAAAAAACATTGTTGAAAAAGTACAAAATCGGTTCACTTTGTCAATTTTTTTTCACCGGTATTTGAATTAAAACGTAACTGATATATTTATTTTATAATGTTATGCTTAATATAGAGAATATTTTTCAGTCCGATATACGCACTCATTTATTTTAGACAATTATTTTAAAAAGCACTGTAAAACATCGCGCGCTGTCGTTTGCCGATCAATTTCAATAGTTCGTGCTTATTTCGTGCGTATTTTTTTTCTGATGCACACAAGCAGACCATTGTACTGTCCTAGTGTGTGTCAATGCTGCTACGCCGTTCTAGCAATAGTTTAGATTTTGAGTTGCGCTAAATCGAATACGCGCCATAGAAATAATAACCTATGAAAACTGACAAGGTCTGCTAAATTCTGATCATCGATAGTTCCGCTTTCATTGAGTTAGTAGGTCTAGCAAGAGCACGATTCCTGTGACGATTAGAATCCTTTAGTTTATTTTACACGTTAAGCACAAATAATATCATCCAATGAAATAAGTTAAGTCTAAAAACTAAGTAGTACCTACTTGGTTTTTAGTTACACATATACTTAGAAATATTATTTGCGAAACGAGTAAACTTATTTCTAATTCAGAAATCGATGAAATTTGTGTTCCCTTTCTACCGATGAAATTCCTCCCTCAAGTTCTGTCATGTTTTGGTTGACACTTCAGTGTCTCGGCCACAAAATGATGGGCTAGTGCTACTATTTACCATACCTACATATTATATTGTAGCTTAATTTCAGTCCATAGTATTCCTACGAACTTATTTTCTAGAATTAATATTTTATACGGTCCAACCTAATTTCTTTGAATCCCTGCAAAATTTGTCTAGACAGGCAAATTAATATAATCTAAGTTGGTATAAGAACAATGGTATTATTTGGGAAAGGGAAGATTCTTGTCTGAATGGTAATCACGAAATAATTCCCGAATGTTGTTTTTCCAAGTAGGTAATATCTAATATTGGAAGGAGGTCCTCATACTCGTACAGTGCCAACGTAGAAAAATAATTAATTAACAATTAAAAATAAACCAATCATTGAATTGTAATAAGTTGATTGTACTAACATTACTTAGTTAAAGTAACAAATATAATGACGTAACTTAGTTACTTATTTAGATTTATTTAGTCTGTATTTATTATAGGCACAATATTGTACAGTTAAACAATTTCTTAGAATAAACATATTGCGAGATTTTTGATGTCTTCGTATTCGATTCCCAGATGCTTTATTCAGAAAATTTTACAAAATCCAGATTTTTTCTGTAAAGGTGTGTGCACATCTATGAATGTAAAAGCTACGCATAAACGTCTAAAAAGCAACTGACTTCGTAGGTGTATTCACACCTTAATATTCAACTATAAAATAAAATAATAATAAGACATGGAAACCAACCTTAAGATTCCAATAATTATAAAGTTAAATAAATTGTTGTTCTCAAAAAGTTAAGCTACAAAATTATAAAAGTGTTAAAATTTTAAGTGGAAAACATTCTGTCATTAAAATAATGCTCAAAAATTATAAAACAAATTCTGATACTCATTTGTACATACTTATTAATAGCTTGATTCATGAAAATGTAAATAATTAAATAACTAGATGTTATGAGTTCATAGAAATAACGTGATTTTTTTTCTAAAATCATGTAATTTTAATAACATGAATATTCATTATCCTAAATTAGATAACCAAATCATAGACCTACCGTTAAATATTAGGTACATAAATTGTTACAAAAGTATTACATATTTATAGACCAACAATTGGAACCATTTTAATAATATTGAAAACTGCTTTAGTTTTGGTCCACAAATGTATGAAAATTATGTAAGTAGTCTTTTTTTACCTGATTACGGAAATAAAAGGATAGGTAAGGTTTTTTAATCCATACCTAATTTAGATTCGTCATGCACAATGTTAGTAAAGGTTTCATTATCGTTTATTTATATCAGTTATGACATATTTTCATCTAAGGAAGTAATATAAAAGGAATTAAGACTTAACCTATGTACCAATTACTTCCTTTTCTAATGCTATATTTTTAACTTGAACAAACAGATTTCAAAATAAAGTCAATTAAATTATACGTACGATGTGTAAAAAGCAGAAACATTTACTCATAGAAAATAATATTATTCTGTGCCAGAAATATTTATAATATTTTAAGAAAATCAATGTAAGAACATTTTCTTTTACTAATATTAATTTAATTTTATCAACAAAATTAATAGAAATATTTAAACACGTTCTTGACTACATAAATTCTTAATTGTACCTATTGGATATTGTATTAATTAATGGTAAATTCTCAGGAATTAAAATTAAGATAATTCTTATTTTAGTCACTTTATTGTAACACCTTCCTTTGTACATAAACATCTGAATTTATTTTATAATCGATTGCTAAAGAATACATAATCCCAACGCTTATTTTAAATGACATTTTGCCTTAACGCGAAATTGGCAGACTGCGTTTTAGGTAATCAGCGAGTAAAGGATATCTCTTTCTCTCCAATAAAACAAGAAAGAGACATAATATACTTATATTAATAAGAGCTGTCAATCTAAAATGTTCATACAACTATAAATATTGTCATTTCAGACGCATTGATTAAAAACATTGCGAAGTTCAAGGGAAAAACTAATTTGACATCTCTAACTTAGTCCTTGTCTGTCACCGTCTTTTTCTTCAGTTGCCTGGCAGTACCTAAGAGATGCCAAATGCCTAATTTTAATTTAATTTGAGAACAAGGGAATCGGCGCCATTATTGGTTTAGGGTGTCATCACCATTATTATTACAATTGTCACAATTGTGACAAATAAATGCCTTGTTTAGGCAGAACTAGCCCTAATTAAACTTAAATAAATAGATGGGAAAATGCCTTGGAAGTTGGGTAGGCTTTTGGTGTGGGATACCTACAACATGTGATGTGATGTGTGTTGACCCTTGCACAATCCCATCTTCCCAGCACGACTGATGTAGTGAGGCGGCTGCTGCAGGTACTGAAACCCTCAAACGGCGAAAATATGACAACCCTCTTAGAAGCTTATGTTTGAGCCGTTTGCGGTTGCAAACTCAAGGGCCAAGTGCTCTTCTTATTTTTCGGGACATCACCAAGCGGCTGGTCGAGTCTTCAGGTGACCCGATGGCTGGTTTATTTTTGGACCAAAGAATCAGTTTTGCCAAACAACGTCGCACGTTGGACAGCGATGTGGACGAATTTTTTGATGTAGTAATTGCATTGTAGGTACTATTTGAAATTGTACGGTCACCAAAAGAGATAAGTATCCATGTCGCCGGGAACCTTTACTCGCTGATTACCTAAAACGCAGTCTGCCAATTTCGCGGTATGCCAAAATGTCATTTAAAATAAGCGTTGGGACTAAGTATGCTTTTGTCTATGTACTCCTCATATTGCCCATTTCGTGATACGACTATATCGCAGTAAACCTTTTTCTCACTATGGTCATTTAGCGATATGACTAAGTCGCAATAAACCTTTTTCTCATCATGGGAATTTAGCGATAAGACATTCACGAGAGTCGAATGTTCAATACAAACTTCAATACAGTAGAGGGGATCTGGCGCTCGGCGGCCGCTACCGCGGCCCCGCTCGCTCGCCTTCGCGCTTTGATGGTCACAGTTCTAACCTAACCTAACCCATACCACCCACCATACCACCAGGGGTATGGCCTGTGGTATGGTGGGCCTGCACACCGCACTGAAACTAAGTCTTAATTTGCCTGCCTCGCTCATAACCTAACGCACAATATACCTACCTCGCCCTTGAGCTAATACGCACTAAACCAAAATCTCAATTCGCCTACTTCGCTCATTAACTAATACGCATTGGGTCTAAATATCAATACGCCGATCAATAGACTCGTTAAGTCTAGGCATAACGCGAAATTGGCAGACTGCGTTTTAGGTAATCAGCGACTAAAGGATCACAACATTTTAGCCCTCCTAACTCAGTCAATTTTCAGTTTACTATAACGTCAATCGAGTTGGCAATAAAGTAATGACATAAGTACAAGTTGACATACAAAATCTATAGGGGTGTTTTGACAGTTCATATAAAATGTGTTAATTGATTAAGGGTGCTAACTACCCTATTTTGGATATGAAATGCTTATTAATTTTAAATCTAGTCTAAGCATAAGTTTTAAATGTATGTACAGTCAGCAAAAGAGATAGGTATACAGGGTGGTCAGATATAGTTAAAGTTTACTTAGAAACCGGTGGATGTTGTTGAATATAATAAAATAAAATTAATAGTGAATATACATTTCAATGAAAACATTTATCGGTTTCTAATTAATCTACAACCTACCTATCTACCTATCACTATTGCTGACTGTACATATAGAACTGTTCTGCTGGATATATATTCTATTATTGTTTGTTTGACATAATTATTTTTACTATTGAGAGATTGTGGATTGGCCCGTGTTGGCAGAATAAAGCTCAATTTATAATAATATGCTCAACACAATGTTATAACACAAAAACAAGAACTCTTCACACAAAATTATTATGTGTTAGAATAAATTCAGATGTTCAATTACCATAGACATTTTTTTCCATTAGGTATACCATTACCACACCTATGGTATAACCATAGACTAGAATAGTCATGTATATGTAATACCACAAGTATACTTGAGCTACGATTTGAACCATTTGATTCTAAAAGTTTGTTATTTCTTGTAAATATAACATGACATTATAATAATAATATGACATAGAAAATTAGTCCTAATATTAGTTAATTTGTAAATAAATTCATCAGTGTTACTAAAAATCATTTAATGTAAATAATATTTCGGTGATCATGTATGCAATAAATAATAAATTTCCTTGGATTTTGAGTTTTATGTCCCTATAATTAGTCTTCGTTTTTCTTCCAGAATTTCTTATATTTCGTAGATACAGACGCCAGCACATCAAGCCATATTAAACTGTAAAATTTTCCCAATTTAATATGAACCTTATAATTTTGTAATAAAGTTGAAAACCTATCAAAGAAATTGGACAGATTGTTATAGCTTGAACTTGATGTACAGTCGGCAAAAGAGATAGGTATGCAGGATCATCAGATATAGTTCAAGTTTACTTAGAAATCGATGGATGTTTTTGAATAAAATAAAATTATTTTAATAGAGAATAAACATTTCAATGATTTAATTAAGATAACATTCGATAACATCCATCGGCATCTAAGTAAACTTCAACTATTTCCGATGACCCGCATACCTATATCTTTTGCTGACTACATTTAATTGCCTCGTCATCCAGCCTCCAAGTAAGTACAAAACATAGAAATAGTGTTGTTCTCAAAATGTCACAAAATGTATACTTACTTTATCACCAAAAGAATGTTTAGGTAATGTAACATTCTACGTTGGTAATTTGGTACCAAGAACCTTATAGATAAAAGTGCAGGCAACACTAAATACCTAAGTGAAACCAACTGTGGGCAGACGCTCCCTCTCTGAATGCATACATAAGAATGAGACAGTTATATGTGTTTTCTTTATCTTATGTATGCATTTAGAAAGAGAGCGTTCGCCCACAGTTGGTTTCACTTAGGTATTCAGAGTGTTGTCTCCACTTTTATTACCGATAAGCTTCTTGTTTGCTACACTATTACATAACCTTAAAAAATAAAACTGGTTATAACATTCACCACCGAACTTCTAAAAAATTAAGAATTTAATTAAGGCTTGTCTATCGTATTAACTACCAATTAAAACAAAAACTGACCCAAATTATGCAATTTCATTAGCGGTACAAACTTCCCATACATGCCTGCCTTTTACCTTTGACGAAATTAACAACACAATAACTAGAGATATCAACTTAATCTGTGAATTGGCTGTTTTTGGATCTAATATTATGTAAAAGTCATATGGTCGTCTTTCGTTTGAACTTTTAAGTTAGTCGACGAATAACGTCACCTCTCATTAACACAGTTAAAACTTAGTTGAACTGTAGAGTCCAACTGTCCAATTAGCAAACACAATAGTTAAATAATCGCAATATGACTCCAAGAGTTCTGTCGACGGTCAAGCGGTAGAACGTCATTTTCGGAATAGTAGTTTCGATTTTACGCTTACTAAATCTACCCGCACAAGTTTGACAGCTGAGATATGAAACACTGCTGTTTGTACTTAATGCAGTTGCGATTTTTTAAATCCAAAATGTAATAATTTAACCAATTTACAATAGCACATTCTATTTTGTGAAATGCTGTGGCATCTGCAGATCGCACCTCGCGACAAAGGAGGTCGCTAGTTATATTAATAGGCAGCCATGGGGACTGCGAACAGAAGTGCCTTTGATGTCATTACTATTCGTCCTCTTCCAGGACAAGTTAAGTGAGTAAGTTCGGCTACCTGCTGCTAGATGTCGCTACAATAAGCATTCAAGTTAAAGCTCTATTTTGTTACAAGTAAGATTGATATTACCGAAATGAGGTCATGGTTATTCTTTCTCCTCCAGGACTAGTTTAATGAGCAAGTTCCACTCCCACCGCTAGATGTCATTATAATCAATGCATTCATTTTAAGCTGTATGCCTGTACAAATAAGGTTGATATTTCCGTAACAAGTGAAGCAAACCTATAAGTTTTGCCCCTCCCAAAAATCAAGGAGTTTGCATTTCAATAATACACAGTATTGGTAACAACTTTTTATTCTCTCTCAATCTGATTTTACATCAACATGATTGCACACACACATTACAAAATCATTTGACGGGCCTGTTGGTCTAGTGGTCACTGACCCTGACTGCTAAGCCGGAGGTCGTGGGTTCGATTCCCACCCAGGACAAACTTTGTGTGATGAGCATGATTGTTTGTTCTGTGTCTGGGTGTTTATCTATAATATGTATGTATTTATAAATTATATAAGTATGTATATCAGTTGTCTGGTTACCATAACACAAGCTCTGCTTAGCTTGGGACCAGATGACCGTGTGTGAGTTGTCCCAAGATTTATTTATTTATTTCGAAATTCAAACTAATTAACAAGCTACTGTCATGTATCTACACTTTTTTTTTAAGTTTTATTTATAACCAATTCCATTTACTATTAAATACGTCAACATTGAATAAGCTACGTTTTTCCAACAGATTAATTTGCCGTCAACGAAATCCTGGCGGAAACTTTTATAATAGAATTAGGTAATGATTGTAAAACCCACAGCGATGAAATTTTTTATCGATTAAAAACTTTCACCGCGCACTTTTATATGAAACAAAAGATTTTTTTTTCTCTCTTCCTCCCTTTTTTGACAAACAAGCTCCGCGATTCATTATTAACAACATTAAAAAGAAACATTACTTTTTATAACAATAACAATATATGGAAGAGAAGCATAACTGTATATAACCTTTTAACCAGTTAATCAATCGTTGCAATTCTTTAATTGACTGAATAATTAAGGTATTAGACACCACTAATGAATTGACATATTTTTTTATGAGCTGTGAAAACACAATTCCTTCATACATATTGTGTGGCCGTGACGTCACTTATTTGCGAACTCAATTGACTGTCAAATTTTTTTTTTAAAGCAAATAAAATCCAATATTTTGAGTTTTTGAAAATAAATGTGGTTTTTTCAGTCAAAAGGTCAAAATGTCTAGAGAAGTGTTGTATGTTTATTATTCAATTGGAAAAAATTGTTAATCGATTGAGAAATTGATTAAATCCACTAAATTAAGCTTTTGACCGCAACGTTCAGTTATAGCCAATAAAAAAACGTTACACGGAACATTTAAAAACAAAATAAATATACGAAATCAAGTTTTTTGTGTTTCTTTTTCCTATTATTTAAAACTATATTAATGGAATATTGTAAAAAGGCACAAATATGTATGTATTAGTTATTTCCCTATTTTTATTTGTAAGTAAGTTTAATTTGTATGTAAACGCATGTTATGACAAATAAATAATCTTTATCTTTAAGTATTTGCGATGATATTTAGCTTGGCGTGCAGACGCGCATTCGTTTATGTTCTGGTGTTCAAAAGGTTAACTGTTAGACAAATTGATTGAAAAATCTGCTAATTCTATAATTAGTATTAGGTAGGTAATTTATTGAAAACTTAACCTTAACATTCTCCTAAATATAGTACCCGACTAAATTATTACTTTGCAATATAAATAAAATATCCTTAAATCTATTTACGAGCACTTAAGGTAGCCACAAAATTAGAAACATTAAGACAACACAATGAAAGAAGGTTTTTAGAAGACCCTATAGAGTATTGCTCAAACTTACAAAAATTTAGGTAGCACGCCCGAAAACACGAACAGTGATGTTAACAAATATCAACTTTAATCAATTGTAAAATAGGTTGATTTCAAAATGTTCTACCTTTTTTTTTACCTGTAAGCCAGAATCAACAGTGGCGACCACCAGAAAAGCGCCAAAGCAATGAAACTCGATGAGTCACGGAGGAACGATTCAATTGTCTTGGATTTCACAACGAAATCAATCAGAAAGAATAAGTAAGAAGCGAAGTAAGAATAATGTGCTATGCACAGATGAGTTAAAGTATTTATAACTACACTGGACGAATAACTAATGTCTTTTTGTCATATCTTCATAAAGGACCAATGTGACTTTTTCAATTCGTAAGTACTTTCTAAGTTTATCTAAACACACCACTGGCATCGTTGAAGGAAAAACATCGTGACGAAACCGAGACTTATATGAAAGTCTAAAATCACCAATCCGCCGTGATCAAGCGTGGTGATCATTGCTCTTGCCTTCTCTGTATGAGTAGAGGCCTTTGCCCTGCAGTGGGATAGTAGTGGGCTGGTATTGTTATTTAATTGCTGTGTCCATTAGGGTCAGTTAATACAACATTGTATTGAAAATACCGAACCGTTAGTGCCGAACTGAAATTTTCGAACCGAAAGCACCAAACCGCTTTAGTGTATAAGGTATACACTAAAGCGGTTTGGCGCTTTCTCGCGTGACAAGTAGGTAAGTACTGTGAAGGCAAACCTAATGATTCAAATCTTTGCTCCCAGTTGATTTATTGCATCAATCATCCTTGAGCAATTTTGATACATTGAAATTGAACTAAAACCCACAAATAATTTATTACTAAACTAAAACTACCGCCTTGACCCTAGAGGACTAATTCACGTAATTTCATAACCCCCCGATTCGATTTCGATCACCAGAAGCTGCAATAAAAGCCATTGATACGACTTGTACCAAAAAGTCTCAAAACATAAACGATAGAGATCGTTCGTCATACAAAACTGTCGCTAATAAAGCTTCGGTCGAGTTTCATAATATCAAAAACCGCGACAAGGACGCACATGTTTTGCGTGTGTTCCATTTCGCCCTACCAAAGCAATGATTTTTCGAACCAAAACTGAGTCTGTTTTCAGCAATATTTTTTGCTCAATGTAAGTAACATCATCATCTGCCTAGCCTTTTCCCAACTATATTGGGATCGGCTTCCAGTCTAACCGGATGCAGCTGAATACCAGAGTTACTTGGAGCAACTGCCTATCGGACGTCCACAACCTAGTTCCTAGGTAACACGACGTTCGTTTCTGACTGGTGACAGTTGTCACAAGTTGACGTATGAGTGAACTCTCGCGTCATGTCACCACACCCGTCCCTACCGCGCAGCTACCTCAGGAACGATCTCAGTTAAGCAGTCGGGCTATTATGGGTTCAACTGTCAATAGTTAAACAATGACAAACGACCAATATTTGGCTTGTGAACATTAAAAGCGCAAATAACATTGCTGTAAAAATTATTGCACGCAAAATTGTGAGTCCTTGAGTTAAGCGGTCGAGCTATAATAGTTTGAAGAGCATTAAGCGTAGTTACCGCCTATTTAATGTGTCTTTTAAACCACATATTTATTGAACTGATATGCTATATCGTCGTTGACAGTTCAATTTCGCGTAACAAACATTTTTAAATGCCGTGAATGTACACTTTCGCTGATTTTACATAAGGTCAAAATTTGCGGTATTTGACAAAATTAGTTACGCGAAATTGAACTCTCAACGACGATACTTTGTTGTTAGTGCCCTCACTAAGTGCCTCAGGCTTAGGGTAAGCAGATTACAATAATTTGAACTTAAATGTTTTAGCTAACGTCATCATCTCATAATGACTTGCTTGTTGTGTCCGTCTCATCTTGATCTTGCTGTTTTATTAGGTTCCAGTAGAAGCCTTTCTGTTTCTTGAGCTGCGTGTGGGTTCCCATCTATAATATAAATTGAATAGATGTGAGTATATATTAAGTATAGTAAGTTTAATTACTTTAGCTGTGAAAATTTAATACTCAATATTATTTTAAAAACTATTTCTTACGAAGAGGCAGAAGACTTAATGTCATAGCACGTTACACCAACTCAACGTCGACCCTACTCCAACTCAACTCACAATATGGCATTGAAATGTAAGCTTTATTTCGTGTTACATACGAGCGTATTTGTCAACACATCAATAGGTGAACAACGTGTGGACCACGCGTCGTAGACTTTCAATTTATGTGTTGAAATATTCACTTTTATGTAAAAAAATATGACAATGATTATGTCTAGTATATTTTCAACTTAGCAGTGGGGTCCCATAAAGTTATTCCAGTAGGACGTAACTGACGAATGCAGCACTGGTTCAGTCTTACAAATCAAAATATTCTAAAAAGAGGACTGTAAATCACGGAGACTCCTAACACCGCGAAAAGTGACGTCATACGACAGCGACATCTAGTATCGAAGAGCGGCATGTTGTAGTATAATGTTTCTCTCTGATACATACTAGAGGGCGCTGGTGAATAATAATTTTGCTACAAGCTAACATTTCAATGTGAGTAGAGTTGGAGTGGGGTCGACGTTGAGTTGGTGTAATGTGATCTTTACTCGTAGTATGCAAATAACGCGTGTTAGGAACACGCGGTAACATTTGTGTCTACGTAGGCATTCATTACTTACAAAAACTTAGATTAAAGTAAAACTTACTTTAATCTAAGTTTTTATTGTAAATTTGGTGCCCCATTTACAATAAAAAATTGCGACACGGGGTCGCGGTAGACCGCGGAAGAGATGGCGGTACGACATCCTTAAAAAGGCAAGACATACCGAAAAGTCGGGAGCGAAGGAAGGAATAGAATAGCCTTTGCAATGCAGTGGGACAGTACGGGCTAAATATAATGATAATAATTGTAATTTAGTGTAAATTTATCCTAATAAATAATGAGGACTTTCTAATCTGAAGCACAGGTGCAACCAAATAGGGTATTACACCCATTTTTGAAAAGTGTCTCAATAAAATTCTGTAGTGCTAATATCCCACCAAAAAAAAACACAAAATGTTTATTCAATCGATAAGTGCCATAAAAATGCATCTAAATTTTAAATTTTCAAATTTCGCGCGTTGTTGACGAAAACGCCTCTTACTGGACGCCATATTGCTCAACGGAAAAGACGTCAGTTCGTTTTGTATCATAGCGCTCATATGAAATATGAAAATTGTATATAATTTAAAAATAATTAAAAGCATATTTTGTAATAGGTGTAATAATTAAAAAAGTACGTTGGTTACGAAAATAATAAAAGTACAAAGCCTATATACTCCAATCGGTTGACTGACAGTTGCCAATTTTTTGTTTACACAGCCGTACGGCGTAATAACATGGCCGCTACTATTTCGTGGTGTTTTATAACAGATTAAAAAAACTGAAAACTTTGAATTGAATTTAAAAAATATTTTGTTATTTAATGAACTAAAACTTACATTTTCCGACGGCTTTATGCCTAAACTGTCTCAATAACATATTTATAGATTTTTTCTCGTATAGAGTAAAATACCCTATTGCCTTGTTGGTCTTGCGGTCGCAAGCGCGACTGCTGAGCGTGGGGTTCTGGGTTCGATTCCCAGCTCAGGCAAAGTGTAATTGGGTTTTTCCAAAAAGCATTTATCAATAGCAGCCCGGGATTTGAAAGTTGGTAGTGTAACACCCCCGTGCCTGATTGGGGCCGTGTCAGATTCCATCTTATCGGACTATAATAGTGAGCGAAGAGGGAGTGTACCTGTGTTTGCGCACACACTTGTGTACAGTCCAATTCAAACTTAATGGCGGCTGTGAAGTGCGCTACTGACTGCGCAGTACCCCGCCCCTCACCCCCGCTGACACGTGAAATAGTTACTGCGCAGCCACTCGACTCGTGTTCAGAGCCGCCATTAAGTTTGAATCGAACTATACGATAATATCTCCTAAGTTTCTTCATTTAGATTGCCTACCGTGACCAAAATTGGGTCGGGAAAATAATAGATTTAAAAGGTTGTTATAATAACCGGAAAACATCTTGCACAATCACGGTGGCGTCTGCGCAGGTCTCGGACTTGATTGAAAAAGGCGCCAGACTTTCTTCAAATGATATCGAACAACTTTTTGAGCATTTCTAACCTATCATGGCGAACAATTCACAATCAAGATTAATTGATCATAAAGGATTCATTTTCGTTCTTTGTCTTTGAAAATATGTCTTGAAAATAGATTTTGGCAATATGGTGCTGTGACTTCACTTATTTGAGCACTTAAATGAACTATTTAAAGATTTCAAAGCGACTAAAAACAAATTTTACATTTGAAAAGTAATCATGCTCATGAAAAGTATCCCTTGGAATTATCAGTTAGTGATGGATTGGATAGGAAGGCCGAAAACAAGTGTGAGTGTGATATTAAAGTGAAAGCGTCAGGGTATGCCGCGAAATTCAAATATTCTTAAGTCTTTTGCAATTTACAGCCCAGTATCTATTGTATAGAATCATCATCATCTGCCTAGCCTTTTCCCAAGTATATTGGGGTCGGCTTCCAGTCTAACCGGATGCAGCTGAATACCAGTGTTTTACATGGAGCGACTGCCTATCGGACCTCCACAATCCAGTTACTGGGTAAAACGATACCCCTGTAAGACTGGTTGTCAGACTTTCTGGCTCCTGACTACCCATAACGACTGCCAACGATATACAAATGACAGCCGGGACCAACGGCTTACGTGCTTTCCTAGGCACGGAGGGAACTCGGTATGAAAGGGATGGTCACCCATCCACAGACCGACCGCGGTAAGCGTAGCTTAACCTTTGACCAATCGATCTGTAAGGCTTTAACTTAGCCACGAGCTATTGTATAGAATATAATAACTAAATTCACAAACATAACTCTCCAAGTTAGAAAAGCTCGAAAACGTCATATTTTTATTGAATATGCACAATACAATATTTTGTTTTATTACAATAAAACTTGATCATCATCATCATCAGCCGGAAGACGTCCACTGTTGAACATAGATAGGCCTCCCCCATAGAGCGCTACAACTCTTGCAACCTGCCGCTTGCATCCACCGGTTACCCGCGACCTTAACGATGACGTCGGTTCATTTGGTGGGAGGCCTACCAACGCTGCGTCTTTCGGCTCTTGGTCGCGACTCGAGAACCTTCCTTCCCCATCGGTTATCGGTTCTTCGAGCGATGTGGCCAGCCATTGCCACTTCAACTTGCATATTCTAAGGCCCAGTTTCTGACCACCCATTAGTCAGAAACTATACATTCTGCTGTCTATACAGTACTGCCATTTTCCCGACGTGTTCTCACTACTGGGTCTGCATAGAAGACAGCAGTACACAGCTACCTACTGTATTACTAGTTCCGGCCTGGTGTTTCTGTCCCGTTTACACGAGGCCAACAAAATGGGTGATTAGTGCGTTAGAATTAGACAAAAAATATATACGACTGTTGGCATTACTTTGGTGATGGAAATTCTCAAAAGCCAGAAGAGAAAAAATAAAAAATATGAACATAAATTCAAAAAAATTATTAGAACGACACCCTGCCAATATGGGAGTGGGGGAAGTTCAGTGGACAGTAGAAACAAAAAAAGGGCATTGACCAGACTTGGCCATTTTTTAAACACGATGCTATACGAAAAAGTAATTTACCATTAATTTAAATTCTATTTTAGTAAATATCTAATGCAAAAGCTTTGTGTCAATTAGCACTGTAATAAAACTTATTTTTTTAGTATCTGGTTTGATGCTACACATGAATCGGCTTTGAATTTGGTATCAGTGTTGCCAAACCAAAATTCCATAAACCAACAAATTCAAATCGATTTAAAATACAGTGCAATCTCTCCACTGTATTTAACACAGTTTTCGTTAAATCACATAATTAAAATTGCTAATGTACGATATAAAGGATTTAGGATATGACGAATGAAGTGACAATGCAGCGATTTCTGAATTATTAAAAAAAACAAGTCTTATTTCATATATAACCTGTTTCAATTAAATGTTAAACAAATACCTAAATGTGCATCTTGATACAAAACTAAGTTTATATCCTCATTTTTACTGATATGAGCTATTAAATCTATCACATATTGTTAGTTGAACTGTTTGTCTTTGAAGTAGCTGACCGACAGCAACTGAACCGTCAACAGTACTGGCTCAACATTGTTTTCATGGACCCAGTAGCTGCCAGATAGTAACTGTCCTTCACTGCCTGCCAGCTACTGGGCCTGTGAAAACTAGGCTTGAGAACTATGTCGGTGACCGTCGTTCTTCGGCGAATTTCCTTGTTCCATATTTAATCGCGAAAAGAAACTCTAAGCATAGTCCGAGCACAACCTGATACTGAGCTGCAAATTGCAAAAAACGTAAGAAGAATTGAATTTCGCGGGCTGCCTTGGAGCATCCTCTTTAAAGAAAAGGGAGTCGGTGATAGCATGACGCTTGAGCAGGACGGAATGGAAGAAGAAAGACGTGTCATGAACCCGAGTAACATGGGATAGGGGCAGGATGATGGTGTCTGCATCCCTAATAATACGTTACCTCCACAATGTGTCCTTTGTTGAGCACTACTATAAGATCTGCGTTCATGACGGTAGACAGTCGATGGGCGATGACCAGTACTGTGCGGCCTTTAGCGGCTGTCTCCAGCGCTGTTTGCACCACTTTTTCACTCGCTGAGTCGAGGGCGCTGCGAAAGATAAAAAGGGTTTTTTTAATCTATTATTTTATACTTTTATACTAATATTATAAAGCTGAAGAGTTTTTTTGTTTGTTTGTTTGGTTGAACGCGCTAATCTCAGGATCTACTGGCTCGCATTGAAAAATTCGATTTATCGAGGAAGGCTAAAGGCCGTGAAGCCGGGTCAGGTCGCTAGTTATTTAAAGTTTTTATGTCATTAAATGGCAAACGTCCCGTGGTATCCGGGCCAGAATAGCACCCAACCATTTCATCTCGAGGGTGTCGTAGAAGGCTAAGGAAAAATCTGGAAGCCGGGCAGCAGCGGATTGCGTGTACTTAAGAGCGCCCTTCCCCATCGGACGAACTCCAACGCGAGCGTGATTGAAAAGTTTTTTGTTTCAACCAACGCAAAGCTCGAAAAAAAAAGAAATGAGTGAGAACGCGATAACATCACAGGAAATTGGCGCACGGAAATTTCACAAAACTTGTTCCAGGACATACGTGATTTAAAAAAAGTCTTACAAGTTTTTGGTTAAAATGTTTGTAAATTAGAATCTCCATTACAGATAGTGCAATCCACGAAGACGCGCCCCACTATACCTCCTAACCGTTTATAGTATATGTGTGCAAGCTTCCGTCAATGTTTGAGTGTTATCGGTACACACTAATTACCTATGAGTGCACGCGCACACTACAATGAATAGACTAATCAGGCCTAAATCCCGTAAACCAAAAATTGGTGGGGCGCGTCTTCGTGGATTGCACTATCTATACATGTGCAAGGTTTCTATGAAGCCGATTTTTACTTTTTCAATGTATGAGTGCATTATGAACGGCCAAAGTTCAGACAAAATTGACAAAAAAAACTGATTTTCGGGCGTGTTTACTGAATTTGTTTCTCAAAAAAGTTTACTTTTGGCTTCATACAAACCTAGATTTAAACCACAAGATACTCGTGTGTTAAAAATATTTGGAAAATAATTTGTTATAACGCCGTAATCGCGTACGAGCGTTTGTATGGGAAATATGACGGGATAGGCGCTCGTAACAACCTCGCTACGAGTTTCAAGACGCTTGCACAGTATAAAGATATGAACAGTACGGAAACTAGGCCTATTTGTTGAAATAATTACCTACGCTCCATTGGAGCGTTAAGGTTGTCACTCTTGATGTCTGTAAAATTGATGTGTTTTATTATAACAAACTTTTTCACGCGTTCCGCGGTTTGAATTTGGCTGGTTATTACCCTCCTGGTCAAAATTTTAATCCAAGATGGCGGCTGTATTTTTTTTTAAATTTATTAGTCATGGGTGTCATTTTCGTGGTTTTCGTGGGTGCTAAAGCCAATAGTGAGGTCAAAATGTAAATCTAAGATTGCGACTACAAAAAATTTTAAATATTTAGTCATGGGTATCGTTTTCATAGTTTTCGTGGGTGCCGAAACCGATAGTGAGGTCAAAATCTGAATCCAAGATGGCGGCATTCATTTTTTTTAATTTATTTGCCATGGGTGTCATTTTCGTCGTTTTCGAGTGTGCTAAAGTCAATAGTTAGGTCAAAATGTCCCATGACGAAAAACTTTAAAATTTTCGTAGTCGCCATCTTGGATTTACATTTTGACCCCACTATTGGCTTTAGCATCCACGAAAACTATGAAAACGACACCCATGACAAAAAATTAAAAAAATTCGCAGCTTCCATCTTGGATATACATTTTGACCCCACTGTCGGCTTTAGCACCCTCGAAAACTACGAAAATGACACCCATGACAAATAAATTAAAAAAAATGACAGCCGCCATCTTGGATTTACATTTTGTCCTTACTATCAGTTTTGGCACCCACGAAAACTAAAAAAAATAATTTACACAATATAGAAAAAAATAAAACAACAAATTAAAAAGCCGCCATATTTGTTTTACAAATAAATTCACGAATTTCATGTGAAGTTATTTGTAAAACAAAGATGGCGGCTGCTAACATAATTATTAATTATCAACAATAAATCATTCTTACCTTTCAATAATAAATAAATGTATTACACGAATACTCGACACTGGTTCAAACACAGCATCCGTGAGGCCGTGACTGAGAGCACCGCGACTATCGCTTAGGGTATCGTAGATGCGCGCGTCTGTGTGAGTGTGCCGTTTCGAACGGTTTGTTCTTAGTTTCCGTACTGTTCATAATCTTTATACTGTGACGCTTGTCAATCGTGGTGATTATGGCAACCCCCTCCCCCAATGCGAGACACACATTTGTTTAACAGTGAACGTCTTCCTGCTGATGATGATGGTATGGCAAACATGTCGACGACTTACTTGTTGTTATCTAGGCAATACCAGATGCCTTGCTATCTAAGTGTTGCTATCCCAGAAAAAATATTGAAATATCGCATAGCATGTTTTCTTTTTAACTTTGGTAACCACGTCACGTGGCATATTTAAATAATGTTACATATACCTGGTAGCCTCGTCTAATATAAGAATAGGTGGGTTCTTGAGAACTGCTCTGGCGATAGCTATCCTCTGTTTCTGGCCTCCACTGAGAGCCATCCCCCTCTCGCCTACCAGCGTGTCATAGCCATCGGGAAAGCCGACGATGAAGTCGTGAGCGTTGGCCGTTTGAGCTGCTCGGAACACCTGTAATGTGTAAGAAAATAAAGTTACTGTTACAAGCTAGGGCTCGGGATAAATAATATAATCTATACCAATTTACAACCCTAACATTTAATTTAAACTGTCACAAATACAGTAATCAGAAACTTATAAGAATCACTTGAGCGTCGTTCACAGAAGTTCAAAATTACTCGCCACACCTTTTTTTCTGAATGGCATCTCGCAGGTCAACCAGGGAGGTCGACGGCTACTTAACCGGACTTTCCTGTGGTGCCTGAATTAAAGGCCTTATAAACTTATAAACTAAGCGACTACACGCTAAAGAGGGTACCCTGGGGGGTACGAGCCTCGGCTTAGGGCAACACGGATTATTTAGGGATGGATTTAAAGCTGCAGGCTCAGCGGCGTGGGCTGGTACGAGCAAGGGTCGGGGAGGGAACTCGACACCACTAGCTATTTATGAGTTTAAGTTTCTAGATAGTTCCAGGACACAATCAAGAACATTTTAGCTTATACAGGATTGGTCTAGAAAGTTGCAACACGACACTTAAGCATCTAAAAAAACGTGGAAGGGTCTCGAATGTTCCAGAATATCTATACAACTACAGATATTAGATGGCGCTTAATTACGATTACTGACTAAAACTACCCCAGTGTTCCATCTCACATTTGTTAACAGGGTGGGGAAGTCCTCCGCAGGTGGGGGAGGGGGGATAGTTATGTATGTTAGTCTATAAGGTATATATTGTATGGGTCTTTGTAACCTGAATTAAATGATTATTATTTGAAGGAGTCTGTCAGTCCTCCTGACTAAAAACCACCTCAGTGTTCCATCTCATATTTAATCTCGGGGTGGAAGATCCTTGTAGATTTCCTCCTCAGGGGAGGAGGGGGCGAAGGGGTCTGTCAATCTTACTGACTAAAACTACCCGGGTCTGAAACATTCTCATGGCTTTCCTCCACCCGGGGGGAAGGTGGGGGTACGAAAGCGTCTGTTAGACTGACTCACAAAATCTCTTTTTTGTTAGCGTTAACGCCAACAAAATGATCAAATTGTATGGAGTTTTAGAGGTATGAGGAACAGAGTGGAAAGTTCCTCATCCTCCGTAGAAAAGGGAGGATCCTCCGACCAGACGGGTGTTGTGTCTGGTGGGCTACTGCCCAACGGTTGTAGTCGGGATTTTGTATTATATCTTAATGTCGCTGACAACTCTGCTTGCGCGATCTAGGAAACGTCTATTGTAGTTCGTATTATGTGCGATAGATGTCGCTACAGAGTTGACGTTTGCTTACCAGATGTCACGTGATGCAAATATGTCAACTGCATACATTTTGATTTTCCCGTTGGCGTTTTGTCTACAGGCTCTGGGCCTCAAGTCTGCTATTACAATAGTGTAGAATGGTCTATCATTGATTTCAGTATTTTTGATTTTGACAAGTTTGGTATCTACTAATATAATGGCGTCATTATGACTTTCCAATGGTCAACCACTGACACGCCATTGAAAGAAATGATATAGAATGGTAATCTCGTACAAAATAACAACTGAATGACAATTTTGACAGCTGTTCCTTTGATCAGTGACCTACCATTAGAACGTCATTGTGCAGTCATTGCTTTTAATTCGACCGACCAATGATCAACCAGAATTTAGCAGATTACGTACTTTTAGCAAAATGACAATGGGATCGTGTTGGAATAACGAAATTATAAAAATAGCAGACTTGGCCCCCTGGTGTTTTATCTCACGTAGCGGTCGCAGTAATGTTACCTCAGCATCGCTGGCGTCGGGACGTCCGTAGCGGATGTTCTCCTTGACGCTGGTAGCGAACAGTACGGGCTCCTGGCTGATGATGCCGAGCGCTCGACCGCGGAGCCACTTGCCGTCCATCTGTCGGACGTTGATGCCGTCTATCGTGACCTCACCTGCGTTTACGTCGTAGAACCTAGGATAGAAATGTAAAAAATCATAAGAAAATAATACTGTATATTAAGTATGTATTATTATTATAACATTTTAATGCGACGCCTGTAGATCGACGGCAACGTAGTGACGTCTTCACGTCAATAATCTGCGCTGCAGTACGCTCATTTAAAAGACCTTATTTTAATTAGATATAAGTCTTATCTTTATTCTTTTTTTTTTTTTGCACGATGAGTAAAGAGATGTCGAAGAAACTGTTGTATAAGAATTATATCTCGCTCGTGATACAGTTTATACTAGTACGAGGGGATAGGGCGAATCACTCCAAAGACAACCATATAATTTCACAATCCACCATTTTACATTTTCAAGCTGTTGACCTGCCTAATATTATTTTTTTTGTCTATTCTGTATTTACTATTAAGTTACTCTGTATGGTTGTCTCTCACATTCATGAATAAAGATTATATTATATTATTATTATATATTTTCCATACCAGATTATCATTTTTTTTTTTAGTTATACACTTTAATCCTCTCTAAACAAAGTTTGTTACTCAGGTAGTAGAGACAGAGGCGACGCGAGGCGAGGTAGAGGCGTATAGTTTTAATAGAAAGGATAAACTGAATCCTATTTTGTTTTGCCGTTTAATTAGGACTTTGGCTTATTTCTAAAGTCTACGCAGACGGAGTTTCGGGCCAGAAGCTAGTAAAAAATACTACTAAGTTACCTTTCTAACAGAGCTGCGATTGTAGACTTGCCGTTGCCGGACGTGCCGACAATTGCCACAGTTTTGCCGGCCGGTATTTTCAGATTAAAATTCTTCAACACGGTCTGTAAACACAATTACCCTTGCTATAGCTAGTATTTATGAGCTCATATGTTAAATTGGGTACTTGACCACAACCAACAAAAGAAGTGTGGTGCCGGCCGCGAATAGCACCACCCCATTTCTACCTGTGGGTGTCGTAGAAGGCGACAGAGGGATATTGAACAGCGGATGGGCAGCAGCGTCCTTCTGAGTACTAAACACCTACTGCGATCGCTAACATGCATCCTGATGACGGCTAAACGCAAACTATGCCCAGCAGAGGGCGTCCAAAGTAACAACTTCTCTAAAAAAAAACACTATACTGACCCAAAAAACCCGATTAACTTCCACTTAACTGTAAAATTCGATTTTTGATGTGAAACATCTATAGCCACACGTAAAACCGATTTCTGGCGTGGCGACGCCGCCACGCTATATGATGGTATATATATACAGTCTATATGCAGTAGTGTGTACGGTGTGGCGACGCGCACGCTATATGATGGTATATATATATACAGTCTATATGCAGTAGTGTGTACGGTGTGGCGACGCGTCGCCATGCGCAATCGACTGTGCGATTACCGAAGTCACTGATTAAACGAATTAAGTAGTCACGATTTGAAATAAATTCGTAAATTTTTGTATTTACGAAAATAAATGTTTATTCAATAAATAGTCATCGTTATCTGAAAAAAAAATCGTAATATTTTATTTTATCATTATGACATATTTAGTTCCTATCACAATCTGTTATTTTCTGCATATTACTTTTACAAAATAATGTCGATGTTTCACATCTGCCAGGCGTCCCGTGACGGCTCATTTTTTTTTTCTTGCTTTGAATGATAAAGAGTTGATAAAAAAGTGACGTCGCATTTTACTATTACCATAGTAGGCTTAGTGGTGGTGGTGGGTTTAGTATGCCTCCACTAGAGATCGCCAACCCCTTCTTGGGCAGCCCACATCCGTCTACTACCACCTTCTTCAAATCGCAGCAGGGCGTCCCACACTTCGCTTGCCCAAACGCGGTCTCAACTTAACACGTGTCTGCTCCATCTACCGTCTGTCCGTCTACAGACATGGCCGGCCCACTTCCACTTCAGCGAGGTGATTCGACGCGCAATGTCGGTGACTTTAGTTCTCTGCGATTTCATTACGAATTATATCCACCAAAGAAACCCCGAGCATCGCTCTCTCCATAGCACGCTGAGCAAGTATTAGAAGGTGGCGATGACAATAGCACAAAAAATGATCATGGCAGAATTTGGTAATTTGGTGTAATTGTTTTTATTGAGCATTAATAATATTAAATTATGGCACCACAAGTTGCCGCTCTACTCACAAGTTAGTAAATAGCCAATATTTCAAATGGAGCTATTTGTTTACATTTCGCGTGTCTCAAACCATAGGGGCGTATCTACCAAACACCTTCTTTTCAGGAGAGACAAAAAAACTTAATAACTTTTCTTGTGATTGACCTAGCTTGTTGTGTTTTTGCATGTAGCTATATATTTACACTACGATTATTATGGGATGCTTAATTTTAAGGTATTCCCGCTACTAGTTTTTGGGTGATACGTCTATTTGGCAGGACGACTATACGGTAAAACTCCGTCAAAATTCTCCCATAAAAGCATGGATATTATGGACGTAAAACCCGTTTCCTTAAATTATTAATATTTATACAAATATTAATTTTTACCTAGTTGGTGACTTAAAATATTGCAATTTAGGAATGAGAACCCATCAAAACTACCGTTATTTACGTGATTTTAAAATTTAATACGCCTGTCTGGCTTTTAATATTGAGATGTGTTTGAATTCAAAGTAGAAGTATAAACCATTTTAGTTCTACAATCTATATGGCCCGACAAGTTTTCCTTGGTTTATAATAAAATTGAAAGTCGTACGTGCATACTTCTATATGGCACGTCAAAAGTGACTTAATACGCAATAATATTGCTCTTACGTCTAATATACGGCCCTATAGCTTGAAAATAATTATAGACTGTCTCTCTTACGGCAAACAATATTTTTCAATTTATACAAAAAGTAATTAATATTAAATTAGAAGAAAAACTGAGGTTATGTATTGCATATAGTAGAATACAATGGCATTAAAAACGAAAAATCGTATTTTAGCGTGTAGCCCCTATGGTTTGAGACCCGCGATTTATATACTCTTTAGTATGTTTGAATTTTTATTTTTAATTATGGTTATAGGATTTATTTGAGTTTCCAAATATTCTTATGAACTAGTATTACCAGAATTTTAATTTTTTGGCGTATCGTCATTCCCACCTTGTTATATATCAGCCTATTGCCATCCACTGCTGAACGTAGGCCTCCCCCAGAGATCGCCAACCAACCCGGTCTTGGGCAACCCGCATCCATCCGCTGCCAGCCACCTTTTTTAAATCGTCGGTCCACCTTGTATAAGTATAAAATTGCTACTCACCACTTCAGGTCTAGTCGGATACGCGAAGGTGACATCCTTGAACTCAATATCGCCGTGAATCTCATGGTACTTGATTACCGCCGTACCAGAGTTGTCCATTACCGGTTTTTTGTTGATATACTGAAAGTAATACGATATGTGAATGGAAATTAAACTATATTACTGCAGTTTTAAAGGAGATCGGAGCTTATGGCTATGTAAAGTCGTACGGATGGGACCGATCATGATAGATAAGCTACGCTTGCCGCGGTCGGTGAGTGGATGGGTGATTATTCATTTCATATAGAGACCCCTCCGTGCCTCGGAGAGCACGGAGAAAATCTAACAACCATTCTTATCAAGGGGTCGCCCAGTAACTGGGTTGTGGACGTCAGATAGGCAGTCGCTCCATGTAACATACTGGTTTTCAACCGCATCTAGTTAGACTGGAAGCCGATCCCAATTTTGTTGGGAACAGGCTAGACAGTTAATGACTGCAGTATTAAAGACGAGATTAATTTTGCCAAGTCAATAACATTTTAACTTAAATCTTATTTCAGCAAACATAATGTCTAATATTGAACATCCGTTATAACCGCCAAGGCGATCTAAACCTAACACACAGTAACTAAGTGATAAATGCAGTCTAGCTTAATCAGTCTTTGTGACGTTCAAAAATGAACCCTCAACTCATAGAGATAAGGTCTAACCTCAAATACTCGTCCTCCAGCGCTGATTCCTTTCACCACGGACCCAAACAGTAAAGACAGCTGAGCGACTGATCGCTGCACAGTTTGCGCGTTCACTAAAAAAGCCATGACGTCACCGGCTGACATTTGTCCCGAAGCCATAAGATGGCCGCCCATGAACATAGTGCCTAGGACCATGCTGTGAAAAAAAAAACATTTATTGCTCAAATTAGAATTTTACATTTTGTGAAAAACTTGAAAAAAATGTAATAAAAAAATAGAATCCGAACAGCTAAAGGACTACCCAACTAACCATTTAACGTCGTTCAAAGTTTATTAAACGTTATTTTAATACAATTGATCGTAATAACTAAGTCGCAATAACGTTATAATAACGTTTACTAAACTCGAAAATGGCCCCAGTTATACGACTAACATTGTCGTATAATGGACATACAAAAGTCACAAGCTGACTTCATTAACGTCATTCAAAAGCCGCATGAACGATATAGAAATACCACTTTCGTCGCGCAGAAGTCGCATCATAACTTTACAACGACTCGTTTGTTGTATTGTCGTCATACAGGTGTTTTTGAATGACTAAAACGTTTTATTTGAGTCAAGGAACTACACCTGTAAGACTTATTCATTTTTCTTGTTAGTGACACGTGTTTGTGGTTTTGTTTCGAGATTTGAGTGCAAAATAAATAATTACAAGTAAATAAAAAGTGAGTGTTATTTAACTTATATTTGTATATCTCGCTATCGCTAATAACTGTATCTGTCTCTCATGCCGTTTTATACCTATGTGTATTTATTTCAGATTTTCATGCCCCCTCGTAATTTTGTGTTTAAATTATTATATTTTTATTAATAAAAATATGTTTATTTCTAAAAATGTAGGACATGTTGCTTTTGTCACACACTTATCTCTTTACGACGTTGTAAAGACATAAAGTCGTATTAAGGTTATTTCAAGACCATGCAATACGCCATGATAGCTATAGATATTAGGGCTCCTCATAAATTTAAAACCCTTTTCATATACACGCCGAGGGTGCAGTTACTGGAGTCGCGCCGCAACGTTAACTTCAAGGCGTTCGTGGTGAGAGTACCGAATTGTTTCCTGCCCCTCGTCATGGAAGAAGACTTTTGGCCGCAGGACGTGGTGTTCCGTCGCTTCCGCGGACAAGTGCCACAGGACAGCACACAGACAACTTAGTGCAATTTAGTGAAGTGCTACTAACATAGTCTTAAGTCGTCCCTATTAACACAAGTTAGAAATGATAAAATATGTATGTTTAGGTTAAGGTATTTATCTATGGGCCTATGCAGCCTGAAATAAATGAATTATTATCATAATTATTATTATTATTATATTGGTCACAGTAAAAGTGCAGTGCAGATTTCAAAACATTTTAACATTCAAGCAAATTTTATCTGAAAATATGATCATTCAATATTTGGATATAGATAAATTTCTAACGAGAGCAGTTGGCCATGGGAAAGCACTTATTTTATACTATCGGAAAAGTGCAATGGTTGCCACAGTATCATTGACTTTCATACACTGCGGCCATTTCATTTCATTATATCAAATAAAAACAAAATTGGAGATTTATTGCATTTTAAGGATTTTTGGTGCCACAACTGCTTAAATTTTACCGTGTACACTAAATCACATTCATCTTGCAAAAAATGATTTTTTTGCAAGATGAATGTGATTATTGTTCCTACTCAGTTCCTGAAGGAATTGAAAAATAGTACCTACGCAAGAAACTGAACAACTTTCCCCAAGAAACATGGGCCGAAATATGAAAAAAAAAACATCTTTTAATAAGTTTTGCTGGCCAATTTTTTTACAACCTGTATAGATTAATCATTTTAAAATTTACTGATTAAAAACGAATCAATCAACACAACATTTACTGATAATTAATAACGAATTCGATATCGGAAAAAATCACGTGGACGAAGTCGCGAGCAAAGGCTAGTATTACTACTCGAATATATTTAAATGTAAACTAACAGGGCCTAAAAACACATAATTTTTTTTACTTTTTAGAAGCTATTTTAGAGTCGGGGTTTTTATAATTTGTTCATATATTTTTTTAAACCGGTAAGGCAAAAATGTAACTCAAATTTCTCGCAAATTCAAGATACTCGTACTACTCACCCATTAAGGAACAAGTTAGTCCCAGCTTGGAACAATCCTATTCCCATTCCAAGTTCCATATTCATCTCAGCCGCAGCCTTACACTCCTGCGCAAACAACCGCGACTCATTTTCTTCACCCGCAAATGCGCGGACTGTGCGCATGTTTGATATCGCTTCTTCTGCTACTAATGTTGATTTTTCTATCTGTAAACGAAATAAGATTTTATGTTACTTTAGGTTAGTCTTAATTTTTTTTTAGCTACACAATACTAGCCGTAGGATAGATAGATATAGGTAGGTATGGGTAGGAAATAAACTGAGTCGATAAAAAGAAATAAAGAAAAACTATTTATTCACGAGAAAGTGACGCACATATTACATGTTGTACTTGTAACAAAACTTAAAACTAAAACAAGTGAGCATTAGCGAAGCGTGTAGCGTTGTTTTGTTATAAGCGTTGATTTTTTCTTTTTTACTTGGGCCAGTTAGTTTTTTTCGAAAACGGGCAGGAAAAGGTAATTCATCGTCGTTTTGAAACCGCCTGGAAAAGCTACTGGTCCATGAAGACGCTAATGAAGGGCGATTTACCGAGCTCTCTGAAGCGAAAGCTAATTGAAATCCTGCCCATACTAACCTACGGTGATCAGACCTGGTCGCTCACCAAGTCTCAAAAGTCGCACCTAGAAGTGTGCCAAGGAGCAACGGAGCGCAGGGGTGTCACACACGACTGACTTAAAGTCGTTGGTCCTGCGCCTGATCTCTCTCCGGTCGAATTGCCGTCCCACCGGACTATGAGAGTGAGGGAAAAAAACAACAACTAACCAATAATTCCAAAAAACACTTGTTATTGCCCTGAAAATAACATCATTTTCCAATTTAATGTAAAATTTTATTTTTTGGTAACTTCAATAAATAGATATAGTTAGTTAGCAACTGAAGTTAAATTTAATTTTTAATTAAAGCAACTAAAAATCAAGTTTTACAGTAAATTGGAAAATGATCGGATTTTCAGGGCAAGAACAAGTGTTTTTGGAATTATTGGTTAGTAACTAACCGAAATTCGGTTGGAAGAATTTGGTAGTTGACACAACTGTTGTGTCAACTACCAAATTCTTCCAACCGAATTTCGGTCATGGTGGCGAACTCAATGGAGACTAGTAGAGAGATAGTACACAAGTGTGTGCGCAAACACAGTGCATCCCTTTTCCCTCACTCTCTTAGTCAATTGACTTGGCAAATGACCACCTACAAGTGACGTCACAAGTATAAATTGCCATACACAAAATCTATAAGGGTTTTGACAGCTCATAAAAAGTATGTCAACTGATTGGTGGTGTCAACTTACCAATCATACGCAACCAGTTCGTCCAATGAGTTTGCTTTTTTAGTTCGACCTCTCCATAAACGGTAGGTTTAAAAATGTAAAATGTCCAACTGACCTGCGACTGCGCTTCTCTTGACAACTTTCTCAGCAGCGAACCAATGAACGTGCCACCGATGACAACTGACGGTACACAGAGTAATGTGAGGCCCGTCAATTGCGGAGATATGACTAGAAGGCTGACTGCCGAACCTATTACCTGGAAATTTAAATAACAACTAGTTAAGCAGAAGCCTAGTCCTTTTAGGGTAATTAGTCCAATCCTGAGTTCCGCCTTCAGACTACACTGATTCAAACGGTCCTCTATTTTCTGTAGGTCCGATTCTGTAGATGCCTTATGTACAGATTCAACGGCATACCGGAGGTTGTTGATAACACGCCCGTTGACTTTAATGCCACGGTCAAGGTCTGTTAGAACTTCGGATATTATAGCTTCAGAACACAGTTGCCTACAACACGATGAAAGTGCACCTTGGTTCATTAAGACAACAGAGATCCATGAAATTCTCAATATTCCAATGGTCAATATGAGGGAAAAATAGCCATGGCGACAAATATACACTCCGACTGCTAAATCATACGAACATGCTGGCTGGGCAGCTTACTATACCAGAAAGCATTCGCCGATTAAAAAAGCGGCCGGGTATTTTCGACGACAACAGTCAGTGAGAAGCACGATTTCGTAAATAATGGGAGTAGCACCTTACATGTCATTGGAACCATCTTATCTGATCATAGTCAGAAAGACTAATCGCAAGATTAAATCAAAAAATCCGGACAAGTGCGAGTCGAACTCGCCCACCGAGGCTTCCGTACATATTTGTAGGTACAATTCCATACTTCTATACTAATCCATACCTACTATCCATACTTTAATCAGCTTAATATCATAAATGCGTTTTTTGCGACATAAACGGCCGTATCTTTTTTTCACGTTAACATAGAGGGCTGATTTTTTTTACAGCATCAAGGGACCGTAGACTTGAGTTTATGGTTTTAATTTCAATTCGATACCTCCACGCGTTCCCGAGACAAAGGGTCTTGACAGACAGACAGACAGACAGACGGACAACAAAGTGATCCTATAAGGGTTCCGTTTTTTCCTTTTGAGGTACGGAACCCTAAAAAGAAAAACACTAATTGAAGAGCGTAGGACACAAAATGCAGCCGAGGCGGTTTTGTCCAACCCCTCTTTTGATGATGATGTCGGCCGTCAGATTCTTTGCCTTCAATACCATTACGGACTGTTGCACATTGATTATACAGATTCTGAATAACTCTGATGTCTTTACCGTCTAGTCCTATATATATCATTAAGGATACAAGTTAAGCGATCATGAAGAACTTGATACAACGCCTTCTCCCAATCTATGAAATGGGGATAAACGTCTTGTTGCATGTCTCTACATTTCTGTACTAGAACCTGTAAAGGTCATGTCTGTGAATTTTTCAACAAATGAATAACGACTTTCAACTTATGTGTTGAAAAATTCACTCGTATGTAACACGAAATAAAGCTTACCATTCAATGCTAAGTTTCATATCAAGTTGTTCAGTTGGTGTGATGTGCCTTTAAGCAAACATAACCTCCCATATACCTACTCCAGCTCAGAATCCAAACTGGCTTTCCTCTAGTTGTTCATCACATTTTCTTCAGTATAATAGTAAGAAACAACTTAAGCACTTGGCTCATGACTGATGGTAAGTTAAAGTTAAAAAAACATACCCAAAAGTAGACTTTTATATTTATGCAGTAATAAAATACAGTGAAACTTGGTTAAGTGGGACCTGGATAAGTGAGAAACCTCCATAACTGAACTCATGCTGAGGTCCCAACATTTTGGCACTGAATTACCTCTGTTAGTGGGACGAAGCAAACCTCTATATACTCATATCTGGGATTCCTTCTTTCGATTTTATCGTCATAGTTACCTCTATAACTGAGACAGCGAGTAAATTTTATACGCATTAACCTCTGTAACTGAGATAACATCGTTTTGTTTATTTACTTACTTATTCTTATTCTACCCGCAAATTCCGCACTTAACTAATTTTGAGCCTCAATGACCTTCAGTTTTAGTTTTGCTTTACTATCATATGTATGTTTTTTTGAAAAATGCCGAAACGAAGGCTCAAATCGTTATCAGTACGTGAAAAACTGAAGTTAATATCCGTAGAAAGTGGGAAGACACGCGGTGAAGTCTGTGTCGAATTATTACCTTTATTATCTTTTTTCCCAATAAAGATTAAAACTCACGTATAATGTTTACATAATACGTTATTTTATTTAATAATCACACCTCTATAACTGAAATAACCTGTATTCCCCTCCGCTCTATAAATGAGACAGATATTTATTTATACCTGGATATCTGCGACACTGGGTGAGTGGAATACCTCTATAAGTGAGACAAATTTGCAGGTCCCTTGATGTCTCACTTAACCAGGTTTCACTGTAATAAATAATTATTACCTGAGTAATGGCCCTTAATCCACCAGAAATAGTTTGTTTGAAGGAGCTCTTGAAATCCTGTACATCTACTGTGAGTCTGAAATTACAAATTTATTATTGTTATACTATTTTAGACAGTTACAAAATACTACTGCAATGTATTCCAAGATTTTAATAAGTAAAGCAGTTTCAAATTATTATTTGTAGGATCCTATACCCTGTTCACAATAAGATTAGTACTAAAACCTTTTTTACAGTCCGTTCAACCGATTTTGACTTCTATTGCGTTGGTAGCATGACAAATGGCAACTGCAGTAAACAGTTGTTATTGTAACCACTTTTTTGCCTCTAATGGCATCCTTAAGCCTACGGAATAGAAGTCAAAATCGGTTGAAGGGACTGTAAAAAAGGTTTGTGTTTATGTCTAATCTTATTGTGCACAGGGTATAATTGTGGTTTAACCATAGCGTCGACACGGTTGGCGCAGTTGTTGAGTGTTTGGCTGCTAGTGCTGCTACGCTGCGTGTCGCAGGTTCAATTCCGGCACGGAAAAAATATTTATATGGCCTACAGAAAGTTATTCCGGGTCTGGCTGTTTGTGTATGTGAATTTATATGTTTGTATTACGCACCCACGATACAAGAGATACTCCTAGTGTGGAGCAACATTTTAAAACAAGTGCGAGTCGGACTCGCCCATGAAGGGTTCCGAAGTAGTAAGTAACATAATAATATAAAAGCTTATTTAATTTTTATATTTGAGTTGATTGAATGAAAGGTAAATTGCGGTTTACGATTTATGACGTATTAAAAAAAACTACTTACTAGGTCTCGTTCAAACCAATTTTCGGTGCAAGTTTACATGGTAATGTACAGTCAGCAAAGGAGATAAGTATCCATGTCGTCGGGAATAGTTGAAGATTTCTCAGAAACCAATAGGGGCTTTCAAATGAAATTTTATTAAATCATTGAACTGTTTATTCTCTATTAATTGTATTTTATTTTATTTATAAACACCTGTCAGTTTCTGAGTAAAGTACAACTGTTTCCGGCGACATGGATACTTATCTCCTTTGGTGACCGTACATCATATATTTTTTTAGTTTAATCATTCTCTTATTTTAGAAGTTACAGCGGGGGGGGACACATTTTACCACTTTGGAAGTGTCTCTCGCGAAAACTATTCAGTTTAGAAAAAAAATATATTAGAAACCTAAATAGGTATCAATTTTTGAAGACCTATCCATAGATACCCCACACGTATGGGTTTGATGAAAAAACATTTTTGAGTTTCACTTCTAAGTCCCAAAATTTACTGTTTTATTTCTATTTTTGTGTGAAAATCTTAATGCGGTTCACAGAATACATCTACTTACCAAGTTTCAACAGCATAGTTCTAATAGTTTCGGAAAAAAGTGGCTGTGACATACGGACGGACAGACAGACAGACATGACGAATCTATAAGGGTTCCGATTTTTGCCATTTGGCGACGGAACCCTAAAAATGATGATGATGAATGAATGATAGTCAACCTCTTTTTAATAGTTTATGATCTGTGAACTACAATAAAACAATAGCGACTTGACAGTCAGCCGTTAGGCAGGCGCGGATCTAACCCTCAGAAAAGGTTGTGGTCACCATAGACTTTTCTGAGGGCACCTTTTTTGTAGCTTGAAATTCGGCAAAGTGCAAGTCGGACTATGGACGCCCGGTAATCATTGAATCCCTATAAAGGAGACTTTTATAAAATGTATGTCGGTCCGGCCAAGACTTGGTACATTGTACTTGCGTCGGGCAAAGCTGTGGGGCGAACAGTAGTAAATTAACAAATAGCTTACAAAAATTACAAAGGTGGTCAGGCTAAAAATGTTGAAGGTCAAACCTCCACTGTTTATGAACCTATGTATCATCTACGCTCGAGAGGTGTAACCTGGTATGACACATTCAACGCAACGTTCCTTTTTCGTGAAAATTAGAGTTGTAGGCATGTCCACCGTGCCCACAACGATGGACCCGCGCTTGCCGTGAGGGCTGACCGATATATATTTTATCAGTTCGAATAAATATCGTAATACTAATATCAAAGTTTAATTTGAGTAGAAAATAGTAACTAAGTAGCAAGCACTGGTCCCAGACAGCAAATAATTTGCTGTTCAGTTTTGAGCTTTGATACAAGTGCATTACAGCACATATTATAATAGCAAGATAAAGTTTGGCTTGTGGGTGGTGCGCTGGCAACTAATTACTGGTTCCACCAGTTTGAGTGTTGACCACAGATATAGATAGACCTAGATAACGCAAAAGCAACTACTACGCGTGCCTATTTTCGAGCCTAGCTTACGTCCAAAAATCATAAGTAAAAATATTACGTTTCCTTCCATCGGTAAGTCATTTTGAGATTATTATTATCCGTAATTAATTTAAAAAAACAATTATTTTTAACCCCATTCATAGATCTACGCGAGACGCAATAGCTTTTTAATTGTGTCTGTATTACGGCATACTAGGTGTTAATCTAATACCCTCAGTAATACCTGGTAATACCAAATTTAAGAAAAAAAAAAATCATGTGACCTCATAATAGGTAGTCAAAAAATGGCACGCTTGGTTTTCATACAGATCGTGATACTTGCGTTATCTAGGGTCTATCTATATCTGTGGTGTTGACCTTAGAGGTCCCAGAGCATTCAAAACTCCTACAAAATACTGGCTACTGTACCTATTAACTAGCTCCCCCGTTCGCTCCTGGTCGAAGAAAGCCATGTCCTGCTCAAGAATGGAAACAAACAAGTCCTGTTTCATGTTTGCCGCTACACTCTCACCAACTTGTGACAACATATGTATGTAGAAGAATGTGAATACAGACTGAAAGAAACATAGATATTTCAAATTGTGGTCTCGTCCAACGATTTTGTACCTAAATGTCTAGTATAAAGGTTCATCAACGAGCATCACGAGCTCGCTAGAAGGGGATCGAGTATAAACGCGGTGGGACCGGAACCCATAGTGCCGCTTTCCTACGGTCACCTA
This sequence comes from Charanyca ferruginea, assembly GCA_947361185.1. Lineage (NCBI taxonomy): Eukaryota > Metazoa > Arthropoda > Insecta > Lepidoptera > Noctuidae > Charanyca > Charanyca ferruginea. The sequence goes on along the minus strand of OX376069.1, from coordinate 21,875,395 downwards.
CGCACCATGGTAAGAAAACGTACCAAGGATCTACACCAAAGACTGTGGACCGAACATGGCGAGTGCAGGCAGGCCAAGGAGGCTCTACCTGCGATTGAGGGCCGCTTCAGGAGGCTAGCCCTCCGACTGTCCAAACAACAGCTACGTGCGGTCACAGCCGCCATAACCGGCCATGGGTTTTTCAATAACCACCTTTTATTCGTAGGAGTCACAGACAGCCCATTGTGCAGAGCCTGCATGGGGGCAGACGAGATAGCAGCCCATTTGCTTCTGAACTGCCCTGAGGTCGCTTCATACAGGGCAAAGTACTTCGATAAGCCAGGTAACCTGCGGGACATCGCTGGCGACGTCAAGGCGCTACTGGCCTTTCTTGGAGAGCTTGGGTGGATCGAATAATTTACTTCCCACCTGTACGCAAAATATGCGCTGAGACGTGGAGTTGCGGACACCAGCCTGTCATAATACTACTAAAGGTTCATCAACATCACCATGACTTTACCCACTGTTGGGCATAGGGCTCTCTTTGTTTGTGCCAATCTCCACGTTTTTGGGCCAGACTCATGCTATCTACCCGCAATAGTAACTACATTTTCTGCTCATCTCATGGCCAGTTGGCGTACACTTCTTCTTCTTGTCTTTGGATGCTGACACTTAACTTCTGAATGTATGAAGAAAATACATGTCAGAACGAGACAATTCCTCATTCATTTCAGTCGAAGGACATCCACTGCTAGACATAGGCCTCTCCCAAGTGTCGCCGCATTGACCCATCGCATCCAGCGGATCCCCGCAACCTTTACCAGGTCATCGGTCCACTCAGTGGGAGGCCTTCCAACGCAACGTCTTCCGGGTCGCAGTCGCCACTCCAGAACTTTTCGGCCTCATTGGACATCCGTTCTACGAACAATGTGCCCACTGTGCCCTACTTACATTTTGAGTATCAGTTATTGATTGAAATAAAGTTTATATTCATTATATGATGGTAGTGAAATAGTAGTTTAAGAGCGCCCTTCCCCATCGAACGAACTTCAACGCGAGCGTGATTGAATTTTTTTTTGTTTCAACCAACGCAAAGTTCGAAAACAAACGAGTGAGTGAGAACGCGATAACATCACAGGAAAATTGGCACGCGGAAATTTCACAAAACTTGTTCCAGGACATACGTGTTTTTGAAAAAGCATTACAAGTTTTTGGTAAAAATGTTTGTAATTTGGAATCTTCACTACAAGTGCAAGGTTTCTATGAAGCTATTTTTTTACTTTTTGAATGTATTGAGTGCATTATGACCGGCCAACGTTTAGATAAAAATGTGCAAAAAAGCTGATTTTTGGATGTGTTTACTGAATTTGTTTCTCAAAACAGTTTATTTTTGGCTTCATACAAACCTAGATTTAAACCACAAGATACCTGTGTTTTAAAAATATTTGGAAAATAATTTGTTATAACGCCGTAATCGCGTACGAGCGTTTGTATGGGAAATATGACGGGTTGGGCGCTCTTAAGGGCCATTAGACCAATGAGGCAATTATTAACGAGGAATTCATTATCATATCTATAAATGAATCTAAAAATAATGTTCACCTGTGCCATATACAATCCAACAAGTTTAAGCGCAGGCAGTTTGATCTGCTCCAAGAAAATTTCAGTAGGATTATGTCTCTGATTTGTTAGTACATTCACCACTTGTCCCAGAACCGATGGAATGTACACATTCAGGAATGCTACTATTAATGCCGACTGAAACATAAACATATTTATTGTATTTGCCTATGCTTGAGTGATGGTAGTAAATAAGTTCTCACCTTTTTAATGAGGACTTAATTAAATATTTCAAAAACTTTCTGCTTTTAAAAAAAATTAAGTGATGGAAAATTTATTGGTCATTTTGACATATAAACTAAATTGCGTACATGGCTGCAACAGCATGAGTTTTCAACTTTTGTGGCTTTCCCTAGGTGCCAAATGTTTTAGTATTAAGTATTTCCTTAATTTAAAAAAATCAAATAACAAATCATTTAATTAAACATGAGTAAATTGTAGGTACATCGATTTTATTTTATTACTGAAGCTCTCCATGCTCTCCTGTCAAAAGGGCATGCAATTAATTTATATTGAGATATCATTGACTCATCAAAAATAAAATATTATATGAATACTAGCTGACCCGGAAAACATTGTTCTGCCATATAAATAATTTCTTAACACCTAGGGGAATATAAAATAGCCTACAACATATTCTCATACCTACACTCTGTCCACTGGTTCAATCGTTTTTTGACAGCTGCAACTAGTGAACAGTATATTATGTTTTTTGTAAAAACTGATATGCATACTCGTATTATAATGTATCTAAGAGGTCATAAATAAGATAATACAACAAGATAAGGCAGTCTATATATTTATTTTATAACATATTTTAAAGTTAACTTAAGGTAATCGGGAATAATTACATTATAAGGCAGCTGTCAAAAAACCAATAACCCAATGGACAGGGTATAAGCACCAAATATACACAAAAAAAATCATAAAAATTGGGCAAGCCGTTTCAAAGTAGTTTGATAACAACTACCTACTAAGACACAAAATTTTGATATATTAGAAGATTGCAAGGCAAGGTTAAATCAAATAATTAAGACTTACAAGCTTATAATAAGTGAGAACCAGATTTACAGGAATTTATAAGAACTCACCGCAACAGCAAGAACTAACAGCCACTTTTCGGGCCGCAGATAATAAATAAACTTTTCCCAATCAAACTTTGCAGTATCTTCCTCAAAATTCAATCTTCTCTGTATTACCCTAGAATGGGGCACAAGGGCCTTGCAGTACGCCGGGCCATTGCTCAACAAATAACGAGCCCCCAGCGCTAAACTGACCCCAGCACATAACTTCCATGGACTGCAAAGCAGTAGTAATCCAGGTTTTGAGCTTTTCTCTGTTGATGTTTTTACTTCTGAAAAGTATCGTTTTACAGCATTGGACGGTTTATTTTTCATTATATTAGTAAAGTACACATTACTTTTGGCTGTCAGTAACCTGTAAAAAAAGGTTTATGTAATTGTTTCTGTGTAATTTCATGTTTATTTATTAAAGTATTTAGTGACATATTTACCTCTGTCTTACGAGCTGACATGAGTTCATTTGCATTAATTGCCACATTTTTATAAAATTATGCTTAATATTCTACTTAAAAATTACTTATATACATATTATTTTAGTCTTAATTATCAAGATTATGCAGATTATTTCCTGAAAATTTAATAGATAACCTCAATTAAAGTCCAATGAATGTCACCACCAGTTACTGTCAGCACTATGACGTAATACTCCTAGTTCAGAAACATAATATGTATGACAAATTAAAATAATTATTATGTTTTACATAAACGAAAGCGACAATACAAGAATGATGAATTTCGCACTTAAATTACTTAAAATAATTATTATGTAGTGTAGCGAAAGTAACGTATAACAGCAAATAAATGATTTGATTTGATTTGAACATTCGTTCCTTTACACATCACATAATTTCTGAACGAAGTCTTCTCACTCTATTCTATGCAGCTGCTGTTCTATTCGAAATTAAAAAATCCCGCAAACTTCCAGAAGCAACCAACAGATGGCGTTAATATTTCTATACAAACATGCAGACAAAATAATACTTTTGCTTTGGAGGCAATATCGAGAAATAAGTTTTGTAGAGATTGCAGACTTGCGGTGTAAGTAATCATCAACACACCGACATTACCCAAATCAATGGGAAATGACAAATGTACACACCTAGGTAGGGTAGGTAGGTACCTATGTACCTATACTAATATTATAAAGCTGAAGAGTTGGTTTGTTTGTTTGTTTGGTTGAACGCGCTAATCTCAGGATCTACTGGTTCGAATTGAAAAAATAGTTTTGTGTTGGATAGTTCATTTATCGAGGAAGGCTATAGGCCCATGCGAAGCCGGGTCGGGTTGCTAGTGTGCCTATATCTCTGAAGTAAGCTTCTTGTTCTGAAGCACCGAACATCCATAGAGTCACAAAAAAAAGAAATTAAAACATAGGTACAGTAAGACACCATGTCAAAACAAAACCGTTCATCACACACCAATTGACCACAGTTATAAATTCCCCTGACGACTTGCGATCAAAACCGCCCCTTTATTGCAAGCTACGGTTTAATCCCTCGCGTCCCCTTACTAAAGTGCGGACAATAAAATGCATTACACTTAAATAATGTTTAATTTGTTTGAATTCATTGTTGCTGCTAACTTGAAAGCGAAGGGTAGATTCTATTTGTGTGTAATTTTTGGGAAGTAAGTTGGTACGCTATACCTTTATCTACCTCTTATTGAAATAATAGACGGTACATAATTACTAAATTGGCCTAGAGCATCGATATACCCTATATTTATGTAAGATATTATTTCTATGGGGTAGAGACTTATTGTTAGTTTGAATTTATTGGTGTCTACTTGAATTTGCTGGGATAGGCACCTACCTAGACAGGTACTAGATTGATTGAACATTCTCGCTATAAGTACTTCATCATCATCATTATCAGCCAAAAGACGTCCACTCTTGAACATAGACCTCCCCCATACAACGCCACAACGAGCGACATGTATCCACCGGTGTGCCGCGACCTTGACGACTTTCTCGCTATGCTTGGGGTAGATTTATGTTGATTAGTGGATGTCTTTTAGTTCAGACGATGATGACCTAAACTCACCCTAAATTTTTTTTAAACTATGTTAGCTCTTATATTTTCTGCGCGGGCGCAGGCCATTAGCTTATGTCGACACTACTCACATAAAAACACAGCTGACGAGCCGACTCCTGACTCTTTGTTATGTTTAGTGTAACTGGAGGTTCCTCAATGCGTATTGTTAATGTTATTCGAAGAAAACTTATTTTAATTATGATAAGAAACGGAACACTGCCGTTTTGTTTAGGCTGAAGGTAGAGTAGTGACTGAGTAGGTAAGTAAGCGCGACGAACAATTCTGACTTGCAAATAGGTCAATGATAAATCATAATTAATCAGTAAAATAGAAATAACATTTTTAAACATATTTTGTTAAACTAGATGCGGTCTGTATTTCCTAGCTTATAGAATAAGTACTTAGATAGAATTGTTTTTCTTTTCTTACTACAAACAACAGCTTAAATGTTAAATTAGTCTACAGGTACCATCGCAGTAATATTCTATCTATTACTCTGAAACAAACTCAGAGGAGGACGACTCTAAGTTTCTTTTTTTTTTGCAGACCATAATAATATTTTAAGAACTATCTAGGTAACTAAGTGTTAAAATCAATGAAACAAGCAGATACTAATTTGCCAAATTTATATTTAGGTTTCTACACTTTTACAATAGTTACGTATTTTTCGGTTTCGGATTCATCATGAAAAATTAAATGCCGGCAGGCGGCAAAAGTCACAGATTAATAATAATCATTTTCAGATACAGATTCAATAAAACGATTATAATTGCTGTCAATAGACAATATTTGTGACCAAAATAGGATAGACTTAAAATTCTCCATAAAATAACATATTATGTAAGTTAATGTTCAATTTCGAAGAAATAATCATACAGATTTGAGTCTGTGGATAATTGGACATACATTTTAGACATAGGTATACATTTTAATCGAGCTTTATCAAATTGGTGTACAAAATGATATAATAAATTAAATGAAATAAAAATATTTATTTCAGACCAAGCGCACAGTAATGAGATACAAAGTCCGTTATGTTAGTGAGTAGATACTTATAACTATGTTAGTAATTGTTATTAATTTGGACATGCATGAGCGACCAATGCTTCAAGATTTGGCTGTCGACTCTGTCCGACACCCCGCTCAGAAGCGTGTTGGTGCTACCCATAGTATATCGATGGTGCTACCCTTTACCCGAGACCACAGGGAGGTCGTTCTTTTTCGAAGCACCGCCTGGAAGCCGTCCGTGCTGTGGCCAGCGAACATGCCAGAGGCACTGCACCGCCATGGGAGCCCCAATAAACCCCTGAACGCGTTGTTATACTGGACGCGCAGAGCATAGCAGGCTTTTTTGGTGTAATTACTCCACAGGTTACACGTGTATTACGTTTGGCAATAGCTTTTGAATAGTGTGACTTTAACGTCATGTGAGCACCGCGCAAACCTGCGAGAAAGCATATTACCCCTTACCGACAACGCCTGCGCTCCCAATTCATGTCCATATCATCATTCAGTTTCTCATTGACCCAGTTACCCAAGTACTTAATTTTGGACACTTGCTGTAGGATGGTTCCATTTAGTGTTATTGGAGGAACAGGGTAGGTTTTAGTCCCAGCCTTAAACACCAACATTTCGCTTTTTTGCACATTGTACTTGAGCCCATGGGCCATTGCATACCGTTCACATATGGTCAATATTGACCTTACGGAACTAATTGAGTGGGGCCAAAGCAGCACCATGTCATCAGCATAACTAATATTATTCGTAAAAACACCATCTACTAAACAACCGACACCAGCACTGCTGAGCTCCTCAGTTCATTTACATATTATAGATTAAATAAAGTTGGATAGGTCAATCCCCCCTGCCTTACTCCACACTCCAACCTGTATTCGTCTGAGCATTCGCTCGTCGTATCGTTTTACACCTGCAGTCTGTGGACGAAGTATACGCAGCGTACATACAATACCCTGCGTGTACAATATAACAACTCGTTTAGGGTGTTGTTCGGGCTGCCGCGCCATTGCAGCGCTTCAGCAATGTTTGCGGAAAAAGGCGTGGACGGCTTTTATGCCATCATGCGCAAGCGTTGTGCCTCATTGCTGTTGCGCATGCGCGTCAGCTCGAATAGTATCCTGAGCGTGTTTGTAGACCGCTGGGACTCGCCGATGTGGCGGCACTGGATGCGGCTACATACTGCAGGTGGTCGCATCCTGGGCTTGGCGTAGGTTTGTGTTCCTGTACTGTATACTTTTTGTATTTGTTTTACTAACTCTAGTTTGTATGGTATTTTTATATTACTATCCAAATATGAACTCATAGTCTGAATTAAACGTTTATTATTATTATTATTATATAACAATACCTATTTAAATAAGTTGATGATCTCTACAGGCAGCCTGGTGTTAAGTCTCATCCACAGAACATTGCATGACACTATGTCAAATGCTTTTGACAGGTCCAAGCAGCAGGCGTGGCGTGGCGTAACTTTAGCTTTTTCAATATTAGGTCTCAGGAATCTATACTTGACAATACAAAGTCTCCCAGTCAGTTTAACGACCCGCTTTCTAGGTACCTATTGGTTTTAAAATATGTTGTCAATGCAACATTGTTTGTCCACTTCATTAAATATTTTCTTTCTTACCATTCACGTCACCGTAATAAAAAGAGAAGACAAGAACATTTTTATTTTATGCTATTATAACTTAACTTACAATTTTAGCTTGTAAGAAATAGTTTTGGTGCTTACTAAACAGATAAACTCTACGCAGCTCAACGATTGCGTGGAATGAAAAAAATCACAGATGGTCAAGTGGCGGGAACGCACCCCGGTTTTGGCGCCAATATAACCTATTGTTTAACACAAGTGGTGCGTTTAAAACGGTATTATTTGTGTATCGCTCGTTTTTATTTGATTTTATGCCATTTTAAGTTGTTTGGAGCATTTGATTGTTGATAATTTTATTATGAGTGGCAGGCGGGAATATTTTTTTATTTGAATTTTTCTTTGATCACATCTGACGTCACGATGTGATTGTAATCATATCACAAGTGCCAGGCTTCTTTTATCTGGCCGTAAGTCGATGTTGCCAGGTAATTACGTGCCTTGAAAACGTATAGGCAGAGGTGGAACACCGCTGTATATATATATTATAATATTATAATACCTTAGGTACCCACCAGCTTTGCCTTTACAGTCTTAAGTATCAACTAGCTTTTATTCGCGACTTCAGTTGCGTTGTTGTGAATTATACTCTATAGGTAACACATAAACAAATTCTTTGACTCTCAGCAATATTGTAGCATTTTATTAGTGAGTGACATAATTTGACCTCTTGCGATAAAAAAAAACAAGAAATAGAATCAACTTAACCTCTTTGTAATCTGCCTATATGTAGGTATTAGGTACCTATCTGCTATAAAAATAATCAGCTGGTTTATCGCGTACCTACTCGATTCAGACGATCTGTCAAATCCGTCGTCTGGTCGGATTTCAATATGCCGCCGAGCCGCCGACGGTGACGGCGGCATTTCCCTTGAATTTCCCATACCGCCCTACTAGACTACGTTTCGAGTTTTTATTCGGTTTATGTTAGGTAGTGTGCAGAATTTTCAAGTTTGAGACCTAGAATTTTTATAATTCTAAAACAGAAAACGGAGGAATAGGGTATTTTACTCTATACGAGAAAAAATCTATAAATATGTTATATTAAGTTTTAGTTCATAAAATAACAAAACAAATTTTTAAATTAAATTTAAAGTTTTCAGTATTTTTAATCTGTTCTAAAACACCGTGAAATAGTAGCGGCCATGTTATTACGCCGTACGGCTGTGTAAACAAAAAAATGTCAACTGTCAGTCAACCGATTGGCGTAATACAGGCTTTGTACTTTTATTATTTTCGTAACCAACGTAATTTTTTCATTATTACACCTATTACAAATTATGCTTTTAATTATTTTTAAATGATATACAATTATCATATTTAATATGAGCTCATTTGATACGAAACGAATAAAAATTTTGGGTTTTTTTTTGGTGGCATATTAGCGCTACAGAATTTCATTGAGACACTTTTCAAATATGGGTACCCTATTATTCGTTCGTTCAACCCACGGATATCGATATCTATGGTCCATCAACCCCAGGAAGATGTATTCCCGTTGTCCCCGTACGCTGTCCGCGTTAATTTATTGTACCGAATAGTGTGTGAGCTCAGAACTTGGACTTTTGCTTAATACAAAAAAAAAATACTAATTTTTTACTCGATTACGGAAAAGCACGGGTACGACCACGGTATATAAGTAGTTCAACGTTCAGACAAAAACATTTTTGTGGTTTCTTCCGGTTTTTTTTTTTTACGGTTTCCTACGGTTTTTTACGGTCCTAGTATTTTGTTTATTTTTTACGGTTAAACTTTTACTCGAATTAACTTGCAACCGCATGATTTGAGCAGATTTCTAGTCTCAGGCAGATCAACTTCCAAATAATAATAATTGTTCTAATTTATAATTTTCGTAACAACTGTCCAGTTCCCACACTGACCACAATTACCAATATAATGACCACTGATCGCTAAATCTCGGTAAACACATAAATCACAGATACCTTAATAAAATTATTTGAGTTACAATGACTTTTAACTTTTTTTTCATATTAGGGATGATTCAGCATGCTTTATGGAGTTTAGAGTTTACAAATAGTTTTGTGGCTGTCAAATATCTATTAGGTATTTATTAAGTTCTCTATAAAAAGTTTAAATTCTGCAGCTTACCTATTTACTTTAAAAACATGCCAGCTTTCATAAAGGGAAATGTTGAAAACATCATTTTCCTGCCCATAACTTACTTATTCCACGTCACTTGGAGTGGGCGTTACACATATTATTCTTTTTCCATTCCGTCCTGTCAACCGACATGATAACACTGACGATAAAAAAATAATAAAAAAGAGTTGTTCAAATAAAAAAAATTACATATTTAAAATGATAATTGCCAATAATTTTCGTTTTAAATACTACATATTGTCAAAATCAAGTACTCAGTCGAATGTCTTTAATTATTTTGCAGATTTTAAGAGGTTAAATTAAGGTTTTTTTTCACAATTTAAGATAATTTACCAAAAAAAGACCAATTAAAAAAATGGTGCCTAAGCTCATAGTCATAATAAACCATTATGTGTGTACGAACGAACCGTCACCACTCCCACTTGGTCATGGTCCGGATTCTTAAGGTCCATAGAAATCTTATATCTACGTTAAGGTCATAGCACATCACACCAACTCAACGTCGACTCGACTCCACCTCGTCTCACCAATAAGGTATTGAAATGTAAGCTTTATTTCGTGTGACATACGAGTAAATTTTTCAATACATAAGTTGAAAGTCCACGACGTGTGGTCAACGCGTTGTTCACCTATTGATGTGTTGAAAAATTCACTTGTATAAAACACGAAATAAAGCTTACATTTCAATGCCATACTGTAAGTTGGGCTGGAGAGAAATCGACGTTGATTTGGTGTGATGTGCTATGACTTTTAACCCGGTCCTGATAGCCACGTGGCAGACTGTCAAGTCCACCAGCCTTACTTATACTTACTGTAATAAGTAACCCTATTTTGTCTAATCTCTTCAAAATCAAACCATCTGAAGCTATCATAACTATTAATAGTGTGTCCATATGCCGCAAGTAGCATAATTTAACTGACAAATATCAATAACGTTCAATACGTACTAATACTTTAATTTATTGTCTGTCCTGACATATTACCCGATCGTTTACAGACCCTCTGTTAACACCTAAATGGCAAGGGCGTGATATTTCAGAATAGCGTGGGATTATTATGGTTTTATTGGTTGCATAAATAAATGTTATTAATTTTATCTTGTCCGTGGTTGGAATTTTATAATATTGATTTAAATTAAAAGTGTGTTGTGGAAATAGTGGAAATTAAATACTTACTTATTAAGTCCGCCTTTGTAAGTACCTTTGTGCATGAAGTATAAATAAATAAATAAATATAGGCTATATTTTATTATCAATTAAATACGTACCTACTTACGAAAATTCACACGGCCGAAGACGCGGGAAAAGCTAGTGGTATAGTAGATACAAAGTTTATTGTGCTACATCAATATTTAATTTGATTCTCATCATTATGTTGCATTTAAGCACGGTAAAACTGTAATGAGTTTACGTTTGCGTCATTTTAAATATTGTATGGAATATGTGTAGGTAATTGTAACTAGCTAATAAATAAACAAAAAAAAACTGGTCAAGAGCGAGTAGGACTCGCGCACGAAAGGTTCCGTATACAACATTAGACATCGAGCAAAAAACGGCATAAAATCACGTTTGTTGTTAAAGACCCCTAAAATATTTATTTTATTCTGCTTATAGTGTTTGTTGTTATAGCAGCAACAGAAATACATCATCTGTGAAAATTTCTACTGTCTAGCTGTCACGGTTCATGAGATACAGCCTGGTGACAGACAGTCAGACAGACAGACAGACGGACAGTGGAGTCTTGGTAATAGGGTCCTGTTTTTACCCTTTGGGTACGGAACCCTAAAAAAAGACAGCTAACCTAGGCACTGTGAAGACAGGTGGTGAACAAGAAGTGTCGGCCATCCAGCGCGGCGGTAAAATGGATACACTCTCTCCCATGTCTCCTTCCAAACCTCCCTATCTTGAGTAATCTTTGGCTCCGTTTCGCAAACGTGTACTTTTATGGCCGTCACTCTAGTACCTTTGTGCCCTGAGGATAATTCATTCTACAATAATACCAGCATATTATTGTTCCACTGCAGAGCAAAGGCCTCTTCTCATACAGAGAAGGCATGAGCATTGATCACCACGTGCGCTCAAGGCGGATTGGCGATTTCCGACTTACATTAATTAAAAGTTCAGGGTTCCTCACGATGTTATCAGGGTTCATCACCGATGTCAGAGATGACATAGCTAAGCCGCTGGTCGAATCTTCACGTCACTGTCATTGTCATTTTGCTAAAAGTTCGTAATCTGCTAAATTCATAATGGTCAATCATTGGTCGGTCAAATTAAAAGGAATGATCAAAGGAACTGTATTTTTTTTTGCAGATTACCGCCTAAGTCAGTCATTCAGTTGTCATTTTGTACGAGATTACCGTTCTAGATATCCTTTCTTTCAATGGCGTGTCAATGGTTGACCATTGGAAAGTCATAATGACGCCATTATATTAGTAGATTACGAAACTTGTCAAAATCAACAATTATGAAATCAATGATAGACCATTCTGGCACTATTGTAATAGCAGACTTGAGGCCCAGAGGGCTGGCCTTTTCTTGGATCAAAGAATTAGCATTGCAATCCAACGTGGTAATGCCGCTAGCCATTTGGGCACTTGTCCCATTGCTAGCGATACTGATGAGTTTTTTGATGCCCTGTGAGCCCTCCATTGTACAAAATTTATTTTAAATTTATTTTTAAGATAAAATTAGAAAATACATTGAAAAAGTTACATTGGTATACTTTCTCAGTATCGAATTTTCGACCACATGCATGAGAGGCCTTACAGGGCCATTACGAAATCCATACTAATCTATACTAATATTATAAATTAGCTACTGCCCGCGACTTCGTTCCCGGTCCAGGTTTCAGGACCTCCTTAATCCGACCCTGTCGCAAAATCCGTTCTTTGCGGACGTGTACTAACTTTAACCTACCTCCCTGCCAAATTTCATCTTTATTATGTCAAGCTGTTTTTTACCACACCCCCCCCCCCGGCCCTTGCTAGCGCCAGCCCGCATCGCTGAGCCCTTAGCTTTAAAATAACCCCTAATTAATGGAGACCCGATCCAGCCTGTCCCTTTGCTGCCCTCTCTCAGTGACGACCTAAGCCGAGGCTCGTACCCCACAGGGGGTGCCCTTATTGAGTCACTTAGTTTATAAGTTTTTGCCCTGGCTGGAGGCCCTAAAAGTCACTTTTAAGGCACCACAGGATTGTCCGGTTAAGCAGTAACCAACCCTCAGGTTGAACTGCGAGATGCCATACAGAAAAAAAAAATCAAGCTGTTTTCGATATTTCGTGATGAGTGAGTGAATGACCTTTCGCTTTTATATATTTAGATACGATAGTAACTCTGTCTGTTACGTTTTGATGAAATCGGGTATGAAGATAGCTTGAACTCTGGGGAAGGACATAGGTTATAATTTTTAATCCGCAACTTTGTCCGTCCGCATCCGCGATAACTGACATTACATTTGCTCCAGTTCTGACAATGACATCCATGAGAAAACCGTATAAGTCTTAAAAAGAATCATGGCGAGATTCATGCATTCATTTGTATGAAAAAAAGAAGTAATTTAGAGGGTTTAAAATATTTTCCAATGTGAATAACACATTACCAGGAGCAGATTGATATACTTAGTATATTTTTAAACCCCCGCATAATTAAAATATTACGAAATGAAAATAACACTTTTTCGTTTCATCTCGATGTCCATTTTGTGTTTATAAAAAAAAGAAAGTGACAAGCGATGTTAAAGGATCTATAAAATTGACAGACAAGTGATGTGACAAGTGTGTGGAAAAAAATAATCAATATTTGTGATATTATTTCCCTTATAACGATGCAATTTCAATGTAAGAACTGCGAAATGGCGAATGTCAGTGTCACTGTTACTGTCAGTCACCGTTTCGTTCTGAAATAATGATCTTTTCGTTAAACTTATTAACTTATTTTTTTGCGGGGTTTTAAAAATATTGTAAATGCTGGTCTAGCTCCACAGCCATAAGGGTTCATAGATTCATTGATTAGCATTTTTAATTATTTTTGGAGCTGCTGAAGATATAGATCTACATTATCTTTGCATTGTATAAACTCAATTTGTTAGTATTATATAATTTTTCATAGCACATACATGTGAGCACTATGTTATTTAAAGCTACCATTTACGAGGTATGTCTTTCATTGACTTGAATGTGCCCTGGCGGTTGGGAGTATGTCATGCTCACTGGAATGTCTCGCTGACGGTGGCGCGCGTGTTGGATCATTCGGTTCCCTTCAAAATGGTTAAGTCAAATGATGCCGATCCGTGCGTCATGTTCGTGAACGGGCGCCGTTAGTTGGGACTGGTCATCTCTTAGCTGCCTCGGTTATTCTAATTTTATTTTGAATTGTTTATTATGATTATATTTTTATCTAAACCTCTTTTAACGTACACGACTTGTTACATTGTTCTCACATTGTACCCTAGATTCAATATGAATGATGTAACCGAAATTTGTAACATATTATTGATTTTAAAAGAGTGTTGGTCATGGAGTTTCTTGCTCGTTCTTCTCCATAGAAACCTACTGATTGGAACGAGCAACTAGCTTCAACTTTCTGACTGACTGACTCTGACAATTCAAAAGTACCTGTAAATGGTTTATTTAAAATAAATGATTTTGAGTTTTTTTTTTCAGTTTTGTTTGCCTGAAGATATTTTTTAGGTACCCAAGAACATAAGAATTAGAATTTCAGCTTCTCTAAACATCTTATTTTTTTTTTGTACAAATCTTGCCATGATTCTTTGCATTAAGTATGTGCGCGATTTGTGATTTGACATTCACGCGGACAATGTGGCGGACAAAAGCTAGTTTATCAAAAAACTAAATTAAAATAATTTCGTCAACCACGTGTGATAGTGCTCAATAAAACTTAATCCTATTACTGACACTTGTTCTATGCATGTGTTTAATGAATCGGATCATAGTGGATTTAATTCCTGCTTGGTAGTTAGTTAAGTCGGGTGGGGCGCTAAAATGCTGCTGCGTCTCAAAGTTAATGTAGAGGTTTTTCGATTAGGTTTTAAGTCATGTTTTTCAACTTTTATTTTCAATTATTAATTAAGTGGGCAGGTCTTCAGTGCGATTTCTGAGTTCATCGTCTTCAAGAGAAAGTGTTTTATGTAAGTAAATGTGTACGTAGGTAAATCATCTACCTATATAATAAAAATGAATCGTTGTTCGTTAGTCTCGCTAAAACTCGAGAACGGCTGGACCGATTTGGCTAATTTCGAATTTGAAATATTTGTGAAAGTCCAGGGAAGGTTTCTACGGTGAGAAAATCAGTAAATTCACGAAAAAAAGGGTGAGTAGGGACAGGACAACGTTTGTCAGGTCAGCTTTTTTACATATACTTCAAAACCTTTGAAATAAAGAAAGAAAATAGTTTAGGTAGGTACTTAATTAATATAAATACAATAAACAAATCATATATAAAAAATATATAGGTATATTAAAGCCGAAAATGCCTTGTCGATTTTTGCGAATACATACAATCCACAGATATAGATAGACCTAGATAACGCAAGAGCAACTACTTCGCGTGCCTAGTTTCGTGCCTAGCTTACGTACAAAAATCGTAAGTAAAAAAATAAAGTAAACGTTCCCTTCCATCGGTAAGTCATTTTGTGATTAATATTATGCGTAATTAATTTGAAAAACAATTATTTTTAATCTAGTACCCTCAATAATACCTGGTAATTCCAAATTTAAGAAAAACAAAACATTGTGACGTCTTTGTAGGTAGTCAAAAAATGGCACGCTTGGTTTTCATACAAATCGTGATACTTGCGTTATCTTAGGGTCTATCTATAATTTCTGTGATACAATCTTTGTTAGATATTTTTTTTTACTCATAAATATTAAATCAAACTAAACATGAATTACATACTTATTATTAACGATTTTAAAATGTTTTCCTAACTTGAGATAATATTAAATACGGTCATATTTGACAGTAGGTATTTGAGTTGGCCTGACAAATTCAGAAATGAAACAGAATTTCTATATTTTAATATTTTTAACACACAGGTATCTTGTGGTTTTTAAATCTAGGTTTGTATGAAGCCAAAAATAAACTTTATGGAGAAACAAATTCAGTAAACAAGTCCGAAAATCAGCTTTTTTCCATAGTGTTATCTGAACTTTGGTCGTTCATAATGCACTCATACATTGAAAAAGTAAAAAATAACAGTGTCATAGAAACCTTGCACATGTAATGGAGATTCTAAATTACCAACAATTTTACCGATAACTTGTAAGGCTTTTTCAAAAACACGTATGTTCTGGAACAAGCTTTGTGAAATTTCCGCGCGCCAATTTTAGTGTGATGTTATCGCGTTCTCACTTACCTACTCGTTTGTTTCCGAGCTTTGCGTTGGTTGAAACAAAAAAAAAATCAGTCACGCTCGCGTTTGGGGGGATGGGGATAGGAGCTCTTAATACATTTTAGCGCCCATCGCGGCTTCGGGTGTCATCGCAGCTGGTATGACCACCCGCGATTCATCTCTATTTTGACTTTAATATTTCACCAACCCATTTGTGCACTCCCCAAAAACTCAGCACCATCCTTCGTGTTCTCACACAAAGTTCATAATCGCATGCAGTTCTGAAGATCAAACATTACAGTAAGTTGGTGCTAGTTGGGTGTTCAGATCTGTCGACAGATGGCGTGGTCGGTTAATACAGCTCGTAACGATAAGTATTGGTTATGATATAAATCGAATGGAAGCTTTATTGTTTATGGATTCGGTTGTTTGTTAAACTGTAGTGTTATGAGTTTGCGTGGAGTAAAAAGGAATGGTATTGTTTGTATGAAACTGACTTCGAACCCCTTTTTTGTTATCCGGAAAACGAATAGTGAAAATGTTTCACTATTCGTTTTTAATCATGGTTTTGAAGTTTTTTTTTCAGCCTGTATTTTCCCACTCCAGGGCAAAGGCCTCTCTACTCTCCTTCCACTTCTCTCTGTCAAAGGCTATTTGGGACCAGTCTCTGTCAAAAGAGTATAGATAATCCCGCCATCTCCGCCTTTTTTTTTGTTCCATGTCTGCCTATGGCCGGGGGTGCGGGTTTCGCATAAGCATTGGGCACAGATTAACTACTTAACAGTACCTTTGGAATGGGCCTGCCACGATGTCACTTGCCATGTACCTATAGGCACCCATTGGGTCACGCCAATGATCGTCTGAAATGCAGCAGATGTGTCCAGCCCAATTCCACTTCAGCGTGACAGCTTGTGTAATGACGTCAGATATTTTTGAAAAATATACATTATTTTGTCTTAAGCTCTTAGCTTTTTCGATATTCAAGTTTTAAATAAATATGTAGTTAACTGTAATCTCCACAGACTTTAGATGATGCGGTTCAAGTCAACTTAATTTAGACTTGGACCACACAATTGAATTGATTGTGTGATCCAGACTAATTAATTCGAAGTCTGTGACAAATTCTGCACGATTTTCAGATTAATTTCACAACTTCATTCAATAAACTCCAGAGTAATAATACGTATTCAATGAATTGTTGATCGGTCACATTGAAGATTATTGTTTTTATAATGGGTGGGTAACCCAGTGACAATCCATTTCATACCGAGATCTCTCCGTGTCTTAGAAAGCACGTAAAGCCGTTGGTACCGGTTGTCATTCATCTTTGACAGTCGTTACTGGTAGTCAAAGGCCAGAATGTCTGACAACCAGTCTTACCAAGGGTATGTTACCCAGTAATTGAGTTGTGGAGGTCAGATAGGCAGCCGCTCCATGTAAAACACTGGTATTCAGCTGCACGCAGTTAGACTCCCAACATAGTTGGGAAAGGCTAGGTAGATGATGATGTTTTTAGAAGGCTTTTGGTTTAGTTTAAGCCAGGGGTGGGCAAACAGTCGATCGCGGTCGACCGGTCGATCGCAAGCGGTTTTAGGGTCGATCGCTAGCATACTTCCAGAAAGGTAGCTGTTGTAAATATTCTCAGCGAGTTAGAAAGACGTTTTTCTGAATTACGAAAATTGGCGAGAATTGATTGTTTTATTTGTTGTCTTGTCAGGATGTTGAAATAACTGCTTCTGAAATATCGAATACCTTTGACATGGACTTGCCATCTCTTGAATACGAGATGACACAGATCATTTCAGACATACATCTCAATGCCATAGCAATAGGTATCAAATGTTAGTCTCTTTTAAGCTAAGAAAAATATACGAATTTCAAAAATATCGCCCAGTAGTTAACTGCTTTGGGTCGACGTATTTGTGCAAAGCATTTTTTTTTTGCTAATTGTCTTTATTTTCTTTTCTGCTTGCGAGTCAATCGTTTGTCGTACAATTTTAATATTTTAGATCACCAATGTTGTAAGTTGTTTTAAGCCATCATCTTCCTGTCCTTATTCCATGTTAACTGGGATTGACGCAACACGTTTATTTCTTAGACACAAGCCTTGCTTAGTTTGAGCTCCTGTCTCTCTTCCTATTTTGGGCTAACTCTAATTCATACTTTTTAATATTACAAATGCGAAAGTAACTCTGTCTGTTACGCTTTCACGATGAAACGGCTCAACCGATTTTCATGAAATTTGGTATGAAAATAGCTTAAACCCTGAGGAAGAACATAGGGTACTTTTTAATCCGCGACTTCGTCTGCATCCACGATAACCGACATTCACGCGAACGAAGTCGCGAGCAAAAGCTAGTATGAAATAAAAAACAAAATTTATTATAATTATAATTATTATTATTCCGTCATGATATCACTGACTCTCTTTTCCCTCATATCATTCTTCACACAATTCCAGAATTGTCCTTCATCTTTTCTTCTGCCTTCTTCTTCATTTCCACCTATCCACATTATTATGTTGGTTTAATTTTGACGACACGGTTGGCGTAGTGGTTGAGCGATCGACTGCTGCGATGCATGTCGCGGGTTCGATTCCCTCATGAAACAAATATTTGTATGAACTACAGATAGTTGTTCCGGGTCTGGCTGTTTGTGTATGTGAGATTATATTATGTTTGTAAACGCACCAACGACACAAGAGAAATAACTAGAAGTACCTAGTGTGGAGCAACGTTTTAAAAAAAATAAAAATAATTAAGTTATGATTTTTAATAAACTTCGACTAACGGTTACATCTGCTCATCTTACAAGAAAATATCGTTATATCTCACATATTTTAAAAAGACAACCTTTAAAGAGATTTACGATACAAAATCACGGCAAACATATGACGCTTTGTAAATATTTACAGTAGGGTAAGCAACTGTTCGCATTACCGAGGATTATTAACGTTTTATTATGAGAATATTAATTATTAGGCAAGGGGCTGAACTAACTAGAGCTACAGATGTTTGTAAACAATCTTGGTTTTATGATTTTTTGAAGTTTGTTGTGATGGGAATGTTGAGTAATGTTTAGTGATTGTTTTGTTTAGTACAATATCTAACTACCTAAATGAGTAAAGAATTTTTAACAATACGTAGAAAAGAGAAATTCTATATAAAATAATAAATAATAATAATAATAATAATGTTTATTGAAAAAAAGCCTACGTACTATAAATACAATGTTATGTTATAAAAGGCTTATGCTGTACACAATACATTGAAACCCTGATGTCCAAACTAGGGGGGTCCCTGTATCTTAGAGATCAGTGTCCCTCCGCAGCAATGGCACAAGCCAATCTTTGTGACATAATACAAAATTTACAAACAATATCTTTATATTTCCATCGTTGAATAAAATCAAAAGTAAAAGTAGTAGTTTACATTATAATGGTACAAAATTTAAAACTAAATAAAATAAAATTATTATGCTCGTTTACAATTTAGTGTGTGTGTGTGTGTGTTTGTGTGTGTGTGCGTGCGTGCGAGTGTGTATAGATGTGTATGTATGTGTGTGTGTGTGAGAGGGGGTGTATAAGTAAGTGCAAGTATAAAATAATGGAATATAATGAATTGGAAGCACTGGCACAGCAAAAAAAGAAATCCTCTTTTCCCTAAGCCAATTAAAAAGAAATCATATCACGCCAATAAGGCAAAACATGACTGCAACTCAAGTTATTTTTTTATGTAATATCTTGCATTTATGTGTATACTCATGTTTTAGCAAAATAAATATCTTGTATAAAGAAAAACACATTACCTATGAAGTTAATACCTAAGAAATGATAAAAATAAATTACAAAAGTCGGTAGTAGGATTGCCTGTGATAATACAAACTGCGTTTTTCCGTCGCAGAAAATTGCACAAGACCTATTTGTGTGCTTGTTGATAATATGAAAAAATCTGAAGTATTTTCTTTACTAAGTTAATTAAAACCTCGAAGTATTTATTTCAAATTATCCATTTAAAGGCACATATGACTTTTCAGGAAGTCGCTGGTTACTCATGCTAAACAGTCAAAAATGTTCTGTCTATTGTATTAGAGCACAGTTAACTAACACCGACGTTCATAATAATAAATAACTAATAATCTTATTAGTAATCTAATCTGAAATTTTTCAATTGCCCGAAGAACGTTTGCCTGAATTATCATTTGTTCGAAGAACGTCCACACGAAAGAATGGTTGCCATTTCAAAATCTGGTACTGTTACATGCTTACCTAAGTTACCTTACTTTCTTTTACGGATCCCTTCAAAGACTAATTCTAAAAACAGCAGGGTTGTGTACTTGTCTTAAAATAAAACTCAAAGTACTCCATGGTCACATCCACGGCCCAGCTCAACGACCTACCCATATTTTCCACTCAGCCCTTTGACTTAACCTCGTATGAAATTCATAATAATTGAGGAACAATTAAGCTTGGCCGACCTTTGGGGCTTTGGTACACCTTTGAGGTAGGAACCATTGCGTCCCATTTCACTTTGAGCGTTTAATAGAGAGTAACCTCAAAGAAAAATGTACTTACCAACAATTACATCTACGTATGTAACTATGAGGCACTCGGGAGGGAGCTGAGTCAGTCAATAGGGATGGGGCTGAGATATCGATAAAGTGTTTGGAGTAACTTGTATAATTGGTTTTTGTAGCTGCTTATTTATCGGGGACAATTCCTAAACTCCTTGGGTTAAATCTATCTATAGTTTTCATTTTTGGAGTATTTTCTCAGGAATGCTACAATAAATTGGACGACATGGTTGCTGCAGTGACTGAGCGATTGGCTGATTCACTGCGTACCTCGGGTCCTGCACGAAACAAAAAATTATATGGCCTACAGATAGTTTGTTGTTCCGGGTCTGGCTGTTTGTGTGTGTGAGTAAACGCACCCACGATATAGGAGAAATTCCTTATTTATATTTAGAAAATCACTGTGGCCCACTCAAAATTGTTAAAGTTGACAGAGACACAATCATGTTTGAATCACGTTTAAATAGTGTTAATTGTATTCAGTGATTTGTGTAGCAAGTGGACCTTAGTGTCACCTATCATATTAAAGGTAGAATGTTGACGGAATGCTCGAAAGCTGTAAAGTACTTGCCCAAATTAACAATTAATAAATATAAATTACACTATCTATTGCTTTTTATAAAGTAGTTCTATGCTAGTATTATAAAGAGGTAAAATTTGTTTGTTTTTATTTTTTTGTTAGTAAGATGATCTCAGGAAGAACTAGTTATATTACATAAAAAAAATCACTAATAGAGAGCTTTTGAAAAGCGCTGCAGACGTTTTAAAGTATTCTTGACTTTTACGCGGACAAGTTGCGGCCAGAAGCTATTTATAAATAAAAACCACACACACAGCTAAGATACAAAATCTATCGACACTTCAATCGATTTTCCCCCATCCTTAACCCGCCAGTGCCGCCGCGTGGCCTTTGTGGAGTCTCTCCAATATTCGCTTTGTTACTCTGAAAAATGTACCTACCACCCGCCATCGGGCGTATTACTTTGTCGTAACTGTTTGCCTTCATATAAATACGACGATATTCACTGTATTGTATCGCATTATAGGTTGGAGCCGTTGAATCTGTTTGGGGTTTAAAGATAGTGTTTTTTTTGGAATTATAGGGTTATGTGTTTTTAAAGGTTTTAGTGTTTGTGAGTCTGTAAATGATGCTATCCTTTCAAGGGATGAAGATAGGTAAAAGAACTCACTCGATTATAAAATAGTCCCACAGCTGGGCAAACGCCTCTCAGAGACGGGCACGAGCATTGATCATCACGCTTGCTCAAAGCGGATTGCGATTACAGACTTATAATAATATAATAATATTCTTTATTGAAACAGTTGGAATATTCTATAACAAGTTACTCTGGACCCCACACTAGGATACCCTGTGTCATGAGGTCCAGTCTCTTCCGTCATACTACAAGAATATTTGTATTATTTTTTTAAAATACTTAAAATACTTATTTAAAATACTAAACAAAAAGTAAGACAAAGTAACAAAAACCAATATGTGGGTGTGTGTGTGTGTTTGTGTGTGTGTGTATGAGTGTGTGGTGGGAGAGTGAAGAGGGTGAGTATGTTAGTGTGTGAGTATGTGTGATTATGTGTAATAAGTTTCATACAGAATTTAATAAATTTTCAGAATATATAATTATATCACTACATATTATAAAACAAAGTCCGCCGCCGCGTCTGTCCCTATGTATGCTTAGATCTTTAAAACTACGCAACGGATTTTGATGCGGGTTTTTTTAATAGATAGAGTGATTCAATAGGAAGGTTTATAGGTATAATACATGCATATTATAGTAGTAGTAGTATTTCTGGTTTTAAGAAGTAGTGTCTTGAAATTCTACCCAATTGCTATGACAATACAAACTTCATGCATAGTATTAAAACAACACAAAATAAAAAAAGACCTCACTTTGACAATATCCAACAGACAAAAAACAACAGAAAACAAAAACGTTAATCAACACAAAATAAGAACGAGTCTGAACCAAAAACAAAACACGATACTTCTCCCTTCAAAACATACCTACACCTACAGATGAGGGTCCGAAGAAACATTTTTTCCCAAAAGCAATCCATTGGACTCCTACCTAATGAATTTAGAGGGTTAATGGTACCGACGGACCTTTGCAAATGGCTGACGGAGACATTGACCAAGAATGTAGGTGGACATACTTCTTCTATGTTTTGTGTGGATTCTACCCTGATTGAGTATTTTAGGGGTAAGAACAATTTATTGACAAAGAAAGAAAGAAAAATAATTTATTCGCCCCCCAGGACTAAAACACACAAAAATAAAAATAAAAAAACAAGAAAACGAAAGTTGGTCCTGTATGAGGCCAAAAGGCTCCTATCTCAGCATGGTGCTGTAACATTAAAAAAACGTCACAGCGCTGATATTCTGATAGGGCCCAAAGTGATGCCACGGTCAGTCATACAAAGTAAATAAAATTTTAGTGTAAACGATAAAACTATTATTACGTATAATAAATTCGAAAAGAAAAAATAATAAGTTAATAATAAAAATAAATTACATCTACACCCCACGTGAACCAAACCAAACTGTTCGTCAATCTGTGTCATGACTTTCATTATAATTTTAAGTGGCAACACTGACGAACAGAGAGTACAGACAAATGACAATGTACTCTGTGGTTGGTACCGAGACAAAATCGGGGTGTAAAAGATACATCACAGCCTGCCGTTAACTGCGGATTCCATCAAACTATACTCCTTTTACAATAAGATTAGACTTTAAAACAAACCTTTTTAACAGTCCCTTCAACTGATTTTGACTTCTATTCCGTAGGCTTAAGGATGACATTAGAGACAAAAAGTTTACAATAACAACTGTTTACTGCAGCTGCCATTTGTCATGCCACCAACGCAATATAAGTCAAAATCGGTTGAACGGACTGTAAAAAAGGTTTGTGTATAATATGTCTAATCTTATTGTAAATGGATAAGTTTGAAAAACATAATGCTACTAGCTGATTCCCGCGACTTCGCCCGCGTCATTGTCGGTTGTTGGAGGGGATTTAGTTTACCCAACTTTTTTCCTCTAAAATTAAAGTAGGTACCCCTAGTTACTCCTTGTAATATTAGCTATCTGCCAGTGAAAGTCTCGTCAAAATCAGTGCATTCAGTTGTTTTAGCGATTAGCCGGAACAAACTGACAGACAGAAAGACAGACTTAATTTTAAAAGAAATATTTTTTTATAGAGGATTTATGATGGCTGACTGGTCGATTTTTTATGTAAGTATTCATAAATCATCATAAATCATTTATTTATTTGCATATTAACGGAACTGTTTATACATACTCTCATAGGTATTGAGTAAAAAGCTGTTTAATTTTATCATTAAAATCAGATACTTCAATTTTATTTATTTGTCTATATAGGGTGACTGGTAATTAGTGTACGATACTTAAACACGTGATTGTGTTCATGATAACAAACAACTTTCCCGAAGAAAAAGTTTTTTGTACTGGTTCACTTTTATCACAATAACACAACAGCCGTATGAAATTCACGCGCGCGCACACCTAAAGTGAACCAGTACAAAAAACATTTTTTCTTCGGGAAAGTTGTTTGTTATCATGAACACAATCACGTGTTTAAGTATCGTACACTAATTACCAGTCACCCTATACATTAAGAATGCTACTAACCTATTTATTCACTAACTCATGAAACATTCTAAATGCAATTTTCTATAACGTTTTTACGTTAAAGAGCATTTTCTTTACTTTAGAAAGTGCACGAGTCTAATAAATAAAGTCTGTCGTGAAACTTTCAAGACAACACAACTAAAATACCAAACACGCACTACAAACGTAAGAAAACACGACATAAATAGTTATGAGCAACAAATATTGTCCATTTGACCAGTAACAAAGATTCCAGGGGCGACGCACCGTCCATATTGTAGTTAAAGTAGTGTGGGAGGCAATCCACGTCGGCGCATGTAGTCGCGACCGGCAATATCGCGATGGCCGCCGGCTCATTTAATCACGCGACGGAATTTGCAGGATAAGGAGACCTTTGGGCTAAGTTAGAGTGGAGATCGAAATAATTTCTGACAACATAAGACATTAGGGTATTTTATCAACAAAATCTAATTAGTACGTCAGATAGATTTCCAAAAAATATTGGACGCGTGTTTTTTCTTTTTTCACGTAAACAAAAAATGAAGACGATACAGTGCGTCGAAAACTCGTGTGACATTACTATGTCAGTACACTTTTACTGGCGAAGTGACGTCACAAACCCCCACTCATGATCCTTGATGCGTTTTATCTTCGTCAGTTTTATTGATTTGATAAAACAAAAAAGACGTATCTAATATTTTTCGATAATCTAACTGACGGACTAATTAAATATTTTTGGTAAAATACCCTATTGTAGAGACCGAGAGCGAGCTCTATGCAACATGTAGTCTGTCTAGTCATAATTATATTGGTCAATAGCACCGATTCCCTTGTTCAAAAACCAAACTATAATTAGACAATTGTCATCCCTTACTGCAAGGCAGCTGAAGAAAAGGACGGCGTCAGCTAAGAACTATGTTGAAGATGTCAAAGTTTTTTCTTGAACTTCGCCGTGTTTTTTATCCATACGTTCTGAACTTCTGACATGACAACTATATTTGTATGAAAATTTTAGATCAATCTAAATTGCCAGCTCTTCTTAATATCTGTCTCTTTCTTGTTTTATTAGAGAGAAAGAGATATAAATTGCCTTTAGCACTCAATGATAACGTAGCTTCCTATTAGCGCAAGAAATTACAGAGTTACGGAGATCAGCCCTAACGAGCAAATACATAAAAACGTTTTTCAATAAAAAAACAACCGCCTTCAAAAACTGAAATCTGATAAATAACTTGTCTTTAGCACAGAAGAAAAAAAAAGATTTTATTTTCCGCTTTTTAGAATCGCCTTGACATCCAAATCCATTATGAAACGGCGACACAGTTAAATCAGAGATTGAAAGACCTCCAAAGATTGAAGAAACAAGAACATCATCTATGTAATTGTTTTGGGTTTATGTTGATTTTTTCAAAAAGTGCTGATTCAATTTCAATAAAATTTATATGGGGCCATTTTGAAATAAACCCATTTCGAATAAAAAAATAATTTTGCAAATCCGTCTTTATATGACGAAGTTGTGCCCAAACACACATAAAAAAAAATACAAACATCCGAATTGATAACCTTTTTGAAGTCGGTTAAAAATAAACTAGATAGACTCCAGGCAACTCACACGGCAACGCGGCTCTCGGCGACTCTCATAAGGCACCTTTAGCAACTTGATCCAAATTATACAAGTTATTCAGCTACACAATCTAAAGCAAAGCTTCAAGTCAAGTTTGAAGTCCAGAGCTCCCAAACCATTTGACCCGTACTTGCCATGTAACTTGATTCAGAACTTGCAGTTTCAGTTTTCAAGGACTTCACCACAACTTTACAGGTTTTACGATATATTTGAGCTTCAAGTGTCCAACACTGTTTATAAGCAATTTTTTTGACAATTTATTGGTCTCTTAAGCCGTAGGTCTTGATCTTCTCTCCGGGTGTGTCGGATTAGCGTTCCATCATAGAGAGATTTGAGAGTAAGGGAAGAGAGAGTGCACCGCAGTGTTTGCGAAGACCATCATCACCATTTCAGCCGAAAGACGTCCACTGCTGGATATAGCAGCAGGGGGGGGGGGGGGGTTGCCATAATCGCCATGCTTGGCAGGCGGGTTGGCGATCGCAGTATAGTTATTACAAAGGCACAGAGAACGCTGCTGCCCATACATTGCGTTGCGCATACGTTGCGTAAATATTTGTGGACAATATTATAATATCTCTATCTCAAGTACTTAGCTGTTATCTCAGATTATAAAACAAAAGGCAGATAGACCGCGCGGAACACTGCCAGTGAAGCCATAAAAGCAAATACAAATTCAAAAACTAATACCTACCATCTCGTGTTTGTATTCGCTTTTCAATTTTTACTTGTATTTGCTTTTGTTTTTTTTATTGATGTACTGGTGCTGTACTGACTCGTGTCGGTACAGCGCGAAGCGAATTGTAGGTATTCGTTTTTAAATTTGTATTTGCTTTTGTTGCTTCACTCTCAGTGTTCCGCTCGATCTATCTGCCTTTTGTTTCATAATCTGCCTCAGATTCAGGCTGTTCTTGAGATGGGCCTTCGCGACCGGCAGTCGGTCGAGAGAATTATTATTAGAGAATTAAAAGCAGAGTTCGCAACAAAATCTCCAGAATGTCCACAAGATCTCTCTCCACCCTTTCTTAGCAGATGGCTGATAAAAGGCGCGCGGACATCGCACGCTTATTGGACGAGTCAATAATGTACTGCTGGAGGGACAAATGCCGAGACTAGACAGCATATTTGTATATATAGATAGCAATAAACGTTGTCAACCATAATGTTGGCTTGTCACTGGACCAAGCGTGATTTGGGTCTTTGTTCAGATCCTTTGAGAAGTTGTTTAAGATGTTACGTTCTGTATTATTAGATATTTAAATGGTAGCTTTACACAATGGAAGGGACAACGTGACGCAAACTTTTACTATGTATTAAGAAGACAGAGATAGCTTCCAAGCTATTAAGCGAAAAGGAACTACATACCTGATACGAAGCATGGGGGGGACCACCAACAGCATTTTAAAGGTGATAGTGAATAAGCCTGATTGCCCGTTCTTGGAGCACTGGACCCGTATGCACAGCTACCAGGTATGGTGTTGCGGGAAACAGACATAGTTATTAGGTTCCCAGATTAGTTTTATTTTGATGTTAATAGGAAATGTTACCATCATAGTTTGTTAAATGTTTCTTTCTAACAATAATATGAATCATGTGTTTGAATTTAATATATAAAT
This sequence comes from Charanyca ferruginea, assembly GCA_947361185.1. Classification (NCBI taxonomy): domain Eukaryota; kingdom Metazoa; phylum Arthropoda; class Insecta; order Lepidoptera; family Noctuidae; genus Charanyca; species Charanyca ferruginea. The sequence goes on along the minus strand of OX376069.1, from coordinate 21,848,086 downwards.
AAAATAAAAGAGTCTAGACCAAGGTTACTTACATAGTTTGATAAGTGTTATATACTAACATAATAACAGAATCATGTGTTCGAATTAAATAAATAAAACAAATAAATAATAATAATTCTAAAGTCAAGACCTAGGTTATATAATAGGTTGGGGGAAAAGTCTTTTCGCATTATAGTATGTATGAACTTGTAATAAAATCTCTTTGGCTATACTATTTGTATCTGGCTGGTTTTGGTATCATTGAAAGTATAAATTTTAAGGAACATAATTCCAAATTCAAATTAGGAAAATGTGTGATTTGTATTTGTTTTTCGTACTGTCAAGATGGGAACCGATCACTTTTCCGAATTATTTTTGTCCGAATTTCAATTTACCGAAAACTATTGACCGACGTCTTTTTTGCTATATGCATTATTTGACATATTTTTAGATCATCGAAGTATCATGTGCCATAGGTATTATTTTACCGAGCTATGTTTCTCCGATTTACAAAATAACTTTGTCCTATTGACCGAAGTGTCTTTTAAACTATTTTCATTTGCCAAATGATTTATTTGCCATATTTTCAACAACATTTTACGGAATATTATTTGATCACAAATATATAGCCGGTTACTTGGTAGCATTTTCAACATTAAATTAAAATAGTGTCATAAAAAGTCAATATGTTACAAAATTTTGTGACAGAAACGAATTGCTACAAAACCGACTTCACGCAGTCTTGTCTGCCCTACACCTAGAGTGTAATTTAAGAACGCGTAGGCGCGGAAGGGTGGGGTGGCTCGCGAGCTGAGGAGCAGGCGGTTTGAAGGCTCGCCGCCGCGGCTGAGGCTGGCCGGCTCTGCCGGCCGAAGCTGCCAGCCGAAGCTGCAGTGGTGAGCGTTAAAACCATCTGCGACGATAAGCTCGCGTGGGGCCGCCCAGACCCCGCAGCGCCGGAGCCGTGACAGAAACAATGCTTGTGCATGTTGCATACCTGCTTGCATGTTTCATGCTTGTTTGCACGCTGCATGCTGTATGCTTGTTTACATGGTGCATGCCTGCTTGTATGCTCCATGCCTGTTTGTGTGCTGCATGCCTGCTTGCATGCTGCATGCTTGAAGCAAGAATCTTTGTTTGCAAGCTTCTTACTGGGACCACCTGTTTTATTAAGTGCCATTACATTTAAATAATTAATGAAACAAAATAGTAGGAAGCTAATCTGAAATGAAATTAGCTCTCTATAACGCCAGTGTAATAAATAAATTAGTTTTGAAAGCTCTTCAAATATTTAATTTCACTCAAATTGTCTTTAATTTTCAAGTTTTGGATTTTTCGTTTCTTTAACGACGTTTTTTTTTGCTGGTGAAGTACCGGTTATCATTGACTCAATATCAGACATATTTACTTCTAGGCGTTTGGTGAAATATAGTAATTAAAACAGTGGTAATAACGAATGTTCGAACAAATGTTATTTCGGCTAAGTGTAACTTCGGTAAAAAGTTTTTCGACCAAACGCAACGAAAAAAAGCGAATTGATAATAGGTCAACTGTTATAGTGGACGTGACTTCGATGAAGTAAAAAAATACGAAACGAGAAAACTTGAAAAGTTTTAAGTGAAATGAAATTCGGTCAAATATTTTTCGACCTTATGATAGGTAACCTTCATGGGAACCGATCACTTTTCCGAAATGTTTTTTTCCGAATTTCATTTTACCGAAAACTATTGACCGATGTCTTTTTTGCTATATGCATTATTTGACATATTTTTATATCATCGAAGTATCATGTGTCATAAGTATTATTTTACCGAACTATTTTTCGTCGATTTACAAATTAACTTTTTGCTATTGGCCGAAGCCTCTTTTGAACTTTTTTAATTTGCCAAATGATTTATTTGCCATATTTTCACCACACCGAAACAACATTTTACAGAATACTAGCGGGCCCGGCAGACGTTGTCCTGCCTGAAAATAAAAACAAGTCCTAGAACTACAACGCCACCTATCGGGTCCAATTGTGAATCTAAACCATTCACAAATCCACTGGAACACTCACAAAACATTTCAACAAAATCGGTCCAGCCGTTTAGGAGGAGTTCACTTTCATACACACGCACAGAAGATTTTTATATATAAGATTACCTGGTAGCATTATCAATATAAAATAAAATAGTGTCATAAAAAATCAATAGGCTACAAAATTTTGTGACAGAAACGAATCGCTGCAAAACCGACTTCACGCCGTCTTGTCTGCCCTACGACTAGAGTGTAATTTAAGCCCGCGTAGGCGCGGAGGGGTGGGGCGGCTCGCGAGCGGAGGAGCAGGCGGTGGTGAGCATTAAAACCATCTGCGACGATAAGCTCGCGTGGGGCCGCTCAGACCCCGCAGCGCCGGAGCCGTGACAGAAACAATGCTTGTGCATGTTGCATGCCTGCTTGCATGTTTCATGCTTGTTTGCACGCTGCATGCTTGCTTGCATGCTGCATGCAAGCAAGCAGATAGCAGAATAAAGCAGATATGAAATAGTGTGCACAAACTTTCTAGGCGTTTGATGAAATGAAAATATGGTAATATTAAAACAGTGGCATAATGAATGTTTGGAATCATAATACTTCGAACAAATGTTATTCGGCTAAGTCTAACTTCGGTAAAAAGTTTATCGACCAAATGAAACGTCGGAATAACGAAAAAATCGAATTGATAATAGGTCAACTGATACAGTGGCAGACGTGACTTCGATGAAGTAAAAAAAAAACGAAACGATAATAGTTGAAAAGTTTTAGGTGAAATGAAATTCGGTCAAATATTTTTCGACCTTATGATAGGTAACCCTTTTTCATAAATCCGCTTTCAAATTCAAACGATTTTTTTTAGATTATCCACTAAGGGGATAAAGTAGTGTCTTATGTAGCGGCCACCGTATTGAATCCCGAGCAAAACGAAGAAGTCTAGCGTTAACTAACTCCCGAGCAAAGCGAGGGAGTTAAGACAAGAAAAGTGCAGAGTGGGATTCAAGGTCGCCCAAGACGAAGGCACCTTTATCAGACAGGCAGACAATAAAAAGCAATAGTACTAGAATCAAAGAAAGCAAAAGCAATTTTCAGTATTCGCGCTTCTTTTTAATTTGTGTGCTATTTTTCTTTTATTTATATTCTACTCGTGGTGGCCAGTTCGATTTTCGAACAATTTATTTTTTAGTGCAGATCTTAATGGTGATTGTTCGTATGCGATTTCTACTTTATGTTCCAAATTCTAATCACATTAATGACCAGCGGGTCATAATGAAATTCAGTAGGTAGGTACAATATTACTGCTCTGCTAGACCTCGGGTCTTAAATGACTTACTTTAGGTTAGGTTTGCATGACGTATAATTTGACATTGTCGAGCAGGTAGTGTAAAAGTTATTCACGAATTTATTAAGGTAGCCTTTTCATTTAGAACCACAGTAAGTATAACCTGTTTATATGATCTCTACGTTCTCATCATAATTTGATTATTTATATTTATAACAAAGCGTTGCTAGACTTCGGGCACTTATTTTTGAGAGCGATTGAGGCTTGAGAGCGATGCGGATAAGTTTTTTGATGGTATAAGCTTCCCCTCCTATATTTGATTCCTTCTATATTTGATTCATTATCATCATCATGTCAACCTTTAAACACCAGCGCTGGGAATAGGACTGCCAAAAGGGGGGTTCGGCCCGTCGGCGTCGGCCGTAATCGCCATGCTTGGCCGATGCATGTTGGCGATTACAGTAGGTGTAATATTGATTTAGTGTGTGAATATTGTATTAAAATAATCAACATGAAGTCAAAGATAAGATTATTAACAAAAAAAAAACAAAAGATATTTTCGTAAGGAGAAGAATGGGCAGGAAACTTCATACTTACTCTTTTTAGGTACCTATCTATATCTCACAAGTTGTCTGACCTCGTCGCTTTCCTTTTCCACACACCGGCGAGACGTCGGCGTCGGCGTCGCGACACAATAAAAATATAGAAAAGTATTTGTAAGTTTACGAATGGCCGCCGCCCGCCGCGCCGGCGATATTTTTCTTCACAAAATGTATCGCTGGATATGTTTTTCCACTTGTATCTATTTTAGTATTAGAAGGATCTTTATTTTTAAACTATTAAATTTTGGAACCTTTATGATCCAAAATAAGGTTGGTTACGTCATAAACGTCCTTCAAACTTATAAATATCTGCAAAGTTTCAGTCTCGAATTGCTTTCATTACGAAAGCAATTCGAGACTGAAACTTTTCTTTCACAATTTCCTCAAAGAAAATCAACTGTAGAAAGCCGTTACCATAAAAAATATACTCCCCACCATTGTCGGTCAACATTCCTCATTCTTTGGAGCACGTCTTCACGCTTTCAAGTGCGTAATCCTTCAGGAATCGCCACTATTGTACTCCCCGAGACAGAGCATTAATCCTGCCTTTTCAAGACAAGAGATATCCATCAATTGTCAACATTGAACCGGCGGTGCGTCCCCTTGCCTCCCTGCCACCCTCCCTCTACACTCACACAGTGGAAAACTGACATAGATTATGTTGGATGTTTTAAATTTTCAGATAGGACGCTTAGGAGAGATCGGTTAGAAAATGACCTGCTCCATTCTTTTAAAACATTGCAAAAATATCGTTCTAACGCTACTTATTGTTTTGTTTTTTCAATGTTAGCATTTAATAAGCTTTGTTATTTTACGATAAATGCAAAACAAATTATTGTCCCTGACACATCTACTTAGAGTTTGGGAAGGTTACTAAATAGGTAAGTTAATTTGAAATATTTTGGGTTATGGAACAGTTGGATGTATTACCGATTCTACAAGCTGAAAAACTTGTCAGAAATATATCATGACGTAGAATATTCGCATTTAGAAAATACTACGTTAAGGACTAGCCTCACATCTTTGTCCGCCGACACTGGTACTGGTATTAAGACTCTAATTATATCGCAAATATCAATCACCCTTCAGTTACACTGATGACACATTTTTTTTCTTAACGCGAATGGACTAATGTGATTCAAATTCTGATTTTCTTTAGGTACAGATAGCGTCATCAACTGCTTACCCCGCACGCATTAATTATTCTTCGGATAGGGGGTTAGCAGCTGATGCTAACAGCGATGCGCTGTCTGTACATGCATCGTAATAAATACTGTCCTCGGTATCAACCTGGCTCACTTGAGCCCTGAATGGCCTAATAATTTAATTTGTACTCTAATCAAATTTAATGATGTAATAAAAGCTAATAATAAATTCCAAAAACCTAATCACTTTTTTAATAACTATTCACTAAACAATAACGCCTGCCTCCCCCTGGTTAATCTTTGCCAACCGCTCGTGTACATAGCTATATGAGAGAGCTAGTGATTGTCAAAATTTGGCTTCGTAGAACAAAGCGTTATTTACCGAGCCGGGAGAAGCCTTTGTGTCGGCATTACACCACTCCACATAATATTGTGAAACTTCTCACAATGCTCTGTTTGCTAGGACGCATTATGAGGCTCAGAAAAATTGCGACTTGTTGTACCGTGAGGTGATTCGGATTAGGTCTCGGGTTTTTGAGGTGGCTGTCTTTTAGAGGTGGTGGGTAGATGAGATTGAAGTGCGGTCTATAATTTTATATCTTACGTTGGATAGGATTTATGTTTCAGTTTTTATCTTAGGTTCAGTCATTATGTTATTTACATGATGTGTTATAAAAAGAATATTAACAGGTCTGTAACTAAATATACAATGACTATACGAACGACGAATGTCAAATAACCTTTAGAAAATAATACAGTGTATTTGTGGCATTGTTGAAAAAATCTGTAAGCTCTTTATATCTATTCCCCTAAATTAGCAACTAAAAAATAAATAACATCAAAAGAACCAATTCTCTGTGAACCTATCCCTTTATTATAAACCGGCTATTAAATAACAATGAAGCCGTCACACGATGCACGGCGAAAACGAATTACCGAGAAATTAATTGGCCGAAAACCCATCCGAACACACGTTCGGAAAGCTCGCGTTCGAAATTCAAATGAGGCGGCACGCCCCACCCCCGGCTCCGCCCCCCGCCGCCATCTTGGATCCGAGTGGGGAGGCGGAGGGGGGCTATTAAATTATTTCATTCCACATTGGGCCGCTCCCGCTATCGGATTAAAACAATTGCCTGTGAAACCGTAAATGGATAATGAATTTTGCGAAGAAAATAATATGGTACGAAATTTAATTTTGCTCGGAGCTCTCTCTTGTTTTATATCTTCTTGGAGTATTTTGTTGTTAGGTACTTACACGTATTTTTTTTTCTGGCATATTTTTACACGTAAGTAAGTTCTCGGAAAAGTGTAGAAAATAGTTACTTATGTGAATAGTTTTCTGAGTAATTGTATGTATGCGGATAAACATTTTCAGAACGGCATCGGTTAGATAAAAAGTAATGTTTGTTTTTGCTGATATTTTTAAAATGAAATATATAAAATTCTAGGAAATTATATACAATAAATGAAACTGTAACAAAGGGTTTTCAGTTTTAAAGGTAGATATTTATTTATTTCCGTTAAAATAAAGTTAGCTGTATGTTGAAACATTTGCACTTACATTTTTTTTAAGAAAAGATAAAATACAATTTAGTCAAACCTACCTCTAAAAATGTTTAAGGAAAGCGATTTCAGCTTATCTGATTTATGCTTATCTGATTTTGGTAACTTTTCTGTGCCTCTTCAAAAAGGTCGGTTGCATAATAATTTACTACAAACAAGCATGAAAATAACACCTATCTACTAATACACATTAAAACATAATGAAATGTTTTTAAAATTTTATCTCAGGTGTGAAATTAGATTCTATTGACTAGGCTTTTTTTTTTTTAAATGGGACAAGCCCGCCACACTATTCCCTAACCACTGTAACTCCTGTAAGCCAGAATCAACAGTGGCGACCACCAGAAAAGCGCCAGAGCAATGAAGCTCGACGAGTCCCAGAGAAACGATTCAACTGTCTTGGATCCCGCAACGAAATTAATCAGAAAAGAACAGCGGAGGAGTAAGAAAATCATATTTTCCACTTCCCTCCAAATCAAGCAGGAGACAGAACAGAACTAGGTCAATAGGCACAAAGGGACGTTTACAACTGGGAGAAACCCAGTTGCTAAGCTCCACGGATTATAATTGACATAATTAATGGGTCCTAAAAAGTAAGCTGTTACATTAAATTTGATTCCAATAATAGGTATGGCAAAATCGCTTGAACGCACGGAAATTAGTTCTAGTTTCCACAAGGTCCGCATAATAAACTGGTCCGGATGTAGCCTGTACACTATCCAACATAATATTGCGTTATTTCTGCCAAAGAGTACACTCCCATAAGATATGATGTGCAGATTGTTCGTATTCACAGTCAGATGTAGAACATGGACACAAAGATGAAGCAACAAGCTTGAAAGAAAATAATTTACTTTTAAAGTTGTCATGTCCTGTTAGAAATTGGGCAACACAGTGGTCCACCTCCAGCCATGTCCTGGCCAGCCGCTCACGAACGGATGGAAAGAACTGATGAAGGTGACGGCCCTTGCTAGAATCATCCCACCTACACTGCCACTCGGATAAAAGTTTAGAAAGTAAGATTGACTAGGCTAAAAAGCTTACACCGAATGATGGCAGGTGCCACATACCTTTTTTGCTTTATGGGGTAACCTTCATAAGGCGCCCCCGGTCTTATCCCCTAAGACAGGGGAGTTTAGGATTCTTACCTCACTAAAACCACCCCGTCGCAAAAAACATCCGCAAGTACCTACCATCTATCTACCTGGTGCAATATCCAAAATATTCTTAAAGAAATCTGGCTGAAAGTTAAAAGCAAAAATTCTCGCTTTCGTATGATTAAAATACAAACTTATTTAAGAAGTTAAAGCTTTGCAGTGAGCAATAAGAAAAGTAGGTCACGGTGAGATGACAAAAATATAAAAATTACAAGATTGTATTACAATATTCTTACATCTTGGTAGTTTTTAGTGTTCGGTACCCAAAGGGTACAAACGGGACCCTATTAGGTACTATCTATCTGTCTGTCTGGCTGTCTGTCACCAGGCTGTATCTCATGAACAATCAGTTATCATGGTTGAGTTGACACAGTTGACAGTTGAAATTTTCACAGATGATGTATTCTGTTGCCGCTATACCAACAAATACTAAAAACAGAATAAAATAAATATTTAAGGGGGGCTCCCATACAACAAACGTGTTTTTTTGCCGTTTTCTTGCTCGTTTTTTTTTGTCGTTTTTCTGTTTGTTTTATTTTCTTTTTGTTTTTGTTTTGTCTAATCTTGTATAGATTAGACAAAACAAAAACATGTTACGGAACCTTTCGTGCGCGAGTCCGACTCGCACTTGGCCAGTTTTTTAGACACTAGTGTATAAAAGGTTACTCATGTACGGTCCAGTGAGATGGTTGGTTTTTAAACAATATGTTTTACAGAATATTATTAAAAATCGACAAACATTATTGCCCATGTTGGGCCATGAGCCCATGACTCAAGTCAGATATTTTAAAATTCCGTCCTGCATGTGTTGAATATATCAGTCTATTTAAGGTAATTAAGAAGAATTAATTATTCAGTCGACATTATCAACTGATAAACTTTTATGCCTGCACGTAATTACCGATCTAAAACTATTCCATTACCTGTAAAATCCAAAGAAAAATCAACCTTAATTACCGACATTAAAAGCCACATTCAACTGCATTCTTCAAACTATATTAAATACCAATAGTCGAACACCAGTGAACCGGAACTACTAGACGAAAGTTCTTTTCGATATTCGCTTCGCAACTTACGAAGTAGTTGGCGAAACTTGTGGCCGCGAGTGCTTCGGTTAAGCGTCGCGAGGAGGTGACAGTTTACCGTGGCGAACACTGCGGTTGTATCGTGTCGTGTTGCAAGTATCGGATGAAGGGAACGGTCTGAATTGTGCTCTACTTGAATTTTAGATAGGTGGAACGTGATTGTATGTAGGTAATAAATTAAAATATTTGGGATCAGGAAAAACAAGAAAATGTAATTTACTGGTTAGTATGTATAATATTTATACGCATAATAAAAAAGAAAATGTTTAATTAAACTAATTTAATACAAATAGGCATCAAAAAATTTCTCCGCATCGCCGTCATCTGGAAATGTTTACTAGCAGGCAACCTAACCATAAAAAAATTGAACACAAATTGTACATCATCACAACATCAAGTAGGTACAGTACAGTTATTATTACAATATAATCATACAATGTTTTCCCCAATTTTCTTTACATCATCATTCCATGCTGAACTGGTTACTCCTTTTTCGAAGGAATTTTAAATAATAAGACCTACATCCAAAATAAATGCTTATAAAAATGTATGCTAGGCTGTAAATTAAAAGCAAAAAGTCTCACATTCGAACTATTAAAATACCAACTTATACTAACTATACTAACTTAAGCTAAAGCTTTGCAGCATGAGAAAAGTAGGTCATGACGAGGTGATAAAAATGAAATGTAAAAATTACAAGATTTTATGACAATATTCTTACATCATGGTAGTTGAGGTAGTGGTAAGTAATTTTAAATAATGAGGGGTCTCCACGCATTATTCGGATATCATCAACTGCTTACCCCCGTAAGCAGTTGATGACGCTGTCTTTACGTCCGAGGTACTGCAATACCTACTTATTTGTCTTAAAGTCCTTATCTAAGGTAGCACAAAAGTATAAAACCTAACGAATAAGACTACTTCGAGGGATCCGAGGGATTTGAGGGCTGGCCTAGTCCTAGCCTAGCCAAAGAATCTAGCCAAACAGACTGGCAGCATTGCCACGTTGTGTGGCAATGCTGCCAGCCTGTGTGGCACATGTTCCGTTGACAGTGTTGTGGACGAGTTGCACCTTTTTTTTAGTTTTACATAGTTTTGTTTTTATTTTTAAGTTTCATGTTTTTTTTTTATTTTAAAGTTAATAAAAAAATACTCATAAACCACGGACTAGAAAAAAAAGAAAGACTCCGCGCCACGCATATCGAAAATGAAGCACCCTAAGTAAGCCAGACCGTTTGTACAAACATGCCTCAAGCACACATTTATATCATAGTCACGGACTAGAAAAAAGGAGGAAATGATGGAGAAGGAAAGTACCGCCTACCGACCGTACCGATCTATGTGTGCATCTCGGTCCGGCGGCATACTTTAGGTGCTTCACTTTTGATATGCGTGGTGTGGAGTCCTTCTTTTTTTTCTAGTCAGTGCCATAAACTAATTAAGTACCAACAAAAAGATTATCTTTTACACTCGTCACAAAAATACAGGGATCAAAATATAACCTAACAAAGACAAAAATCCTTTAGCAATTTTAGAGCAATCTCCAAAGTAAAGCCACTTCCCCATCAACACACATCACAGGTGCGAATCGAACACGATTTAGCCATCAGCGCGGCGTCGTCAGTCGTCCCCCTCCCTTGCCACCCCTCCTGTCACCCTCTCATCCCTTGTCTCCGATTCAAATTGAATCGCCGAGTTGCACTGCGCTTGAACTATGTGCACGCAATTGGGCGGATGTGGCTTTGAAGACAATGCGGCTTGTAGCGATCGATATTATTGTAACTATGTTTTATGTTTGGGTACTGTTATGTTGTGTGTGTGTGTTGTTGGAGATGAGATGGAAGATATTGGTTAAGAGGCGTGCTGCAGGGCGGCCCGCGAAATTCAAATTTTCTTACGCTTTTTGCAATTTGCTGGCTATTTAATGGAAATATGATATTTACGAGTTATTCTAACTTGGAGAGTTATGTTGATAATTTTAATTAGGTATTATAATTCTGTGAATGCTTATATATCTGTTACTAGCGCGATTTTTTTTTTATTAACAAAACCTGATATTGAGCTGCAAATTGCAAAAAAATGTAAGAATATGTGTATCGCGGGCTGCCCTTGCGCTTTCACCTTATAAGAGATATAAGTCTACTTTAGAGAATGAGAGGAAATGGTTTTTGCCTACAAATCAAGGGCACTTTTGATTTTGGTTTGGTGTATTAGTTAGTATGGTTCATTGTATATTTTTCAAGTTTGTTGTGTCCAGATAACATATTCAAGGCGTTCCTGTTCATCATCATCATCAGCCTGAAGACGTCCACTGTTGAACAAAGGCCTCCCCTATAAGGGAGAGCGGGGGTTGCCATAATCCTCACGCTTGGCAGGCGTCTTGGGGATCGCAGTGAAGTTGTTTCTGCCCGACTTCCGGATTTTCCCTTAGTCTTCGGCGGCACCCTCGGGATGAAATGGGGGGTGGCTATTCTAGCCCGGGCCCCCCACGGGGAGTTCGTTCGTGTTAGTCACACACAAATCACAAAACATGAAAATACCGATTTTAACCGGCGGGGAGAGAAAAACTTCCAAATAATGGGCTTAGCACTTTAAACAAGCACTAATTGGATGTCATAAAAATACCTCATTCTGTCCACAGTTAGACCAACACGGTTGGCGCAGTGACTGAGCAATTACCTACTGTACTGCGTGTCGCGGGTTCGATTCTCGCACGGAGCAAATATTTGTAAGCCATAATGAGAGCAGTTCCGAGTCTGGTTTTATTGAGTTTAGATATAGGTTTGTAAACGCTCCCACGAGAGAGCAAGACCAATCCCAAATGTAGGGCACCGTTTAAAAAAAAGAAAAGTAAGAAAAGAAGGCCTATGCTTAGGTATAGGTTTGTAAACGCCCCCACGAGAGCGCAAGACCAATCCCAATTGTAGGGCACCGTTTAAAAAAAAGAAAAGTAAGAAAAGAAGGCCTATGCCCAAAAGCACCTGATTACCCTCCATTTTAATTTTACATTAAAACCTCCTTTTTTCAACTTATCAGTGAAACTGGTCACTAACAGAAGATGCCACTATCCTGTATAAATTAAAAAATATGCTCCACAAAGACACCCCCTCCATTCTTCACTGAACTCTTTATTATACGTTAAAGCGATTTAATAAAGGCTATTGGCAAGAATTTGGGTTGCAAATTAAATAGGTTAATGAATTATTCAACGCTCAAGTTACCACTACACCTATTTTTGCATTAATGAAACCAAATTTGATATTTTAAAAATCTTAGATTATTTTTAATATTTGTAGAAAATGACTATGAATAAAGAATAATATGAAAAAATGTGTTTATGTAAGTATCTGAAAATTAACAAAATGTGCAAAGCAAAAATTTTGAAGTTTATTTTTAAGTCCTGTAATTATTGGTAAATAAAATACATGCCATTTTTTATATTCATGCTAATCAGTTCCTACTGCGCAAAGTTGTTAAAAGTAACATTATTTTGATGTTGTGGGAAACAATGTTACACCAGTTTTAAAACTTTGTTTCCAATTCCCCATGTAGATTTTTTTTCAAAATTCTAAAATTAATAACACCGACTCCAAATAAAAAAAAAACCTTTAATTAAAAACGCAATTCATCCCAATATACAGGCTGCTATCTACAGGCATATTCAGGGCGTATTCGAGTTTGGAGTGAATTGGGAAATGGGCCCGGTGCACATCAATAATGCATGCAAGCGGACAAATCACTTAGCGGGTCGATACTAGCGACAGTGCATCGCGTTGCTACCCTATTGGTGCATATAATGTACAGTAATGAACAGGACTGCATTATTTATTTACTTTAAAGTAGGTAGGTGTTTTGTAGATAGATAAAAAAAATGTATTTGTGAAATGTTTTGGATAATGGGTCACTGGGGACAGCTGCGTGTCGCGGTTTCGATTCCCGCACGGATCAAATATTTGTATGGCCTATAGATAGTTTTTCCGGGTCTGGCTGTTTAGCCACCACTTTACTGAATTCAGTAGCGACCGAATTTAGTCGACTTAATTTAGCCAAGTGTAATATGGGCTTAAGAATAGTTTCGTATAGAGAAGAATGGTCCAGAAACTCCATACTAACCTACTAGTTTAAAATTATGTGTTTTACAATATTTGGTAGGTATACCAACCTAAGTACCTACATCAATACTTACAAATAAATTAAAATGAAGTTTCTGCTATGTTATTCTCTAACATTCGTGGCTCCGCTCGACGGTGAATTGGACATCGTGACAGCCGTGAAATCGACGTTGACCTCAGCGACTGTTTTAGCTTATCAAATATCGTTTTCATAAATTAATTGTCAAACGTGTCAAATTATTCAACCTTGGGGTAGTTCCACCAAAAGCCGTTAATTCACGTGACTCTAGCGCTGCGTAAGCAAAGGTTAATAAATACAAAAAGAATAACTCGACTCGATTTAAGTTGTGTTACATACGGTGAGTTGCAGGAAACCAACATTAGTTTAACGAAGACTTTAATTGATGTTGTCACTTTATTTTTGATACATACATACACAAAAAAGACAACCGCCTTCAAAAACTAAAAAGTGAAAAATAACTTTAGCACAGAACGTTGACTTTAGTTTCGAAATTCAGTGGCTTTGTTCTGTTTGTTGTTTTGTATTGCCACCGACTTCCGAAACTAAAGTCAACGTGTGTTCTGTGCTATAGTTATTTTTCAAAAAGCTTTTTATGTTCCGATTTTTAGTACCTCCTTCTCATCCAAATCTATTAACAAGAGATTGAAAGTTAACTACTACAAAGATTGATGAAACTAAAACGTCGTCTATGTAAAATTTTTGGGTATTTGTTGATTTTTCAAAAAGTGCTGAATCAATTTCGATATAATTTATATGGGACCACCGCAGAAGCATACCCTATCCATAAAAAAAAGATTTTTTTAAATCGGTTTACGTTAGCCGGAGAAATCGCGTAACAAATCGCGCACATACTTAATGCAAATTTAAGACTTATACGGTTTTCTCATGGATGCCATTGTCAGAACTGGACCACATTAAAATGGGACCACACGGGCTTTCAAATAAAAAAAGAATCATCAAAATCGGTTCACACAGTCCATAGAAATCAGATAACAAACTTAAAAAAAAAAAAAAAAAAATACAGGCGAATTGATAACCTCCTCCTTTTTTGAAGTCGGTTGAAAATGTAAGGGATCGCAAGATTTTAAAGCACCACTGGAAGCGAACCACCGCCAGCGTCAATCGAAAAAAGGTCACGAAAAAAAAACAAAAGGCGAGAGAATTTAAGACAAACGCCAGTTATAAAATGAACATTCTTCATAACAAGAGAGAGCCGCGAAAGAATGCGAGGCTCTATTCTTTCAAGCTCTTCCTATCGGATAAGGTCTTAATGAAATACTTCGTTGATTAAGCCCGAGCGGTCCACAGCTCTTTTAGAAAGGAAAAAAAAAACCTTTTTTAATGCGTCTTTTTTCATGTCCCGATGTGTTTATTTTATGGGTTAATGGAAGATTTCGGTTACTTTTTTAAATTTGTTTTTTCTGGTCAGAAGTAGGCTTTACAATACTTTGTAAAGCCTGCCTATATCTAAACCTACATATCTATACAAATAAATAATATAAAAGTTAAAAAAAAAAGAAAACCGTTTTTAAAAGCGGTTTTCTATTTATTGAAAATACTTTTTTATTTTTCGCTTTTTAGTACTGCCTTAACATCCAAATCCATTAAGAAACGGCGACACACTTAAAAGAGATTGTAAGTCATCCAAAGATTGAAGAAACTAAAACGCCATCTAAGTATTCTTTTTGGGATTTTGTTGATTTTCTCATAAAGGGTTAGATCAATTTTGGTAAAATTTATATGGGACCATTTCGGAATAAACCCCTTTCGAAAAAAAAAGAATTTTGCAAATCCGTTTATATATGCAGACAGAGTTATGCCCGAACATATATAAAAAAAAATGTAAACATCCGGGTTGATAACCTCCTCCTTTTTGAAGTCGGTTTAAAAGTGTAAGCCACCTCATTATGATACGGCCTTTGTTCAACTGCGAACGTCTTCCAGCTGGTGATGATGATGATGATGGAAGATTTTGAGGGAAATAAGAGTGTGATGGATTTGGAGTAATATTGTAGTGCTTGTGAAAATGATTGTATCTTATAATGACTATCTTATACTGGCACATTGAGTGGGAATCGTTGCGCGAAAAATATTAAAAAATATATTTATTTTGTGTAATGCCGGCCGCGAATAGCATAACCCCATTTCTACCTGTGGATGTCGTAGAAGGCGACAGAGGGATATTGACCAGAGGATGGGCAGCAGCGTCCTTCTGTGTACCATAACACCTACTGCGATCGCCAACATGCATCAGCCAAGCATGACGATTACGGCTGAATCCCTCCTTGGGGGTGACCTATGCCCAGCAGTGGGCGTCTAGAGGTTGACATGATGATGATGATGATGATATTTATTTATTCATATTTTCAGTCGCTCCATGTTAACCTATTGACCACCACGTCAAAAAGACAAAATCGTGCCATCAGCGCCAAGCTACGAATACGTTTCTAATTGTAATACCATAGAGTTGTAATTCGTCTGTCATGCCTGTCATGTAGTCGTGACAGTGGTGTGCTGGGTACATTTTGGTTTGTCATTTATACATGACTATGGCGGTCAAATGGTTAAATACTGGTATTATCCGGTTAAACTGGAAGCCGACCCCATCATAGTTTGGAAAAGACTCATCTGCTTAGAGCAGATGAGTTACATTCTCATATAGAAAATATTTCAGCAGGAGGGAGTAACTTGGGAGCGGTGAATGCTTATGCCAATCCCGCACCCCCGGCCATAGGCAGAGGTGGAACACCGCGGTGGTTTTAGCTGGTACGAGTCTGGCATGCCCCTCCGTCACCTCCACGATGGAGGAAGTCCATGAGGATTTTCAAAGCGCAAAAAAAATAAAGGAGGGAGTAACTTTCATCATCATCATCAGTCTGAAGATGTCTACTGTTGAACAAAGGCCTCCCCCATAAATTGCGGCGTTGCCATAATCCCTACGCTTGACAGGCGTGTTGGGGTTCGCAGTGAGGTTGTTAAGTACACGGAAGCCGCTGCTGCCCATCTTCTGGATTTTCCCTTAGTCGCTTTCGACGACACCCTCAGAATGAAATGGGGGAGGGGGGGTGCTATTCTAGCCCGAACACCCCACGGGAAATTATTTATCTATGCAGAAATTCTGCCACAACAAATGCTGCACCATAAGTTCTAAAAATAATCTATGAAGCCGTAACGCGTCCAAAATTCAAAAACAACAAAATCGTAATACGATTTCCATGGGAACATCACAAAGTACATGAGCAAATAGTTCTCTACTTTGGCACACTAATATCCGTTGTGCAAACGAAAAACAGACATCTATGCCAACTTACTTTTTACCGACTACACTTTCACTTACATCACCTTACTACATCGCCGCAAAGTTCATTTTTACTTGGCAATTTTATCGCCAAAACCTTAAATTCTAACGTACAACACATAAGGTACATATTCGCTTGTGATAATCAAGACAAATGTAAGGTTACCCCGGTATAGTTCGGTCGTTACATGTTGACAAGTTTTGAAGGGGGCCGAAGCAAATAAAAATGTAATATCGGGCTTGAAGAGTGCCACGTGCAATGGGAATTGATCTCTCTAATATTAAGATGGTGTTGCGATAATTGCCGTTCAATTTGCCGTTAAAATTAGGGTGTTTTGATGAAGTAACAAACTCGTTTAGGGACCTTTTTGTAAAAAAATTGTGACACTTAATTTTTTTGTGAAACTTTGCCCCACTCTTGTATTTTTCTTGTATCGTGTGTGCACATTTCAGCCATATAAACCTGTAGGTCATATAAATAAATATGTGTATCATGCAGGAATTGAACCCGTAATACACATCAGCTTATCGCACGCCTACCGCGCCTTCGGCATTTACGTTTTATTTCAAAGTTGAGGTTCTACATTATAATAAGTTTGTTATTTCAAAAGGTAAAAGAAAGAAAAGAAAGAAAAATATTTATTGACACAGACCATGTGCGCACAAAAACAGTAATCATCATCATCATCATTTCAGCCGAAAGACGTCCACTGCTGGACACAGGCCTCCCCCAAAGGGGGGGGTTCTGCCATAATCGCCACGCTTGGCAGCACAGCAACAGCAACAGTAATAAACGAGTTAAAAAAAGTATACAAATAAAATATAAAAACATTATTGTGTGGCCCACGGCTGTAGTACTTACACTTTTAATCCAGGCCCATGACTAGAGATCAGATAATTGGCTGCATATTTACTTAAAGTTCATATTTCCCCACGAAGCGTGGATACCTAAGACTTTTAGTAATAACTGGTTTTGAAAAAAAAATCGGTGGATAAGTATTTACTAAACTAACAGCAAAGCGGCGCCACTTCTGCAGAAATATAAAAGTACCGATGTATACTTTCTCGTAAGAAGAATTAGCTTATGTACCCGGCAAACGTTATTTTGCAACAGATATAAAAATAAATAAAAAAGAAATAGTTTACGACCTATTCTCAGGCCTACCAAATATACATAACCAAATATGTCATAACCCACTAAGTCTCTCTAACACTAACTCCGAAACGGCTTGACCGATTGTCAAGCCGTTTCGAAGGAGTTAAATATCAAACACTATGACACGAGATTTTTGTATATTACTAGCGGGCCTGGCAGACGTCGTCCTGCAACCCGACTATAGCGCCACCTGCCGGGTCCTACTGTGAGTCTAAACCATTCTCGAATCCACTGGAACACGCACAAACAATTTCAGCAAAATCGATCCAGCCGTTTAGGAGGAGTTCACTTTCATACACACGCACAGAAGATTTTTATATACATATAAGATATTCTGTCCATTGGGTTATTGGTTTTTTGACAGCTGCCTTAGATTGTAACTATTTCCGATCACCTAAAAGTTAACTTTAAAATACGTTATAAAATAATATACCTAAACTGCCTTGCATTAATGGATTATCTTATTTATGACTCCTTACAGACACCATAATACAGTATACATCAGTTTTTACAAAAAACTTAACGATTTTTATGCGCATGAAATATGGTTACAGTCTATCGTACTTAGTGATGGGATCGAATGTATTCGCTTCAAATGAATAAATCGAAAATAATAGTTATATATTTATGTAATCCTAAAAACCTATATATTTTGAAAATAATCCAATGGATTTATATTGCGGGCTTAACATATCTAAAATTAAATAAGCAAATTAATATTTTAAAGTTAATTTTACATTGTTATTTTAATAAATCAATAATTTATTCATCGTTTTCCGACATGGAACTTACGTCTGATGACGAGTCTTCGCCCAAATTTATCACGATTGTTTCTTGCTTGCTTTGCTTCAAATAATCGATAATCGATACTATATACAAATTAAAGTGTAAATAATCGAAACGGTACGTAGCTGCAATCACTGGTTGTCAAAACCACCACCTGTCAAAAAACTAATAACCCAATGGACAAAGTACCTAGTAGAAGATGTATTTAGCAACTAAAAACAAATGCCAATCTCTACTTATGTACAAGCTATTACATACAAACTCCAGTCATTACCACAATCTAGTCACCAAAGAAGATAGTCACGGAATAATTATCTAAAACATAATTTCATTAGTCATCAATCTTTATACTCTAAGGATCTACACCAACATAACTCCCCACTAATGTCACTAAGAAAAAACCCTATAAAGTTGACGTAGAGTTCATTAAGACAGAAACGCAAAGGAAAAACAATAATAGCCCTAAACGACACTTTATTTTTCATAGACACGCAATGAAGCGGGAAACCGCGGCGCAATTATAAATATTTAAATTATTAAAAAGCTGACAGATTCAGCGGGTCCATTCTGTTTTGTGGTGTTCAGATTGGGAGGCTGGTTTTAGGGAGGTACGTGCTCTTCATTGAATTTTTTTATGGGAATAAATATGTATATCACCAAAAAATACTTACTAAATACCAAATGTAGTAAATGATCACAAAAACTAAATACCAAATGTAGTAAATGATCACTTAATCTTAGTGTGCAAAATAACCAAAATCTTTTTGAACCTCAAATCCCCCCTGGGGCGGATCCGACATGTCAAGTTAGGTTAGAACTTTGACCCCCTACGAACCAAATCGCTTTTATTTCTACAATACTTTTGGAATCACAATTTTTGGCGATCTTTTACTAGATCTGGAGGTCCGTTAAACATAAGCCTTTTTTTATTGTTTAAAACGTCCAGCGACATCGTGGTGGATCATAGATTTTTAGATTTGTATATGGTAGACCCAGGCAAACATGGCGGGATGAGCTTGATGCTTACAAGAGGGATTGGTCTACTAGCTCTAGACAAAGAGGGTTAGAAAGAAGAAAGGGAGGCCTTTGCTCTGTAGTGAGACAATACGGGTAAAAAAAAGCTGAAGAAAGAAGTTTTTATTTTTTTGTAAGTTTGTTAAGTGTATCATGTTATCCAGTAACTGGGTTGTGGAGGTCAGATAGGCATCAGGCATAGGCATAGCTGCATCCAGTTCGACTGGAAGCCGACCCCAAATGCCGGGCATTTGGTCTCGAGAGCGCCATAAAGTAACAAACATACAAACATACATTTGTACAGTCACGAGCATAAATATGTATACAGATTGCAAAATTAAAAAAAGCAAAACAAAAAAAGGGAAAAAAGGCAATTTTAACTTATAGCTATAACATAGTAGTTTGGGATCAAAAATACCCTATTCGTAACCCCTTAACATTTCAATCAACAGTTTAGGAGAAAATCTGTTTAGAATGAGACCAAATGTTTACATGTTTTCGCCGCGGTGTCGGGTAAAAAAGAACGCAGTACCTCACTATGAACACTACACCAGACGAACAGGGTGTACAATATTCAAGATTAGTGAGTTAACACTTATTACAGCAGCCGCCATCCATCCGCCGCCCGCCGCTGTCGCTCATTACTAACTACTTAATGCCATAACATTAAACGTTTTTATTCGAACCATTTTATGGTAGTAGAATTGAATACTTTTTTTTAAGAGTAATAGGGTATTTTACTCTATACGAGAAAAAATCTATTTATAGGTTATTGAGACAGTTTAGGCATAAATCAGTCGGAAAATGTAAGTTTAAGTTCATAAAATAACAAAACAAATTTTTGAACTCAATTCGAAGTTTTCAGTATTTTTAATCTGTTGTAAAACACCATGAAATAGTAGCGGCCACGTTATTACGGCGTACGGCTGTGTAAACAAAAAATTGTCAACTGTCAGTCCACCGATTGGCGTAATATAGGCTTTGTACTTTTATTATTTTCGTAACCAACGTATTTTTTTAATTATTACACCTATTACAAAATATACTTTTAATTATTTTTTAATGATATATACAATTATCATATTTAATATGAGCTCATTTGATACAAAATGAATTGACTTCATTTAGGCTGAGCAATATGGCGTCCAGTAAGAGGCGTCTTAGTCAAATTACGCGCGAAATTTGAAAATTTAAAATTTAGATGCATTTTTATGGCACTTATCGATTGAATAAAAATGTTGTGTTTTTTTTTGTGGCATATTAGCAAAATACAGAATTTCATTGAGACACTTTTCAAAAATGGGTGTTATACCCTATTCCTTTGTAATAAATTCTGCAGCTTTTGAAAACATACTTAGATAAAATTACACAACATTAAGTAAACGGGTAAACACAATCATCTAGCCTTGTCCCAACTTTATTGGGGTCGGCTTCCAGTCTAACCGGATGCTGTTCAATACCAGTGTTCAGTGTTTTACATGGAGCGACTGCCTATCGGACCTCCACAACCCTTACTGGGTGACACGATACCCCTACAAATGATAGCCGGGACCAACGACTTTACAAGCTTTCCGAGGCATGGCTGGAACTCGGTATGAAATGGATGGTCACCCATCCACATACCGAGCGCGGCAAGCGTAGCTTAACCTTTGACCGATCGATCTGTACGGCTTTTGCTTAGCTTAGCTTGATTATATATTTGATTAAAATAGCATAGAATACCATGCTTCTGGGTTTTTAAACAGTTTCCGTAGGGTTCGATTGAAACCAAATAATAATAAATAATAATAAATAATAATAATATGTGGGGACATTTTCACACAGGGCCATCCGACCCCAAACTAGGGAGACCCTGTACTATGGGTGTCAGTCAACTGATATACATACACAAATACATTTTCTAGAGCGGCCTATGTTAGGTGAGTCACTCCAAAACCGAAAAAGGAATACAGAGATTCGCAGATGTACTCACTGGCATAGCCATAGCTCAGAGAAAGTGAAAGTTGGTGGATCATGTAAGCCCAAGAACCGATGGCAGATGGGGAAAGACTGGTCTGGACTGGAAGCCTAGACCTGACTGTACAAGTGTGGACAGACAGCCGATGCGGTGGATCGACGACCTGATCAAGATTGCTGGACGCGGTAAGATGGGGAAGACCCAGGACAGAGGTGATTGGCGTGGAATGTATACAGCTTTAGGTGACAAAATGCTGAGAAGAAGGAAGAGAATTGAAATAATTAAAGTTTCTTAATCAACAGTCCACGGTATTTATTCGTGTGCTACGCCGCGTAGCATCTCGTAGCAAGTAAAACAATTATTTCCAAAGATATTTTTGTAATTAAAAGATCTCTTCAAATGTACAGTCACCAAAAGAGATAAGTATCCATGTCGTCGGGAATAGTTGCAGTTTACTTAAAAACCAATAGAGGCCTTCAAATGAAATTTAATTAAATCATTGAACTGTTTATTCTCTATTAATTGTATTTTATTTTATTCATAAACACCCATCGGTTTCTAAACGACAGCACATCAAGTCATACCAAACTGTTAAATTTACCCCATTGAATATGAACCTTAATATTTTTGCAACAAAGTTGAAACTCTATCAAAGAAATTTGACAGATTGTTGTAGCTTGATGTACTGACCTCTGTACCATGAAGACTGATACGTTGTTACCAAAAAGAACTGTGTTTTCATTACCATTTTATCACTACTTTTAAATATTTCTACATCATGAACTAAGATTATTAAGCATGGCTGAAATTTTGAAAATTTGATAAGAAAATATAAAAAGAACGTAAAGATTTTAAAATAAAATAGTCCAGTCTGGCGACTGTTGTCCTGGATCATCAGTTTTCACATTACTACGTAGCTAAACCTATAACTAAATACCCTTTCAGCTTAGCAAATAAATCGCGATTATCACTACACGCTAGCCATCCATAAGGGCGTGCTCAGACACGCGACTGGGCGACAGTGCGAATAGCAAATACCCTCGCGGCGACACGGGGACTATTAATTACATACTTGAAACATACACGATGACACTGTTTGTTGTAATTTTGTATTTTGAGTACTTGGTACGTATTTTGTTTACAGCAGTGTTTGCGAAAGGAAGTGATTAAGGACTGTGGTGTTTGGGGGAAATATGTATAGGAAAATGTAAATGTGAATTTAAAGCGTTTTAGTAGTATTTGACATTACACTATACTAACTTAAGCCCGCGACTTCGTTCAAAGTGCTCAATAGCAGTTAAGCTCGTTCAGCCGTTTAAGCTTGAAAGATTAACAGATAAACATAATAATATATCAGAGGGCGTTCCCTTTAACTCACTAATCTACATCTTAAAAAAAACAGCATTTAACATAAGTATTAACAAATTCCAAAAATGTACAGAGTAGGTAACTATTTTTTTTTACGTATACGCTTTTGTATGACATTTAAAAAAGAAAAACCATTCATCAAAAAAAAAGAGAAATCATTTTTAAAAATGATTTCTCTTCTTTTTTGATGAATGGTTTCATTCAAAAGCTGTTTAATTATATTCATGCTTAAGAAAACTCACAAGGGAAGAAACAAAGCTCACGAACATGGCCAAAAATTAACCGCAATTGAAAAATCTGTATTTTTGAATATAAGTATTTCAGCAATTTAATTAATACTAACCAAAAGCACACCAACTTGTACTTGTTAGGCGATGTACCATCTAACATGACCAACTCACAAACAAATCACTTCTTTGTTTGACAACGGAACCCCAAATAAAACAAATAAAAGACTTCACAATCAACACTAGCCGAAATTACATTTTAAAATTAACACAACACTTTGGTACTCATCGTAGTGTGAAATGACAAGTAATCGCGACATTTTTGATGTCCTATGTCCCTATGTCCCCATGTCCCAATGTCCCCATGTCCTTTGTCATACGCCATGACACGTGTCGGCGTAATCAATCGACGCCTTTTTATCAATTGCAAACACTTATTGCGTCTGAACAAGACATTATTTTGATGTTTGTTGTGATGTTCACTAGGGTTTTATTAAAGTGATATTTTTATAAGTGTATAGAGTGATGAAGAAACGGGTTTTTATTAGCAATTAAAAACCCATTTCTTCACAATGGCTGCTGCGCTGCCTGTCGCGGGTTCGATTCCCGCACGGAAAAAATATTTTTATGTACTACAGATAGTTGTTCCGGGTCCGGCTGTTTGTGTATGTGAGTCTATATGTTTGTTATCGCACCCACGATACAGGACAAATGTCTGGTATGGGTACACGATTTTTATTAAATAAATAAATAGATATGAAATGTGATGAAACACAGTCAATGTCGGGTTTACAGAATTTTAAGTACAGGGTCTAAAACAAAAATATTTTTACTCACTAATAAGTCGTGATGGTCCAGTTGTGTTCGCAACCGGACACGCGCAAGTGTCAAAGAAACTAAATACAAAGGTTTTATTATTCATTCAAAAAAACAAGTTTTCGATTAACTCTGGCACCCAATATAACATTATATCCAATACAACATTTTCAATTTCATATAATAATATTATGTACTTACCTTCTAAATTTATCTTGGTCATCAATCATCACTGAAAATAGCAACTCCGAACTCGTCAATCCATTATTAATTCTTCATAGTATAAAAAGTGGCAATTTATTTTAATAATTGGGTTGTTATTTGTATATTTACTTAATATAATTGATATAATTTCACGATCTTACGCAGTTATTACGGGATGTCGTAAGGCCGAAAGTGTTACCAAGGAGTAGGGTGTTACCAAGTAACTGAGTTGTGGAGGTCATATAGACAGTCAACACTATTATTCAGCTACAACCGGTTAGTCTAGAAAAGATGATTTGTATAATGGAAAAGATAAGTCAGGGTGTCAAAGCAAAAAGGTTGAATACAATATTTTAATAAGTTACATAAGTCACAAACAAATTTTCCACAACACACATTTCTATACATATCTACCTAAAGCTAAACGCCAGTACTCCAGTACAGTCGCGAGTCGTGACATGATCCTTCTGAAGTATTGTGTCCACACAATAAAAGGGCAAATAAACCGGATCTCTCGCAACCGTGCCGTGTGCGAACCGGCTGTGACGGTAGCGTATCGACGAACTAGGCATATGAATATTATTTTTGTGTAGAATTTGTGTGAAATAAAAACTTTTTATGATACCATTTATTCTCACTCGTTGATAGTAAAGTTACTATGTACAGACGCCAGCTCATCAAGCCACACCAAACCGTCAAATTTTCCCAATTAAATATGAACCTTATTCTATTGTGATAAAGTTAAAAATCTATCAAAGAAATTGGTCAGATTGTTATAGTTTGATGTGCAAAATAGATTTTAAACCACAACAATACCCAAACAAGGTCTACAGAACGACACGTTTGGTACAGTAGCTTTGCGGGTAATTACTGCGCTGTATGTCTCGGGTTCGACTCTCGCACGGAACAAATGTATGTCCTAAGGGTAATAATTTGTACATGCACCCACGGAAAACCTAGTTTGAAATAAAGTAAAAAAAAAAGTTAATTGGCATTCTTTTTTTTATTTGTTTAGAGAATTTTGCAACAACAAGAACAAAAGAAAAACATTCTTAAACTTATTTCTATAGTTGATACTTTGCTCTATCATACAGCATTTTAGTATCTTAGAATTTATCGGTATAGCCAAAATACTTTGTATTATACCAACATCATAACGATTGATTTATTTTGGGACAACAAAAAGCAGCGTAATAACAAGTAACCATAGGTTAGAACTTAATAATAGAGGTAACAAATACACTACTCACAATATTTCTACATATTACTAAACAGATCTACTAGTTGTTAGGAAGAACGATATAAAAATTAACAGAATAAAGTAAACTTTACTTAATTACTCCTGACCCGACAGACGTTGTCCTGTCTCCTGTCAATCGATTTTTAAATTTTCGTATAAACCTTCCCTGGACTTCCACAAATATTTCAAGACTAAAATTAGTGAAATTGGTCCAGCCGTTCTCGAGTTTTAGCGAGACTAACGAACAATGATTGATTTTTATTAGGTACAGTCAGCAAAGGAGATAGGTATGCAGGGTCGTCCGGTATAGTTTAAGTTTACTTAGAAACCGTTGGATGTTTTTGAATAAAATAAAATAAATTTAATGGAGAATAAACATTTCAGTGATTTAATTAAATTTCATTTTAAAACATCCATCGGTTTCTAAGTAAACTTCAACCATTTCCGATGACCTGCATACCATTCTCTTTTGCTGACTGTACATAGAAGATTAGTGTACTGACCACTTAACATACTAATGCAATGTTCTGTATCCGATTGATTCAATTGATGGAATTTTTGTACCTTGATCACAATCTGTAGTCGAAGAGTTTCTGATTGTATTGTATTATATCAGATCTTCTTGGCATTTATTCAAACCGCTTGAAAATCACAAACATCATTTTAAAACCAGTTCCTTACAATTTCTCAGTCAACACCCCTCCCTAGCCTGAACAAAAATGGTAGTATTCAGCGCGGTGACACGTCTGAAGTGAGCGCTGAGCGCAACACGAGTGAGATTAGTCAGTAGTCACCGTTGGCATTCGCACCTTCAGTGTGCACATGGCTTAGTTGGTGCTTATGCCACAGTTACGTGCTACATCTGTGCTCATTGTTAGGATTAGTTTGCACAGTCAGGAGTAAACGGTTGATGATGAAGTCTTTGATCGTCATTTGTTTTTTTTTTTGTATTCTTGGAATGAAAATGTATTGAAGGTTTCATATCCCTGAACCACAAAATATAGAGGGTACAGCAGGACCACACCCGCCATCTTCAAAAATAATTACCTATACTTGCCACTGTAGTGACTCTGTAGGTTTTATTTGTGACAATATGAAATTTTATTGACACTGGTTGGAACTCTTTGCAATTTTTTATAACAAAATTTTCTCGATCGCCGTGAAATGTCAATGCCTCTTATTTATTCTTTTAGACAACACGTGACAGTCGAGTCTGAAGTCTGCTTGAAACTGCTTGAGAATGCCTATAAACGTAATGTCAAGGTGTGCGTGGTAAAAATGGCGGTTTGTTCTGAGCGGTCTCTGCTCGGGCGCGACGTAGCCTTACGTTCTTTGTGCCTGAACTGATTGAAGATGTATACAAGTAGTTTAAATTATTAGTATTATTGAGTACGTTGCTGAAAGAAATGAACTTCACATCTATACCAAAGATGTACGTCACTGGGTTGCTTTTAATCTTTTCTCACAATTACTAACATTGGTTTTAGGCAGCTCACACTTAACTCAGTTCAGCGTACTTCTCCAAAATACACAGAAGGAGGTTTTTAGAGAATAACACTGCAGGCCAATTTAATGAAGTGTGAAATACTACTTTATTATTGCAGCAAAGTATTTTGTTGGATGTACTAAGCTGTATAATAAATATTGTCTCCTACCACTGACATTTCCCACCAAGTTAGTAATGTGATTTCAGTACCGTCAAATGCTGTAACATTGCCTACATGCTCAACATTGCCTACATTCTAAAAAGTTAATTTATTGCCGCTGAGAAATGTTTTTTTTGCCATATAGATAGCCGACTTGCTTTTAGTAATACCATACACAGCAAAAACATTTCTCAGCGGCAATAATTTAACTTTTTAGAATGTAGGCAATGTTGAGCATGTAGGCAATGTTACAGCATTTGACCGGTAATCAAAATGTTTGAATACAACATATAAAAGAACAATCTCATTCAAAATCAATACAACAATTGTATAAATAACAGTAACATAATGGATGTAACTTAAATAAAGTGTTATTTGTAAAGCTCCGCGCTGTACATGAGAACGTCCCCATCTGCAGTGCAGTGCAGTAAGCAGAATCGCAAACAACTCCTGAACCCTCCAACGGCGACGGTTTGTAGCTTTACGGATTTTAGTTATACCTAGAAGAATCAAGAAGAGTAATTTTAGTTTTAATACAGTTGTTTAAAGACAAAAGCTTAATTTTGTCATTAGATGGTAAGCAAGCCGATGGTCCACCTAATGTCTATAGGTAGACATCGGTAATGCCAGAAGCCTTGGCATGCGTTGCTTTCCCAGAAACATGTA
Organism: Charanyca ferruginea; assembly: GCA_947361185.1. Lineage (NCBI taxonomy): Eukaryota > Metazoa > Arthropoda > Insecta > Lepidoptera > Noctuidae > Charanyca > Charanyca ferruginea. The sequence goes on along the minus strand of OX376069.1, from coordinate 21,820,745 downwards.
CTCTGTAATTACACTCATACCGGAACACAGCACCATCGATTTGAGAACTAGATATTAAATATCATTCAGTTCCTGTGGGTGTAAAAGTCCCTTGGATAATTATTTCGAGGATACCGACTGCGTGATCCTTAAAGCTTCTAACAAGCATGGCACTTTGCACGGAGAGTAAATCATAACATTCAACTATAGCAGTGCTACTCGGCCAAAATATCCCTCTATAAATTCAGGTGAAGTAGATAAGTTTGAGGTAAACCGTCAATTCTTAGCATCGGTGAGATGAGAGCGTACATCAAACTCAGTTCACCAACATTTAAAGAGTCTCACTGAAGAAGGCTCACTAAATAGACCCGTTGGGATTTTATTTATACCCTTAAACTTACTTTCTGATTAATTTCGTTACTGGATACGGATAGAAGACATTTATATCGTTTCTCTGGAAATCCTCAAGCTTCACTTGGTCACTGTTGATTCTGGCTTTGTGCAAGTGTGGCGGACTGTGTGTCATTAAAAACAGACTTTCTGCACGTTAGCACCAAATCACAGCATTCTCATAGAGCAAATCCACAGAAAAACCATTTATTTTTTATTAATTCATCAATATTTAATTCTTATCCCCAATCTTACACAATCGACTCAAGTGTACAAATAAACGAAACTCCCACAGGATTACTTTAATTTCAATCCGACGCGTCCCCAAAAAGTGCTAAACTATTGACTTTGTAAACTAAAAACTACAAATAAGATTTAAATGAGAGCGGCGACAGTTTAGGGTTGAATTTAATATTGGGGAACGAATTAGCGGGGGCGCGTAAATGATGAATACCGATTTAGAATTATTTAATATTTGGTATTTGTATTTTCATTAAATGTTTTAATGTCCAATTTATGCACTCGCTACTTGATAAGTAATTAGCTCTGAGAAGATTTTTTATGATTTTGTTTTTTTTTTTGCAAAATACCTATGTCAAATGACGTTATTTCGACAGGTGTTTTTAAAATTGTGCTCTCAATTTTATAATAAGTATCTAATTAGAACTTTCTTATCACAACTTAAGTGTAGATATCATCAAAGTGCAGACGCCCGTCTTCACTTTTGACATCTAAGTTTATGTCTAACTCTCTAGGACACCCTTAGCTATAAAAATGCGTCTATAAGCAGCTTCCTTAATATTTTATCAGATGTATTTGATTTGATATCTATTTATTTATTTATTTATACTTCATGCACAAAGGTACAAAGACACGATCTATCTCTCTATAATTATAAATAGTGTACCCAGGTACCTACTGAGAGAACTCACCATTGCATACTCCTAAAGACTACTAAAATGAAGACACCACACAATGGATAAACACAGTTACCAAGGTTGCAGAGGTCAGACTCAAAGTTTCTGTATTCCAACAAAAAAATAAACTATAACAAATACTGCCGTATTTTTTCGATTTAAGTAGTAGTATTCTCTCAATCAAACACCGCATAAAGCATAAAGGCAGCTTCACACATCATAAGACTTATCTAGGCTTATTTTCAAAAGAACCGGTAGTTAGTTTCCACCCAATCTCACGCGGTGCAAATTATGAACGCTCCTTAACCGCACACAATCGGGTGTTTTGCGAAATGGCCGGGCAGCGTTAAATTGGGGGTATGTGCAACCGGGCGTCGTGCAATTTGCCCCACCGGCATAATATTTATTTCATTACTTCTATTCATAGGCTCTAATCTGTGTTGCGGTGGAACTGTGAAGTAGGGATTATTTATTTTTATTCAAATTGTAAAAGTTTAAGTAGATAATAGGTAGGTATTTACAAATTGTCTATTCAGTTTTAAAAATACTTCTGTGGTTTTTATTAAATAAAATAAATAATCTAAGTAAGTAAATAAAAAATATTGCCGCATGTAGGTATGCATGATGATTATCACTTGAGAACGGTTTGACTGATATGGCAGATTTTTTTTGGTGTTCATAATTTCCAGGACAAAGTTTGTATTAAATATTTTTTCTTGTAAGTTGCACCCGTTCGAATAGGTACGGGGTGGGACGCTAGTAATAAAAAAATCTTTTTACCTCTTGGTGGACCGATGACCTGGTAAAGGTTGCGGGGATCCGCTGGATGCGAGTCACACGGGACCGGTCAATGTGGCAACACTTGGAGGAGGCCTATGTCCAGCAGTAGACGTCTTTCGCCCGAAATGATGATGATGATGACCTCTAGACGTTGATGGACCATTGTTTTATTACATTATCTGTTAAACTTGTGACAATGGGTGAGCTGGATCTGATTAATGTAGTTGCAGTATTTGATGCCTATGATAATTATCTTCTGGTCTCTTCTTGACGTAATTGTTTACACGGTACATAAAGCATGTCATTAAACACGAACAGGCAGTCCATCATTTGAAACACTAGCTTTGCCTGTACATGAATGTCGGGTATCGCAGTTACACACAAAGCCGCGGAATAAAAAATAGCCTTTTGTCTTTATCCTGGGGTGTGATTCTGTAAGACCTCATTCTAAACTTCGAATCTGAATCCGCTGTGAGTTTCTTGATTGGCATTCTAAAAACTCGGTTGATAATTCGAATTTATACTAGCGCCACCCTTGCGAGCGTGTCAGCGAGTTGAACTACATTGACTGGGAAATTTTGACAGATGAAATATGAGATGACGTAAAAAGTAGCATTCTATAAGGTAATTTTCCCGTCACTTCGACGCTCACTTCGCACTCGAACCAGATTCAAAGTGTCAAATATATCAAGGTAATTTTGAAAATATGTTACTCAATTGAAGGCAGCACAATAACTTTGATTAATAATGAATTTGACAATAGATTATTTATTTATATCATTTACAACTTAAGTTTAAAATTAAAATAATATTATGTACAATTCCTAGAAAAAGGGAGAGGGGAGCTCGAACGGCATCTATAAACTCATCACCATCGCTGTCAGCGGGACACGTGCAGCATTGCCACGTTGTATGGCAATGCTGAGTCTTTAGCCCAAGAATAGACCAACCTTCGGATCACATAAAGACTCGACCAACCGCTTGACAATATCCCGAAAAACAAGTTGGGCATTCGGACCGGATGGCCCTATAGAGTTTCCACCTCAAACAGATCAAACATTGAGCTTCCAAGCTATACTTAAATTATACACAGACTGACTATACAAACACCCATATTGGTAAAAGCACCAAACCCCGTCAACAAAAATGAAAAAAAAAAATGAATTAAAATCTTTATTCGACGTTTACTATCTTACCCGATTTATAAACTTTACCCGCAACATTTCAGCGTACGAACAGATCATAGCTTACTACACGGGGCGTCACTATCAAGGGCTGGATTTTTCGACCCCCGCGGCGATATTATCACTGAACCACTATCAAAAACAACCTTATACGAACAACAATAAAGTTGAAAATCTACCGTCAACAATTTGTCAACGTAGCTTCAATGCGGAACACTATTGTGAGGATAATACCGCGATCAAACGTACACCCATTGTCAGCGAATCTGCTAGAGAATTTAAAACTTTTTCGCTACAAGTTAAAGTTTATTTTTCTTTGGTTTTGATCGATAGTGGTTTTGCATAAGGGTAAGTGAGATTCGTTTAATTCATGTAGACGTGCACAGGACTCTTAATTTTGAATGTAATATTTGTAGGGTGTGTCAACGGAGACACTAGGTGGCTTGCACTTAATAATTGTGTTTCCGTTATTTGAATAAAACATAGCATTGTAAAGTTTCATTGAATTTAGTTCCAGTCCTTGTTATATTGAGGTCTTGCTTCTTAATAAGGATGTTGTAATAACTAAAACAAGTGAACAATCACAAGATTGGAAAAAGTTTTTCAAAACTAGGCTAGTGACAAATGAGTTCAGGGAAAAAAAATATTATGCTGATTAAAATAAAACATTGAATATTTTTTAAACAAGCCGACGACGTAGACTCGTGCTACGCAGGGCTACGCCGTAGCATTATTGTAGCATCGTATGTCAAGTGATGTGTAATTTTGTAGTATTATTTATTTATATCCTTATATCTACCATTACAGTTTATAAATGCGGTAGTGTAGCTATTACTTACAATTTATCACCGTTTAGCGCAACCATTTGGCATGGAGGAAACGAGAATTAATATAGGTAGTCTGAAATGGTCAATCCGTCATGAGCAAGCATTTATTCAATGTCTCACCTTCTCTATACGAGAAAAGGTCTTTTCCCTGCAGTGGGATTATAACCAGCTAGTATTATTACTATTTTTAACTGAGAGATTGTGAGAATTTTTGACAGATTTTTAATATAATTTATAGACTGAACAACTTATAATCAATACTTTAACTTTGATGATAAAAATTAAAATAGGTCGAAATTTATCTATCTTAAAAACATACATGTTATATTAAAACTCGGTCCCAAACTGTCTTTACATAGCACACAATATATGGATTATAAAAGAAAGGAAGTCGGCCCTTCGGTAAATCTAATAAACATCCCTTCGAGGGACTTTCGGAAAACAATTTGCCGACGAATTGATTGTATGTGTGTCGAACAACGAACAATACGTAACGTGTATTACGCCATGTAAGTATTTATTTATTGAGAAGATAATAATAATTGCCTGGAATAATTATAATAATATCAATACCAACCTATAATTGTCCCGCTATAGGGCAAAGGCCTCTTCTTATACAGAGAAGGCACGCTTGCTCAAGGTGGTATCGCCATTTTAACCGACTTCAAAAAAAAGGTGGTTCTCAGTTCGACCCGTATGTTTGGTTTGAACCGATTTTGATGCGGTTTTCAGAAAAGTGTTTGTTACATTGGAGAAGGTTTTAGTATACATCAAACTGAAATACATTCAGCGCTTTTTGAAATAATCAACAAAAACCTAAAAAAATATACATAGAAGACGTTTTCGTTTCTTCCATCTTTGGAGAACTTTCAATCTCTTGTTTAACTGTGTTGCCGTTTCTTATTGGATTTGGGTGACACTAAAAAGTGGAAAATAAATCTCTTTTTACATAAAAGAGAACCTTCTTCAAAAACTAAAAAGTTAAAACGCATACGATCGATAAGAATATTGTCAATGTAATAATCATGCGCGTCAGCGCTGGGACTCGCCGATGTGGCGGCACTGGATGCGGCTACATAATGCAGGTGGTCGCATCCTTGGCGTAGGTTTGTGTTCCTGTGTTGTATTCTTTTTGTTTTTGTATTTGTTTTACTAACACTAGTTTCTAAGGTATTTTTGTATTACTAACCAGTTATGGACTCATAGTCTGAATTAAACGTTTATTATTATTATTATTATTAATAACAGATAACATTGTTTACCTGTTTATCAAATAACTTGTTCCTAGCTATCACTAATTTAAATTACCTAGAAATACCCTTTGTCCTTCGTACTATTTTCAAGACCAAGTCATAAGGCTTTAGGTATAAAAGTCCGCCTGTACGGTTCACGTACAGGCAAATTGCAAACGCCGCGACCTACTTTTCGCCGCTCGTTTTATTTACTTTAATTAATAATTATAATTAGTTGACCAATAGCTGCCGTAGCGCTATAACCGCGGATTAGCATCCAACTGAACTTTCGTGTAACTTTTACGAATAAACTGAACTATCGTGAAGTCTGTGGTTTTCGTCAACTCACATCCAACAACTCAACTGTAAGTAACAACGGCTACCTCTGAGCCATACATAAAAGTGGTCCTTCGAGCCGGATATAACAGGTGCATACTGTCTCTGTTAACGTTAGCGAACCGATCTAGCTGGTGTCCCAGAGGAGCGGATCGCGTTAGTGGGCACGCACTTAATATCCAAAACTTGCGGAAACTTCGCAAACTTTGGTGAACTAGTACCTGCGGTGATACAACTCTACTCTACCAACGGTCAAACCAATAACTAATAACAATGGTTCAGAGTGTACCGGAACTGATAAGCCTTCAAGAAACTATCTTCAAAGATTTGAAGCTTATTGGCACCAACTACAAGAAGGACAGCCCCACCAGAAAAAACTTGGCGTACCTGGAGGAGCGTCTTTCTCGGCTGAACAATAACTGGAAGAAGTTTGTTTACAACCATCAACTACTGGAGGAATCTGGAGCAACAGACCTTCAATACTTCAACGACGACATTTTCAGCAGTACGAAGAAGATGTATGAAGAAGTGCTGCAAGATATGCTGAAACGTAAATCGGAATTACCGTCTGCGTCTACTAGTAAGACGGAACAACCACCTTCTACGCCTAAGCAAGGTAAGGGACAATCGAAATTTACTTTCGACGATATCGAATTCCACATACCTCCTCGGGGAACAAGCGAGTCGACGGAAAAGCAACAAGATCTTTTGCGTCAACAATACTGCAACTTTAGAGCATTCCAACGCACTGTGGAGAAGATAAACGTAGCATTGAAGGCACCGATGGAAAAATGGGAATTAGATGACAACTTATGCGTCTTGAAAACTAAATGGGAGCATATCGAAAAGGCAAATTGGGAACTAGACTACTTATTACAAGACGAGGACTCAATATATCAACAGAGATATAATACAGCCGAAAACCTTTATGATGACCTGAAAAGGAAACTACAACACAACATCTGGAATAATGCACATTATGAGAAATCTACGCCAAAAATTCAAATACCTGATTTTCATGGAAACTACAACCAGTGGTTGACTTTTAGAGACCTCTACTTAGAAAGTGTACACAACAATCCGACACTTTCGAAGGCTCAAAAAATGCAACACTTAAAAACAAAACTGAAGGGTGAGGCGGAAAAACTGGTCCAGCATCTTGGCATCAGTGCTGAGAACTACATATCTTGCTGGGAGATGCTGACCCACCGCTACGACAACAAACGGCTGTTATTCACATCATACATGAACACGCTCCTGAATCAACCTAGTATTCAGCAACCAACCGCTGCAAGCATACGGACGCTTCACGACGTCATGATGGAGTGCTTGAACGGACTCAAAAACATCGGGCTAGACACTACCTACTGGGATCCGATCGTGGTTCATCTACTGATTCAGAAACTAGATAGCGTTACTTATAACGAATATATAAAGGACATCAAACATCCCAGGGACTTTCCCGACCTGGAAGAGTTCGCAGAGTTTTTAGAATCAAAATTCATGTCACTGGAAGCTCTGCAGGGAAGTAACCAAAAATTATCATCCTCAAACAAACCATGGAAATCAGAAAAACAGCCTCATAAGGATTCAGAAAACCGAATTAACAACTACAAGAATAAAACGCAGGGGTCATCGTACTTTAACAAGTCACAAAACTCACGAAAATCATTCTTCACGACAGCAAAAATATGCCCAATATGCAAAACTAACCATGTTTTAATGAATTGTGAACAATTCTTGGCGATGAACATAAACAAACGGATTGACGCAGTGCGCAACTTGCATATTTGTAAAAACTGCCTATTCAGCCACGGAGAAAAACAATGCAAATCACGAAAGACGTGTAAATTGTGTCATAAGGCACACCACACACTTATGCATGATGCGGAAACTGAACTATCTAGCAACAAACAAGCAACAAGAGAGGAAAACCTATCGTCGACCCCGTCGACTTCCTATGGGGTCAACAACATAACAAACGAAGAGAAGGAAGTGTTGTTGACAACTGTACTTCTGAAAGTCAAAACAATAGATGGAAACTTCATCAACTTGAGAGGTCTACTCGACCAAGGCTCCCAAGTGAGCCTAATAAAGTAAAATGAGCGCTGTTGTATCGGGTGTGGGAACCCTTGGCGGCAACTGCAAAGGGGCAATGAACTTAGAATGTCAGTCAATACATTCAGACTACAAATTCAACTTTGAAGCATTAATTATGAAAAAACTCATAAGTAACTTACCTACCGCATCTTTTTCAATCAGCAACTGGGACTATCTGGAAAACTTAAAACTAGCGGACCCACAGTTCAACCTGTCGGGCCCGATTGATCTGCTCTTGGGCGCGGATATCTACTCAGAACTTATCCTAAACGGCGTCATCAGGAGTGATAAGAGATACCCAGTAGCTCAACAAACCAAAGTAGGCTGGATTCTATGCGGAAACGTAAAAACATTTAACTGCTTGGTGACACTAAACGATTTCGAAAACATGGCCAGATTTTGGGAAACCGAAGAAATTCCAGAAAAATCAACATCAACTAGTGAGGAACAACACTGTGAAGAATATTACAACGCAACAACTACGAGATTGGCAAACGGTCAATATGTGGTACAAATGCCCATGAAGCCTAACTTCGAATCAAACTTAAAGAATGCCAGGTCACAAGCATTAGCCCAGTTTCTTCAACTGGAAAGAAAAATGCTAAAAAACAAAGAACTCAGTTACGAATACAAGCGTTTTATGAACGAATACATCGCTATGGGACACATGAAACCTGTTACAGGTGAAAGTAGGGGCCAAGTCTTCCTACCTCACCATGGCGTGCTGAGAGCTGAGTCCACCACAACAAAACTAAGAGTAGTATTCAACGCGTCGTACAAGACAAAGGGAGACAGCAGTCTCAACGATAACATGTACTGCGGTCCGAACTTACAAAAGGATATACTGACACTACTAATTAACTGGAGAACGTACAGATACGTCTTTACGGCAGATGTAGAAAAACTCTATCGATTCATCTGGCTCAATGAAAAACAACAACATTTGCAAACTATAATCTCGAGATCTTCCCCTAATGAACCTCTACAAAATTGGCAGTTGGGCACAGTAACTTACGGAACAAAAAGTGCACCTTATCTGGCAATGCGCACTCTACATAAACTCGCAGAAGATGAAAAAGATACCTACCCGGATGCTGGAAACGTCCTGAAAAACTACTTCTACATGGATGATTTGGTTTACGGGCAGGATACTGTCGACGCATCAAAAACACTGGTCACACAGCTAATTGAGTTGCTGAAAAAAGGAGGATTTAACTTGAGGAAATGGAAAACGAACGAACCGATTATCTTAGAAGGCTTGCGAGATGATCAAAAGAGCCGCAATTCGAACATCGACTTTAGCCCAGAACAATCAACAAACTCAAAAATGTTGGGCATGAGGTGGAATCAAGACAACGATAGCTTCACATACCAATGGGATCTACCAATCAAGAAAAAGCTGACGAAACGCGTATTATTGAGCGAAATAAGCAAGCTGTACGACCCACTTGGATTACTATCGCCACTTACAATAAAAACCAAACTTCTGTTCCAAAAAATCTGGATAAGCAAAACCAACTGGGATGAACGTTTACCCGACGACCTCGCTACGGAATGGGAAACTATGAGAAAAGATATCCCCTTGCTAAACAAACTTTCCATACCACGATGGTTACAATGTCAAGAAAACAACCTAGAGATACACGGGTTTTGCGACGCAAGCGAAAAAGCTTACGCGTGCGTCATTTATAGCCGAGTGAAAAATCAAGCCGGCGAATACAAGACTACGCTAATTACAGCCAAAACAAAAGTTGCACCAATCAGCAATAAGATAACAGTACCTAGAACGGAACTTTGCGGGGCCGTTTTACTAGCCAAACTGCTGGAAAAGGTACAGAACACTCTCTGCAATAAAAACCTACATATAAGGTGCTGGAGCGACTCCAAGGTCGTTTTAGCCTGGTTGCAGGGCGACATAAACCGATGGGAGAAATATATAGCTAACAGAGTGAAACAAATAAACAACATAACCTCCGCAAACTCCTGGAACTATGTGAAGTCAGAAGAAAATCCTGCTGACTGTGCAACTCGAGGGCTCACACCTTCTCAACTTCTAAATTTTAATCTTTGGTGGAACGGGCCAGATTGGTTAAAAACAAACATGCCAAAAATTCATCAAGACAATCGCCTGAACTATACAACAAACACTGAGTTGAAAGAAATAAACTGCTGCGTAGTCACATACAATAAATGTGAAATAATTGATACATTATTGAATAAACACAGTAATTATAAACGCGTAATACGAGTGCTTGCATGGATTTTGCGACCGAGCAACATTCGTAAGCAAAAACGCACACTGAACTCAAACAATAACTTAGCCGACTGCGGCAACAAAAAGGTGATTGTGTGTTTATCACCACAAGACATTATGGGAGCAACAGAATTGGTCATCAAGAACGTTCAAAATGAAAACTATGGCCACGAAATTGAATGTTTGAAGAAAAATCGACCAATATCAACAAAAAGCAACTTATTGAAGTTAACCCCATTTCTTGACGACAGTGGAATACTGCGGGTGAAGGGGCGACTAGGCTACTCAACTTTACCTCCCGAAGCTAAACATCCTATTATTCTTCCGGCCACAGGAAGATTAACGGAGCTTATCATTCAAGAGGCTCATCGCGACACCTTCCACGGAGGGGCCCGGCTCACATTGGCTCATTTACGTCAAAAATTTTGGGTCATTGGGGGTAGCAGAACAGTCAAGAAGGAGCTACGACAATGCATCCGATGCCATCGTTTCAAACCAAACCGAAACGTCCAACTGATGGCAGACTTGCCAAAGGAGCGTGTAACTCCATCAAGACCGTTCACAAATACGGGTGTTGACTATACCGGACATGTTGATGTGAAAATCAACAAAGGAAGAGGAGTTAAAACTAGCAAGGCTTACATAGCAATTTTCATATGCATGGTGACCAAAGCTGTGCATCTGGAATTGGTGTCGGACCTGACTACACAAACGTTCCTCGCCGCATTCAAAAGGATGTGTGCCCGTAGGGGTACACCCCGACACGTATTCTCCGATAACGGAACGAATTTTGTGGGCGCAGCAAAACTACTTCAACAGGAATTTGAACAGCACAATACGTTTAAGACTTCTGAATTCTTCGATGAGATGAGTCACTTACAAATTGAGTGGCATTTCAATGCACCACTTTGGCCAACAGCTGGAGGCCTGTGGGAAGCGGCCGTCAAAGCCATGAAATATCACCTACATCGAGTACTGGGGGAACAGAAGCTTACTTTCGAACAATTCACTACTTTACTAAATCAAATTGAAGCCTGTCTAAACTCTCGTCCGCTGTGTCCATTAACAGAGGATGTTGAAGACCTGGAATATCTAACTCCCGGTCACTTCCTCATTGGCGGCCCCCTACTGTCACCACCACAAGAAGAGCAAGATTTTGCTGAGCACGATCCAAGAAACAGATGGAGGCTTGTGGAACAAATGAACGTGCACATCTGGAAGCGCTGGTCGAACGAATACCTACATCAACTGCAAATCCGAAGCAAATGGCAGCATCCTAAAGAAAACCTGAAACAAGGAAGTCTAGTATTAGTAAAAGATGAACACTTACCTCCAGGCCGCTGGGCTATAGGAAGAGTCCAAGAACTACATCCTGGCGCCGATGGTCGAGTACGGGTTGTTACCTTGAAAACTACGAAAGGGTCACTTAAACGACCAATAACGAAGCTTTCACCATTACCGCTGAAACTCGAAGAACCAAGAGTAAACGCGGAGGAAGAAAAAACGTCACCTACTTCAGAAACGAAAAAACAGGGAAGCCCAACAAAAAACAAGAACTATTGGCTGTCACTTGTTCTCCTATCTATACTAACAATGACAGGATTTGCACAATCAGCGCCAACAACGAATAACCTGAAGGTGACACCTATACCCAGCAATCATCCCATTTACTTCGATGAAGCTGGGAAAATACAACTGATACATGACGAATGGACCCTATTGGTGTATTACAACTTAACATCATACTGGCAAGCAACTGATCGGATAAATGATTATGTGAACCAAATAGATAAACTATGCCAGAGAATATCACATGAGTACACGCCTTGCGAAACAATTGTCGGCCACCTACGTCATGAACTGAGTCACCTAGCCGACTACAACTCTATGCTGCTTACTCAACACTAGGGCATGCAATTATCCGCCCATTTTAGTATTCGGATAATTCAGATAATTGGATAACGTTATCCGGATAAATCCGGATAATACGGATAATTTGGATAGGAGTGATAAAAATAAAATTTAACCACAATATCATCAATCATTTATATTCAGTAATCAGTCTAACGAACCATGGTAAAAATAAAATAATCAAACCTTAGTAGGCAACAAAACAAGTCATAAAATTGCACACATAAGTAAACATCTTGTAACATTTTTTATAAAATTTAAGTACTTACATTAGTAAAAAATCTTAAAATTACAACTATGAAATAATAAATGACTGTCGTCATAATGAGATCAAATCTATAATTTTCTATAAAATCTGTAACCTCTACCTAAGTGTTTAAAAGTAATATTTTAAGGTAACCAAATAGATTGACCTTATTTTTGGCAAGTGCCTGGCCCACCTTAACTTGTTCCATAAATGAAAATAAAATACGAATGGTAAAAAATAAAATAAAGTCATACCTATATCTAATAATAAATTGGATAATAACAATTAAATATTACTTTTTCAGTCTTTGATAATAAGATCTAAGGAAACTCAAGCTATCTAATGTTGAGTCGTTTAGAGATGTTCTCAATTTATTGCACAAGTAGCCCGTTGACGAAAACGCCCTTTCAGATTCCACACTGGTTGGAGGAATAGTCATAAGAAAGTCATATATTTGACTAAGATGATGGCTTCTTGGACCTCCTCTATCGAACAGTGCCATTTGTACTCGGCATAGAGTTTCTAAGTCTTCATTTTGCTTTGGAATTGCAGTGGATGTTGATGGTGTGTTTGATAAGGATTTTTCGATCTCTTTGCTTAATTGTTCTTTAATTGACAAAGATTCCTCAGATGCCCTTTGGTGTTGTAAATTTAAAAGTGTGACGTCATCATCATAATCATCCGTCGTAGTTTCCGTAGTAATAGGACTCGTAGGTAAGTGTTTTTTTAATAGTTCAACAACGAATCCTGGCACTATATTATAAGAAATTCTGAATACGTCACATGACCTTTCTTCATAGAATTTCGTAGGGTTGTGTAGGTATTTTAATGTACTAACAAGTTCTGTTTTTCGGCGTTGAATAATGCGTGCTTTTAAAGATTCTACTAACTGTTGGCTTATCGTGCTGTCTCTTTCAGTAAGTTTTGAAATCATAAATTTCAGGGCAGTCTCGGCTGTAAGCAAATTAGCATCCTCCCTGCAGATTTCTTCTACGGTTGCTTTTATAACATTCAAAGAAATAGACAGGTCTTTTAGTATTACAAATTCAGAGCTAGAAAACTTAGTGTCGTTTTTTAAGTCGATCAGTGTTTTCATTATTCCATCTTTCAATCGAAGAAACCTTGTTATCATGTCCGCGAGGCTACTCCAGCGAGTTTTACAGTCCAAAATGACTTGCAGGTTCTTGTTGTCATTGTCTAAGTGAGTGTTTAAAAGATCCGTTCTAGTGGGTGAATTCTTGAAGTACTTTACAATTTGTCTGACTTTGTTTATTAAATCCTTGTAGACAATCAGCGGGACGTTTCAGCGGGGATGTAGAACCAGAGTGTTTCAGAATTTTATTGCATTTTTGGCATTCTGCATACAATCCGTCAGTGGAACTACGAAAATAATGCCATACAGATGCCGTGTCACCACAGCTGCGGTTGTTTTTTTCGAAAACCAAATTATCTCGATTGACTTTTGCCATTATAATAATTGGCAAAATCTTTGTTTGCTATGCTATGCAATGTTGTAGACTACCTGTAAAAAAAAAACTCTTAAATTAGTTTATTTTTTAAGAAATAAAGCAGCCTATTATACATATTTAAGTAAACAGAATTATTAAGTAAGTATTAAGTTTTCTTAGAAAGTCTTAAAATTGTTGATTAGTACGGAGGGAAACAAACGGGTCTCAGAAATATCACACACAATGACACAATCAGTCATAGCGCATGATATTTATAACATTTGTTTACATTACATACAGTAAACTAACTTTGTGGTTGACCTTATACGGAAGCAGTTAAAAATAACATAACCTAAAATATGCACTGAATTTTTTTTAAATATTCTCCTGCATACAGTATACAGTGAACTATGTATAAATCGGTCAGACGTGCCGTATATAAGTAACACAGCGCATATAACCTAACCCAGTATGCCTTATTAAATATTATTTAACTAGGAAAGGTATTTAAAACATTTTAGTTTCAATCTTTAGTATGAAGTAAATCACAAACTATTAATTTTAAAAGTAATAACTTCTGAATTTTACACACTAGTTATGAATACAAAAAGATACTTACCGCGTCTCTTTCAAAATCCAGCACATACACCAGACCACAACACTACACAAACGAACACGTCCGTACAAATGTCACTCAGAGCCGCAACTAATGGCGGACGAAGCGTCTACAACATGGCGGCGGTTTCAGTTGAGTGTTGCCATTTGCAAAAAATGCCCTGATAATTGTGCAAGAAAAAATATTTTGTGTTGAAATAAACCAAAGATTATCCGTTTTATTCGTATTATCCGGATAGTAATGCTATTGATATCCGAATATTTTACATCGCGGATATCCGGATAATTCGGATATCCGGATATCCGGATAATATGCCCTACTCAACACTCAAGACCAAAACGAGGTTACTTTGATGGAGTTGGGAAATTAGCAAGAACTCTTTTCGGAGTACTCGACGCAGACTTTGCTGAAAAGTACGAAAAAGATATACAGAACCTACAATCAAATGATGAGTACCTACTACAACTTATGAAGAACCAAACATTAATCGTAGAGGCTGAAAACAATATTATAAAAAGAAACACTGCCTTTATGGAAGAACAGTTCAAAACATTGCGCGCCTACATGAACCAAACTTGCAGCGATATCACAAAAATAGTAAACAAGGCGCAAATGCTATTCACGATGAATGACATAAATTCCGCTGCCGTGACGTCAACTCTGATTTTTAGTGATTTAAACCGAATATTGGAAATGCTGATAAATGCCCTCGCTAACATTTACAGAGGACATTTAGATACCCATCTATTTCCGGCTAACCAACTGATCGAACAGCTAAACATAATATCGGGAAGGTTGCCACAGGGATTGTCGTTACCGGTAAAGGACATTCAAAGAGATTTGAAAAATATCTATGACCTCATCCATGTGAAGGCTCGTATTACAAACAACTATATGCTATTTGAAATACACATCCCGTTGCTGAGCGATGAAGACTACAAGATATATCGAGTCATACCAATACCGTTCCTCAGACAAGGACATTTAAAACTGGTACAACCAAGTTCAAGCTTCATCGCAATAAACTTTGTAAAGAACTCTTACATAACAATGGAAGACCAAGACATGCGCCATTGTACTTCTTACGGAGAAGACGAATTCATTTGTGTCTCACGCAATCCTGTCTACAACATGCACGACAAAGACGCCCCATGTGAGGCCCAAGTCTTCAACCAACAAGAGTCATTATCATGCGTCCTCAATGACGTAACATGCAAAGAAACCTGGACAAAACTTCACAAACCGAACATGTGGTTATTTACATTGTGCGGAAAACAGCTGATGCGCGTCATATGTCGCGATCAAGTTACGCCAGCGGTCATTGACGGGACTGGAGTGATTTCCTTGAAATCAAAGTGCTTACTGCAGAAAAAGGACGCCACAATATTTACACACAATCAGCTGGGAAGTAGTATTAACATGAAACCAGAGATAGAAATACCAACAATAAACTCAACAATCAACAACATCTTTGACCTCGGCTGGAAGAATGCGATATTAAGTATAACAGAACAAGAAACGCCAACTGCAGAGGAAATAAGAAAGATAGACCAACAGTTGGAATTCCAGAAGAGCAGAGAAATGTTACCGAAGGCATCTGGCATATCAAGTCACGACATCTATCTCTACTCAGTTACTTCTTTGTTGCTGGGAGGAATCGCTGCGCTTGCCCTCTATGTTCTCTTTAAACGATGGTGCAAAACAAGGAAAGGCGTCAACAAAACACTCTCTGCCAAAACAGGAGTGACACCTAGAGGAAGAGATAATTTTGGAGGGGACATCGAGCTACAAGAAATACATTCGACAGCAGCGGAGCCCGTTTACAGCGAAGCAAGACAGCCGAAGAAAGCATTTCACTTTGATGAATTAAATTAAGTGTTATACCTATACTTTTACATTTAGACTTTTACATATTTACTAGTGTTTACTATTCAACTTTAATTATTTACTTTACACTTTTATTATATTATTATTTGCTTTGTAATGGATGCTCATCCCACTTTTCCCTCGGGAGCATGTACGGTTCACGTACAGGCAAATTGCAAACGCCGCGACCTACTTTTCGCCGCTCGTTTTATTTACTTTAATTAATAATTATAATTAGTTGACCAATAGCTGCCGTAGCGCTATAACCGCGGATTAGCATCCAACTGAACTTTCGTGTAACTTTTACGAATAAACTGAACTATCGTGAAGTCTGTGGTTTTCGTCAACTCACATCCAACAACTCAACTGTAAGTAACAACGGCTACCTCTGAGCCATACACCGCCTTTGTAACTTCGTGCATGAAATCTAAACATAAACTAAATAAATGAACAAAGACCATTAAAAAGAATCCAATAACAGTAGACTTCTTATTTCACTCAAAACACTACTAACTATTCCTTTAAGTTAATATTCTTCATCCAATAAAAAAAAAACAAAAGTGAAACAATACAGAGCTGATGCCCTGAGTCGAGGTTGCTGCAGGCCACAAAGGAGATGGTACAACGAACTGAATGGATTACTCCAGAACATAGGATGAAGCACAGAATCGCGAAAGATAGGAGTGGGAGAAGACCTTTGCCCAGCAGTGGAAAAGAATAAGCTAATAAAAAATAAAAATTTAACAAAACATGACACATTCGCATTGTACTCATATTATGCACAGTAGACGAACTAAGTACGTACTCAAAACCATTGAAGTACGAAAAAAACATCTTCAAATAACAAATTCAATAAGATATGGTACATGTGGTCGAGTACAATCGGTCTCGTTCGGGCACAATTGTGCCCACTTGAGTGCACACGTCATAATATGTAGATACATTTGTTAGGGCATAATTGTTAAGTATAGGGGTGGTGTGGTGTAGATGTGGCAGTAGGTAGAATTTGGTAAAGTTACTCTGTGAGGAGAAGCGATCTACAATGCATAATTCAATACTCTGTCTCCTGCTTCTTATGACGGCAATAGAAATGATGTTTTTCCCTTTACTGATATTTTTTTTGATTGCTTCTTCTTCTTTTCGAATCGATGGTTTTCCTTTATGCGAGACTACTTGGGCCTAGTGGGTAGCCACATTTATCGCAGTATTAGTGGCGTTTTTAATGTCCTCTAAGGTGAAGGTGTAGGGTTTTTGATTGCTTAAACTAGTATCTCTTGTGTATTTCATATTTCCAGACCGGTTAGTGTAAAGTCCGATTTTCGCAAAACATAAAAAAAAATCAGTTGTTGCATGCATGTTTAGAGGAAACAGCTGATTTTTGTTTTCATATTTCAGGGTTTATACATTAGTTAATATTTATAGCAATGTTTATGTTTATTTTTAGGTATGTTTTTTTTGTAAGTAAACAAACTTAAGATTTGTTTATGATGGTTCTGGAGCTGGTAATGAACTGTATTCAAAAATACCTTAAAATAATAAAGATTGAGAAAAAAAATCAGCATTACTTCCACAATAATTTATTTTCGTATTTGTGAGTACTTTTACCCCTTTGAAGACGCACAATGATTTAAAAGTCAGAATATATATAAGAGTTCAAACTAATATCCCGTCTGTGCAAAATCTAATCTTTGCCAATCCAAAACACAAAGTGATTATGCGTATTAAACAAGCCGTACACCGATCAATTGTGCGCGCATTGCGTTAACTTTACAATTCAAATAATTTGCACTACAACAGATATCCTTAGAAACAGTGGGGAGTCCTTAAATACTCAATTTATTTCAAATAAAGATACATTTCGAGTCCGGAAACAAGACAGTAGGCCGACCATTGTGTTTCATCTAGAGAGAACGTTGTGAAACGATAGAGGCTTTTCTAAATTAATTGATACAGAACAGCAGCCTAATTATCCATATAAATCCATACTTCATACTAATATTAAAATGCGGAAGTCACTCTGTCTGTTACGCTTTCACGATGAGACGGTTGAACTGATGTTGATAAAATTTGAAAACCCTGGGGAAGGACATAGGCTTCTTTTTATCCGCAACTTGATCTGCATCTGCGATAACCGACATTCATGCGACAAACTAATAGATAAGTGTATAATGAAGTTATCATTTTGACTATTGAAGTCAGTTTTATCCACAATTTCTCAAATATTCAATTAATTAGGTACGTAGACTTTATGAAATCTGCGAAATGTACTAAAAGAGGTCACTATGCTATCAAAAACGTAGACAAATAATAGCTATAAAAATCCGCGTTATTTTCCAAAACAATTACGGTTATTTTGTCAAATGGGAGAAGTTTTTGACGTGGTGTGTCCGGTCCAATCTGTACATTAAGCAAATTTTACCATACAGGTTACCAAACGATATTTCCTTTCCTTTATTGGACCTCTTTTTGCCATCAAGCAGCGTTACCATATTCCGGTTTAGAAGCAAGGGTGGGTCCACTCGAGTCTTTTTTTTAAACTGTATTTTATTAAATGCATTTTAGTTCTTCATCAATGGATAAATGAAAACTACTCGATCAGAATGCTGCGTATGTATGCTGTATTTACAAAGACGTTATTTGGCCCTCTTGACCTCCATCTCGTCTGGTGAAGGATCATAATTATACATAGCAGTTTCAGCTTTGACTCTGAAAATTACAAGAAGCGTCAGATGGGTTTCTGAACTATTCTTTAACATAATAAATACCCTCCAAATACCTAAGCTGTAGCTACTTTTTTATGTAATTGGATGGTAAGGTCCACCTAAAGTAAAATGGTCACTGCTGCCTACACAATACCAAAGAAGTTGCAGGTGCATTGCCATTCCAGAAACCAAATTGGAATATCTCCTGTCTGGTTATTATACCAGACCCTATGCTCTTCAAATCGGAACGCAGCAACGTTGCTTTGCGGCAGAAATGGGTAGGTATGGTCCAACTTAGTGACGAAGAGCCAATTTTCGTACGATGGAAGCCGGACCCAAAATCACCCCTTTTTTAGGTACCTTAGGAGATGAGATTAATGTTGAGATGTATAATGTGCGGAGTGACTAGACTGGATAAGGTGAGAAATTTGTGTATAAAAGGAAGTTTGAAAGTGGTACTAGTGACAGAAAAGTTGAATGGTTTGTCTTGATTCAATATATGAAATGGGGTCCAAATGCCCATATTGTTTTTCGTGACATCGCCAAGCGGCTGGTCGACTCCTCACGTGACCCGAAGGCTGGTCTATTCTTGGGTCAAAGAATCAGCATTGCCATACAACGTGGCAATGCTGCCAGCCTGTTGAGCACGTGTCCCGTTGACAGCGATGTGGACGAGTTTTTTGATGCCCTTTGAGCTCCCTGCCTTTTTCCTAGAATTGTAAATAATTTTATTATTTTGATTTTTATGATTTGTATAGTGAATAAAAAATACGTGTTAAATTGTATACCCGAAATTTGCATGTCATTATGTTATGATAAAATATGTTAAGCTACTATTGTATCTATAAGGACATATATGAAAAGGAAGAATAAAACAACCAAAAGAGCTATGAAAATTTAAATGTAGATGGACAGTGAGTGAGAAGAAGACCGGAAGACCAAAGAAAAAATGGATGAATTGTGTAAAGAATGACATGAAAAAAAAGGCATAGCATGATGGTTGACAGAACGGAATGGAAGAAAAAAATATGGGATAAGGGCCAAAGGAACTATTAGTTAATCTGTGATAAGGGCAGGAAGGAGATGAGAGTAGAGTAGCTGTTCTAAATCGAGTTCTATGAAGTCCTCACCACTGATATGGCTACTACAAAATATACTATAATCATTAGGCTCCTTTCAAAATAGTTGAGCTGAAAGGTGCTGATCCACGCGTCATGTGTGTCGCCGTGAACGGGCGCTCAGCGGGTTTCGCGGGTTTAGCGGGTGGTTGGTTCAGTAGAGATTGGTTTTAACTCTTAACTGCCATGACTTTTATCTTAATTATTTTTAATGTTTTGTATTCCTAGATTACCTTTATTGTTTTCACAAGAATAATTTTTGATTTAAAAAAGTGTTCGTAGAGTTTCCTGCTCGTCCTTCTCTATAGAGACCTACCAACGTTTTGGTAGTCTCTCAAGTCAACTTTCTGAGTGACAGACCGACTCTATGACAATTCAAAAGTGCCTTTAGATGATTTAGTTGAAACAAATGCTTTGACTTTGAAAATCATCATCAGCTAAAGATTCCACTGCAATAATTTCGCGTCTCCTCGCAATGACAGTACAAACACGACTATCGCAATGATTCGCACTAGACGCGTTTAAACAAACGCTAATTAAATTATTATTGTTGTTACAATGTTGTTAATGACTGTTGTCTTAACACGCAAGTATTACTAAATATTTGTTCAACAAACGGAGAAAATTATTATACTTTGTTTAGCATTGTTTGTGGTACTTATGTAGTTATTGTAGTGTGATTAGAGCTGAGATTCGAAATTGCGGTGGAAAGAATAATGTTGAGTGTTTTTCATTTTCATTTTTAAAAGGCTTTTTTTTTATTATTGTACAAGTTTGTTATGTTGGTGTTTAAGTTTTTTTTTGCGTTTGTCTAATGTTCTTATGTTTGTCTAAGTTTCTTGTCTCTCTTTGTTCTTTATGTTGGTTCGATCCTAGCTTTCTCTTCATCCGTATAAATGTCTCTTATCGCGGAAGCATACAAAGTCACAGGTTCAAAAGTAGCCTACGACCTAGTACGTTTTAGTCCCCTCCAATGTGCTGTTCTCACTCTTTATCTTTAATTTGGAACATTTAAACCGTAGTTGAGGAGAGGAGGGGCCCGTGAGTTGAAAATCTTTTATAGATTCGGCTGGTTACCATCACTTCTCTGCAGATTCTTGTCTTAATGTTTTGGCTCCCTGATTCCTTCTGCAAGGTCAATGGCAAAAAAGGAATGTAGGGAATGTGGACTGTAATTTGTTTAATTCTGATGGTAGATAGGGTAGGCGTGGTGGCGATATCGGCAAATATGAAATACACGTTTTTATCACTTCGCAACTTTAATTAACTTTTAACACACGGAAACACATCTGCCTTGCAGTTCATAAATTTCGAGAGAGAGAGACTATGTAAGAGTATGAAAAAAGAAAATATGAAAGAGTGAAGGGAACAATGTAATGTTACCAATTTAAAATTAAAATAGCTACCTTCATTTTGGTTACCTATTATGTTTTGTTGGTGTTTCCAACAAGGAACACATCTGGATATCCCTGCAAGAAGTCTTTTAGCTCTTTTGTTAGAACAGTTTGGATCAGCGCTTTCCTTATCTTACCTACCTACTTTCTCACCAGTAGTTCTATTCTGTATTGAAATAATAGTGTCCATTAGGACCATCCGTGATCGAAATTTAGCCAGTATTTATTCTAACTAAGTA
The DNA here is from genome assembly GCA_947361185.1 of Charanyca ferruginea. Lineage (NCBI taxonomy): Eukaryota > Metazoa > Arthropoda > Insecta > Lepidoptera > Noctuidae > Charanyca > Charanyca ferruginea. The sequence goes on along the minus strand of OX376069.1, from coordinate 21,799,205 downwards.
AATAAAGTGTACCTACCTGACTACTAAACTTCTCTTGCACATAGTCACTAGGAAAACAATTGACAGGCTTTAAATATACACGCCGTGGAAATATTTGTTCAATGTAGCGTTGTAATATAACTTCTATCATAATATACCATATATTATTTAATTCAATGTCAGTCACACATTGTGATGTATTTGTTCATAACAAACATTATACTTGTAACTGTATTTTAAACTATCATACCTACCTAATATTCGATGCGTATGCGACGGTTTATCTACGGTGCAGATTCCGTTGGGTTCAGGGCAAGTGAGCACCATTGTTGCAACAGCAGCGATGCTAAACGTTCTCCCCTAGAAACCGCCAACCAACCCAGCAATAGGTTTCAAATTCAAATTGTTTATTATGGTACACAGGTAAAAATAAGGTGTTACAGGTTGATATGATAATGATTAAGCTTGGAGTGAGCTATCAATCATTAACCTCGTAGCATCGTTAATCACAGGACCATCACGTTTTTTTGATGTACTAAGTAAAAAGTTATAAAGAGCGGTATTTACTTATTTATTTCTCGTTCTTCTCCATATAGACCGGTCTACGTTTTGGATCGACCAACTTGCTTCAACTAACTGACCGACTCCTTGACAATTCAAAAGTTCCTATAAATGGTTTAATTGAAATTGCTTTGACTTTGATCAGTTTCATTTAAAAGTAAGTAAATAAGAATTTTATTATTCACTTTTTGCTTACTTAATATTAATGTGTTATTACTACTACTTTTAATTTCGCTCACACAAGTGGCTGGATATTAAATTTGACAAAACTGCAAGAGAAAGAAGACGTAGGTAGGTATACCGGTGGTCTCTTCTTCTGCCCAGCCTTTTTCCAACTATGTTAGGGTCAGCTTCCAGTCTAACCGGGTTGCAGCTACAACGGAAAGAAGATATACTGCCTTCAGTATACTGTCTTTTTTTTTTTTTTTTTTTACTATTAAATAGGCTTGCGTTTGACCGCAATTCACCTGATCGTAAGTGATAATGCGGCCTAAGTTGGAACACGCTTGCCTAAGATGAACCGGTTCACTCGTGCCTTAAAGATACCCAGATTATACTTATCAGGGAACAGAGAGGCGGGCAGGGAATTCCACAGTCTGGCAGTTCGCACAATAAATGTGGAGTTAAAGCGCTTGGTTCGAGACCGTGGAACTTCAAACATATAGCGGTGACGCTTCGCCGTATCTCTGCTCGTCCGATGATGGAACGGGGATGGGGGAATTAAATTGTGCAATTCCAAAGCACGCTGTACTTATTCTGTAAAAATCTCTCTATGTGAATTCAGGTGGGCTGTAGGTGAACCGCGTGAAGCCGTTGGATGAATGCGATACAGGTGGTCTTTGGGGGAGACTTATGCCCAGCAGTTGGCGTCTAAAGGTGGAGATAATGATGATGATGAGCTTTAGGTGTTCTATTAATCCCGTCAGTGGGATGACAATAGCACTGCGTTTTTGTGCTCGATTATTGGCAAAGAGAAATAAAAAAATCTATTTTTCTTTTGGTAGGTGCCGCGTGGATATTTATTTAAACATGTTTAATTAACATATAAGTTCAAAAAAAAATGTTTAATTAAATGAAAAAATAAGACGTAGAACAATATAACCTTGTAAATGGAATTAATTTATAATTGTAATTGTTGAGTCTCTCTACGCTCACTGTGTTGGTGTTATTAACTGTTAGTGTTAGTAATTGAAATAAAAATAAATCCTACTTCCTACTAATATTTTAAATGTGAAAGTTTGTAAAGATGTTTGGATGTTTGTTACTCAATCACGCGTAAACCGTTGAACAGATTTGCATGAAAATTGGCACAAAGGTAGACCATTTCCTGGATTAACACATAGGATACTATTGGAACGAAGTTCCTTATCGCGCGTTGCGAAAGGGGGTTAGACGGAAAAAATTAGGACCAAAAGTTGTAACGACACTTTTTTCTATAGTTGTAAGCCGTGCCGCGTGTGCGTGTTTATTTAAGCCAGTTGTTGTTGTTATATATATCCGGGGGGAGGGTAGGGGGGGGGTTAGGTTAGGGCGGTTAGGGGGGGTTGGGTTAGTGGGGAGGGGGTTTAGGTTAGGGATTTAAGGGGGGTTTAGTTAGGGGGGTTAAGGGGGGGTTTGTTAGGGGTGGTTAGTGGGGGTTGTCTAGGGGGGGGGTTATGTTAGGGGGGCTTAGGGGGGGTTTGGTTAGGGGTTTTTTTTTAGTCTTTATAGTCTTTAGTCTTTATAGGTCAAGTTAAGTTATATATATATTTATATCTAACTTAAAAAAAAAAATTTTGCAATTCCTTCACTAATTAATCGAAAGGAACTTCGTTCCATCCGTGTGTCCCTTGAATATCCCGGTAATGTGTTCCCTTGGGATAATCGTTGTTTTTACGCGCATGAGTGGGTGTAATTAAAAAAAAGGTGATTTATATTACATTATTCCACATGCAAATACCACAAAATATAAGTAGAACACAATGTTTGTCTCACCAAACTCTTCGTGTGTCAATCTCGAATATTATCAGACATTGCTCCGAAGGTTAGGTACTGCAGTGTTACGAAAAATACAAGATAACACAGGTAAACTAGCTATAAATTAAGTAATCGCACTAAATGTGCTGTTTCACACTGTTATTATAAGTACTTACATCTCGAGTTTTGATGAGTCTTTAGGCACGTGTAGCAGGAGATAAAAAAAACGATTGGTCTTTTCAGAATTCTCTAGGTGACTGCATCGCGTCGTGAACTTAGGTTATAAAGATATTTTCTTTGAAATGTTTTGAAAACAGTACATGGTTGTAAAAAGATCACAAGTTCAACCGAACTTTACGAACAGGACCTGTAGACAAAATCTCTTTTCTGTTAGCGTTAACGTCAACAGAAAATTAAATTGTATGGAGTTGACGTTTGCTTACGCGATGTCACGTGATGCAAATATGTCAACTGCATACAATTTGATTTTTCCGTTGGCGTTAACGCTAACAGAAAAGGAATTTTGTCTACAGGCCCAGGTTTGCTAAACTCGTATGGGCCCAGTGGTTAAGGCGACCGTCTCTCATACACGAGGTTGTGTGTGGGTTGTAATAACGAACTGAAGTAAGAACCTGAACCTATTGAAAGTAAGTAAGTAGATTTATACTTCGTCATCATCATCATATCAGCCTCCAATGCCAAACATCCCGGTTTTGGGGAGCACGCCCCCCTTTTTTAGTACATTTCCAAAAAACCTTAAGCCCAACACTGCACCACGACACACTATCAAAACTCAACGAGATGTCACAAAATGTCACAAAATGTCACAAAATGTCACAATGTTTTTAAACGAGAACACTGCTTGTGTTGGTTTAACATTAAATTACTTGCATTGCGTGCTGTAGGTACAGCCGGTAACAACGCTGTTATGATTGAGACATAATTTTTTACCCCTTTTCCCACAATCAAGCTACAGAAGTAGAAACAAAACAAAATCAATCTAGTAGAGATTTACAATTTAATAAAGTCAAAGTCAAATCATTTATTTCAATAAGACCATTTTAAGGCACTTTTGAACGTCAAATGAGAAAAAAAAAAATTCTAGTTTTTTACCCCTTTTACCACAATCAAGCTACAGAAGTAGAAACAAAACAAAATCAATCTAGTAGAGATTTACAATTTAATAAAGTCGAAGTCAAATCATTTATTTCAATAAGACCATTCTAAGGCACTTTTGAACGTCAAATGAGAAAAAATAATATTCTAGTTGCCCATTCCAAAAGGTAGTAATAAGCCTTTATTTATTTATTTTGTAACAAATATGAATAAATACATACAATAATACACATTAAGAATACATACATACATATTTGTAATACCTACATATTATTTCTTCTCTTCCTCAGTGCCTTTTAGCAAATATCTCTCCCAACTCTTTCCATTATACTAACAATTAACACGACCTTTTTATGTGAGTGGTGGCTCAATGTGTCCAGCTGTTCAGAATTTCAGCTTTTTCACTAATATTCAATAATTTCATTCATACCAAATATCATCATCCTCCCTAACCTTTGCCCAACTATGTTGAAGTCGGTTTTCAGTCTAACCGGATGCAGCTGAATACCAGTGATTTACATGGACCGTCTGCCTGTTAGACCTCAACAACCCAGTTATTGAATAACACGATACCCCTTGTCATGCAGTCTTACTGGCTACCCATAACGACTGTCAAAGATCTACGGGTCTCGGTATATAAATCGAAGACCGCCACGGACAAGCGGCACGCGGCAAGCGTAGCTCAACCGATCCGGTTAGTTTCGCTATGCACTATAATAGTCCCGCTATGCTTGACTCAAAAAATACCTACCAAAAAGTTTCGCTATGCACGAAATTTGATTCTACTTAAACAATGGAAGGTACAGCTGGAAAGAAAAAGCGTTTGAATACAAGTTTTAAGGAAGTCTGTAGACTTCATTACAAATCCTATCTAACTAAAATTACTTAAAAATGCCAAAGTCCACAATATTTTTCGAATCAAGACTAGCGGGACTAGTGCATAGCGAAACTAACCGAACCGATCGGTTAGATCGATCTTTAATGACATTTAGCTATGAGTCATTCACACAAATATTCATAAAATATACAAAAAAAATAATACTCTAGTAAAACTTTTGTCATCGCCAGTACACAGATCTCTAAATAAACAGCGAGGTTTGTTTTTCATACAACACAAAACTCTGGCTAGTTTTATTTACGTGTTTCTATGTTATGTTTGTCTGTTGCGAAATGTCATGGTGTCATCTCGGGAATGTTGAGATCTTATCATGGCAATGATGAGTGACGTTAGAAATAAATTAGGCCTACATATATGTGATTAAATGCACCGACATAGCTCTCAGAATATGCAAGTTGAAGTGGCAAAGAGCAGGGGTGTGATTCTGTAAGACCTCATTCTAAACTTCAAATCTGAATCCGCTGTGAGTTTCTTGATTGGCATTCTAAAAACTCGGTTGATAATTCGAATTTACACTAGCGCCATCCTTGCTAGCGTGTCAGCGAGTTGAACTAAATTGACAGGGAGATTTTGACAGATAAAGTACGAGATGACGTAAGAAGTGGCATTCTGTAAGGTAATTTCCCCGTCACTTCGACGCTCACTTCGCACTCGAACCCGATTCAAAGTGTCAAATATATCAAGGTAATTTTGAACCTTATGCAAGGTGAGAGTGAATAGCGATGTGAGATGCGAGATGTTGTTTGAATTTTACAGAATCTACCTTACTGATCCTAAGTGATCATACGGTCTAAAGTGGAGCACGCTTACCTAGGATAAGCCGGTTGGTTAGTATAATACGTGCCACGAAAGATGAGACTAGACACATACTTGATTTGACTTGCGCAGTACTCGATTTAAACCGTTTAAATCGAGTACTGCGCAAGTCAAATCGAGTCTGTGTCAAGTCTCATCTTTCGTAAATCGAGTACTGCGCAAGTCAAATCGAGTCTGTGTCAAGTCTCATCTTTCGTAAATCGAGTACTGCGAAAGTCAAATCAAGTCTGTGTCAAGTCTCATCTTTCGTGGCACGTACTATACTTAGGTTTATGTATACCTTTTTTGGTTAATATAATTTTAAATGATACAGAATGAAAATTAACAGATACCTGAGTAGAAAAATGCAACTTGATTTTGGCAACAGTATTTAGAGCAATTTTGAATGACACAGCTGTTAATTACTACTAAGAAACGACTGTAATCGTGTGACAAAAATAAACAAAATGGCAATAAATTAATATTTGCCAAATTGATACTTATTTAAAATTTGCATACAGATACTTATCTACAAGGACACATATATTATTTTAGTTAAATATACACAAGTGGCTTATTTTACGACAATAACATTTCTTATTTATTTTTATTATTTAAATGTTTACATACGAAAAAAAGTGGTGTTTCTTTAAGGAAACGAATTATTATTGTACCTACAATTAAATAAGTTAATACCACGTGTACAAATAGTCTTGTTTTTTCCATAATTTATTAAAAACAGACAAATGCTTACGTGGCAATTTAACATGATGAATTTCACATACTTCAAGCCTCAAAACAAAACATAACTGTTTCACTTCAATCTTTAGTGAACATTCTGAAAAAGTATCAAGAGTTCGTCGTGCAGTGCCGGCTGCTATTGCACCACCCCATTACTACCCGTGGGAGTCGTAGAAGGCGACAGAGGGACATGGACCAGAGGATGGGCAGCAGCGTCCTTCTGAATACCATATCGGCCAAACATGGCTGAACCCCCCTTGGGGGAGACATATGCCCAGCTGTGGGCGCCTAAAGGTTGACATGATGATGATGATCAAGAGTTTGTTTCATTTTACATCTGGAATAATAAATGTTAAACCTTGCCAAAATATCGACTACTATCAAAATTAGTTGTTTAATATATTACGCAGTCACCAGTTTAATTTTTTTATTCTATGTGTTAGGTACCTACTATACCATACCATCCATTCATCCGTACATGTCCAACCTTTTGGCCCATCCGGATTTTATTCACCATTGTGATTTGTCTGTACTTGTCAACTATTTATAAAACATTAACAAAGTTAGTACGTAGATTTGTAGAGATGTGCTTACAGAAAAAGTTTTTTTTTAATGTCAAAACTTACAAGACCACGAGACAAAATAGAATTAAGAAAACCTATGGTAGGAAAATTTTACTATATGAGCGAGCAAAACTTTATAATTAGATACCTGATTATGTGTTTAACATTAACAGATGACATACTTATAAAAATCCATAAAAGAATACGTTGGAACGTAGTTCTAACACCGAATGTCGCTCACTAAGGGCGAGTTGCTGCAACTAACCATTACTGACCGGTAATAGTCAAAAATGGCGCTAACTATCGTCAAATCAAAAAAATGGGTTGTTTCACAAAATCATACGTCAAAAAGTTACTATTACCATAACCGACCAGTCATGTCAAACAGCTACTTCAGACATCAAAATATTATGGAATCTCTTTTTGAATAATTTTAACTGACGGATTTTTATGTCATGAAACAACCCGTTACATTTAACGTACGTTAAACATCACACGTCTTAGTAACATTTTAGCCGTCCGTATGTAACGTTAACCGACTGTTTGAAACAACCCGCCCTAAATCTTTTAATTCTGTAGTTTTGTATAACTGTATGGGATCACAGTGACTGTATTAACTTTTATTTTATATTTTCTATACATTATCTACTCAACATGTAAGTAAACCGTAATGTTCTATTTTCAATAGACTTCAGAAAAAAGGAGGTTCTCAATTCGTCTGTATGTTTTTTTTTTTGTAAATTTGTTACGCGATTTCTCCGGCAAATGTAAAGCGATTTAGAAAATTCTTTTATTGATGGATAGGGTATGCCTCAAGGGTGTTCCCATATAAATTTTATCGCAATTGATTCAGCACTTTTTGAAAACATCGACATAAAGCAAAAAAGTATACTTGGATGATGTTGTAATGTTCTCACCTTGTACTTTCAATCTCTGTTTTGACTGTGTTGCCATTTCTTAATGGATTTGGATGATAAGGAAGTACCTACTAAAAAGCGAAAAATAAAAAAGCTTTTTTACAAAAAAGCCGGTGGCAATACAAAACAACAAATAGAATAGCCAAGCCACCGACTTCCGAAACTAAAGTCATGTGTGTTCTGTTTAAAGGTTATTATTCACTTTTTGGTTTTTGAAGGCGGTTGTCTTTTATGTAAAAAAGCTTATTTTGATATCCGAACCGAAATCGAACTTTCAGATTTCGAAATGGTAACACTATTTTTAAGATGAACTAGCTTCTTTGTTGGGTCTCCAGACCAGACCACCCAACTGCCAGTATTTAACGCTAGTGACGTAATTCGCGTTATCACTGCCCTGCGCTGATAAGCTCAGTAATCCCGGAGCTTTCGCTGTCCCGGACTTGAAGTGTTTGTCTATGGCACCTCACACGTTGAGGTTTTAGTTTTAAAACTTGATTCTTATTGTTGGGATACCCACTTAAGGGAATTCTTGTTCTAAGATTTAAGAAAATCTAAAAAATATAATTAAGTCTGCGCACCTTGCGCAAACCTTTTGTGGGTGAAGATGAAGATATGTAGTTCCGTATGTCACATGTAACATAATAATATAATAATAATATCTTTATTTCGGAATAAAATTCCATAAAAGTACAGATTTGTTAGCACATGACTTAAAAACTATGTTAGTATACATTTACAATACAATACAAAGATGTTAGTAACATAAAACTTAAAAAAGCTATGTTAATACACATTACCATTAAATACAGGAGCATGTAGCTGACTTAGGCTCCAGATTAAAGGACAATCCAGTTTGTTGGCAATGACGCTCAGGAGACTGTTGGTACTGGTACGCTAATGTATTAAGTGCCCTCGGCGCTTGGAGTGCAAATGCTCATCTACTTTTTAAGGAAATTTCCAAAAGGTTGGTTGACAGTTCCCGTGATCCAATTAGAGCTGGTTTTTACCTTGATCAGAGATTAAGCATTGCCATCCAACGTGGCAATGCCGCCAGTCTCTTGGGCATATTCCCAGATGCCGGCGATGTGGGGGAATTTTTTGATGCTTTATAGTTTATTGTACTTATTAGTTTTATTTTTCAGTTTAATAGTTATAGGTTTTCCTTTTTTATTATTCATGTAAATATTGTACTCGTACAGTGTTCCAAAGAAATAAATTGAAATCTAAGTAGTTATATTTAAGTATACTTTATTAGAATAATTACTGGGCTACTGTAGGTATACCTACTGTCCTTCTATCAAAATTTACGGAAATTAAAGGATGAATAACATCTACAAAATTAAGTAAACTTACTTACTGAAATTTATTCTGCAAATGTCGGTTATCGTGGATGCAGACTAAGTCACGGATTAAAAAGTAGCATATATAATTTCCCAGGGTTCAAGCTTACCAAATTTTATCAAACTCGGTTCGGCTGTTTCATACTGAAAGCGTTATAGACAGAGTTACTTTTATAATATTATAAAAAGTATGGATTACAAAGACTAAAGACTTTGATATGACATTTCCAATTTCATACTTTCTAAGTTAATTCATGGACTTTCCTATTGACATCGGTGAAGGAATACATGAGGAAACTTGGACTTATATCTATACTATAATCTTATAAAGCTGAAGAGTTTGTTTGTTTGTTTGTTTGGTTGAACGCGCTAATCTCAGGATCTGCTGGTTCTAATTGAAAAATTATTTTTGTGTTGGATAGTCCATTTATCGAGGAATAATAATATCGAGGGCTATAGGCCCATGCGAAGCCGGGCCGGGTTGCTAGTAATTAATATAAGCTTAAAAAATGGTCTATCCGGTTGAGCAAGCGTGGCGATCATTACTCGCACCTTCTCTGTATCAGAAGAGACCTTTGCCCAACAGTGGGACAAACGGTGATACCACCGGCTAATTGACATACTTTTTATGGGCTGTCTAAACACGATGACCCATAGATTTTTTATGGCAGTTTATACTTAAGACGTCACTTGTAATTAGTCATTTGCCAAATCAATTGACAAAGTTTTCTTTTTATTTTGACCAACTATTTATTGACTTAAAAGCATTTTTTTTTTAATTTTGCAGTAAATTGAAAATTAATCGTGTTACCAGGGCTAAAATTAAGTAACTTTATTAAAAAAAAAATCATTTTAGTTCATTTGTAGCATTCATTATTCAGTAGGTATAGGTACTATATGAAGTCCAATAGGGTATTTTACTCTATACGAGAAAAAATCTATAAAAATGTTATTGAGACAGTTTAGGCATAAAGCAGTCGGAAAATGTAAGTTTTAGTTCTTAAATTAACAAAACAAATTTTTAAATTCAATTCAAAGTTTTCAGTATTTTTAATCTGTTATAAAACACCGTGAAATAGTAGCGGCCATGTTATTACGCCGTACGGCTGTGTAAACAAAAAATTGACAACTGACAGTCAACCGATTGGCGTAATACAGACTTTGTACTTTTACTATTCGTAACTAACGTAATTTTTTCATTATTACACCTATTACAAAATATGCTTTTAATTATTTTTAAATTATATACAATTATCATATTTAATATGAGCGCATTTGATACAAAACGAACTGGCATCATTTACGCTGATCAATATGGCGTCCAGTAAGAGGCGTTTTCGTCAAACTACGCGCGAAATTTGAAAATTTAAAATTTAGATGCATTTTTATGGCACTTATCGATTGAAAAAAAAAAAATGTGTTTTTATTGGTGGCATATTAGCACTACAGAATTTCATTGAGACACTTTTCAAAAATGGGTGTAATACCCTATTGCAGGGCTTCTTACTGGCACCGGGTTGTGGCGTAATGTAAGAGGTTTATTCTATATATACTTAGAATCAAACCACTGATATTTGGAACTGGTTTATAATTAAGATACTTTTACGTGTGCCCGTGACAAGATCAGGCTAAGAACTGACTTAAATGTCATATCTAAAACAATACAAATCTACGATTTGTCTCTATTCTAGAAGATTGACGAGTATTCTCTCATAGAGTTTACTATTTAATGGCTTTTGCATCATAAACTCATGCAGCCTCCATAGGACTTACCCACAATTGGGTATGTGATTAACTGATCGTAAATAAATCGCCCGAAAAACTAACCAAATAGATCCAAATCTATAATAATATTACAAAGAGGAATGATTTGTATTTTTGTATGTTTAACGAATAAACTCGAAAACTACCGGTCCGATTTCAAAAATTCTTTCACCAATCGAAAGCTACATTATCCCTGAGTAACATAGGCTATATTGTATTATTATAAAATTAGGGGTCCTTAAGGCGCGTCCCTGTGCAAAACGCAGCGCTAGGTGTTTTTGATCAGTTTTTCGGACCTAAATACTCTTTATCCAAAAGAAATATCAACAAATAAAAAATAGATTAAATTTCTACATAATCTTGACTCCAAAATGGTAGATCTGATTTTTGTTTACGAAGTATAGTATTTAACTAATCTCCTCACAACTAAACCACAGAAATGAGAAATAATTATTGAAAACATGCATCTTCTCGGCAAGTAACCATTAATTCAATTTTTTACTAACACTAATGGATAGGTAATTTATTAATGAACATTTTGGTAGATTTTTTTTTTTTTTTAATCCCAAAATGTGATTTTATAAAGATTTAATTCTAAAATCTGAGCGTATTTCGCTACTGTATCTCTTGCGCGGCGCAAAGGGAACGAATGCTCAAGGTTATTTGCTCAGGGTACCGCCTTAAGGAAATTCACGCGGACGAAGTTGCGGGCAAAGTGCTAGTTCGGAACTTTGCAATTTATCGATTGAATTTGTTTTTGACTAAAACCAGACGTGTAAGTCTCGAAGGCCATTTGGAAGGGCCATTGGTAGAACCTTTTTAATATTTAAAAGAAAAAGTTAAATTAAAATAATCACTTGAATTACGAACCCTACATTCGCTTCAGCATTATTATTTTTTCAGATTGCAATAAGAAACGAAGTTTGTCAATGAGCGAAAAAAAGTAATAAAACAAAAAGAAATATCTTTCACATTATTTTATATTTTCTTCCTTAAAAATACGTTGTTACGTTACACAAAATAGCTACAGTTTATGATAACATTTAGATAGGTACATTACGGCTCTTTTTAGAACCAAATCAGTGTTTTTTTTACAAGAAATATTGCAAATGACAATCGGCGTTAAATAGTGTGAAAACACGTAATTATTCACTAGCAATTTATTTTATAACTCCTGAAAAATGTTAAAAAATATTTAAAAAGCAATAATAATTTAAATTTCTTATTTGAAGTCTAATCTTGTTTTTCAACAGATTTTTAGGAAGTAGGAAAAAGAAATTAAAGGACCGACTATTTTGAGTAATTGATTCTACTTTTAAAATTAGTTTTAAAATAATTATTTTAATCCGGTTTTTACTTTCAAAAATATTCTGCAAATTGTTTTCTTGGAATATTACATGAATACATATTGCGTTATTTCACTAATTGCTTATTTAAAGTCGACTGTCAATAGTTACTTATAATATTTAAGTTAATATTTACAGTAAGACTTAGATAATACTTACATTTTACAACTCGATACTACTTTGTACATAGAATGACTAGACTTATTTATATATCACTATCTTCTTGATAAAATTACAAACAACAAAAACTAAACATTGTTGACGGTTTCAAAGGAAATACGTACTTGGTTATTTTTTATACACTTGGTAAAGTAATACAACAGCTTCAAAAAAAACTACACAAAAAATCTTGACGATTGATAATAATTGTATTTATAATAATTTGTTGTCCAATCTTAAAGGGAAACTTTAAAAATAATATTTGATTGATTTTTTTTTTACCAGAATAGGTAACTAGTTTTTTGTTGATAGTTTTGGTAAATTAATAGTTTATTGTCAAATCAACATTGATTTTTAAGCTTGATAAATGTGTAAACTAATTATTTTTTGGCTATTTTCACTTTATTTAACTAAACCAGTACTAAAAACAAATTGACATATATTTTTTACAAAAAATAAGAAATAAACCGCACACGATATTATTTCAGCTGAAAGAAGTTCGTTCTTCCAGCTAGCAACATACGGGCACGTTTAAGGTAACATTTTAATTATTTGGTAATTGTTATTTCCGAGCAAACATTCGGGAATCGATACACCCTTCAATTTACATTATTTTATACAAATGTTTATCGTACATCACTCTACGAACACCTCATTCGTATCGGAACACATCAGTCTGCGAGGATCACGCGTCCGACGGGACGTTTTAAAACGGGGATGGACTGGAACCGTACCCGTTTAGGTACATTCATCTGGCCCAGTCATCCGGCGGACAGTTGGTTTGATGAAGAGGCGAGAAGGCGCTTCTTCTCGGCTCATTAATTGAACTATCCTGGGAACCGATGATGGATTCAATAGAGAATCCGTTTCGAGATCTCTTACTTCGAGGTTCCGTTGTTTCTGAGACACGCGGGGGCAGTGGGACGGGTCGAAGGGTCGCCGGCGGCGGCCGCGGCAGGGTTAGCAGCGGCGTCGGAGGTAGGTAGCACGGTAGAGGCAGCAGAGGAGCGTACGCCTCCCGCGCCAGCATCGCCACAACCGCATGCGCATGTTGCAGCGACGGTGCCGGCCGCTTGTACCGCTTTCTCCGTCTCAAAAAACTCCCATTATCAAACATATCCTCAGCCAAAGGATCCAACGTCCAGTAATTCCCCTTCCCCGGATTCCCTGGCTCCCTTGGAATCTTTATAAAACAATCGTTCAGGCTCAGGTTATGCCTGATCGAGTTCTGCCAGGCGGGAAACTTTTCTCTGTAGTATGGAAACCGAGTCATGATAAACTCACAGATGCCACTCAGTGTCAGTTTCTTGTGTGGTGACTGTAGGATGGCCATCGTGATGAGTGCGATGTAGGAGTAAGGCGGCTTGATGAGTTGTGATGAGGACTTTTGCTTTGGTTTCTTTGGTGTTGATGGTTTAGATTCCGTCGGGCTGGAGGCGTCGTAGCGCTCTGAGTCACTGGAGGCCGGTGGAACTTCAGGAGTGTCCTCGTCCACGGACACGTAGGTGTCGTCCTGAGGGTACTCAGGGTCGCGGTCGTCACGAAGGTAGTGCGGCAGGTATAGCCGCGGGGGAGGTCGCAGGTCCAGCGGTAGTTCGCCCTCGATGATCATATCGCGGTATTGGGCAAGATCACAATCTTCCATGCTTTCGGTCACATGTCAGAGGTGCGTTGTAGCGCGTGTCGCGGCGCGGACTGCGGCTTTGCCCTCGAACGTGGAGGCTCTGCCCCTGGTGGCTCCGCCCACGGGCGCATCCGCCCCGCCCCCCCTCCCCTCCGGCCCGCGTTTACGTTCCACTAAACACAACAATTGTCGTTATTATTACTGCGGGTCGGAGCTTTGTGCATGAATTTCAGGCCGTCGACTAATAATTATTAGGCTGCTTCGCGTTTATCGATTCGGCTTTGTTGTGGTATTTTTTTCTAGTTTTGTAAAAAGGTTTGTTTTTTAGAGTTATTTTCTTTTAGTAAGCATTGTTACGTTTATTCAGTAATAGTGTATAGTTGTGGTAGGTTTGCATAACTGGTAGATCAACTATTTAAAGATTTATTCGAGGAACAATTGAAATAGATCATTGATACAATTTTATAATTAATTTTATTCATTACGACACATACTCACACAACTGTATTTGTGAAATATATCTAGAACAAAACATGCGATTAATATATAGTTTCTAATTCTTTAATGAATACAAAACTAGTCTACTCAATAGCTTAAAGTTACCAAACCCAAAGTCAGATAAAATCCAACACGTTCTAAATAAAAACTGTTTACAAAGAAAATCCTCATCCCATAATCCGTTAAAAGACTCGCGTATTGAAAAAATCTCATAAAACGAATTCTAGTACTCCATTCAGGTAGATATCTTGAAATAAAAGTTGCGTAAAAAATATTCGTGAAAGCGGCATGACAATGCGAGCGCGGTACTAGAAAACCCTCGTATATGTTTCCTACCATAACATTTACCCCTCGGGCGTTGAGGGAAAAGCTACACGAGGGAGCGAGACAGAAGACAGCGAAGACAGAGACGGAGATAAAAGTAGACCAATTGGGGACGAGATTTCATTGGGCGGAGCTCCCAAAAGCTAACATGTCAGGGCGTGGCATTAGATCCTATTATTGTCTGGCAAGGCAAATAATATTTTGCACAATGTACACATTGGGTAAGGGGGTGTTCAAGGGGGGTTGCTAATTTATTCCCAACTTCGGTTAAGGCTTGTTTTTCAGCTTTGCGAGCCTGTTATTTAAATTGGACTCGGTCGGTTATTTGTATGTACCCGTCTGAAGGCATTGTTGGCTTTAATGAACGAATTTTCGCGGGATTCCGTTGTACAGAATTTGTGATACAAAGTTAGGATTTGGTGAATATTTTTGCTTATTTGTGTTGAGCGCTTTTGGTTAGAACGTTATTTATTCTAACGTGGCTTTCGGATTTCGGTGACTATATATATTATTATCATGTACTTTAGGTACTTATTTATTGATGTGTTTGACTATGAGTGCTAGCTACTTTGTGGGCTACTATTGGTTGGTCTGATAGAAAAGTAGCTCAGTTTTTATAAACTTCCTTTATAATCTTCCTTTATAATTTACGTACTGAGTACTGAGCAACTTTACTAGCCACGAGTTTATATTTTTATTTTGTTGTTTAAGGCATCTTTATACAAAATTCCATCAAAACTGGTTCAGCCATTTTATCGTGAAAGTGTAACAGGCAGAGTTACTTTCGAATTTATAATATTAGTATGGAAGTATGGATTTACACGAATAATTAAAATGAAAAACCTGTTACTATTAAGCTAATATAAAATTTATCAAAAAATTACTCCACATCGCCGTCATCTGGGAATGAGCCCGAGAGAGACTGGCGGCATTGCCACGTTGTATGGCAATGCTAATCCTCTGACCGAGGTAAAAACCAGCTCTTGGATAGCATATAGTAGATTAGGTACATATAATTATCTAAATCTCCTCCGCGTAACTTCTGTGAAGCAATTGAAGCGGAGAGTAGAGTCTCCGCGTCACCCCTCTTTGGTATGGATTTAGACAGACCTTTGACTTTGTTTTCACATAATCTTATCAGACAACTTACGCTTGGAAATTCCGGTGATGGCACCGGAATTTACAAGCGTAAGTTGTCCGATAACAACATCTGTTGTTGGCATTTTACGCGTCAATGATGGCATTGACGTGTAAAATGCCTACTCAGGGACGGACCGTGATTTAGTGGGGCCCTGTGCTAATACTAGGACGTATTTCTCGAAGCGTACCCATTTCGAAACGCACCCAACGAAGCGCACCTAAAGTATTCCTCGAAACGCACCCACGATAAAACATAGTGAAGTGCATGAGGATTCGTAATGAATGATATCGATTGAAAACGTTTTAAAATTCAACTGTTTATTAAAACTACCAGGAGAGCAGAAATGAACAGGAAGTAAGTGCTTAGGCGACTTACTACTTAGCACAATAATGCACATTTTTTTGAAGAGTTCGTAAAAATTATAAACTCCATGAGCTTAGATGAGTTACGTGTAGGTACTTCAACAATTAGCGAGCTAAATAGAATCGCATAAGCAACTACTTCCAGTTCATTTCTGTTTTCCTGATAGTTATAGGTATAGGATAATTATGACAGTTATAGGTAGGATAGGACAGTCTTTTAGGACTTATAATCGATACAGTGAATATGACGAATACTTTAAATTCCTCTTTGTGTTTAATCGTTAGCGCACAACTTAGTGAGATTGTTTAGTCTCCTGTTCATTTCTATCACCCTGGTACTTTAAAAAAAACAAATTTTCAAACTCTGTATTTTACCATTATTTGCTATTGACATTTTCCGTTAGCTAATACCCATCCCTATCCGCACCTTGACCATTGGGTGCGTTTCGTTCGAGGAATACTGTAGGTGCGCTTCCTTGGGTGCGTTAAAAATGGGTGCGCTTCGAAAAATACTCCAATACTAGTTTACTTGGGGCCCTACTTAATGAATCAACTAATTGCAATTTTGTGAATAAAACTGTTTTTAACCGACTTCAAAAAGGAAGGGAGGTTATCAATTCGAATGTTTGTATTTTTTTTTTATATGTGTTCGGGCATAACTCTGTCATATATAGACGGATTTGCAAAATTCTTTTTTTGTTCGAAAGGGGTATATTCCAAAATGGTCCCATATAAATTTTATCAAAATTGAAACAGCTCTTTTTGAGAAAATCAACAAATTCCCAAAATTACTCAGACGAGTACGTTTTAGTTTCTTCATCTTTGGAGGACTTACAATCTCTTTTAAGTGTGTCGCCGTTTCTTAATGGATTTGGATGTTAAGGCAACACTAAAAAGCGAAAAATATAAAGCTTTTTAAAAAAAAAGAAAACCGCCTTCAAAAACTAAAAATTGATAAATAACTTTAGTTTCGGAAATCGGTGGCAATACAAAACCACAAACACAAAGGCACCGCCACCGACTTCCGAAAGTAAAGTTCACTTCCGAAAGTAAATCAATTTTTAGTTTTTGAAGGCGGTTTTCTTTTTTTTGACAAAGCTTTTTTTTATATTCATTGTACATTGTCCTCAATAGAGGCTGGGGCCGTATATATTGACCGGGCCCTTGGCTGCAGTAAAGGTAACAATATTAGTAGGCCTAGGGGGACCAGTTTGTGAGGATAAATGAATAGATGGATGGATGTTACTCTTTCACGATTAATCGACGGAGCGGAGTAAGCTGAAAGTTGGCACCCATTATAGATATTGGGATTGTAATCGTTGTAATTATTGTTATCCAGTTTTTGTGTCCCCTTGGGATAATTTAGGACTATGCCAGGACAGCCCGCGAAATTTATATATTCTTACGTTTTTTGTAATTTGCAGATCAGGTTGTGTTGTATTCAAAAAAAATCGCGGGTATAACAAGTATGCATTTACAGAATTACAATAATTAAAATTATCAACGTAACTCTTCAAGTTAGAAAAACACATAAACGTTATACTTATTTTCACTCAGAATATGTGTGAAACAAAAGGCAGATAGACAGAACACTGAAAGTGAAGCCAAAAAAGCAAATACAAATTCAAAATTGAACACCTTTAATCTCGTGATTGTATTCGATCTTGAATTTGTATTTGTATTTTTGTTTGTTTACATTAACGATGCACCATTTCGTGCTATATAGTGACTCGTGTCAGTACAGCACGAAGCGCGTTGTAGGTATTCGCTTTTTTTTTTGTATTTGCTTTTTTGACTTCACTCTCAATGTTCCGCGCGGTCTATCTGCCTTTTATTTCATAATCTGAGTATTTTCATTAAATAGGCACATTAACGAGCTTTTATAACTTGCAGACTTTTTTTACTTGACCAGTAGGCGGTGGAAGGCTGCAGAGATAAAAGGTAGCTAATGTGGAGACGTCGTAGCTACTAAGCCTTCCTACTAGGTCTTCCTCTCTTTTCCGCTCATGTGCTCTTTGGTGCCTAACAAAGGCTGACAAGAGATGTGACTGTGATGTCACATCTCTTGTGTGGGATGTGTGCCCGTCTCTTTTTTGGTGGATACTAGACCTTTATGAAATCTATTCTACCGCATTCGTTCTGAAACTTGACCCTTGGAAACAGTTCTTGTAAAAAGTTCATGATTATCAGTATCATAGTGAAAGTTTAACGGTTCATTATCAGACATATTTAACCCACTGAAGGCTTATCCAGCAAACCAGTTAGATGCTAAAAAGAAAACAGGTTATAAGATGCATGCACTTTCACTGGTGGGGAAAGCGTGTACCTACTAAAAATAATATTCATATCTTTTTGTTAATTTTTGAATGTAATCATTTATTTTCATATTCAATTGCATGCTGCATACTTGCTGCATGCTTGTTGCATGCTTGCTTGCATGCTTAGCTTGCATGCTTGCAGCTGCATAGGTACATGGCGTATGCTTGTTTACGTGTTTGCATGCTTGCTGCATGCATGGTAAAAATATGTTTTAATATCATTATGCGTTAATAAGTTTATGCTGTAGAATGTTATGATTATTAATCATTATAATGATTAGAGAAACTATTCTTTATAAAAATATGCGTAAGCTGTTATGCGTAATTAATGTTATGCGAAAATATAATTAGGAGAAACAGTATGCTAAGTTATATTAGGCTATTAAACCTGTATTTATAAAATAAAATAGTGTACTGAAAAAAAAACAAAACAAATTTTTCAATCATCATCGTCAGTTGAATCGTCGTCATCAACGTGTCAACCTAGGAGGTTGTCTGCTGCTTAACCGGACTTTTCTGTGGCGCCTTAAAATGAATTTAAGGCCTCCGGTCAGCGCAAAAAATCTTACATGCACCACACTATATTGATGATTTTAGCTACTTCGGCTTGTGCAAATCGGCAGATTATGTTATTTCAGTGATCCGTAAATAATTTCCTTAAAAAAAAAGTTAACCACGCTCGAGAATGTCCAGGTGACGTTTTTTTTGCAACCCTGTGACTATCCCATTTCTTTATGCCACGCTCAAATTGTCAGATTATTAAAATGCACACTTTTCTGCATGTAATTAACTTACCTTGCTTTAATCTGACGCGATCGAGTTTTTCTGATGATCGATTTTTTTTTACTAATCTGATCGGCTGTCCTAGACATTCGACGCTACATAAAAGGCTCAGGTATGGTGGGAGCACTTCAAAAGGCTGCCCCCCATATGTTATTCTGCTGCGCTCGAGTAAATCCCAAAATTCCCACTACGGCTCCCCTACTATTAAGGTTGTATGGAAAATACAACCTGGTCAAAAATGTTTCCACAAGTTTTTATTTCCAAAGTTACCCCGTTTTAAAAATAGATTCGTTTGGCTTTGGCTTATTCTTATATTTTGGCAGTGGTCTGTCAGCCACTTTTATGCTAGCACGTATATGCTATTCGTTTCAATACACGTAACTTCTACTGTGAAGGTTGCATGCGAAATGCAACCTTGTGGATACCCACTGAAGTTATTTGAAGATAGAAGCGTTAAGCTTATTTTTTAATTTTTGTGCATTTGTTTGCCGTCACTTTGAAGAGCTGTGACGTTTGCTCCATAATACAAAGAATCATTGACCAGAGGATATGGGCAGCAGCGTCCTTCTGAGTCCCATAACACCTACTGCGATCGCCAACATACATCGGCCAAGCATGGCGATTATGTCTGAACCCCCCTTGGGGGAGACCTATGCCCAGCAGGTGGCGTCTAAAGGATGACATGATGATGATGATGACTTGATCACTTCCTTCAGCGTCTAGCGAGATTTGTTTTCGAAAATACCACATTATGGATACTATTCCATATTTGGTTACTTTCCTCTACTTAAATATCTTAAGGTTCGCCATTGATCCATTTTAAACAATCTTACACGTCAAGGTCTTACCACAAACAACATGGTTTTCCTATAAAACATAAAGTACTTTGCCGAACTACTCACAAAGTAAATACAGGTACAAGAACTCTTAGTCGCAGGTAATCCATCTCTGTCGACGGTGAAGAGCAAACATTTCAATATCTACCGAAGACAGCTCAGCTCAGCTTAGCTTAGCTTAGCTCTTGAGCTGGATTACTGCGACCAGGCTCGGTAGACAAGCAAACTATGCTCGGATTAAAATCTAACATCCACTTTGAGTATCTTGTATCAATTGGGATATTTTTGTTTATACCGTTTTTCATATTAATATTATAAATGCTAAAGTCAGTTTGTTTGCTTGTTACACTGTCACGGCCGAAACTATTTGACTGATTTTGATGAAATTTGGTACAGACTAAGATTTAACCCCAAAAAAAGCGGCCAAGTGCGAGTCGGACTCGCCAATGAAGGGGTACATGTTATTGTAAATCATATATTTTTATTTTTTATATTTTTAGTTTTATCATTCCCTTAGTTTAGAAGTTACAATTTAACTTTTTGGAAGTGTCTCTCGCGCAAACTGTTTAGTTTAGAAAAAAATTATTTTAGAAACTTCAATATAATTTTTGAAGACCTAAGTATCCATAGATACCACACAGGTGTGGGTTTGATGAAAAAATTTTTTTTGAGATTCAGTTCTAAGTATGGGGAACCCCCAAAACTTATTGCTTTTTTTTTCTATTTATGTGTGAAATGTTAATGCGGTTCACAGAATACATCTACTTACCAAATACCAAGTTTCAACAGTACTTACAGTTCTTATAGTTTCGGAAAAAGAGGCTGTGACATACGGACGGACAGACATGACGAATCTATAAGGGTTCCGTTTTTTGCCATTTGGCTACGGAATCTTAAAAAAGACATACTTTGGCTATTTCTTAATCCGCGATAACCGACATTAAGATGCGGACGAAGTCGCGGGCAATATCTAGTATGGAATATTTGTTACAATAGGCTCGCTCACAATATTTACTAGGTTTTGCCTACATAGGAGCCTACAATCTACGAAAATATATGTATATAATAGGTGTATTTGTGTATGTATATCAGCTGTCTGACACCCATAGTACAGGGTCTCCCTAGTTTGGGGTCAGATGGCCGTGTGTGAAAATGTCCCCACATATTATTATTATTATTCACATTCATTTATTTTATATACCTACATATTAAATTACATTTTTAAATATTCATATAAAAACAAAAACATTTAAAAATATAAAAAATAGTAGCCCACCGGTATCGGGAACAGGGTCCAAGCTACCGGTGGTCAGGGCTCCTGAGAGAGGAATCTCCTGACTATACGCGCCGTGTCCAGGAGTACCGCTTTCTGTATCAACCCCTTGATCCAGCTGCCTAACGAGAGCCTCCTTAGGTGTTGGTCGAGGCTCTTGGAAATGAGTCCATTGGCCATAACGACTATCGGCACAATGACTGCTGTATTCACATCCCACATGTCGACAACCTCGCGAGCCAAGTCAAGATACTTAATTTGTTTATCTTTCTCGGTTTTCACGAGGTTCTCGTCATGCGGAACCGCTATATCAACAATCATTGCGCGACGCTCTAATCGATCTATCACCAGTATATCAGGCTTATTGGCAACAATAGTCCTGTCAGTGATGATAGATCGATCCCAATACAACGTGATATTGCCATTTTCGAGAACTGGGTCGGGCACATACCTGTAGTACGGTACTTCCGACTCCACAAGCCTGTACTTTAGAGCAAGTTGCTGGTGGATAATCCTAGCTACAAGGTTGTGTCTATGCAAGTAGTCTCCGTTAGCTAGACGAGAGCACCCAGAGATAATGTGTCGGATTGATTCACCCGGCCGGTGGCATGCCCGACAAATGTCAACCGTGCCGTCCTTCACAATATACCTCCGGTAGTTGTTCGTCATCATAACTTCATCCATAATCGCACAGACAAAACCTTCGGTTTCCCCAAACAGGTCACCAAAACACAGCCAGGATACGGACGCCAAGAAATCTACATCAGGCCCATGTAGGGCCCGGTAGAAGCGCCCGTGAAGCTCCTTGCTCTGCCATACCTTCTTGCGGTCATTAGTATCGAGTACTACAGGTTTGCGCCAGTTCTCGTTCGCTATTATTATTATTATTATTATAACAATAACTGTGACGTAGTGTGATTATATTCTTCTTATTTTGGACGCCACTGACATGGGTGCAGGAAAACATTTCAAACAAACGACAACATAAAACAGAGCCTAAGCTAAGCCTAGGTATTAGAGAGTGGTATCGAGAGCGGCACCAATCTTTACTCCGGCTGCTACTACGAAAAACTAATGAGAAACCCTTAATATCACCGGGAATCGAACCCAGGAACATAATACATCTAAGTTGACATTATTACGTACCTAATAAGTAGGTTCTTAATTTTTATTCTTGTCTGACAACATCAAAAAACAGTGTTAAATAAAAAAATATTTTTAATCATTATTAACTTTTCTTTTATGTTTCCCACCATAGAAAGGATAAAACATTAATTTAATAAAAATCTCTCAGTTGGTTGCATCATGCATGATGTTAATTTTTAGTCGCACACTGCTGGGCACATGCTTGGCCGATGTATGTTGGTGATCTCAGTAGGTGCAGTTATGGTAGGTACTCAGAAGGACGCTGCTGCACATTCTCTAGTCAATATATATGCCTCTGTCGCCTTCTACGACACCCACGGGCAGAAATCATAGGGTGGTGCTATTCGCCGCCGATACCACAAGTTAACATCTGTACTTCTAAAATATCTTTGAAGTAACGGAATACCAAATATCAACTCGAACAAACCTGTCTTAAGTATGATGTTCAAATCCCTTCATGAACTAGAAAGAGCTTTATAGTTTTGCTTTTTAGCTAAATAAACGGATGAGCAGATTTTCATGAATCGTAAGTCTATAAATAATAACTAAATTTCAGTCGCTTGGGCGCTATGATGATACAGATTTGTACGCAGATACACACGTCAAACTTATAACACCCCCGTTTTCGTTGGTGGTTAAAAACCATTAATATTCATAAAGTCGCATGGGAGCCTAAAGAATCTAGAAAATCAGTCGCATCTATGTCTATCCATAATCTTCTAATGTCCAAAAACCCATTTGCAATTTTGTCATTACAGTATGCTCCCGAGCCTGTCCCCGATGCATCTGAATATATTTCTAAAATATACTGTCTCAATAAACTTCTTGAAAAATTAAGTAATGACCTCTATTGAACTAAACAGTAAACATTAATATTTATAAAAGCGCCATCTACTCTCAAAAGCAATTTCAATGTAGATACGAACTAGCGCAGTGTGTTCTAAATAATTTAGTAAGTTGTCAATAGATGTCGGGGCAACAGTTCTTATAAAAATGGATAGATGGCGCGATTCTAATTACTAGATTCCCGTACGAAGTAAATGGGATAAATTATAAATTGCATATCAAATAAATAATCGCCTATCAATACATACTCATCATATTCTTTTTTACATCAAATAACTTACTTCACTACAAATAAACTAAATGTTTAACAAAACTCAAACTGCAGATAGTTCGAAATTATACATCAATAAGACATTACTTTTTTCCTCTTAATGCAATACAGTTAAATTTATTTTTGTACAAAAATACTTACTACATACATACATAGCATAAATACTGACTGCACAGCAAATTTTCCATATTTTATAGCAAAATAACTATCCCAGTCGCATATTAACCAGTAAGTACAACAAAACCTGTTCATCATATTTGTCTTAATTTTCAAGAAGCCATGCTCGGCAAATTTAATGATTATTATAACAAAAAATCCTGTCACATTGCAATATTTCTAAAAGCAGAACAAATTAACTGAAAAATTAGAAACGAATCGCTGCAAAACCGACTTCACGTAGTCTTGTCTGCCCTACACCTAGAAAGTAATTTAAGAACGCGTAGGCGCGGAGGGGTGGGGCGGCCCGCGAGCTGAGGAGCAGGCGGTTTGAAGGCTCGCCGCCGCTTCTGAGGCGCCGGCCAGCCGAAGCTGCGGTGGTGAGCGTTAAAACCATCTGCGACGATAAGCTCGCGTGGGGCCGCCCAGACCCCGCAGCGCCGGAGCCGTGACAGAAACAATGGTTGTACATGTTTCTGTCACGTTGGTTTCGTCGTCTTGCTTTGCAAGACCCGCTTTAATAATTCAATAAATTACAATTTTGTATCTAATTTTATTTTATTTTTTGCTGATCTCTTTATGTGGTAATTAATAAATAATAAGACGACTGTGACTAATAAAATACTGTTTTATTTAGAAAAACTGCTGTACATTATATAAAAATAGAAGCTATATTTAAAAGAAAAAGAGTTAACATGTATAATGTGCATTAAGATTATTAGCTGTGCATTGATGAAAAAGCTTTTGCTTTAGGAAAAATCGCTGTACGCTGCGAAAATAAATTGTAGTGTGTTTAGTGATATTTTGAGTTGAATATTTTGCTGTGCAATCAGTAATTTTGATGGGAATTCGGAATCTTATTGCATAGAAAAAGGATATTTTTTGATTTGCGTTTAAATATTACCCGAAGTAAATTGTTTGGATGCTCAAATGTGATAATATTTAAAATTAGCAACAATAATGTGTTGAATCATATGAATGCATTATGCTTTTTACATACTAATGTTACCATCAGGCTTAGGTATTGTTTAAATGCCCACTTATTTAATTCAATGATTTTACAACCATTAAATTTACATATGTAGGGTACCTAGTTACTTAGTTTACATCAGTAATTTTATTAAAATGTAGGTTAGTATGTAAGTTTAACAGAGTAAAGAATGACCGATACAGCAGAAGTAAGGTGCGTGATTTCTATTTTCTTTGGCATATCTACTTAAATCTCGATACTTCATTTATTTATTTATACTTACCTCATGCGCAAAGTCACAAAGGTGAACTCAATGCCTCGTTTTTCGTTGACTTATGAATGTCTATGAATGCCCCAGTCCCAGATTATGAAAAAAAAGGCAGATAGACCGCGCGGAACACAGAGTGAAGCCACCAAAGCAAATTACTTAATACAAATTCAAAAGCCTAGATAGAATACCCACCTGCGATCTCGTGATTGTATTCGCTTTTGAATTTGTATTTGCTTTGGTGGCTTCAATATTTTGGTGTGGTTTGCATTTCTTTTTAGCTTTATGTTCCCAGTGACGTGAAACTGATGACCAATTTTCATAAACGCTCATTTTTTATTGGGTTTCAGCACTACCAAACAATGTGGTGTTTTGTTTTAAAAATTGAATGTCTTTGGTTTTTACGTTCGAATCATTTTTGGTTAAAAGAGGTACAAACATAATATATTTTTCAACACACTTGCTCATAAAATAGCTCTAATTTCACCGCAATTAGGCACATAATGACACCTGTAATCAAACTGTGACTTTTTCCTTGCTATTATTCACAAGTGAGTTGTAGGGTTTTTTTTTATTATTTTGGTTGAGTGGCTTTGTTCATAAAAAAGTTTCGATACAAAAAAGATCGTGCAAAAATAGTACAAATAAATTGTGCCTATTGCTTGCTTATTTCATGCAACTTCGTATTTAAATAGATAATTTCAACTTTTGTTTTCTCTGTAATAAAGAAAACTTTGAATTCCCCATTTTGTACGTGGCCAGAACGCTATCCGCGAAGAGACAAAAAAAAAAAGAATCTTTTTAGTCTATGGCTGATCGCCATTATTTGATGCGCCCGTATAGGAAAACTGACTAATTTTTCCCGCCATTGCGAAAGATTTTTCACAACTCGTTTTCAATGTTGAAAATACTTTTTTAGTATTATTTTCTTCACAAGTGTGTTGAAAAACGTCGTATGATACACGTGTGTATTGATCATTACCGCCCTCGGCTGTCTTAAGACCCTCACCTAACGGCTCGGGTCTCAGTGGCGCCTCAGCGGTAATCACCAACATTACACACTTGTACCATAATGTACTATTACGGCACGGCTTACAGCAACGCGGAACACCGGCCGCATGCGTCCGCGAACGGTTGGTGTTCTGCGTTGCTTTATGTGTACAAAGCTAACAAAATTACTTTTCAAATGAAATACCACAATCCATAGTTCGTTGCATAGAAATTGTAAAAAATTGTTTTTAGCAACGCACTATGAAGTGATTTCAGTTTCTTGCTCGCGAGAGTGACTGCTTGAGAATATTTAAGGTATTTTTATGTACAGTCAACAGCAAAAGTCGATATCCGTGGCAAAAGTAGATGATCAAAATCAGAAATTCAATACTAATGAACGGAGTTCGCGTCAGAACTGTGTGGCGTCGAAGTGATTCAAAAGTATTGTGTGACAATCACATAATTTTGAATCACTTCGACGACCATATACTTAGGTCCACGGTCCGTTGAAGCTGTGAAAAATCAAACTTCTAAGTTAACGTGAAAAAAAAATACTGCCGTTTATGTCGCAAAAAAACGTACAATTTCAACACACTCCAAGGGAATCAAAATTTATAGGGTGCTTTCCGTTAACCTAGAACTATGAAATTTGGTACTATAAATACAGGGAAAAGTTTGAAAACTATACATTTGTAATTAAATCATAAAAAAATATATTCTTTATTTAAAAGGAACGTTTGTCCGCGATTTGGTCCGTGTGAATGTAGGTTATCGCGGATGCAGACGAAGTCCCGTATTAAAAATACCCTATGTGTTTTCAAGTTTCATCAAAACCGGTGCAGCCGTTTCATCGTGGAAGCGTAACAGACAGAGTTACTTCCTCATTTATAATGTTAAGTATATGTACCTACAAATTTGTACGGAATCCTCGGTGAGTGAGTCCGACTCGCACTTGTCCGGTTTTTTTTGTTTATTCTGGATTATACTTGGTAACCTAGACCTTCTGGTTACGCACTTTATAGAAAATCAATCTTTTTTACTTAAATGTTCTTTTTTTCAGAAAATAACAAAGTTAAGTTGTCTCAACTTTAAAACGCTTCGCTGTTGCATGCACTCAGAGGCACAATTTGAGTGAACCGAAGCCAAGTCGGCTGTCTTATTTGGAAAAGTTTGTTTTTATTTTCCGTCTTTTGGTACGTATTTCAATAACATCCAAATTAATAAGAAACAATGGCACTAAAGGATTTTTTTTGTTTGTGAAGTACCTTTGTTCTTGAAGTACCTACCTAGGTAGGTACAGTCCACATCAAAAGTAGATGATCAAAATCAGAAATTCAATACTAATGAACGGAGTTCGCGTCAGAACTGTGTGCCGTCGAAGTGATGGTGAGGTTATTTCTAATACACACTTTGTAACTAAAGTACAATAAACATGGTTACAGTTATGATTTACTAGCAACCCGACCCGGCTTCGCATGGGCCTATAGCCTTCCTCGAAAAATGGACTATAATAATAATAATTATTATTATTTATTTTAGACCACTAGTCCACTTTGTTAGTAACAATTTAACTTATAAACTATGTTAGTAGGTAATTGAAAATTAAAGATTAAAGGTAGGAAGATTCATTCAGGGGTCGATCGAATATCCTACTACGAGGTTACTCAATCAACACCTGAACGAAGGCTTTCATCATTGGAGAGTCGAATTTCTCCGCAATAACCTGTAAGATGCTGTTAGAGCTACCGCGCAACCTGCTTAGTAATGAAGCAGTTCTTTTACGAATGATGGCGTGGAAGCCATCAACCCTTGCTTCCGCAAACATAAGTACTCGAAGCACTGCAGTAACGCGGCAGCCCCAGCAACATCCTAAAGTCATTATTGTATTGGACTCGCAAGGCAGTGTAAAATGTGACTATCCAACACAAAAAGAATAATAATAATAATAGAAAAAAAAAATATCTTGATCTTGATCTTAATTGGTTTGAGCCATTATATTAAGAAATTATGTGACTTTCATATAACTAGTTGTGTTATTTCATTCCAATTTAAAATCATAGTGTCAATGAGAAAAACCTAAAAGAAGCAGGGATGAACAATACCGGGAGTCCGGGAACGTTATTCGTTTTACTAAGACTTTTAAATATTTTGCTTATATTATTATACGTCCATATTTTAGTAGGTACTACCTTAGATCTATTTACCAAAATTATGTTAAAACAATTATAATTCAAATTGTTTCAATTTATCTTTGAAATAAAAGGTTTTGCATTCCTGATTCTACAAGCCTCTTTTTTCTAATGCTATTAACTTTATATGGAGTATAGTTCGTTTTGAATCATTTGTTGTTTGAATCGTTTGCTCGTGTTGGTTCATTTGACTCCCTCCAAAATGGTTGAGCTGAATGGTGCTGATCCACGCATCATGTTCGTGAACGGTCGCTGTCAGTAGAGATTGGTCAGCTCTTAACTTTTATCTTGATTCTTTTTTTATGTTTTGTATTGTTAGATTACCTTCATTGTTTTCACATATTAGAAGCAACACAAATAATGTACAGACGCCAGCTCATCAAGCCATACCTAACTGTCAAATTTTTCCAATTAAATATGAACCTTATGCTGTTATATTAAAGTTGAAAATCTATCAAAGAAATTTGACAGATTGTAGTAAAAAGTAAAAAGTATTGTAGTAAGTAGTTTAAAAGAGTGTCCGTGGAGTTTCTTCTCCATTGAGACCTACATACGTTTTGGAACGAGCAACTAGCTTCAACTTTCTGACTAACTGACCGACTCCTTGACAATTCAAAAGTGCCTGTAAATGGTTTAATAAAAATAAATGCTTTGACTTTAAAAATCTCGGGGGGACCTACAATGGCCGTCTTTCAGTTAACATGATGATGATGACGCTAATTAAGGAGGTTACAATATCATAACTTTTTTACAATCTCACTTACTGCATAATCTGACTAAGTACAGTCGAATAAGCTATTTGTTTTACGACTACACTAACAATGTTTAATTTATTTGCTTTATATTGAGCATGTAGGTAGTTACCAGGGATACCTACGTACTCGAAGTAAAAAAATAAAATAACATATTGTGAGTGTAGTAGAAATATGAGTATTTTTACCTGTACACCAAATAGCTTGTTCGACCGTATATCCGTACTGGGGGCAAATACTACTATTTTTATAATTTCGTCATTCCAACACGATCCCATTGTAATTTTGCTAAAAGTTCGTAATCTGCTAAATTCATAATGGTCGATCATTGGTCGGTGGAATTAAAAGCAATGACTGGACAATGACGTTCTAATGGTAGTATGGTAGGTCACTGATCAGAGGAACTGTCAAAATTTTTGCAGATTACCGTCTAAGTCAGTCATTCAGTTGTCATTATGTACGAGATTACCATTCTATATGATTTCTTTCATTGGTGTGTCAGTGGTTGATCATTGGAAAGTCATAATGACGCCATTATGTTAGTAGATTACAAAACTTGTCAAAATCAACAATTATGAAATCAATGATAGGCCATTCTGACACTATTGTAATAGCAGACTTGAGGCCCAGGTAGGCGGTACCTACTTTAGAAAAATTTAGAAAAATAATAATAATATATAATAATATAAAATATATAATAAATAATATAATAATATATACATAATAATATATAATTTATAATAATATATAATAAATAATAATAAAACCCAATTTAGAAAAATAAAAATAAAGTGAACACAAATAAAGAAACATCTTCGTCATCATTCAATATTGGCCCACGATCGCGGGGACAGTTTAAAACTAGACTTATAAAACATGGTTTAAAGAGCAATAAATAAATACACAGGTGTCGTCTCAATGGCTACCGACCAGCGGCATTCCTTCAAAAAAAAAAACAAATAAAAGGGTTTCTTCCATAAAAATTAAACAAAAAAAAAGGGATTATAAGGGTCTTTGTCGCATCCAATCTTTCATGGTTCGTCCAAGACACAGTAAAGATATCTATACAGTATTGTGACTCGGCCCTGTCCTTGAAATAATTACCTACATGCGAGCGGTACCTTAACGTGCGATAGGGTGGTCCCGCGTTCAGTGTTTTAATTTCTTCCTATTGTGTGTTCTAGTTTTGTGATTGTAAATATAGGTAAGTATATAATATTTTTCAGATAATAAAAAAAAATTAAATATATAAATGAAATGGGAAGTGTTCAATAAAAATGCATGTTATGTTTTTGATTAGAAGTTTAATCAAAAAACCACCCTTATTTTGAGACTGAAGGATATTTGCGCCTCAGTCGCAGCCATTCAAGGCGTCTCAAAAAAAAACATTTCCCTTTATTCTGCAATCCTTACAAACTTCAACACCTACTTCTTACTTAACCAAAATGCAAAACACAGCTGACAAAACCTCTAACTACCGACTACAAAATCTTACTTAAAATGTAAATCTTACTAAATAGGTAGATACAGAGTCCAGCACAAGCTGGAGCAACAATATGTCAAATTTCTTTGATAGATTTTCATTTTTATTACAAAAGAGTAAAAATTTACAAATTTCCCCAATTGAATATGAACCATATTCAATTGGGGAAATTTGTAAATTTTTAATGGCCTGATGTGCTGGCGTCTGTACCTATCAATTACTGTCATAATCATTTTATAATGATATTTTGTTTAATTCAAAAATATATGTAAGTAGCTAGTACATAAGTAGGTAGATAGATAGCCTAGCCTAAGAAACTACCTAGGCAGGTACTTACCAGTTCGTTTCAACGCGAGCGTAGGTAGGTCGCTTTTTCACCCTATCCACTTATTTGTTTATTAATCCAGCTACCTACTTTACTCGGTCGAAAAATCGAAATAGGTACTTACCTTTTAAAAAAAGAAACAAATTACGTACTATAGTAGGTACCTATATCATTTTTTTAATAGTCTAGTAAGTAGGTAAGTACCTATAGTCTGGAAGTAATTTTTTTTATAGTCTATTAAGTTTCAGGAACATATTGTCTTTCGGAGTTCCCAGGTACCAAATTTAAAAAATGTTATCTCTTGGTGCGTTATTGACGAATTCAAGCAACCAAAAACAACACAATAATCGCTACTGAGGCGCATTCGAGACTGTCGGTATACTAATTTCCCTACTAACTTAAAAAGTGTAGGTACAACTCGCGTTCCGACCGTTTGTATGAAGACAGAATACTGTATAGATATCTTTACTGTGTCCAAGATTTATGAAACTAGAAAAATAAGTCATGCGTTATCATGTTCAGCGTTATGAGCGTGAAATGTAATCAATTTTCAAATCAAATTAATATTTTATGGCTTCGTTTTGCGAGCAATCCCAGGGATCATTTGTGATAAATAATTGTTTTTTTGTATTGAGTTAACACATACATACCTACATATGCCTAGCCTTTTCCCAACTATGTTGGGGTCGGCTTCCAGTCTAACCGGATGCAGCTGAATACCAGTATTTTACATGGAGCGACTGCCTATCGGACCTCCACAAGTAAGACTGGTTGTCAGACTTTCTGGCTTCTGACTACCCATAATGACTGCCACGAATGACACCCGAACGGCTTTACGTGCTTTCCGAGGCGCGGAGGGAACTCGTTATGAAATGTATGGTCACCCATCCACAAGCCGACCGCGGCAAGCGTAGCTTAACCTTTGATTGATTGATCTGTACCGCTTTTGCTTAACCACGAGCTCCTCCTTTTGCACTGAATGAACCAATCTATTAAAGTAAAAATGAATATTTTTTAATATTTTAAACATTAATTCGAAGAAGAAAACATGGCGTTTTTAACAATTTATTGAGACAGAAAAAATATTATTTCAAAATTTCAACCTGTGCATTTCTTATTAATAATTATAACAAAACAAATATTTTACCTCATTTCGGACAAAATGTGTTCTAAAACATATTCAAAAACCATAGTAACCCAACTCCCAACCAAGTCGCAGCAAGTTACTGTTGCCGCCTGCCGGAGTGCCGGCTGTCTGTCAATATCAACAATAAACAACATGAATAGAGTAGCGAGCGAGTTAACTCTACGAACGCGCCCGGCCCGCGTCCACTGTTTGTTTCCGAACGCACCAGTCCGCGAGCGCATGCGCCCGATGTTTGACGTGAGGTTATTGTCAAATTTTCATTTAACGTTTTGACGTCACATATTTCGTAAATTTCTTCGCAGTGATAGTGTTTTTATTATTTTTTAACTGTAGTTTAATATAAACATAAGTTAAAATGGAAAGAAACGACCGGAAAACGAACTCTCGTACCCATACAATCACAATAGATCGAGATTCAAAGTTTATTTTGCGAAAAATTGTTTTGGATTTCGCCATCCTATTTTGTGGTGAGTTATTTTTGTTTCATTTCATTGAATCTAATTGTTGTGTGTGATGGTTGTATAAAAAACATGAAAATATACGAATACAATTTGTTTTTATCGTAACCGGTAGTTGTAATGCAAATTCTACACAAATTATTAACTTATCAACATTGTTCGTCGTTCAATCTTCACAATAATATTAATAAATGTACGGATTCGCATTGTAAGTACTATGGTCGAAACTTTGAACTTGATTTAAGTATTGTTATAAAACGTTACGATTGTGCAAAAATTATAGTTAAGTGTTAAGTATAATTATTTTTCATAGGTACTTGGTAAAATAATTAAATTTGTTTTAATGCTATCGTTTTTTATCAGTCATAAAAATATAGGTACTCAACGGACAAATTATCACCCGAGTGTGTAAATAAAAGTGATGTAATTTTAAAAGTTAAAATGTTCTTTAACATGTAGGTAATAACTTACCCATTTAAGTAAAAGTACTTACCTATATCACAAAAAAAAATCTTGTAATTAAAAGATAGGCCCTAACAATTTGCTAACAAAAGACACTCACACACACAATACCTATTTGGACCTAACAAAATACAGGTGCACTAGGTATTAACTCAAAAGGATGTCTGTATAGTAATCACTAAGTAAATATTTCTTTTTAGAATTAAGTACTTAATTATAATTATAATTTGCTAATTGGCTATGTCATAATTATCTTAGTAAGATGAGTAGGTAAAAAATCATGCAAATCTATGTTCTAAGACATATGCCTTATCAAAGTTATATTATGAAAACATTTCGATTTTGACACTGAATTCAGAATACTAATCACTTTAAACTTTGTACAAGTATCATTTACATAAAATAGGTAGGTACATTAATGGTAAATTTACAGAAACAAAACACAACCACCTGTAATCATATTTAGTCATGAAAGTTAAATAATACTTAAGTACCTACTCAATATTCGCAAGTAGTTAATATTGACATTATATGTAACATTCTGTATTTCAGGGTTCTCGAATAAACAGAGACCTCTTTCAAGTTACCAAGACATAATATATTGTGATTGCTTATAACCTACATTTCATAAGTACAGGTATAAATAACTAATATTATGTATTAAGGAAACTAATACCGTAGGCACTTTCCTTAATTTACACTTATACTAATTTCAAATTAGGTTGTGTTAAGTAATTTTGTGTTGAATATAAACCACATTTAAATATTTATAATTAAGTAACTAATACCTTTTATTATACTTATACATAAGATAGGTAGTTATCAGTAGGTGGCAAGGCATACTTAAATTTAATTTGCAACCTCTTTTTAAAAATAGAATCTTAGAGCAATATTTTAAAACTATTAACGGTAAAATTGTTACCGGCCAGTCATTGATTTTAACATTCAGTAAAACAGGTTGATGCAATTAAATGCAACCTCCTTGTTTCCTCGGCCTAACAACTGACATAACAGAGTTTACTGACACATTAACATGTTAACCGATGGTTACATTGCACTGTCTCACTACACAGTGGCCCCATTGATTGACCAGTCACATTCCCATTCAAACACTGTACTTGGAAATATTCCATTTTGTTATATTGTTGCTTGATACGGCTATTTTAAAGATATGAAATAAGTTTTCTTGTAAAAAGTTTTGGTAATCTATTGTTATTTCAATAAATTATGGGATTGGTTTTACCTTGTTGAGCTTAATAGGTATGACATGTCTTCCAGTATTATTATAAAAAAATCCTATGCTAAAAATGGTAGAATTTTAAAATGTCTTCCTGTAATATTAATAAAAAAATCCTCTGCTAAAAATGGTAGAATTTCAGGTTTTTATGTATTAATAGGAAGAAATTCTAAAATTGGCGCGATTGGTTTTTTTGTAAATAAAAGACGATCCTCCACACTAGGAATTTCTCCAGTATCGTGAGTGCGTTTACAAACATGTAAACTTACATACACTAACAGCCAGACCCGGAACTACTACCTGTAGACCATACAAATAATTTGTTCCGTGCGGGAATCGAGCAGCGCAGCGGCTAATCGCTAAACCACTGCGCCAACGGTTTCGTCGAAGTTCGCAGTCGCAGGATTTTTTTTTAATTATGCGCTACTCTTGTTCTAGATTGCCAGTAGGTAGGTACCAATATGTTTCTTATTAAAATACTCCGATCTTTATCAGCAGTTAGTACCTAAGTATGTACAGTACGCAAAGGAGATAAGTATCCATGTCGTCGGGAATAGTTGAAGATTTCTTAGAAACCAATGGGGGCTTTCAAATGAAATTTTATTAAATCATTGAACTGTTTATTCTCTATAAATTGTATTTTATTTTATTCATAAAAACCTATCGGTTTCTAAGTAAACTTCAACTGTTTCCGGCGACATGGATACTTATCTCCTTTGCGTACTGTACACAGCTATTCTATGTCAGTAGGTACTCTTATGTATTCTCTACCTACTAACGATTCTTTAGCAAATCATGACGATTTTGCTATACCTATATAAGATACTATAGCGACCCGCCCCGGCTTCGTATGGGCCTATAGCCTTCCTCGATAAATGGACTATCCAACATAAAAAGATTTTTTCAATTCGAACCAGTAGCTCCTGAGATTAGCACGTTCAACCAAACAAACAAACAAACTCTACAGCTTTATAATATTAAGTATAGATTTAAAATTATTTAAATTAAGTAGGTAACAAGTTTTAAAATGAAAACAAAAACCTATACCTATATAAGATATTTAAAATTATTTAAATTAGGTAGGTAACAAGTTTTAAAATGAAAACAAAAATCTGATTAACTTATTATTATATTATTAAGACATTATTTATTTTTTATGAGACCACTTTATCACGTAGACACAGAACGGGAATCCCAAGTTGACAAATTGATAATTTGCTTCTTAGGCCGTCTTGGACAAGTCGAGGTCAAGATTGACGACAAAGTACGAAGCTAAAATTCTAAAGTTTCCTACAGTCGATCATTCAGTGTAAACTGTATATTAGCATTTTGATAGGCCCGAATTTACGGTGTAACCAGCCTGAACTAACCACCATCGAGATCGCGTGTATCAGCTAACTTACTTTAGTTATTTAAGTATTTGTGTTTAGTAATGTGCTATTTAGCACTGCCATTCACTTCTGAATTCCCACGCTTTGCCCATAGGTATTTTCCATAGGAACTAGTAAAAAATCGAACGTGTTTTTCCTTTTAGGAATTCAGTAGATCTACCAATTGTCTAAACTTATCGCCAACTTTGTGTTTTTCCGCATCATGACATGGAATGATCGCGGCGCTATTGTGAAGCATAGTATTGTTTTTCACAAAAGTTAAGAGGAGAGCTTTTGTCTCGTCAACAACCAGTAGGATCTGCATTGCATTGAAGCTAAGCGATGAGATGCGATGAGGTGTCCGTATGGTGTCGGACGTAAAGAATGGCACCATCCTATATCTTCCCATGGGTGCCGTAAGAGGCGACTAAGGGACTTACCAGAGAATGGGCAGCAGCGTACTCTGTGCCTTTGTAACAACCATACTGCGACCGCCAACCCGCCTGCCAAGCGTGGCGATTATGGTAAAGCCCCCCCTTGGGGTAAGGCCTATGTCCACCAGTGGACGTCTTTCGGCTAAAGTGAAGTGTGTTGAGATAAGAAAATACCATATAAGCCCATTGATTGTACGAGATATCTCCTCACATCTCGTAGAAATAGGAGATCGGTTCCAAAAACTATTTATCTAGACTTTATGTAAAAAGGAACAAACGTGGACTTAATGCCTTAGGCATTCTCTACCATCAACTATCAGTTGTATCCTACACTAGAGTACCTTTTTACTTTGCAATTGAAATAATACCGGCCTCTAACCCTAGAAAACCCAACAGTGGTCATAATATTCATCTATCAACAGCAGCAATAGGTAGGTACTAGTAAGTACCAACCCACCTCTCCCCAGGTTAAATCCCAGGTTCGCAGGATGTGAAACATTGCGTACAGGGCCCGCCAAACAAAGTGGCAGGTAATTGGCTCGCTGTCAAAACATCCGACGCGTCCGACCTGTCAGATTAAACGGTATCCGTTAAGTAGGCTCGCGTATGACAGGCAGGATGCCGTGGTGTGTGAGAATAAAAAAATAAAAATCGTTCCAATTTTAGTTTTAAATCTCGCGGGATTATTCTTTGTTGGCAGGGCTTTTGATTGTGAAAGTGGTAAGAAAACTGCGTCTTGCATACATTTTTGATGAATTAATTGAATGCCTGTTTCATCATATTCAGATAAGTTGTGGCTTTCTTATCTCGAAGATTA
Source organism: Charanyca ferruginea (assembly GCA_947361185.1). Classification (NCBI taxonomy): domain Eukaryota; kingdom Metazoa; phylum Arthropoda; class Insecta; order Lepidoptera; family Noctuidae; genus Charanyca; species Charanyca ferruginea. The sequence goes on along the minus strand of OX376069.1, from coordinate 21,762,590 downwards.
GAGGTTTTGTTTAATTTTCGTAGTAGATATAGTGCCTTTCCGGGCATTATAAAATTGGTCCAATATTCTGTGCTATTAACCTGACATTTTGATTCGCAAACTTTCCCTGTATTAGGTATTTCTGCGTTGACCTTTCGATATTCCACTATCTGCGTCCCCTCAGGGGAAGTCAAGTAGAAAGCTTGTAAATATACCTTTTCGATTTTTATCCCTTATAAGCGCTGTAGTCTGTTGTAGGTAAACAAAATCTTGAAATGTTAAAGGACATATTTTTGTAGGTTTGACTTGACCATGTGTCAAGTTCAATTGTGTCACAATCAATCAAAAAAACCCCGGTTAAACACACAAATGATAATAATAATACTGCCAGCCTATTAATGTCCCACTGAAAGGCGAAGCCTCTTCTCACACAGGGCATGAGCATTTATCACCATGCTTTACTAAAGGCGGATTGGTGATTCCCGAATTAAATAAATTATTGTAAATACAGGTTTCTCTCGATGTTTGCCTTTAACAATGATAAGCTTAGAAAGTACTTAATATGAATTGAAAAAATCGCATTGGTTTTTGCCCGGACTTTTGTGTTTTAATTTTTGTTTAGTTTTTTGATTTTGAACGTTAATCAATTTACTTAGTTCTATATGAAATGTACTCTAGTCTGACGAAAACCACGGTCGTGTGAATTGAGCCTTATAGTAAATAAAATACCTAACAAGAGCACAAACAAGATCTTCCTTGAAAGCCTTCATCTTATTTAATAAATAAATGGCCATCCATTTATAAAGTTGTTTGGCAGATGTTTAATTGCAAGACTTTCAGGAATCCTTGTCGTATGCGATAATTAACTATTCGTTCACATGAATTACCTACTGGAAATTGTCGTGTAGTTCCCGTGCGCAATTTCCAATAAATAAATTGATGTTAGTCTTGTGAGGTGTTTCAAAAGGCTACGATTTTGCCAGGATTCAAGGTGGAAGGCTTGGAGTATACTTTCTCTAAATTCATAGATTATGTTTTCTCGTAAAAGTATTTAATTATTATTTTAATTATGCTTTAATTTAAGTTATAAGTCCTATAATAATCCCAGTTTCTTAAGTTTTTTCCTATGTGTTATCTTATTTCTTTAATTGCTGGTTGACCTGTAAATTATTGGCTATTGTACTTAAAATACGAGACTTATTATTTGTTATACCTATATAAATAAATCTTCTTATGATTTATGAAGTCCGTTGTCCTCTTGAAGACCTAACGTTTAACTGTTTCAACCGTGGGACCTTTGAACCCACCTTATTCTGTGAAAATTGAGCTTTCTGGAACTGTTCATTATAATTTTCATTCTACCTATAAAGTGTCGGTTCTCAGCATATTTCCACTGTCAATAAGTACCGAGTTTGATTTTGACCCGAGAAAGTTAGAAAAATTACTGACATTACAAAGTAATTCACTTTCTTCGCATTGCTACTATCTCATCATAAAATTATATCATTACCAAAAGTATTAGGTACAGCTAATGATATATTATACGTAGATGCGTTACCCGCGCTCAATAATAGCAATATTAAAGCAAGGCAATTGCCGGGGTTTCATTAAGTCACGTACTACCCAATATCGCGGCTATACGTCAGTACCTATCGCTCGTAATTCACACATAACTGACGTAACAAAATATGTATGTTTATCTTTTTCTAACAGGAATACGCCGTATGCGTCTGTCCCTTTCTTCGCCCTGTATTTAATTGTACTGGTATGTAGTTATAAAAGTTTGCGCCGTTTTAAAGTGCTCTAATGTTCGTGTATGACGCGTCTATTTATAATACGTCATTGGGTGCAGCACGTAATATGGACTCAGTGATAATCGAGATACACTATAACCAATCCCAAAATCTGTACACAAGGCTTAGTTGAAAAGCAGCAAAAAGCGCTTTTAAACCTTTATCTCCTACACACCTGTTCCTAATTAAAAGCGGCTGTAGATCACTGAATTCTCCGAAGCGACGCTCGCTAATGTACGGTTAAGTAGTACTCAAAACTTAAGTACTTACTTAACACGTCTAAGTGGGCACGGTATTGCAACCAGCTTTGCGGTATTTCACTTAAACGTGCTGCGTTTACAATAATTAGGAGGTATGTCTCTTCTTGACGATGCCGACGCAATGCTGTCAAAGATTAAACAATTATATACATATTTGTAGAGGAGACACTGCGGCACGTTTTCTGCCTATTTCTAGCCTAGCTACAGTTGGTGCCTAACGATAATGGCTTCGATATACATCTTAGTTTGCTTTATTAAATTATTACTTAAAATAATGGAATTTAAGGCGCTAACAATCGACTTTTGCAGATTTTAAACTGACAATCACGTCAAAATGTGTAGTGTAAATGATTGGAAAAAAATATATGTTAAACTAGAACATCCTCTTAATCATTTAGTGTGTGAATATTTTTGATTAGGTTCATATTAAATAGTTTAATTAATTCGTGAAGTTGTGTCTGACGCGGACAAAACATTGATAATCACACAAAATCTGCCAGGAATATTTAAACGAAACTTTTACTATCTTACAGACAATTTTATTATCTATCTTTTAGTATACGCCTTTTTTTAAGTTAAAGAATACTATCTTTTATTTAATTTTTTCGACTAAACTTTGAGAGTTTTGGACGCAGCGCATACGATTCTCTGGTCGCTCAAGGTCGCCGGCGTATATCGTCGCGTTAAAAAATCTATTATTCCCATAACAAGAAGTAAATTACGTTCTAGAGTACTACATGGATAAATAAATACATTCTAGGTGCCTGTGACGTTATTAGATGTCCTATTTTGTCCGTTTGACACAACTACAGTGTAATAACAATTGTAAATGATAATTAGACATCCTAGTAATTATGTCTATTAATAACTCTTAATGATTAATGTGCTATTTAGTGTTGGTACTGTTAGTATATATAATGGGTTAGGTATGTAATGGTAGTTTAGCTTATGAGCCTTATAAGCTTAATCGATAGTCACAGCTAAGCTAAATCTGAACTAGAAGAAAAGCTATGCTTATATTATAAACTAGCTGACCCTACAGACGTTGTCCTGTCCCTATCTACCTACCTACCCTACTTATACCTACCTACCTACCTAGGTTGGTAATGCAAATATGTCCAAGGAATATAAAAAGTTTCATACAAACTTTTATCCCCTATTTCACCCCCTTGGGGGTTGAATTTTGAAAAATCCTTCCTTAGTGGATGCCTTCGCCATATGAGGAATACGTGTACGTATGATCAATTTTCTAGCCTTAAGGGTTTGGCCTATAGCCAATATCAGTCAATCACTTTTGCCTTTTATGTATATAGATAGGTAAAGTTTGTAAGTTTGGATGTAGTAGGTAAAGTCTGAAACTACTTATCCGATAAAAAAAAATATTTCACCGATTGGTAGCTACGTTATCCATGAGTGCTATATATTTCACTATAGAAAGAATAAGAGATCACTAAGAAAATTTACGCGAATGAAGTCGCAGGCAAAACCTAGTTAAATTATATAAAAATATATTGAATGGATTTATTAATTTACTTAAATATCTGTAAACATTTCGACGATGTCGAGTTCGATATAAAAAGATAAAATCTTCTAATTAATTCAACTAATTAGGTAAGCATTTAAAAAAGGTGACACGAGAGAGTGCTGGCAATTAATTCACACGCATAAATCAATTACTAATATTGAGCACTTAAAGCAATATAATTAATAACTGACTCATTATCTCGTTAGGTCTATAATTAGCTTTCTTTTAAGACTGCTTGATTGAATATTAATTATGTAATGGTGGAGCGACCAATATAGCAACTAATTGGTCATTGTTGTATTGTCGTAATTATATCATTAGATGTATGAAACGTCACTTGTATTCTTGGAAATGGCAGCAGTGTATGTAAGTACTGGTGTACTTAACGAAATTCGATTTCAGAACAGTGAGACGGACCTCTTTCTTCCCCAAATTAATACACAACGGTTAGGGTTGATATACACATGTGCGGGTCGGCGCAAATCAAAGGTTGTATTGAGAAAGCCGAATAGACGAACCTGCTTAAGTGTATAGCGGCCCTGTTATCGCCCTGCAAGCTTTTTTATCTTCAAACACACTAGAACCAAAGCAAAATAAACTGAGAACTGTTTAATTGTATAAAAGAAGGTAGGAACTCCAAATTATTTGAAATAGTGGTGAAATAAGTAGATCGATTTATATGGATAAAAGTCCCATCTGTTAAATCGAAAGCGCCTAATATTTCCAAGGTCTGGCCTATTTCTAGGAATTCCTGACTTATATGACTGATATTATGATAATCTTCATCATAAGCATTTAAGCCTATTACCTTCCACTACTGAACGTAGGCTTCCCCTAGAGTTAGCCAACCAACCTGGTCTTGGGCATCCATCCGCTGCCAGCCACCTTCTGTAAATCGTCTGTTGATCGTGCTGCAATGCGACCTACTCTGTGCTTGCCCGAACGCGGTCTCCACTCTTACGCGATGACTTCGTCGATATAACCGATACACAACAGTTTTCCTGACATAAGGAAAATTATATCCTCGATGTCAAATCAAAAGTTGTATTTCCTTTAAAAGTGGTAGCATATAAATTATACTAAATAAGTGATACATAAATTATTGGTTATTGGAATGACACAATTCGTCACAAATTAGCATAATTATTGTTAAACAATTTCCTAATTTAAAAAGCAAATCTCTTTACAAAATGAGCATAATTTTGTACAACCAATAGAGAACATTAGGTTATTATAAATTTAATGTTCTTTATTGGTTGCTACTATGTATTCTATTGTAAATCTAGACCGGCTCAAATCTTCCCTTAATGGGTCCCGACTGATCAAATCGCTATTGGCGCGGTTATTATTATTTCAATGGTATAGTTATTTAACATTACTAAACATAATTCTAGACTATTAGACTTGTTTATTTCTTTTCAGTTTTTACTTATTTAAAGTTCACTTTTTACGCAGTCGGGTATTTTAATTTTTCTAATTTATTTTTTTATTTCATACTTTTCTGTTATGAATACCTATGTATTATTATTATTTATTTTTCAATGACGTCAAAAGCGACAATCGCATCGGTGGTGTCTGTTATGGCGCGACAATTTAAAAATATAAAATATGGGGACCGAACATGAACTGCATGGGTAAGTACCTATGGCAACGACGGAACCCTACATCACAGTATAAGTATGCCTACATTGCGCGTAGCCCAGCCCAGCACGTACTTGGCCGGTTTTTATGTAAGTATTATTATTATATTACTATAGCATTCGAATACCTTTTTGGAATCCTTAAAATGAGCTCTTTATTTTGATACCCACATTTCAGATATTGAAGAAAAAATAGTTTTATCACGTGTTTTTGTTTTTTATTTTAATTAATACTGTGATGATATACATTTTTAGAATCATTAAAATAAGCCCTTGAATTTGGTACCCATATTATAGATTTAGAAAAAAAACTTTTCTTTTTTACTCCTAACAATGGCATTTCCCAGCTGCCACGTTTGTTTATTTTTTTCGTCACCTATCTAAGAACACTTGGACTAATGAGACGAATCTAACGATACCCTAACGAAATATATCCGTTCAGTAGTTTGGAAGATATCAGGTAGTAAAGAATATTTTATTTTATTTTACCGGCGCGAAAAACATAACCCTTTCCTTGCAGTCGGGGTAAAAAGCAAATCTCTTTACAAAATGAACATAATTTTGTACATACTTAGTAACAACCAATAAAGAACATTAGGTTATTATAAATATCGTTCAGACTGAAAATTGAGTCTGACTGGAAATTGCAATAATTTTGTAAACGACAAACAACAAAAGAACTTGGCTCACTGGCTCAGTCTAGATCAATCCATCAGAAATTATGCGCATTACTACTGTAAATATACCCTGTAACTATACCCTGTTCACAATAAGATTAGACATAAACACAAACCTTTTTTACAGTCCCTTCAACCGATTTTGACATCTATTCTGTAGGCTTAAGGAAAAACACGACATTAGAGGCTAAAAAGTGGTGCCATTTGTCATGCTTCTAACGCATTAAAAGTCAAAATCGGTTGAACGGACTGTAAAAAAGGTTTTTGTAAATGTCTAATCTTATTGTGAACAGGGTATAGGTACCTATTTACTATTTACCATAATGATTACCGTTTAGATTGTTTGAAGACGTAGACGCCACGTGTCTCGTCAACTCATGTTACGTGATATTAGCGTTCGTGCTAATCTTCATGTAATACTAATTATAAGGGTGTTACTTTTATTGATTAACGCTAGTAATGAGACTAATTTTAATGACTTTGCTGACATCCATTTGCGATAAGATGACTTAAAAACTGATAAATATAGAAACATAATGCTATTTTCCTAAACATAGAACATCTATGTTAAAGAAAATAAAAACATTTCTTAGAGGCTAATTCAAAATAAAGATTATTTAATTTTTAATATTGTAGTATTTAGAACATGTCATTTACGAATCAGACGAACCTGAATTTAAGTCTTAACTTCACCAACACCGTCATACTTTAACTCCCAATTGAAATACATCAAACTTAATAGCAAAAATCTTGATCTTGCCATCTGTTAAAGTCCCTAATCTTTGCCACGCGCATACTAGAGGAGTACGTCGTCCCCACGTGGTGTGCCTTGTATCAATATTTGTGTCTACCTGCATTATCAGCTGCGATATCCGCACCGCACTTACACCTGCACGACTTGCATCCAAAAGTTAATCGGGCATATTTAACATGTGTCCAATTAGACATTTTATGCTTTTATTTTTATTAATGAGACCATCTACAGCTGGATTAGTTTGATTAACTTTTGGTAGTTCACCATATTGGTTGGCATGTGACAAGACTGTTACAAGTACTGTGTTTATAGTATATTATTATGCACTATTCTTCACTTTCTTTCTTTATTGTCACTCAATTTCCTTCAGTTACATCTTCCAAAATCCTTGATGGCCTCTTAATGAAACTGCTGTTTCTCTCCTTTGTCAATGCAACTATTATATCCTTATTTATCCTAATCAATCTACTGCAATTTAGTGCCTGCTCTCAATTGATGGTGTTCCTCCTAAACGATACCTTCCTGGCTACGTGGGCTGAATCCTGGGTAAAATTACACGCTGAACTCAATCAATTAAATGAGAGAATGGGAGGAAATTCAATATCCTTATCCGATTGGGTGTAAAAAGGTAAAAAGATGTAGGTTTTTTACAAAAAGGTGAATTTGGGTTTACCCGATTATTGATATTTTCACAATAAGCTAATTATACCTACTCATTGTCCTATGCTTTCCAATAGAATCGTTAGCGAAATCAATGAAGTCAATGGACAGTAGCCGTTAAAATTATTACCTATCAATCTTGATTGATAAAAAAATGGACGATAAAAGAGAATACCACCAAGATAATCGTAAAGGTACACTGCATGTAGAGCTTGCGCAACATCAACGAGAACCTCTTCTGTTGTGTCTGGTTTTAGAGGTGACAATTTGTTATCAACTTATGGCACACCTGTTCATTAAAAGGTCTTGCTTAAGTAATTGCTTGGGATGGTAAAGATAGTAACAAAGGATTTTTTACGGATGTAGTGTAAGTATTTAGAACAAAAACATTTGTGTCAATGGTTTTTAGTTAAGTGTTTGCTGTTATACCATATGCTGTAATCACATTGTAACACATAGATAAATAAACATTTGTTCACAAAACAATGTGTTCTGTTTACAATTATTATTTGTAAGCATACAAACATATTACCGATACCGTTTGTTTGATTACTTCAATAAGCTTCCGTGTCGTCAGAAATCGCATTAATGCTCGAGACTTTGCTTATAATACAAGCTCCAAATAGTAACGATGCACATATCTATATTTTCAATACATTTAACTTTTTATTATCATCTACGTATTAATTCAACCATTCATTTCCAAGGCCGTATCTATCTCAAAACCTCCTCCCCAGGCTTATTAAATCTCAAAATTCATCTATTAATTTTCATCTTCATTGAAATCATGATTGCTATCAATGTTTTAATTGATTTTTACCGCCGCTTTAACATCTCCCTAATCAATTTAAACTGGTCTGCTATAAATATCACTGCGTAATTTAATTGAAAAAATGTTCCACCAGTTCGCTCTTGTTCTTAAGTATACCTCGAGCATTCAATTACTCGGTGCCCGTAAACGAGGTTCATGCTACATTAGCGTAATCCACCGTTCAGTACTTACCACTTAGCCTACCGATCTCAGTTTTCGCTACAATTCACAACGTAATATTGGTCCTAATACCACATTCGCCACTCCTGAGGATGTTACGAAATGATCACATCCGCGCATCTAATTGTCATGGCAACTAGGGAATGGGAGAAAGAGTAAAGAGGAAGCCAGCAATAAAGTTTGATGAGCTATTAAATATCAAAATTGTGTCACGCTAAAAGCATTTTAGTAATGTGGATTGAGAGAAACATAAATTTAATTTGAACGGATTCTGGCAAATTTGGAACTAGGACACCCACTATTTCCGTCTCCTGTAGATTTTGGTATAAATGTTTTGTCTAGCAAGCATAATTAGTGAAACGTTTGCTTCCTGTATAGGTACTATTATAAATACTTACGTGAACGCCAGCTGTCTTGAGGCTTAAAATCCGAGTTCCAACAAAAAAGGTTAAGATATCAAAACGCTGACCGCTCAATTTATACTGAACGAAAATCAGAACCAAAAAAGTTCTTTGTTAATTGAGACGATTATCAAATTCCTGTGGTGGACCTATTGTGCCTTCGACAAGTTACAGGTGTCTTAATCTCTCAAACCTGATGTTATTAGAGTAACTTGTTCAAAAATAAAAGAACAACCCACAAACTATGCGTCCCAAAAAGAACATGAAGTCCCAAATCCTTTAGCAGGAAGTGTCCAGTTAAATTACGACAAAGATCCGATCAGTATCGATAAATCAACATCAGGGGTTATCTCACTGTCTAATGAAATAAAACTCTTTTGTGCGTCGTCTTCCGAGATGTGAAATAATTAATACCCTGCACAAGATTTATGAGTTCTTAATGCTACACCCACGCGATTCGAACTTACCCTTATCGCAATATCTGTAAAAGTACATTAGGACCAAAGTGTTAAGAATCTTCAACTGCTTAAAATCGACTTTGTCATCTCTTAAATAAGGCATAAAATGGTGGTAAAAGGATTGCATAATTTAAGGTGTTTAGCTCAGACTCCATGAAATACGATTTGCGGCCGACGACAAAATGAATGAGTGTAGAATGCGTTTACAATGTTTTGTTCATGTCAGGTGTGTCCCATTTGTAAATTTTGATTTATTTTACAAATTATACACTGTGGCAGAGACAAATTTTGCAATTAAAGTTATTTATACTTGCCTGGAGGTAGCTGCAATAATTCAATTTAAGAGCTCATTAAGTTTCTGACCTTTGCGTACATTACTTAGGTACAACGCAACGGTATTAAACGATACAAATTCATCTAATTCTCCTTAAAATTCTCGTTTAGATCTTCTACCACATTATTGATAACTAACATTGTAATTGTTTAAGACAAAAGTTTTCCAGTGAGCATTGTCTCCAAAGTTATCTTAGAAACTGATATATACCGAAGTGGCATATACTTTCAATAATCCATAGAAGGAAATTCATACAATTGGTAAAAGCCCTGATGATATCTGCAGTATGCTTCGGATTATTAATGATAGGGCCGACACAGACACGCCTGTACCGCCTCTACGACTTGTAGATAATAATGCGGCATTTTCAACGAACAGTATTGAAAATAAATGGTTGAATAGTTCACTTGGTGTAATGGAACGACACTGTGAAAAAAATAGGATAATGTACCTAGGTAAATTGAAGAATAAGTTATTTATTAGTAAGACTATTAATGAAGAATTAAATGGAATGCGTGACGATAAAGATGATCTTTTTGATATAAATGTTAGGGATAAATATAATAATATCGTAATATAGTATTTTAACTTCATTAAAGTGGATATAGTGATGATGCATCGGTACTTATATAGCTACTTGAAGAAGCGTAGAGAAATAAAATAATTACCTGGCCGGTTTAATTTAATAGCACATTTTAATGGCTATGTAAATACGTTTATCGGACACTTAGCTTTCGGAAAGAAGTTTATAGTAGAAGAAAAACAAGATCCAAATAGAAACATAAATTTAATTTAAAATACGATGAAGCGGAAGACAATAAAGTAGAAAACCATTAAAAGAAAGAAATTGATCGTAAAACATGGCTGATTGATAACGGCAATGATTAGGGATATGAATTAAGTGATAACATCGTTTTTCATGTTTTTATTGACATAAAATTATTTGGTTACACGGTTCATGGCGTTTCTAATCAGTATAAAGCTAAGCGTCAACTACAGTGAATTGTAGTAGGATAGATATTTTATAACATTTATAAAAGTAAGAATCGTTTAGTAAAAAATCCTAATCCTGTCTTTTGAGTTTAATTTTAGCCAATAATTATTTATTTATTAACTCCAAAAATACAAATAACATGGTTACAAAGTCTACCTTGTAACGTAGCACATCTTGCGATATCGTAACTTTTAAAATTCAAATAGTTCCACTATAAATACCATAGCATATTCTATAGGTAACTATTTTCCTCAATTTAGGAATATTTAATTAGTAATTTAATCATACTAACGTATAGTTATTGTTATGGAAGCTTGAGCCTACGTTGTTGGGTTTTAGGTTTGGTTATCACGAAGTTTGATGATATGTACTTAATTATTTTTTATACTAGGCTCGCCAAAATAGCGCGATAATTGGCTTTAAATAATTTAAAAAAATAACTTACTCTTATTATTTGCTAATTTTATAAAGAAGTTACCACTTTTTCCTGACGATAATGTTTTCAGAATTGTATTAATTGGCAATCTCATTTACCTATTACAAAAGTATATTCAAATTCATACCAACCACTCAAATAGAAGTTACACATTATCGACCTAACTTCTTCACCGATTTGTGTTAATTTCTATTTCCTATTTACATAGTTTGTTACGCATCAGTGGGCGCGCACACTGTACTTTATCGGAGGGCAAGCGCATCGCTTTTGACTCATTAGTGGTACCAATGTCAATGTTACTTACCTACCGCTTGAAATTAATGTTACGTTTATTAAGTAGATGTTGATTTGTGTTTGTATGTTAATTAATACTTTTACTTTGATCTGCCGTGGCTTGTTTTTTTAGTTGGAGTTCTTTTCTCGTAGTACCTACATATGTTATGATAATTATGATTTAAGATTAATCGTCGTATTGTACAGTACATTTATATTTGTGTAATTTTTGTGATATTGAATTTGGCGCCGTCATAAATGCCTCATAAAACTACCAGAATCTTGTATTCCGCTCCAAAGAACCAAAAAATTCGCCCAATGTGATACAACTATACGTTAATAATACTCATTTTTCATTGGCTGTTGTCAAAACGTTTATCGTTTGACGTACTTACTTACGAAAATGAAGTTTCACATAGTTGTGGAGAAAGGGCAAGTTATTGATCCAACATCCAATAATTTCAATATTGACCTGAACCTGGTCTTTGTCACGTTCAGTTGTATGAGTCACCTAAGTGCTTTTGATCGTAAAGGAATAACAAATCTCAGTACAATAGTATGATCTGTAAATCCAGAATATTATTTTGGAGCACGTGGTATTGATGGCTTTGAACTATAGGAACTGCATGCAGTACTATTCATAGCTCTATGTAATGCTATAGTGCACATTAATCGTCGTCACGCTTTGGAAACTACAGGGAAACAATTGAGGGGGACATTGCAACTGCCGTTTTGCCATATGCCTATGGCCAGGTTAAAATGTTCGGAGTGGTCATTTACGCCTGACAGGTATACATATTGATTAAAGTTCGTATTGTTATTTTAATTGTACGCTGTGAAGTAACCTTAAATAAATAAAAGACCTCTTTCTCTCGTAATATAATTGATTTGTCTCTAGACCCTGATTACAATCGCACAAACCATTATGCAATTGTAATCAGGGTACTCCCAGCTCGATAGCATCTAAGAGTTTATTTCATGGATTATATTACAATTTTGATCCATTTGCCTTCCTGGCTTTGATATTTAACTTGTGAGTGATTGTTACTTTGTTATCTATCACTGCATGTCGCAATTTTACTACCTTAGTTACAAATAATGATTTCACTTTAGCAGTTAATGCAACTACTTACCTTGTTAGATGTGTAAATGTTAAACCATTCATAACTTCTTATCTTCTCGTGGAATCAAACAAATGACTCCCTTTAGCGTAGGTGTCAGTGATTCGTTTCTCTTCTCTGAACAAACTCTCTACTTTAATGTGGACGTTTTACAATTACCCACAAGGGGGGATATAAAGGCGGTGTATATTAACGACTGTTTTATTGTGGTGTGAATAGAAACGTGAATTAGAACCACTGTGATATACTCTGATATTTATAGTCGGAAACCGAATGATGTATAGTCGAGAAAGTTTTATAGATGATAAAAGATGAATGAATGGGTATGGTAGTTGGTAATATCCCGTAACAGCGTAAGCGTAAGGTCTAGTTTTTCAGTTGCGGAGAAGAGAAACCCAAGTAATTTCCGTTTAGATATCACTTTGTCAGTTATGCCAACTTTTCTTCTCTCTTCAATAATTTCAAACTGTGCTTACTTATTCTTTACATATAGATTTACGTACGTCCTTACATACTCGTATATATTATTCGAGTTTCTTGGTTGATTCTTTAGATATCTACTTAACATTATGAAAATATGTAGGAGTTTCTTGAGCCACACAAGTTTTAATATTCAACATATACGTTAAGCTCCGTTCAGATTTATCACTCGTCTACATTTGCGTAAATACAAGCTAGAACACACGTATTGACTTAATTTAATTGTCCAATCTATATGTTTGATTTTTTCATGGCTGTCCTTCCAGAAATCACCACTTACTTAAAATGGATGAACGCACTCTTATCCGACTACTATTATAACGCGAAAGTTTGTTACGATAGATGAATGAATGTTTGCTACTCTTTCACACTAAACGACTGATCGGAATTATTAGAAATTTGGCACATGTAGTGGTCTAACTTAACACACATGATAGTAATTGTTATCCCGTTTTTTTTTGTGTGAATACAACCGGTGGCATCCCGTGAGATAATTTAGATCTTTGCGCTTAATTATTATTATTAGTCTAAGCAGACGAAGTCACGGAAAATAGCTAGTATCTTATAAGATGGCGTTTAAATATTGTTATTCAGGACTTAACGGCCATATTTTGGGGTGATTTATGGATAGTTATATCCTATCACACTATGACAAAATCTATTGTTTCTAATTCTATAGACCAATCAATTGGCCACAAACAATTCAATCACGTATGATTTTGGTCAGGCTCTGAATTTTAAAAGTTTCCAACCCAATGTTGCAATTACAATTGCTCATTTACCTCCTAATGTTGCAATGATAGAGTATTAATGATATCCTATTACTATTCTGAAAAGGTTAGTTGGGATTTATTGTTATTTTATTCTTATGTATTGTTATTAATTCCTTTGCTTGGACCTACGTGATTGTCGATTTTTTGTTTAGTACCTCTATTTATTTATTCTTCATGCTTATTGATATGCAAAACGTAAGTGTCATCTGTAAGTGAAGCGGTTGGTGGTCCACTTTGAATAAATGTGAAAAAATAACAAATTCTTGGATTTCATACAGATTAGTATTCATTTGGTGTAGGCATACAATTCAGGATGTCCAATTGATAAATAGATTCCTAGTATAACCACTTGTTTGTCTGTTCGAGTGGAATTTCCAAAATTATGAATAAAATTTGAAATATATCTTGGAAATCCTTGCGAATTTTTAATACTGTTAAACCTAATTCTTGATTCATCCTCTTCATTTTACTTGTGTCTTTAAGTTCACATAACGGTCTTCTTATATTCACACCCTTTCATAAGTTTATGTACTTACCTACTTTCCACTATCTCATATATGAAGAGAGACATAATAATAAATCATCTACAAAATTATCCGTCCATTTTTCTCGTAAAATTTTGCAGCATTCGCAGTTAGAAATAACTATTGCATCAATAGTTATTTTTTGTAATTAAACTGACATAACTTTGTAAGTTTCATTAAGATCAATGGTCGTTGCTTGTAAGTACTCTGTCGGTGCAATTGTGCTATAAGTTTGATTAATTGCTCGTTTTAATAGACCAATTATGGTGGACAAAGACTTAGTTTCTTGGTTTTTATTTATAGTTTTATTTGGTAAGTTTTATTTTTTATGGCCCAGAAATAGAATTGCTGTCTAGATATGGTTTCGCACTTCTTTTTGTTTAGTTCATATTGAGTTCTTTATTTTTTTAGCGTTTCCTTTAGTTCTTTTGTTTCCTTATTTTTGTTTGTTTCCTTCTATTGCCAGTATTGCCACTTCGTTTTTATTTTTTTTATGACAACTTTTTGTCATTAAGTACTCTTTTCTTCGTTTATAGATTTTTAGAATGAAATGCAACCGAACATGTATAATTATCAATGTTTAACACATGGAACTTAGTTAAATCCCTAACACTTTCGTGTTCCTCAAAATTGAAGTAAAGCAAGTAAGTCAATTCTAAAAATAAAGTAAACGCCCTCTCTTAAATATTCAACAGAATCTCTGTAGCAAGAACAACAGTTGTTTGTAGAAATTAGTTTGCTCACAATGCATTGTATATTGTAATTTATGTTAAATTGTTCGTATGTTGTTGTAAGTTTTGTGCATCGATTCATTTGTAAGTATTAAGTTTACGGTATTGTTATTTTGTATAATATATCATTGTAATTGTTACTCTACTGCCCCAGAAAGAGGGTAATGTTTTATTCTAACATCATTATTGTAAACATCTCAGTGCAGACTGCCATAGAAAACGTGCTACATAATTGTATCTAAAAAAAAAAAATCTTTTTTGACAATTAGACTGGAAATGTTAAGTGAAACCTTTCTTTGACTATAGTTCAGGTTCATGTATATTTATTTATTTATTTATTAAAACTTTATGCACAAAAGTAATAAACACTGTACAAGGGCGGACTTAATGCCTTGGGCATTATCTACCAGTCTACTTTAGAGTGATGCAGAGACAAAACATGGTATGTGCAAAGATGCAGAAAATTTATAAGAATAAAATATAATAATAAATACATATATACATACATACAAACAAAATATTAACAAAAAAGTAGAGAGAGCTGAAAATACACTGATGGAGAAACACAACAAATCAATTGTGGGACGAGTCTGTGTTTGCGTAAGAGTTTAGTGCATTGTCATTATGAACCATCCTGTTATATAGGATATGATTATACCTTATTCTGTATCGGTAGTGCCATTGAATTAGCAATCGTATACGTGTCCTTATCTGCAATCTTCAATTCCGACACTTCGCCTGGGAGCGATGAATCACTAAGACTTGGACTCAAACGTACTTTGAGCTTTCAATCTCTGCCCGAAGGCATAAGAGTATAAATATTATTTTAATGTGTTCTATAGGTACAGTGCGTATCTATTAATCCTTAACTGTTATCATTCATGAGGTAGAGGTTACCTTTGTTTGTGAAATTACAGGTCTTGATGTAAGTCTAAAGACCTAAACTCCTACATCTTTCGTATCTTAGTTTAAATTTACATAATTTTCAAATATTGTCGCCCCACGCTGTAATATTATGATGCATGTTCTCCTTTTCAGGCGTTTGTAATTATAATTTAGTGCCTTAGTTATGTATTGACATAACTAAGGCAACAAAATATTCGAAGAAATGCAGCCGTAAGCATTGGCTTACGGCTGCATTTCTTCGAATATTTTGTAGTCTTGCTACAAAAATTATTTGTAGTTAGTGGTCGGTAGAAGTTATATCGTGTTGAACTTGAATCTTTACTTAAAAAGGTTTTAAAGATTTTTTTAATTCTCAATTTAAAAGTAGTTAAATACAATACCCGCTACCGCCAGGCCATAAAACTTGAAACCGAAGAGTCATTAGGAGATCATTATCCCGAAAATCGAATAAACGTAGGTATCGAAATCTTGCCTATCATAGCATCATAATATTGGTAGTCATGGTATTTCTCATGCTTTATAAAGCCCCCACAAGTCAGACCGTCACAATAGTACCTAGGTATAAAGATAAAGTAGCTTAGTTTTGTATTGATTCATTTGGTCACCTACAATCTTGTAAATGTAAAAAATAAACATTGCACAGATGCCAAAGCTCTTAGCAGCCAACTTAAAACACTTTAAAAGTTAAAATTAACACAATTTTTACTACATTTTTAATTAACGACAACTCCATTCCCCAACCCTCCAGACGCAAGTCATCGACACGAACAGTTATTGGTCGATTATATCCCAAAAACAAATGGTGCGGCTTCCCGGCGCGGGCGCAGAAGCGGGGTCATTGCGCGATCGACTACACTGAATGACCAACGGCCCTATTACGTGTCGTATGTTTTGATGGTTATTAAACCAGTAATAGTGTTTGAGATGGTAATGGTTATAGTCTGTATGTGAATGAGATAAAAAAATGGAATGGTATTTTTTTTCAACTGTGCGGTTAGGATTTTAGTTATGCCTACATATATATTAGGAGAAGTTCTTTACATACATTTCGTATTTAAATCAAACGTCTTATAGTACTAGCAGATAACTTATAGAAATTCTATAAAAAATGCTGTTCATCATATCAACTCAAAAATCAAAATATTTCATTGTGGCACATAGATTCATAAGATGTTCATGTTGTTGTTTATTCTAATGCGATGTCCTAAAAATTTGGTCTCCGAGACGAATCGGTTCTTTAATAATTTTAATACTATCTTAGTGAATACTGACCCTTTCGGCTATTCAATTAACAAAGAAGATAACTATTCACATAATTATCTATTTACGCTCGGTCATAATGACTTTGATTTAGACGATAACATCTATGGAGGTAACGCACTCTCGTTATCATACGTACATATCAATTGATCGATAAGACAGGTGATTCATTATAATAATACTAAACACATACGTATTCGGTGGCACAGGAATCCTTAGAATCACACGATCATATTGTTGAATCATTCGGTAAGTAATGAGTGTTCATGATTTGTAGTATCTAATTATCTTTAAAAGTGGGTAGACTGTTGTGAGGATTTTCCCCTGAAGATGAGGTTATTTCATGCGAAACTGACGTAACTAATATTGACCGAGATAATGTTCTGGATATTTTTAATCATATACTTCTTTGAAGTGAACATTTTTATAAAGAGACAAAACGCGTTATCATAAAGTTTTCTCCTACTAATAAACCACGGTAAAATGTATTAGTCAGGATGGTTGTAACATACTAACACTATGTCGGTCCACGTGTTGCAAAAACTCGTGCTGACTCAGTCATTGATAACACCTTTGTTTACAAAATAAGGAAAATGCATTCGGAAATATACGTAAGTTAAAAATAAATTGTCAGCCAATCATTATAATCATGACTGACAATTTATTTTTAACTAGCTAACCTTAGTTTTTTCTTCTGTATTCATTTCATGTAACTGACCGTTCTGATAGAAAGAGTTGTAATCGCCATCGCAGTTCGTAATAGGTCATTTGAAGGAAACAGCGGGACCATTCATCCAGCAATGTTTTTATTTGAATGCTGCCACACACAACATATTAAATAGAATTACCCATATATCGCCTCTGAAATTGGACACCTCAATTGTGTAGCCTAAGATTAATGTTTCGATATAACTTTGGTATGGAATTTTATTGCAACAAATGGTATGGGTATTGTTTTAAATGTGCCACAGGCCTAATTAGTATTTGTATAGGTCCTTGAATAATGCGCACTAAAGGATCAGGTGCAGGATCAAATTGCAGCAGAACAATAGTTTGTTTGATGGCGAAAACATAAGCGAATTTAGTATTTTCATACGTTTAAACAATAGAGTTCAACTATACACCCAAAAAAAAGTTCGTTTTCATTTGAAACATTTAATTCTTCTGCTAATGATAAGCTGTTCTTTTGCACATAATAAATGCGGAACAACACCATAACCACGTCGAGGATGCTAATGCACTGTAAGTTGTTTTTATACACGCACACAGCGGAAACTGTCATTTAAAAAAAGATAATTCATATTCAAGTAGTTTTAAAACGAGGCCATATTTAAACTAGGTAACTACTCCAACTTTTCTTTACTATTCAAAAATCATGTTATCAAACATCTCGGTATAATAGAATGCAACCTTTCTTTACTATTACGACAGAGTGAATAATATTTAAGATATGCTTGTCTACGTAAGTGTGATGCTGTGTGGTCATATTTTGTTTGATGAGCAACTGTTTGTCCAACTGTACTTTTGTGAATATTGAAGTTTTGTCAATAGAGTTGTAGACGTCGTAAGTCAAAATTGTTTATGAAGCGTAATTGTTTACGAAGCGTTCTATACCGTAGTAGTAGTTAAAAATTCTAATGACTGTTGTGTATTTTTGACTAATGAGTTTGTATAGCTATTTTGTTGTAGTTAAAATAATGTTTACGAAAGCGTATGGTTAAACAATATTAAAAATCGTTTTTCTGTGTTCTCATAAAGAAAAGTATATTATGGCGTTCCACATGGTACTGTGTATGGGCCACTCTTGTGTTTTGTTTATACTTCCGTTATTTTCAAAGCTGACGATCCTCCAATACGATAGGAAGTATGCTTATTGCAGTTGCAGTTTTATTTTCAGACAAGGTGGGTAACGTAACTGAAAGATTTAAACGGGAATGATTCTCGAATCCTCTAATTATGGTTGAATAAATGTTTGACTAACAGTATTAATTCTACGTTCTGAAAGCCGCGAGGTCGTGTAACTACGTTATTCATATAACAATACGAAATCCTCTAAAGACAGCTAGAAACATATATAATGTATTCTTTTGTTTTTAAACACTTGTTTAACTACACACACTGTCGCGAATTTCAATGTTTTCGTGGAAATTTTTGAAAAGCTTCGCCCCTGTCATGTTGGACTTAATGACGTCACCGGTGATTCGTGGGTGTATAAGTATAAACCTAAAGGTTATAGGAGTGCAATAAGCACGTTTTTAGAAATGGATAAAACATTATTTAATCAACTACTTATTTTGATATTACTTACATAGGTATATTTGCGACAGTTCTCAGAATTTTTGTAAGGAAAAATGTGTTTGTGGCGATCGTGGGTGTAGAGATTATTAAAATTCAATATCCTTACTCATTATAATCCAGTTTTGTTTACCGCTTCTATATATCTTTAGCTAAGTTGAGACGGACTATGTACAGACGTTTGAAGAGGCTTAGCTTACACCTATTCAATATTATTATTCAGTTCACAGCTGTTGTTACTAAGCCATATCTGCGAAATACGGTATTTCAAGATTAATTGGTTCCAGGCTCATTTATGGGCATAAGTCCTTCAGGAAATGCAGACCCAGTCTCACTGTTTTGTCTCCCTTATAAGAAAGGTTCGCTGAATGGGCTTCGTAGAACGTGTGCAAAGTACTTGTAATGAAACTGCGTCGAATCTATAGTCCTTGTTAACACAGTTGTTTAACAATACGTATTCAATCAAGTGTTGCAAATACTGGGGGTTCGAACGAGCGTAACAGCTTAAGCGACACCTATACCAAAGTCGCTTTTGCCTTTTCAGTTTTTCCTTTGCGAATCTCGGAATGTATTCAACAATCGCTCATTGCGGCGATCTAAAGACATCCTTGAAACCGGTTAGTCGTTTCAATAGGTTGCTTGACCATACATCTGCTCGTGTAATACAGTCATTAAAGGCTGCCACAGATGTCAATGAACCTCGTTTGGCAACAGCTTTTGGATTACTTCAAAAGTACAAACCTATGAGATAGTGAGATTGGGTGCTTCTGTCTTCAAGATAAAGTTCAAGTGACGGAACTCCGTTTAAGGGTTAAGGTACACACTTGGCTGTCGGTGCGTTTAGATCTTTCATGTCGACGAAACAGAAGCTTTTAAGTGCTTAGTAGACGTACGTTTGTCTCTCCTATTCAATTCACGGCGTTATTACCAGTGATCGTATTTTCGAATGCTTATTCACCTAAACTTCATGTGTTGTCTGATTTTGAAATGGACTTCCTCATGGGTATAAAAAAATCCGCGGTTCCGAAAATTCTACGATTATACATTATTAAATAGGATAAAGAAGTAGTTTCTTTTATGAAAAGTAGGTAAATAGCGTGTTTTTTTTAAATGAATGGTAAAAAAACAGTACAGTAAAAGTAATTAGGTGTATGCATTTGACTTGTTATGCGATCCCGGAACCCGAAAATATTTTTTTTTCTAGAAATCGTATCCATAAATTCCTAGCGACAAATTTAATTGAAGTAAATATGAATCTGATTATTCGATCGACGATTTATTACAAACATCGGCTTCAATTTTCGAGCCACTACCATTTACGACGTAATAGTCGGACGATTAAAAGACGCAAGTGTGTGCTCAGCGTATGTCGTGATGTCATTGCTCTGACCCAGATTACCTATTTGAAGTGGCGTTAATGTGCGGCCTTATCAGTGAGTAGATCAGGGTAGTTCTAACTGTTTGACTTGTCTAGTGCAGCTTTTGTAGGTGCTGTGGAAGGTACTGTGGAAAGTACTGGTTTATTTTGAGCTGTGAGCTTTTTAATCTCAGAAAATTTAGATAACATATACATTTTTCGACGATTTCGAAGATTTATTTATTTATTTTACACTTCATGCACAAAGGTACAGAGGCGCACTTAATGCCTTAGGCATTCTCTACCAGACAACCCAGTAGTAATTCTGAACTTGATAGCCCAAAAATGTTTATTTTATTACAATTTTCTGATATTGATAAGCTCTAATATTTCTTTATTTTTATCGTGGCATTTCAAGTTAAGTCATTATGGCGCTAACAAGCGGCTTTTGCAGATTTTAAACTGACAATCACGTCAAAATGTGTACCTATAGTGTAAATGATTTGAAAAAAAATATGTTAAACTAGAACATTCTCTTAATCATTTAGTGTGTGAATATTTTTGATTAAGCCAATATTAAATAGTTTAATTAAATCGTGAAGTTGTGTCTGACGCAGACAAAACATTGATAATGACACAAAATCTATACCAGGAATATTTAAACGAAACTTTTGCTATCTTACAGACAATTTTAGTTTACGCCTTTTTTTAAGTTAAAGAATACTATCTTTTATTTAATTTTTTCGACTAAACTTGGAGAGTTTTGAACGCAGCGCATACGATTCTCTTGTCGCTTAAGGTCGCCGGCGTAGGTACGTCTAGCTCCACCAACTAGCTCTAGTCTACTAAAACGTCCGGTTATCGTCAAAAAGTCTAGCAATCTCAATAACATGCACAGGAGTGAACTCGTAAATTATCCCTAAATTAAGTAGGTATATTATAAGCCCAACTTCACCAGTTAACCTACATTTTTGATCTGATTTGATCATGTGTTACGCCTTTGAAATTCGACAATATGACTAATTAGGGGCGTGACATCAGTACATTTGCACTGAATAGATTGCTATGATATTTTTAGTGACTAAAATTGAACTAAAATTGTCGGCTTAGATACCTACATCGCGGTATCAAAAGTTTTCTGTGACATTAGCATATATACAGTAAGTTAAATAACAGAGAGCGATCCCTTAAAATCGTTAATCTACATCATAATTACATTAAAAAAAATATCTGCATAAAAAAATAAGCATGAAAAAAAGTTTTGTTTAGTAATTATGGACGATGTAGTATTACCGGTTATAATACGGAACGCCTTTCGTAACATACTGTATTTAGGTATACATAACTAACTAAAAAAAAAGGCTAACAAGATATAACACCCGCCTGGTCGGAGGATCCTCCTTTTTCCAATGAGGAATCTTGAAATACTTTCCACCTTGTTCCTGATACCTGTACCATATGGTAATCTGATCTTGCAACACACTTATGAGTATACATTGGTCATGGAGACTTAACCGTAAGACATAAGATTCCAAGTTGAAATTGATATCAGATATGGATTGGTATATCGATACAAAATGAACTGGTGTGGGTGGTAAGGTTATTAATATTCATCGTCGTTTTATACTGGTAAACTATCTCATAAGGTAAAAACTGTATGATAATAAAGTATATTAAAGTTGAAATTGTTTATAACGAGACACAGATATAAACAAAACTTGACAATGATGTGGACTAGTTCGACGCCCTATGAACCCGGGGGAGGTTCATAGGTCGTCGAACTAACCCCCTTTTTAAATTTTACATTATTATTTATTGAAATAACATATACATGGTACCTAAGTATAATAGTTATATAATAGGATTCAATGTGAACTAGGATAGACCATGACAACCAGTCTTACCAAGGGGTACATATCGCGTTACTCAGCCACTGGGTTGTGGTCTTGTGGAGATGGATGTACCATTGTTATCGATACACTTTCGCCATTTTATCGGGAGCTCATTGATCCCTTTGGTAAAAAATTCCTGGGAGCGAGAATCGATGAACTGCTTGAAGGCTGTTTAAACTGCCTCATCAGAATTGATTTTTTTTCCTTGTAAAAAGTTGTCCAAATTTCGGAATAAATGGTAATCGTTTGGGGCAAGATCTGGAGAGTATGGTGGGTGACGCAGAGTTTCCAGTCGCAGCTCCTCTAACTTGGCGACCGTCTGATGTGCAGTATGTGGTCGAGCGTTATCCTGAAGGAGCAATGGGCTAGAGCAATTGACCAATCTCGGTTGTTTAATGGTGAGCTTTTCCATCATTGTTTGCAACTGTTGACAATACATGTCTACAATAATCGTTTGGCCTGCATGATCTCATGAAGCTGTAGTGGATGACACCAGCACAGGACCACCAAACACTAACTAGAATCTTCTTTTTGGTCAGTTTTCGCTTGGGGCAAGGTTTTGCCGGTTTTCCAGGGTTAAGCCATTGTGATGATCGCTTGCGATTATCGTACACGATCCACTTCTCATCACAAGTGACAATACGATTTAAAATTCCCTGATTATTGTGACGATTGAGCAAGGAAGCGCAGCAACCGACGCGTGTTTGTTGGTGTGTTTCAGTCAATTCGTACGGTACCCACTTTTCGAGCTTTTTTACTTTTCCAATTTGACGCAAATGGATAGTGATTGTTTTGTCACTTACTCCAAAGGCTGCTGCTAATTCAGAAGTGGTTTGAGATGGATCCGCTTCAACTATCGCCTTTAATTCTTCATTATTCACTTGAGTATCCGGTCGTCCACGAGGCTCATTTTGTAAATCAAAATTTCCAGAAAGGAAACGTTGAAACCAAAAACGCACCGTTCGTTCGTTAGCGGTGCTTGGCCCGTACACGTCGTTAATCCTTCGAGCCGTTTCTGCTGCACTGGTGCCACGGTAGAACTCATATTCGTAAATATCGCGAATTTTTAATTTCTCCATTGTTGTTGCAATAGCAATTTTCAAGCCCAAACAAATGACGATAAAACAAATGAAACACGAATTTTAAAACAATATTCTTTAGTCTTTATTTTGAAATAATTTTGAATTTGGAATTCCTAATCAAACACAAAATATTTGATTTCAAAGTTGCCAGTATTAAGTATCGGCAATTTCATATGTAAGGACCTAATATAATAACATTTTTGCAGTGTAACGTTTTTAATGCATACGTAGACAAAATTGCCATGAAGTACAATGCTATATTAAATTAACATCATCAGATTCGTAAACTGGGCTAAAGTGACATATGTGTGCGCTGCCGCTTCCCTCACTGTCTGTCTGATGGAACGGCAATCTGACACGATCAGGGAAAGATCAGAGCCTGCAGTAGACTCCCCTTTTCTGTTAGCGTTAACGCCAACGGAAAAATCAAATTGTATGCAGTTGACATATTTGCATCACGTGACATCTGGGTCCTAAAAACGGCACGTAAGGCCGTTGCTCCTACACACAGAAATCTAAAAAACAAACCTCTTTCTTATATCTATGATCCTACACCTGGGCCTGAAGACAAAATCCCTTTTTGTTAGCGTTAACGCCAACGGAAAAAACAAATTAAATAGAGTTGACGTTTGTTTACCAGATGTCACGTGATATTTTTTTTTTTATGATCCATTAATTATGTCAATTATAATCCGTGGTGCTTAGCAACTGGGTTTCTCCCAGTTGTAAACGTCCTTTGTGCCTATTGGCCTAGTTCTGTTCTGTCTCCTGCTTGATTTGGAGGGAAGTGGAAAATATGTTTTTCTTACTCCTCCGCTGTTCTTTTCTGATTAAGTTCGTTGGGGGATCCAAGACAGTTGAATCGTTTCTCTGGGACTCGTCGAGCTTCATTGCTCTGGCGCTTTTCTGGTGGTCGCCACTGTTGATTCTGGCTTACAGGAGTTACAGTGGTTAGGGAATAGTGTGGCGGGCTTGTCCCATATAAAAAAAAAAATATCACGTGACATCTGGTAAACAAACGTCAACTCTATTTAATTTGTTTTTTCCGTTGGCGTTAACGCTAACAGACAGGGATTTTGTCATCAGGCCTAGGTGTAGGATCATAGATATAAGAAAGAGGTTTGTTTTTTAGATTTCAGTGTGTAGGAGCAACGGCCTTACGTGCTTTCGGACGCACGTGGATGTCACACACACCACCAACTTTCAATCTCCAGGATGCTTTTGAGACATTTCTAATGGAAAAACCCAATAACACTTAACTTAAAAACCCCACGCAGTCGAAACGCGAGACCAAAAAGGCAGTCGAATTTACACTAATGAATTGAACGCTTAATATGCTAATAATAAACCGTTCGAAATTCTCTAATCAGCATGAATGTAATTAAAAATTAAATTATATAGTAAATAAAAATATCTTACGATCAATACTGTACTATTTTATCGTTAAGTATAGTTTATATTTTCTTACGAAAGTGCACTTTGAATTTTAATACTTCCTCTTTCGATTAAGATTGAACACTAAAATCATAATTGAAGGAGGTGCTCGTGGCAAAGTAAAAGCCGTATAGATCGTTCGGTCAAAGGTTAAGCTACGTCTGCCTAGATCGGTCTGTGGTTGGGTGACCATCCATTTAATACCAAGTTCCCTCCGTGCCTCGGAAAGCACGTAAAACGTAGATCTTTGGCTGTCGTTATGGGTACTCAGATCCAGAAAGTCTGACAAACAGTCTTACCAAGGGATATCGTGTTACCCAGTAACTGGGTTGTGGATGTCCGATAGGCAGTCGCTCCATGTAAAACACTGGTATTCAGCTGCATCCGGCTAGACTGGAAGTCGACCCCAAAATAATTGGGAAAAGGGTAGGCTAGGATGTCTAAAATCGTAATTGAAACGAGTTAAAATATTGTGATCTTGTTTTTGACGTGACAACGTCTTATAATTCGATAGAGCCGGCTGCACGCCCGAAAAAACATGACGTCATGCGGCATTACGGCGTTACATGACGTCATGCGGCGTTACCTCGCTCTGCGGCGTTACCTCGCTCTGAGGCGTTCCAAGTGAAAAGTGAATGTGGTGTCAATTGTTTATAGCAACGATAATTACAGCGATAAAGGTAATGATTCTTTCGCGTTGTCACGTTCAACTATCGTCAGTAAACCGACTTTACAGACAACCAATTTTTTTAATCAATTTGTTTGATACAGTGTCTTGTTTGAGTTAACTTTGATTGTTCTTTTCATCAAAATCAGCCGATGATTAGATAAGTGTAAAAGCCGTTGGTAGCTGAGTACCTAGCCAAAGAAGAGATTTGACAAGAAAAATAGAAATGTATCTGTGTTTTCCGTCAACACGCTGAAAAGAAGTGTAATTAATTTGTTTATATAATTAATTGGTGATTGAAGTCTTTGAGAAACACGTGTAGTGTTTACAAACAATCTTAGACTATTAGGTGTGAAGTTGGGTGCGAATGAATTGGTTATTTGTAGAGCAGTATCTTATTACCTTGTAGGACTGTTGTTGTTTATGGGATATGCCCGCCACACTATATACCTATTCCCAAAACACTGCAACTTTTGTAAGCCAGAATCAACAGTGGCCAAAAGGGAAAGGAATCAAGGGCGAAAATGGTATAAGTATCTAAATGTTATAACCTTCATCTTTTAGCTGGTTATAAAGTACTCTTCCTACGACTTAACGGCTTCTTACGGCTGAATTCATTCCGTCACGGAACGGAATGGAACAGAAGCTTCGCTGTGCGCGAATTCGTAGAATTCGATTCTCCAGAATCCGTGTGAATTAGGTAAATGACATAATCTCTAGAAACCCTTAATTTTAGCCCTGAAAATCCGTTTTTTTTAAATTAGTCTTTTAACTAAAAGACTTTGAAATCAATAAATAGTCAATTGAGTTTGCAAATGACTACCTACTAGTGATGTCATAAGTATAAATTGCCTTAACCTCTTAATTACTAGGCTTCCTATCATAAAAAAACAAAAATACGAGCCAAGTTTGCCCGAAAGTTATGAACACACCGATACTCACGTGTGGTTTGTTTTACCCATAATCTAAGATTACGGTTTCATTATGCAACAGACAGGTCATCGGCCCAATTTGAAGCGACAGCTGAGACCGCTAGTGACTCACTGTGGTTTTATGGGCCTACGAGAATGAGTATATAGGATGTTTGGATAGTACCTACGTGTATTGTGTGAATAGGGAACTGTGTTTAGATTTTATCTTTAGTTAATCTATTGCCTACCTTGCTAGGTGAGATATTGTCTGTTGGACGTGGCTGATGGACGTGGACGTGGTAGAAAATTAAGGGATGACTATAATTTTTTGGTGTCACCGTTTGGTAATTAATTTTTATGATAAGAAGTAGGTACTTACTAAAAAGCAAAAAAAAAAAACATTTTTATAAAACAGCCGCCTTCAAAAACTAATAAAATATTTTAAATTCGCAAGTCGGTGGCAATACAAAACAACAAACAAAACCAAAGCCACCGATTTGCGAATTTAATGTTATTTTTTAGTTTTTCACTTACTGCTAATGTCAGAGTCTGTCCTTCTTTTGCGAAGAATGGGCATCATCTTCCTTCCCTTGTCCCATGTTGGTTGTGGTTGGCTCAACACGTTTTCTTCTTCCATTCCAACCTGTCAACAGTCATGCTATCACTGACTCCCTTTTTAGGGTTCCGTAGCCAAATGGCAAAAAACGAAACCCTTATAAATTCGTCATGTCTGTCTGTCTGTCCGTCCGTATGTCACAGCCACAGCATAAAACTGAAGCTCAATTTTTTTTTTCGTCAAACCCATACGTTTCTATGGATAGGTCTTCAAAAATGATATTGAGGTTTTTAATATCATTTTTTTCTAAACTGAACAGTTTGCGCGAGAGACACTTCCAAAGTGGTAAAATGTGCCCCCCCCCCCCCTGTAACTTCTAAAAATATATGATGTACATTACCATATAAACTTCCACCGAAAACCGGTTTGAACGAGATCTAGTAAGTAGTTTTTTTTAATACGTCATAAATCGTAAACCGCAATTTACCTTTCATTCAATCAACACAATTAAGAACTTTTATATTATGTTACTTGCTGCTGTGGAACCCTTCATGGGCGAGTCCGACTCGCACTTGGCCGCTTTTTCTGTCATATTGGTAATTCTTGACACAATTTTTCCATCTTTCCTTTTTTCTTTCTCTTCTTTCACCATCCGGCCATTTATAATGCATTTTGTCAGAGCGAAATATCTGGAAATCATATTCACACCTATTTAGCTGTAAATACCGGTTAGCATAATAATGTACTGTCATATTATTATCAAACTTTTACCAACTGATTTGTTTTCTATCTAACCAAATGATACCAAAGATTAACTAATAGTTCCTTTGGATGATACATATAAAATAAACTCGTGCCAGCGCAAATATTTTCAATGCTCGTGATTTTCAAGGATATTTGCATTATGCATAAGACACAGGTCAAATTCCTTTGCGGGATCGGTAGATAATATAAAATAATAAATCAGGTTTAGACCGGTCCGGTAACGTACCAAGCCTTTACATCATCAAGAGTATGAAAGGGAATGCCCGTTTTAATTTATGGTTGAGGAACTTCGTAGTTTTAGTAGTAGGTACATCTTTAAAATTCGGCAGCTGCCTTCGGAAACTTTTTTTAAATAAAACTAGTCAAACTGGTCATGTCAAGGTCTCAGGGAACCCCCCGATGGCCGTGTGCGGTCACCGGTCCTAAACATCACTACGGGTCCCAAACTATAATAATATTATAAAGCCAAGTAGTTTGTTTGGTGTTTTTTAGGGTTTCGTACAAAAAAAACGGAACCCTTATAGGATCACTCGTGCGTCTGTCTTCCGTCCGTCTATCACAGCCAATTTGCTCTGAATCTACTGGATCAAATCACGTGAAATTTGGTAGGATGGTGTAATCCTATGACCCAAACACAGACGTGCAAAGTAAATATATATTTTTTTTTAATATGAATTTACTTTGGCTTAATTGACGACTTAATTTTCGGGGGACAAATAAGGAAATTAAAAAAAAAAAGATTTGGCAACCTTACTGTGTCATATATTAAATGAAAGGGCTTGTTATGAGGATTCCAAATATGTTTTTGTTATTATTGTAAAATAAATAGTTTTTATTTTATTCATGAAAAAAACACGAAAATTGACCATTCCCCCCTGAACTCCGAAACTACTTAACCTTAAATTTAAAAAAAAAATACAAAAAATAGTTAATCGCTTGTAGATTACAGGAAAACCTACCTATAATAACTCTATCAATTGGCATTGCACGGAACCCTCTCCACGCGAGTTCAACTCGCACTGTCTTGCCGATTTTTTTTGTTTGAACGCCCTTAAATTATTTCCAGAACTTCTGGTCCGTTTCTGAAAATTATTTCACTGATAGCAATTTCCGCTAACAGTGACTGTTATCCGTACTAATATTATAAATACGAAACAACTCTGTATGTTACGCTTTCACGATTAAACGGCTGAACCGATTTTGATGAAATTTGGTATGAAGATAGACTTGACCTTGACCTATGTTCTTTCCCCGGGGGAAAGAACATAGGTTACTTTTTAATCTGCGACTTTGTCTGCATCCGCGATAATCGACTTTCAGGCGTACAAAATCGCGGGCAAAAGCGGGAAAAATAATAATTCTTAAGTAATTTCGCAGGCAGCAGTAATATTACAAATGTAAAACAGTGTGACGCTTTCGAAAACCTTAAAAAAAAACTCTAAATTAGATACTTACATCGTAACGATGGCTTTGGCAATATTCCTATTTTTATCCTAAAATCTGAACAAACAGTAGTACACAATAGTAGTTGGTTATTCTCCACCCCAAGAAGCTACTGAAGCTAGTCCAACCACTGCCTCATCATTTACTTTGTAACAGGTAAGCTCTCTGATATAAATGATCGCAAGACAGCCATAGACAAACGATTATTTCTCAATAGTCTAATCTTGGCAGTCCTCCACGTAATACCGGTAGCTCACGCCAGTTGTGGCAGGTTTTGCTAAATATCACTGAGCCTGTATAATTGAGGATTACCTGTAAACCTGTAGTGAATGTAAAATACTCTTGAATAGGTTTTAGCAAGTATATGCTAAGTAATCCTTGTCATTGCTAGATAAAGCGTTCATGGATATTATGAATGTGACAGAGGGGTGTGGTCCTCACCCTCTTTCCACTTAAAACGCTCGTCACGAGAGTTGAAAATTAAATTTATTGAAGCATATTTGAAAAATAGTATATGATCTATTTGAATAAAATACAAATTATTCAAGTTTGTTGTTTTTTTTCAAATTTCGGACCTACTGGTCCAATTTTGAAAATTCTATGGCTTATGGAATATTACGCTTTCCCGGACTGCTATCATCATCATCTTGATCATCTTTAGCCGAAAGACGTCCACTCTTGAACATGGGCCTCCCCCATAGAACGCCACAACTAGCGGCAACCTGCTATAGGATATATTTATTATAAAAACGATTAGGGATCCGTAAGATGTACGCGGAAAAAGTCGCATGTAAATGCTAGGTTTTAAATAGTAGCTACTGTTTAAAGATATTGTGTCAAACCCCCAAAATGTATAGATGCAATAGGCTGAAATGATTACTTGTACAGTATTTTTGAAGAATCAATTTTAATATATTGCGATCTATCACCGTTTCCAACTGTAGATGTTTTTAGAAAGAAGAAAACTGCTACAACAGTTACTTGTTCTTGAATCTTAAATACAACCCCACCCATGAGATTTACGGCCATATTATTTATCACTGATCACTGATCACATCACCTTTACTTCATTCCAACCATAGCGTGTCCATTTCTAGCCTAACCAGATTTAGCTGAATATCGACTTGGTGTATGTATACGAGTGAATTTATATAACTTGTAATTTATACTTGGTGACTGGAATTTGTCTTTGTATTTCTAATGGCGACGACACAGGAAATCCGCGTGTAAGGATAAGACTGCAGATGAGATTATAAATCATAATTTGTTCGTTTTCATGTCTAGCTATACCTAGATTATCTACGCCTCATTTTAAATAAGAAATATTAACGCATTCTTAACACGTCTTTCTACAATTAATACATCAGCTAACGCCACACTTTACGTTTGTAGCGATGTCAGTTACATAATGGGATTGACATTGGAAGACTTCAATTGTGAATAATTCATTCATTTCATTGTCATTCAATGTACGTTCCTTCGCAGCACAAAATTGTTGCTTACGATCTTTATTGCATGTTTTTCCTTCTGAGACTTTGTGGAAATAATGAATTGATTGTTACTTGGAAAAGTTTCGGGAGTGTCTATTGTTACTTGCGGTCTGACTTGCTTATGCTTTGAGAGGGAACGTTAATATAGATCCTATTTGATATACAAAGAAATGTCACAGTTGTTATTGGTAGCCAGAAAGCCCCAAACTGTATACTAGGGATATTGTAACGAAAATTGTTAATGTTGCAGGGTTTAGAATCATATACACTAGAATCCATGGTAATAGTTCTCGTCACGATTTCCCTTCACGGTATAAACAATCGTAACTGACTGTCGTTGCATACGCTAATCTATTCCAAATTGTAAAAAACCAAGTCATATGAAATGACTATAACGCAGTTACTAATTGAGAAATGGTAAATACCAAGCAACCCTAATCCCCTATATCTGTTTAAGACTGGCCAGTTGCCCACCTGTCACTGCAAACCGCAATTGGCTCAAGTTTTGATCCTCTGTCTTCACGCCTATATGGTTTCAAGTAGCGGCTTTGCACTTTTATCCTCACTAATCGGTTTGGAATCATCTATACTAATATTATTGTGTAGTTTGTTGGTTGTTTCGAACGCGCTAATTGTTGGAACTACTGGTCTAATTCTGGAAATTCTTTCGCTGATTGAAAGCTACTTTATCCCGAAGTACTGCTACATTTTATTATTAAAACAATTGGACCCTTGAGACAATTCACGTGGACGAAGTCGCGGGTAAAATCTAGTTTAGTATGTATGTAATATGAAGCCAATGGTAACACGCGGTGGGTACTTGTCATCATTCAATCAAGATCTCTTTAAATTCCAACACGTTACTGTTTCTTGGACTTTGGTTCTGGTGACGCATTTGTGGTAATAGTTCGATACCGCTTTGGGGTTATCCCAGAATAAATTACTATCGGATGCATAAATTTTATGTATCGTCACTTTCCAATACATCGTCCCATTAATACTATTCCAATGTTTTAGAGATCCATGAGACCCCTTATGAGAAAATAGAAGCACCAACTGCTGTATTTACTAATCAGGTCGAACTTCTTTCTTTTGGTTGAAGCACCTTTCGCTAGCTATGAAACTAAATTCAATGATAGTTATGAAAAATGCAACTCGTTCCTTGCAGTCAAAAGATCCAGGGTTTGGCAGCTAGATATTTTCCATATTAACAATAATTTTGTAACCAACCTGTATCTTTTGACATTCAGGCATTTTAATAAAGAAATAGCTGGACTCTTGTTTACTTTTATATTACAATAGATGTTTGAATAAAGAACGAAGTACATCACTCACATTTAGCTTTTCTAGACTGTCATCGTGACTTCAAACTTTTATACATTGTGTAGAGGCACCTACTTAATAAGTTTTTTACCGTTATTTCCGTAGTTTTGTGAATAAGTAACCAATTATGTAACAACTGTACACGACGCGGCAAGGTTGCCACGTGCCACTGGCTTTGTCGCGATCAAGTACGCCTAATGGCGAATGACGTACAGCAATAAAAGGAAAATAATGTTTTTTATAGGTTTTCTGCAGGCTAAATCAATTATTCTGTATCGTAAACTTGAAAGCAATTTCATTAATTGCTGGATTGATAATTTTCCTAAAGAGCGGAACTACGGAGTTCTTGGCTGTCTTTAAATCGTTTTTTAACTTCATTATCAATTTGGTCCATGATAATCCCAGGTATTTCTTATGATGTGCCATTTCAACTGGTTTCCTGTATACAGACAATCTCGCTAATTTTTCAGGTCAGACCCTTAATGGCACGACCACACCAGCACGCGTAGCATGACCACGGTATGTCTACGAAAGAATAGACATACTGACAGGAAGAATAGACAAACTGTACTGACTTGTCTATTCTTGCTGTCAGTATGTCTATTCTTTCGTAGACATAGCATGGTCATGCTACGCGTGCTGAACAGGCAATTGGCGGGTGCTAGCGTTAGTACTGCATTTTGTCCGCTCCAGTGTGGCCGGGTTTTAAGCAATTACTGTGTTCTTGTTTACCAGTGTTGAATGTTGAATGACTACGATCTTATCAGCATTAAATACTTACTAATTTGTTAGGAGGCTCTAAGGTTATGCTTGGAAGAGAAATTGAGCCATACGACGTAACCTTATACTTGTAGAACTAATATACAATAGTACCAGACGTAAAGAACCGCACTAATGCATGTATGTAAAGTATTGTTACATTGTTACGAATCCTACACGGTTTGAATACTTTACAAGGATGTCTGAAATAACAGACGAATGGTCATTGCATACATTTGCAGAACTGCTCCGAAACGTCAATGGCACAGCCGGAATCGCCTTGACAAATGCAACCGTTAGCTGTCAGCGCGTCGGCCACGAGCCGTCAACTTTTTCATCTTGTCATTGCAAAAAATATTTTAACGCACACGACCTAAAGCCCTGACTTTAATGGCTAATTATTTGCTGTGTCGGAGACACTGCAATCAGACTGCATTCTATCTTTTGTATTTTTGGACACTGAACATATTGAGAAGCTCGTGGCTAAGTAAAAAGCGTACGGTTCAATTGGGCATGATGGTTAAGCTATACTTGCCGCGGTCGGTCCGTGGTTGGGTGGCCATCCATTTCATATCAAGATCCCTCCGTGCTTCGGAAACCACGTAAAGCCGTTGATCCCGGTTGTCATTCGTAAATCTTTCACAGTCGGTATAGGTAGTCTGAAATTTGACAACCATTCTTACCAAGGGGTATCGTTTTACCCAGTAACTGGGTTGTGGAGGTCAGACATGGAGTCGCTCCAACTGAACTGAACTAAACTGGTATTCAGGTGCATCCAGTTAGACTGGAAGCCGACCCCAACATGTGTAGCTGGGAAAAGTCTAGGCAGATGATGATGGTCAATGAACATAATTATGAAGCTTACAATACATATCTACTATCACTCACACGTTAGCAGTACTACTGACCTAATTGAAAAAACCGAACGTAAATCAAATCTTCATGCTAGATTTGATTTATTACTTTTTCAGCAATTTCATTGTTATTTCGAAGAAACTGTGTCGGTTCGTTTCGTACTCGTGATTTTACTACGCTGCCGTCCTTTATAAGCACGTAATTCTGACATAATTTCGTTTTTATCGTGTGTTTCGCAATTAGTTTTAATTGTTAGTCTTGCATTTGTTAGTTGTTTGATACGGTTGCTTGATTCGATTTTTGCTTTGTTAATAATTATGTTTGGTACGTATTCTTTTTAAAATTGAGGTCACACTAGTTGTCTTGTACGGTCTGGCAGGTGTAAATGCAATGTCTGTGTAGGTTCAGTGGGTCGTTAGGTGGCCCAGTACAACACATGCTTTTTAAATTTAGTCGCAGTAGCAAAGTTTGGTAGCCGTAAACTCTATAATGAATGCTTTTTGTCCTTTTCTACTTACTTACATATCCTGTCCTGATGCTTGCACGCTTGCATGCTTGCAGTAATTGATGGCGCCAAACTCGTCGCTTCTTGGTCAATATATATTGCCATCGACTCACTAAGAGTAAGATTTGTCTGCCACAGGATTTAAGGGTCCTATCATTATGTTCTACTAGCTTTTTCGCGATTTGATGTAGACGAAGTCTGGGATTCATTATTAGCCTATGTCCTTTCTTGGGGTCCTAGCTTAGTCTGTACCTAATGCAATCGAAATTGGTTCAGTAAGCCGTGAAGCCTTATCGTCGTGATGGTCCAGTGTTTAGGGCGCCGGCCTCTCATTC
Organism: Charanyca ferruginea; assembly: GCA_947361185.1. Classification (NCBI taxonomy): domain Eukaryota; kingdom Metazoa; phylum Arthropoda; class Insecta; order Lepidoptera; family Noctuidae; genus Charanyca; species Charanyca ferruginea. The sequence continues at coordinate 21,727,951 of OX376069.1, read as the reverse complement.
ATAAGCTTGTGGGTTTGCAACCGTGCACGAGCAAAGTACCAATATGACTTTTTCAATTTCATATGTACTTTCTAAGTTTATCTTGAACATCACTGACATCGCTGAAAGAAAACATCGTGAGGTTACCTGGACTTCTAATAAATATCTGAAATCGCCAATCCTCCTGCGGAAAGTGTTGTGATCAATGCTCGTGCCTTCTCTGTATGAGAAGAGGCCTTTGCTCTGCAGCGGGACAATTATAGGCTGGTATTATTGAGCCGTGAAAGCGTAATAAACCAAGAAACTCACTTTTGCATTCTTCTTCGTATCGCTGGCATGACAGTTTTTTTTATATTTGTTTGGCCCAAAACTTGGTCACTTTTGCATTTATTTAGTACTAGCGACCCGACCCGGCTTCGCGTGGGCCTATAACTTTCCTCGATAAATGGACTATCCAACACAAAAAGAATTTTTCAATTCGAACCAGTAGATCCTGAGATTAGCGCGTTCAACCAAACAAACAAACAAACTCTTCAGCTTTCTCTTTAGCTTTATAATATTAGTATAGATGTATTGTCTATACCCATTATATAACATCTACTGCGATCGCCAACATGCATCGGCCTAGCATGGCGATTACGGCTGAACCCCCCCTTGGGGGAGACCTATGCCCAGCTGTGGGCGCCTAAAGGTTGATATGATGATGATGATGAAGATACCCAATATAAAATTATCGCTGCTAAGTCAACAGGAACTTACCTTACTTTTCCCTCAGATTATGAAATAAAAGGCAGATAGACCGTGTGGAACACTACGAGTGAAGCCACAAAAGCAAATACAAATTCAATAACGAATACCTACAATCTCTTGATTGTATTCGTTTTTTTATTTTTATTAGTATTTGTTTTTTTTAACAATGCTTCGCTTCGTGCTGTTCTGACTCGTGTCAGTACAGCGCGAAGCGAATTGTTGGTATTCGTTTTTGAATTTGTATTTGCTTTTGTGGCTTCACTCTCAGTGTTCCGCAAGGTCTATCTGCCTTTTGTTTCATAATCTGAGACTTCTCCTATATCGTTTGGCTTAATCTTGGTGACAAAATCTCCGTTCTTTGTCTCATAGATAAAACATCTTGTTGTCAAATCTACACGACCAGCTGGCAAGCTTAGTCCACTCACTTGTTTATAGGAGCGGCTGTAACTCGATAATGGCAGCCATAAAACAGTGTTTGTTATTTTTAACCAGATCAATAACAAAACCGAGTCCTTTTGCATTGTGTAAGCTCACTGGAAGTGTTTAAAAATAAGATGACCGTGTTATTCTTGGCTTAAGTTTTAATATACTGGCTTTGTTCGCGACTTCGGCTGCATCAATTTTCTTTAATCATCATCATTATATATCAGACCATTGCCGTCTACTGCTTAACGTAGACCTACCCTAAAGATCGCCAACCAACCCGGTCTTGGGTAGTCAGCATCCATCCGCTGCCAGCCGTCTTCTTTAAATCGTCGGTCCATTGTGCCACAGGGCGTCCCTCACTACACTTGCCCAATATAGCATAAAGCGCTCAGGGAAAACATAGCGTCCTATAAGCGAAATAATTTCCAGAATCAGACGTGCAGTTCCATAGTGCCTTCAAACAAAAAAAAAAATACAAACAATCTCTTCAGGTTTATATTATTAGTATAGATATACATAGATATGAATGTTTTCTTGACTTTTCTCAGCTTGGCTGGTACCAAATAAAAGTATTGTCATAGAAACAGAACAAGTTCACCAAGTTACAACTTGATAGATCAAATCAAATCAGTTTATTGCAAACATGTTCTACAGGGGTTGGAATTATATTATAGGTATCAAACATGCACCCTGTAAGCACTGCCAAGATGTTGATGTCCAAAATTAACTTGCAGCAATATTTAGTAAATAATGAAACATCAACATTGTAAGATATCATTCTACGCATAAAAATCTAAATTGGTCTTCAAAAATTGACACCTGCACAAATCACCATAAAATTAATATAATTTTCACAAACCCCTATTCATGTCATTAAGTTACCTCAAGAGCTGTTATTTTGATGTTTTGTGTGACGTTTCCATCAATCTATTTCTACGACCACCCCATTTGTGGTACCTGCTGTTTTTTGTTCATCCATACAAATGTTTGGACAAGCAACAATCCGTGAAACAATAGTCAATTCTATCCCAATGGGGTTAGTTTCTACCAATTTAAATTCCTGTCTGACAACACTGTCATTTTTTTTTATAACATTTTGAGAACGTTAATTGCCTGTTCAGATTTATTGCTTGAACACATTCTCTGTGATTTATTATGTGTTGCCTGATGAAAATATTTTTTTCTACTATAAAATAGAGCGTGTTATTTTAATCGTTTTTATCGGGTAGTATAGTCTTTTAACGTTTCTTTATGTTTCTTCTACTATTAGTACAAGGACAATTAAAACATTAACGGTACAAACATATTGTTGGTAACATTCATTTCTTGTTTCTTTTGTTTTTTTTTACACTAGCATAAACATAATGATAGATCACTCTCAAAATAAGAATTTACACGTCATCCTCATAAAATTCCGTTGTTTTTTCTATTCTTAAAACTCTGTTTTTTTATTTTTTACTCTAGGTTCAGCGTATTCTTCGGTGAAGTTAGCTAGCCTATAACCCAACCTGCAGTGCTATTCTGTTACAATCTCCCTCGGTGAACACCTAGGTGAAGTGAGCTGTCATCCGTCAAGATGCTAGGGATTGACTAAACAGACGGACGGATGACAGCTCACTTCACCTGGGTGTTCACCGAGGGAGATTATAACAGAATAGACATACTGGGTCTGATGTAGCAGTGCGGTGCTGGAGAGGTATGGTGACGTGATACGAGAGCTCACTGATACGTCAACTTGTGACAACTGTCACCCCTCCAGCAGCGCGCTGCTACTTCAGGAACGTCCCGGTTAAGCGTTGGGGCTCAATAGCCCAACTCGATGAATTTAGGTGAATTGAGCTAGAGGTGAGCTCACATCCCATTGATGTTGTCGCTGTCAATTCAACCTAACATCAATGGGATGTGAGCTCACCTCTAGCTCAATTCACCTAAATTCATCGAGTGAGATTGTTAACAGAATATACCATTGGAATAGACTGTTTTAGCACTTCTATTATGACTTATTTATTTCTTATTTCAACTAGCGACCCGACCCGGCTTCGCATGGGCCTATAGCCTTCCTCGATAAATGGACTATCCAACACAAAAATTATTTTTCGATTCGAACCAGTCGATCCTGAGATTAGCGCGTTCAACCAAACAAACAAACAAACTCTTCTGCTTTATAATATTAACTGTATAGATTACTTTCTACACTTGCGCTCACGACCACCACGCGTAGAGAGTCGTCAATGAATAGTCAGTATTAAGACGCTAATAAGTGACTTTAACAGATTTTAAACTGACAATCACGTCAAAATAAATCGTGTAATTAATTTGAAGAAAGTAAATGTTAAACTAGAACGTTCTCTTAATCATTTAGTATGTGAATATTTTTGATTAAGTTTATACCTATTAAATAGTTTAATTAAGTCGTGTGAAATTGTGTCTGACGCGGACAAAATATTCATAATCACACAAAATGTACCAGATTTATTTTAACGAAAGTTTCACCATATTACAGACAATTTAATTATAATATCTTTTAGTATACTTACAGCGCTTTTTTCAAAGTTAAAGAATACTATCTTCTTTTTACTTTTTCGAGTAAACTTTAAATCGTATAGTTAATTTGAAAAAAATAAATGTTTAACTAGAACGTTCTCTTAATCATTTAGTATGTGAATATTTTTGATTAAGTTTATATTAAATAGTTTAATTATGTAAAATTCTGTCTGACGCGGACAAAATATTGATAATCACACAAAATGTACCAGATTTAATTTAACGAAAGTTTCACCATATTACAGACAATTTAATTATAATATCTTTTAGTACATATACTTACAGCGCTTTTTTCAAAGTTAAAGAATACTATCTTCTTTTTACTTTTTCGAGTAAACCGCCACCACTTCAAGCCACAAGTAAATTACTCATAGATATCACGTTTTTCTTCTCGGTAAATAGCTTGAATGGAACTGGCATCACTGTTGTGGCATACCAATAACGTATTTAGTCTATATTGGTGTAGTGTCAGAATATGGCTGCACCATTAGCGGTTAGTCCGTCGCCCACGGCCAGAGATCCTTTTCCCATAGTAGACCCAACTAGAGCAGGTGGGTTAACCCTTACAGTCTGTAACTATTTTGATTCCTTCAAATATGTGTTAGATAAAGATTGTTACTTTTAGCTACAAATAATCCATACTATTTATCCATACTTAATATGATAAATGCGAAAGTAACTCTGTCTGTTACGCTTTCACGATAAAACGGCTGAACCGATTTTGATGAAATTTGATATGAAAAAGCTTTTTACAAAAAAGACAACCGCCTTCAAAAAGTGAAAAATAACTTAAGCACTTTTTGAAGGCGGTTGTCTTTTTTGTAAAAAGCTTTTTATTTTCCGCTTTTTAGTACCTCCTTCTCATCCAAATCTATTAAGAAGAGATTGAAAGTTACTACTACCAAGATGGATGAAACTAAAACGTCGTCTATGTAAATTTTTTGGGTATTTGTTGATTTTTCAAAAAGTGCTGAATCAATTTCGATAAAATGTATATGGGACCACCCCTGAAGTATACCCTATCCATAAAAAAAAGAATTTTCAAAATCGGTTTACGTTTGCCGGAGAAATCGCGTAACAAATCGCGCACATACTTAATGCAAATTTAAGACTTATACGGTTTTCTTATGGATGCCATTGTCAGAACTGGACCACATTAAAATGGGACCATACGAGAAGCACTAGCTTTAAAAAAAAAAAAAAAGAATCATCAAAATCGATTCACCCAGTCCCAAGAAATCAAGTAACAAACATAAAAAAAAAAAAAAAAAAAAAAGTATACAAACGAATTGATAACCTCCTCCTTTTTTGAAGTCGGTTGAAAATAGCTTACACCCTGGGGAAGGACATAGGTAGGCTGCTTATTAATCCGCGACTTCGACTGCATCCGCAATAACCGTCATTCACACGCACGAAGTCGCGGGCAAAAGCTTGTAATAAAAATAAAAATAAATTATAGGGGGTCCGGGAACATGAGACGTGTGTTTTAACTGTACATAATAATATTAGATATTGTACAATGGTACCTTCACGAGCGAGTGACCAGTTTTTTTTTGTTCCAAGTATTTCTCTTTTTCCCACCACCTCGAACCAATTTATTATTGCCAATGCATCAATATTAGATCCGGTTAATAGGTTCTCCTATTCCATTGCACTTATACCTGGTCAAATGTAAGTGTGCTATACACTACTGACCACCCCTTTGAGAAAAACGAAGGAATAGAATATGAAATCCTTGGTCTTCTTGATAGTGGCCACTTAACTTTAAAAACAACTGGATTTAAACATTTTAATGTGACTTAAACCTGTGGATAAATAAGATTAAGATAATACAATGCAGATGATTCGTAAAGATTGTGTAAATATGAGCTTATATCTCTTTACTCACTTATTACATCATTTAAGGTAATTCTAACTGTTTAAATTAAAAATTCTGTTCGAATGATGTAACTCTTTATCTTCTTTTGAGCTAGAGTTTCATCATATCTCCTGCAATTATTATTCAGGTTACTTGTTTCAATTACATTATTTCCAACCAATGCTGAATCTTATAATATATGGCTAATTTCTTTTATTCTGACAAAATCACTGCAACGTTGCAAATTAATAACTATTAAGGGTATTTCTGTCCCGTTAGTCTCGTGGCCCTGTCACTCCTGGGCTTGGAGTCCTGTGTTCTTTTCCCAGTCTGCATAAAGTGTGATTAGGGTTTTTCCATTAGGAATTTCTTAGTAGCAACTCAGACTTTGGTAGCTGATGGTGTATTATTTATTTATTTCTACTTCATACACAAAGGTACAAAGGCGGACTTCATGCCTTAGGCATTCTCTACCAGTCAACCAAGGGTGACTAAGGGTGGGGTGTATCACTTTAGTGCCTTGGAAAGCACGTCAGTCCTACGCCTAATCTCTCCCTGGTCGTGTCAAATTGGTGTCTATGACATTGACGGAAGAAGAATACTTGTATTTGCGTAGTCGCACTATAATATCTCCTGCGTATTCGGCTAGTCTCCATTGAGTTTGACCGCCGTAACATTCGGCCGGGAGACCATTATAATGGGAATAAATTAACATCTTGTTATTGTTAGCACGCTAAATTCTTAGTCGCCACATAAATCTATTCTCTGTTACACATTCCTGTCTGTAGGCAGCCCTAATAAGATTTCGCCTTGTTTGACTTGTCGTATAAATAAACTCATTAATCAATAGTCTCGTTGTCCGCGACATTAATCTGAGTTAATCTGGAGTCTATATATAGAGCTAATCTACTCCTCGACTGCTGGCGATACGTCAAATCTATACTTATATGATTTATGGCGCCTAGCTACTTATTGTTCATATTGCAGCTTCACTTGCATGCTTATTTTTACAGTAATTTTATTATCCTCTCTTGTGTATCGGCATTTGATGGAAAGCTCCAGAAAGTCAATAAATCATTGCGGCATTTATTTTTATACTTTCCAATTTGATATACAAAATTTTGACAGAAAAAATGTACCCACTAAAAAATTAAGTATCATATTGAGCCCTAAATTCTATAGCAGTAACAGTAATAGTGGTAGACATAGACAGGGATAGCCGTTTTGATACAAGATTAGTTAGTGAGATGATTTATAAAGTGTAACCATCCTCGCGGCTGTTGCTACACATAAAGTGATCAACAGATGTGAATAGTCCAGCGAAGACAACCAAGACAAGACTATTAACGTGATAAATGAAGTACTAAAAATGATGATTTATGGGAAACCTAGATTTATTGTTAGTTAGTAAGGAACTTTCTGCAGTCATCACGATAGATAGAGAGTTATGAAATTCCTTAGCGTTAATATTAAAAATTAGCTTTTGTGCAATTGACAATGATTTTGTTATGTGTACACATATCTTCTTCTTTTTCGGTGTCACTCTTGACAGATTGGTCGTGGTCTCACTTCAAGTGTACACTTATTCAGTTTCAAAAATAAACTACAAAATCTTAGAAACCGCTGTCGTAAACGATAGTGTAAATGTGAAATATCTTTGTTGACACCTCGCCTTTCAGAATGTCTTTAGCCTTCTATTGATTTATTTATTGTATGTTTTCACTAACATTCCTTTATCTATTGTTATATTTGTTATGTCTTTGCCTCTATCAAGGCCTGATAACAACATTAAGTTTTGGTTAAATGCGGCAAACTGGCGTCAGATAAAAATATTTGCCTATTATTTTGCTTAGTGATGTTTTCTATATCTACGTTGAATTTTTAACTACTTTTTCTTTTTGTTACAGTGGGATTTCTGATCTTAGTCTTCTACTTGTGGGGCACTCCATACAAAAGGGGTTTCTTCTGCGATGATGAGTCTCTTAAACACCCCTACAAAGATTCCACTGTCACCAATGTTATGCTGTACATTATTGGACTGGGCCTTCCTGCGGTTACGGTAAGTGAAAATTGAACCTTAATCAATTCTGTATAGACCTTATTTTTTATATTAGCTTTCGTGACATTCATTTTACTACAACATCTACTAACATCGACATTTATATGGTTATGTGTACCGAAATTAGTACACTTTCACACCGAACTACATAGATCTCCATACTGGGAAATGTTATTTTTTCTATTTGCCATTGTTTGTCAATACAGCCTTAGTGGGCCATCGATCATTGTTTGCTCATAATTTCTATGTCCATACACTTATCTGTCCAATGTTGGTCCAACTTGTTTGGTATAACACATTTTAGTTCGATTAGAATTCGAATGACAAATATGACCAATGTTTGATTTAACTCTTTGCTATTGGCCTGATAAAGAACCTTATGTTGAACTCCCATTATGTGACTTTTAGGGCCAACTATCGAAAACTTTCAAGTTCAATATTTTTTGTGTGGTTTGCACTTCTAAATCGGTGACCGTATTATGGTCTATTGAGTATGTAAGTAGTTAAGACGCGTATATTAATTGTCGGTCTTATATTTTCTCACGGTACGGTAGTAAGAAATGCACGGTAAGTACGGATGGATATGTATTGGTCATTTACCCGTCCCACACAAGATGTTAAAGGACTAAGGCTTTGCTTTTCTATAAAGGGCTTCCTCGTTGGGTTTATGTGAAGTGAGTTTCAGGTGAGCTGTCTGTCCCTAGCATTATGTGAGATAACAGGCCACCTCATATTCAATTCAATTTAATTAACCAAGGAAGATTTTTAAAGAATGGACCGGTAGGGTGTTTGTATTGTATTCATGGCAGTTTTATGTCGTCTGAATGTCTCTTCCACTTGTTTCAAATCCAAGAATATTACAAAGGTTTTTTCGATTCCAATAATCACCTTTTCAACAGTATCTCTATATCTGGCATTATCTTATTCCATATTACCGGATCCATTTAAACACGGCCAGTTCTATTCTATCTCAATTATTTGTCCCAGTTTACAATACATTCAAATATCATTTCTAGTACTACTTAATGCATTTACATAACGCCATTACTATATTAGCAAACACATAAATTTTATAGCTCTGACAAATGTGCGATTGTCGTAAATTTGATATAATGATATTGACCAAAGTACTTAATTTTAACGATATTGCAATGCTTTGTAATGTTCTCCTACTGGGTTTAATTCGTCGTCTATGACTAGGTGTATTTCTATGTTGGTATTGGTAGCCACCCTGGAGACACCATGCAGACTCTTTTAGTATGATCTTCTTTACCGGCAGGTATTTGATACTGCCTTCCTTGACGTAGAGAGAAGATATTATGGCCCTTGAGAGACTAATATCCATAAGCACGAAAGTTGGAGTAGAGAGATGTTTGTTACTTTGCACGATTAAACGACTAAACGAAATTAGTTGAAAATTTTCACACATAGATTGGTCTAGTTTAATTCATTGGATATTTTTTATCCCGTATTTGTTGTTCTGTTGGACCTTGGCTTAATCTTTGTAATCTACGCAGGCTAAGTGGTGGGCAGAAGCTGATGTTTAAATAATTACACCTGTTCATGTGCAGATTTATAAGGAATTCCATTTCGAAGTACAAATATGTTGCAATACGATTATGAGACACTTTTACGTTAGTTTCTCCAAACTAAGTTAAATATAATACACTAGCGGGCGCCCGCGGCTCCGCCCGCGTGAATATCGGTTACCGCTGCAAAAAGCCTACTCAGGAAAGACACGGTCAGCAACATGATCCCCAGGTCTATTCACAGACACCGACACCAACATCGACGACGCAGTCATCATCCGCAGGCTGCACAGATTGTCTTTCTGTGGATGTCCCCTCCCGCACGCGCACCCCCGCCTTGGTGACGCCCACTTCGCAACGCGCCGTGCAGCAGAAATCGTAATATTTTAATTTCACCATAACTTCGAAACCAAACGTTCAATTTTCATCATTCAAAGACCAAATATTATCTACATAAACTGTACTTAGTGATGAAATAATTTATTTTGATAAGGATTAATAGCATGAGTAAAATAAACGCGTTTACATGTAGTCCAAAAAAAATTCAAGATTTTTAAATTAAAAAATGGTTGTTGTGCCTCACTCGACATAGATAGATATAGTGTGTCGCGGACTTTTTTGTAGATATTTATAAGATCAACAATTAATTAGAACATTTTATGGTTCTATCTTTTATAGTTTAGGCAGCGTACGCAAAATAAGTAACTTTTCTGGTTGATTTTTTACACCTTGTGGCCGAAAAACCCAAGTATCTTACGGAACCCTATTTTTCTCCAAAATAAAATATAGCCTATGTTACTCGTGGATAATGTAGCTTTCGAATGGTGAAAGAATTTTTAAAATCGGTCCAGTTTTTGAGCCTAATCATTACAATCAAACAAACAAACAAAGTTTTCCTCTTTATAATATTAGTGTAGATTAGTGTAGATGTTGCTAAGTCTTGGGCTGACACAACTTAGATAACGGCAAGCTAACACCTATCCCTCACGTGTAATTGCAGTACCTACTTATTAAAAGTTTATGTCACCTGTCATGGCAGTCATTAATTAACTATGCAAAGTGGATAATACAGAATGCAAGGCATCAACAACGACTGTCATTAAACCATTGATCGTATCTTGCCATGCCTTAAAAGGGCTATTTTATTTTATAGTATTTTCCTTAACACTATTTGTATTAATTTATTCCGCACTTGCTGTTTAATAATTCAGTGCTGGGTTGTCAATCTGACTATGTTATTAACTACATTAGTTAGTGGTTGTACACTTTTGTTAAAGGCCACTGCAAATACAGTCTTAGGCTTGATCACAAGATTAGGAATATTTAAGTTTCGTTAAAATGTCAACAAAGCCTGAATAATAATAATAATAACAGAAAGCGGTACTCCTGGACACGGACACGCGTATAATCAGGAGATTCCTCTCTCAGGAGCCCTGACCACCGGTAGCTTGGACCCTGTTCCCGATACCGGTGGGCTACTATTTTTTATATTTTTAAATGTTTTTTTTTTTTACTAATATTTAAAAATGTACAGTGTAAGCATGTACAAATTTGACCTCATTGTGTCAGCACTTTACTTGCTACGAGTGGTCTATACTTTAGTACACGAATATCACTCAACTCGCGTGCACTCATTATCATTCAATTAATCATCAATCAATAAAGTGTATAATTACGTACTCTTGCGTATCACTCAAACTATCATCATTGAAAGGTGTAAAGACCCTACATCTTTTTGGTCCTTCGAGCCTCCGTGTGAGCGGGACTACTTCGCGTTCGTGACAGTGTGAACAAACTATCGACACGGAAGTGTAGCTCCTGCAACTACGACCTGTGGACAGAGTAACATCTGTCTGCTGGAACTCAACGACTGTTTGCTCCGTCTCAGCAGATTGTGTGCCATCACTTTTCTTACGTGGATCCGTTTATCCATCGCAGAGAAATTGCAATAGCACGAACTGCTCACAGCGGCAAACTTATCACACAACTACAATCATGAGCGCCAACATGGAAGACATTTTGGCCAATCAAGATCAGATCATTCAAGCCATGGAGCAGCAACTGCGGAATTTTAAGAAGGATTCTGCGGAGCGCAAAACTCCGGCCAACATCAAGAAACGTTTGCAAACCCTGGATACATACTGGAGGGAGTTTCAAGAGAATCATGTCACATTATGTGAGTTTGAAGATCGCGGTTATACCTACTTTTCGGAAAACTTCTACAATAAGGCAATGATCCTCTACAATGAAGCTCAGGATATCATTCGACAATACAAACCACCTACTAGTTTGGAAAAGAGGGATAAGTCGCCCAGCGCTTCATCAATTCGTATGTCAGATACTCGCAATCAAGAAGCTGCGGAAGAGCGACGGCAAACAGACACATTGTCGGTTGATCCAGATCAACCGAACATCATGCCTAGTGGGAGTCAATCGACATCATTATACAAGAAGATTGTCTCTCGGGGGAACGCCAGTAAATTAGAAGAAATGCTGCGCAAGCAGAAAAGTAACTTCAAAGCTTTATCACGGGCAATCAAAACCGTGGACGTAGAGAGCCTCTCCGAAAAATGGGAATTCGAGGATGTGCTCAGAACCACTCAAGCAAAATGGTCAACCATCGATTCCCTGCACTGGGAAATTGACAGTGAAATGTATTCGGAAGATGAGGAGTATGAGCAGGAATATAGCAAGTACGAACAACTGTACGTTGACATCAAAAGGTTAGTCAATAGCAAGATGTATTCTGTTTCATATCGGGAAAGTTTTACACCGAAAATTGATATCCCGACCTTCTCGGGGAACTATCACAAATGGATATCATTCAAGGACTTATTCCAAGAAGCAGTCCATAACAATAAATCCATCCCAAGTGCCCAGAAGATGCAGTTATTGAAAAGTAAACTGAAAGGCGAAGCAGAAAGGATCATTCAACACCTCAATATCAGTTCTGAAAATTACCAAATCTGCTGGGACATCTTGAATCATAGGTACAACAATGACAGGCTAATTTTTACCTCGCACATGAACATACTGCTGTCAATACCTACAATGCAAACCCAAGTCGACACACAGATCAAGAACATGTTCGACACAATCAATGAATGCATGAACGCCTTGAAAAATCTTGGTATAGACGTAACCGCCATGGGGCCAACGGTTGTGCATTTACTTACACTGAAGCTGGATACACAGACACTCAGTGAATACACCCAATCATTAGAAAATCCTAGAGCCTTGCCTGTTCTATCAGATTTTCTTAAGTTTTTAGAGAACAAATACACTGCTCTCGAGTCAACACGGCGCAAGCACCATACATCGAAGTCATCATCGTCGTCATCTCCGAATAGTAACAAAGATTCTGAACATTCATTCAACAAAAAGAATCAAGCAAAATCTAACAATTACAACAATAATAAAAACGATTTCAATAAACCGTTTTTACGCAGTTCCGCTGCAAAAAGTTGTGCAATTAGGACACAGTATTGCCCACTATGCAAAGTCGACAGCCACGGATTATTCTACTGCAAACCATTTTTAGAATCTGGGTCAGAAGAGAAAAGAAACACAGTCCAAAGGTTTAACTTGTGTAAAAATTGCCTGGTGGATCACAAAAATAAATCGTGCCGTTCTGAATCAAAATGCAGGGTGTGTCAAGGAACTCATAACACTGTGTTACACGATGCCCTACAGACAAACGCGGTGTCCAGTTACATGAATACGTCACCGTCTACGTCACGTGAAGACACAACACGAAGTAATGTGACGCATGTTTCCAAGGAAAATATTATTGAAATCCTGCTAGCAACAGCACTAGTCCGTATACAAGGGGCTAATGGAGAATATCACATAATGAGGGCTCTCATAGATCAAGGCTCTCAAGCCTCCCTCATTACTGAGAACGCAGCTCAAGTCTTAAAACTCCCTCGCCGCGCATGCAAAGGCGTCATAGTTGGAGTCAGTGACAATCAAACCAATTGTAAGGGAGTTCTCAGTCTTGTGGCATCCTCATTACACTCCAATTACACATTCCAAACAGAAGCTGTTATTATGAAAAAATTAATTAACAACTTGCCGAATCATAGTTTTTCAAAACCATCATGGGAATATCTTAAAACCATCCAACTAGCAGATCCAGATTTCAACGTTTGTCGACCAATCGATTTATTACTGGGGGCAGAGGTTTACTCGGAAATAATCATGGCGGGCATTATCAAGGAAAATTCATCTCTACCAATAGCACAACAGACCCAACTTGGCTGGATTTTAAGCGGCAATGTAAAGTCCTATCAATGCAACGTTATCATGAACAATATAGAAGACATACAAAGGTATTGGAACATTGAAGATGTTACCGATCCCGACACTAACATGTCCTCTGAAGACTATCAATGCCTACAACAATATAATTCGGAAACAGTACGTCGGGATGACGGCAGATACGTGGTTAGACTGCCACTAAAGCCAGACATCAAAGAAAAATTGGGAGAATCAAAACAAAGAGCCATAGCTCAATTTTATCAACTAGAAGGAAAATTTTCTAGAAACAAAAACATTACCGAAGATTACAAAACATTCATCAACGAATACATCAAACTGGGTCACATGCGCGAGTGTACACGGAAGAATTTGCCGGATTGCATTTTACCTCACCATTGCGTTTTACGCCCGGACTCGGCTACAACTGCGTTGCGGGTGGTATTTAATGCGTCAGCAAAAACATCGACAGGCTACAGTCTAAATGATTTAATGTTTAGCGGTCCGAATCTACAACAGGATTTATTTACCCTAATTCTGAGATGGAGACAGTATGAATATGCAATCACAGCCGACATCGAGAAAATGTTCCGACAGATCTTCTGTAGTGAAAAAGACTTGCAATATCAGAAAATCGTATGGCGTGACTCACCTAGCCAGCCGTTAAAAGAGTATGAGCTGACAACAGTCACTTATGGCACCAAAGCAGCTCCATTCTTGGCCATGATGACGTTGAAACGCCTAGCCGAAGACGAACGTTCAAGGTTTCCAACAGCAGCAGCTGTACTTGAACAGTGTTTTTATATGGATGACCTTTTAGCTGGACATCACAGTTTAAAGGAAGCCAAACAACTCAAGGCTGACCTTATTAAATTGCTGAAATCTGGTGGCTTTAATTTGCGAAAATGGTCGTCAAACAACATCAACATAAACCATGACGCAATATCGGACAAGGAACAAACATTTGAATTCAGGCATCAAGAATCAACCAAAACTTTGGGACTGCGGTGGCACCCCCAGAACGATCAATTCAAGTTCCAGTTGAAGATAAACACAGCATCATTGACACCATCCACAAAAAGATCGTTATTATCGGACATTTCAAAGATATTCGATCCGCTTGGCTGGCTGTCTCCAGTCTCCACCAAACTGAAACTTTTGTTTCAAAAAGTTTGGTCATTAAATCTTCAATGGGATGACGCAGTACCTACAAACATCAATGAAGAATGGCTCAAAATAAAGAAGGAGTTACCAGCAATCGAAAATATTAACGTCCCAAGATGGCTACAAACGCCAGAAAATGCAAACATAGAGTTGCATGGATTCTGTGACTCATCAATAAAGGCCTACGCATGCGTAATTTATGGCAGAATTATCAGTCACGAAAAGGCGGAGTGTCAATCACCTGTGATCATTGTAGCAGGAAAATCAAAGCTCGTGCCTGTCAACAAATCAATATCTTTGCCTCGATTGGAACTTTGCGCTGCGCATTTGTTATCAAACCTGATGAAAGCTGTCCAGAACAGTTTATCAAGCAACAACATCCAAGTATATGGCTGGTCTGATTCTACGGCAGTACTAGGTTGGATTCAGGGTGACCCGAACCGCTGGAAACCATTCGTGGCGAACAGAGTAGCACAAATAACGGACCTAATACCATCAAATAGCTGGCGCTATGTGAAATCTGCTGAAAATCCAGCTGATTGTGCGAGCCGAGGATTATCAGCGGACCAACTGCAACATCATCCTCTTTGGTGGCATGGACCAACTTGGCTATCAACATTCAAAGAAAATCACAATCAAGATCTACCAACTTACGTCACGCATGAAGAAATCAGGAAGTCAGTAAAAAGCAATGTAATTCAACAAAATGAGGACATTGTTTTAAAATTATTAAACAAACACAGCAACTTCGATCGAGCAGCGCGCGTACTCGCTTGGACTTTGCGCGCTATATCTCGCAATCAACACAAACCGAAGTATTTAACTGTCAGCGAAATAAACATCGCTAAACATCTTTTAATCAAACAAACGCAGCTGTCGGTATATAAAGAAGAGATTTCGAGCCTCAGAGATCAGAAGCAAATAGACGCGAAGAGCAAGTTACTAAAGCTGAACCCATACTTGGATCAAGAAGGCCTACTGAGAGTCGGTGGTAGACTGAACAACGCGAAGATGAGTCAGAACATGAAGCATCCTCTCATCATTCCCAACAGCACTCATCTCAGTGACTTATTGATCGATCAAGGACATCATATGACACTCCATGGGGGAGCGAGAGTTACTCAAGCCTGGCTACGTCAGCAATACTGGATTCTAGGTGGAAACCGAGCAGTCAAGAAGCGTCTTCGAAACTGCGTCAAGTGCAGAAGACACGATCCAATCAAACACGAACAACTGATGGGCGACCTTCCTTTATCACGCAGTAACCCGACACGACCATTCTATCACACAGGGGTTGATTTTACTGGGTGTGTCGACGTAAAAGCAAGCAAGGGCCGAGGTATCAAGACAACAAAAGGGTATATCGCCGTGTTCGTCTGTATGGCAACCAAGGCGGTACACATCGAGCTAGTCTCGGACCTAACCTCTTCATCGTTCCTAGCGGCTTTGCGGAGAATGGCAGCTCGAAGAGGCACCCCAGGCCATGTCTACAGTGACAATGGCACGAATTTTGTTGGAGCAAGCAGAATTCTCAACGAAGAATTCATAAACATTCGAGACACCTTAGATGACAATTTTTTCGAAGCTATTACCAGTATGGAGATTACCTGGCATTTTAATGCCCCTTCTTGGCCCAGTGCCGGAGGCCTCTGGGAAGCTGCCGTCAAGAGTTTGAAGTACCATCTCAAACGAGTGATAGGGGAACAGAAGTTGACGTTCGAAGAATATTCGACGTTGCTCGCTCAGATAGAAGGCTGTTTGAATAGCCGACCCTTATGCGCACTCAGCGAAGATCCAGACGATTTAGACTGTCTCACACCATCTCACTTTTTGGCAAGCGGTCCGACGCTAACTATCATAGAGACAGAAAGAGATCTACGAACAAGATGGCAGCTCACGCAAAAAATATTTGACGACCTTTGGAAGAGATGGCGAGCTGAGTATCTGTGCCAATTATCAGCTCGCAGTAAGTGGCGCAAACTTCATGAGAATTTGAAGATCAATGACATCGTCATCATTCACGACATCAATCTGCCCCCGGGAAAATGGCCCATGGGCAGAGTTATTGAACTTCATCCAGGGAAAGATGGATACGTCAGAGTAGTGACCCTACGGACGAAAAATGGGACGCTCAAGAGACCAATTACAAAATTATCCATTTTGCCGATCAACAATAACAACCAAAGCCACGACACAGGAAAGGAAAACCAAGAAGGTCAACCAATAAACAACAAATATTACAAGCCAACTTCGTCAAAATTATGTAATTTTCTAATAACAACACTCATACTTCTGATGGTTATTTGTTCAGGAACATGCGAACACAAAATTACCAAAGTCACAGAAAACAAAAACATATTTTTTGACAAACTAGGAAACATGAAATTGGAACGCGAAGAATGGAAACTCATCGTTTATTGCGATATGACTCCGTATTGGCAAGGAATGAACCTACTGAACAAGTTTGCCACTCACCTGGACAACATATGTTCGAGGGATCAAATATCACAATGCGACGTAGTCCGATTACAGCTGCGTCACGGGTACAACGAACTTGAACACTACAACAACGTTTTACTTGGTCAGCAAGGTCAAGTTCGCCGACGTCGCGGGCTTATCAACGGCATTGGATATGTCGCACATAGTTTGTTCGGAGTTTTGGACGAAACTTTCGCCGAACAATATCAAAAAGATATTGCCTTAATCAGACACAATCAAAAACATCTTAGCCAGCTGTGGAAAAACCAGACGTCAGTTGTGGAGGCTGAGCTAAATGTTATCAAAAGAATTGAAAATACCCTAGACAAGCAGCACAAAATAATCAACCAATACATTATCAAATGCAACGAGGGCATGAGTAAACTGAAAGAGGAAATCCAACACACGGACAACAAAGCCGAATTTACATTATCAACATTCATAGCCAACAGCATCATGACCAATCTTAAAGAAATCCAGGAGACGCTAGTTGATACAGTGGCCAACATTTTCTATGAGAAGTTCAACTTTCACTTGTTAACACCGGAACAGTTAAGAAACGAACTGAATATTATAACCGGACAAATCTCAAAGGACTTAGCCTTACCGATTAATAATGTTCAGACTGACTTAGCGAAGATATACCACCTATTGAAAGTGAAAGCGAGAGCTACCAGAGAGTCCCTGATTTTTGAAGTTAGAATTCCTCTTGTGAGCAGGGAAGACTATGAGCTTTACAACCTCGTACCGATTTCACAACAAGCCAACGAAAGCATGGTCAACATAGTGCCTTTATCAAACTACCTGGCTATCAACACACACAAAGACTCTTACATTCCGGTGTCTGTAAGCGACTTACAAAGATGCGTTCCCTACGACACCGACGAGTACATCTGTCCACTGAAAAAACCCGTCTATCAGATGACATCAGACACCAACCTTTGTCTGAAACATCAAGCCTCTAATCAATGTCAGACTGAAACAAAAGAATGTCGAGATTACTGGACTGAATTGAATTTAGTTAATTCGTACCTATACTTTTGTTGTGGAAAATGCAGTGTGCGAGTCATATGCGATGACGATATTACGATCGAGCAACTCAGCAAAACAGGTGTCATTACACTCGGAGACAGTTGTGTCATCAAAGGCAGAATGTTTACGATTTACGCACACAAATCTTTATCGAACTCAATTAAAACGAAGATCGATATCATGAACATCGAGATTCCACCAATAAATCACATCATTAATCTGTCTATACCTCTCATCACTCCATTGAACGAGACAGATGATATTACCGAGCAACGGCAAGACATAAAGGCGATTGAAAAAGCACTCAACGATATGAAGCTCAACCAGGAACTGGCGGATCGGATGACATCCCATGACATTCACCATTATGTGGCCATCTACGTCTTAGCTGGGGTCGCCGTGGTTTGCGCCAGTTTGTACGCATGGCAATGCGTGCGAGCGCGCCGGCCGCGTCCAGCGCCCGCTCCTGCGGCAACAGAGCAGGCCGAGGCTAGCGTGAGCTATGTAGCTGTCGCCGCCACCGCTGCGAGTCGTCCTACCATCGCCACCACCAACAGAGGGTCTTCGCCGTCTGTTCGAACTCAATTCAATGAAATATCCTAAGATTAGTTTATTTAAGTTTGTAAGCACAATTTTTAGTTATCATCTTGTAAATCATTATCCTTCATCTCATTCACATCTTCTCGGGCCCCGGAGCATGTACAGTGTAAGCATGTACAAATTTGACCTCATTGTGTCAGCACTTTACTTGCTACGAGTGGTCTATACTTTAGTACACGAATATCACTCAACTCGCGTGCACTCATTATCATTCAATTAATCATCAATCAATAAAGTGTATAATTACGTACTCTTGCGTATCACTCAAACTATCATCATTGAAAGGTGTAAAGACCCTACAAAAAATATAATGAAATATGTAAATAAATGAATAAATGAGAATAATAATAATAGCCTTTTATTCGAACAATAGATTTACAATTTTGCTTCTTACACTACTGCACTGTTATAAAACTATTCCATCTTTTGTTTGATCTCCAAGATGAAGATGTTTTAGGATTCAACTTGTGTTCCTTTTAGTTAGAGTTTAATGTTATGTATCTTCTTTTTACTCCGTTATCATTTACTTTCAACACCTTTCTCACATTCCCCATTTTCATTAATATATTCAATACAAACCGTTACATAATCCTACGTCGTGTTATCTTCACCACAATCGGACTCGATCCCTTCTAATCATTCTTGTCCATCGCAGTCAAAGAAGATACATTTAACAGGACAAGTGGGTTCGATTCCCACGTTGTTATCGATCGCATCCACTTAAAAAGCTATAAAAAACGATCGGACATTGAAAGTTGGCCTTGGTTTGTTAATTATAGATCCGATTTGTCGCTTTATGCGGGAAAGATTGCACATTTTCCGGATCTCGTGTATTTTTGGAATTGGTTGTTTTTTTTTTGTCATTCTACGATAAGAGTCAACCCTGAATGTCATTGCTACGTAGGTGGCCCCATTCGGGACAGATTTGGTATTATTGGGCAGTTCACTGTTGCGTGCCAAGTGCTTTTTTTAATTTTATCAAGAAAAAACATACATCTGTACAATGTCATGTTGTGTTTACGAACCTCATGCAAAACATTTTGCAAAGATTATTTATTTTAATTGAATTAAAACTGTCACATAAATATATGGAACTTTAAACCTTGTATCAGTTACACTTTAAAAGCAATCTTTAAGTCGGAGAAGAAACATAATATCATCTTATACCACACATGTTAACAGACTCGAACTATGCGCACAAAAAGATTGATCTCCGTAATTACTGGAACGTATCATTATCGAGAACTAGATCACATCGTGATGCGATCTCGTCATTATCTAGTTCTGAAGTTGCCTATTTTGTGACATTAAAATCAACAATCTTTGAACAGTAAATTGCTTTATTGCCGAGTTTTTTATTGAAGCAACAAGACATCGAGATCAATCGGCTGGTATACATGTCCGTTAATGTACTCGTGTTATTTATTTGCCAGACCATCCGGTGTTCGATTAGATTTTTTTATTCGTTTATTACCGACTGTGTTGTTGCTCCCGCCTTCGGTTGTGTTGTGTTGTTTGATGCAAATATTGGTCCTCAAACAGTAGTACCTATCTCACTGCAATCAAGCAATTTCAAGGTTTCCTCTTGAAACTGCTTAATTTGGGTTTGCTTTTGAGTTTTTAATAATATGCCGTGTATTAAGGCTCCACTCCAAAACAATTCATGTTAATGTAATCATGAAATTAACCCTATGATAAGTGGAGTAATGAATCATTTATTCCGATAACGATAATGCAAAATGAATTAACAATTTCTCAGTAGACATCTCTTGAATAGATACAAGTTCATTCAAGATTTATAAATGGTTTGATGGATGATACTAAACTAAAGAAGAATAAAAACGTTGAGTGAACTTTTTAAAGCTTCAATTGGTAGTCTGAATTAGTTTTAGAAAGATATAAAAATAAAAAAATATAAATATCTTGGGACAACTCACACACGGTCATCTGGTCCCAAGCTAAGCAGAGCTTGTGTTATGGTAACCAGACAACTGATATACATACTTATATAATTTATAAATACATACATATTATAGATAAACACCCAGACACAGAACAAACAATCATGCTCATCACACAAAGTTTGTCCTGGGTGGGAATCGAACCCACGACCTCCGGCTTAGCAGTCAGGGTCAGTGACCACTAGACCAACAGGCCCGATGAAGACGTATATAGAAAAAATCTGAAGGCGTTTAGCAATTTACTCAGGTTTTTTGTTGAGGTGGATGGACTCTATAAAAAGTGGCGGTAAGCAGTCGTGGTAAAGCAAAATGGAATTGCGGCGAACCGCGTGAGATGATTGTACCTAAAAGTGGAATATAGCTTTTTTAGAAAACAAAAATATTATGAGTAATTTTTTTCCCAATTTGAATCACTTTTTGTTGCAATTCTCGTGCAATTCGGGTCAAGTAATTGACTTGATTGTTACAAGTACGTGCACATGTCTGTAAATAAGTTTCTTATACCAATTTACTGTAACGAAGAGAAAATTGGCATCAGCAAAGAAATAGCACCGGGAGACTTGATCAATTTCCGACGTAACCATATCAATTGGTTCATAATTATTACCTATGCCCTTTCCATTACCTTTAAGTGTACGGTTTCCATATAATTGCTAGCACGATCTAACTCGATGATTGAGTGTTTCTGCACGATTCAGCCCTTTACTTTCACCGTATCCCAATCACGTCTGAATTCCATTAATTATATTACAATTGTTTCCATTGACCTGAATTATGAGTTTAATAGCTAGATCGCAATAAAATAGTACATCGTCTATCGTTACAGCTATTCGTTGTAGCTTACTATCATTACGGGCACTATTAAATTTCCTCTCTTTAAGTTCCGTACCGAAATTAGGTACTTAATTATCAACATCAGCGTTTATGATATGTTTATCGTGACTAACTGTTTATAATTTATCGTTAATAATAGGGTTAAGCATTGCCTTTCGTGTGTCGATATGTCTATTATGTAGGCCAGTGATAGTTTTTTGTGTGACCGTAATTCCATAGTCTGCACGGAGAAACAGAAAAACAATACTGCGAAATAGGTTACATTAGCCATTACATATTCCATGCATGTTAATGCCTTAACACATTTTTTTCTAACCGTAGTAACTAGCTTATAAGCTTTATATATACACACTAAAAGTTAAAATACCATATAGCCATTTATTTATTAAGTAAATTAAATATTTTTGACACAAGGCGGTTGAGAGCATTCTCATGCAGGCTCAAATGTCTCGCTGATGCATGTGGCATGTGGGTTGGATCACTCGGTTCCCTTCAAAATGGTTGAACTAAATTGCTGATCCGCTCGTCATTATCGTGAACGGGCGCTGTTATTTGAGATTGGTCATCTCGTTAGCTTTTAGCATTCTTTATTTTATTTTTAAATGTTTTGTATTGCTCCTCATCTACATGTTTTCACATATAGAAGCAACAATTATAATGTAAACATGGATTTTGTAAAAACTTGATTAATAAGATTGTTCGTGGAGTTTCTTGCTCGTTCTTCTCCATAACCTACCCTACGTTTTGGAACGAGCACATAACTTCAATTTTCTAACTAACTGACCCTGACAATTCAAAAATACTTATAATTGTTTTAATTTAAATAAATGCTTTGACTGTGTCTTTGAAAGACAGATCGTGACAGAAACTTTTACACATTTACAGCCGGGACCAACGGCTTTACGTGCTTTCCGAGGCACAGAAATGTCTCGATATGAAATAGATTGTCCCCATCCTTAAACCGACCGCGGCAAGCGTAGCTTAACCTTGACCGTTCGATCCATGCGGATTTTATATAGCCACGAGCTATAAATATTAGCTTTAAATATGAATGAATGAAAAGTAAATTAAACAGCATTACATGGCTACCTAACCACTTTGGCACGTCGTTTATCTACGACTCCAGCGTAGACTGTCGTAGCTGCAATGTCCAATGTCTGTAGTATGCTGATTTAGATTCCGCCTTTGATACCAAACCGGCTGTATGTTTGTCCAAGTGATTTGTGTTTTGTAATACTATTTATTGGATTCCTAGCATGAGCGTGAAGCGTTTATAAATCCTTACATGGATTTATTAGTTTGAATAATTTGTTATACACTTTCTGCCTGCAATTTCGTATGTGTAGAATTGCGAACTAAGCCAAAGCTATACCGCTATGTATTCTGTGGCCAAAGTCTTGAATATGTTTAGTCCTATCTCGGCACCTTCCCATCTCGGCACTTATGAATTAAATTATCAAGCCCACGAAACATTCACATTTTCATTCATGGGTGCTGAAATGGGACTAAACCCTTAAGTTATCTCACGGGAACACAGAAACGAGAAAAATGTTCTATGTGTAGTCCTAGAACAATATCACTACATATTATAAAACAAGCCGCCGCGTCTGTCTGTTCGTAATAAACTCAAAAACTACTGAACGGGTTTTAATGCGATTTTCATCAGTAGACAATGATATAGTGATTCATGAGGAAGGTGTATAATTTTGTTAGGGTTTTGTGTAAATTGCCTGAAAATTACGATGATTGTAGAAGGTGGCGACAAAAACCATAGCGACTGGGAGCTAACCAAGCGCTTTGTTTCCACATTTATTGTGCGAACTGCCAGACTGTGGAATTCACTGTTCGCCTCTCTATTCCCCGATACATATAATCTGGGTATCTTCAAGGCACGAGTGAACCGGTTTATCCTAGGCAAGCGTGCCTAAGGAGGCCGCATCATCACTTAGACTACGAGCGCACTCGGCGGCCATGTCGCGACGGCCAGGTCGCGGTGGCCAGTGAGATCTAGCTATTTTTTATAATGGGACGAGCCCGCCACACTATTCCCTAACCACTGTAACTCCTGTAAGCCAGAATCAACAGTGGCGATCACCAGAAAAGCGCCAGAGCAATGAAGCTCGACGAGTCTCAGAGAAACGATTCAACTGTCTTGGATCCCGCAACGAAATTAATCAGAAAAGAACAGCGGAGGAGTAAGAAAAACATATTTTCCACTTCCCTCCAAATCAAGCAGGAGACAGAACAGAACTAGGCCAATAGGCACAAAGGGACGTTCCTATTGGCCTAGTTCTAGCTATTTTTTAACAACTTTAAATACGGTGCACATTTAGCGATAAGCGGCTGATGGGCAAATAGCTAGATCTCACTGGCCGTCGCGACCTGGCCGCCGCGACCTGGCCGCCGCGACCTGGCTGCCGAATGCGCTCGTAGCCTTAAAATCAGGTGAGTTGCGGCCAAACGCAAGCCTACCAAAATATAAAAAAAAGTAGATGGCTATGCTCGGCTACCCGTGAAATATCAGGGCGGGGCACTAGTCTATAATATGTATGCCTTTAAGCTAATTTCATTCAACCGTTTAAGCTTGAAAGAATAACATAAATCCATCCATTCATTCTCACAAATTCTCGGTTGTAATAGTAGTAGAATTTATTTATAGAAACTGGTTTTGGAAACGGATATTGAAGAACATTTTGCAATTCAAAATCAGAGAAGTAGTACTACTAGTTTGAAGTTATTTTATTTTTCAATGTTTACTGTCACTTTGTAAAGGATAGGCTTGCGTGTGCGCACGCCTTTTTCATGTTCTTGTGCTTCGGTTACATTATTATTTTAATTCTCCTATTTTCGTTTATCAGAAGCAGCTATTTGTTAGTAAATTTATTTAGCTTTTAAATTATCTACTAACAGTGAGTCAAATGCTTAAGGATATTGCGATTTTTAGGCTTATTGGCTTTGATATGAGTCCATGTACTTATGGCAGTCCTATTCAATTAAACTACCTAGCTGGAAATCCTGTCTGTTAACGTCATGTGCCTAAGCAACAGTTCTTTTAATGGATTGTATAGATAAGGTATAGTTACTACATCGTCATAAAACTGTACTAGTATCACCTGTCAGTAATGAACGATTTTTAACGAGATTATTATTGTTGTAATCGTTAAAGACCTGGTAATTTTACAAGAAACGTCACATACGAATGTTTGTAACATCTAAGACTGTGTAGTCGTTATGGGTAGTCAGAAGCCAACAAGTCTGACAACCAGTCTTACCAGAGGATATCGTGTTTGCCAGTAACTGGGTTGCAGAGGTCAGATAGGCAATCGCTCCATATAACACGCTGGTATCACTTGAAACCGACCTCAACATACTTGGGAAAGGGCTAGACTGGCTAGGCAGATGATGATCTATGATTGAGTAACCAGTACGTATCTGCTCTAGCGGATATTTATCCATAAAAACGGATTAACACACTGTGTTGCCGGGTTCGTCCGACTAGTTAACAACAAACAAAGACAACAACACAACAACACACAACGACAACAATACTCACGTTTCTTTTAATGATAAAATTTATTCATAAGCTGTTAAGTTAAACTATAAACCCTCTTAATATTATATCAAACTAAAAAAGTTAAGAGAAACGTTTGAGAGCGTTTACTCGGCACAGAGTATATCATACAAACGTTTAAATTCAAAATCTTGCAAATTAATAAACAGATTTTAATTAAATATGAAAAGAATACGCTAAAATATGTGTGAAGTCTATTATAAGAATACTATTAAAGATTATTTGTGTAATCCTGTAACTGGGTTGTGGAGGTCAGATAGGAGGATAGGCAGTCGCTTCATGTAAAACACTGGTATTCAGCTGCATTCAGTTAGACTGGAAGCCGACCCCAAGATAGTTGGGAAAAGGCTGGACATACGATGGCGTATGTACAAGATACATGTCAATAGAGTACCGCGTTTGGGCAAGCGTAGTGTGGGACGCCCTGCGGCACGATGGACCGACGATTTAAAAAAGCGAATACAATCGAGAGATTGTAGGTATTCGCGTTTAAATTTGTATTTTTGCTTTTGTGGCTTCAGTGTTCCGCGCGGTCTATCTGCCTTTTGTTTTATAATCTGAGTTCTGTACGTCTATTCTGTTAAAATTTCCCTCGGTGAACACCTAGGTGAAGTGAGCTATCATCCGTCCGTCTGCTTTGTCAATCCCTGGTATCGGGCTGGATGACAGCTCACTTCACCTAGGTGTTCACCGAGGGAGATTGTAACAGAATAGCACAGCTGAGCTACTGTTTCTTTTTCCAAATTGGTCTTCACTCTGGTAGAGAGCTATTTTGGACTTGAAGAAGACAGTGCTTGTGTTATGATTATCGTCTGCTTAAACATACAAGTTCTATCATTACATAACTTTAATCAACATCTGAACTAATATTATAAAAAGAGGAAAGATTTGGTGGTTTGTTACAATTTAACTCAAAAACTACTGGTCCGATTTTAAAAATACTTTCACCATTAGGAAGCTACATTATGTCTGAGTAACATAGGTTACATTTATTAACTGAAAAAATTAGGGATCCTTGAGAAAATTCATGCGGACGAAGTCGCGAGTTAAGTGCTTAATGAATTTTTAGAAGTTGATTCTATTGTTGTCATTTCTAATGAGAAAGGTAATGTAAAAGTAATTGTTGGAATCAAAGCAACGATTTCACGCTTTCATTCTTTTGTCTGCATTAGAAATTTCACTGTCACCATGGTTGCATAGTTTAATTGCTTAATAACTGCATAAGCTCTATAAATAACTGCAGGGAGTGTGATTATAATTTCGTCTGGCACTACTTTACTGTGTAATTGTTTCATTATTTTAATAACGTTTTCTATTGTCTTATCTTATAATGTCGTGATCGCGTCTCATGTACACTGTACAGAGGCCCGCACATCATGCTACATCAATCTGTCAAATTTCTTTGATAGATTTTGGAACGAAGTTCCTTATCGCGCGTTGTGAAAGGGGGCTAGACGGTAAAAATTCTTACGAAAAGTTGTCACGACATGCTATAATAAGCTAAATTGAATCGTTGGACCTGTCAAATAGAGTTCATTATTAGTTGAATGGCGGCTTTTCTATGAAAATATTGGAGCGAATTAAAACCTTATTTTTGCTATTTTTATTACTTCACAAACGCAGACAATTCGAACAGAAAAATTGAATCGTTGGAACTGTCAAATAGAGTTCATTATTAGTTGAATGGCGGCTTTACTATGAAAATATTGGAGCGAATTAAAACCTTATTTTTACACATTAACCGTGAAATTCGGTTGCACATAGCTCCTATTGTCCGGTCGGCTCCTCAGACTATGAAAGAAAAGTCAGATAGACCACGCGGAACATTGAGAGTGAAGCCAAAAAAGCAAATACAAATTCAAAGGCGAATACCTACAACGCGCTTCGTGCTGTACTGACACAAGTCACTATAGCACGAAACGCCGCATCGTTAATAAAAACAAATAAAAATACAAATACAAATTCAAAAGCGAATACAATTAATAGATTGTTGGTATTCGCTTTTGAGTTTGTATTTGCTTTTTTGGCTTCACTCTCAATGTTCCGCGTGGTCTATCTGACTTTTCTTTCATAGTCTGAATAGGAGCTATGTGCAACCGAATTTCACGGTTAATGTGTAAAAATAAGGTTTTAATTCGCTTTTCTATGAAAATATTGGAGCGAATTAAAACCTTATTTTTACACATTAACCGTGAAATTCGGTTGCACATAGCTCCTATTGTCCGGTCGGGCACCAGCCTATACGTTTCTCAGAATAATTTTATCATACCTAGTTTGGTAAAATTTCAATTTTTAACCGTTTACGTTTACAAAATAAAGTCCGAATTCGCTTTTCGTAGAATATGTTTATGTATTTAAAGGCGGCGCGGCGAACTCTTTGAACTAGGTACCTACGGCGATATGTTTAGTACTTAAGTTTATTCGCTCAAATAGTGGCGGTACCTACCTCAATGACATCGGAATTATCATTGCGTGATAATTCCGATGATAACGACCTACGAGATAAATCCACCTTTCACTGTGAGACTGTGTGGATTGTGAAAACGAGTGTAAATTTTAAGTCGATAATTAAGCTACTGAATACGTAGGTTAGGTAGGTAGGTAGTTACTGTACTTACTTCTATGTTTTGTTTAGTAGGTACCTATTGAAAGTTTGGGTTTGGTAATCATGAGCTTTCTATCGGTCGCGGTCGTCAGTAGGTAACCACTGCACCTTATCGCTCTAGGTCACAGAGTACTTTTCTCTAGGTTTTACTAGCGACAATAATATATTTTTTTATTTGATTAAAATGTTTTGGTTTAAATTAAGCCAGTGGGAGCTTAGGTGGGTACCTAGGTAGGTAGTGGTACTTACTTTTATCATTGGCGAATTATTTGTAGTTGTAAGTAGGTAAGTGAGTAGGTACTCTTTTGCTAGAAAAAGAAAGGCATGCAGGCGTAGGTACCTATAGGTGCTATAGGTAACCTATTTAAATAAATTAGAGCTATTCACAAACACAGTTTTAATCAACTTTGGCTTAATTAAAAAACTTACCTATTAGGTATAAAATTTACACTTCCCTGTATCGAAGCAACTGCTCAATATGGAGTCCATTTCGCTCGATACATAAACGGGCACGTTTAATTAAATTGTCTTTTAATTACATTATATTTGTTAATAATAAAAAAAATATTATTATAACTTAAAAAAAATAAAATTTTATTACAATTCCTTCACTAATTAATCGAAAGGAACTTCGTTCCATCCGGGTGTCCCTTGACACCTCTCAAGTTTTTAACTTTATTTTAAAAGAATAAGGTCCATATTCAATCGGGAAAATTTGACAGTTTGGTATGGCTTGAGGTGCTGACTTCCGTACTAGGCGGTGGGTAAGTATCCGGACATGGACCAATCTGACTTTCACAATTTCATATGTACTGGCTAAGTTTATCTTGAACTTCAGTCGTCAATGCGTAAGTGTGGTGATCAAAGCGCGTGTCTTCTCTTTATGAGAAGCGGTAATAATAGGCTGGTGCTATATTTTATAGGGAATAAATATAATGACCACCAAAAATAGTAAATGATCACCAAATCTTAGGACCCTTAAGTCCCTCTAGGGCGGATCCCGCATGGTTAGGTATGAACTGTGACCCCCTACGAGCGTGCCGCAGCAGCGGCCGCCGAGTGCCAGCACCAAATCGCTTTTTACAGTCAAAATCATACATTTCTACAATACTTTGGTTAAATGTTAGTGATCATTTACTATTTTTGGAGGTCATTTACTATATCTGGAGGTTCGTTAAACATAAGCCTATTTGATATCTTACTAGCTTTTGTCTACGAATTTGATTTACGGAACCCACATTTTTTTTGTTACTTTAATATGGCCTAAAGCAATCAGGGAGAACGTAGCTTCAGCATTAGCGAATGAATTTACAGAATCGGACTAATATTATTTCCGGAAATTAACTCGAGCGAATACTAAAATAAACTTTCATATTTATCTAGCGACCCGCCCCGGCTTCACACGGGTGTAATGTAGATACAAACAATATGTATACACCTTCCTCTTGAATCACTCTATCTATTGCTGAAAATCTGTTGCGTAGTTTAAAAGATCTAAGGGACCTTATTACTAAGACTCCACTGTCCGTCTGGCTGTCTGTCACCAGGCTGTATCTCATGAACCGTGATAGCTAGACAATTTTAATTTTCACAGATGATGTATTTCTGTTGCCGCTATAATAAAAAATACTGCTTCCATACAACAAACTAAATGTTTTAATATAATGTCTAATGTTGTATAGATAATGGTAGGGAACCCTTCGTGCGCACGTCCGACTCGCACTTGGCTAGTTTTTTTATACTATGTTTAGAGGTATGAGGGACAGAGTGTAAAGTTCCTCATCCTCCGTAGAAAAGGGAGGATCCTCCGACCAGACGGGTGTTGTGTCTGGTGGGCTACTGCCCGATGTTTCTAGTCGGGATTTTGTATATAGGGTGACTGGAAATTAGTGTACGATACTTAAACACGTGATTGTGTTCATGATAACAAACAACTTTCCCCAAGAATAAATGTTTTTTGTACTGGTTCACTTTAAGTGACAAGCGTGCGCGCGCGTTAATTTCATACGGCTGTTGTGTTATCGTGATAAAAGTGAACCAGTACCAAAAACATTTTTTCTTGGGGAAAGTT
Source organism: Charanyca ferruginea (assembly GCA_947361185.1). Lineage (NCBI taxonomy): Eukaryota > Metazoa > Arthropoda > Insecta > Lepidoptera > Noctuidae > Charanyca > Charanyca ferruginea. The sequence continues at coordinate 21,698,233 of OX376069.1, read as the reverse complement.
GTTTGTTATCATGAACACAATCACGTGTTTAAATATCGTACACTAATTACCAGTCACCCAATATATCCTAATGTCGCGGATAACTCTGCTTGCGCGATCTAGGCAACGTCGGTTGTAGTCGTATTATGTGCGACAGAGGTCGCCACACTATGTAAAGAGGATAATAATATGTAGTTATTCTGTCAGATGGGAACAGTACTAGTTTACGCTACTATAATATTTCGCTTACTCCTAAACAGACTTCTTGATTTTAGTTTTCCTACGTTTCAGAATTACGTTGTATCAAATTTAAATCAAACCTCACACTATTATTTTCAACCATATCAGTGTCGCTAGATATTACTTAACAACTTGCAATAAAACAATGCATTATTGTTATTACGCATGTTTGACTTATTTAATCTTTAGGCTCCGCTGTAAAATTATAATTGCTTTATAATTGTATTTTTCTGCATCATACGAGTTTATGCAAAGATTGTGGAAACGTATCATAAAAAAATCACAAATTGAAATATAAAAGTGGTTTGTGAAGTTTACATGAATAAGTTTTTGATAAAGAGTAGAATGTGTGCAATCTAAATCCTTAGCAAACAATAAACCAACTGTCTATACTTACCCATTGAAAAAACATTATATGCTATTTTTTATCAAAATAACATCAATCTTAGCTTCTTCACTAACTAAGCTTTCCTCGCTAATGAAGTACTACTTAGAACCTGTCTTGATTTAAAAGGCTTCCCCAAAGTCAGATGGATCTTCCCCAGCGACGCCGTCCATCTTCAGGAACCCATTGCGTAGTGACTTACCCAGCGGTCAATATGCATGCGGTCTTACCCGCTTAATCCCATTCAAGCCTGGCATTTATAGATATTCTCAATAAAACATGTAGGCACAGTAACGGTGATGATGACACACTCTAATTAGTGTAGCGTGAAGGTTGGGCAGTGATCCGTAGAGACCAATATTTATATTTACCATGACTGTGACCTTTGCGAACGTGAGTTCATTTCTGAGTACTCTGTGGGGCACACTTTATTGGCATTTATTGATCGTATAGCCAGTTTTATGTGCGAATCAACTTAGTGTCTGGTCTCTTGGTACTGGGAATAAGATGTTTTGATCTCTCGTATACTTTTCGTGGGATCTATACGATTTTCTACGTGTCCGTTTGATTTCATCTAGGATACTTTCTTCTTCTGTAGAATCGTTCGCACCTATATAAGCTTTATTGTAGTGTTTAATCATGTATTCTTCTACTGGAATTTTAAACAGAATAGAATTTAGAGTTGTAGAATTAGTATTAGTAGAATTTAGGGCTTGTATGTATCTAGAAGCCTGTGACTTCGTCCGCGTGAATGTTGGTTATCGTGGACGCAGATCCAGATGAAGACGTTGTCTAATTTCGTTTCTTGGCATTTAAGTAAGGTTAGTCTGTTCTAAAGTACTTCATCAAATTGTACCGTTGTAGACCCTGTCAGAGCACAGCATAATTATTATTAATTTATTAAATTAGCTAAAATAAAATAAAGTTATACATGCTAATTGAATTGAACAACATTTAAACATTTGCATAAAAGTCAAAACATAAACACGACATAAATAAATACTATTAATGGAAAGTGGGTTTTATTATTATTACTACTACTATTTTCTTAAGATACTACCATTCAATTTACATAAAGCTATATTTCATTAGATAACATTATTACAAATTCTTATTTAGTGAGATCATAGTTTAGATTACAAATTCGTAAAAGTATTATAAATCGTAAAAGTGTAAGAAACGAACAGTTACTTTTTTAATTTCCTTTCCTTTTCTCTCTTTTAACGTTTAACTTCTATCTCTGCTGAAATTAAGCGATGATGCAGTGAAAGCTTGCCTAGAATCCACTATTTCTGTACTATGTTGTCTTGATATCGTTATACTTAGAACAATAGACCTGTCCCTTACCCTACGCTAGCGCTAAAAGGTTTTGCGTGTCAATAGGCATATAAATATTAATGGCATCGCCAGGGTAACATGCTACGTTAAATAATGATATTAAATTTTAGTACCTGCCTTATGCTATACAACCCGACAAGCCTTTACTTAAACATATTGAGACTTTTACTGCTTGTTCGATAGTAAAGTACATGCGATACTTACTTTGTGGTTGCTAGGTGGGTATGTTGACTTTTACACCCTGACAAAATTTATAGTTAGTCTTAGAGAACACCAGGGTTCATCATTGTACTAACTAGAGTTTGCTTGTATCCAGACCTTGTTTGTGAGAACCTGTAATTAGCTTTATGTAACTTACTCGACTTCTGTAATTTACTCTTTGTATTGCTGTTGGTTTTCCATGTATTACCTAAATAAATAAGTAAATTAAGTCTCCAATTACTGAGACTGAGCCACTTCTAGCTTTGCTTATCTGTGTTGTACGGAAACTTGTTTTGCTTTGTGTTTGAATCAACATTGCATGTTTTCTATGACTACCCCAAAATATCAAATTATGTTTACTTTTTGCAAAACGCCCAACAAAATAATCTATGTATAGTTTTAATATTCTTATGTAAGTGAATGAATGTATTCTTATGAGAATAAAGTTATCTCAAACCGGAATTAAATCTCCAAAGTCTTGAAGCTAGTAGTTGTGAAAATTATAATTGGTAAACCTTTGTGCTTACACTCTACTTAAAGCACGTGCGTTTTTCACCTAAATCAAAGATAGGTATTTTTGTGTATCTGCAGATTTGTAACATGAAAATTCGTCTCTGAATTACCAATCAACATAACATCTCAAATTATACGACCGCTTTACAAAACACTCTGAATTTCATACACGAAAAATAAAAATAAATCTTCACAAAATATTTCACCACGACACTTCATAAGATTGTCACTTACCTATATTTATTTGAACTCTACCGCTCCATTAACCTTGACCGCTAAGATGTCGCGGCTTGGCACGATGCCAGCCGATACTCGATATTGTGTCCTGTACAGTTTTATAAGCTTTAAGTTCGCCGTACAGCTGCACTTGACCATTGTGGTCATAAAGGTGTCTGGGTTTATAGTGATGATGTTTTCGTTTAGGGCTTTTGCCAACGTCAAACTTTTTGGGAGACCGATATAAGTAGTATCGTAGGACCGAGATTTTGTGGGACATTTGCAATGATATATTGGAATTCATATTCTCTCCGACAGATAAATCGATCACCGATTGTCTGACGCTCGACTGGCACCCTTCTGGAAAAAGAACTAATAGATTATTTTTTTTTTAATTTAGAACTAAAATTACTATTGCTATGCGTTAGATGATGATTTAATGAAAAAATTGCGTTGTTCTTACATCGAAAATAATACCTTAACATTTTCCAAAGTTCATTCCCGTTTATCACAAAAAAACATCTTCATAAGAATTGTTATTGTCAACTTTTGTAATAAACATTAATTAATAGCCAAACTCAAGTACAATTCCTGAAACTATAAGCCAAATGTTATCTAGACTAACGGGCATTTTGTCATTGAGCATTGACACAAAAGTATTAAAATTCTGATTAAATAAAAACTGTAGGTCATCTGCGTTTAATACCACCCAAGTAGATATTATTTTTCTTTAGTAATGTTCATTTGGTATCAGCGCTAAAGATTTCAATGTCGTAGTGCTACTTTCTACGCTTTTTTCTTCTATTACCTCATCATCATCGTCGTACTTTAGCAGCATATTGATTTATATAGACCAGCGGGGCTATTCTGTAAAAATGTTTCGCAGTTAATTTAGGCAAAGTTTACGCTGTTAATCCCTAGCATCAGGTAGGGTGACAGCTCGCATCAAGATTCTTGACATAAATTTACCGAAGATGCTTACAAAACAAACTGGGTCAAAAACAACTCTATAGTTTCATGACGATGTACCTATGTATTTTGCAAGAACTCTACGGCTTCATATTCCCCATGAAGTCTCAGATAGAAGTCTCCATGAAATATTTAACGTAGAGGTCGGGTGTAAAACAATAACGTGCGTTCTCCACATAAGTCTTGATTTTTAGGGTTCCGTAGCCAAATGGCAAAAAAACGGAACCCTTAAATGGATTCGTCATGTCTGTCTGTCTGTCCGTCCGTATGTCACAGCCACTTTTTTCCGAAACTATAAGAACTATACTATTGAAACTTTGTAAGTAGATGCGTTCTGTGAACTGCATTAAGATTTTCACACAAAGATAGAAAAAGTACCGTACATTTTGGGGGTTCCCCATACTCAGAACTGAAACTCAATTTTTTTTTTCATCAAACTCATACGTGTGGTATATCTATGGATAGGTCGTCAAAAATGATATTGAGGTTTCTAAAATATTTTTTTTCTAAACTGAATAGTTTGCGCGAGAGACACTTCCGAAGTGTTCTCCCCCTGTAACTTCTAAAATAAGAGAATGATAAAACTAAAAAAAATATATGATGTACATTACCACGTAAACTTCCACCGAAAATTGGTTTGAACGAGATCTAGTAAATAGTTTTTCTTTAATACGTCATAAATCGTAAACCGCAATTTACTATTAAAACATCGATCAAAGTTACAACGAACATCAAGAACTTTTATATTATGTTACTTGCTGCTACGGAACCCTTCATGGGCGAGTCCGACTCGCCTTTCGCCGCTTTTTATTTCCTTCCTCACCCAAGGGACCTCTCACTTGGGGACCGCATATCGATAAGATGTGCGGCAAACTCGGACGAGCATGCTTCGCTCTGGAACGACTAGCGCAAACGCTTCCACGTCAAATGATGATAGGGTGTTATTTCGCGTTGGTACACTCGGTTCTTCAGTATGGCGTTGAGTTCTGGAGCCGAGCTGCAGATTGGGAGCGAGCCTTCAGGATGCAGAAGCGTGCTTTAAGAGCCATTACGCGATCACGATGGGATGCCACCGCGAGACCACTTTTTAAAGCGCAAAAAATATTAACTGTTCCCGCTATGGTGATATTACATGCGGCGGTATACGTAAGGCAACACCTAAACGAATACAACAAACGCGGAGATAGACATGACTACTATACTCGTGGTAGAAACAAATTGGCTGGATACCCACACTCCCTATCGAAATCTGGAAAGTTGATTCATGTTATTGGTCCATCGGTATACAATCGACTACCCGATGATATTTTAAGCGCAAAGTCTGACAATACTTTTAAAACTAAACTTAAAGGCTGGCTAATTGACCAGGTATTATATGACCTAAAGGAATGGTTGTAGGTAATTTGACATAGATAACTATAGTATTTATTTGTTTCGATAATTTTGTGTATTCTCAATTATTTACTTTTTGCTTTTTGTTCAAAACATGACATGTAATTTGTAATAATTATTAATAAATAAACATAAACATAAGAAATAATAAAAGTAAAGAATACACATCTACCAAAATGTTTTCATTGATCTAATTCTGTTTTATTTACTTACGTAGTATTACATCACCGTTGTATTTCTGTTATCGTTACACTGGTCCAATGTCACTTCTGTTTTATTTTACAAAAAATTTAAAACACCTACTAAATCGTTCCGGTGTAAGAATAACGATTGCGGGCATTTATTTTTATAAAGATAGAAGTTAATTATTGAAATATACATGTGATCCGTAAAATTATCGTTACACATGATAGTCAAGTGTTTATTGGTGTTACAGCTACAGCGAAACAAAATCTGGGAGATGATAAAATTGCTGAAGAAGTCGGGGGAAAAGAACTATTGATAGCTCCACTTCATATATAGCTCAATGAACTCAACTCTGACCCTGATCTCGAATACATCAATATAACTATCAAAACATATTTCGATAAGCACTGTGGAAGCCCGGAAAATCCTAGAGAATAGCTAATTACGGTGACATGGTTGTGCACCGTTTACAAAGTCCATAATCGTATACAATCAGTTTGGCACAACTCCACTTTATGTGGGTGCTTTTCCATTCAAATTCTTATTAAGGTTATTTCCTCCTGTTTGGAAATGGAATTTCTGTTTGTGGTCTATTATTAGCTACGCTATCAGTAACCGAATCATTTCCACATTAGCATTTTCAGTAGATATTTCCGATTCACGCACGTTGATCTATTTTCCGTGACTGCGTTAACAACATGTCTAAGTCTGGGTTTTGAATTATTTTCGGTGTCACTATTGTTGTTTCTGTCTTCACTGCCAGGTTACTTTTAGCCTCATTGTTTTCTTTTTGTTCACCTTTGGTGACTTACTAGATAAGCGTAATTAACCGTGTTTTTGCAACTGGTTTACCTTTCTGATTTGTAACATCTTCTCCTTCAACTAGTTATTTTAAATGAACTGTGTTACCATTGTACTTGATTTATAAAATGATATTCTTTAGTTATATTTTCGAACTGGGATTAAATATAATTTACGTGATGCTAAACACGTACGCACATTTACTGAAATAATCGCCCAGCAGATCTGTTCTACACAATTAGGAATAAATTAAAGCAGACATTTTCATTGTGGAATAAAACTGACATACATATCAGCCATCTGTTTTAACTATGAATCTATCGGCAATATTTGATTTAGCATTATAGTCTATTTGTCCTTGTTCATATCTACTCGAGTTAACACCAAATATTTGCGAGACTTTCTACGTGTGACATTTGATACGTTTTATCTTATCAATGTCATTTAACCTAGCTAATTTTGTTTTTCTACGAATTTAATTAAATTGTTGATTTAAATTCTGGTAATGTGTAGACCACACACTGAGATAATTAATGGTGGGATCATAAAAATAATTGGTGGTGGCCGCCAAGTGCTTACAAATAAGATAAACTGTTGTTGCGAAGTAGATAACACTATAATTTAAAAGAGTTAATGCTGCATGTGTGAAACGTTAGTTTTATTGTTATTTCGTGTTTGTAATGGAGATCTAACGACTTATTTGAAAGATATATTATTAAAAACATCTTTAAATAAATAGTTGATGTGAAACTACTTTTATTTCTGATACTAAAAGAGACGGCCGGTAATAGTGAACTGATTAGGAAAGCTAATTAAGATTTAGCAAATAGAAATCCGAAGGTGAAAGCTCTTGTTTTGCATTTCAATAGCATCTATGAATTCGCTAAATAAATCTTCCGCGTTTTCCAATTTCAGGTAAAAAATTCAACAAAACAATAATGTTTTAGACTTTCATTCTATTTACGTTAAGTGGGACAGTTGCACGTCATTCGGATTTCAGACAATACACCAAATTCCTGACTAAGAATAAACAAACTTCTTTGTTGTACTTTAGTCTTTGATATTAAAGAACATTATAAAGAGGTACAATCTAGATTTGCACTGAAGTCACGAATGTTTGTGAATAAAATGATCTCATTATATAAACATCAATAAACATCAAGTCTTTTGTGTTTTGTAACTTTTAGGTTTTTAGCTTCTGAAATGGAAATTTTTAAAACTCACTGGTACCTGAGTGTTCTTTAGTATTGAACATGATAGACTCGCTACGAGATTTCTTTCATGATAATAATATGCCTGCAGTTTACTTGTTCAGTATTGGTATTAATTTAATTAGGTCTGATCAAGAATACACACTCGGAAGTGGGTCTTTATCGGCACTGTAGTAAACGGAGTGAGGAACTTCTCAGTCTAAGAAGTCAGTGGAAGTTAATTCGGACTCGTGCCATTCATTACACAATACTGAATTGAGGGCATTCCTCATCGCCGGCGGCAGTTGATGCACCAGTGCCAAAAACAATAGCTAACCACATCTTAATAGCTATGAACTGTTGTCTCCCACAACTTTATTTTTTCTTTCACTTCATCATTGAATAGAACTTCCTCAAACACTGCGGTCAAAGTAGTTCGTTTGATCTCACCTGACCTTGAGACAGTAATTAAACTGTATTTAATCAACGATATGTAACATCAAGTCATCGTCTAACAACTAAAAATATTTCCGTGTTTACTAAATTCTTAAAATATTTCCGCCTTGGAAATCTCTTGACGAATATGTAGTTGGCATTAGGAAAACTGTGAAGTTAGTTAGGTCAACTAACTATTTATATTGAGTATTGTGAATAGAAATAGCTGTTCATTTAAATATTTCCTACATCTTGGAATTACAAATATGTCCCCTATGGTTTTAGCATTTTGTGCTATAAATATTCTCCAAAATATATGACTAGTATAGTAGTATACGGTAGTCCAGTGATACCGTACAGATATTTGCAATCTCGGCTTTCATTGTTGTAGTAGAACCGCTGTACAAAAACTATATCCAAGTAGCTGATAAAACAACTCTCATAGTTAACTTTAATGTTTCGCATACACTGACGTGAATAATGTTTTTTAGTTTAGGGATATTATCTGGGTCAAAAGCTTATTGTATTTACAATGTCAACACATGGAAATGTACGAAGATTATGAACTACAAAAGCTCTGGTGTGTGAAAATGTTATCGCGTCTACCGTGTCTTCATTGTATATAGTTGCGTTACAACTGTTATTATTTTATAGTTCTGTACCTCAAAATGAAAAAATGGAACCCTTATAGAATAACTTTTCCGACTGTCATAACAAAGGAGTTATCCTCAAGTGTGTTTTCCATGGAACGTAGAAATTTTAATTTTGGCATAGTTAGATCTTGATACCGCACACACACAGAATGCGATCAGCGATACTTTTTAGTTTAGAAAAGCTAAAAAATAAAACAAGCCTTAATTAGTTAGTAATGTGTTAATGTCAATGCAACAGATGATTTTTTTGAAATAAAATGAAGAAATAAAATTAACTTTATCTCTTTAGCAGAGTATTGCATGTACTGCATGTACAGTTACATGCGTAAAGTTTCAGCAGCAGTTTCGCAACTTGTCGTAATAATAGTCAGAGCAGAATACGCTTTCCGCAATGTCATTGACATGCCTCATCGGTTTTATGGCCAAATAAATAGCATGCAAACTTCAACATGCACTGTTTTTGTAATTCCTATCTGCATCGTAAAAGAGTCTTGGAATTTTAACACGAATGTGAGTTATTTTAAAGCTAATGTTCTTGTATTTGGTTGTGTGGTAACTGTATTTTCAATGCTATTAGTATAACAAGAAACTAGTTACGTTTATGAATTACAATCGAATTGGTAAAGGCTCCCGTTTTCTATCTAATGACGAAAGATTACTCAATCACTCACTAATAAACATAAAATGTCGAAAACAACTCCACCTATGCGGCTGTAATTTGGCAGGTAGGTAGATTATGGGTACGAGATAGCTAAGAATGAACGAACGACAGGAAAAAAAAGTAAGGCCATCATAAATTACGAAGAAAGTGGTGCTAACAATAACAATTTCCATATTTTGACTATTAACTTTAACAAACATGTTACACAAATAAACAGATTTAATCACAAATGCAGGTATAATATTAAATATTGGCCATCCTATTGATTGTGTATGATCAAACAGGTGTTATGAAAGCAAATAAACCTCACGATAATATTACTATTCCAAACAGCAAACATAATTCACCCACAATATTGGCATAGTGGTCCCCAAGCCCTATTTTATGTAGGTAAGTAAGTATTACGAACATTATCAGATGCCAAGGCGAGTCCTTGACATTTTAGTCTCAATGTAATGGTTCCATCATCAACTTTATATTCACATGACGTTGAATACTCTCCCTGAATATGTAAATGTCTGTAAACACGCATTCAAATATCATTTCTATAGAATTAGACTATTATCTTTAGCTGTGAGGATTGGTTCTGTGAATAGTCCTGTCTTGTTTAGTTTTGCTTCAATACTCTTTCCTTGCCTTCTTAATCTTCAGAAACATTTAAATTAACATATTTAAGTTCTACATGGCCTGCTAGTTCTACAGAAATAGCGTGGTAATCCTTAACTACGGTTATTACAGCTATTTTGTCAATAATCCTTTCTGTTTCTGGTTTCATACTTAGCAACAGGAATTCTCGAACGAGCCGTAAAATGTGTGGTAAAGATAACAATGTTGCTTCAAAGTAAATACCAGGGCAAGAAATAAAAGATAAGTCTTAATCTTTTGGAAATGGTTTCGAAATTTCTCTGTTTAGATAATGGAGTTCTTCATAAGAAAAATCTATGTAATGGACGATTGAAGTAATCTGTCGGTTTATCATTCCCACTGACTATAAGCAGAGGAAACTGCTGACACTAAAATAAATAAAGCAATATGCTTGCTTATAAATATGACTAAAGTTTGCTTGTTGAAAAGGTACTTTTGCACACAGTCGTTTTTTAATAAACCTGACATTGTAGTACATACCAATCATCCATCTTTCCCAGCGTACTCGTATTTACTCATATCGTATACATTAAAGTCAGACTGATACATTTAAATCAAGATGATTGCAGTATCCGTATCGTAAGGAAAGCGTATCTTTTATCTGGTGTTTATTCAACGTGCTCCATCGCTCCTTCGGTATGTAATACAAAAACAGGATCTCGGGTCGTTGCATCAATGCATATTACATGTGAATTCATGCGAATCTCTCCCTCGTCGTTTGCATGAACGTAATTAATTATGGCCGCACGCTATTTTAGCGCGGCATTTATAAATAAACAATATCTATTACTAAATAAATGATATATTTATTTTATTAACAGCTGTGTATATAAATTTACTTTAAATTACGGGAAAATTTCTACATTATTGTTTAATAGCCGCATGTCAGGGAATATGAAGAGTGTACTTTCAGATGTAGAATATTATAAGAATACACTGGCAATGATGGAGACCGTTTGTGTATGACGCATTTAAAAATCTTACTACTATTATATTATATAAACGCGAAAGTTATTGAGGTTGGATGGATTAAGGTTTTTTACTCTTTCACCCTTACACGGCTAAACGGAATTTGCTGAAATTTTGCACAAATACAGATATTTTGATCTAGTTACACAATGTTTGATGTTGAACACAATGTTTGTGTTCCCGTGGGATTATGTAAGGCTTTGGCTTATTTCTGAAGTTTACACAGACAAAGTCGGGAGCAGAAGCTAGTAAGCACATAGCTAGTATACACCAAAATAATTGACACTTGCTCCTCAAAAGAGGCGTTGCCTAAACAGACGTTATGTTTACCATTACTTTTCAATTTCTTCTAGTGGTAACACGAACTCTGCTAAAGTAGCCCATTCTCTAGACAAAAGATAAAAGTTATCAACGTTGGCCTTTAGTTTTACTAGCAACCAGCATCTTCACCCTTGGACGTCTTTTTATCTTTAGCTACTGACGTGGTTTTTATTTTACGTAAGCACTGACGTGGAGGCACAGGTTAACTAATAGATCTTTTGGGTGGGGGCTTAATAGTGTGTGTTGTGGTTTTTATTAACGAATCAAGAGTTTGTAGCTCCTGTTTGTGCTGTTGTAACTACGTTAATTCGCAAATATTAATAAAACAAACTGAAATATCTATTTTAGTTTTCACAACATACGACCTTTCAGTGACTAAACTCGAAACTACTGGAGGTACCGTATGCGTTACGGAACGGGAAGGGGAGGAATTCCAAATTATTACTTTCGCTAGGCTTAAGCGTCCCCCCCACGTCAGCAGGTAAAGGTAATACAACCCTATGTTGAGTGAACAGAATCTATACCTGTTCTAGTCACCATTACATTAGATATACGACACGTTTATGTAACCATAACGATAGTTATACATGCACACCCACATATAGGCTAATTGCCAAGAAAATAGCTTGGTAAAGTTAGCATAGTTAACGTGCTACTAATATATTCATACAAGCTGCAGTTTAAAATAATGATTGTATAATGGAAAGTATTGAGTCAATGGTTTCTTGGTGATTTTCGTTTTCTTCTTATTGTGCTTGTGCGTTATAATGTTCGTTTACGTAATTCAATGTCGTTTGTTTTATTTATTTCTTGCTGTTTTTAGTATTGGTATATTGGTTAACACGTTTTGGAACTTCCATAGTAATTCCAAAACTTTTCTCTAAAAAATACTTTATGGCCCTGAAAATACGATAAATTTTCAATTAACAGGAAAATTAGATTTTTTGTTGCATTGAAATCTATAAATAGTAAGTGAATTGAGATGGCACATAAATTAAGAGACGTCAAAGAAATATATTGTTTTACAAAGAGGGGTAATTGCGTTTTATCAGCTCCTAAAATTATGTCAATTGATCGCTTGTGCCTTACACCCTATAAAATATTAAAGTTTCTTGCTAGACCTTAATTCCAAAGACTATGTCTAGGCTAGCCTATTATTCTAGAGCTATATTGCCATTATTATAAGGTTTACGGCATCTGGCGGGTAGATAATTGCAATATGATTTAATTGGTCACTACCTTGACACTGATCATTATCAAGGTTCGTTAAAATACTTTGAACGCCACTTTCTTTGAGAAATGTTGGTTAGGTATTTGTGTCCGGGTTGCCTACATGACTAGGTATAAACTTCATTTTCGCTTCAATCTTTTCCCCAACTCAAGCAAAAGTAAAATTATTCTTTGCAGAGCTCAAATGTTGTCACATAACATTGCGTCCTTAACACCGTAGGTAATAAAATTTTCTTTAATGTAAAACTTTCTCCATTGTAGATGGCATCTGATTGATCTACGAGTATGATTCTATAGTTATCAGAGCGATGTAGATGTATATCGTTACTAAGAATCGTAAAGTACTGCCAATCCAGTAATTGGAGAGTAATAAAGGAAAATATCTTTTAATTAGACAAGACGAGGTATTCTATCATAGTTCATTATGGGGAGAAAAACAATGTACAGCCAATGGCGGCAAGCGTTTGCTGTGTACATTGTCTGTTTTCAAGAGAAAAGATTTATTAATCATTCGTCCGCGTAGAAGTCATAGATCCTCTAAATTCACTTCTTGAGCGACGTCTCTTACAAATAAGCTACCTACCTGCCAAATTTCAGCTTCATAGGTCAAGTGGATATCTACAGGTCAATAAATTTTTGCGATTGCGTAGTAAGTGACCTTTCGGTTTTATAAATGCGTAAATTGGCAATAGTTGTTATGCCTTCTTATGGAAGTTGCTACTGACTTCCAATTTTTTTGGAACGAAGTTCCTTAACGCGGCTTACGGGTAGTTTGAATTAGTAGAAATCGTCACGTAACGAAATGCGTGTGTGTGTGTGCGTGTATCGCGCCTACTACGGAGGTCCCCCGATCGCACAATTTTTTTCTTGCATAATGTTTGTCGTTATTTTTCTACGCTAAATCAAGTTTTAAAGATTTTTCCTCCTTCTTTACACAATGTTCACACATAGTTCTTTACTGTTTCTCAAAAACAATAGGCCCTTATATTTTGTATTGCGGCTCCAACCATCTTCGTCTACGGCACACAGTTCTACGCTAAACAGTACGGAATCTTGTTTGCACACGTTATCTGGGACCCATTAGCGCCCCATTAGCACCCTTTTACACGCTACCTTATCTTTCTCTTTCTTTTGTGGCCAACTTCTTAAAAGGCACTATACCTTTAGTAAGTATTGTGAAAGGATTGTATCTGGTAGATATATAAGTCTAATTTTAAAGCATTACAATGTTTTGCGGTAAGATAAAAATGTACATCTTTGACAATCGTTATGTAGCGTATGTAATATCCAGTAGCCAGAAACTCTAACTAAGAGTTATCGTGTTACCCAGTAACTCGCTTTTAGAGATCAGACAAACAGGCGCTCCATTTACAACACTGGTATTCAAATGCATCCTGTTAGACTGGAAGCCGACCCCAGCATAGTTGGGAAAAGGCTAGGAAGATGATGATAATAATATCTTTGATAATGTTAAAAATCTGTCAATCACCAGCATAAGGTAAAATAACAGCTCACCTCAAGCTCACCCCACACAAATTCACAGAATAGACCGGTAAAATCACTAACCGATCTTGGACAAGACTTGTGTTCACACGGTCAAGGCACTAACAATTTCACTATGACTCACTGTTTATATTTTACGCCCTTGAAACCGGCGCGGACGCAAGATCAGATGGTTCTTATGTAATGTTTGTTGTACCTATGTCTGTTGCAGTTCATATTGCTGTGTTTATTGTATAATGATTATTGGGTTTACAGTAATTAGAATTAGATATAAACCTCAGATAACAATTTATACGGCCATGGTAATCTGCGTTTTCTGGATACTATTGATGAGTTACTTAGTAGCTATATTCAGTGAATCTAAGTGCTCTTTCAATTTGTGCGTTTGATGCCAGATACCCGCACTGCCCCATCGCCGCAGCAAGTCTCCTCCTGTTTATATCACGTAAACCATTGCGGCAGATATCTATATGAATTCGGAGATAAACTTTCTTCTCTTTTGATGTTGCATTATTTACAAAATGGTCGAGGCTGCCATAATATACTGCCAGGAGTAACTTGCAACAATAGCAATTAGAAAAATTTAAAATATTCGATACTGCCTGCGACGACAGACTTCAAAATTTTGCCAGTCCTTAATTATTCTAAAGGAAAAAAAATATCGTTATGTGTTTAGCAAGATCAATATCTATTATATTATGTATGTCAAATTTCAGCTGATTCCGTTATGCATTTGAAGCGTGAAATTGACTTTCGCATTTATATTATTAGTATGGAATAAGAACAGTAGGACATTTCAATAAATTCTCCACTCAATTTAGAATTCAATCAAAAACTTCTCCTACATTATTTCATTCGCTAATTAGTTTCAGAACAAACGCAGTGTTATTAACTTTGATCAAAACAATGCGTATGCAAACAATGCCTAGGTTTAATGACTGTGAAATAGTGCATAAATAATAATAGTTTGCCATTATGACCCGGTACCGTATTTGCAACTTTCTGTAACTTGTGGTAAAGTTGCTTTGTGTCGATTATTACTTGTATACCGGATTTCACCTCTACTTTGTTTACAGCATCCTAGTGTTAAAAGAGAAGCATGAAAAACATAAACATTTATTATTTCATTGAAGTAATCAAGTTCAGTTCTTGCAACTCTGTTATACTAACAATATTTTGGATCCAATTTCGGTTAGGGCGACCAATCCCAATAGAGCCTAGTCATTTTTTTTTGGGTCTAGCCCGCCACACTATTCCCAAACCACTGCAACTCCTGTAAGCCAGAATCAACAGTGGCCTCAAGAAAAGCGCCAAAGCAATGAAGCTCGAAGAGTCCCAGAGAAACGATTCAACTGTCTTGGGTCCCGCAACGAAGAACGCGGAAAGAACAGCGAAGCAGTAAAAAAACATATTTTCCACTTCCCTCCAAATCAAGCAGGAGACAGAACAGGACTAGGCCAATAGGCACAAAGGGACGTTTACAACTGGGAAAAGCCCAGTTGCTAAGCTCCACGGATTATAATTGACATAATTAATGGGCCCTAAAAAGAGCCTAGACAAGTACGCAGGAGATAATAATATTATGTACACTCTCTTTTCCCTCACTATTGTAGTCTGATGGGACATCAATCCGACACGACCGAACAGAGATCAGGTGCAGGACCAACGGAAGTGTCACAACTCCAACTCTTTACTCCGGGCTGTTATAAAAAAACCCAATACTTAGCACTTTGCCTGACCTGAAAATTGAACCCAAGACACCACTCAACTAGGCAGTTGACATACTACTGTAACAATAGTAAAAGAGCCATTTACTAACGGATATAATACGTAAATATAAACGTGCTGGCGTTAGAAGAACAACTTGACCCAATTCTTACTGATTACAAAGTAAATATTGACTAACATTATATTGACAATCATGTCTCGTCACATATACCTGTATATTAGCACAATCTGAAGCACTATTTGCCTGCCAATATTGATAAAACTAACAAAGATATGTAGAACAGAACCTTCAGTAGAACTTTGACCCACACTGAATTTCTATCGTGGGCCCTTTTACTGACACATATCTCACAAACATAATTATAGAATTGCAGCGAATCTAGGACCATTTTCGCTATCGGGTTCCCGGTTTCGAAGATAACGGATGCAAAATTGTCATGAAACCCAGTAACGGGAAATCATGTGGGCGATGACCCTTTTAGAGTTGCGGATATGAGAAACACAATATGGTAATGTAGTACATGAACTTAGGGTTATGGGGTGTAGTGATTGTTTAGAGTATAGCACTTAAACCAACACTAATCTGTACTTAGATACTGCTGTGACATTGAAAGACCACATTGGACATTAGATTCAGGAATAGAAATCTAAAATATACCTACACAAATGAAAAAAAAAACCAATAAGATGTGTTAAGTTTCAATAATTACGAAATCTTAATAAAGGTACATATTAAACACGATTCTATTTTAGCTCGGCCATTCGGCTGCGTCCTTAGTGACTACTATTCGTAATAATTTATCGATTGTTGTGACAGAACTCCCACGTCCCTTCCACCGTCATTAAACTACCGAAATTTCGCCGGTGGGATTTCAGAACGAGGTCGAAGATGTTACATAAATCAACAAGGAAACTGGGTAAATCGGGAACTACGACCCTTGGGCCCAGCAGCAGCCCGCTTAACTTACTATCTCTCCACGCGGTGATAACGCAAACCGTATTTGTCTATAAACATAAATAATCCTTACGAAAGTCATAACTTACCTGACTATAAATAGCCTCGCGAATACCTCCAGTAACATAAATAGATGCTTACTTATTAGAAATGCAGATATACGATCTCACAACCTTCTTACAGAGACTAGATTTTCTGCAGCTCTAAAATCAATATGGTAACAAGCCAGATAAATCAGCAACAGTTCATATATGGTATGATATTCCATGCGCGTGCGACCCGACCCTGTACCGTATCGGGCACAAGGCCAGTTGCAACAGACACAATATGTAATACTGTAATTATGTGAGGGAAATGCTCCGAATTTTATTTGGGGAAATGCCAAGACCTTGTATAGTTGTATGGTTGTTTAAGAGATTTTTGGAAAGAAGAGGACATGATGTCGGGCCAAAGCAAACTCGTATTTTTCCGGAACTAAATTGTGTATATATTTTATTCGTCATATGACATAAAATCCATTAGTAACAATATTCTTATCCTGTATTAGTACTTGACTACAAACTGACATAGTGGGGGTTATGAGCGATACTACAAATGAGCTACCAAACCTACCGGGTAGATTGTGCCTTAGGTGGTTCAGATTAGGATCAAAGAACGAAATGAAACAGTAAATGCAATGGTGAAATCTACGGAAGCTGAGATAACTTATACTATGGTCTCGTAGTATCTATCAAGGGTGAAGAGGAGAAAAACATAATGAAGGACTTTAACCTGAAAAAGATGTAGAGATAGTGAGTGAAGTATACCAAACTTTTTCCTTAGGCAGCTCTGTCATCAGACTTAACCCTCAATTTAGCCAAAGAATCACCGGATGTCGGGATCGCGAGCACGAATACATGATATTATTAAAGAGGAAAGACTTATGTCATACTTATTTCTACTGCTCAACACACTCGTGCAAAACAAAAAAGGATAAATGATGACGCATACGGTTTTCTTTAGATATCAATACTAATACTATAAACAGGTAAAGCTTGTTTGTTTTTTCACAAACATTGTTGAAAAGGAAAAGAAAAAGCCTAATTGCGTTTAAAATCAACTGATACCCGAAAAAAGCGAACTTATTGAAAAAGATGGAATCAACATATTCCAAACAATATCACACAGTAATACGAGATG
Source organism: Charanyca ferruginea (assembly GCA_947361185.1). NCBI lineage: Eukaryota > Metazoa > Arthropoda > Insecta > Lepidoptera > Noctuidae > Charanyca > Charanyca ferruginea. Next base: position 21,680,544 of record OX376069.1, on the reverse strand, counting down.
CTGGAAGTACAGGCCCAATTACAAGCTGTTTGTCGTCAAGTACTATAGGCTACACCGGTTTGGTTGGCGATCACTAAGTGAGGTCTACGTTCAGCAGTGGATAGCAACAGGCTGATATGTATGTATGTCGCTGGTAGAAGTTGGTATCCTATATTCTGCATTTCTGTTGTGAATTTATTTCCACGTGAGAAGTAATGAATGAATGCTGTGATCACTAGCTTAGCTATTCGTAAGTCACGCTACGACGCCTTTTGCTTCATTAATATGCAAACCGCCTACTAGTGATTAGTTTGTGATTATTAATTAATGATGTTGGCGTATCGCCAATATTGGTATACGCGTATATCGGTAGTCGCCTTCCGTTGTGTAAAAAGTGTGTCACTACTTTTTTTTAATCTTTTTGTTGAATACTATCTTTCAAATCATTTAGCTCTTTTTTAATGTTTTTGAAACCATGATGAAATTAATCGTGTCGCCATCCTAATAATTTAATGCTGTCTTATTTTATGTCATTGGTTATTTTAGAAAAGCGTCCTGGCTCTTCTCGTATATCAATTACTAGCTTCTGCTCGCGACATCGTCTGCGTTGACTCAGAACTAAGCATTCCACCGGAACACTAAAACCCGGATAAGAATATCCTATGTGCGGGATCAATAACTAAATGTATATGTGCTTCAGCTAATTCCATTCAGTTATTTAAGCGTGGAAGACTAACAAACATGCAATCATCCTCACAAACTTTTGCATTTTGCTTTTGCATTTTTGCTTTCGCAGTATTGGGATTGACCTATTTCTGAATTTAAACATAGAGTTTGATATTTATCAAATTATAATAACACCTGCTAGGTACAATATTTTCATGTCGTAACGAGAGGATATATTTAGATAATGGGCTTATAGGAACGTATGGGAAATTATTTAAAATAATCTTTTCTTTCTTTCCCAGATGTGCCTCACGGAATGGATAAGACTACGCGATTACGTCGGCGGGCGCTCCCGCAAGGTCCTAGGTCGGGAGATACCCGCATGGGTCTGGGAGGCCTACCATGTAATTGGCGTGTTCCTCTTCGGCTGTGCGTGCCAGCAGCTCACCACCGATGTAGCCAAGTACACTATTGGAAGGTTGCGGCCGCATTTCTTTGATGTAAGTGATTTTCATTTGTTTTTCAAATTTCGAGGACGTTATTCTACCTTCTATAATACTGAAGCCAATGAATTCTACTAATTTAAATTCTTCTAGCTAAACTTGGCACGCTGTTAACGGCTTTGGGTATGCAAACGAGGCTTCAGTAGGCCAAGATACCAGATTCAGCAACCTAACGATGGAGACTCGACAATCCGAAGTAACAATAGAAAATCATAGATTTACATACTCAAATGACGATACGGTGACAACTTGTTTTGCAAGTTACAGATTATTATGAATATTAAATTTATGAGAAACACTTTGCACCTTGTGTGGTATGTATTACAATGTTAACATAACATTTATAGTAAACGTGTTAGAGGAAATTGTAGGTGGAAGAGTAATTTGCACTAGGTTCTTCAAGTTTTATGTTATCTCTATCTTTTTCCTTTTTAATTTTCTATTGGTTTTGTTTTCCTTGTATTCAGATTTAGTTAATGCGTACATAAAGTACGATACAGTGGCTCTTTGTGTGTGTGTTTGTGTTTTCTGGAATTATGTTCCAGTCATATAGGCTCACCTTTGTTTGGAAATATTATGCTGACCCAGTGGTTATAGCTCCTGCCTCTCATACATGAGGAAATTTATTCGGTACCAGGCAAGTATTAATGTGACTTTTTGAATTCATATGTTCTTTCTAAATTGATCTTGGACATCACTGACATCGGAAAAAGAAAACATCTTGTGGAAACCTGGACTTATAATCCGCCTTCGGCAAGTCCAGTGATCAATGCTCTGTCTTTCTCTGTATGAGAAGAAGCCTTTACCCTACAGTAAACAATATTAGGCTGGTAGTATTATAGGTCCACCTAAGTAGCGAGACCTCACACGTTACATTTTCCAACTTATGTTCTTAGGGCGGGTTGCTTTACTGACGGGTAATGGTCAAACATGGCGCTAACTATCGTCAAATCAAAAAAATGGGTTGTTTCACAAAATGTACGTCAAAAAGTTACTATTACCATAACCGACCAGTCAATGTAATTTTGTGTTGTCAAACACAGCTACTTCAAACATCAAAATATGATGGAATCTCTTTTTGAATAACTTTGACGGACGGATTTTTATGTCATGAAACAACCCGTTACATTTAACGTACGTTAAACATCTCATGCCATAGTAACTTTTAACCGACTGTTTGAAACAACCCGCCCTAAATCTTTCGTCAATTTCATGCTTATCAAAAGCTAATTTCCCTGCAGGTAAACGTAATCACGCGCTAGTTATAACATTAAACAGTTGCAAGAAGGGAAATATTGTTTTCATTGTTTTCTGCGATTACGACACGTGTATCGTGGGTGAACGTGCAGGTTTTCACGTATGTTTCTAAGCAAATACAAGATAATTATATTTCATTTGTACTTACTTTAAGATTAGAGCATTGTGTATAGTAAATAGTTAACCAGATTTCAATCGTGACTTCGTCTGTATGGGTAGTTATAGCGTCTAGATTTTTTCCTTTTTCTTCACCTTCCTTAACTCTATGTTATTTTAGTTTGTTGTCATTTGTTATTGTTTTCACTGCTTGCCTAAATGGCACTCTTTGTAAGGCCAATGGAAAAGCATAGGTTTGAAATATTCTACCTTCTATCTATCTATAGGTACATATATATAATAACTAATTGCTGTTCGTTAGTCTCGCTAAAACTCGAGAACTGTTGGACCGATTTGGCTAATTTTGGGATTACAATATTTGAGGAAGTCCAGGGAAGGTGTAAACCGTAAGAAAATTTTAAAAATTCGCGTTAGCAAAAACGCTTGGTTTATGGACAGGACAACGTCTGTCGCGTCAGCTAGTCATAATATAAATTCCAAGCTACAAATTTGTGTAACTTTTTACTTACTAATTGAACCAATAGGTCAGCATTGTACCTTTAGTCTTTCTCATTGTTATAGGTACGACTTGCGTGGCATGATAACAGCTGATTTTTCTTGCCTCTTAATTGAAGGACATGGAGTTTTCCATTGTTCTCGAATACAAAGAAAATGTTTGAACAACTGTCTCTGAGTCTGTTTATTTTTTGTACTGGCACATAAGAACTGTGTTCCATAAAACTGTTTAGGGCTTACGAAGTCGACCCATTTTTATGTCTTGAAAAACATTCCGTGATGCAGTTTTGTGATTCCCATAGTGGTTAAAAAGTAATGAATGATAAACAATCACTAAAAAAATGCAGACTTTACCATATTTTTTTATAGACATCACAGATTTCATGCGTCGCGTACTCGATCGAACGATGAGTCGGTCGTCTGCTTTGGCCCATTGGTAAGCTTTGTCTTGGCTCTCCCCAATTTTGACATTACTTGCGTATTTTGCACCTTGCTCTTTCAGTGTAGGAACCCCGTTATTTGGGGATAAAACAACCGGCTCGAGGTCATGAAATACATTAACTTTCATGAAATAAATTTTAAACATACTCTCTTTGAATTACGTACGTATTTAAAAGACGATTGTTCTGTCGAGTTACTCATAATTTATTATTGTGTTAGTGTGCTAAAAATTACAGACCGATTACTGATTGTTATCTCTGGGGAAGGCATACGTTGCAGTGGACGGCAATAGGCTGATATGGCGATGTAATGGCTAAACTTTAAATGTTTAAGTTCAGGTTTGGTGACTGCTCAGTTAAAGAACAAAAATAAATTTAAACCATGTGTTTTCATCTTGGTGCCTTGATTTGACGCCTAAGAATTTGGACAAATACTTGTCGCAACATAGAATACACTTATGACTACACTCAAAAATATAGGGTCCTAACAAAATACTTACCTAAACAAACTTTTACATCATACTACTGTAGGAGTTGAACACCAGAAGATGGGCAGCAGCATCTTTCTGAATAAAATAACACTAACTGCGATCGCCAAAATGCATCGGCCAAGGATGGCGATTACGGCTAAACTGCCCCTTGGGGGAGACGTCTAAAGGTAGACATGATGATGACGACTGTAGGAGTTTTAAACTCCTCGGGATGTTCATTCATCTCTACAAGCAGAATTAATAACAAAGCTTCTCCAAGTTTCGCCACAAGACCGACACTAACAAAGATATTTTTATCCACTCGTAAAACAATTACAAATGGTCGTTAAGCATTTAGAGAATGGTTATTTACGGCGTCTGCGCACCGGTGACGGTTTACTTAATGGGTGTGGTCAAAAACCGTAACATCATTATTAGTAAACCCATATCTTGGAAACACGTGTTCTTCATAATAAAGATTAGGCTATTATTCATAATCATCGTGAAGTTGTTTTAATTTCTTTGATGTTTAATTTTGGACGGGTGAAAATATTATGTTTGGCTGAATAACTTGTTTGTCTCGCACGGCCATGATTATGTTCAGTATTGAATCTACGATATACTTGAATTTTCTAGTAAATATAGTTGAATCTACCAATACCAGAAATTCTCGCCAATATGTTCATAAGAAGCTCCTAAAGTAACTTACCGTCGTGATAGTTTCCCATCTGAATTATGAATCCTGGAATCTTTGCAAGCTACCCATGAAGAACTAGACCGTCCTGTAAATATATAAATCCTGTTAGAATAGTAAAACACAACATAATGAACATTACATCAGAACAAATCCCACACAAGTTGCAAGTCAATTGAGGAAACAGCTCATTACAGTGATCGTAAGCAACGGACTAGCAAATTGCTACTATTGAAGCTATAAACCAACATTTAAGTACGGAGTGCCCGTAACTGCCAGCTATTCTAACTGAATGGGGCTATATTGCTTGGTAAACTGTTTACTTTAAGCAGTCAAAGTGTTAATGCTTGGATTGCCACACTTAATTTGGTAATGTGGTCACTAGTTTGTTGAATGGCCTGGCGATATCTTCCGCAAATCTGATACGGCATTTGCCGTATCAGATTGAGTCTTCTAGTATTCTATATTATATTTAACTCAGAGGATTAGGATATCCTTGACAACGGTAGTTCTGTAAGTTATGGCGTCTATTATTAAGAATATATGCAAGGCCACAAGGCCATCAACATCGTTTTGATCCAAGGAGACAATGCACTACATTGCATATTCTCATGTTCAACTTTCCACGTCTTTCAAAACTCCCAGACCTCACACTTATCAATCAATAGATACCAATTATACCGCTGATCTCAAAACGCAGTTTTCAATGCACTATTACAGTCACTAAGGCAATAAGCATCCATGCACTTTGCATAATTCGTTTGACCTCAACGTTTATCTAATTAGACCCACTTGAGAATCGACGTATCAATTAGCTTGCGAAATTGCTTGTCAAATAGAGACTGTACTTAAAGGCAGCTGGTCATGCTGTATTAGCATTAATCTGGGGTGGGACCGAACTAGGATGACCTAAATTAAAGCAAAAGGACGATAAAGTTCTTCATGTACCCACTGAAAACGGCGTGGGCGAATTTGTTCAGACATTCCCATATCTTGGCGTCCAAGAAGAGAAGACTTTCGAAGGTAAAGGAATAGGTAAACTTAATTTGACAAAGGTGGTAATTTTTTTAATTATTATAATTATATGAAGTTCATTTCATGACATAGTTTTACCTAATCGGTTAACAACATCTCTACATGCGGCCCGTCAGGTCATAGATCCTAAATGTCCTCATCATATCTATATTTATCATTTTATGTCCGTTTTATAGCATCGCGATGATGTAATTAATAAACTATTATTTTGCAAGACACTACTGACACTACTGTTTCCAAGTTTGTAAGAACTCCTGTAACGTTGCAAAAAGATCAAACACAAAATAAGTATGTAGTCTGCCTTGCTTTTAAGTGCTCCACCTTTTCACATAAAACCTCCATATGATAAGGTATCCTTATCAGTAATAAAAATCTCTTTACCAGCGAAACATCCAACATCTTTTAACAAAATACACATCAAACGCATAGATTTTAAAGCCGGCACTTCACATGGCGTATTTGTGAAAATATTCGCCTAATTAGGATAGCATAAAACCGACTTTATTTTAATCTGAATATGGTACATTTTGTATTATCCAAATAAGGCAAATATTTGCGCAAATACGTCATGTGAAGTGCCGGTATAATAATTTCCAATAACAAATCCTCCAACATAATTTTCACTTGAATGTCTCCTTAAATTCAAATTCTAAAATGAGCTTGGACACTACAAAGCCCAGTAACTTTGTAAACATATTTCGCCACAAATCTGCAGAAATCCCCAGTGTCATCTAAATTATTCCAAGTTAAGCTACGCGATGTCCACTCTATATTTACCTTACACTCGCTTATGACGTTTTGTAGTCTGGGTGGCTCTTGTAAATACGCTTGGGTGTATACGATGCTTTGTTTTGGACGTGCCTGTTCACCCTTTCTACTCGTTTCTTAAAGCGTATGCTACATGTCATGTATACAAGAAGATGATGACAATGTTTACGAAACATCGTCATCATCTTCTTGTCCTTATGAAAATTTACTTTTGGTTAGCGGTTAGTCCTTTTGCTTCTAAAACACTGATGTCATGTGTCTCTATTTTCAGTTTGTGCATCATATGCTTTTTAAAGAAAGTGTTAATTCAATTCTGTCCTGCTTTTTCCTTAAACTCCAACAGAGTTAATTGCTTGCAAGCACGTTTCTGTGAAATTCTACGAAGCTTGTTAGTATTTCTGATTGGTGTGATTATTAATTGATAGATTGATAAGTGCTAAATGTCGGCGCTTGATTGCAGAACTAATATTTGTGTTTCTTGGAGCTTATTCAAGAGCGATTAAAATTGACATAACTGTACTATAATTATCTACTATTTGGGGTAATTGTTTATTACCTCTATAAACTGTCAATATAAGTGCGAAACTTTACCGTTGGAATTATAAAATTACAGTAATTAACCCTGATATATTAATGATGATTATAAATTAGAACTTCTTAATCGTCCATCTTAACGTCAACGTCTTAACGTCAAATACATAACCATAGTTTGAGTTTAACGTTTTTACTATATTTTAAATAATATTATTTTTATTACAATTCATTTATTAAAAAAAAACTATATACAATTAATAAGGCTCAAAATCTACTAAAAGTGAATCTTTCTCATCCTGGTTTAGATACTAAATGCCAAGCGGGCATTCCACAATCTTATCTCTGTATGTTTCCTCATCTAAGTAGCTGCCGGTATAAATAATACTTATACGGCTACGCGCTTCACCGCCCGCGACCGTGTGATTTTGACTTATTGGCTGAACGCAGACGCATATGGTCTTAGGTCTTAGTAACTAACTACTACTAAGTTAACATTTTGGCTTCGTTCACCTTCATTTTCTTATAACTTTGTAAAACTGTGTAAACTTTGAAAATACAAAATATGCATATAATATATGAATATATAGTTTCATTAACGCTTGCTTCATTATTTGCAACACGTATCATTTTCCCAAAGATCAACGCACATATATTTGATAAGTTTATCCAAGTTCACATTTATTTCCACTTCAATTTAATCTTTGCTGTTACTTATAGAACGCTTAAGCTCATTCTTAACGCCTACTATCAAACCAGCTTGATCAATATATCTATCAGAACGTCGGGTTTAATGAAGTTCCAAGTCTTCAGAATGATTAATTGCTTTCAATCATTTTAGTTGAAACCTTATTTCCTCAATCAATTTATTGGGTTTATAAATCTTCAAACTGCAGTTATGAATGATGTTGTTAGTCTAGCTACATAGAATGGGTCATGGGAAGTCATTATTAGATTCGAGTCTAGAATCTTTTCATAAATGTGAAGGGAATAGTTAATATTTACCGACTTGAGTAATAGTTTTCTAGATTGAAATTTTTAAAGAAACTTTTATTGCTTTATCAAGATCTTGTGAGGCCATTGATGCACTTCCCGTGTGGTGCCGGCCGCGATTAGCACCACCCCTTTTCTACCCGTGGGTGTCGTAGAAAGCGACAGAGGGATATTGACCAGAGGATGGGCAGCAGCATCCTTATTAGTACCATAACACCTACTGCGATCGCCAACAGGCATCGGCCAAGCATGGCGATTACGGCTGAACCCCCCCTTGGTCTCCCACCTATGCCCAGCAGTAGACGTCTAAAGGTTAACATGATTGATTGATTGATTGATGCACGCTGTTTTATTTTATAATCTTCTATTATTTATTAATGTAGGTAGATGACTATCGAATTCAAATCTCTTCTTTTATTTTCCAATCAAAATAGTAAAAAAAAACTAAACATCTAAACAGATTTCCATCAAGTGTATTGTTAGAAACCAATTTAGTAACAAAAAAATAACATGAAATTATATTAGTAACGGCAAAAGGGGTTAAAATAAACAAGGGTGCGATTGAAACGATTCACGCTTGACTGGTGACGTGTGACACTGCGCTGGCGCAAGCAAAACGACATGTCTGATGTGACGAGCTATATTTAGATGGGATTTGATTTTAATTGAGAACGACTGTTTTGTCGGTGTCGAACTTTTTTATTGTTTAGGTGGTTCATTCTTTGGTTTTTTTATATCGTGCTTCGATCATCTTAGTCAATCTATAGAATATCATTATGTAAATTATTTACAATTATAATTACCAAGTAGGGTTCCACGGAAATTTATTAACAGCCAAATACCAAGCAAAAAAATAAAAACCAGCACGGTCTCTTTATGCGTAAAGCAATGAAAAAATATTAATTTTAAATATCGCAACACACGCACGTTTGCATTACCATCTCTATACTCTGTTTGTATTAAAATTGCCAACGTGATCGGAAACTGTTCGTCGGTAATACCTTTGTTATTAAATTCTTCAATAGATATTATTTTTAATATTGTGTCACGTACCATCGTCCCCCTAACATGTCATGCGCACAGTAAAGATATATTTACTGTGCCTTGCGTAAATAGCTACCATATGGGACAACGAGTAGTTTTATCTGTAAAAAAAAATATCACTCTTCGAACCCACTTAAATTAAATACAGTCTCTTATTTGACAGCTAGCACTTGGAACTTCAGCATTGTCAAGTACAGTTTTGTTTGTCACAGTGTCTTTTGTGTCCTCTTTTGGAAAACGTCCATCGTCATCTCCAATAACATTTATTTCCTGAATCCGCTTGTCAGTATGTGTTTCGGTTTCACTTTGATGTGTATTTAGGTAACGTTTAAATGTGTCGTGTCATTTAGTTTGTTTATTTTTTATGTCACATCAACTAACAATGATTTGCGAAAGTGTTTGTTGTGTTAGAGGAACGATGTGACATGATTTAAGCGAATTTTGCCGGAGTAATCCTCAAATTTATACCTCTCTAGAGAGTTAAGCAAGACGTGATGTATCTTTATTGCTGGATGGAGAAACGTTATAGCCTGTTATATCAAATTCAGTGTTCTCAAGAGATTAGAAGGATATTTTATTTACAAAGGTGCAACGTTTTTAATATTGATTGCCTATGTCATGATTTATTATTGACAGATAGCTTAATTTTCTGCTTTACGACTATGTGATCAGTAAATGTGTTTAGCACAAACAAAAGATTTTACAAGTCTTACTGTTTATCTCCCGTTTCTTCTGATTTGAATACCAAAATTACAAATGAATAATTCACGCAACACAAATCTTTCTTTGCATTTCCTTTTCGCATCAATATAACTCCCTTTATATCTCGAGTATCATTTACCTCGGGACTATAAAAACTTGTTTTGTTTTAACTCTTTACTCCTTGACAAATGTCTGCGGCGTCTGGCAATCCTGCGCATCGTCCTGTTTTAGTTTATTATAAGATATTTTTGGACGCGTGCTGTACAAATTGTTGGAGGTTAAAGATTTATTGGCCAGCCATAATTTATTTTCGTTAACTATAAGTTTGGTTTGAGTAATAAATCCATTAGGAATCCTCTCCGGTTCAGATGCATTACGAGATTTTGAACTCATTAGGAAGGAATTGATGTAATTATTATTTGTTTAATTAAGATAAAAAGTTTCGTTTTGTATTCGAAGTGAAACAACCAGATAACCGATTTATTGATGGAATAACAAAATCTGATCGTGAATCTTCGTCGTTAAAATAGATTTTATAAATATTGGTTGTTGGTTTAATTTCTTTAAGAAATACGATAGCATCGCAAATAACATTTTGTGTTTTCAGCGTGGGAGGTATGTTATGTTTTTAGTACGTTTTATATTTAATCAATCAGAATGGGGATATTATTTATTATTCGGGACATACATATTCTAATTCGATAAAGTTATTTAACCACTCACCAAATATCTGCTTCCTTTCTTCTACCCTATTGCTTTGTCCGACAGAAACCATTTAATGATTCCTTATATTTAACACCTACCTCCTAAACATATTTATGCATATTGGAAAAGCAATAAAGATATTGAGTATTAGTATCTGTTACCCTAGTCATTGTGCGATTTAGTGCATGACAATCGATGTCCTGATAAGGTTGGCCCAGTGGTTAAGGCACCGACCTCCCATGGATGTGGTTTGCGGGTTCGATACCAAGCAAAGTACCATTATGTCATTATCAATTAATATTTACTTTCTACATAGTTAATTTGGAATTTGGATCGGTGAAGAAAACCCATTTTGAGAAATCTTGGGAAATCGCCAATCAGCTTTGAGCAAGAGTGGTGATTGCTCGTGCCTCTCTGTATGAGAAGAGGCCTTTGCCCTGCAGTGGGACGATTTAATAATTTACGTTTACCTTTTTTTATGACCGTGGATCGTAAATGTCATCTTATATTGTAGAAATACAACACACGTCTCTCTCTTTGTTTTCTCACACTAAAGTTTTATTGCTTTTTGATGTTCGTAGATTTTATTTAATTCTACTTTCACACGAACTTGACCTTTCATTTGCATGTTTTGTTTGGCATTTGCATTTTTTGTATTCTTCTTTTCTGTATCGATGATACATGTCTAATGCCTTTTTATGGCCAGGCGTTCACATATGATCATTTGCTCGAGCAGATGATCGGATTGATCCAATCGCTGTAACTGTATCACCGTATCATTTGTCGTACTGTATCAAGCGTATCTACGGACGAATGGCTTTATACACTTACATATGAAGAATTAGAAACTTATGTAAAAACTTAAACTCACTTTTTGATAGCCTTATATGTGTAACATGCGCAAACACACACCCCTTGCACAAATGGACGCCTCTTTCCCACACACATATACACACACACGCTAACACACACACATATACATTCCACGCACAAAACCTACACAATCATTTCATACAAACGCACAGACTCGCATAATACTACACTGTGAAAATATTGTTTAGTTATAATTTTAGTTCTAATCTTTAATTTTTATTTTTCTTCTTTTTTTTTCGTTTAGTTTTAAGTCCAAATTCTGTTTTTGTCTCGACCTTCTGGAGGTGGGCGATAATGACTGCGACACAGTATTTATACTAATGCAGTTGTTATCGAACACAGAGTTTCTGTAAACTGAGTTTTTTGTTTAAATAAATAAATTGTTTTTTTTTTTTTTTAATTCCGGAATCTGTGTTGTTTCCGTAATTTTTTTTTTTTTTTTATCTATTGATAGGCATACGTTTGACCACTATCTCACCTGATGGGAAGCGATGATGCGGTCTAAGATGGAGCACGCTTGCCTAGAAGTAACCTATTCACTCTTGCCTTAAAGACTCCCAGGTTGTAGCTATCAGGAAACACAGACTCAGGCAGGGAATTCCACTCCTTAGCAGTACGCACAATGAATGTATTCCCAAAACGTTTCGTGCGTGTGGGTGGGATGTCCACCGAGTGCCGGTGGCGCATCGCCGTACGTCTTGTGGTCCGATGATGGAACGGGCTCGGCGGAATTAAATTATGCAATTCCGTCGCACACTCCCCAAAATGCAACCGATAGAAAACCGACAGGCCAGCAACTCGGCGTCGATGCTCAAGACTTTGGAGCTTTGACTCGACGAGCCTATCATTGCCAATTATCCTCTTGGCTCGTTTCTCAATTGACTCTAGGGCATCAAGCTGGTATCTGGCAGATCCGTCCCAAAGATAAGAGCAGTACTCCATACACGATCGAACTTGCGCTTGATAAAGTTTAAGCAGCTGTTCCGGCGTGAAGTACCGTCTCACCTTTGCTAGGATCCCCAGCTTTTTGGCAGCCACTTGAGCCTTTGCCTCTATGAAAGGGCCAAAATTGAGGGTTGATGTTAACGTAACACCAAGAAGCTCAAGTCGGTCGGTTATCGGCACGGTTACACCTCGGAAAGATGGAGCTAGGTGGAATTGGCTCCTTTTAGCGGAAAAGAGACACGCTTGGGTCTTAGCAGCATTGAACTTGACCAGATTGGCGTCGCCCCATTCAGAGACAGCCTGTAAGGACAAGTTCAAGCGCTCAACCATCGCCTCCCGGAGAGACCGGATCTGCGACCCACCAGCTCGTGCGTCGGAAACGTATCTCTCAGCGACAGTGCTGTCGTCTGCATACCCAAAGGTACCGGGTTTTAGCAGATCATTAATATGCAGCAGGAACAATGTTGCTGAGAGCACCGACCCCTGAGGAACCCCGGCATTAATATCCAGCAGTCCGGACGAGCAGCCATCTATGACCACTCGAATAGACCGATCCCTCAGGAAATCTGCAATCCAATCACACAATCCAGCGGGCAGACCGAAGGAAGGAAGCTTATTAATAAGGCTATCGTGCCAGACCCTGTCGAAGGCCTTTGAGATGTCAAGGGAGACTGCTAGTGCCTCTCCATGCTCTTCGATGGCCTCACTCCAGATGTGAATGGCATACGCTAGTAGATCCCCAGTTGATCGATTTCGGCGGAAGCCGTATTGTCGGTCACTGAGGATATCATTCGCTTCTAGGTATGCCAGGAGCTTACGATTCAGCACCCAACTTCTTTGATGATCAGACAAAAACCGACTCAAAATGGAACGGCCGTTTCACGCTGTGTATCAGAGCGGTGTATCATGATCGCGTATCATCATCCGTCCAGATGCTACGCGTCGGCGATACGGCTAAGGTTCGGGAAAATGATCATATTTGGATCCGCCTTTAGGTTGCGATGTTCCACTGCATCGGAGGCGTTGTATTTTAGAATAGAATAGAATACACTTTTATTTTGCAAATATGGGTAAAACACAATAGTTGTTATATCACATTAAAGCTCAGTCATATTTCACCATTCGGCATGCAAACATTTACATTATATACAAAACATTATTATTATGAACTTACATTTTAAAACCAGATCAATTCATTTATTATTATTACAATTATTAATCATTCAAAATATCAATTGATAAATTATCATTACAATTATCATTCAATAGGTTTAGGTATAGGTTTTTTGTGTATTTGAACCATATTATTCCATTAAGGATATTCTCGTTATAGCCTTGTGTAATACTAGCGTCTGCCCGTGACTTCGTCCGCGTGGAAATCAACAATAGGTACCATAAAACATTGAACAACACTCGACAATGGTTTAGTTCTTTTTATTTTGTTTTTGTAATCTGAACTGTATGTCCAGATATTATGTCTTATAAACAAATAAACAATTTCACCTCAACAATCATAGCACAGATTGTTACTATTGAGCGAATCTAGATCAGCATATCAGATTTAATTTACAAATCGTAAGCTATATTAAAGCATTGATCCATATCGATACGGTAGTTATTCGTATCGATTTGCACGTTCTTATCGATTCGGTCGGTAATCTTGAACCGTGGTTCATTTTACGCTCGATCGATATTTTTATATCGAATAGGTCATGTGTCACGTCCTTATTTAGTATTGTTATGTTATGAACTTATGAATTATGATTCTCAATAATGATAAACATTTGACTGTGTGGTAATTGGTGGGTGATTTATGTAGCTACTTACGTATAGTTACTGTTTTGTGTGAGGTATTTGCCCACTCTTTTATTAATGTTTGTAAATTCAGCTGTAAAAATCCTTTGGTTTTTATTGTCGATTAAATTTGTTGAATATAATTTGGAAATCGCTGCCCTCCTCTCTGTTCCCTGATAAGTATAATCTGGGTATCTTCAAGGCACGAGTGAACCGGTTCATCCTAGGCAAGCGTGTTCCAACTTAGGCCGCATCATCACTTAAGATCAGGTGAATTGCGGTCAAACGCAAGCCTATTAATTAATAAAAAAGAAAAAAGATTAGTTGGCCCGACAGACGTTGTCCTGTCAATTGATTTTCCAATTTTCTTAACATTTAAACCTTCCCTGGGGTTCCACAAATATTTCAAGACTAAAATTAGCCAAATTGGTCTAGCCGTTTTCGAGTTTCAGCGAGACTAACGAACAACAATTCATTATTATTATATACTTAGATATATAGCTTTCTGGCATCTAAAACATCACTTTTGGAAAATTACAATTAAGTTAAATATGTTTATCTATCTATTCTTCAATGTTTTAATCTGTATCTTAATTTTCATTTTATAATTATGTCAGCATTATTAAAAATTTATTATATTTTTGATTTCACTTTAAACACACAATAAACATTATCCACACTACCTCTCTCACCCTTGATTTAAATCTAAGCCCCATCAGGTCATCGTTCCGTTCATATAGTATGCGCGGGCGCATTACATTAGCGGCGCGTCTCAAACGATCAATTAGCGCTATCTAGCCGCCGACGATTGAAACGCCATCTGAATTCACGTGTGGTGCAAGGTAAGGAATAAACGCGGTGTGACTAAGCTGTTGTTTATCATGAACGATCAGGTAAAACTTAAATTGGTTTTAAATTGGTTGGTTAGTAAATTGGTTGTTCCAGGTTCCTACTCTATATTTCTTCTAACACACTAGCTACGAGGATTAGGTTAGGGATTAGGATATCTTGATCATTGTTAGTGAATTCAGTCGTTTGCATACAATAGTATCTCTAGATGTATCTGTAGATCGATTGATACATCTAGAAATTCATTATACATAGAAAGCGACCGTTACCCTGGCGTATTCTTGGTAGTTAGCCCCACAATCAGCGTTTAGTTCATTGCTAAATCTATACAAATATTATACAGAGGTTTGTTTGTTTGTGAGATAATCTCTGGAAGCTCTTATTCGATTACAAAAAATATTTCACTGATAAATACCTACCTACACCATGCTACGGCTATGTTTTATGGTTTACCTCACTTCCAAGCAAAGCCGCAGTTAGAAGTTTCTGGCTAAATTTTTCACAGTATCTTGAAATTCTCTAATGACTTAGATCAATCACTATCATCTGAATTTGAAATTAATTCGGGCTAATCTCAGAATGTTTTGTCCGTATGTATTGTCCGTAGTCTGTATGGTGTCGGACTTAAAGAAAAGCACCATCGCATATCTTCCCGTGGGTGTCGTAAGAGGCGACTAAGGGACTTACCAGAGAATGGGCAGCAGCGTTCTCTGTGCCTTTGTGACAACCATACTGCGATCGCCAACCCGCCTGCCAAGCGTGGTGATTATGGCAACACCCCCCTTTGGGGGAGGCCAATGTACAGCAGTGGACGTCTTTCGACTGAAATGAGTCTCAGAAACTAGTGTACGGATTTCCATGTGGTTTAGAAAGAGGACTTATCCGATCCATAAGAAAAATCACGCCGGAAAAGCAAACAGTATCTAGTGAGATATAAAACAAAAGTAATTTGTTCCTTTCTACGAAATCGCTCTTCGCTTATCACTCGCCCCCCATAACCAATTTAATTGGATTTGTTTTGTAACATGAGTTTGTAATTGAATCGAATCGGTAACGTATGTACCGGTCGTACCACTTTGTTTTAACTCATACCAGATTCAGTTATGTCAACCATTTTAAAGAACTTTTAAAAGAAAAAGAATTACTTTTGTGGGTCAACGGTTAAGTGTTTGCATCTGGATTAGCCCGACTGCTTAAGGGGCTATTAACGACTTTTACAGATTTTAAACTGACAATCACGTCAAAATGTGTAGTGTAAATGATTTGAAAAAAATATATGTTAAACTAGAACATTCTCTTAATCATTTAGTATATGAAAATTTTTGATTATATTCATATTAAATAGTTTAATTAACTCGTGAAGTTGTGTCTGACGCGGACAAAACATTGACAATCACACAAAATCTACCAGGTATAATTAAACGAAACTTACAGACAATTTTATTATCTATTTTTTAATATACGCCTTTTTTTTAAGATAATTTTATTTAATTTTTTCGACTAAACTTTGAGAGTTTTGGACGCAGTGCATACGATTCTCTGGTCGCTGAGACCGTTCCTGAGGTAGATGCGCGATGCGAGAGGGGCGCGGCGTGGTGACATGACGCGAGAGCTCACTGATACGTCAACTAGTGACAAATGTCACCCCCCCAACGCGCAGCTACCTCAGAAACGGTCTATTAGTTATTGTTGAATTTTGCTTATGATTCAGCTTCTGTCCTAGACTTAGTCTGTAGACTTTAGAATTAAGCCCAAAAGTCCTAAACTATCCCTCTGAAACACCATCTTCCTTCCATCCATTCTCACACATGGTAAATAGACGGAATCTTTACAATGTTATTAGTTTATTGGCAGACCACCCAAGCTGTAAGAGGTAGCTGAATACATTGGATCGTAAACAGAAGGCGCAAGCGCATGAAATGGTGTAGGTTATTATATTAAAAGTGCTTTGTTAATACCTACTTGGTGAGTTGACATCACGAATGACATGACATCTAGTTAGGTATAACGCATTAAATAGAATTTATAAGATGCATTTTTCGTTGTTATTGAGTGTTATTTAAATATTTATTCATCTTAACGCCTCTTTGGCGCCATGCCTGTCATCTACTTTAAAAATAACATAGCATAGGATTTTTTGTATGAAATAGATGTAAAATTAAATAGTGCATTAAGCGGATATTCTCGACAGCATGCTGTTGCGCGCTCCATACAAACGCAGTCAATTAAATATTTTGGTGAAGAACTCGTAATCTAAACTAATATTACAAAGAGGAAAAATTTGTTTGTTACGATTTAACTCAGAAACTACTGGCCCGATTTTAAACATTCTTTCGCCATTAGAATGTTTGCCGTGTGGTGTCGGCTGCGAATAGCACCACCCTATGTCTAACCGTGGGTGTCGTAGAAGGCAACTAAGGGATATTGACCGGAGCATGGGCAGCAGCGTCCTTCTGAGTACCATTACACCTACTGCGATCACCATCATGCATCGGCCAAGCATGGCGATTGCGGCTGAACCCACCCTTGGAGGAGACCTATGCCCAGCAGTGGGCGTCTATAGGTTGACATGATGATGATGATAGAATGTTTTATCCCTGAGTATATGTTACTCATTATATAGTCAAACGGGGTGAATAGGGATGCAGGGCTGAATCGGGACAAAACTTTTAAGAGGTTTTTAACATTGAAATAATATAGCTTGTTTCCAACAAGGACACTAGGAAATTCTATTTTTATTAAGTCATTTTTGTCAACAAACTATATTATTTCAACGTTAAAATTCTCTTTAAAGTTTCGTCCCGATTCACCCCTGCATCCCTATTCACCCCGTTTGACGGTAGGCTATATTCTGAAATTAAATAGGGATCGTTTAGAAAATAACGCTGGTGAAGTCGCGGGCAAACTGCTAGTGGAATATATGATTATTTGAGTCAAACTCAAAACTCAAACTCAAAATCATTTATTTCAATTAAACCATTTACAGGTACTTTTGAATTGTCAGAGTCAGTCAATCAGAAATTTGAAGCTAGTTGCTCGTTCCAAACAGTAGGTTTCTATGGAGAAGAACGAGCAAGAAACTCCATGAACACTCTTTTAAAATCAGATAAATCAGTCAGTCACCGTGTTTCATTTTGAAATTAAGTTATCTGACAAACCACAAGCACCCACAAGGTAAGATATTAGTGTTCTTATCCTACCTACAAAATTTTGAATTAGATTAATTCATTTCATTGTTGACCTACATTTTGTATGGAGAACGCTGGCGCACGGTACTTTCTTAGGCTATACTGATTGTTTTTCTAAGAACACTTTATAGGGATAGTTGTGTTATAAAATTCCTATCGATATGAACATTTTACGTCGCGTTATCTCTGAAATATTTATACAATTTACTCTTCCAATCCGAATAGTTTCTTTGATGCCTTCTTCTAATCTCGATTCGAGTTCGAGAGCTTGACAATCTGTCAATAAGCCTCGTTCCATCTGTCTGATATCCCCACAAAATCACCTTCCATTACTTTTCAACCCTAACTCTTTATAAACATGGCAACAAAGTTGAAGTTTCAATGAACCTCGCTTTTTTATCGGTTCTATTAAGTTGGTTCTCGTAATATCGCGTGGAGTGCCTCGTTGGATGGCGTTTTATGGACCATTTCGTCCCACGCTTATGTTGGAACAATGTTCAGTGTAAATATGTTCACAAATCACATTTGCTCTCACATTTTCTGGTTAAATTTAACCTTATTTTTCACGCTAAGTTTCTTGGACAGTCGAATGAGGTCTGTAGACAGATCAAAGAGTTGTCAAGGATCTTTGACATACTAAATGAAGCTTCAATTTTTGTGAGATAAGCTATTTATTTCACGTTGCATTTATTATCTTAAGGCGACGATATACGCGCTGCGTCCAAAACTCTCAAACTTTAGTCGAAAAAATTAAATAAAAGATAGTATTCTTTAACATACCGTAAAACGGGGCTATTTGAAACATTTTTTTGCTAAACCATGTGTTCAATAAAAAAACAAAGAGTGAAGTAATTCAGCAGGGGGCTTTTTGAATAGTTCTTAAAATGCCTTCTTGATTACTGCTAATAATATACGTCTATCGTAAGTAGTTTTGAAAATATATATTTTAAAATATGCTGTTCCAAATATCGCTACTATGGGGTTATTTGGTATCCGCAGTTTATTCGACTTGTTTTTCTTAGTTTATCAAACATACACTAAATAAAACCGTCGAAGCGATATTTGGAAATATTCTAGGGTAACGGTTTTTTAAGTTTATGGCAATTTGACTGATTTTTGGTCAAGAAAATACCGAATTATATGAAGGTAGTTACATAATCGAAATAACATCTGATGCCTAATTGGGGTTATTTGGAATTTTACGTAAGTATGACAAAGTTGTGCGTATTATAAGTAAAGCGATATTTGGAATTCTTAAGGGTAAGCTATTTTTTACGTGAGTAAATGCGGGCTGAATATGAATTTTTCACTTAGGAAATAAAACCCAACTATCTTATTTAGATTGTTTTTTTTTTATATTCAATCATTCAAAAAAGGTGAATAAAGAAAAAGGTAAGCACTATCTACTAAATAAAATGTCAAAAGAAATGATAAATATCCAACATAAAATTAACATGAAATTATTCAACAAGAGGTAGTAATAACTATTTACGAGTAGGTATTGCCGATAATCGAGCTTAATAATTCTAGAAAAATAAACGTAAAGGAAGTATCTCAAAAATACATCTCATCGCTTTTTTCAGCGAGTAAGAATTCTTTGGCCTTTATAGGATTTTTATTCATAACAATTTTTTTCACAATCCATATATCATCAACCACATCTCGATCAATTTTCTTGCCAATCTGAAAAGTAAGCTGTGGCTTTTTTATTGTTTTGAAAAAATTTACTGTGTAATTATATTTACGCCCATCAATTTTAATATTTTCGATAAATCCAACATAATATTTACATTTTTTACCGTCACAGTAGCGCACCAAAACATGGTCATTCACAGCATATAAAGACTCCATTGCGTGTTTATCAAGTTCTTGATTGCTTTCTACATGTTTTTGGCTGGTATTATTATAATTTTGGTCGTTTTCATTACAGTACATATCCAAATCTGGTTCAAAGCCTTTCTGTAATTGCAAAGGATCCCCATTCTCGTGGTGAGAATCATTGGACTCATGAGTTTGTGAAATCTCAGGTTCCGGCAAATCTATATTCTCACATAATATTGCTGAGGTACTCACATTCTTATCAGTCTTATAGATTTCATGTTCTAGCTCAGTCTTTAAACTATCATAAGTCTTATGTTTTATAGAACCTGCAGTTACATATGATGTAACAGATGACATGTCGCAATCTTCTATGTTCCAATTTTGGAGGTCTTTAGTGTCTGTTGGTTCTTTGTTGTAAAAGCAAAGTTTATGTATTTCAGATTCATCTTTTTGCGTTTGTAATTGTTCTTGGTGGCAATCATTGAATACATGACTTTGAGGAATTCCAGGTTCTCGCAAATCTATATTATCACATATCGTTGCTGAATTGCTTGGATTGTTGCCAGTCTTATCAGTTTCGTATTCTAACTTAGTATTTAAGGTGCCATCAGTCTTTTGTTCAATAGAATCTACAGGTGCATATGATCTAGCAATCAACTTATCATCATGGTCAGGAATTTGAATGTTTTCTGCAGCTGTTGGCTGTTTAATATAAGCACAGTCACTCATGTCTTTGGCTTTGTTACATTCGTAGCCTTCATCGTTGCTGACATCAAGGCTGTTTTCACTAAAATCAACATCGATAAGGTCCGAGTCACTATGGACACTCATGACATCTGACACACTTGTAGTGTCAGAATCTTTTGACTTTCTTTGGGTTTTCTTATTTTTAGATTTCTCGGCTTTAACACTGGCTATCAATAGTCTAATACTTTCTGAGTCTAAGTCTAAGTTTTTCAAATCACTTATTTTCATCTGCTTTTTCTCTATTTTTGGTTTACTTTTCTTTCCCTTGCCCTTGGCTTTAATACACAGATTTTCACCAGATGCTGGTTTCTTTTTCAAATCACTTGTCTTCATATTCCTTTTTTCTATTTTTGGTTTACTTTTCTTTCCTTTGCCCTTGTCTTTAATAGATACACATTCTCTAGTTGCTGGTTTCTTATTATTTTCTACAATCTTTTCATATTGTGATCTTTGATCATCTGAGCTGACGTCTGTGGAGCCAGAGTCAAAGGCATAGGGATTACATAGCCCGGAAGGACCAGCAATTGGCTGCGTATCAAGCAAATCCGATTCTTCATTTTTAAATCCTTCAGTGTTATCAGAATCGGTGTTACTCATGTCTCTGTCAGATAAATCGGAATTGGATATAGCTATAGGTTTTTTATTCTTCTTTTTGCCCGACACTCGCTTTTGTGTACTTTTCCGTTTTTGTTGCTGAAGGAGCTTGGATTTTTCTGTCCGATTGCGCACTAAGTCGTCTGCTGTAATACTCATTCCGGGTGGTACATTGCATTTCTTTTTTCGTATTGTTTGTCCAGTAGTACTTGTAGGACTTCTCATTTCTTGCAAAATGTCTATTACAACCGAAGATGCTATGCTCTCTATCTGTTCTTCCGAAATCTGTCTTTGTGGCAACCGTGACTTGGGTCGCCTTGAATTTATGGGATATAAGCCACATTTGTTAAATCCGGCAATCAGGTTAATGGATTCCGTGCCATTCTCTACCAACTTATTCTTCAATTTCTTTAATAACTTTGGAAATGAACTTTTTACTAGAGTCTTGTGTTTCAATCCTTCTGTCTTCTTCCACTTTGTTAACACGTCACGCCAATACCTTTTTAAAGGAGCGTAAAAAGCCACATCTAATGGCTGGAGTAGATGTGTAGTTTTTGGAGGTAAGCAAATAAACGTTATATTCAGTTGAGTGCAAGTCTGTAGAACAGTTTGAGAGAAATGAGAAGACAAGTTATCTCCTATTACAACTTTTCGTCCCGGTTTTTTTTTTGCGTACGGAACTATTACCGTATGAAACCAGTCCTCGAAACATACCGAATCAAACCAGCCACTTTTTGACCTATTGTATCTGGTTCCTTCAGGTCCTCCCTCCAGCCATTGATCCCACAGATGATCCGCTTTGTACACGACATATATCGGCAAGGATTGTCCATCCGCAGTGCCAGCAAACATCAAAGAAATTGATGACTTAGAACTATTTATAACCCTTTCAGGGTATTTACATCCTCTCTTAAAAATGTATTTTTTGTTACCCGGGTCATCGGTTAGGTTTGTCTCATCATAATTGATGAGACAGTCTGGAGAGACTCCTTCGATTGATTTTTTGTAACGTGCAAAAAAGTCATCAATCTCCTGTTCCGTAGTTTTCGCGCGATCGCTGGATATATTTGACGCTGTGCGATTGGAAATTACACGTTTGTGTCTCTTTAGGAAATTGCGCGCCCAGTCTACACCAGGCATGTTATCTTTGAGTCCATACATGGTTTTCCCAATTTTATTTAAGTATTTTTGTGCAAATACTCGTAGGTCAGTTGAATCTAAAGGAAACCCCCAGTGGCTGAGTAATTGAATATATTCTACAAACGACTCCTCTTCTTCCTTAGAAAATAGGGTTGGGTGCCCTGCTTTCTCTTGTGTGCAATTTTTGTTTCTATATTTTCTGCTTATAGTGCTCATCGGAATATTGTAATTTTCGGCAGCCTCTTTCACTTTCAATTTACCATTTTGAACGGCCTCTATTGCTTTTTGTAAATCTTCTTCCGAATACCGCAGATATGGTGGATGAGTTTTGCCATTGCGTGAGTTGGTATACTTCCTTTGATATGTTCGCACCATGATATCATCCCTAGTTTCGTATCTGTGGACAATAATACTAAGTAATTTTAAATTATTTCATTGAAGCTTGTTTCATTGTTGAGTTGTTTAATTTTAGCATAGTTATTATGAGTTTTGTCCACCCCTTATGGCGCGAGACAAATGTAAGAGGTGTGGCGCGGGTGCGGCGCCGCTTCTTTGATAGCATAGCATAGCATAATCAGCCTTATAATGTTCCCACAGCAGAGACTTAGGCCTCCTCTCTACGAAAGGGCATGGGCCGTAATCCACCACGCGGGCCCAGTGCGGATTGGTAAATTCTTTGATATTTCATGCAAAATATATACCTACTTACCCGTCTCGCGCCTGACCTTTTCTATATAGGTACATTTTGTGTGAAATATCAGAGAAGCGGCGCCGCGCCCGCGACGCACCTTTCGTATTTGTCGCCTTATGAATATATGGACATGAAGATATGTATGTACGTTTGTGTTTGTTCTCAGTAGGTACTTACTGCTAATAGGCAGTACAGTTACACCTAATGAGAACAAACATACAAACATACATACATATCTTCATGTCCATATAAAGGTTTATTAATTTTTTGATTTATTTTTTGTTTGTAGTTCAATAAATATTTCTTATTAGAAACATTTATGTAGTTCAATAAATGTTTCTTAATAGAAACATTTATTTAACTACAAACCTTTTAGGTTTAATTCCAGTTCGCTTCATTCTGTGTTTACAAAAATAAATGACAGATTTTTATACCTACAGTATGTTAATTACAATTACGTATTGAATCACTGAGCATTGACTTACCCTTAAGTGAATTTTGTTGCACTCTTGGGGCTATTTGAAACGACTACTCAAATCCATAGGAATGCATAGAAAACCGTAGAAGGGGCTATTTGAAATATTCTTCCAAATAACCCCAAAATCAATTTCAAAAAGCCCCAATCACAAAACATAGGAACAGTATCTAGCTCGTTAGAGATAGAAAACAGCAACTTACACCATTGAAATCTGCGGAAAACACACGTATACATAGTTTGATTGGTGTGGTACATACCTTTCTAGATTTTGAGTATCAATTGAAAGTTATAAACCCACGATAAAAACCAAAAATTCAAAATTTTAAAAAACATCTACTGCTCCACGTGGAATGCTACACTAACCTCCAAAATTTCAAATTGACTTCGACATTAGTTGTAGTGTTACCAGGTGACATAAAAATATCCTACCATTGACAGATAAAAAAATACATCCGATCAAATCTTTTATTTTAGAAATTCCAAATAACCTCACTATATCCAAAATACCCCATTTTACGGTATATTTTATTCAAATCATTTACGCTACACATTTTGAAGTGATTGTCAGTTTAAAATCTGCAAAAAACGCTTGTTAGCGCCTTAAAAGGACTTTCACAACAGCGCATTCCACAATTTTTCTTACATCATTATCTTCTTCCTGCCCTTGTCCCATGTTAGTTGGGGTCGACGCAACACGTTTTCTTTTTCCATTCCGTCCTACCAACCGACATGATATCACTGACTCCCTTCTCTTTCATATCTTTCTTCACATATTCCATCCATCTTTTCTCTGGCCTTTTTCTTCTTCTCCATTCATCTACATTTATATTCAAAACTCTTTTAGTCACATGCGTTATATCCCTCCTCTTAATTTTTCGTTCCTCTTTACATACCCATGGGTATGTGAAAAAAGTGAAAAAATGACTTACATACGTAACTTTATTTCCAAATAATGATGATTTTAATTCAAGTACAAGATTTTGAGTTTACATTTTAAAATGAAGTTATTTCGACGAAAAATGATCAACCAAAAATTCAAATATTAGCGAAGTCATCAATAGGTCGGTATAAAGTTATACAATTTTCCGCTACACACTTCAGTGTGCTTTATTTATAGCATCTTCACTTAAAAAAACAAAACATTGAAACGCCAATAGAATCCCACGTTAATCAATATAAACACTCTATTTATATTCTAAGGCGCCATGTAATTAATAGATATTATGTGCACACGTACAAGAAAACAAATATTTTTCTCGATTCTCAATTTCTGGAAGACCACAAGTTATGCATAATAATGTGAGTTACATACGATTACGATCGGTCTGACGATGACTGCAGAACCGAATTTGGACAAAGATGTTACGGCAGCGCCTCTCAGTTTCCTTTATGACTAAAGATCGGATAATTGAATGCCTAGAAATAATTGATTTCAAGAAAAATGCCCCCAACAAATCAAATGCGTACTTAGGTAATAGACCAGTGCCGTAGTACCTTTGAAAATTATTTTTTTTTGAAAATGATTAAGTCAGAATAAGGTGAAAAAATAAATAATTTAAATAAAATAAAACAGGGTATTTGGGACATGAAAAGGTAAGTTTTCACTAAATTTGGTGGAAAATAAAATATATTTATAAAAGATAAAAATAAAAAACCAAAAACTTGGTTATTTGAATTTTTCGCATAAATTTTGAGGTTATGTGAGAAAAGTGTACTTAACTACAAAAGTTGAAGATCTTTTTATTACCTACAACTTTGTCATTTAACTTTTTTCCATAGGACTTGTAGTTTTGCCAGAAATCGAGATAAACCGTTTTTTACCTTTAAAAACGCACCCCCATCCACTTTCCGACCTCAGACAGCCCGTAAATTATTTTTCCTTTCATTTTTGTTATAATTATTCTCTTCTTTTTCCAATGGGTTTCATTCTACTATTATTTTTTTTGCTTTTAAAACTTATCTACCCTGGTCTATAATAATAATTGATATCAAGATAAACAATGTAATGTGGACCAAACCCTAGTTGTAAAACAAAATCATGTTTATATAATTTCATTCGTTGGTCTCCGAATTGTCGTAATTTCTCGACATTTATAAGCATTCCAAAATATTCACTATTTGGTCAATGTCCAAAAGTTAATTCGATATTAAACCAAAACCTGAAGGTTAGATAAATATGCATCAGATTATCCGATCCTTGAGTCAAATTCCAGTAACTTTTACTACTTTAACTTTCAGGAGCTTTTGCATTCTTATTTCAGTTTTAATCTATCAAAATGCCTTATTGTGCCTAAATTATTCACAAGATTTACGCTTTAGCAATGTCATTTTTAAAATCTTGTCTTGACCGCGACGTTTATAGGGTTCCGTAGCCAAATAGCAAAAAACGGAAACCTTATGGATTCGTCATGTCTGTCTGTCTGTCTATCCGTCCGTATGTCACAGCCACTTTTTTCCGAAACTATAAGAACTATACTGTTGAAACTTGGTAAGTAGATGTATTCTGTAAACCGCATTAAGATTTTCACACAAAAATAAAAAAAAATAACAATAAATTTTAGGGGTTCCCCATACTTAAAACTGAAACTTAATTTTTTTTTTTGATCAAATCCATACGTGTGGGGTATCTATGGATAGGTCTTCAAAAATTATATTGAGGTTTCTAATATATTTTTGTTTGTCTAAACTGAACAGTTTGCGCGAGACACTTCCAAAGTGGTAAAATGTGTCCCCCCCCTGTAACTTCTAAAATAAGAGAATGATAAAACTATAAAAAATATATGATGTACATTACCATGTGAACTTCCACCGAAAATTGGTTTGAACGAGATCTAGTAAGTATTTTTTTTTAATACGTCATATATCGTAATCCGCTATTTAAAAAAATACTCTATTATTAAAACATCGATCAAAGTTACAACGAACTACAAGAACTTTTATATTATGTTACTTGCTGCTACGGAACCCTTCATGGGTGAGTCCGACTCGCACTTAGCCGCTTTTTTTTATTCCGAGGTTTGGCCTCTTGCTGCTGCTTACGAGTGCACATTAAATGCTGCCATCTCCAGCCGATTTATACTCTGTAGCCCCCATTGAGACTTTAACGGATTTCGAGTCGATTCTTGAAGTTTCCCACAAAATAAATATGACCATGGCATAATGACGATGCTATGTTAAAAAGTTATTTGTATTCAATGGTACGGCTAATAAAATAGATACTTGTTGTCGTTGTATGCAGAATAGGAATTGCGTGATTATGAGTTTTGAGAAGTGAACGTTACCAAATTATGTTCATTAACACGTCTATATTAAATATTGTATGTTATGTATGCTTCTGTCCATAACATAATCTGTATTTTATGTAGATTTACTTTGTTTGCTAGATGTTTGTGTACATTGACGATGTACTTATGGAAATCCGTATGCACGATCTAATGTCTCAATCGATTAAACATTTCATCCCTATCTTCTTCTTTATTGATTTTATATGTAAAGCTAATCTGAGAATGAGAGTGCATTCACAAAAATTATAGATAAAAATATTTTTCTAGGATTTTTATAGTTCATATTTCTTAGCCCAAAATTAACGGTTGATAGGCTAAACAAGACTAAATTACAAGTTTCTAAGCTCCTGACAGTGTTGGTGCCCTCAGACCCAGCCCACCAAATCTAAGGGGAGAGGAGATGTCTCGTAGCCACATATCAAGCTATACATTTTTTTCAATATTGACTGATCCCGTATAGTATAGAATTTTTATGCAATGAGAGGTCAGCTTAAACTGGAAATGTAATAGCTTGATATTATGTAGCATTATGTAGCCGTGTGTACAAGCAATCTCATCATCTTCCTGCCCTTACCCCATATTACTTGTGGTCGTTGCAACATGTTTTCTTCTTCCATTCCGTCCTGTCCAACGTCATGCTTTCACTGCTTCCCTTTTCATTCGTACCAATCTTCACACAATCCATCCATCTTTTCTTTGGCCTTCCTACCTTCCTTCCTTCCTTTGGCCTTCCTTTGTACAAGCAATCTGTTTGCGTTATTTTCATCTTCGATCATCTTCGGTCATCTCACAGCTTAGCTTCAAAGCAATACAGTATCCTATTGGTCGTTTACGTGTCATCTCCCCTCTTGTCCGCTTTAGTAGTAACTGGGCCTATTGCTAAAGTAATTTTGCACTTCTGCCAGGTAATCAAATGCCATTTTCATATGCTTGCCCTTTCTCTGGTTAGGTAAACAAAAATATTAACAGCAGGAAACCAATCCTATGTATGTAATATTGCGTAAATAGTTATCCAATTATCTATGTAACAGGTAATACATAGTCGGTACTTATGTATGTAACAGGTTACCAAAGATACCGCCTATGTAACCAGTTCGTTAAGTTAATCTGTTAGTTTTAATTGACAGTTTGCAAGATGATAAACATCTTATAACTTATGTGACACTAATACAATGTAGTTAGGTTTCCCTAGACCGTGTGTTTGTTTATGTCTAAAGCTAGGAATTATCTTTAACATATTGGAAAATTAAATACGACTACAAAGGCGTACGTATGCAGCTTTTGCACCTTCGTAGGCTTGAGTTTTCGAAATCTTTCGAAATTTGACTAGCGAAAGAATATTCCGAATCGGACCATTAAAAACCAGCAAACAAACAAACTCTGCAGCCTTATGTAATTAGTATAGATGTTTTTTTTTTTGTCCTGAAATACAAAAAAAAAAAAACAATTTAGGTAAACATAAAATTTCAACACTTTCTAAAACGAGAAACAAAATCAGTAAAGCAATATTATTTCTCAAACTTTTAGTTACCTCTATTTTGTCAAAGGATATCCGCACAACGGTGTCTGATGCAATAAATATTAAAACGCCTGTGCCCAATTAAAACAATGACCTTTAGTCAGAGTCCCGCTATTCCTAACCCGCCCACGGATGTATGAGAATTGCAATCGAGTTTATTGCTTTAGCGAGAATTTTACTAGACGGCCTAGTGATGGTAATCATTTAAATTATAATTGAATAAAAGATGTTATCAACAATACGAGGATCGAATGTCATAGATTTCCAGACTATAAACAGAGTTCGGCCATAGGTTGGTCGAAGCAAGGAAAACCGGCTCAGGTGGAGATTTATAGACAATACGAAACCTGAAGTATGTGTAGCGATTCGTCAAACAAAATAACACCTGTTTAAGTATCTTGCGTACCCTGATGTCTCCACGCTTTAAGTATTGACACTATTGGTGAAGCCAAACTTGTGGTTCAGTTTTGGGCCAACTTAATATAGACTAAACTTGGAGAGTTTTGAACGCAGCGCGCTCTGCGTCCAAAACTCTCAAAGTTTAGTCGAAAAAATTAAATAAAAGTAGTATTCTTTAACTTAAAAAAAGGCGTATACTAAAATATAGATAATAAAATTGTCCGTAAGATGGTGTAAGTTTCGTTTAATTATACCTGGTAGATTTTGTGTGATTGTCAATGTTTTGTTCGCGTCAGACACAACTTCACGAGTTAATTAAACTATTTAATATGAATATAATCAAAAATATTCACATACTAAATGATCAAGAGAATGTTCTAGTTAACATATATTTTTTTCAAATCATTTACACTAATTACACATTTTGACGTGATTGTCAGTTAAAAACTGTAAAAGTCGTTAAATAGCCTCTTAAAATCAGGTGATTTGCTGTCAAACGCAAGGATACTGGTTGTCTGTAAAGTCGGTTTACGGACGATAGACATAATGGATAACATATATAACATAAGCAAATAATGACTTCCGTCGAAGTGGGCGGAGCTAATTGCTTGGGCCGATCGTGCCTCTCTATCGCTTGTTCCGCGCTCTCGCTTGCACGCTCAGGCTCAGGCGGAACGTGACACTTTTTCGTGCGTGCAGCCGGTGTTCATCGATTTATAAGACGGTATCACCACTTCAAAAAAGATATGATGATGATGATGATGAAGGTGAGTTGTCAATCCCTAACATCAGGGTCGGATATCAGCTCACCTCCCCTCACCCAATTGAATACAAAAAAGCTCACTTTGTTTTCATTAAAACCTTACGCTTTAACCTGTGTGCAACTACCATCTAGCAATCGAGATCGCTTATCCTAAAGCTGAGTTTTTATATCAAACAGATAAGCCGTTTCGTTCCTTCATGAAACAATAGCACCATTACCACCAAACGTAACAATACAATTTTATCTGAACTTTTGCCGTAATCTCACATTGTTCTCAAAGTAAATAATGCATTATTACATTTAAAATTTTCTTTATGGTCTTCGTATTCCCTTTTGAGATGATATATTGTGTGTGGCTTACGCTGACTAGGTCAACGATCTCATTTCGTTAAGTTATGGCCACGAAATGAGCGATTAAATACACCGCTAATGCCCGCTTGTGCAAACCAATTATCTTATTAAATTCACAATTAAATCAAAATCTCGTAGTTATTAACACAGACGTATAACATATTTTTATTTTAACCTCGTGTTGCCAGCTAATTCTGAGTTTAGTTTTTAAATGCTAAGACACAATATTTTATTGAATCTACAATCTTTGATCGTCATAGGGTGTTATTTGTATACATCCCTTCAACCATTACAATATGTACCTCTATAATTATCTAAATCAATGGGGGATGGTCGTAAGGCTAAGGCAAACCCATCATTTTTTACCGACGCTTATTCTAAAACATGTATTCATATTCGATCGTGATCTATTATAATCCATTTTTAATGTTTCCTATAAAAATGTCTCAGGATTAACTGTAACAGTAATTCCGCTATCAAAGTAGGTAATGTTTTAAAACCTCGTTTATTATATTGCAGTAAGTCGACCATCGTCTGCACCCCGCTGATTCTAAGGCGTCATGTTACTCGTAAAGTTGTTTAGTGTCGAGTAAAGGCAATTTCTTTTTATTAACGTCCTACCCGCTTCCTGGCTGTATTATTTTATGTGTTTTAAAGTGCGACCATTTTGTTTTCTATAAATAACATTAGTTTCATGACCTATTGTGGTCGATATTGATATTGGCTGTAAAGTAATAAAAGCATCGATGTGGTGAAATGTACGATTTATGTTTATAGTCAATGATTTGCGTTGTTGACTAATCAAAACAATTGGAGACCTCAAAAGGTATGTACCGGTGAGTTTAATCAGAGCGAAGTTGTAAGCTCAAAATTTTCTCAAAGATTTACGTACTAAATGTTAAAACATACGTTTTCAGTATAGGTGTTCCTATAGGAACTATATTGGGCCCCATTGTGTCAGTTCTATGACTTTATCCTGCCAGATATCCAATCAGCTGTGTGGGTGTAGTTACATAGAATTTCACAATGCTCTTGTTCGTAAATTATGATTCGTGTTCAGGACATTATGATTCGAAGTTATGGTACGGACTAAATACTAGTTGTTTATTAAATGGTTATGGCTTAAGAAGCCTTCATTCATTTGACATATTACCATAAGTTCTTGCTATTATAACTTGGAAATACTGAATGATGGTAACAATCCAAACTATCTAGCTTATATATTGACCGAAGGCTAATTGCGCTAACCGACGGAAAAACCAAGAATTTAATTGCCAGTATGGGTTCATGTTTATGCTATAGGTACGCAAAGTGGAGGCTTGTTATCGCTGCTAATACACATACTAGTAAGACGCAAGAATGTTTGGATGCGTTGCCAGTATTAATAAATGTAGAGCTTGAAATTCTATTTAGTGGCAACAAAAAATATGGTAACACACTTTTCATCAACGATCTCTTTCTCTAAACAACTGGCATTATAGGTGCGCAAGATCCTGTATAAATAGAAGTGCGAATTTAGGGTAGGGATTCCTTGAAATAATTCTAATTTAATTAACGAAACAAACCACCATTAGTGAACATAATACTAGATAGAAAGAAAACATAGATTTCAATTCAAACAATGCCGAAAGTCACGTTTAGTTAAGTCTGTATAAACTGTATAAATGTGTGATGTTTGCACTCAAACTTTGTCTTGTACTATGTCAATCTTTGAAGACAATTAATTGGAAATATTTAACTGCCATACTCAGAGACGTCACTTAATAATAATGAATCATTAACTTTAATCGACCAACATAAATTGGAACGCTGTCAGTCAAAAATATGACAGATTGAGAAGCCAAGTTATGTTGGTCAATTAAAGTTAATGATTCATTATTATTAAGTCAAAGTCCCTTTCAAAAATTCTAGAGAAAGTAGTTAACAAGAGACTTCTGGCATACCTAGAAAAAAATAAATTACTGTCTGAAAATCAGTACGGCTTCCGAGTTGGTAGGTCCACGGAAGATGCAGTAACGAACTTGGCTGATTTTATAACTCTTAATCTTGACCAAGGACAAGCATGTACTGGCATCTTTCTGGACCTAGCAAAAGCGTTCGATACAATTTCTAGGAAAATACTTCTTAAAAAACTGTCCCTTCTGGGTATTCGTGGGGTTGCCTTAGATTGGTTTATATCATATCTTCATGATAGAAAGCAAAGGGTGGCTCTGGGAGAATATTATAGTGATCCAGCTACAATAAATTATGGTGTGCCCCAGGGAAGCGTGCTTGGTCCCACACTATTTATAATTTATATAAATGGACTATGCTCCATGGAGCTACCCCAAGCTAAAATTTTTACTTATGCCGACGACACTGCAGTAGTTTTTTACGGAAAAACATGGACTGAAGTTCAGTCCGTGGTAGAAAATGGGTTAAAAACAGTAGCGACCTGGCTTCAACACAACCTGCTATCACTCAATATCGATAAAACAAAGTTAATTAATTTTGCTATCTCAAAACGTTCTTCACCCAACAGAATACTTAACATACGGCTACACTCCTGCAATAGTTCTGATAACTGTACTTGCCCTAACATAGAACAAACAGACTCAATTAAGTATCTAGGAGTCTTTCTAGATAACCGTTTGACATGGTCTACACATTTAACCGCTCTGAGATGTAGGATTAGAATGATGCTGCGTATCTTTAAACACCTGGGCAAGATTGCTGATGATTCTGTCCTCAAAATGATTTACTTCTCTCTATGTCAATCAGTACTTAACTATTGCATAACAACGTGGGGAGTTGCCGGCAAAACTTTGTTAATACAAGTTGAAAGAGCACAACGTGCACTACTGAAAGTGGCATATAAACCAATAAACTGTACACCGAAGTGGGAGTACTTAGGGTTAGGCAACTTTATATTCTCGCAGTCACTCTCAGATTTCATAAAACTTCTTTGAATACATGTGTTCAAAGTCGAAGGGTGAAATGGTCGAAAATTCGATGTCGAAAATCAATCGGTAGAAGATCGTTTAACTTTATGGGGCCACATTTATATGAAAAAATTAACGATCGTCACAAAATTCTGAATTTATCAAACAAAAATTGCAGAGTGACGGTAATAAACTGGCTTCTCACATTGGACTATGACACGACTGAAGAATTTTTAAAAATAGCTACATAAATATTACGCGTTACACTCATACTCAATCTGGTAACAATT
Source organism: Charanyca ferruginea (assembly GCA_947361185.1). Lineage (NCBI taxonomy): Eukaryota > Metazoa > Arthropoda > Insecta > Lepidoptera > Noctuidae > Charanyca > Charanyca ferruginea. Next base: position 21,647,498 of record OX376069.1, on the reverse strand, counting down.
ACGAGCTCACTAACACACACACACACACACATTCACACCCTCACACACGCATACACACACACTCACCCTCACACACGCATACACACATACACACACATACACTCACATACACACACGCATACACATCCCCTCACTTATGTAGGTACTTATACACCGCCACACACCACTGAACACTCCCATATACACAAAAGTTCGCATCTTTCTTTAATATTTTATAATCTTTTTATAATTTACTGTGCTGGTAATTCTTGTAAACGGAATGAAAGAGCCTAGATCATACGACACAGGGAATCCTAGTGTGTGATCTAGGGCTTCAACCTAAATAAATGTAATCTATTGTGGCAATAAATTATTATTATTATTATTAAGTGACGTCTCCGAGTGTGGCAGTAAGTCACGATGTTTAATTATCCTGCATGCTGTTGCGTCTCCGCCGACGTCTTCGTATTTAAAGTGGTTTGATGTGTCCAGGAAAAGCACTTTAAATAATGTACGTTCTTCCTGTGCTATAAAATTAACAGCAAAAACTCAAACATGTAAGGTGATTTAAGACTAGTTTTGACCATGAGAATAGTCAAAACCATCAAAAAGATACTTAGTAATTTAAATATTAGTTAGCTAATTAATAAAACCTAAAATGCACAACGGAATAGTCGTGGGTCCACCACAATATTTCAAAAGGTATTTAAATCTGATAACACATACGTCTGATACTACGTCACCTAGGCTGATCTTACCAAAACTTAAGAAACATTTTACAAATGATTGATTGATTACACACATCTGAAAATAAAAGAAGCGCGAAGTGAAAAATATACATGCAGAAAGGTCTTCCTTTCTGCATGTCATTGTATCTTTACAATCAGGATTTGCAACGTGCTAACGTGTGTATTTCTTTTAACGATGCAAGCTGTTTTTCCGATACAGCCGATAAAATCTAAAACCATAAAATAAAATTAACATTTACAACACTATTTTGTAGAAATAGTTTCCAGTAAAGGGGTATTCTTATGGCTGGCAGTAGTAATAGACTGTTAGAAGCATCTTTAAAATGCGATAACTAACAAAGATGCTAAAAATTTCCCTACAACGTTAAATCTTATTAAGGAAGTAGACTTTAATGAATGTAAAAATCTGAACGCAATTTATGGAAAAATAAAAAATAAAATTTAATTAGGTAATACATTGATGAATGTAATTTCACTTAATAAATTTACGTAAATCTTGCTTTACGTGCCTTTTTCTCTTAAACATTGCCTCAGCTTCACGATGGTCCTAAGGACTCATTTTGTAAATCTTATGACCATATTTCTCCATCTCCTCAGTACCATAACGTATAAATCGTGCTTCGCTTAAACTCCAACTTCTGTATTTTATCGTCTTCGTATATAAAAGTTATCGCCGTAGTTCAAATAAACCTGTTTAAAGCCTTACTTACCGATTTCTAAAACATTAGTTCGTAGTAAATGGGATCATTCTTTTTTATAGCTTCAATATGTGCTTCTATGTTCCCAAATGATATTTTAAATAGGCCATATGTATCCCGTCTAAGACTACGTGGTGTTTGTTAAGTAGCTGTTATTTGTTATTAGAAACGAGCTCATTTACTGTTGTTAATTATAGTTGGGTAATTTGATTTCAATATACTTCGTTTAAAATCGACACTAGATTAAAATATTTACAGATAGTACCATTCAATAGTCTATTGATTTGAATTAAAACTCAAAACACCATTAAAAAAATGAAGTATTGAACAAGATATATTATCATTTCGTTCAATTTGTTACTGTAATAGGAAAATTATTTCAATTATTATCTTCAGTGCTAGCTATAAACCTAGAACGAAAGATAATAATTATGACGATGGTGTAGCTGCATTATATTTTAGCTACATCATTATCAACGTCTACACAAAGAGGGCTGTCAGCGGGATCCCTTTCGAAATCACGCGTGACAACATTTCCAATATCATCCCATACAATTCATTATAGTCCAATCTTCCCATTCGCCTTTCCTCACAATTACACGTCAATGTCCATTGATGTTCTCTCATTCACACTTGGACCTATTTTGCCAGTCGCCCCATATTAACGTTCCATTTTAATTAAAAGTTATGACGCATCAATGTTGCCCCTACGAAAATATAGCGCTTCCATTGTATGCGTGTTGATTTGTTAGCGTTCCCCCTTCGCATGACCTATACCATCCATTTTACTCTGACCTTTTGGATTTCATTTATCATGTTTAACTCGGTATACATTTATGGGTTCAATAGATTTTGGTTTTGTATTCACAATGTCTGTCGGCTTGAATGAATTCATGTCTGTCTCTCTTACACCTTTTGTGGTGTCACGGTCATGGTTGCCCAAGGGATTAGTGGAATCACCGTGAAATTGTTCTATTTTATTATTCTTCTCTTTTCCTTTTTCAAATAGATGAAGATTGTCGTATGTTTTGTGCATTGTACAAGTTACCTGTATCACTTCTTTTATTTTTTGTTCACACCTGATGTAAGGATGGGCGGGGTATCCTTGCACCTTTTGTTGCCAATTTTTTGCTACTGCATGTCATGTTTTTTTAAATACTTTATGTAGGTTCATGAATAGTTTAATATTTTTAGATTGTTATGTACTTATAAACCAAAACTTGCGTTTGCGAATACTGTTTTAACAGACACGTGTTCATGTGCCCCTAAATTCGTCATCTTGATCTTATTGAAAAGCCCCAATTCCAATAAAGAACTTTTTGAAATTCAACACGCCAACGGTTAAAACAAAAGCGTCGCCATACTTGTGCCCCTTCACATCTGATTGAGTGATTGTTGATGCTGCACTTTTATTACTAACAATTGGTCGTGATTACTAAACAAAAGGGGAACTGCAGTGTTAATGGTTCGATGCGAATAAAAAATCTAAGACATCAAGGATGCATTGTGAAGCAATGAATGTAGTGTAGGGTTTGAACAAACTTAAGAGGTAAGGTATTTTTTTTTAATGAATCTTATGCCCTCTTACGACTTTAATTGTAATGATTTTCAATCTGTATGGTTTTCATATTGGTAAATTTAGGTAAAGTGAGCTTGAAATGAGGTGTCATCAGCTCACCTCAAGTTCACTTCATCTAAACTCACCAAAGGAAGTTTTTACAGAATTTTACTGCTGATTTACTACCAACAAATGACCATTGAGTCCTATTACGAATATAAACGCAAAAGTTTGTGACGATGGATGAATGACAGAGAATTAGCTGAATTGGCTGATCTAGTTTAACACATCTTTCCGTTTTTGTATTCCCGTGGGATACTTTAGAAGTTTGGCTTAATTCTGAAGTGTATGCAGACGAAGTCACAGGCAGAAGCTAGTATTTAATGTGATATATCGAGTTTTAGTCAATTTCAGGTCAGTCTTTAATGAGTCTTTACCAAACACTAGTCTAAAGTCTAGTCTTACAAAACACAGAGCAAATATCACGAGTAATTTCTTCTGCCAATACTCTTATGCACATAATTATGATGTTGTTTCTGCTAAGAGTCCTCAATTAGTGTTGTCATTGTTGCTCCGTTCGTCACTAATTGACGGTGGCGTGTCGTCATTGCATTTGCCAACGGGTTCACCATGATTTAGGTTATGTTTGCCTAACAGTTGTAGGGAATCTGACTATGTATAAACAGTTTAATTAGCTAAGAGATTGTTTGTGAGATTGTCTGTGTAAATAGAAGTGAAGATGCATGCTGAAGCTCTATAGTTTTGGAAACCTACTATTTCCAATACACTCTTGGCTTAATAGACAATTGTATCTGACGTCCGCTTGTCTACTTCGGAATAGACGAATTATAGATTTATATTGCTGTAGAAATCGTTGGAAAGTTTTACAGCTGTGTTTGATGCATACGAGGTTTGTGGTTGATACCTAGTTAGGTCATGTTATTAAGCTGAAGGTATAGGAAACGTGACTATATATACGTGAAAACGAAATAAACGTTTAAATGGAATCTCTCTAATGGTTTGTTTTACTATGTATCCATCACAATTATTGATGGTAGCCATATTATAACCAGTCTAGTATTTTCAGTTACACAACATTATTTATGTAATCTTTTTTCTTTGCTCTTACAGTTACTTCTATAACAGCGAAATCTATAACTGTTCTGTTGTGTAGAAGATAATAATATTAATATGAACCTCCCCTGTCTACTTTCTCGCAAAATAATAATGCTTCCAGTGTTTTATACCTCACTTCATTCCCAAAATATTTCAAAATCAACAACAGCACTTTAACCACCATGTTATTCCACCTTGATTGATTTAAAATATAAACTCAACAGTTTATCATAATCTGATTGACAGAACGCGATTTTCCTCACCATATTTACATATCGGTCATAATCTGAGCTACTTTCAACTCCCACGTCGATTGCAAAAAGATCCATATCGTCCACTGTTGCCAAATCGATTGTATTGTTTGTTACGTTTCTGTGGTCCTCCTACACGCGCAAGCGCATGTTTTAGTTTTATAGACACGTCTTCAAAATTGTTTTATGGAATTGGTGCAAAGGACTTATGTTAAACAAACTGTTGTTATTAAGTTCTAATTAGAAGTTTCCTTTGTGGTGGCTTAGGTTTTGTTTTGGACATAGTATGAGATCATTGAGTAGATATTGCGTTACATTGTAGTTTGTTGTTGAATGGATTCGCCAACATCCTGGAGTATTGGGAACCATTCTGACAACTTTCAAACTTGCAATAGTTTTAGTAGTACACGCGATCATTGAATCGGAGAACAACTGACGCTAACTCGTGAACAACCCATTAAAAGTAGTACCTATGGCCTGGAAAGACCAGTTTTACTAGTATTGGTGTTTTGTCTCTTTGGTCAGCACTGTGTATGTAGCAACAGATTCTAAGTTTTAACTATAAGAAGAACTGTACAAAAATAGCTTTTTTACAAAAAAGACAACCGCCTTCAAAAACCAAAAAGTGAAAAATAACTTTAAATATGTTGTTTTGTATTGCCACCGACTTCCGAAACTAAAGTCATGTGTGTTCTGTTTTAAAGTTATTTTTCACTTTTTGGTTTTTGAAGGCGGTTGTCTTTTTTGTAAAAAAGCTTTTTTATTTTACGGTTTTTAGTACTTCCTTGTCATCCAAATCCATTAAGAAATAGCAACACAGTCAAAACAGAGATTGAAAGTACAAGGTGAGAAAATTACAACATCATCCATGTATATTTTTTTGCTTTCTATCGATTTTTTCAAAAAGTGCTGAATCAATTTCGATCAAATTTATATGGGACCAGGGGTGGTCCCATATAAATTTTAGGCATACCCTATCTATCAAAAAAATAATCTTCAAAACCGCTTTACAATTGCCGGAGAAACCGCGTAACAAATAAACAAAAAATAAAATAAAAGTAAAATTAAAAAAAAACATACAGACAAATTGAGAACCTCCTTCTTTTTGAAGTCGGTTGAAAAAAGACTGAAGTAGTTAGGAAATAATAACCCTCATCGTCCTCATACCAACTAACAGCAAGATCTGTCATTGCTAGATAGATTCAAACTGCCATGGGTGAACTGAGGTTATATGAAATGGTCCCTGTCATTATCACAGATTGTTCCACTTGATACAAATTGGAAGCTGTGCTGTTCAATGAAGGAAATGGGTCACTTTAATGTGTACGGACGATAGTCACGCCAATAATTATTAGGTACTATTCTAAGAGCGGCGCCTACAACATTACATAATGCATTTCTAAAGGTCAGAGGAATAGTACAGTGACAGTCTTTCTAAAAATGTTATCTCTCACTTATTTAATTTCTGTTGTATTATAAGTATTGCTCCGGACATGTTTATGATGCCCTTCACTAATTTGTGTTCAATTTGCTTTGGTTCTCATATTAACTTTGCTTTTCGTTTACTAGCAGCTCCTTACCTTTGTATTTATTTGATTGTTAAGTATAGCTATAAATTGGTGTATTAAAAATAATGCATTAAGTACTTGAAGTACCTACTAATGCCAATGTTTCATGTATGTGCTGTTAGTCTAATTTATTTAATGTATAAATATATTCTTCGTCGAATGTTGTTCAAATAAACATATCAAAAACCATTCACATCAACTTCTGGGCGTAAAGGTTTTTCAAAGAGTCGTTTTAATCATGGGTTTCGTTAGGCTAGATTTCAATCACAGGTAACGCTGCTGCATAACAGACTTAAGGGACCTAAAGGCCCGACTGCACCTGTAGTTGTCCGCTCCAGCCTGGAGTGGACAACGTGCGAACCCATCCATTTACAAATACCGCTTAAGTATAGCAACCGCGACCGTTGTTCGCTTAGGTGTGCTCGGGGCACCCGAGTAGTGGCCGGCGAGTAGTTCCCGCGACCCCCCGACGTAGGTGTGAGATGGAACACCGGGGTGTTTTTTAGTCAGTAAGAGTCTGACGTACCCTTCCGCCCGCCACAGGGAGGAGGACATCGATGAGGACTTTCCACCCCGGAACAAAAAAAAAGGTGTTTTATTAAAGCTTATGTTATCAACGGCAGGTACATATTGACCGTTAACTTAAGTGAACTGCATATGGCCGCGAGCGTCACTCATTTCTATGTAGGTACCTTTGTGACACAATCTATGCTTTTTTGCCAGTGTTAAAAACACTATTTACCTTGGAATAATCAGCGCCCACATTGCGTGTCTCAATGTCAGACGAGCCTGTCGTAGATGAATTAGTTCCAGTTTTTGTTGCATTTTATTATGACTTCTAATGACAGTGGATTTCATTCAAAACAAAAGAAAAATGTAGCAAGATGAAATCATTGTATTACAAATTATGTTCATTTATATAATCTTTTTATTCCATTACCAAATTAATGAATACCTTTTTATTTATTTTTTATTTTTCCTAATAGTCTTGATCGGTAATTGTTAGGAACGATACTCCCGAAGTTGTGAAACACTATGTTTACCTTGGACAAACTGTCCAACTAGGTAGATCCAACTTCGATAAAGAGGTCGCCCGAAGAATCCAACTCGGATCGGCGTTCGGGAAACTACAAGATATCTTTTCGTCCAAAATTCCACAGTGCCTATATAAAGACGAGGGTTTCTAACCAGTGTGTATTGCCAGTGATGATATATGGCACAAGAACGTGGTCCTTAACTGCTGGCCTCCTAGAGATGCTCAGAGTCCCGCAGCGAGCCATGGAGAGAGCTATGCTCGGGAGTTTCTTTGCCCGATAGAATCCGGAACGAGGAAATTTGCAAAGAACTAAGGTCACCAACATAGCTCTCAGAATATGTAAATTGAAGCGGCATTAGGCAGGCCACATCGCTTGAAGAACCGATAACCGATGGGGAAGAAAGGTTCTCGAGTGGCGACCATGAACCGGAAGACACAGCGTTGGTAGGCCTCCCACCAGATAGACCGACGACATTGTCAAGGTCGCGGGTAACCGGTGGATGCAAGCGGCAGGTTGCCGCTCGTTGTGGCGTTCTATGGGGGAGGCCAATGTTTAACAGTGGATGTCTTTCGGCTGATGATGATGATGAGTCTTGAAGAAGATGTAAAGCTCTCCCATACGAAGTAAGTATACTGCGGACACTCCGCCAGAAATTACAGTTATAATTAGGTATATCATTTTTCCTGGATAACAAACCGTGTGCCAATCATAGGATGATAAGGCGTGTGGTGCCGGTCGCGAATAGCACCACCCAATTCCTCTATTCAACCGACTTTACAAAGATGGCGGTTCTCAATCGATACGTATACTTTTTTATGTTTAACCCCGCATAAATTTCGATGATTCTTTTTTCATTGATAGTGTATTCCTCAAAGTTGGTCCCGTAGAAACTTCAAAAATATAATTCTCCCCTAAGGGTAGAAAATTAAAGGAATAACTGCATTTTTTTAGTCTTATCGTTTCGTAATTTGTATGATAAGAAGTAGGAACTAAAAAGCGAAAATAAAACTATTTTACAGAAAAAGACAACCGCCTTCGAAAAGTAAAAAATAACTTTAAATTCGCAAGTCGGTGCCAATTTAATACAAAAGAACAAACAAAACCAAACCCTTGCGAATTTAAAGTTATTTTTTACTTTTGAAGGCGACTTTACTTTTGCAATTGAGAACTACAATCTCAAATGCAATCTCATTCCTCATCCTTCCTTTTCATACCATTGCCAATTTCATCTGACCCCAAACCCTACCACATACGCGCACCATTTGGAACCTCATTACGGCTAATACGATCCTTCTAGGTATTGATCGTCCATTGAGGTATCATTCGTCAGTATCAATCGCTGTTGCCATTGTGTTTATTTGCGTCACAACTATCAGTCTAGTGCTGTTGACTTGATATTGGATGTTTATGCTAAGTGATACTTATTTAGTTTTATTGATTTTTGATGGGGACTTATTTGGTAGATTTGGTTCGTAGTTCGATTTAGGTATGTCTGTACTCCATTTACAATAGCATTAGACAGAAGTTGAAAAATGTTATTTATAAAGCACACTTTTGTACATGTTAAAAGTACAATAAATATGTTGCAGTTAAGATAGACGTCAAATTTATTCAAATCAATTTTTATAACAGCTGTCGCACTTAATTGTAACCATTTTAATAATGTACCTTATGAAATTATGTGACTTTAATTTCAGTCCAATTTAAAATTATAGTGTCAATGCTAAAAACCTAACAAATGCAGGGGTGAACAATACCGGGAACGTTGTTCGTTTCACTATAATTCTACTTATCTTCGAAATAAAATGTTTTGCATTCCTTCTTCTGTGAGCCTCTTTTTTCTAATGCTGTTAAAAATGGAGTAGGTATTATAAAATTTAAAAAATGCAGTAATTGTTAAAAATGCAGTTATTTTTCTTTTCTCCTAGGGCTTTTCTTACAGCCAGTTACAATTTCGATGTAAGTACATGCCGTAGGTGTATATCTATTTGCTGTGATCCAGATATTTTGTTAATTTTTTTTATTTACTAGCGTCTCCATGCGACTTCATTTGTATAGACTTCACAATTAAGCCTAGACTTCAGAATAACACAAAAATGGTATAAAATTTATCCTGTGTTATGCTACATATACCATACCACCACCATACATGTACCATATATATGCGTGCCAAACACCGTATTCGTGTAAGAGTAAAGTATTATTTACACAGGTGCGAACCCACCATACCACTGGCCATACCCCTGGCCCAGGGCCTCAAGTCTGCTATTGCAATAGTGTCAGAATGGTCTATCATTGATTTTGACAAGTTTGGTAATCTACTAGTATAATGGCGTCATTATGACTTTCCAATGGTCAACCACTGACACGCCATTTAAAGAAATTATATAGAATGGTAATCTCGTACAAAATGACAACTGAATGACTGACTTTGCGGTAATCTGCTAAAATTTTGACAGATCCTTTGATCAGTGACCTACGACCATTAGCACGTCATTGTGCAGTCAATGATCGACCATTATGAATTTAGCAGATTACGAACTTTTAGCAAAATTACAATGGAATCGTGTTGGAATGACGAAATTATAAAAATAGCAGACTTGGCCCCCTGGTGGCATGGGCCTCAGTTGCCTGACAATAAAATTTAATATTATTATTATTATTATTAAACCACTGAGAAAATCGTTTGGGTTAGGTTAGAAGCTGCGACCATTAAAGCGCGAAGGCGAGGTAGTGAATCGAGCGGTGCCGCGGTAGCGGCCGCCGAGTCCCAGTTCCTCTATTGTTGGTGAATCATTTGGGTTAGGTTAAGTGAGTGGTGTAGTTTTAGTCGAACCATATAACCAGGGGTATGGCCAGTGATATGGTAGGTCCGCAATGATTTACAAGATGCAAGTTTCGTGCCCGTAGCATACAATGAAATTGAAGCAATTAATTACTTGCATCGTCTAAACGCTGTTCAGACGGTGCAACTTTCATTGTTGCTTCAACTTATTGCATTGAACGGGCAACTAAATTGCAACATGTAAATAGGGCTTAACAAACATCCATCCATCCTCACAATCTTTCGCTTTTACAATAGTGGCAGGAAGTAGGATATTTGCTTGCCCATCTCTGGCCTTCTGTTCCTTACGGTGCTTGGATCCAAAGCGAAAATACGAAACGAACTATTATCGTGATCAGTATTTCAGTAGCTTTTCTACTATAATAATAATAATCTTTATTCGGACAACCAAAGATCCATTTCCTTTACATTTATATTGTTAGTATGAACATAAAAACTATGTTAGTACCTAATAACTAAGAGAGACTTAGTCCTCTGGTTAAGGGTCCACCTCAGAGGGCTGTCCAACTTGTCGCCTATTACATTCAGGATGCTGTTACTGCTCCCAAGCAATCTGCTCAGCAGTGAGATTGTCTTTTTGCGCCAGGTGGCATCAAAGCTGTCTGTGCGCGACTCCGCGAACATTGCTGACACACTGCAGAAGCGCGGCAGACGTAGCAGCGCCCTGAATGCATTGTTAAATTGAATGCGCAGAGAATTGAAGCCCTTTGGGTATATCTAAACCACAGGCTCGCTGTACTATGCACTCAGTATTTTTCTCCAACACAGTCTTGGAATGCATTAGAATTCGTGAAACATTAAAATTAAACGCTTATTTTTTTGTTTTTTATTCAGTTCTTCCACTGTCATAATTCTTTTGATGCGCTTAAAACAAGAATAATAAACTATTCATAAAAAATCTCTTGATGTTATTTTGGTATTCATGCACTCAGAGTACACCCATTATGTTTTCCATGGCATCTTTTATTACACGTCATTTCCATGGTTATTTAAGTTTTACGATTACAAATGTAACTTGAAATGTTATAACCAAAAAGTTTTTAAAGCGCTCTTGACCTGTAAGGTCATGCAATTTATTTTGTCTCGTTACACTGTTAATATTATGTGACTATCCTGATGTAAGAACGATAAAAAAGTTATTTTGAAACTTTTAAGAGAAAAAATTTAATGCGTTTTTATTTTTAGGGTTGCGTGTGACAAAGTAATGAGCTCGTAAATCGTTATAACAAGCCAGATTAATGATTAGGCCGAATACAGAACAGTTTTAAAATAAACTTAAGTTTTAGGTAATTTGTTTAATTGGTGATAGCAAAATCATTATGGATGGTATAGATCCCTATTCATACAAATATCATGAATGCCAAAGTGAGTTTCTTTTTTATTTTAAGCTTTGACAGTTAAGCTACTGAAGCAATTATGTTGATTTTTGTTACAGACACAGTCTGAACCACAAGAAAAAACAATGGCTACTTTTTAACCAACTTCAAAAAGGAGGAGGTTATTAATTCGGATGTTTGTATTTTTTTAATGTATTTTCGGGCATAACTCCGTCATATATAAACGGATTTGTAAAATTCTTTTTTTGTTCGAAAGGGGTAAATTCCGAAATTGCGATATAAATTTTCGAAAAGATCAACAATATCCCAAAAAAATTACATACCTAGATGATGTTTTAGTTTCTTCAATCTGTGGAGGACTTACAATCTTTGATTTAAGGGGCTATTAAACGACTTTTACAGATTTTAAACTGACAATCACGTCAAAATGTGCAGTGTAAATGATTTGAAAAAAAAATATGTTAAACTAGAACATTTTCTTAATCATATAGAAAGTGAATATTTTTGATTAAGTTTATATTAAATAGTTTAATTAACTCGTGAAGTTGTGTCTGACACGGACAAAACATTGACAATCACACAAAATGTACCAGGTATAATTAAACGAGAGTTTTGGACGCAGAACTGATGCAGAACGGACGCAGTCTGCGTCCAAAACTCTCAAAGTTTAGTCGAAAAAATTAAATAAACGTAGTATTCTTTCAAAATTAAAAAAAGGCGTATACTAAAAGATAGATAATAAAATTGTCTGTAAGATGGTGTAAGTTTCGTTTAATTATACTTGGTAGATTTTGTGTGATTGTCAATGTTTTGTCCGCGTCAGACACAAATTCACGTGTTAATTAAACTATATAATATGAAAATAATTAAAAATATTCACTTACTAAATGATTAAGAGAATGTTCTAGTTTATCATATATTTTTTTCAAATCATTTACACTGCACATTTTGACGTGATTGTCAGTTTAAAATCTGTAAAAGTCGTTTAATAGCGCCTTAACTGTGTCGCCGTTTCGGAAAATAGCAACTTTTTTCAAAAAAAAAACAACCACCTTCAAAATCTAAAAACTGATAAATAACTTCAAAACAGAACACACATTAGTTTCGGAAGTCGGTGGCGGTGGGTTCGTTTGTTCTGTTTGTTGTTTTGTATTGCCACCAACTTCCGAAACTAATGTGTGTTCTGTTCTGAAGTTATTTCTTTTAGACATTCAATCAGATGAAGTCGCGGGCAAAAGCTAGTTCCTTCTAATTAAAAGATTCTTATGAACAATTTTCAAGAAGCGCCACATACTAACACCATCCGATACAAGATACAAGCATTCGTATATTGCAAAATTGAACACAACATTTCTGTAATTGCATCTTAGATTTCCTATCTCATACCGGTTCTGTCAGCCCCGAAGCACTTCGTAGGCGATATAATACGCTGTATCATAACTGCCATAATATTTTCACACGCTTGTAAATGGAACCATTCCAGGCCGTATTAGGGTTCCGTGAGTTTGTAGCACATTCACAAAGAAACTCGTTTTCTTGGGTGTAATTCTGTCAGTGTCAATGAATTTAACTTTGTACAAGATATTTACATTTAAGTTAGTTGGTGTTTGGATAAGTAAAACGGACTTTCATATTTTGTGTTTATCGATATCACCAGTGTTTTGTTGGAATATTAATTTATTTCACTGTATGGGTTCCTGCAGAGTAAATACTAAAACTGAAGTTCAAAACCAAGCAGTTGGAATCGGTTGGATAAATATACTTATAACTTACTCTTATTCAAATAAACCAACAAAATGATTAATTCGTCTCATAAAATAATTTAATAGTTGCGGTCAATGCAGTTTATAATTTACATTGTTCTTCAAAAACAATGCTATCAAAATTCAATCTAGTACAAGAATTGAATTTTAAGTGTACGGAACTATTAGCATTCTTCGCGGTCACCCATTGATCGTTTATTTCTTCTTATTTGAGTTGCTATTTCAATTTCTTCTTATTTGAGTTGCTATTTCAATTTCAAATATTCGCCATCATCGATTTAGGTAATGATATGGAATTATCGATAGCATTTGGAAAGTCACCATTACTGTCAGTTTCTTTTTCGATACGTAATAAGTGTGCGTAAACTTTCAAATAATTTTGACCCTGACAATTTCATTAAAGGTATCTACTGCAATAAAAAAAAAATTGCTGGTATGAAAAACAAATGACTACATGCGTGTTTGATTACCTACTGGCATCAGTGTTAAGCCCGTCACAGACGTAGCTATAATATATAATTCATAGCAAGGCATATTACCATATATTTTCTATACCTAGTAATCTTTGAGTGACCACAGACTCAGCTATAATATATATTTTTATTACATCACCAAAATATGTGGACAGATATAGCAAGGCATATATTAATATATATTTAAAAAATATGAAACAAACAACGACCGCAAACGTAATAATATAGGGTGAAAATATATTATTATATTATCGTATGTGACGGGCTTTAAGCCAAAATCGTCATCATCATGTCAGCCTTTAGACGCCCACTGCTGGGCATAGGTCTCCCCAAAGGGGGGTTCAGCCGAAATCACCATACTTGGCCGATGCATGTTGACGATCGCAGTATGTGTTATGGTATTCAGAAGTACGCTGCTGCCTGTTCTCTGGTTAATATCCCTTTGTCGCCTTTTACGACACCCTTGGGTAGAAATGGGGTGGTGCTATTAGCAGCCGGCACCACACGGCTTAAGCCAAAATAGGACTTTTAAAAAAATAAACATGATAATTTGATGACTACAAAAACTTCTTGAAAGTTATCCAATTCGTTAGATTTTTTGACCTTAAACAATGACCTAAAGATAGCTTACGCCACTGACATCTTAAAATGTATGACATCATTGTTTTTGCATACCTAGTTACAACAAGTATTTGTAAATTCATGCAGCGTGCTGTTCTTGCTAAACTGTTTAGACACGGAGCATAATAACAAGAAGCTATTTTTGATGTTCAAAACTATTCACAAATAAGCGTGTTTACTGAGTAAAGCTAAAGGTTCAAAAAAGAAATATCCAATACCTATTTAATAGAAGAGTCTTTATCAGCCTAGTCTTTTCCCAACTATTTTGGGGTCGAATTCCAATCTAACCACTTGCAGTTGAATACCAGTGTTTTACATGCAGCGACTGCCTGTCTGGCCTCCACTTCCCAGTTACTGGGTGACGAAATACCTCTTAGTAAGACTTTTTGTCGGAGTTACTGGTTTCTGACTACGTAACTGTAAAACATCTACGAGTGATAGCCAGGACCAATAGCTTTACGTGATTTCCGAGGCGAGGACCATCTATTTCGGCATGACATGGATGGTTACCCATCCATTAACCCTGACCGATCGATCCGTACGGCTTTTACTGAGTCACGAGCTCTGCCTAAGTAATAGAAGAGTGATGGACCATTAAAGAAATACACTTGCTGCATTCTTGGAAATACCAAGTTACCTCTGTCAAATTTTATCATCATCATCATCGGCCTGAAGACGTCCACTGTTGGACAAAATCCTCCCCCACAAGGCGGGGGGGGGTTGCCATAATCCCCACGCTTGGCAGGCGTCTTGAAGATCGCAGAAGTTGTTAAGCACACGGAAGCCGCTGCTGCCCGACTTCCGGAATTTCCCTTAGTCGCCTTGGGGGTGCTGTAGAACAGCACCCCCCACGCACCCCCCAACAGCACGCCCGGACTCCCCACGGGGTAATATATTTATTTATCCCAATAATACAAGCAATATGATACAAGCATAGTGTACAATATGATGCGAAAAGTATTACATCAGTAATCAAAATACAATAGTAGTGCAGAGATAACACTCAACAGCTAGTGTGTAGATTTAGAAACACAGCAGATACAAAGGTAAAAAAAGTTTTTTACGGCGACACACTTAAAAGAGAAAACTAAAACGTCGTCTAAGTAATTTTTTTGGGAATTTGTTGATTTTCTCCAAAAGGGCTGGATCAATTTTGGTAAAATTTATATGGGACCATTTCGGAACAAACCCCTTTCAAACAAAAAAAGAATTTGCAAATCCGTATGACAGAGTTATGCCCTAACATCATACATAAAAAAAAATATAAACATCCGAATTGATAACCTCCTCCTTTTTGAAGTCGGTTAAAAAAGGCAATATGGTGGTATCTTTTGATGGATCATTTTATTTCATAATTTTCTTTTGGCCGCGGTTTCGACCGAGTGAATTTTTTTTACGAATGCAATTTTTATGACTAATAGATAATTATAGAACTCAGGGAACGATAACGTAGCTTCATAATTGCAAAAAAAAAATCAGAATCAGCGCAGCACTTTTTGAGATTAGCCCGAACGTACATAAAGTCAACACGACCGAGGATTTTGTGCAAATATTAGCGTATTTGGACAATACAAACTCGACTTCATGTCAATATACGTATAGGGTATATTTTGTATTAATCAAGTAACACAATTATTTTAACAAATACGCCAAGTGAAGTGCTACCATGATAGTGATAGTAATGATAACTGAATGTAATGATGCATGCAATTGTAAAAATATTTGTGCAACTGTGTTGTCGTGTCCTGTCAGACACGACAAAATAGTTGCACAAATGACTTAGGGTAAACAAAATATTTAATAATTTAGGGTTCATGTTTGAAACTTGTAAGTACCTACTACATTTATGTCACATGTTTTAACAACATGAATGTAATAAATAAGTAAATGACTAAATTAATTAGTTTCTTCACAGTCAGTGCGATAGTTTGGTAGCGCAAAATTCATCAAAAAGATGGATCATTTTTTACCTAATTACGACGAGTACGGACGAGTACAACGAGTACGGTCGGACGATTTTTTGAAGCCCGCTTCATAATTGTATGCTGCAAATCAAAATCTCCGCATCAAAAAATGGCCAGTGCAAACACGTGCTAACTACATATTTTCCTCTCTACATACCTTACTTATTTTCTTTACTTCACGCCTATAATAACTTACCCGTTCAAGATCTAAACATTTCTCGTACCATATCTCTGATACATTTAGTTACGGCTGGCTCGTCTAATACTCGTGTCATGACGTGATCTTAATCTCATGCCTCCAACGAGGTACAGCTTTTACTTTAATTCCGCATGCTTGGATATACTTACGTACATTCTCCACGTCTTTGAGAAGTCTAGGACTATATTTGGAGTAAATACATGGCGAGGTAAAAGTCGGGAAAATTGTTATGTTTAGGGAAGTGGTTCTAATGGATCACATATTACAGTTCCTGGCGCCCGCATTCCGCATTCAGTAGATTGAGTTCACTGGGTTTGGTGAGTGAAGATTTAACACATTATTCAATTACGGTAAAAAGTGGTAGACACAAACTTGATTGCAATGACACTGGAGGAAGGTTCCCTTGAGCTTGCACTATTTGTCTATACAGAAGTGGCTTAATACCTTAGACAGTTTCTATCAGTCAACCAAAGGTTGCAAAAAGATATAGAACGCAATTTAACGTGTACCTAAATGTAAAACATCAAAAAGCTAATTCTTTTTATATAAAATGAAATGTTCACAAGATTCAAAAGTCGTTCACACACATCGTCTTCCATGAATGACTGATTTATTGAAAATGTTTTTTCAAAAAAAAGAAAACCTTCAAGAAACTAAAAAGTGATAAATAACTTTAGCACCGAACACACTTTACTTTCGGAAGTCGGTGGCGGTGGCTTTGTGTTTATTGTTTTGTATTGCCACCGACTTCCGAAAGTAAAGTAATGTGTGTTCTGTGCTAAAGTTAATTATCACTTTTTAGTTTTTTGAAGGAGATTTTCTTTTTTTTGAAAAAACATTTTATTTTTCGCTTTTTAGTGTTGCTCTAACATCCAAATCCATTAAGAAACGCCGACACACTTAAAAGAGATTGAAGTCCTCCAAAGATTGAAGAAACTAAAACGTCGTCTAAGTAATTTATTTGGGAATTGTTGATTTTCTCAAGAACGGCTGTATCAATTTTGATAAAATTTATATGGGACCATTTCGGAATAAACCTCTTTCGAACAAAAAAAGAATTTTGCAAATCCGTCTATATATAACAGAGTTATGCCCGAACATACATACAAAGAAACAATATATATAAACATTCGAATTGATAACTTTTATACTCAAAACTAGTCACAAGCATCAACTAGTTACTTCGTATAAACACAACTTATCTTCCAAACAACAATTCTCTATACACAATCGCAACAAGAGGGCGGTCCGTTGATTAATATCGAAATTCACCACGCTTCGCAAGCGACTGAATCAATTCAACATGGCATTATAAGACTCGGTCCAACGCAAGCCGATAAGGCTCTGCAATTTGCGCGTTAAGCCTCACTTTGATCCTTATCGAGAAAATCTTTCCTTCCGCTTAGATAAGTTTATGATTAAATTCATGATGTTATGAAAACTGGTAACTTGTACCTACTAGAAAACTTTGCTTCAACTTTATTTGATCTTTCTACTCTGACCTGTGCTAATTCTTCTTGCTACATTGTTATCCACACTTTTCCTTCAGTTGGCGTTTGTACTTCCTTTTCGGTCTTCCTCTTTTAAGATTGAAGCTTAGATTAATAATAATCGTTACTTAGCCCATGCTTAAATATGTTCCCATCTCTCAGCTACTTGACTACTACAGATAAGTAAAGCTTTATTAATCTAAAGGCGTCAATCGAGATTATATTAAGTACTTCAATCAAATGTCTTGTATTTCTCGTTTTGTTTTAAGTATGCGTTAACATTAATGTTAATAACTGTTACATTAAAATGTAGGTTAGAGTAATCACACTACTTTTCCAAGATAAGTAGATCAACTACTCTAAAAATCATTTGAGAAAGTAGAACATTTTTGTCAACTCTCATGTTCGACTCATTTACTTACCATCATAAAGTAGGGAGTACAACATAAGTTTTCACACCACATTTAATTGATCACGTCATAAAACACGCTTACTACTGCACCAATTTGCAGTCAAATACTACTCAATATTCTTCGACAGACACGAAGGTAGTACCCTCGTTCGAAAACAATGCTTTATCATTATCTCTACGGCCACAGAATAGATCATTTGCAGAAGATATACTTTATGCAGTACATGAAAGATGTAGACAAGTAAAGAACTTTGATTCAGTGACTGTGTAGTGTATGTGATCAAAATAGGATCAAGAATCACATCATACCGCGCATGCAATCTCTTGAGAGTCTTATGACTGGACAGCTGATATTGATTATCCAAATTGTCAATCAATCTGAACACTCTAGAATGATGGACAAAGCTTCGTCCATAGTGGCATATAAATTCGAGTGTAACCCTATGTAGAGGCTTATTCGCCATAGAGCTTTCCGAACACATTTTTTTAAGAAGAAGCCTTTTATATTGATCCTTCTATTCATCGACTTATTGTACTATTTTACTACCTATCACTGATAGTACTATATTCAACCCTCGTGCATTCGGGTCGTGACCAGTGATCAATAAGCCTTCGTACGTGACGATGCATGCAAACACGATTGTTTCCGATAATGACTCGCTTCTGATTTTACGTGATTTATGTAGGTGACCAGGGAGTTTAACCAGTAAATTAAAATCTGGAACTATTTTAAATTTCTGTATTATCATAATGTATAGAAAAAGCGACTTCGTAATAAAAAACTGTTTGGTCATCTGTTCATTTAATGACTACTATGGTACTATGAGTGGTACTGCCAGCTAATGTCTTACATAGACAAACCTAATAAATGCTTTGTCTTACTTAGATATACAATACGGTCAACGTAACTTGTCGCGTCTGAAGTTAGCTGTTTGGCTGCGCAATGGAACTTTTAGGAAAGAAATTGTCTACTACGCAGCTAATCAGCTAACTTCAGACGCGCCAAGTTACGTTGACCGTACTGTACTCCTTCTTCCTTCTTACGCTTTGATTGACATGCGTCAGCCTTTATGCATTTTAGTTTATTTTCCCATTGTAGTTTTAGTTCCCTTTATGCTACATTCTCAAAATGATGATGGCATAACCAATCTATACTATCGTTAAGCCTCGCGGCGTCTCATACGTTAAGTTTTATCATGGTTGTACGCAATTCGTTAAGGTGTTTCTTACACCGTTAGAATTGAATGATGTAGTGTTATGTGATGCAAATTGATCATAATTGGATATGTAAATTTAATGAACTGTCTACTAGCCTTTAAGGTACTATCCACTTAAAATTGGCTTTTTGGTTCGGCAATGAATGTCGTCATATTTTTATTTGATTCAAGATAAGCACCAGAAAGGTTCCCATTGAACCTTTCTGGTGCTTATCTTGAATCACCATAATATTATGATAGAGTTTACCGTGCCTAAATAAGTAAGGCATTTCTTTCTAATTTAGAAAATATATATTTAAAACAAACGGGATTTTCGAAACCTCCGTACGAATTTTTTATATCAACTTTCAGTATCCCCGTTTTTATTAAATCGTTTATTCCACTCCGGCCCTGCACAAACGGTCACGATTGTCGTTCACCAAAGCGTAGATTCTCACCGCTTGCATATTAACCGTTCCCTTACATGTGAATATTCACCAAATTAACTCCCTTACAAGTGAAACGTGTTCTCCAACTGTGTCAATGTATTCTGCGATAAAAATGGTAATTTGTGGTACTTGGTTTCCGTCCATGGAAAAAATGATGAGTTGACAGGGAGTCATAATTTTTCATGAAATATTGTCGCGCCTTGATTGTTGACTAACGAGTTCGGTGGTCCCAGCTATATTCTTTAAGCATTCAATTATTTTTTGAGTCTTCCTTATACCACAGTATAAGTATTAGTACTATCGTTTATACTATCAGATTTCCGATTATTGTTGGAATCGCCGTAGCACCTAGGTACTATTGTTGATTCTTCTTCTTCTCAGCTAATTGACTTCTATTGCTGATTCGTCGATGCTATTACAGAATATTGAACACTATCTCGTATATCTCGCTGCGGTAAAATATTTCAAAATAGTAAAGAGCTCCATAATAATCTCCATACATTCATTTTAATCACACACTATAGTTCATAGTTTGTTGAAATGTAACGAGTGGTTGTCTGCTTTTTCAATAATTGTAAATAATAATATGTGAACACTATGTATCTATGTATACAACAACAGCTGTCATTCTTTATCTTGTAATACTTTGTACTTACTTCAATATAGTGTTTTTTATGCAAGGACATAAATATCTATAAACTTTTAATGCAAAATATTGTAACACATTTTTTTTTTAAAGAATATAGGTAAGTATAGACTTTCTTGCCCATTCTTCTCCATACGAAACTACCTTTTGGAAGGGGCAACTAGAATCAACAATTTTTTTATGTATGACGTTCAAAAGTGCCTTTTAATGGTCTAACTGAAATAAATGATTTGACTTTGACTTTGACTTTGAATATCTTTTACTCTTCAAGGCCTTGCCATGAAGTCAAAAGTCAAATTATATTTTTAATGAGACCACTAGAAGGCACTTTTGAACGGCATTCCCTCATATCCATATCCTCATCTAATCATAATCTGTGTAACAAGAGTTAAAAAAAAAAACTACAAATTCACTTATTTACTATCATGTAGGTAGGTATTCAATTAACATAGCAGTCCCTATAAAAATTTTAGCTGCCCACTAAAATTTTGATACGAGTACAATTGAGATACGTTGATACGTATCTCTTTAATTCATGCAGCGACAAGTGAAGGAGATAATGATAAAATTGTTAGCACGAAGAGAGGGAAAGTTCCAAGACCGGCGCTTGCGCATAAAACTGCCGTAATATCGGACATTAATGTTTTCACGGCTCTGTCGGCCGCTGACTTAGCGATTATATGATGCCATAAATTATACATGAGGGAATTAATTTGTAAATTGTTACTCTAAGTGGTGTGTTTGATAAAAGATTGATAAAGATATTTGGAGTAAGGTGATAAAAGGTGTTTGGTGAATTGGATGATTATACTGCCGTGTAATATCTAAATAATATAACCTGCCAACTTTAAATTTCTCTTGTAGAAGGCTACAAAATAAATTTAAAGATACCAGGCAAGAAAGAATGCAGCAATGTTTGTTTAAGGAAACAAATATTGCTTCTGACATTTTAAAATTTTTGCAATGAATGCATAATATTAGGTCTTTACATATGAAATTGCCGCTCGGTATCAAAAAATTAAAAATAACTTTTTTTTAAGAAATTATATATTTAGTCAATCGAAGTATGCACCATTGTTATCGATACACTTCCGCCATTTTATCGGGAGCTCATTGATCCCTTTGGTAAAAAAATCCTTGGAGCGAGAATCGATGAACTGCTTGAAAGCTGTTTTAACTGTCTCATCAGAATTGAATTTTTTTCCTTGTAAAAAGTTGTCCAAATTTCGGAAAAGTGGTAATCGGTTGGAGCAAGATCTGGAGAGTATGGTGGGTGACGCAAAGTTTCCAGTCGCAGCTCCTCTAACTTGGCGACCGTCTGATGTGCAGTATGTGGTCGAGCGTTATCCTGAAGGAGCAATGGGCTTGAGCAATTGACCAGTCTCGGTTGTTTAATGATGACCTTTTCCATCATTGTTTGCAACTGTTGACAATACATGTCTGCAGTAATCGTCTGGCCTGATCTCAAGAAGCTGTAGTGGATGACACCAGCACAGGTCCACCAAACACTAACTAGAATCTTCTTTTTGGTCAGTTTTCGCTTGGGGCAAGGTTTTGCCGGTTCTCCAGGGTTAAGCCATTGTGATGATCGCTTGCGATTATCTTACACGATCCACTTCTCATCACAAGTGACAATACGATTTAAAATTCCCTCATTATTGTGACGATTGAGTAAAGAAGCGCAGCGACCGACGCGTGTTTGTTGGTGTGCTTCAGTCAATTCGTACGGTACCCACTTTTCGAGCTTTTTAACTTTTCCAATTTGACGCAAATGGATAATGATTGTTTTGTCACTTACTCCAAAGGCTGCTGCTAATTCAGAAGTGGTTTGAGATGGATCCGCTTCCACTATCGCCTTTAATTCTTCATTATTCACTTGAGTATCCGGTCGTCCACGAGGCTCATTTTGTAAATCAAAATTTCCAGAACGGAAACGTTGAATCCAAAAACGCACCGTTCGTTCGTTAACGGTGCCGGGCCCGTACACGTCGTTAATCCTTCGAGCCGTTTCTACTGCACTGGCGCCACGGTGGAACTCATATTCGTAAATACTGCGAATTTTTAATTTCTCCATTGTTGTTGCTATAGCAATTTTCAAGCCCAAACAAATGACGTAAAAACAAATGAAATACGAGTCTTTATTTTGAAATAATTTTGAATTTGGAATTCCTAATCAACCACAAAATATTTGATTTCAAAGTTGCGAGTATTAAGTATCGGCAATTTCATATGTGAGGACCTAATATTATTTCAAAAAAGAAATGCTGCAAGAAGTACTACTGTGACAGTCTTTAAATATCATTTATAACTTCACTTCAACAGCGATGACAGTTAACCTAAACAGCAAAACCAATCAGAATTTACATACCTACGCTAAAAAATTACCAAGTATAACTAAGTAAGAATCAATTTTCTCCGACAGCCTATTTCCATACATCGTGTTTCTCACAGTACCGCAGTAACTACCGGCCCAAGGCAGCTAACCCGCCTCCCTTGTTGTTAATCACTAAATTACCGAACAACTTTAGTATGCGAAACACGAAAAATAAATACTTTACCTGTTTATAAAGTGCACGTTAAAAACGTACCAATTTTGTGATATTTCGTATAATGTTCCTGTTAAGGTGAAGTTGGACGTGGTGAATTATAATGGAGAAAAGAAATATGTTCAAAAATCACTAAAAAACTCAAGATATGCAAAGTCAACATTAGTTTTACAAAAACAGTCTTAAAACCATGCAGATGTGAATGGGAAAATTACCTAGGTTGACAATGACACAACCTCGCAACACTTCTGACTATTCTTTACACGAAGACATGAGTATTGTATAGTCCAGAATGACACGAGAAAAGACAACATAACAGACAATTAATAGACATGTCACAGTGTCTCTTGAAAGTTCTCTTTATCAAACTGATAAAGAGGAATTGGAAGGTGTAGGGGCTACTAAAGAGAAAATACCTGCAACAAATGTCGTGGTAAATTTAATTGTAAAGAATGACTAAGGCATTAAGTCCGCCTCTGTACCTTTGTGCATAAGGTATAAATAAATAAATAATTGCTGAAACTCGATGCCAATTACTTGCTTTCAAGTGCTATAGTTTGTAGACTAAAGGTGGTAAAGGTCACGTCAACTGAGGCGACAGCTAGCAATAGACAAGTCTTGCTTAGGTATCACACTAACAGTTGATTTGCTAAATGAATTGATTTTACTTTTATAGTTGTTGATTTTGTATGTATCGTTGCTTGTGTTTGCAGATTAGAGTTGACCATCAAAAATTCTATTATGGCGAAATACAATACGCTAGCAATGCATCACGTAGGCATGCTAATCAGTTTTGGCAATATCATACGGCGACGTTAGATGCAATATGTCAAGAGGTTGGTTATAAAGCATCTTTTCTAGTGTCAAAAGTCAATGTAGCTCATCAGGTAAATATTAGCAGCATTGCCTTGCCCACAAACATTCCGCTCCATAACTTTTCAGACAATAATGGAGATGAACACTTGGCAGTAGCATTTACCTTTATTTTCTTTCAACAAAATCGTCTACATGGTCTGAGCCGCCTGAAGCTATTCACCTAGAAAGGAAAAAATGATCATAAAAATACAAGCAAAAACCAAATCCCCATCATTTTAACTCCAGCCTTAACTGACGAACTCGTTTTTAGGCCAGTGAAGGGGCGCTAACTTGATTGGATGATTGACTCGCCCATAAATGGCGAAAAAAGCACATAAAAGCACTTAACAACATGTTATCGAGATTGTAAACAAAATTATGAATTTCCGACATTTTATAAGCGTTTAAATTCAACCTGTTCATATACGAGTATTGGTTATACTGTTAGTTGTGCAAAATGAATAAATATAGCAAAGTGATGTTGCAATATAATAAGACGTACTCGTAAAAATGAAAATATTGTAACTACGGAGTACTTATGCTAACTTAAAGCGCCCTTTAGACAAAAGAAGTGGCGGTTTGACAGTTGTACTATCCGACGTAATATATGAGATCAGTACAATCATGTCAAATTGACAACTGGACCTCTGCCTGAACAAGGCTTAGTACTTCCGTAAACCGGCTCACAAGTGACTGCAATCGGTGGCAGTGGCAATGCAATTGATGCCATAAAAATACACGAAAAATTTTGTTCATAACTAGTGACTCTGTTGTGGCCGCCACTAGTAGGCCAGTGTGCGGCACTTAAAGTTCCAATTGTGAAATGAAGGATCTATTGTTTACTATGATGACAACATTCTTGGCAGCCGCTGACCAGTAACAATACTCACTTTTAACCGTGTTTCTCGTTATTATATTGTGGAATTTAGACGATACGTTTGAGCATGTAATTCACCTATTTCTGTGTTGTTCTGGTCGTTATTATTTTCTACTAAGAGCGCTTAGTTTTGCAGACTACTTAGTGTGTTGTAAAGACACTGAAATAGGCGCCATTGGTGGATTTTGTAGAAGCCTACACCACTGATCCAAATGTGAACTTTACAACAAGAGATAAAGCTTCTACCACATAAATATTTTAATATAGGTTTCATCAAACTTGTAGATCTATGGATAACAATCACGTGCAAGCGGTAAAACTTTAGTGGTGGGATGCTTTTAGCATAACAGAGAACAAAATACCATTGTTTTCGTGTTTTTCAGGTCAAAATAGATTTTTATCACTTTATCTTGGAGAAATAGGATTGATTATACTTTCATCATGATTTAGAAGTTGCATTTTATGAAAATAAATAGAAATACCTCTGGTATGTAGGCGAACCTCTAAATATATTTCCAAGCCACAGATAATCTTATAAGATAAGTAAGCAAGGCTAAGGCTATGCATAAAACAAAAGATCTTTTCCAAAGTTTATGGACTCGTAAATAAGAATAACTCTGACTTATGTTGGTTCTGTTAATCTAGTATTTCGTTACATTTTATGTAAATGTCATAAAGTACATAATAGATTTGAATCGGACATTTAAGTGAATGTTCACGCATAAAATAAGAATTAATCAGACATGCAATCCGAAACTAGAGGCCAATGAATTGAGCCGTCAATAAATTCCGTTCAGCTATTACCTACATACTTGAGAAATAGTCTCAGAGAATGATAATTTGCCATTAAAGTATTATATTACACTTAAAGCAAATTACACGTCTAAAAAAGGATAAGTACTAGTCTTTGACTTTAAAAACTTAAGTATCGAGCAAAAGTAAGGCAAGAATACATGCCCCGGAGGCAGACGTCAATCAAGAGATTGTTTTAAAGCGAAATAATATTAATTGTCGGACGATTTACAACGTTTTGCACCAAGCTGACAGCGTACCGTAATTGGAACATAGCACGGCTTTCGATCAAAATGCTTTGCGATGGTATTTTGCATGGTTAATTGTTATACTGTTGACGTTTATGCGTGAATATTTTGATATCCAATTTCATGGGTTTTTTTACTGTAAAATATTGGTACGAAAATAAATATAGAAAGAAAATATGTTTGAACGATATCTATATTTCTTTATCCTTACTAAGACGTCGGTTATAAATTGCAGCATCCTCACGTACTGTCTCCCGTATGTTTGTCTTCGACGTTGCATAGGATCATGTTGTTTTCCCTTTAACTGCACCCCAATCAGTATTAATGACAGGTACGGAAAAGCGTGAAATCACGTATCGAACAAGTTTCGCATCAGAATATCGCAATGCGCAATGCGCATAAGTATCAATAGTTTATCGATAAACCGCTAAGCTTACAAGCGCCGCAGTAACCGTTTCTCCTTAATTGACTTGTTCGACGTGCGTGAATGATACATAGATAAGCGGCTATTAAATTCTGTATTTCTTACGTCAAGAAACTTGTGAGATACTGTAAACATATTTAATGCATTTGTAATTGAAACATATTTTTTAAAGAATCATGGCGAGATTTGTACAAAAAAAATTAAGATGTTTAGAGAAGTCGAAATTCTAATTTTAGCATTTACAATGTTTTTAAAACCCCGCAAAAAAAAGTTAATAGATTGACGAAAAACTCATTATTTCAGAACGAAACGGCGACTGATAGTAACAGTGACACTGACAGTCGCCATTTCTCAGTTCTTACAATGAAATATGCATCGTTTTATGCGAAATAATATCACAAAATAATGATAATTTTTTTCCACATACTTGTCACATCACTTGTCTGCCAATTTCATAGATTCGTTAACATCGTTTGTCACTTTCTTTTTTTATAAACACAAAATGGGCATCGAGATGAAACGAAAAAGTGTTATTTTCATTTCGTTATATTTAAATTATGCGGGGGTTTAAAAATATGGCAAGTATATCAACCTACTCCTGGTAATGTATTCTTCCCATTGGAAAATATTTTAAACCCTCTAAATTATTATTTTTTTCATACAAATGAATGTATGAATCTCGCCATGATTCTTTAAATACCGTCTGATTTTTCAAATTAGACGGTTCAGTTCCATAAAATTTAGATCCGTTTCACTTATGATCTCAATCTTATGCGATAGTGATCTAGAGAATGTCTTTTTTAATATTAATTTGTATGATATCACATTTCTGTCAGCAGATTCTTTTACAACTTCCGAAACATGACAAAAAGAAGATATCAAATTTTATAGTTATTTTAAACAAGTTATTTGCAAAGCCAAACAGGTTCATGTGGAAGTGTTTCCTGATAAAACGACAGCTTGTTAAATTTTGGAAGTAATAAATTGATGTTGTTTCCATTTTCTTGTACGATATTAATTTGCCATGTAGGTTTTATTTATTTATGTCTTCCGTAAGTGGTCTTAAACCATTAGTCACCTACATACATTAATTGAACGATTTTTCTTTAATATTGTTTTGACGATTTTATTATTTATCTCACAGGTTGAAGGATTACTTAGCTTTTACGATTACTGCTTCATCTATATTTGTAGTTCTTAAATCTGTATGCATCAAACACTACATTTACCAGAAAAATCTTAATACTTTAAATGGTTTTTGTATTTCTTTCTTAAAGTCATACAAGATTTAAATTCGTACTCAGACCGTAATAGAAATTCGTGTTCATAATACAAAATATGTATTAGCATATATTTTGCTAGTTTCCAGACATATTCGTACAACAATAGCACCTGCTCTGGTTTAAAAACTAAGTGAAAGTTTGTACGACCTTAAAATAAAAATATTGTGGGTGTACTGTATGAGAATGGCAGAGGTGACGAATTATGAGAATACCAAGGTTTGCTTCAAGTGTAGTATTAAGAGGTAATTCTCCATAATTATGAAACGTATTACTTTTTTCTGTCCCCGGAGATAGCTTAGCAATGGCAAATGAACCGTAATTGTAGTCAGTTACGGTTCATTTGGTTATCTGCCAATGCCAAGCTATCTCCGGGGACAGAAAAAAGTAAAATAATAGTCATACGTTTCAAGTCTATTGCACTTAAGCAATGTCAAAGATAGGAAGCGGAGTGGAGAATATGGCTGACCATAATAAATCAACATGCGGGATAACAACAGTCCACACAGATAGGAAGAGATAGAGAAAGATACATACCAAAACGAATCGTCCAATCTGGTTATAGCTGTTGTGTAAGAAATATAGCATTACATGGAAGATTTTAAGGGTTTGGGATTTCCCCTATTTCTATATTTTAAACAATTAATTCGGAAGCAGCTGTTGCTACCCAAATCAACACCTAATGTTTTCTTATGATCTGATGTTCGTATAACCTTGACCATTTGGCGTAATGTGTTTCTGAACTACCCGGCGACACAGTGAGTTAATCCGTTTTTCTCAATCTATAATGTGTTTCTGAATTAAAAATAACATAAAACTAGGATGCTAGCAACTTTTACTGTGAAGAAACGATTTGACTATCCCGTGTTGTCATTGTTTCATTATTTTGATCATTTGCCAAAACAATACATTGAACCTGAGTTTTATCGACTAGAAGAGTTAACGCATGCTCCTCTGCTAAGGGCTCTTACACACGAGCGGCATGTTGCCAACGGCGGCGGTAACTGCAGCCGTCGTCGTTTCAAGTTTGCATGTTGACGGTTGCCGCTGGCGCGTCGACGGCTGCCACTGGTGCGTGTTGACGGCTGCAACTGAAACTGCACTGAGAGTATAGGACCGCTTTGTTTTCGATCTATGTAGATGTTTTGGTAATGAGGTTGTAAAGTCCTTAAATAACGATATCATTAACGTTGCAGATTATTAAAGAATTTTCTCTTTTCTTTTCAGGTATGCAAACCAGACATAGATTGCTCGCTAGATGCTAACAAGTGGCGGTACATCGAGGTGTTTAAGTGTCTCGCTGATAACGAGAAACTAAAGAAAGAGATGAGGCTGTCCTTCCCTAGTGGTCATTCTTCTTTCTCT
Organism: Charanyca ferruginea; assembly: GCA_947361185.1. Classification (NCBI taxonomy): domain Eukaryota; kingdom Metazoa; phylum Arthropoda; class Insecta; order Lepidoptera; family Noctuidae; genus Charanyca; species Charanyca ferruginea. Next base: position 21,618,760 of record OX376069.1, on the reverse strand, counting down.
GCTTATACCATGCTGTATTTCAGTGTAAGTTTTTATACCCATTATGAATACTTATTTAGTTATTTTGCGTTGAGATTCACAAACTCTTTTTGTGACATGAAAAAAGTTTGACAGTTATAACGTCGCAGCGCAGTGTTGGTAGACCTCCCAACAGATGGACCGACGACATCGTCAAGGTCGAGGGTAACCGGTGGCCTATGTTCAACAATGGACGTTTTATAAAATTCTCACTTAATGAATTTATGTGCAGTCAGCTTGAGGTGTCTGTCATCCCATCTTATACTAGGCATTGACAGCTAAAGTAGACCAGCTGTTGTGTTGTAGACGTATCTAGTACAAACATATTTAGCTTAGTTGAATGATTCTACAGCAATAGTTACGAGTATATCTAATAGCTTGATGCAAGATCTACATTTTCTGTTATTCTAGGTGGGCTAACAGGGCATCGGTCTACATGTTGAATTATGATCATAACTATAACTTCATCACTTTGTTCCTACAGATGTACCTCCAAAAGCGCTTCACGTGGCGCGGATCCAAGCTGTTCAGACACATGATTCAGTTCATCCTGATGCTGTTCGCGTGGTACACGTTCATGACCCGCGTGTCCGACTACAAACATCACTGGAGTGATGTGCTCGCTGGAGTCATTATTGGATTGCTTTTTGCAATTGTTATTGTGAGTACCCATGTTTGTATCTTCGACAGTACCAATTAAGATGGCGGAGCCGTTGGTGCTGGCCATTATTCCTAGATCTTTGACAATACGTGTAGTGAGAACCAATCTTCCCGTCGTGTTACCCAGTAACTGGGTTGTGGAGGTCAGATATCCGGGCTCCCGACTCATAATTGCAATAGTAGGTGGAACCGTTGGGTTTTAGTCGATAAGAGTCCGACATAACCCTCCGATGTCCACAGATGGAGGGACTACTGATTTGTGTTTCAGTGGCAGCTTGCGATCCCATAACGTTTAATATATAAATTAACGTATTAAGTATCTTTTCCCTTAACATTTTTCCCACTTCAAAAGAAAACTATGAAACAGATTAGCTTTCAACATTTTATAGCATTTCCAAACTCATTCTTTCCAGTTCTGCTTCGTATCAAACCTTCGCAAGACTCCCCGATCACGGCAACACAGTCACGAAGCTGAGCTCCGAGTCACCAACGGGAACACCCGAGTGCAGGTTTGACAGTCATCTCCCACCAGCTCCCGATGTGAAAGCGACGCTGAAGAACTATGATACGAACAACCAACGGTCTCGTGGATCTCTCACGAGTACATAGACGCCTGTAGGCAGTCGATAGAACAGTGAACTTTGACTCTAACAAGTGAGCACAGTATTTTTAAGTGAGTGAATCGTATCTAGCACTGTCTTCTTCGTTCTTGGAAGTCTACAAGTTGGCTAAGTGGCAGCAAGGGTAACCGCCCAGGTGGCGTGTGTAACTTACTCCTAAGTATCGTCATTCTTACACACTGCCCAAAATTACGAGTTTTCGTTTTACGATTGGGGCATTATATGGTGAGCGCCACTTTTTTATAAAGCGGCAGTGTTCCAGACTTTACGATTTAAGATCAATGATGCAAGTTGTTGATAGTTACTGTTGAAGATGTTGAGATCATTTATGGTACATAGAATATCTATGTTTTTTATTTTATGAGTTTGTGTATTTATTTTGAGTTTTGCATAGATGAGAACTTACGCTTCTTTTTGGAGTGTGCTATCAGAGTTTTATGATATTAAATTGTGTACGCTTGACTGTTGTATTCTAATGAACTGGTATAGCCATTAACATATTTTCGGATTGCCAAACGTTAAGCAGGTTTTTTTTTCCTGCAAACGGTATAATTTTAATTTGTCAATTGCTGGCATTGAGCTGGTCTCATAGACTTCTTAAAACCTTTTTTTTTAAGTCCTTGACTGTTATTTCTATGTAAAAAAATTGATTCAATACCGGGAGTAAAGAAATACCAGGACTAAAACGAATTTCTACAAAATATGTGTTTACTAACTTTTTAATCTGTATAATGTTCAAATACACAATCAAGTATACAAACAGTCAAGCGTTCACAATGAACGCAATTATTATGATATTTTGAGGATTGTGCAATGTTACATAGGAGTTGATAACTGATGTATAAAAATATATATATATAATTATATTATATTTTAGATAATAATACCGGGTACTACAAGTATTACTAACAGTACCTACTCCAAACAGTTTATTTTTAAATATCACTATACAAGGTGTAACGTTAAACACGCAAAACCTCAGACACCCATAATGATTTTTAATTCAATTAGGTAACCTAATTCTGAGAGAAAAAAAATCATAAGAAAATATTTAAAGGTTTTATGTGCTGTTTTAGTTTTACCAAGACTCGTATTTGCATTGAAATAAGAACTATTATTACCACGCGTATGAGAAAATTTAAATTGGACGACAACCATTTGTGTTTGTTTACCTATTTTGGCAGGTTTGCGCACGTGATGGCTTGACTTATTAATAAATAGACCGGGCAACATGTTTAATGAAGATTTTTTGAAAAATGTGACCTATATTAAAAAGTGGTTTAATTGATTCTGCTCGTTATTCTAATCAAACTTTTTTCAGGTTTTGCGTATTTGACGTTACACCTTGTATATTTATTATACAGGGGTGAGTCTGAATTGTTTGGGAATATTTCAAGGGATGGATCTGTAACTGAATATAAATAACTTTTACTTTGGGACATAAAAATATGTTATATCTATGCTATGGGACTTAGCATCGCTAACACATAAATGGGTCGACAATCTCAATACAATCTTTGATGGACTCGGGACGTATGTGGTGATGTGATGCGAGAGCTCACTGATAAGACATGTCACGTCACTTACATGGTACGTCAACTTGTGACAACTGTCACCCCTCCCGCACCGCACATCTACCTTAGCAACGGTCTCAGAAAAATGGTCGGGTTGTACCGATTTTGCCAAACCGCTTATGTGTTAGTGTAATAATTTGAAATATCTGCTGTTTCGTACGCAATTTGATTACATAAAAATGTTTGAAGCAAATGATTTTTTGGCTATCTAGTTAAGTCCATAGTAAAATTGGTTTTATTCAGAAATTGATTCACTCCCTGAAAGGAAACCGAAGAATTCAAAATTAAGCCTGTATTTCCAAAAGCCGATTACAGCTGGCTTGAGGCAGCTAAATATTATAAAAATCAAAAGCTAGCTCTAATTAGCTATTGCCCGAGAGCAGAGTTAAATACCCGTTAGAGTAGGAAGGATACGTATTGTATGTATTTGGCTAAAACAGCCTGGTTTTCAGTGTTGCCTACCTTAAAGGCAGGTATTACAAAAAGGTTGGTGGTTCTTTTCTATGAAATAAATAATCTTTAGTTCGATTCATTTAAGTATGTGTTGAAATCGTAAATATTGAGTAGGTAAGTAACTAGGTACATAAAAAAAATATATAAGTACAGTAATAATGATTTCAACTACGTCTCGAGTGTCGATGGTACCGCATAGGTGCATAAGCGGAGGTTTGACCTTCAACATTTATCGGCGACAGTCGTTGAGTTAACATATCTACTTATATCAATCGGCATTTATTGACACCTACCATAGGTACAGACTCCAGCATATCAAGCCATACCAAACTGTCAAATTTTCCCCCTTGAATGTTCTTATTATTTTATGATAATGCACCTTATTCTTTTGCAATAAAGTTGAAAATCTATCAAACAAATTTGACAGATTGTTGTAGCTTGTTATGCAGCTGGGCTATGCAGGTTATAGGTTGAAAATAATTATTTCGTAGTTGTTAACTTAATTAAATGATGTAAACTTTGGAAAGAAAATGATTTTACAACGAACAATGACTGCTGCGAATCCCATTTGTTTTAAATTAAAAGTATGTGAATAGGAATATTGAGACGTATAGAATGTTGTTGGTACTGTGTAAATAATGTAATGTTAAAAATTGACCACAAGCTAAAAGAAATTTAATGTACAGTCATCAAAAGAGATTACTAACCAAGGTGGCTAGACATAGTTGAACTTTACGTAGAAACCGATGGATGTTTTCGAATAAAATTTAATTTAATAAATACAAAATAAATAGTTTTTTGATTAAAATAAATTTCATTCGAAAATATCTATCGGTTTCTAAGTACGACCAGTTTAGTTTTTTCTATATACGACCGACAACCCTGGTTACCTATCTCTTTCGTTGACCGTATCATGTTATTGAACATGAAAGTTATTGTACATATTTTTAAAAACAGTACAATTTATTACTGCTATATAGGTACTACAGTCGACTGGCGTCAATGGTAACACGGTTGACTTTAAGCTGTCCTCGCGTAGTACGAAGTTTCAATAGACAAAGAGACCACCTTATACTGGTTTAGTTAGCATTGACGTGCAGTCCACAGAACGCCAGTAATAAAAAACTATGAATTTAATTTCTATAGTTATTATGACGATCTTTAATTTTAATAAGTGTTTTCATTATACAGGATGAAGGGATATTGGCGTGTAAGTTTTACCAAAGATTCTGGATCATTCCAGAATCGGAAATTTTCGTCACTTATAAAGATAATCGATTTTTTTCATACATAGGTAAGTGTTAAACCTACTAGATAAAAATGTATGGAACAGCGAATTTATTTTTTAACTAGATAATTCCTGTTTCTATTTCTTAAAACCATATACAAACCTGTACTGTTGTTTGTGAGACTCGATTAAAACAAACATTCAGCGCGATGGAGTTTAATCCATACTTATTAATATTATAAATGCGAAAGTAACTTTGTTAAGTTTTCACGACGAAACGACTGAACCGATTGTGATTAAATTTGGTATGAAGCTTGAACTCCAAAAAAGGACATAGGCTACTTTTTAATCCATGTCTTTGTCTGCATGCGAACATTCACGAGGACGAAGTCGCGGGCAAAAGATAGTTAACTATATATAATGATAAGCGACGAAAATAAACATCTCTGGTAGCCAATTTTGTACTAAATCTATGGTAAACTGAATACGCGTCTATATCACTTCCACACTGTATTTGTACTGAAAACTTGTAAAAAAACTCAAGAATTTGGTAAATGAATTATCTAGATCTAAAAATAATTGTAATCAGCCACCTCACTCTACATCATTATTGTGCACGTAATTTGTATATTTTGTTCAAATTAAAATCTGCATAAATTAATAATGAAAAAGAAAACAATTAAAAATAAATGCCAGTGCAACAGCTACGCCACAGAATGGCGTCGGTATTATCTACCTACTTAATATTACAGTAAAATAGCTAGGTGTTTCAAAAACATTAAATTACAATATTAAAACCCGGTTTTTGAAATATAAAAATTAGGTGTCAGACTTTCAAAGTCGTGATCATTGCTGTGATTGGTTGACAGAAATACCAACAGCCAATCAAAGTCTTTGACATGAGTTTGACAGTCTGTTAGGACATATCAAGTGCTAAAAATTGTGTTGAAATTCAGAAACCGGTTTTCAATATATTATCTTAGTTGCACATTTTAATGTTATAGTACAACTAATATTAAGATATTTATAGGTAAATATCACATGTATGTTTAGTCGAAAATGTTACGAATTTTTAACACTGAAATCTTTCTCCATATTGTGCTTACCGTGTTTAGAAATCTTCTTTTTTGGCGTAGTATAATTTACTTAATTAGAAAAATAAAGAATAAAATAAACAAAGTTTGACGACACGATTGATGCAGTGGCTGAGGGATTGGCTGCTTCGTTGCGTGTCACGGGTTGTATTCCCGCACGGGACAAATATTTATATGGCCTACGATAGTTGTCCGGGTGGATGTTTGCGTATGTGAGTTATTATGTTTGTAAACGCACCCACAATAAAGAAGAAATTCCTAGGGTTTTAAACAGAAAGAAACATACGCATGTTCCTGCCTTCTATTAGCCCATAGACAAACTATTGTCTTACGCAATATGGAGTTAGGTAGAATTGCATTTTGTTAATGTTGTACGTATTTTATTCGGGATTGCATCGTATGGGGATAACAAATTAAAATACCTTTTACTAAACCAACTCGGTCTGGGCCTAAGACGTGGTAGACTATGGCCTAATCTCATAGGAAGAGAGAGGAGTAACTCAGCTCATAAACGGGGTGTTAAAAGACACATAACTCAGCTGATATCTACGTATTTTTCCGATTGAACTAAGTATAATAGTTTAACTCATCTGCACGCGACGCCATATTTGCGTGCGTTGATAAATATACAGTTTTAATTTATGTTGCTCGGACGGCGACTGCCGCGTCCACGGAATAGAAAAAAAATAAGTGAAAGTGCCCACGTAGCTATCCCGAGAGTGTCACAATTATGCGAAAAATATGTAAAATAATAACAACCTACGTCATTTGGTATAAGTCTTAATTTTGTATGAACAAAAAGTTTAAGTATGGCTAAAAGCTTTGTTGTTTTTTATACTAAATTAAGGCTTATTGCAACTGACGAAGGTTGTTATTATTTTACATATTTTCCGCATAATTGTAACATGGTCGGGAAAGCTGCGTGGGCACTTCCACTTGTTTTTTTTTTCTATTCCGTGGCCGCGTCACTGCCACACAAATATACTTAATATTATAAAGCTAAAGAGTTTGTTTGTTTGGTTGAACGAGCTAATCTCGGGATCTACTGGTTCGAATTGAAAAAATATTTTTGTGTTGGTTAGTCCATATATCGAGGAAGGCTTATAGGCCCATGCGAAGCCGGGTCGGGTTGCTAGTCATTATATATGCACATGCCGCCGCGGGCACAGATGAGTTAAACTATCTATAACATTGAGCAAATATTGTAGCTGGGAAACGATTTTTATTTTTGACGTGCTTGCAACATACAATGGTCGTAAGACAATTTAAACTTTAGTTCTATCATTCAAAATTTGTTTTTGTAAAAAAAAAAGTTGACACGTTGACCAATATCTCAGTAATATGGAGGGTTAGGAGAACTATTTCTTTTGGGGGTGGGGGGAGTTGAAACCAAGAAGCTTATAGATAAAAGCGGAGGCAACACTCTAAATACCTAAGTGAAGCCAACTGTGGGCAGACGCTCTCTTTCTGAATGCATACAACAGATAAAGAAAACACATATCACTGTCTCGTTCTTATGTGTGCATTCAGAAAGAGAGCATCAGCCCACAGTTGGTTTCAAACTTTTGTTCTAAGTGTTGGCCCCATTTATACCTATATCTTCATGGTTGAAACAGTGTCCAGCTTCAAGCAGAAAATAACAGTTCCACAACCCGCCAAAATGGCGCCAGCGTAGGCACAGGGTATGTTAAGAATGTAGGAGTTGTTGACGGAGTATGCCGAGTTAGAAATTTTTTACCCGGTCGCGATTGTAGCGCCACTCTTATTTACCTCATTTTAATGGACACTTTTTGATACACAGAAATACTTCTCCTTACCACTACCCCCATACTAAGTAAACCTACCAGGGTTTCATCTCATGGCCCAGACACAAATTGTAGCAATGATGGAAAGTGTCTATAACACCCACTATTAATATTAGTCATAGTAAACGTAATCTGAAGTCTCGAAGACAACTGTAACGTATTTTTTTATACTGTGATATAGGCTTTTAAATCAAAGGAATATTAGATCTGAGATGTGTCAATAGCTAGTTAGTCGATTACCTATCCTTTTTAAATTACAAATCAGGAGAATCTTCTTCGATTTTTAAAAAAATCCCGCCATCATTTGCAGATTGGTTGACACATTTGACAGTTATCTACGACTGTCAAATGTTGACTTTAATGCAAGTAAATAAAACTCAGTGTAGCGAACGTCATTAGCTAGGCAGGAAATTAATTAATTTAGTTATGTAATTGACTAATTATGTAATTAGCACATCTCTGTTACAAAATACCCAATATAAAATTAGCTTTAGGTCCAATTAGGTGCTAGATAAGTGTAATATAGTTAAAAATATTTTTACTCATTTTGACATAAAGATGTCGTCAGTTTTTAAACTATTTTAAGTAAATTACTTGTTTATATGTTTTTGTGTTGTATACTAGAACTTAAATTGCACTGCCTTTAGAATTCTCGATGTATTGTAGCTTTGAGGCAGCTATTTATTTACCTATTTTTTAATGTGGTTAAAAGTTTATTTAAAGCATAATAATAATAATAAATCTGTATAAAGAGTTTATTTCTTGTTTTTCTATTACATTACGATCCTCCCGTTGCTTATAATATAAATAAAATATGTCAGCAATCAACGCCATCTATTTACGCATAAATGAACTTTAAGGTTCGGATAATATATATTATGTGTGTATCTAGATGGCGTTCAGCTAATAGTTCGAAATACGATCCATAGATGGCGTTGTCCACAAACTTTACAGAAGGTTTATATCAATACTATTTAATTCACAGCTTCAATAATATTTACAGTAGGATAACTCAGTGAGTTTACATACACAACACATACATAGCCGCGTTATCGCTAAAAAGGTGAAACACAATGGAGCAAGGACCTCAGCAACGGTGCTTTTTGCAATGTTTGACAATGACTAACACCACCTACAAGTTACCCACAGATTACTCATTTTATCAGTTTTGTAACAGTCTTTATCGTGTTGGCTGTGTCCGAGCAAGCGTGGTTGTGAAAAAAAAGGTTTTTCGTAAATATTATGTTATAGTAGTGTAACAATGGCGGTCGACAGATTAATATGGAAAATTATCCTGGACTTCTTGGTTTTAATATGTGGTGAGTAAAGATTTGTAATATTGTGGTTATATTGGCCATATGTTCGATTGTTGTGCTAACTTGTTGCCTTCAAGTCGAATTTAGATTTTAAGGTAATCAATGGTCGAGTTTTTTATCTCAATTTTACTTCCTGACTGATACGCACGGATTTCATATTTTAGAAATTTGTACTTAATTGGGTTATATGTAGACAAATTCAGTTATTAATTTTAAAACTACCGCCGTTTTTTTCCTTAAATTAAATTAGGTAACTAGGTAGGTAGTTAAATAGATCAAAATAAAAAAAAATATATAAAATAGTAGGTAGGTACCTACTTACCCACCAGTAGATAATTTTAGTTATGTACTTACAAGTTAAAAAGAAAAGACGTTTTTCTACGTTCATTGCCATTGTAACAACCTCGTTTAGTCAATCAGAACTAAGATAGTAGTTAAACCTATTTGCATGTTTTATCTTAATTAAAAAACAAAAACCGTCAAGATCTAGGTGCTAGTCAAATGACGTCAACATATTTAATGTTAAAGGACTTCGCACACTGGACCCATTGCAGCAATCAGAACTGCGTTATCACACGATTTAATATATTCATTAACCTGCATTTAAATTGGTACTTCGGCATGTCAGGAACTCATAATTTATTATGGTGTTATCGATATATCTACCTACCTACCTACCAATTTCAACATCAAAATTAAAATCTAATAGAAAAATATTTCCTAATACAGAGCTTCCACTGGGCCTCAATAATGAATGAAGGGCATACAGAGTCCTATTTTATTTTATTTATTTCCTTAGGTCTACCAACAGATGTTACAGATACACATTAAAATACAGTAACAATGAATAGTGATCTTAGTACTACTGCACACCTAATTAAAGGTAAACACCACATGCAACATTTTTACAAATGGACACTAAACTTAAAAAGCAAACCTTAATTTAGACGTATATTATTGCCTATTGTGATTAATTAAAGATATTAATTATAATTATGATGTATTAAAGCTACAAGTAATGGTGGTTATGGGTACTATTTTATTTCAGAATTATTGTTAGCAGTAAGTGTTATGTTTGTTAGAAATAATTGTTGTTGGCTTTACGAATACATGTTGCGAGACTGTCTGCGTGGATGTCGTTAAGGTCACTGTATTTATTTAATATATTACATAAACGCGGAATAGGTGAGCTTGTACCAAATTTAGTCCGTCGAAAAGGTGGAGCTAGAGGAGTTATGGGTTTTCGCGGCGGCCTACGAGGAACCCTAAAAGAGAGTTTATGTAGAAGTTGTGGACAGTCGATTTTGTTCCTCAGCAATTTATAGATAAATCTAAGATCTAACATATCTCTACGATTTTCAAGGTTCTTCATTTTGAAAAACGCTAACTTTTCGCGATACGACATTGTTTTCACCTTTCTACCGAATGAGAACCCAAGATTATTCAAGAATCTCTTTTGGACACGCTCTATTCTTAACGAGTGGATAGCGTAATGAGGTCGCCAAGCTGTACTGCAGTATTCTAGTATGCTTCGAACTAGGCTGCAGTATAGCATAATTTTTATTTGCGACGTTTGAAACAGTTTACTATTACGAATCACAAATCCCAATGTCCGTAGTCCTTTTTTAATGATGTGATCAACATGCGGTACAAATGTTAGCTTGCTGTCTAAGATGACACCCAGATCCTTGATACAGGCTACTTCAGCCAGTAACGTCCCATCGATGTTATATGACGTTTCTATGTTGTGCAGTTTACGGCTAAATTTGATGTGGATACACTTTTCACAGTTCAATAAAATATTATTTTGAGAGCACCACTTCGCCAACCTATTTAAGTCATGCTGCATTAATTGAGAATCATTTTCGGATGTTACTGCTTTAACAATTTTCATATCATCCGCAAAGAGAAATGGAATAGTATTATGGAAGCAGTCAGTAACATCGTTTATGAAGATGTTGAACAGAATTGGGCCCAGATGTGAGCCTTGTGGAACACCTGATGCAATTTTGTGATGAGCTGAGTGAAAACCATTGACGACAACATAGAACTCTCGGTTGGCTAAGTAGGATTGGAACCAATCAAGGAGTGGTCCGTGAATACCATACATTGAAAGCTTTTTAACTAGTAGTTTGTGACAAACTCTGTCGAATGCCTTACTAAAATCCGTATACACAGCGTCTACCTGAATACCCTTATCCATGGACTCAGATAATGTCTCAATATAAGAGACGAGATTCGTACAAGTCGATCGAGATTTCACAAACCCATGCTGATCTTCACATATAATCCTTTCAACGTAACGCTGTATATATGGGCAAAGTAGGGATTCCAAAACTTTGCCAAAGATAGAAAGAATGGAGATAGGCCTGTAGTTATTAACAACACGGATATCTCCACTCTTAAATATTGGCACTACTTTTGCTAGTTTCCATGCTTTTGGAAACTGACCTGACCTCAGAGATTCATTAAATATTGTCGTCAATGGGATGATCAAGCTCCGTGCACATTTTACAATGAACAATGGAGGAATTCCATCTGGACCTGCACCTTTTGAAGTATCTAAGCTAGCTAGTTTCTTGAGTATTTCATCAACATTGAATTCTATTCGTGAGAAGTTGTAATGCGCACCTGATAGTGCTCTTAAACGGTCAGTCTGAAGGCTAACCTGACCCTGAGATTCAGAATAACTGTTATAAACACTGGCGTAAGTAGTTGCAAATAAGTTGCATATTTCATAGCCGTCTGAGGATTCGCACAAGCCATCGGTCATGGTAGCCGGGTAGTTACTCTCGCGACCTCGTTTATTTTTTATATATGTCCAGAAGTATTTCGGGTTTTTAGTGATAGCTTGTTCCGTTCTTTCTATGTATGATTTGTAACACTCTTGTGCAAGTTCATCGCACCGTTTACTCAATATCTTAAATGATAAAGCATCTAGCGGGTTTTGATATTTTTTATACCTTATACGATTTTTGTTCTTTTCTTTTAGAAGTTTTATTAAGTTAGTACTGAACCAAGCTGGGTAGCCTTTACCTTTTTTGCGATTAACTGGGACATATGTTTTTATAGATTCGTTAACGACGTTGTAAAATGCCTCTACCATGTCATCCACATTCGTACATCCTGACAATAATTCAGCCCAGTTTATATTACTTAAATACTCATTCACTCCTATAAAGTCCGTTTTATGGAAATTTCTTTGTTGCGTGTATTTGTTTGGTTGAAGCTTTGCGACATGAATAGTCGATAGTAGTATTTCTAATGGAGGGTGATAATGATCGATAGGACTTAATGGCGGCGTTTCATGCACATTGCAGCTCGGGACATTTGTCAGTATTATATCAAGTATTTTACCATTAGTATTCCCGACAAAGTTACATTGCTGAAGGTTGTTAACTATAGCAAAATCTGTCAAGGCATCTTCAATGGCAGAGGTATTATTTAAAGCAAGGGTATTATTTACCGAAAACCAGTCGATGTTGCCTATGTTGAAGTCACCCACGATACAGATATAAGCATCAGACTTATCTAAATAATTGTTACAATTTGAAATAAAATCATCAAGCATTGGTTTAGAGGCAGGTGGGGGAAGATAAACTGCACATATTTCCAATTGTTTAAACACTGCCTGGGAGTTAAAGTTCAAATCAATCGAAACCCAGAGATCCTCACAATTGCTATCTCTGCATGATAATCTTCTAGAATTAATTTTCTTGGATACGGCAATAAGTACTCCCCCACCATCCTTCTTACTATTATATCCTGAGCTTTCTCTATCTCTCCTATACACAATATACCTGTCATCAAAAATTTCACTGCTTTGCACACTGCTGTTCAGCCAAGTTTCTGTTAGGATTATAAGATCATGATCACTAGAGCTAACAGAAGACAAAAAATTATGTGTTTTGCTGCGTAGCCCCCTAACATTCTGATAAAATATATTTAACATTTAGAATTGTGTTATTTAAAAAACATGATTAAGTAACAAAAAAGTAAAACAATGATTTTCAGCCAAAGACAGCTACTGAAGTTTTTCAAGACATGATTTGTCCTTGATAACTTTATACTCAGCGGTGATATCTTTTCGCATTAATATACGACCTCCTCGCACCCACACGAATTTATAACCAATTGCTTTAGCTTTCACTCTTGCAGCAGCGTGAAGGTCCTTGTTGGCTGGCGACAGGTGTTCCATAATGAAAATAGGCTTCTTTTCACCAGCTATTCCAACATGAGAAGAATTCAACTTGTCTTCGCTGTGCTTTTTGTTATAATCAATTGCGGCTGCTAAGTAGGAATCTCGAGTTCTTGGTGAACTAAATTGAATTACAACGGATCTCGGGCGATTGGAATCACGGTTCAACTTTGCAACTCTTGTACAGTGCAGAATCTGATCATCTGTTATTTCATAACCCACTACCGAGCCCAGTTGTTTAGTCACAGACAACAAGTTCTCCGATTTAAATTCAGGTATACACTGGATTTCAATATTACTACTGCGAGAATGCTGTTCCATTTGGTTCAAGCGGTGAGTTAAATTTGCAATTGTGCTGTTCATACCTTCATTTTTTGATTCTAGGGTTTTGACCAATGTTGATGATACCTTCAATTCTTTCTTAATATCATCATAATCTTTACTAATGAAACTCATCGATTCCCTCACGCTTTGTATTTCGTCGTTGATTGTTTTCAGTTCAGAGCATATCAAGGATTGTATGGTACTTCTTAATTCCGCAAGCATTTCAGCTCTATCGGTTCTCAATATTTCGGTGACAATGGCCCGAATATCGTCTTTGGTAATGGGGCTGGTGCTAGTAGCAGGTGGAGAGGATAGCGCTTGTCGTTTCTTAGAACGAGACGTAACGTTATCTGTAGGGACTGCACATCTCACCGGAGTGTTACCACTAGACTTGTTTCCTTTCCTAGTCGCTGAATTACACGAACAGCATCGCCAATTTGGGGACAGGTAGTCTACAGGTTCTGCCTGTTCATCTTTCAGTTGCAGACAAGTAAGATGAAATTTTTTCTTGCACAGACAGCAAGCTGTGCAATTTTCCTCTTTATCTTCATTACAACAGCTCCATGTAGCGGACATATTTTATCGTAAAAATATATTCAAATATATATAATTTTATAACAAAAAATGAGTTTATTAAAGAAAATAATTTAATGTTGAACTCAACGTTATAAAGAAACTAAATAAAAATGCAAAAAGAAGCTCTTGTTCGACGTGGTCTCGAACACCCGACTTAATGCCACCGGCAGTTTAATTCCAGGTGAAATACCAACGAGACACCGTAACTTGTTGATACATTTGCGAAATTCACTGTTATGTGCTCGGCACTGAGCGAAGTAATTAGCGTTTTAATGACCTTTCTATTGTTCGTCAATGTCAGCACTCGCACAGTTTTACAACGAATTATATTGTTTAGGTTATATTTCTTCTTATTTTGAGTTCACTAGCAAATACTTCACTTTAAAAATTAAGTAAATTTATAAAGAACTCTGTCTGGATCACTTTAGTGTAAATTCTAAGACAATTGGTACACTATTTAGAACTGTTTTCAATTAATAACGTCAACAACAAGGGAATACGTCCGTTTGCAGTAACGCCTCGAGCCAGTATATGTACAGATGTATATATACATATGTACAGATGTCCTAAGTATATAAACAGGAAAAGCAATACAGATATTGAGTAGAAATTTTAATTACGAAAGGCTATTGTGCTCCAGTTTTGGCAATCGATTTCCTATTGTTTTAATTTTGGCATTCGATAAGGTCACCCTTTATCATAACGTCGTTATTTATTTAGGTACGTATCAGGAAACCCGTTTTTTTTTATTCTGACACAAAAACCCATGTTAAATTTTTGGTAAGGTTTATAAGTGGTTTGGTGGTTTCTACAATTTCTTAAATTTAAGAAGAGGATTTAATCCACAGTGATAATTATGTCAGTCTTATAAATGACGTTTAAATAGACTTAGTAAACAGGTAGGTACCTACTTGCGTTAAAAAAAATCAAAATAGCCGTCTTTACTAATAAAGCTAGTAAGAATTCTTAAGTATAATTTTTAATAAATTATGTCGAATCTCAGCACAATATTGGCACATTCCTGTCGCCAGTGTCGTAATTTAATTTTATACCAATACCATCAAAAAGATTGATTGTAGCATAAATTACATGATTGTGTCAAATCGATTGCTTAATATTCGATAAGTGCATTTATCATAGAAATTAGTTCACTTGGTCGATAATATCAATGAGATCACTTACACATTTGTGCACTTGTGTATTTGTTGCAATTATGCATTTTGCATAATTACACTAGTCTATAGGTTTCGTTGTAACATGCAAATTCGTGAATGTTGTCGGATATGATTGTCACAAAGATACATACCTCAGTTAACTACCTATCTACTAATCACTACTAATAATATGAAAAGGTGCAAACAATGTTTGTTAGTAAGTTTGTTTGTAGGGGGTAATCTCCACAACTACTAATTCAATTTGTAAAACTATTTTACCTTTAAGAAGCAATGTTATCCCTGAGTAAGTACTACCTATACTTTATCTTAAAAAAATAGGGAAACGAAATAAAAATGGCACGGATGAATTTACGGGCAAAGGCTATAAGAAATAAGTAGACGCGTTTCTACTGTTTTCAAACAAATAGATGTTCGACATTGGACTGTGAAAGTAGTACCTATCTAAACTGTAAAAGGCTGAAATAATAACGTCAATTTAACCTTGACAGTAGTGACATTATAAGGAAAATCTTTTCGTTAAAATACTATTCCCATTTCTACCCGTGGGTGTCGTAGAAGGCGACAGAGGGATATTGACCAGAGGATGGGCAGCAGCGTCCTTCTGTACCATAACAACACCCCCCCCCCCCCCCCCCTTGGGAGACACCTATGCCCAGCAGTGGGCGACTAAAGGTTGACATAATGATCATGATCGACAGAGAGCGTGGCGCTGGTAAATAATGTATATCGTCACTGGAAAGGCAAAATTGCTAAACCGCCAAATTGGGCATATTGAGTTAAATACATATTCGGAATCAGCGATTTTTCTGCATCGATCTGTGTAGGTAGCATTGCAATCGAAGCACATTTGTGGCGCTTCAGTAACCCGTAAAAAGGCGGTTATTTTTTTTTTTCAATTACTGAAACGACTCTCTTTTTGGTCTTTTTTATACGAGTGTCGCATAAGTCATGCTTACTTACTACATAAATTAAAGTAGTTTTTCGAACTATCATTCATCTCTTACGTTATTTATCCCATCAATGATTACGGCAAACTAACTTTAAAGAAATTGTGGTAAACTTAGTAAATTATCTGACCACCGTTTAAGTCCTTGTGCTAGACGTGTGAAATTTAAAAATGTGTGCTTGGAGTAATTTTGCTTCACCAGCAAAGCAGTATATTTATATTAAAAGAAATTATGTCGTACTTCTAAATCTTGAAGGTATGTGTTATCAGTACGTTTACGTTGCAAAGTAAGTTTTACTTGACGGCGTTAAAGTAAATCTGACTTACTCTGAAATGAGGTTATTTTACTTATCCACCACTTATTTCCTAAAATAGCGCTATGAGTATTATACAACATATAAATAAAAATAAAGGCAAGGTTGATAAATTAAAAAGATACGATATTTTTTGTTAAAAAAAAACTTTTTCATCCCACCATCTCGGAAAGAGTATTTTTAATCTTCAATATCTGAGTGGAAAAGCCGTTTTTATTCTCTAGAGGATAAAGTAAATTTATCTTCAATATCTGAGTGGAAAAGCCGTTTTTATTCTCTAGAGGATAAAGTAAATTGAATTTAGAACATCGTGTGCACTAAGTTTGTGAATTAAAAAAAACATTAAACCTATTTACTGCTACCTCTATGGTGCCGAATATATCATACAACTTTTTTTTAATTTATTAAAAACTCAGACTTTGTAAACGTTTTTTTTTTTGCATTTAGTCATTTCCTCGCTGAGGTGGAATGAAAAGTTACGTGTTGCACTCGAGTGCAAAGATTTTTCACCTCGTGCTCTTTTGATTCCCTCGCTTGCTCGGTCATCAAAATTGAACACGCGGTTAAAAAGCAACTTTGCACTCTTGTATAACAAATAACTATAAATGGCTTTTTCTCGAAATGGCTTTTTGGCGCTCCAGTAATTTTGCCTTTCCAGTGACGATATAAACTCCACGACTCCCTAGTAACGAAACAACGATGGCAGCATGCCAACGCGCTATGCATCAGCGTCGTCGTCCTGTCTGGTAAGGCGATCGATCTTGAGACCGTAACAGATACATACGGTATGGAGCTTAGTTAGAAGACCAATTCCCATTACTAAAAACGTTTGAAATCTAGTTAAAATCTCATCTTAGCAACAATCAATGTTAAAATTTGAAATTAAGATAAAAAATTGATAAACTAAAGGCTTTTTTGATAGATTGAGATTGAGATTAGAATTTGAACATTCTTTAAATTACGATGATGCCATTCTTTACGTCCGACACCATACGGACAGGCTTTTACCAAAAAAAATCTTATTAGTCCGTCAGATAGATTTCCACAAAATATTGGACACGTGTTTTTTCTTTTTTCACGTAAACAAAATGAATACGATGCAGTGCGTCGAAAGCTCGTGTGACATCACTATGTCAGTAGGTACACTTTTACTGGCGAAGTGACGTCACAAAGCCCCACTCATGATCTTTGATGCGTTTTATCTTTGTCAGTTTTGATTGATTTGATAAAACAAAAAATACGTATCCAATATTTTTAGATAACTGACGGACTAATTAGATTTTTTTGGTGAAATACCCTATTGCCCTTAAGGCTGGTGTTCGGTTACGTTTTTTGTTGTTTTCGAATTTGGTTTTGATATGCAATTTTTGTTAATAAGCTGTTTCTGTCCTATTCCGGGTCAAAGTCTCCATTATTATGTAGAACGTATAAGAGTATGTAATAAAGTAAACGGGAAGTACTTGAAATGATGAAATTTAAATAATAATAATAATATGTGGGGACATTTCACACACGGCCATCTGACCCCAAACTAGGGAGACCCTGTACTATGGATGTCAGACAGCTGATACACATACACAAATACATTTTAAATACATACATATATAGATAAACAACACCCAGACACAAGGCAAACACAAGTGCTCATCACACAAGTATTTACCCTGGGCGGGAATCGAACCCGCAACACGCTGCGCAGCAGTCGATCGCTCAGCCACTGCACCAACCGTGTCGTAAAATTTAATTTTATAACTGAATGAAATGCTGCGTTCACAATAGTGAAGGAGAAAGAGTAAAAAGCACGATAAAGATTAAGCGAGGCGTAGCTACACAATTCAGTCCAAAAACTTAATTCAATAGATTGACTCTCAATTTTCTTAATATTGACAGACCTGATATTTTTTGTTGCCATAGCTACGCTGAATATCTATGAACAAATTATATACATATAAAATACATCATTACATGTGTTTGTACATTGATATTTACAAAGTCACTACAATTATTTCTCCTGATGTTGCGCCAATTCGTGAGGAAGGCGTCCCGCCATCTTCCCCTCGGTCTGCCGTGAACCTGCCTTGGCTGCCTACTGTGTCAGGGCTCGTCATGCGATATGCGGGCCTACAGCTTAACGGGCTAATCCGGCAGACATGGTCAGATATGCAAATTACTACATTTAGAATTTGAAATAAATATACTTTTAAAATACATAATTTCTCCTTACAATGTACCAACTAACTAACTAACCAACGTAGTAACTAAGTTAATTTGCAGTTTTTTACAAGCAAATTACAAATTTTATTTTATGCAGGTACTTATAATATCGATTTTTAGTTAATTCATTTTGAATACGTTCATGTCCTCTTTTTTCCTTACACTTTTAATTTTTTTAACCGTTAATTTAAGTGATTTTCGATTCGTGCGTCGCCGTCGTCGCTTGCTTATCCCGCGGGACATCACCGAGGCAAAACCTGTGCTAAATATATAATCTACGCGCGCGTTTCTTTTCAACTGCTATTTGAAAATAAAATAAAATTTTATAGAACTTATATAGACCATAGTAAGCCTTTATTTGTGTATTTATTTTTCATTGTCCATATATTTGCATGTAACTTTTAAGGCAATGTCAGCGAGTAAAACCTATTGCGCTTAAAACATCCTCAAATATGGGAAGATAGTGTGGCTCACTAGCTCCTAAAATAAATGTCCAGACCTACTTTGGGAGTTAGCATCAGAATTGCTTTAAATACGTTACACCTGTTAACGAATGAAACCTATATTTATTGTTGGTGTCAATAAACCCCTGTTATTTTATTTACTACACAGCTCATTGAGCCCATGCGTCTCTGACCGTATGCTTCATGATTTGATATAAGTAAACTTGGAATTTATTCTTATGACATGAAGTTCAAAATTCGCCTGTTGTTTGAACATCAATCCCATTCATTTCATACATTTTCATAAAACCTAGTCGGTCTTTAAACGACCTTTACATGTGCACTGTTCGAAACGAGGAAGCAATTATATTGCTTAGCTGAGCAAAACCGTTGTGTATTAAGTAATCTGTGCCGTTGTGACAAACTTGAGAGCACTTCAGAACACATGGATGTAGATAAGAGGGGATATTCTAGTAACTTTTAGGGACATTCGCGTTTTAATCCCAGTATCAAACCAATAAAAATGCCTCCTTCCATTCCATCTTAGCCAAGATTTTGTCATTGATTGTTGCTGAGAGATTGTTACTAGTTTGTAGGGTTCCGTAGCCAAATGGCAAAAACGGAACCCTTATGGATTCGTCATGTCTGTCTGTCTGTCCGTCCGTATGTCACAGCCACTTTTATCCGAAACTATAAGAACTATAATGTTGAAACTTGGTAAGTAAATGTATTCTGTGAACCGTATTAAGATTTTCACATAAAAATAGACAAAAAACAATAAATTTTGGGGGTCCTATACTTAGAACTGAAACTCAAAAAAAATTTTCCATCAAACCCATACATGTGGGGTATCTATGGATAGGTCTTAAAAAATTATATTGAGGTTTCTAACATCGTTTTTTTCTAAACTGAATAGTTTGCGCGAGAGACACTTCCAAAGTGGTAAAATGTGTCACCCCCCCCCCCCCCCCTGTAACTTCCAAAATAAGAGAATGATAAAACTAAAAAAAATATATGATGTACATTACCATGTAAACTTCTACCGAAAATTGGTTTGAACGAGATCTAGTAAGTAGTCTTTTTTTAATACGTCATAAATCGTAAACCGCAATTTACCTCACTTGCTGCTACGGAACCCTTCATGGGCGAGTCCGACTCGCACTTTTCCGCTTTTTTTTCAAGCCTGATTTCAAGCGTTATTTAATACGAGAATTTGCCTTCTGACCAGAAATATTAGAATATTATTCTAATGTTAATATGTACCTATTTAGTTAAAAGTATGGAGAGTCTACGCAGATGTTTTGATGGATCGATAATCTGAAGTGGTGGAAAAAGTACCTGTCTACTTATAATTAGCCCGATTGTTTCAAGAGGTATAGCTATCTACTTCTTTCAATAATACAATGGTGCCAATTCTGTTGTGCACGAACTAAACTTTTAAGCTATTTACATCTCTTTCCAAATTTTCCCAAAAAACAAAAAAGAAAAAAAAAAATACAGACGAATTGATAACCTCCTCCTTTTTTGAAGTCGGTTGAAAAATTATATAAACTAATCAAGAAGGATAAGAAAATCTATTTGTGCCTAAACGAGACGATCAAAAATTTAAACATACACACAATCCTTCCTACAGACATTCCCAAAACGCACGCAGCGCATGTTTTGTGTAAATAGGTGCGGTTATTTTTCAACCGACTTCAAAAAAGGAGGAGGTTATCAATTCGTCTGTATTTTTGTTTTTTTTTTATGTTTGTTACCTGATTTCTATGGACTTGGTTAACCGATTTTGATGATTCTTTTTTTATTTGAAAGCTAGTGCTTCCCTTGTAGTCCCATTTTAATTTGGTCCAGTTCTGACAATGACATCCATGAGAAAACCGTATAGGTCTTACATTTGCATTAAGTATGTGCGCGATTTGTTACGCGATTTCTCCGGCAAACGTAAACCGATTTTGAAAATTCTTTTTTTTATGGATAGGGTATGCTTCAAGGGTGGTCCCATATAAATTTTATCGAAATTTATTCAGCACTTCTTAATAAATCAACAAATACCCAAAAATTTTACATAGACGACGTTTTAGTTTCATCAATCTTTGTAGTAGTTAACTTTCAGTCTCTTCTTAATAGCATTGGATGAGAAGAAGGTACTAAAAAGCGGAAAATAAAAAGCTTTTTACAAAAAAGACAACTGCCTTCAAAAACTAAAAAGTGAAAATTAAGTTTAGCACAGAACACACATTGACTTTAGTTTCGGAAGTCGGTGGCAATACAAAACAACAAACAGAACCAAGCCACTGAATTTCGAAACTAAAGTCAATCTGTGTTCTGTGCTAAAGTTATTTTTCACTTTTTAGTTTTTGAAGGCGGTTGGTTGTCTTTTTTGTAAAAAGCTTTTTTATAATTGTGCTGGTAATTTAGGTAAACGAAATGAAATAGCCTAGATAACACGATACAGGGAATTCTAGTGTGTGATCCAGGGGCTCAGCCCAAAATTATGTAACCTATTGTGCTAATAAATTATTATTTTTAATTATTATAGTGCCAGTCAGTTAAAATGTCCTAATAAACCGCTATACCAAGTGCGCAAAGACCTTTATAATCTGCCGTGCAAGCAAAGTAATTAATTTCATTGGTTAAGTGGGTTAGATCCATTATGAGACATTACTTTCATGACTTCAACTTGTCCTTTTAAGATATTTGTATTTACACGGAAATGATTTCACCTACTTTTCATTTACCTTTGATAGGCATGATTCACGCTGGTAAATAAAAAGAGATGATAGACACCTGGAACGAAATGTTCGTTCCTAATTTGAATGAAACCGCAAAACTAAGTACCCACATTGAAGGTCAAAAGTGGTACAGTCAACAGCAAAAGTAGATGATCAAAATCAGAAATTCAATACTAATTTACTAACACTAATTTATATAATTTAATACTAGTTTATTTATTAAAAGTATGTGATTGTCACACACATACTTTTGAATCACTTCGACGCCACACAGTTCTGACGCGAACTCCGTTCATTAGTATTGAATTTCTGATTTTGATCATCTACTTTTGCTGTTGACTGTACCTAGGTGTATAAGGTTTCATAGCATATTCAGGAGTATTTTCACCCGCTGCAATGTGCGTCAGTGATGAGGCCACACTAATATTTAATGCCATTAATTATCGCGTACCCAAAAACTAAACGAAAAGAAAATTACGCGATAATTTACGCTAATTGAACCCTAGTGTGGCTTCGGCCTGACTATTTTTTTTTATTAGCTTGTTGCTGAACAAATGCCTCCCCTTTCTCCTTCCCAACTTACCGATCTTGTGCGATCTCTGCCCACATTAGCCCCACAAGTATGGTCAGATCGTCACACCACCTTCGTTTTGGGCGACATTGGCGGCGATACCCTCCTTCGGTATGAGTATAAAACTTGCTTTTTTGACTACAAGGAAAACAACGCAGAAGGTAGGTATCTAGGTATAAACAGTAGGTACATACATACCCGGAAAAGTGTATTTATAATCAGGTACACTTAAAAACATGTTACAGTAATTTTTATCTACGAACATAATGCTGATAAAAGTGGTTAGTCAAATTCTTACAATAGTTCATTAAAATACAAATGTGTTCCTGTTTTGTTATTTAACCACATTTTGACACTGTCTCATTCTATCTTTTGTTATCTACCTACCTAAAATCTGCGATTTAAACTAAGTATGATGATAAAGCGTAGAAGTAACGAAGTTTTGTACAAATATATAAATACTTAGTAATAATAATATGTGAATACATTTCACACACGGCCATCTGACCCCAAACTAGTCAGACCCTGTACTATGGGTGTCAGACAGCTGATATACATACACAAATACATAATTAGAGACGTATATAGATTAACAACAATGAGATACAAAAGGCAAACACAAGTGCTCATCACACTAAAATCATCGAAATCGGACTACACTGAAAAATGTATCCGTGGTCAAACATAAAAAACCGGACAAGTGCGAGTCGGACTCGCCCACCGAGGGTTCCGTACCCGTACTGTATCCATACTTCCATACTTAATATACTTAATCCATACTTCCTTACTAATATTATAAATTCGAAAGTAACTCTGTCTGTTACGCTTTCACTATGAAACGGCTGAACCAATTTTGATTAAATTTTGTATAAAAATAGCTTACGCCCTGGGGAGGGACATGGGCTACTTTTTAATCCGCGACTTTGTGTGCATCCGCGATAACCGACATTAACGCGGACGTTATCGCGGGCAGAAGCTATAATTATAAATATATAAGTAAAGACTATATTTTTTTATGATTTAATTACAAATGTAAAGGTTTCAGACTTTTCCCTGTACTTGTAGTATAAGAAGATATTACTAGCCAAACATAGTTCTAGGTCAACGGAAAGTTATACCCTATAAAAGTTTGATTTGAAATATACGTTTTTTGCGGCAAAAATGGCCGTATCTTTTTTTCACGTTAACATAGAAGGTTGATTTTTACTGCTTCAAGGGACCGTAGACTTGAGTATATGGTTTTAATTTCAACTCAATAACTCCACGTGTTCCCGAGATAAAGGGTCTTGACAGACAGACAGACGGACAACAAAGTGATCCTATATAGGGCGACTGGTAATTAGTGTAAGTACGATACTTAAACTCGTGATTGTGTTTATGATAACGAACAACTTTTCCGACGAAAAATTTTTTTTTGTACTGGTTCACTTTATGTCACAGGCGTGCACGCGCGTGAATTTCATACGGCTGTTGTGTTATTGTGATAAAAGTGAACCAGTACAAAAAACATTTTTTCTTTGGGAAAGTTGTTTGTTATCATGAACACAAACATGTGTTTAAGTATCGTACACTAATTACCAGTCACCCTATATAAAGGTTCCGTTTTTTCTTCTTCAGGTACGGAACCCTAAAAAAAAGAGAAATGCGTGTCGAATTGAGAACCTTCTTCGTCGTCCGGAAACTGAATAACCACGAGTGTAAAAATTAAGCAACACGTACAGTAGGTACGGTCAACGTAACTTGGCGCGTCTGAAGTGAGCCGATTAGCTGCGCAGTAGACAATTTTGTTCCTAAAAGTTCCATTGCGCAGCCAAACAGCTAACTTCAGACGCGCCAAGTTACGTTGACCGTATTGTATTTCATTTATTTTATTGTGAACTTGAAAACACATCACACTATGAATTGAAGCAATAAATAATTATTATTCTAATATTTGTTCCTATCTTGAAATGCTACCTACTACTAATCGTTAAGTACTTACCTATCATAATCATAATATCCTTTTGGCGTACCACACGTAGCAGATAGTCTTAACATCAAGCTACACAAATAAGTTTTTTCCTATTCCTCAATTGTTCTCCTTTGATTATTTATTTTGTATATTAAATAAATAATATTAAATTATGTAGGTCTGTAAAGCTTATCGCGGCTTCACGGTACCAGTATCAATATCACTATCATAGGAATTGTTACCTATAATAAAATTCATCACATCATCATCGGGCCTGACGGGCCTGTTGGTCTAGTGGTCACTGACCCTGACTGCTAAGCCGGAGGTCGTGGGTTCGATTCCCACCCAGGACAAACTTTGTGTGATGAGCATGAGTGTTTGTTCTGTGTCTGGGTGTTTATCTATAATATGTATGTATTTATAAATTATATAAGTATGTATATCAGTTGTCTGGTTACCATAACACAAGCTCTGCTTAGCTTGGGACCAGATGACCGTGTGTGAGTTGTCCCAAGATATTTATTATTTATTTATTTATTTATCTGCCTAGCCTATCCCCAACTATATTTGGGTCGCATGGTGGAGCAACTGTCTTTCGCTCTATCGGACCTCCACGACCGGTTACTGGGTAACACGATACCCCTTGGTAAGACTGGTTGTCAGACTTTCTGACTTCTGACTACCCATAACGACTGCCAAAGATCTACAAATGATAATCGGGACCAACAGGTTTACGTACTTTCCGAGGTACGGAGGAAACTTGATATGAAAGGGATGGTCACCCATCCATAGACCGACCGCCTAGGTGCTAGTGCTTCGCTCGCTCGCCTTCGCGCGTTTATAGTCTCAGTTCTAACCTAACCCAAACGATTTTCTCAGTGGTATAGTTTTAGACCCACTATAGGTACCCACTAGTGTGCCGTGTGGTGCCGGCAACGAATAGCACCACCCCATTTCTACCCGTGGGTATCGTAGAAGGCGACAGAGGGATATTGACCAGAGGATGGGCAGCAGCGTCCTTCTGAGTACCACAACACCTACTGCGATTGCCCACAGGGCGTCTAAAGGTTGACATGATGATAATGATACCCACTAGTAGTATGGGGGATCCGCACACCTTCGTCTGCATCCGCGATAACCGATACTCACGCGAACAAAGTCGCGGGCAAAAGCTTATATAATATATTTACCTACGTCAGACACTTCACTGCAATATGTAGGTACTTATCACGCATAACGTTGATAGATAACGTTAAATAGTGATATGGTGACTCACTGACACTCTTAAAATAGATTGATTAGAGACTGTAGATAATGCCGAACTAATTCAGTCATTTATATTATTCATTAATATTTCTGAAAATACTTACCGGATTCTAAGTAATGTGTAGTATGATAAGGTTGATAAGTAAGTAAATTACTGTAGTTCTTAAGTGTATTTTAGTTCCTTACTTAGGCCGTAATCGGGGGGGGGGGGTTCTACTAACTTTTAGAACAGTTTGAATATAATTTCTCCTTCTTGCGTCGCTTCTTTAGTGCTGGGGGTCATGATCCAGTAGGAAACTAACTTTCCACGGACGATGTTGCACTGTCTGCTCTCTCCTGCTCCTTCGGCAATATTTATAATAATAATAATGTCATCTATTTCGGGTAACAAAAGACCCATAACATATATATCTTACAGACTATCATATATATTTATAAAAACCACAAAAAAATATTAAATAATAAAAAATATTACTAAACTATTGTACACGAAGAGACGGCGTCGTGTTGCGCTGTGTGGTATCGCGTAGCGTAAAACGTAAAACACAAACGTATTAGCGTAAAACTCTTCCTTGAGGAAGGTCTCAATATAATGCGTCGGGACTCGCACCACAAATGACTTGAAATTCTTATTGTGGCGCGACTCCAACTTCTCGACCCTTAAGGTCTAGCTGGTCTTGCCACGAACATACTCCACGATCTCTCGATATAGAGCTGCGTCGTAGGTGTTGCGGGACGCGGCATACTGGGTCCTGCCAGCGCGGGTCCGCACTGGTTTCGACTAGGAGGCTTCCTCTTCTTCTCCACCTTCACGAAGCCATCCTTGTCACACGGGGCCGTTGCGCCTTGTTGTTTCGAATCCTTGTCGGCAGTTTCACAGGACCTCTTCTTATCCCCCTTCCTGGTCTGCGTCACAGGTTTGTACGTGGCGACGATATCAGCGTAAGCACATTTATGGGTCGATGTACCTACACAAGTTAAGCAAGCAAGTATGCATAATGTTGACTGTGATTCGGATTTGCAGCCTTAGCCAAATTACTCAAATTGACAATCTACAATCGATAACGCTAATAGAAAACGAATCCAATGTATGGGAATGACGTCATCTCAACGATAAGTCACAAAATCGAAAATCAAAAATGGATTATGACGAAGCGTTAATTATTGTAGAAAGAGATACGATACCAAAACGTTTGTAACTTCGCCAGGCCTACTGGTCGGTCCAGCGCATTGCACCTCTTCCTCTAGGGCGCTTGCCTTGCTTTACCGCGACGTCAAAAAAAAAAACGTGCCCTCGGGGAACTATTAGTTAATCTGTACCCTCGGTGCCAAACTACGAAATATTACTTTATTTTATTTTATTAAAGACAACTAACTAACAGCTGTGAATAAAACAATCATCTAAATACTTATTAGAATAGGAGCAGCATAAACACTACTAACTACGTTATCCACAAATTAATAAACAGAATAGCGAGCTGTTAAAAGACAATATCGATTCAACTTGAATTTCAGCCGAATAACGTCCACTGCTGGACAAAGGTCTCCCCAAGGGGAGGGTTTTGCAATAATTGCCACGTTTGGCAGGCGGATTGGCGATCGCAGTATGGTTGTTATAAAGGCATAGAGAACGTTGCTGCCCATTCTCTGGTAAGTGCCTTTGTCGCCTCTTACGACACGCACGGGAAGATAATATGGGATGGTGTTATTCTTTACGCCCGAAACCACACGGACGACTCAACTTATTACACGATTCAACTTATCCTAGTGTAATTTATAGTTACCTACATAATACAATATTATAGTTTAATATTAGGTTTAAAAAGAAAAACAAAGACACAAATTCAAAAATTCTGTAGTATCCTAATATAACAACTCCAAGGAATCTATACTAATATTATAAAGCTGAAGAGTTTGTTTGTTTGTTTGGTTGAACGCGCTAATCTCCGAAACTACTTGTTCGAATTGAAAAATTCTTTTTGTGTTGGATTGTCCATTTATCGAGGAAGGCTATAGGCTATAACATCACGCTACGATCAGAAGGAACGGAGCATCAATGAAAAATGTTGCAAAAACGGGATAAAATATTCCTTTTGTGAGCTTACGTTGCGTGCGCTGCGTAAACACGGTTCAAGTTACGCAAAAATCATGTATGACAGAATTGTTTCCCTTCAAAAGTTGTATCTGTTGTCTATCTTTTAAGGTTGACTCACTATAACCTATTTTTATGGTAAGTAATCAATTGTTGATTTAAAATAATGCATTATTTACGTATCGTAATTGAATATCAAACTTATCCTCTTGAAATAAAGTTGAAAATCTATCAAAGAAATTTGACAGATCCGGATAACTTCATGTGCTGGCTGGCGTCTGTACATAAAATAGCTTTTTAAAGTAATGCACTAAAAAATAATGTAAGTATTTTATACTCTTAAAGTAATAGAATAATAATAATTGTTAATATATTTCAGTACTTAGTTTTTTCTCAAATTAACGCGGGTGAAACCGCGGGCACTGCTAGTTACGTATAAAAGTCTGTCATGTAAATATGACCGTGGCACGCTGGGCACATTTTGGTTTGTCATCTATAAAATTCAACTCTGACGAAAAGGTTATTTATTCTTCATACAAAGTTAAGAGTTATTACAATTGACGAAGGCTGTTATTGTTTTACATATTTTTCGCATAATTGTGACACTAGTGGGATAGCTGCGTGGTTACACAAACTTGTTTTTTTTCTATTCTATGTTAAAAGCGAACATTTTTGCCAAACACTTTCTGTGGGGTCAGAACTTCAGACACACGCGTTTAACATTCCGTATAGGTACCTACTATATTTTAACAAATTATAGCCATCGTATAAAAAACTGGCCAATTTCGAGTCGGACTCGCACACGAAGGGTTCCGTACCATTATCTATATCACATAAAAAATCGAGCAAAAAAAAAACACATTTGCTCTATGGGAGCCCCCTTAAATATTTATTCTATTCTGTTTTATGAGCGTGTATTCGATTCGTGACGAAAACTTTATGTTTTTGCGTTTTGCCCAGAGCAATATCGTAATTATGTGAGCAGATTATTTATAGACAATTTACAGTTTTAGAAAGATAAGGTCTTGATTTAGACAGCTACAGAGTAAAAGGTAAAAGTATAATTTTTAATTATGGTTTTTTTAAGCGAAGACATTTCTTTCATATCGTTTTACGAAAATAGACGTCAGAGTTAACTTTCAGGACCAATACAACCATTACAATATGCCAAAATATTTTGTTTTATGTGTTTTTCCAACAGTATATACAGTCATAAAGACAGCTACAGAGCCAAAATTACGAAAATATTACTATTATGTATTAAAAAGCAATGTTGAAAAAGTAGAAAATTGGTTCACTTTGTCACCAGTATTTGAATAAAAACATAACTGATATATTTATTTTATGAAAGTAAAAGTTAATAATAATAATAATAATATGTGGGGACATTTTCACACACGGCCATCTGACCCCAAACTAGGGAGACCCTGTACTATGGGTGTCAGACAGCTGATATACATACACAAATACATTTTTTTTTGTAAATACATACATTTATAGATAAACAACACCCAGACACAAGGCAAACACAAGTGCTCATCACACAAATGTTTACCCTGAACGGGAATCGAACCCGCAACACGCTGCGCAGCAGTCGATCGCTCAGCCACTGCGCCAACCGTGTCGTCATGCTTAATATACAGAATATTTTTCAGTCCGTTATACGAGCTCATTTATTTTAGACAATTATTTTAAAAAGCACTGTAAAACATCGCGCGCTTTGGTTTGCCGATCATTTTCAATGATTCGTGCTTTTTTCGTGCATATTTTTTTTTCTGATGCGCACAAACATACCATTGTATTGTACTAGTGTGTGTCAATGCTGCTACGCCGTTTTAGCAATCGTTTAGATTTTGAGTTGCGCTAAATCGAATACGCGCCCTTAAGTATTTTTTGTTAAAGCGGCAACAGAAATACATTATCTGTGAAAATGTCAACTGTCTAGCTATCACGGTTCATGAGATATAGCCTGGTGAAAGACAGACTGACGGACAGTGGAGTCTTAGTAATAGGGTCCCGTTCTTAACCTTTGGGTACGGAACCCTAAAAATCAAAAGTTTGCAATGACGTAAACGTAATAAGTATTATTATTATGTTGATATTGAAATTCGTGATATCGATATTTCACATTTTATCTTTACTAATTATGTAGATAGGTCTATAGGTATTATTTCACATTATGTCGGCCGTTTTATATCATATTTTTTACGACCTGTATGATATAAGTTTTATTGTTAATTATATAATGATTATACGTCACGCTCCCCAGCAACTCATAATCTGTTTTCCCATTTTTAAATTTATTTATTAACAAAGGCGGACTTAATGCCTTAAGGCATATTCTACCAGTCAACCATGAGTGGTGAAGAGATAACATGGCAGGTGCATAACAAAAAGTAATAATCAAAAAGTTAAAAAGATAACTACACATTAATAATTATATTATGGAATATCATATACCTATATAAATATATACATACCCATTATATATATATTAATAAAAGAATAGGCGAATGAGATGACTCTGCTTAATTGTGCTGAAAGTAAATTCGCAATTTTCGCTTAAATGCATACAGACTGGTGGCCGTCCTGATATCGAGAGGAAGTGCATACCAGAGAAGACAGTTTGTAACACGGTTGTACTTAAGAGCGCTCTTCCCCATCGAACGAACTCCAACGCGAGTGTGATTGAATTTTTTTTTGTTTCAACCAACGCAAAGCTCGAAAACAAACGAGTGAGTGAGAACGCGATAACATCACAGAAAAATTGGAACACGGAAATTTCACAAAACTTGTTCCAGGACATACGTGTTTTCAAAAAAGCCTTACTAGTTTTAGGTTAAAATGTTTGTAAATTAGAATCTCCAATACATGTGCAAGGTTTCTATGAAGCTGTTTTTTTACTTTTTCAATGTATGAGTGCGTTATGAACGGCCAAAGTTCAGACCAAATTGTGCAAAAAAACTGATTTTCGGGCGTGTTTACTGAATTTGTGTCTCAAAAAAGTTTACTTTTGGCTTCATACAAACCTAGATTTAAACCACAAGATACCCGTGTGTTAAAAATATTTGGAAAATAATTTGTTATTAACGCCGTAATCGCGTACGGGCGTTTGTATGGGAAATATGACGGGATGGGCGCTCTTAATGCTGGCACTTCACTTGGCGTATTTGTTTGGATAATACAAAATCGACTTCAATTTAATAATATTTGGGTATATTTTGTATGTACACACACGCACACACACTCACACACACACGGCACATAGCCTACGATATCATATTTGTATTTTATTTTTAATCTTAGTCATATGATTTAACATTTCTCGAAGATTTTTTGTACCCTTCACTTAATCTGGAACACGTAGGTGTCCTCTTGCTAGGAGACGGGCGTTGGCAGCTGCGCACCAGGTTCATAGTCTGAGTCACTCCTAATAAAATACCGCATGGACTGTGTCAAATAAACATTTTTTCCTTTTTATATTTTTTCATTATTTTGACTCCAGAATGGTTTGTTCCAGTGGGTTTCCCGCTTCTGGCGATAGTGCTGTGGGTGCCCCCCTACGAGCGTGGGTACTTCGCTAACGACACGTCCATCCGACTGCCCTACAAGGAACAGCTGATATCCGTGGGGGCCCTTGCTGGGGCTGGATTCGCGTTTATGGTAGTTACGGTAAGATGTCATCACAATTATTAGAGCCGTGTGGTGCCAGCCGCGAATAGCACCACCCCATTTCTACCCGTGGGAGTCGTAAAAGGCGACAGAGGGATATTGACCAGAGGATGGGCAGCAGCGTCCTTCTGAGTACCATTATAACACCTACTGCAATCGTGCATCGGCCAAGCATGGCGATTACGGCTGAACCCCCCCTTGGCGGAGATGCCCAGCAGAGGACGTCTAAAGGTTGACATGATAATGATAATGATGACAACTATTATTTTTTTTTTTAATTTTTTTTTTAATTTTGGCTCACGCTAGGGATTACTCCTGAGCCGTGGGTGCGTTTACAAACATATATTCTCACATACACAAACAGCCAGACACGACAACTATCTGTAGGCCATACAAATGTGGGACCCGCGACACGCAGCGCAGCAGTCGTTCGCTCAACAGCCGCGCGAACCATGTCGTCAAATAAAATTAAAGTGTCAGTTAATGTCAAAATAACAACATTTTACTGAATGCATTTGAATGTTCACACGGTACTAATATAAAATAGTAGATTGTTATACAAGGAGCTAAAATGATCCATTATATACGAGGTAGTTTTACTTACGAGCTTTAGCGAGGGAGTAAATAGAAACTGAGTTTTAATGGGTTTTAGCGCCGTGTATACACTATAATTTTCACTACGATGGCGAGAAATGAATTACGGTCACTACCAATTCAATTTGCAATTGCGCCAATGACTTTTTTTTGTTTCTTCTGTAGCCGCAACACATTGCATGCATTCTACCAGAGATCGCCGATTTTAGTTCCATTTTCAAAATTAAAATGAGGTTCTTTTTTTATGAAACAGTAATAAGTCGAGTCTTTATTCATGATTTCTACTTATGACTAAAGACGTTTTCGTTTTTGTAGGCTCATTGTCATATTTGACACACAAAAATTAAAAAAAAAAACTTTTTCCCCTAGAGGATGAAATGCTATTTTATCCCCGCTCTGGTATGCTACAATGACGGCCTTTTTGAGCAAGAGAAGTGAAAAATCTATTTTGAACATTTTTGTTGTGTGTTTGTACCGGCTAATTGTCGAAACCGCTGGTCTGATTTTGACAAAACTTTCACTGCTAGATACTGAGCTGATGTTATTATAGCTTATTTTAGAAAAATAATTATGGTTCCGTGCAAAAAAAATACAACCCCCAGATAACCGAAATGCATGTGGTTGAAGTAACGAGCATCAGCTAGTTTTAAAATAAAATAAATAGGTAAGTCATAAATAGATGCGTTGTTCTTTTTCCGCCATACTTAACGTCCTATTTACATTTTTACT
The DNA here is from genome assembly GCA_947361185.1 of Charanyca ferruginea. Taxonomy (NCBI): domain Eukaryota; kingdom Metazoa; phylum Arthropoda; class Insecta; order Lepidoptera; family Noctuidae; genus Charanyca; species Charanyca ferruginea. The sequence continues at coordinate 21,586,195 of OX376069.1, read as the reverse complement.
CATCTAGATAACAGCGGCAAAACAAAAGAAAGTAAACATAATTCGCATTTGCAAATATTTGTCTTTCAGTAACACAGATAGCTATAAATATTATCTTTAAGAAAATGATCTTCCTAACCAAATAAACACTAGATAAGAAAGGAAAGGTCATTATCCTACACTGAAATCATTACTACAGATGAAGCCAAAATCGGATACGCCAAAAAATACCAACATTATAGAAATCTCTTCTTTTTACATACTATGCAAACCTGTCATTTCCAAAATAGAATTTCAAATTAGGAATTTAAGTTTAGATATCGCACTTTATATTGTTATACCTTTCATTCACTTCTAAGCAAAGTGAGGGATAAACCTAGCAGGTTTAATGTAGGCCTATCTTATTTGCAGAAGACCAATGCTCTTGTAACTACTACATACTTAGTATACTAGCGGGCCCGGCAGACGTTGTCCTGCCCTGAAATTCAAAAATCCAGATCCGGCCTACCCTACCCCACCTACCTACCTACTTACATATCCTACCTACCTTGTGTCCACTCGACACACCAATTTGACTCTTCGCAGTGAAGAAGTAGGTACCAGGGTGACATAGATAAGTACTACTAAGTTATGCGCTCCTAGTACCAGGGTGACATACATCTAAGAAGTCCTACAAATCGACTGCAGCGCCACCTACCGGGTCCAATTGTGTATCTAAACCATTCTCAAATCTACTGGAACACACACAAATAATTTTATCAAAATCCGTCCAGGCGTTTAGGAGGAGTTCACTTTCATAGACACGCACAGAAGATTTTTATATAATACTAGCTGACCCGACAGACGTTGTCCTGTCCTTATCTACCTACTTACCTGTCTATTTACCTACCCTACACCTACCCTACACCTACCCTACACCTACCCTACACCTACCCTACACCTACCCTACACCTACCCTACACCTACCCTACACCTACCCTACACCTACCCTACACCTACCCTACACCTACCCTACACCTACCCTACACCTACCCTACACCTACCCTACACCTACCCTACACCTACCCTACACCTACCCTACACCTACCCTACACCTACCCTACACCTACCCTACACCTACCCTACACCTACCCTACACCTACCCTACACCTACCCTACACCTACCCTACACCTACCCTACACCTACCCTACACCTACCCTACACCTACCCTACACCTACCCTACACCTACCCTACACCTACCCTACACCTACCCTACACCTACCCTACACCTACCCTACACCTACCCTACACCTACCCTACACCTACCCTACACCTACCCTACACCTACCCTACACCTACCCTACACCTACCCTACACCTACCCTACACCTACCCTACACCTACCCTACACCTACCCTACACCTACCCTACACCTACCCTACACCTACCCTACACCTACCCTACACCTACCCTACACCTACCCTACACCTACCCTACACCTACCCTACACCTACCCTACACCTACCCTACACCTACCCTACACCTACCCTACACCTACCCTACACCTACCCTACACCTACCCTACACCTACCCTACACCTACCCTACACCTACCCTACACCTACCCTACACCTACCCTACACCTACCCTACACCTACCCTACACCTACCCTACACCTACCCTACACCTACCCTACACCTACCCTACACCTACCCTACACCTACCCTACACCTACCCTACACCTACCCTACACCTACCCTACACCTACCCTACACCTACCCTACACCTACCCTACACCTACCCTACACCTACCCTACACCTACCCTACACCTACCCTACACCTACCCTACACCTACCCTACACCTACCCTACACCTACCCTACACCTACCCTACACCTACCCTACACCTACCCTACACCTACCCTACACCTACCCTACACCTACCCTACACCTACCCTACACCTACCCTACACCTACCCGACACCTACCCTACACCTACCCTACACCTACCCTACACCTACCCTACACCTACCCTACACCTACCCTACACCTACCCTACACCTACCCTACACCTACCCTACACCTACCCTACACCTACCCTACACCTACCCTACACCTACCCTACACCTACCCTACACCTACCCTACACCTACCCTACACCTACCCTACACCTACCCTACACCTACCCTACACCTACCCTACACCTACCCTACACCTACCCTACACCTACCCTACACCTACCCTACACCTACCCTACACCTACCCTACACCTACCCTACACCTACCCTACACCTACCCTACACCTACCCTACACCTACCCTACACCTACCCTACACCTACCCTACACCTACCCTACACCTACCCTACACCTACCCTACACCTACCCTACACCTACCCTACACCTACCCTACACCTACCCTACACCTACCCTACACCTACCCTACACCTACCCTACACCTACCCTACACCTACCCTACACCTACCCTACACCTACCCTACACCTACCCTACACCTACCCTACACCTACCCTACACCTACCCTACACCTACCCTACACCTACCCTACACCTACCCTACACCTACCCTACACCTACCCTACACCTACCCTACACCTACCCTACACCTACCCTACACCTACCTTACTTACTTACTTACTTGCTGGGGAAATGACGGGGTCGTACATGGCAGCCTACAGCGGCGCTAAAAACTGTTTCGTGACCCTGGACGAGGAAGAAACGGAGCGCAAGGGGAAAGTTACATTCCACGCTCCAAAGGACGACCCGGTAGTGGTTACCGCCAAATGTACCAAGATCATGCTGGATGACAAGATCCTCGAAATGTCAAAGTCTATTTTGGGGACCTCAGACACCCCGGCATTGCAGGAACATTGGACGGTACCCAGTATCAGGTGGGTAAACGGAGTTCCAGGATGCGGTAAGACAACGTGGGTGGTGAAACACTTCGACGATGAGAAGGACGTCGTTGCCACCACGACAACCGAAGCTGCCAAAGATCTCAGAGAGAAGCTAGCGCACCGCTTAGGAGATCGAGTGAAGACCAAGGTGCGCACTATGGCCTCAATCTTAGCCAACGGGTTCAAAGAGAAAGAGAAATGCTACCGCCTCACGGTAGACGAAGCACTCATGAACCACTTTGGGGCCATTGTCATGGCAGTCAAGTTGTCTGGAGCAAGCGAGGTGGTTCTCATCGGAGACGTGAACCAGTTACCATTTTTGGACAGAGACAACCTATTTGAACTAAGGTATACCCGTCCGAACCTGGTGGCAGGCATCACCCAGGAGTTGCTTTGCACACACCGCAACCCGATGGATGTAGCGTTTGCACTGAGCGAGATATACTCCGGTATATACTCCTCCAAGTCGTCGCTGTCGCGGGTCCACTCCCTGAAGGTGAAAGGTTACACGGGAGCGCAAATACCGAGCACCGCCGAAAACACCCTATTCTTGGTCCATACGCAAGAGGAGAAATCCTCCCTTATGAGCCAGGGGTATGGGTCCGGTGAAGGCTCGCGCGCGTTGACCATACACGAGGCTCAGGGGTTGACCTACGACAGCGTAATAATCATCAACACCAAGTCCAGGAGGCTTCAGATCCACGACAGCATCTCTCACGCGGTAGTGGCGGTGTCCAGGCATACAGCCAGTTGCGTCTACTACACCGACGACGCCGATGACGCCACAGGCCGATTTGCGAAGAGAGCGATGGATGCGCCGACTAAAACGGTCGTCGACTACAACCTAAAGACGGCCATGCAGCACCGAGACGCAGCTGTTGTGGAAGCTTTGCTCAGGCTAGCGAAGTCCCTGGTCAGCAAACCTCAACACACCTGACCTACCCATACAAACCCAATCCCCATCCAAACTCCCTCACACCATAAATGACAAACCTAAATCTGTGCGAAAATGTAAAACTGCATGGCAGAGTGAGTCTGTCATACTCACGTAAACGTCCCTCCGGTGGCGGCGGTGCATATCCGGCCGTTAAGTTCCCTAAAATATGGTTGAGCTAAGCGGCGCGGATGTGTACGTCACGTCCGAGAACGGATGCCGTCGGTGGGGGCTGGTCGGCTCACTCTGCCATGTAGTTAAACGGAATAAACTTTGTAACAATTTAAAATAACACCAACACCACGACACGACACTAACATAATATACGTAATATAATAAAAAAAAAAAAAAAAAAAAAAAAAACAATGGACTCGCTTAGACTTAAGTGAGTTATTTAAGGAGTGTGGTTTTAGCCGGTAAGAGTCCGGCACTACCCACACTGGCTCACCTGTGAGGCAGCCTGGGTGTCCATGAGGATTTCCCACTCCTGCCAAAAAAAAAAAAAAAAAAAAAACAAAAAAAAAAAAAAAAATACCCTACACCTACCCTACACCTACCCTACACCTACCCTACACCTACCCTACACCTACCCTACACCTACCCTACACCTACCCTACACCTACCCTACACCTACCCTACACCTACCCTACACCTACCCTACACCTACCCTACAAAAGTTTTTTTTTTTTTTTTTTTTTTCTCTCCGTAAGAACCATCTTCGTTCTTCAAGGAATATTATAAAAAAAGAATTATCCAATTTGGTAAAGCGGTTCGCAAGTTATGCGCTTACCAACACATTTAGCGATTCATTTTTATATATAAGAAGACTAGCTGACCCGACAGACGTTGTCCTGTCCTTATCTACCTACTTACCTGCCTATTTACCTACCCTACACCTACCCTACACCTACCCTACACCTACCCTACAAAAGTTATTTTTTTTTAATTTTTTTTTTCTCTTCGTAAGAACCATCTTCGTACTTCAAGGAATATTATAAAAAAAGAATTATCCAATTTGGTCAAGCGGTTCGCAAGTTATGCGCTTACCAACACATTTTGCGATTCATTTTTATATATAAGAGAAGATAAGAGATTTACACATGTATGTATAGTACCACGTAAGACCACACATGAACCATCATCATAGCAGCCTCAGTGTGTTGATATACTTTGTAAAGGTCTACCAATAGTGTGCTATCAGAGGACTTAGTGTGTTTTTATTCGAACTCGATCGCGTTAACGTTATAATCTCCAATTTCAATCAAAACTGGAACGGCGCCATCTAGTGGCAACAATAGGAAACACATTTATTCCATACAAATTGATATTAGCGATATTTTACGTTAACGCAATCGAGTTCGAATGAAAACTCCAACTTTTTAGTTCAATCGACCATCCGTCGGCATTTATGGTTCCTGGCAAAAACTGCTTACAAAAATCATCTGAATTTAAACATACAATCTTACTACCAATTACAGATACTCACTGTCGAAGTAACCCGTGACATGCAAGGCAAAAGCATCGGTGAGAAGTTCTTATCAGGCGCGGTGATGCCGGGCTGGGTATGGGAGAGCTACCAAACTATTGGAGTGTTCACCTTTGGGGCAGCCTGCTCGCAATTAACGTCAGACCTAGCCAAATACGTCATTGGTAGACTGAGGCCGCATTTTATTGAAGTAAGTATATAATACCCGATCTTGGGCAACCCGTAACTGTAACCATCCGCTGCCAGCCACCTTCTTCAAATCGTCCGTCCTCCGTGCCACAGCGCGTCCTATACTCGTTTCCACTCTAAAGCGTGTCTGCTCCATCTTCCGTCTGTCCGTCTGCGGACATGGCCAGTTCACTTGCACTCCAGCATGTCAAGTTGGTTGGCGATCTCTGGGGAAGGCCTACGTTCAGCAGTGGACATTAATAGGCTGATATGATGATGATGAAGCATATATTACCAATAGAAGAAAATGTACTATATGTGTGGACCAGTGGTCGCAAGAACAGCTTTTGAACATTCGACGCCCTATGTTCGTTCCTCAACTCAAGCAAAATGTTATTGCGCGACGTTCTGTGTTATTTTCCTAAATTAGACAACATATTTGCCCGGAAGATGGCAACAGACTTCCTAATGCCTACATTGGACTGAAAACAACTGTTTTGCTCTCTCGTGTCACAGGATAGACGTGCCACAAGTAAAGGGGCTTGCTCGTTGAATAGGAGTATAAATCCATGACAAATTACTTCAAAGTATTTCTTTTTCACAGGTATGCAGACCTTTCCCCATTTTGAATTCCGAACTCAATAGACTAGGGTACATCCAGGATTACATGTGTGCTGGAAACGATAGAGACAGGATAAAAGAAGCAAGGCTATCGTTTCCCAGTTCACATGCTACCTTCGCTATGTACTGCGCTGTGTTTTTCATTGTGAGTATTTTTTTTATGGTATTGGAATGACACAAACAAGCCGATGATGGCATACTTACTACTTGCCTTGCCTTTCAAACCGATTCCGCATTCGACCACGACCGCGCCGTGGAAGAACTAAATGCGAAATTAAATCAATTGAAATCTTTTATTGAAAAACTCCCTTAGAAAAGAATAGTTAAATAATCCCTTAAAAAGTTAAGTAGTCCCTTAGAAAAGTTAAATCCCTTAATCTATATCAATACTTATTAAAATGATAAATGCGAAAGTAACTCTGTCTGTTACATTTTCACGACGAAATGGCTCAACCGATTTTGATGAAATTTGGTATAAACATAATTATGTTGAACCCTGAGAAAGGCCATAGGCCACTTTTCATCTGCGACTTCGTCGGCATCCGCAATAACCGACATTTACGCCGATGAAGTCGCGAGGGAAATATTAGTTTCAAATAAACCATGTAGAAGCACTTTTGAATTGTCAGTCTGTCAGAAAGTTGTAGCAAATTGCTCGTAACAAACAGTAGATTTCTATGCAACTCCATGAAAACTCTTTTAAAATCAATAAAATATTACAAAATTAGGTTGCTTACATCAATCATGTAGAATCTACGGATACAATGTAACAAGTCGTGCACGTTAAAAGAGGTCTAGAGTAAAACATAATTATAATAAACAATTCAAAATAAATATTTTATTTTAGCTTAAGGATCTCTGCAATCTTAGACGCGTCCCATATAGGTACCTACGTTACCATTCCATAGATTACCTGAAATTGATTTCTAATGACCCTGTAATTACACCGACACTCATACTTTTCAAATCTGAATGCTGGAACTTTGCGGTAGAAATAGGTATGGTATAGGACTTCTATGTATGAGGAGCTTTTAGCCTATCTACCTATTATGTTTGTATATATAATATATATATATATTATATGTATATATATATATTTTATATAGGTATGTTATATACCAAACATTAAATTATGTATGTGTAGTTTATATATTCATAAGTTTATATCTTTTTAACTTTTATAATATTTTTTTTTTTTTCATATGCACGGGCCATGTTGTCTCTTCACCACCCTTGGTTGACTGGTAGAGAATGCCTAAGGCATTAAGTCCGCCTTTGTACCTTTGTGCATGAAGTATAAATAAATAATAATAAATGAATAAATCCAGGTTTAAATCTGATGATAAGTGCAAATGAAGTCATCCCACTTGTCCTGTATTCATCTATCACAGAACATTCATAAAGATAGGAGAGCCCAAAGGTACTAACATCAGAGCAACAATTCAGTTGAAACCTGTTGGCTGATGCTATTAACCTCCTAGAAACACCATCAATGAAAACTGACACGTCTGGCACCCCAAACGACTTCTTTCAAAATATGTACCTCATCTTTTTCTTTCAGTTTTACTTACAAGTGAAATGCAAATGGCGCGGCTCAAAGCTTCTGCGTCACGGCTTACAGTACGCGGTCATGTTGACCGCGTGGTTCGTCGGCTTGTCGCGGGTTCAGGACAACATGCATCACTGGAGCGATGTGGGTGTCGGCTTCCTGATTGGTGCAACGTATGCTTGTCTTGTGGTAAGTCCATCCATTCATTATATTTAATACCGTGGTTTTCGCTGTTGCAAGTGCAACTGTTGAGTGTTGAGTCCTGGTTTCGGTTTTCAAAGTGTTATTGAGATTTCCATCAGAATTTCTCAGTAGCAATCCGAAGTTTTTTAGTTGATTGTGTGACACTCCCGTGCCTCGAAAAGAAGCCGGTTCGCTGTTCGGTCCTGCGCCTGATATCTGATCGGTCATGTCGGATTGCCGCTCCATCAGACTATGAGAGTGGAGGAAAACGGAGACTATCTGTGTTTGTACACACACTAATATCTGCTACGTACTGTAAAGGTTGCATGCATTTGGCATGCTGGTCGAAACTATTGACTAAATATTTCGTCTTAACACTCTGTATTAATTCTAGAACCTTTTCGTATGTAGAAGCATTAGTCATATTTTTAACCGACTTAAAAAAAAAGGAGGTTATGAGTTCGATGAGACGGAAGATAATCGCGGACAAACATACATACATACGAACATACGGGATGTTCGTATGTATGTATGTTTGTCCGCGATTATCTCCCGTTTGGCTGAACCAATTTCGATGCGGTTTTAAGTGTTTGTTACATTCTGGAAAAGATTTTAGTATACAACAAACATAAATTTATTCAGCGCTTTCTGAAAAAAAAACAACAAAACCCGAGAAGACGCTTTCGTTTCTTTCTTTGGAGGACTTTCAATCTCTTTTTTAACTGTGCTGCCGTTCCTTAATGGATTTGTGTGATAAGGAGGCACTAAAAAGTGGAAAATAAAAACTTTTTTTGTAAAAAGAGAAACGCCTTCGAAAAAAAACTACAAAGTGATAAATTACTTTAACACAGAACACACATGACTTTAGTTTCGGAAGTCGGTGGCAATACAAAACAACAAACAGAAGCCACTGACTTCCAAAACTAAAGTCATGTGTGTTCTGTGTTAAAGTTATTTAACACTTTTTTGTTTTTTTTTTGAAGGCGGTTCTCTTTTTATTTGACAAGATAACTGACCTGAGGCCATCTGAGGCGTACGTGCTCTTTCAAAAATGTAAAGAGATAAATAGTTTCTCGAGTCTTATTCAAAGAACCACCACTAACTTAGTAAATCAGTACATCGAACGAGTACAGGTTTGAACTCCTACAGTACTTAGCTATAGTCTCCATTGAGATTGAGAATTAATTAGCTGATAGTAAGCCACTGAAACCAACGCCAAGCCAAGTCCTTTTCAATAAAATTAATAAAATTTTAATAATTTTCAGTTCATCTACGTGCTGAAACCGAAGAAATATAGTAGTCTGCCGATGACCTGGGAGCACGGCCCTGAAGTACCTACCAACACTCTTCCGAGAGTGGCGTTATCAATACCTTCAACACGATGACCCTCAAGTACAAGCTTAAGGCTTACCCAAGGGCCTACCTCTTAACGTACATTTAAATAATGATCCTATAATGATCAGTGATGTATGTGACCATTGATCCAAAAATGTGTGTCATTGTCACTACGTGTCATTGATCAGAGTATAATTTATGAAACTAGATTACACTTTACAATAGTCCTGTGTGAAACGAAACATTTGCCATTTTTGTTTAGAAACGACATTGTACTTTTTGCATTGTGGATTATTAATTTCTCGTATCCGAATTGGGTGATGCCCTTTATAAGTATTTAGCTTTAAGCCCATTTTGTTGTAAAAAAATATCCAGTTTTTTTAAACTTAGTAAAATAATAATTAATTAATTAAATAATTGATATAATCTTAATCAAATTTCGTAAATTGTATTTTATATGAATGGGATAGCAGTAAGATTATAAATGCCTCAATATTACACCCAATTTTTAACTCTAACACTGACGTATTTAAGTTCAATAACATTATTTTAACAATAAATTAATATAAACTGCACTGCAAGCATACTGCTGGTTTGGTTATGCTGATCATAGTACGTCGATTTGTTACCTAACAACCCAAAGAACTTAGCTTAGACAAATAAACTTCTAAACATTCCTCCTATATTATTTTGCTGAAAATAACCTAAGCCTGACGTAGTGTTGGTATCTAACTTCCTAAGTCATTAATTATAGTAGGTACCTAACTTACATGTCAGATTTTATGAGACAGATTGCGTACATAATTTTAAAAGGCGTTACACACTGAAGACATTTTGTAATTATTGTTTTCCTATATTTTATTGTTGTATTTTAAATAATTAGGTGCTTAAAAATCGATTAAATTATGTTATTTACACCTGTTTCCGAGAAGAAACCGAAGAAACCACAAAGGAGACGGGGATTTCTAGGCCCGAGTGTAATAAGTTGAGATAATAATTTTATATTGTTTAAAGAAGCGTAATATCTTTCTATTTCAAAATATTGTGCTCAATTCACAATCTAGAAGGCACGAAAAGTAAAAAAATGAATTTGCGTCATGATTAAAATAGGTTATTGATTAATATGAATAAAAATAAAAGTATTTTACTCTGTGTTAATACTACTGCTATTACTTCTATAAAATCTATTTTAAATCTATGATCACTCTTCTCGTATCATTCGTTTCGGGGGACCCTATAGGACCGATTATTTATCGAACAACGTGTGTTGGTCGTATGAGGTCCCCCGTATAGGTCTGACCTTGGCATGTTATTTTTGTAGATCTTTTGAATCTATTATTTGCGCTCTCTTCTCCACAAATATAATAAAATACCGTCTTTCGTAACTAAAACCAATCAATCACATTTAAAAAATCAACAGTTTTGTAGGTATAGATTGTTGCCGACCTCTTGTATATCCTCACTTTTACTTAATCTCTTATAACTCAATTCTTGGATTGACTCTTTCTGACCTCTGTTTGTAATTTTCAATGAAAGTTTGATAATAATATAAAAAAATATTAATTGACATCACTTTCAGGTTTGAATTAAATTGTATCCGTCTCCTTTAGCTAATATGTATGGCTTATGTTTAACGAAAAAATAGTAAATGATCACTAACATCCCCATTTTAATGTTTAACGAACCTCCAGATATAGTAAATGACCTCCAAAAATAGTAAATGATCATCAACATTTAACCAAAATATTGTAGAAATATATGAGTTTGACTGTAAAAAGCGATTTGGTTCTGGCGTAGGGGGTCACAGTTCTAACCTAACCTAACCATGTCGGATCCGCCCCAGGGGGGACTTAAGGGTCCTAAGATTTGGTGATCATTTACTATTTTTGGTGGTCTTTGATGACTAAGATTAGGTGATCATTGACTATTTTTGGTGGTCTTTGTATTTATTCCCATTATGTATCAAGGCTGTCAAACTCGTGGCAATTGATTTGATGGGCTGTTATGTTATTCAGTCAATCCAAACAGGTCAGGTCTGTTAGCTGATTTTTGTGTTTTCAGAAACCGGAGTCAGTATTCTTAGGTGCATTTAAAAATGAACGGGCAGTAAAAGTATTTAAAATAAAGTATTTACGAGATAAACTAGATTTTACGTAATCATTTTATTGTGTACTTACCAGGCCTATATTCCCAATCTAATTGCAAAATTGAGCCAACGCGGGACGCCTGGCAAATGTGAAACATCAAAACTATTATGTACCTATAGAAAATATGTATAAATGTATAAAAAAATGGTATAATCGAAAACAAAACAACCAGATTATTTTTTATTTTGAAAATACATAATTATTAATTTGGTACCATAATTAAAAAACAAAATTAAAAAATGAGTCACAGTGGCTGTTGGTGTATTGGCTATTGGACGTCGCCACACCAACAACCGGTCCGACAAGCAACATTAGACGTTCCACATAAAAAAAAAAAATAACGACTATTTAGTCATGGAGTGAGAACGCATTACAATGTTTAAGAAAAATATGTAAACCATTCTTTAATAACGTAAAACAAAAAGCATTTTTTTAAGCTATTCGTTGAAGACACAATTTGTTTATAATATTGTTAAGTAAATTATTTTAATTGTTAATAAATTATATTTTTTGAAGTTACCTTTGTCAGAGTTTTGTATAATGTAAGTGAGTTTAAATTGAATAAAAATAAGATTTTTAATTATTATTATTATTATTTATTCATATAACAGACTACAAAGGTCCACTGTGTTAGTAACAATTTAACTTAGCCTATGTTAGTACTAACTAGAACAGAACGGGTGCGATTAGTTAGCGCCCACACTAGCGGGCTATCCGCCCGGGCGTCTATCGATAGGGTATTACACCCATTTTTGAAAAGTGTCTCAATGAAATTATGTAGTGCTAATATGCCACCAAAAAAAACACAAAATTTTTATTCAATCGATAAGTGCCATAACAATGCATCTAAATTTTAAATTTTCAAATTTCGCGCGTAGTTTGACGAAAACGCCTCTTACTGGACGCCATATTGCTCAGCGTAAATCACGTCAGTTCGTTTGGTATCAAATGAGCTCATATTAAATATGATAATTGTATGTCATTTAAAAATAATTAAAAGCATATTTTGTAATAGGTGTAATAATGAAAAAATTACGTTGGTTACGAAAATAATAAAAGTACAAAGCCTATATTACGCCAATCGGTTGACTGACAGTTGACAATTTTTTGTTTACACAGCCGTACGTCGTAATAACATGGCCGCTACTATTTCACGGTGTTTTATAACAGATTAAAAATACTGAAAACTTTGAATTGAATTTAATAAATTGTTTTGTTATTTTATGAACTAAAACTTACATTTTCCGACTGCTTTATGCCTAAATTGTCTCAATAACATATTTATAGATTTTTTCTCGTATAGAGTAAAATACCCTATTGCAGGATAGTGTTGGGACGGCCACGCAGCCTATGAAGTAGCGAGGCAGATTTCTTACGCCACAACGCATCAAAACTGTCAGTGTGTGCATCGGCAAACATTGCTGAGGCACTACAGAAGCGTGGCAGTCGCAACAATACCCTGAACGCATTATTATATAGGATTTTTAATGAGTACATTGTTTTTCTAAGGACTTCTAATTCTGTTGTCGATACTAGGCAAGCACTAATGCGACTTTTTCAATTCGTTGTACCTTCTAAGTACTTACTATATCTTGGACATCATTGACATCGGTGAAGGAAAACCGATGTTTTGCATGTTTACCAATGTGACTTTCAGGGTGTTACCAGACCAATCGATCGACCGTCGATCGACGGTATCGATCGATGGTAGAATGGATTAGTCGACGTCGATCGAGCTGCTTGGTTAGCCGCACCGCACGCCGTCGGCTCCCCATTATCACATGCTGCCCGCCTGCGCCCCGCGCTCTAACCTGGCCCGCGCGTCCTCTTGTAAATACATTTCGAAAGAAACTGATGGATTATAGCCGGGGTTAATCGATCAACGTCGAGCGATGCCATCGACCGGTATCCGTCGATCAGCTAAAGCTACCACACCAATCAATCAACGTCGATCGATGTCGATCGATGGCATCGAGCGACGATCGATCGATTGGTGTAGTAACACCCTTACAATTTCGTATGAAGTTACGATTACTTACATAATATGAAATTTTAAAAGTCATATTGGTACTTGCTCGTGCCCGGTCGTGAACCCGAAACCTCGTGCATGAGAGGCGGGCGCCTTAACCAGTGAGCCATGACGACATTTCGACATAGGTTAGTAGGAACAAAAAGTTAATAAAGTTTATATACCAAGTTAATAATTATTGCTTTTTTTTCCACATATTATCCTTAAACAACATAATTATGATTACATTACCGTTTCACTAAATACACAATGATGTGTTTTAAATACTAGGTAAAAAAAAAACTGCTATAATTTTAATGTTTGTAATGTAGACTTTGGCTTGGTAGACAGTGGTGCCGATTCTGTTGTGCACGAACTAAATCAATTTTAAGCTATTTATATCTCTTTCTCTCTAATAAAACAAGAAAGAGATATATTAAAAGAACTGTCAATTTAAGTTGATCTAAAATATTCATACATTAGGGAAAAACTAATTTGACATCTCTAACTTAGTCCTTGTCTGTCGCCGTCCTTTTCTTCAGTTGCCTGGTAGTAAGAGATGCCAAATGCCTAATTTTAATTTAGTTTGTGAACAAGGATATTTGGGACCAGTAGACACTTTAATTAAAACCTACTTATTTAAAATACCTATAGAATAAGGTAAAGAACAAAGGTGAGAGAGTCAAACAGGTCCTAACACCGAAATGGAAATGGGTAAGTCACACTCAGCGAGCTATGGAGGAAAGATGGTCACAAACTGTTACAAATTGGTATCCAATATACAATTGTAGATACAATGGGTCATGTCTTCCCGAGACCCGTAGTCGTATATGGCGCTATTCTCGAGGTTGTGCAAGAATACATATATCTTGGCCAAAATATACAACTGGGGCGGCACAACTTCGAGAAGGAGGCGAACAGAAGGATACCTACACTTGGGCTGGGCGGCATTCGCGAAGCAACGTGATAGTTTTAAATCGTCGATCCTGTAATCCCTTAAGACCAGGGTCTTTAACCAGTGCGTCCTACCCGTAATGACTTACGGAGCCGAAACGTGGACACTCACCGTGGGCCTGGTCCACAAATTCAAGGTTGCTCAACATGCCATGGAGAGATCGATGCTCCGGGCTTCTCTGGTGGATAGAATTCGCAATGAAGTCATTCGCCAGAGAACTAAAGTAACCGACGTTGCGCGTCGAATTAGCACGCTGAAGTGGAAGTGGGTCGGTCACGTCTGCAGACGGACAGACGGTAGAGTGAGCAGACACACTCTAGAGTGGAGACCGCGTTTGGGCAAGCGTAGTGTGGGACGCCCTGCGGCACGATGGACCGACGATTTAAAGAAGGTGGTTGGCAGCGGATGGATGCGGGTTGCCCAAGACCGGGTTGGTTAGCGATCTCTGGGGGAGGAAGTTCAGCAGTGGACGGCAATAGACAGATATGATGATCCAACATACAATAATATATAAAGGGTACAGAAGGACCGCTCCCGCCATCTTCAAAAATAATTACCTAAACTTGCCAGACTCACTAGGGCTGCTACTGTATTGACTCTGTAGGTTTTATTTCTGACAATATGAAATTTTATTGACACTTCTTGGAACTCTTTGCATTTTTTTGTAACAATTTTATTTCTGTTCGTCGTGAAATATCAATGTCTCTCATTTATTCATTTAGACAAAACGTGACAGTCGAAAATGATACCTGCTTGAAACTGCTTGAGATTGCCGATAAACGTAATGTCAATGTGTGCGTGAGTAAAATGGCGGTTTGTTCTGAGTGGTCTCTCTGCTCGGGCGTGCCGCAGCCTTACGTATTTTGTGGTTTAGCCTTCATCATAGCGGCTATAACTAGGTGCAGCCGCACACCGACGTCAGGGAACCCCGAGGTTCGGTTTGGTTTGGTTCCTTAAACCCTGCAGACAGAAATAGGAGCCCCGCGGGGCTCCATCGACCTGACGTCGATCGTCTTCTGCTCAATGGTTTGGTGCCCCAAGTCCCGAGCTCGCAGGCTACACCTAAGTTTAACCAACTGCTACCGGTTACACCTAGTTCTAACCGGGTAAAACAAGGTGTAGCCGCACTTCGAGTTGTAGCCGTAACGTATTTATTGGTTTTTTCCACAGTGCCTGAAGACGAAGGTTTATAACCAGATTGTTTCCAGTAATATGAGTGATACTTAACTTATGGCTCAAAAACATAGTCCTTAACTGCTGTTACTTAGAGTAGCTCAAAGCCACACAGTGAGCCATGCAGAAAGCGATCCTCGGAGTTACTTTGCGCCTTAAAATACGAAACGAGAAAATTCGCCGAAGAAGTAAGGTCACCGACATAGCTCTCGGAATTTGCAAGTTGAGTTGGGCAGGTCAGATCGCTCGAAGAACCGATAACCGATGGGAATGAAAGGTTCTTGAGTGGCGACCATAAAACGGGGCCGGAAGACGCAGAATTGGTAAGCCTCTCACCAGAAAGACCGACAAAATCGCGGATAACTGGTGAATGCAAGTGGCAGGTTGGCGCTCCGCCGTTGTGGCTTTCTATGAGGGAGGCCTTTGTTTAAACCCACCGATGTCCCCTTGTTTCGCATACAGAAATTTCATAGAATTTCGTATCCCAGAAAATGTTTCTAATACAATATTTGGTCCTTGTATTTTTTATTTCGAATATTATTGTTTCAAAGACTATTTACACGAATGAAACATATTTCACAGAAACACAATTTAATGAATTTTTAATCACATTTGTTTGTTTATCAAACTTAACAAGCGGTAGAATTGTTTTTTAAACGACTTCAAAAAAGAAGGTTCTCAGTTTGACCCGTATGTTTATATTATGTATGTATGTTTTTTCATGTATGTTTGTACACGATTATTGTTATTTTGTATTGCCACCGACTCTCGAAACTAAAGTCATGTGTGTTCTGTGCTAAAGTTATATCATATTATTATTTAGTTTTTGAAGGCGGTTCTCTTTTTTTAAGTTTTTATTAACGAATATTGTTTGTTCGGTGTATTTTGCCACGGTATTTTATTTCAACGAAAATTATAACCAGAGACAATAAAAAAATATTGTCAATGTATTGGGCTACAAAAGTTAGTGACAGAAACGAATCGCTGCAAAACCGACTCCACGCAGTCTTGTCTGCCCTACACCTAGACTAGAGTGTAATTTACATCCGTGTATCCGTGGCAAAAAAAATCTGATACGTAATTCTTTAAAACTATTAGAGTAAATTACAGTAAATTTTCCGAACGCTAAATATAACTCGTAATCTACTGCTAACAAAACAAAAACATCAAACCACAGGGTGGGTCGTGAAACAAACAGGTAAAGTATTATCTAATGTATTATTTAATTAATAATTTCAATAATAACTAATTACGTACCAAAATGTGGTCTGAAACTCAAGGATAATCATATATTTTCCTATAAAATTATTAGTGCAATATAGTAACACCAGTACCTACCTAGGTACGTACTTACAATGCGGCCATAAATCTGGACAGTCCTAGGACAATATTTTTACATGCATTTCCAAGAAAAATCTAATAATAATTATATTACCGATAGAGGTACTAACTATTATTTTTGTTACTTTAGCACATAAATATACTAAGTTGATGTCTTGTTATAGAAATGTAGTGCAATGAAGCAATGTATTATGAAAACTTGTAGTATAATTTGTAACTTTGCAATCCTACAATAGTGTTTTCCGACTTCCACAGAGACGCTGACACTGATCCATTTTTACTCATTAAATTGAACATGATTGACATATAATTAATTGATCGTATATAATTCCAATACGAAATAAATTGAGAAATGAACTATTTTTTTAATTTTATAATTAAATTGTAATATTAGTGTTATTAGTTACTTAATTAATTAATTTATCTTCATATTTAATAATGTACTAAACATCTCTGGTGTATTATGTACTTTTGCATGCCTTTTGGTCAAATATGGCTGTTGCTTATTATATTTTTTATGTCACCTTAACTTGTACCTACACTTGCAAAATAAAATATCATAATAACATTATAAAAAAAAGAAAATGTGTTTGTCAACAAACAAGGAGGCATTAGACTTTTTTTTACGAACGATCGCATTCTAATCTCAGTCTCCGACTGTCAAAAATGCTTCTAATTTATAAATTTTTTTGTCATTAATGTCACCATGAGATTGCGATTAGGTTTGTAGTTTGAAAAAAAGAAGTCAAGCTACTAAAGAAAGAAGAAAAAGACGAGAAAATTCGAAAACAACGTAATAATAAAAATAATAATTTTATTTCGAACAACTACGAGATCTATAAATTGTTAATAACAGGTTTGCACTTAAACACTATTGTAAAGACTAATTTATGAGAGAACCACCTACCACTAGAGCAACAAAATACTAGGGTCCTCTCACAAATTGCCTCACTATTGTGGAGGACATATCGGCCGCCACAGTCTTAAGGATGCTATTGTGACTGCCTCTTATTCTACTCAGAAGCGAGGCCGTTTTTTGCGGATGATGGCATGCATGACATGACCCATCGGTATGGGTTACCGCGAACATTTGAGAGGCACTGCAAAAACGAGGCAATCGGAACAGCATCCTAAAAACATTATTATATTGGACGCGTAGAGCATCCAGCGATCCTTTTGAGTTGTTGACCCAAAGATTAGGTACCCGTATAAAAACTATGACAGTAAGCACAGCACAGCAGCAGCTGTTCATATACAGCAAGTTAAATAAATATAAATAAATAGCATAATACCTGCAAATAGTATTAAAATTTAAATTTGTCCTTAAATGATCGAACTGATGGTCACAACAATTATAGTATAAATAACGCATAGTATTTTGTCACTGCGTTCGAGGAATATAACAATTAATACGTGTCGGCTGTTTACTACTTAATAAAATTAAAATGTTGAGTTTATTTATATTTTTATTATTCATAACATTGAAAACTGAAGCAAGGGACCCGGACAATAGTAAGAACCACTTATCTAACTGCTTATGACTTTAAAAATACTAATCAATTACTACCTACATAATATGTATTAATTAATTTTATTTGGGCTATATTATATTATTATATATCTACTATCATCTTTTCTTACTTACTTACCTACTAAAACTATAAAAGAGTTGGTTTTACTTATTTGCAGGTCCAACGGAAGTAACATTTAACATTCAGGCTGATAGTTCTACTAAACTAATAACCTGTGATCACAAATATCACGAAGATATTAAACAACTAAAGAAATACACAGTTCTCGAAGGAGGACAAATTAAATTAATCGCAAAAAGTAACTTCCATTTCAATCATTTCTTGTAAGTAATTATTTGTATTATTACGTAGACATAACTACTGCAACAAAAAGTTCTAGAATTTTAAAATTTAATTTATTTAACTACAGGATTTAAACAACGTAAATAATAATAAGAGCAAAATGTATTTATGTTTTTTTTTTTTATTTATATTTATCTTTAATGTTTAAAGATTGTTAATAATATTAACAGTAGGTATCCAAACTTTTACAGTTGCAGCGATTACAGTAATGCTGTTTTGAAAAATGTTACGAAGAACTACGATTTTGAGGAAAATATAATCACTCGTATTGTAAGTAATTATTAATAACTCTGTATTAACTGCACAATGTGCTGCCTATCCCTTCGAAGAACACGGCTTTGATGTGTTGATACACATGGTGATCCTTGCCTTAGGACAGTGTGGGAAACTCTGACACTACTTATTAGACATAGAGAAAATTTTTACTTGTTTAGATACAGTTCCCAAAAGTGCATTTAAGAGCGCCCTACCCGTACAAACGCTCGTACGTGATTACGGCATTATAACAAATTCTCCAAATATTTTTAACACATCTTGTGGTTAATATCTAGGTCATATGTAAGTAAAGAAAAAACAACTTTTTTGAGAAACAAATTCAGTAAACACGTCCGAAAATCAGCATTTTTGCACAATTTTAATTTGAACTTTGACCGTTCATAGTGCACTCATAGGTACATTGAAAAAGTAAAAAAAAACAGCACAAGAAAGCAACCTTGCATCATGTAATGGAGATTCTAAAATACAAACATTTTTACCAAACACTTGTAAGGCTTTCTCTAAAACACGTATTTCCTGGAACAAGTTGTGTGAAATATCCGCGCGCCAATTTTCTTGCGATGTTATCGCGTTCTCACTCACTCGTTTGTTTTCGAACATTGCGTTGAATGAAACAAAATATTTCAGTCACGCTGGCGTTGAAGTTACACCGTTGGGGAAGGGCGCTCTTGAAAACAAGTCTCCTAAGTAGCATGCTTGAGGAAAAGACAGCTCCAACGTATGTTAAATTATTTATATCCTTAACAGTTTCAGGCGGAAAAAACAAGGGGTACTCTATGGAATTGCACGGTTTTGATCAATCGAGATGTTGAGCCAGGAATACCACCCGTCGTCGAGTACGAAGGTCACAAGTACACAGCGACTTATTGCCACATGAAAATTCACGTGAGACAAGAAAGTATGCAAGTTTTTTTCCTCCTTGTTCATTATCATCATCATCATAATCAGCCGAAAGACGTCCACTGTTGAACATACTAGGCCTCCCCAACAAAACACCACAACGAGCGGCAACCTGTCGCTTACATCCACCGGTTACCCGCGACCTTGAAGATGTCGTCGGTCCATCTGGTGGGAGGCCTACTAACGCTACGACCTTATTATCTGACTTCTATGTATAAGTACAGACGCCAGCACATCAAGCCATACCAAACTGTAAATTTTTTCCGAATGAATATAATCCTTACCCTTTTGTCATAAAGTTGAAAATCTATCAAATACATTTGTAGCCTGATGTGCTGGCCTCTGTACATATTTTAAAGCAGAAAGGAGGGCCCGTTTGTTTTTACCCGACTGCGCCAGAAGGAGGGTTATGTTTTTTTTGTTTAATAATTATTATACTATACTTAGCTTAGCATAGTACGAAAAATAGATTTATTATACAAAAAATAGAGATCTATAAGAAAAGTCATGAGGACAAGCAGTGCAATTCTGTAAGAATTCACTCGCGAATTCGAATCCTATCTCATTTCCGATTTCACTTACCAGAAGTGAAAAGTATTTGGTATTCGTTTAAATAGGAACGAATTAATAGGTCGCTTCGCCTATGTTGTCACTTCGTGGTGCTAGCATAGTATTTATCGAGTAATTACAGACTACCTAAAACAGTTTTCACCACGGAATCAGAAGTGAGAACTGGAGTGAGTTCTTACAGAATAACATAGAAGGTAGCCGACAAAAGTTAGTAAAGTTATAAATATGAATGTTTTGGAAGTTTCTGAATTTTGTTGTTCTGAGCCACAACATGACGGAGTTGGATAAAATATCCCTTTGTTCGGTTAAGGACAGATTCTGTTTAGGACAGATTCTGTTTAGGACAGATTATATTTACGACAGATTCTGTTTAGGACAGATTCGCTTTAAGACGGATTTTGTACAGGCAAAAGAAAAACGTTTTAGCCAACGTCCTATGAATACGCGTAATCTCATACATAGATCCATGACCACCACACCACAGCCGTGTGGTGCCGGCAACGAATAACATCACACCATTTCTACCCGTGGGTTTCGTAGAAGGCGACAGAGGGATATTGACCAGAGGATAGGCAGCAGCGTCCTTCCATGAGTTGGTACTACACCTACTTCGATCGCCAACATGCATCGGCCAAGCATGGCGGTTACGGCTGAACCCCCTTTCGAGGGTGACCTATGCCCAGCAGTGGGCGATAAGATCCATACCCTGGATTAACATATAATAATAATACTTTTCACACATGAAGTTCCCAAAGTAACACCCACCGTGCCCCACAGAGTCACCCCAGACGATCCTCGTGAACAACATGGCACTGCCAGCAGTTCGCACAGACTTGTCGGACAAGGACATTGACTTCGCTGTCGAGTACCAATACGCAGACGGCGATGTAGTCAACGTCATTTGCGCCAACTTGAACACAACCGCGCCGCTCATGGTGGAATATGCTGTGGCTGACAAGCTGAGCGGTGAGTTTTTCCATGCTTTTGTAAATATATCAATGCTATTTTCGAAAAAAAAAAAAACGCGTAGTGGAACCGCTAACTTTAGGGATATCTAAATAATGTTGAACGTGGCAAGCGGTTACGTTTGCCCTTACTTTGATAACGTGTATTGTTCGTTAGTTAATTCATTCATCATTCATGTCATTTCAGACCCTAAAGTGACTTTGGGCGTTCCTCAAGGCTCGATATTAGGTTCATTTCTATTTTTAGTTTATATAAATTACTTCAATGGAAATGAACCCAATATCGAGCCTTCAACCGACTTCAAAAAGAAGGAGGTTCTCGTGTTCTCAATTCGTCTGTATGTTTTTATTTGTTACGCGATTTCTCCGGAAAATGTAAAGCGATTATGAAAATTCTTTTTTTGATGGATAGGGTATGCCTCAAGGGAGGTCCCATATAAATTTTATCGAAATTATTCAGCACTTTTGAAAAAATCGGTAGAAAGCAAAAAAATATACATGGACGATGTTGTAATGTTCTCACCTTGTACTTTCAATCTCTGTTTTGACTGTGTTGCCATTTCTTAATGGATTTGGATGATAAAAAGCAAAAAATAAAAAAACTTTTTTACAAAAAAGACAACCGCTTTCAAAAACCAAAAAGTGGTTTTTGGTTTTTGAAGGTCTTTTTTGTAAAAAAGCTTTTTAGTTTATATAAATGATTAACCCCAATTACTTCAAAATCAACCGAAGATGGTGTTGTTTGCAGATGACACACCATTATTTTTTTAAATTAATAACTAGGCGTTTTCAAAATCTTGACGATGTGAATAACTCTATACTTCAGGTCCAAAATTGGTTAATGGTTAATAATTTGGTACTAAATAAATAAAAAACAAATGTAGTTATTAAAACTTAACCAAATGTTAGGAAGTAGCAAAATAAATGTGATCTCATATTGAATGGAGAAAAATTGGAGTTTATAAAATCACACGGATTCCTAGGAAAACCTAAAACCAAGATTTGAAGTTACAATGGGGACCGCATATAACATCTCTTGCGGGACGGTTAAGCTCAGCCACTTACGCTGTTAGAAAAATCTAGGAATCACGCAAGATTTGAAGTTACAAAGGGGACCTCATATAACATCTCTTGCGGGACGGTTTAGCTCAGCTACTAACGCTGTTAGAAAGATAGACAGTTAATAGATGTCGAAACCGCACGTTTGGTCTATTTTAGCTACTTTCACAGCATTATGTCGTATAGCATTTTACTGTGGGATCGGGCTACTGACATTGAATCCATTTTTAGGGTTCCGTACATCAAAAGGAAGAAACGGAACCCTTATAGGATCACTTTGTTGTCCGTCTGTTTGTCTGTCTATCTGTCTGTCAAGACCCTTTATCTCGGGAACGCGTGAAGGCATCGAGTTGAAATTAAAACCATAATAATATACTCAAGTCTACGGTCCCTAGATGCTGTAAAAAAAATCAACCCTCTATGTTAACGTGAAAAAAAGATACGGACTACGTTTATGTCGCAAAAAACGCATTTATTAAGTAGATTAAAATATGGATAGAAGGTATAGATTAGTATATGGATATGTACCTACAAATATGTACGGAACCCTCG
Source organism: Charanyca ferruginea (assembly GCA_947361185.1). NCBI lineage: Eukaryota > Metazoa > Arthropoda > Insecta > Lepidoptera > Noctuidae > Charanyca > Charanyca ferruginea. The sequence goes on along the minus strand of OX376069.1, from coordinate 21,563,228 downwards.
GTGGGCGAGTCCGACTCGCACTTGTCAGGTTTTATGTTATGACAGAGCCTTTTATAACCTACGTCGCTGCTAATCTCTTAAAGAACTGTTTAAAAAGATTAATATTATGACAGTGTCAATTTATTTATGAAAATATTATGTATATTGTAAGAAAAAATATAAATCTTTTTAATAATTCACTTTATTTATATAGATAAACATGCATCGAATTATTTACTGACCGGTGTTTCCTATTCTTTCAGATAAGTTCAACAGTACACATCTATCATCTGACAGGGGGATCGGTTTCATTGCTACCTTGCGCTCTGAACATAACAATACATATATGATATGTACTAATGCGGAACCAACTGACTACACCAAACTTAAGGTGGTATTTGTTATGCGGACGGAATTCAGTAAGTTTGTTTTGTTTTCTATCTCATTCTATCAGCCGTGCTATTCTGTTACAATCTCACTCGGTGAACACCTAGGTGAAGTGAGCTGTCATCTGATTGTAGTGCTTTGTAAATCCCTAGCATCGGGACAGATGACAGCTCACTTCACCTAGGTGTTCACCGAGAGAGATTATAAACAGTTTTTTTTTTTGAATATTTCTTACGCGATTACTCCGGCAAATGTAAAGCGATTTTAAAAATTCTTTATTTAATGGATAGGGTGTACCTCAAGTGGTCCCATATAATTTTTATGGAAATTGATTCAGCACTTTTTGAAAAACTCGACAGGAAGCAAAAAAAATATAGGTACTACATAGATGATGTTCTAAGTTTCTCTAACCTTGTACTTAAAATCTCTGTTTTGACTGTGTTGCCGTTAATGGATTTGGATGATAAGGACACAAAATATAAAGGGTACGACGCAACCTTACGTACTTTGTGATAAGGAGGTACTAAAAAGCGAAAAATAAAAAGCTTTTTTACAAAAAAGATAACCGCCTTCAAAATCTAAAAAGTGATACCTAAATAACTTTAGCACAGAACACACATGACTTTAGTTTCGGAAGTCAGTGGAAATACAAACAACAAACAGAACAAAACCACCGACTAAACTAAAGTCATGTGTGTTCTGTGCTAAAGTTATTTATCACTTTTTAGATTTTGAAGGCGGTTATCTTTTTTGTAAAAAAGCTTTTTTGACGTGGCGCTTAATAGGTTTAGGAATGATGAGGCATGAAAGCCTCATCATTCGTTAACCTATGTGCCACTGTGGTTAAGTTATGAAATGTAAGAATTAAAAGTATACCTAATCTTGCGTTGATTTTTAAGCACTAATAACAAAGATGTTTAGGAATATCATTAATTAATAACAAATCATGTTGTTTTTTTTATAGATATCGTTGGTATCACGATTAATGAGATGATTATGCGACCAAAACTCTCGTTCGCTGATAACACGAGATATTACATTGAATACAAGTATTTAAGCCACCAAGACTTAGACGTGCTGTGTGAAGTTAATCGAACAGGCATGACATTGGTAGTGTCGGGCTTAGACAATTTCGCCGATAAAGTAAGCCGTTACAACGAAAATACAGGTACCTAATTTATATTAATAATCTATTGTACAGTCAGCAAAAGAGATAGGTATGCAGGGTCGTCAGATATAGGTAGTTAAAGTTTACTTAGAAACCGATGGATGTTTTTGAATAAAATATAATAAAATGAATAGAGAATATTAAAGGCCTTTGCCCTGCAGTGGGATAACACAGGCTGAAAAAAAATATAGAGAATAAACATTTCAATGATTTAATTAAATTTCATTTGAAAACATCCATGGGTTTCTAAGTATCATCCATTTCCGATGACCTGTATACCTATCTCTTTGGCTGACTGTACAATTATGCATTTTTATTTGTATTAAGATAAGATAAGATAATCTATTTCACAAATATGGGTACAGTACATGATGTCAGATACAATTATACAGTTCAGCCACATTTTACCATTAGGCATGCGAAAGTGTACAAGACCAGCAACAAACAGAATATACACATTAAATTCAGGCGTATTTACATATCAAAATAATCCAAAAATCAAACAAATGCATTCTCTTTTTCTGCAAAAAACTCTGAAATATTATAATAGGCTTTCGCACTAAAAAGGAACTAAGCTTTATTAAATATAACTGTACACATAAAGCCTTGCAAGATTGAGGTAGGTATCTTATTATAAATTAGTGGCCGCATGCAGAAAACACTTTTGTGCATAAGTGCTGCATTTGTGGCCTGCGATCATAATTTACTATCATCGCGCCTGCTTTGAGGAACTTCATCTACGAGACGTGTAAAACGATTTAGATTCGTTTTCTCAAATACAGCCACTTCAAGAATATAATGGCTAGGCAGGGTTAACATTTTAAACTGTTTAAAATACGGTACACAACTATCGGTAGATTTTTATTGAAATGTAGCTGACATCTATCGCACATAATACGAACTACAACCGACATGTCCTAGATCGCGCAAGCAGAATTATTCGCGACATTTGAATATATTCAAAATCCCGACTACAACCGTCGGCCCGCCGCCCTGATAATGCTAATGACCGCCATCTTCAATGGCGCTCTAAGCAACAACATTTTTCCTCAGGCATGGAAAGAAGCCACTGTTATCGGCATTCCGAAACCAGGCAAACCCAAGTCTGACCCCTCTAGTTATCGCCCCATTAGTTTACTCAACACCCTCGGCAAAATCTACGAGAGACTTATTTATAAGCGTCTCAAAGATTATGTCGAAGCTAAGAGTCTTATTCCCGACGAGCAATTCGGCTTTCGTACCGAACACAGCTGCGTCCAACAGGTCCACCGCATCGTCGAGCATGTAAGCGTTGGGTTCCAACGCGGCTTGAAGACCGGTGCACTCTTCTTCGATATAGCGAAGGCATTCGACAAAGTCTGGCACAATGGCTTAATATACAAGCTATACCTACTGGGTGTGCCGGATCGGCTCGTACTGATCTTACGTGACTTTCTGTCGAATCGCACCTTTCGTTATCGCGTCGAAGGGGCACTCTCGTCTCCACGTCCTATACGTGCTGGAGTCCCCCAGGGCTCCGTGGTCTCCCCTCTCATTTTCACGCTGTTCACCAGTGACATTCCAAAGAGCAGACAGGCTCATTTGGCTTTATTCGCCGATGACACGGCCATTTATTGCACTGGTTCCAACCCAGTCCGCATAGCCCGCATCCTCCAAGACTCCGCAAACGCACTAGGCGCTTGGTTCCGGAGATGGAGAATCACAGTCAACCCCGCTAAGAGTCAGGCAGTGCTGTTTTCCAAACCGCGCATCAACCCCTCCCTTCCCAGTCCGATTTCCATGTTCGGCGAGCCTATCCCTTGGGAAAAGCAAGCCAAATACCTAGGAGTCATTCTCGACCGCCACCTAACCTTCGCGGAGCACATAAAGCAGGCGCGTTCGCGCGCCGCTTTCGCTCAAGGTAGACTTCACTGTATGTTGAATGCACGTAGCAAATTGTCACTCAAGTGCAAATTGCGTACCTACACCGCGTGCATTCGTCCCATCATGACCTACGCCTGTGCTGTATTCGCACACGTAAAGGCATACCGTCTTCACAGAATGCAAACCCTGCAAAACCGTTTCTTGCGAAAAATAACGGGCGCCCCGTTCTATGTTCGCAACGAGAACCTTCATCTCGATCTCAAACTCCCGACCATACGTCAGTTCATGAAGCGCGCTTGCAAGCGCTTCTTCGATCAAGCGGAGAAACACCGCAACCCGCTCGTCGTAGCGGCCGCCCGATATACCCCTTCCCGTATTAGCAGGACCCGACGTCCACGTCATACCCTGTCCGATCCAGATGACGCTATTACCCTCCTTCAGGAAAGAAATAGGGCCACTAGCACATTAGTCAAACACAGACACAAAATACCGTCATTCCGACCTCGCCGCCGAGGTCCCTCGCGACGACCCCGTAAAGCCTCCCCCCCCCGACCCTTGCTAGCGCCAGCCCGCGTCGCTGAGCCCTTAGCTTTAAAATAGCCCCTAATTAATGGAGACCCGATCCAGCCTGTCCCTTTGCTGCCCTCTCTCAGTGGCGACCTAAGCCGAGGCTCGTACCCCGCAGGGGGTGCCCTTAGCGTAGTCACTTAGTTTATAAGTTTTTGCCCTGGCTGGAGGCCCTAAAAGTCACTTTTAAGGCACCACAGGATTGTCCGGTTAAGCAGTAACCAACCCTCAGGTTGAACTGCGAGATGCCATACAGAAAAAAAAAAAAAAAAAAAAAAAAAAAAAAAAAAAAAAAAAAAAAAACAACCGTCGGGCAGTACCTAGCCCACCAGGCACAACACTCATCTGGTCGGAGGATCCTCCCTTTTCTACGGAGGATGACGAACTTTACACTCTCTTCCTCATACCTCTAAACTGGTGACCCCGCACATGAACGTCAACGCAGCTTTCGTGCAGCTACTTCATGAAGACGTCACTTCCTCAAGCTCTCGAGCAACGAGAGTCACACAGCCAGCCAGCATGCACGGCTTCTACAGGTATCCTGACCACCAGCATGCAGCGAACGCGCCTTGGCACAGCACTCTGCATTTCGGCCGGTTAGCAAGCAGAGACACACTTCTCAGTCAGCCACTACGCAGCATTGCACCATTCCGACTCACTGGAGCATATGTGCAGCGATCACCCTGACCCACTGGGGACACAGTCACACACACAGTCTATCACCGCAGACAGTTCCGACTCACCGTGAACTATGCGGCATCCGGTTCCGTTTAGAGTCGCGAAAACTACTTTTACGTGACGATCGTGTAAGCAGTAAGAGTAATAAATTGCACTCTTACACGATGTTAATTAGTCAATTTGAACACTAATAAATAACTTTTATACTACTTTTTTCGTAATGGCTGAGATAACAAATAAGTGCACAGAATGACAAATCGTTTAGATGTTGTATTACGGTTGTGTCTTAAACCCTGAGTCGTATAAAAGTGAAATTGTTAACACGGTCCATAAATTTAATTTAAAGAATTTAAAAGGCTCGTTCATTATATTGAGAAAACAAACTAACGCATATTACTCGATAAAATTTATTTCTCAACAGATTAATGTACTTGAACATGTGTTTCGAAGTAATATAATGAATAAATAAAATGGCTGTATCAATGATACAAATTCTAACACAGTATCAATAATTGTCCGGTTTTGAAGTTTCAATTCCCATATAAAAGTCGTGAAGGACCTGGTTATTCGATAAAATGCCGTAAAGCAGCGGTAATAAACACCGTAACTCAACGAAAAATTGATCTCATGACATTTATACGACCATATAGTGATTTGTGTGTGACTGACTCTAGTAGTGTGTTTGACTCTATTACGACAGTATTGGTATAAATAAAATGGGCCTATTCTCGGAGGTGTTTACGTGATAGCGACGTATTTACGACAAACGTATATAACCAAAAGTTAGAATTGGCACGTTGTGGCGACCTCTCAAATGTTTGTTCAGGTTCATCACGACTTTTATATGGAATTTTGTGTATGTATGGTTTTGTGTATGTATGTATGTAAAGTGATTAGATATACCTGTTGCCCACAACCAGCACTGAAAAGAAAACCAAAAAAATTGTATCCCCATCACTGGTTGACTTTGAATTGCCGTGCTTGACTGAAGCGGTGAACGCCTGGAAAGTGGTTTACCCGGATACAGATCGGCCCGTTAACCCATATTCCCAGAGACAGTGGGATGAGCCGCTCTGCAGGTTGGTACAGAATAATCTAATAATACGTCCACCAATTCTGCTGAGCGTGCCCGCCTACTGGCTGTGGGTGAGTGGGAGTCGGGCCTCTGCCTTCAGGTACTTCCGTCACCCAATATCGATACTATTCTGTGTGATAATACCTGCCGACTCGCTACATGCCTGTAATAGCTAAAGTAAAAGATAAGTCTAAAAAAAGCCAATGAAAAACCTATTTTATCATTTTTAGAAAATAAGAAAGTCAAAAGTATCCTACTGCCCTACTAATTGATTCTTATATTAAGTGTTTTAAAAATGAAAGGTAAAATAGGAAAGGATATCAAGTCAATAAGCCATTAAATAACTTACAATACAGTTTAATCATTAATACATTTGAGTTTACAGCGAACATTTTATATTGTACATTATATATTATAATGGGCATAGTTATAGCAACATATGGTTATAGATTACAATATCTATGTAAATAATGGTCCATGACCATTATTCTATCCTACATAATAACCATAGCAATCAAACATAATAACAATAGTAAAACAACAAACATTTAAAAATAGTCACCACAATATAATAATAACAGTAATAAAATTAACTTATCTTTTACCGTTAGGTCGTCAGAGCTCCGTTCTGGTCGATGTCTCGAACAAGAATGGTCTCCCACATTTTTTTTTTTTTCGTATTGGCATCTCGCAGGTCAACCTAGGAGGTGGTCGGCTGCTTAACCGGACTTTCCTGTGGTGCCTTAAAAAAAAATATTTTTAGGGCCTCCAGCCAGGGCAAAATAGCTTACAAACTAAGCGACTACACGCTAAGGGCACCCCCTGTGGGGTACGAGCCTCGGCTAAGGGCGTCGCTGGGAGAGGACAGCAAAGGGACAGGCTGGATCGGATTTCCATTATTTAGGGACGAATTTAAAACTACAGGCTCAGCGGCGCGGGCTGGCACGAGCAAGGGAGGATCGCGGCGGGCCTCGGCGGCGAGGACGGAATGACGGCGGTCTGTATTTGTGTTTCTTAACTGTACTGGTGGCCTTATTGCTCTCCTGGAGAGTAATAGCATCGTCAGGGTCGGTCAGAGTATGTCTCGGTCGTCGAGTCTTACTAATACGGGAGGGAGTGTACCGGGCGGCCGATACGATTAACGGGTTAGAGTGCTTCTCAGCAGTGTCGAAGAAGCGCTTGGCGGAGCGTTTCATGAACTGCTGGATGGTGGGTATTTTTAGATCGAGATGGAGGTTCTCGTTGTGAAGGTAAAAAAGGGCTCCTGTGATTCTTCGCAAGAAACGGTTTTGGAGGGTCTGCATCCTATGGAAACGGTATTGTTTCGCGTTTGCGAATACAGCACAGGCGTAAGTCATGATGGGACGAATGCACGCCGTGTAAATGCGCAATTTGTACTTGAGTGACAATTTGCTGCGTGCATTCAACATGAAGTAGAGCCTACCGAGAGCGAAAGCGGCGCGCGAACGCACCGTCTTTATGTGCTCTCCGAAAGTAAGATGGTGGTCCAGAATCACTCCTAGGTATTTGGCTTGCTTTTCCCAAGGGATAGGCTTACCGAACATGGTTATCGGACTGGGCAGAGAGGGGGACGAACGCGGTTTGGAAAAGAGTACTGCCTGACTCTTGATTGAGTTTACCTCGATTCTCCATTTCCGGAAATAAGCGCCTAAGGCTTTTGCCGCGGATTGGAGGGTACGAGCTATGCAGTCTGGGTTGCGACCCGAGTAATAGATAGCCGTGTCGTCAGCGAATAGAGCCAACTGGGTCTTTTTATCTTTGGGGATGTCGCTGGTGAACAGCGTGAAAATGAGGGGGGATACTACGGAGCCCTGCGGGACGCCAGCGCGTATCGGGTGGGGTGAAGAGAGCGCACCCTCGATGCGATAGCGAAAGGTGCGATTCGACAAAAAGTCACGCAAGATGAGCACAAGACGATCTGGCACTCCGAGTTGGTGAAGCTTGTATAGTAAGCCGTTGTGCCAGACTTTGTCGAATGATTTCGCTATGTCAAAGAAGAGCGCACCCGTCATCAAGCCACGCTGAAAACCAGCGCTTATGTGCTCGACGATGCGGTGGACTTGTTGGACGCAGCTGTGTTCAGTTCGAAAGCCAAACTGCTCGTCGGGAATGAGACTCTTTGCTTCGGCAAAGTCTTTGAGCCGCTTATAAATAAGCCTCTCGTAGATTTTGCCTAGAACATTGAGTAGACTAATGGGACGGTAACTGGTGGGATCAGACTTGGCTTTGCCTGGTTTCGGAATGCCGATAACGGTGGGGTCTCCCACATTCAGAGCTTCCCCTTTTATAATCGTGAACAAACAACTTTTCTGACGTTTCTGTCAATCGTTGTTTAAAATATCAACGACATAAAAGGTGAACATCCGTTTTATAAGTTTTGGTACCTTATTCCTTAATATTTTAACTAGTCTACTTTTACAGACATACTGAAATAATTAAAGAATGATTGAATAATGTAAACTAGGTATAAAAGTTTTAGGTTAAGCAAAACATTACTCTTTTATCACGTTTTAACAGTAATACAAGTTTGTAAAAAGGAATACTTATGATAACAATATCAATACCTATAATTAGGATAATCTATTACGGCCATACTGACAGTACTTCGTCCTCGAAGTAATTTCGGTTTCGGATTTAGGTTCCGTTAATTTTACAGAGAAAAAAAAAATACTTTAAAACATATATATATTCTTATTTTGGGTTTTTACATAGACATGGAGGTCCACATTCAATTCGCTGCCATTGAGATAGACCAACAATAAAACAAATAGGGAAACCAGCGAACATTTAGCCAACTACATAGACATGCCAGTCACATTCACCCGCTGCCCGTGAGATAACTCGGCACCAAATAGAAGGCTACCAGCGGATAATAAATATTTGCCAACTACATAGACATGCCAGTCACATTCACCCGCTGCCCGTGAGATAACTCGGCACCAAATAGGACGCTACCAGCGGATAATAAATATTTGCCAACTACATAGACATGCTAGTCACATTCACCCGCTGCCCGTGAAATAACTCGGCACCAAATAGGAGGCTACCAGCGGATAATAAATATTAGCCAACTACATAGACATGCCAGTCACATTCACCCGCTGTCGGTGAGATAACTCGGCACCAAATAGGAGGCTACCAGCGGATAATAAATATTTGCCAACTACATAGACATGCCAGTCACATTCACCCGCTGCCCGTGAAATAACTCGGCACCAAATAGGAGGCTACCAGCGGATAATAAATATTTGCCAACTACATAGACATGCCAGTCACATTCACTTGCTGCCCGTGAAATAACTCGGCACCAAATAGGAGGCTACCAGCGGATAATAAATATTAGCCAACTACATAGACATGCCAGTCACATTCACCCGCTGCCCGTGAAATAACTCGGCACCAAATAGGAGGCTACCAGCGGATAATAAATATTTGCCAACTACATAGACATGCCAGTCACATTCACCCGCTGCCCGTGAAATAACTCGGCACCAAATAGGAGGCTACCAGCGGATAATAAATATTTGCCAACTACATAGACATGCCAGTCACATTCACCCGCTGCCCGTGAGATAACTCGGCACCAAATAGGAGGCTACCAGCGGATAATAAATATTAGCCAACTACATAGACATGCCAGTCACATTCACCCGCTGTCGGTGAGATAACTCGGCACCAAATAGGAGGCTACCAGCGGATAATAAATATTAGCCAACTATATAGTTTTTGTCTGACACCCATAGTACAGGGTCTCCCTAGTTTGGGGTCAGATGGCCGTGTGTGAAATGTCCCCACATATTATTATTATTATTATTGGGGAGAATTGAGCTTACTTCGTAGGGACCTTTAAATTTTGAACTTAATTTATCGTTACGCCTATGGCCCTGACTAACATAAACCAAATCACCAATATTATAGTTTTTATTATTCCGCCTAGCATAGTCAAGCCGTTGTTTGAATTTTTTCGCGACTTTCAATAAACGTTGCTTAGCAAGTTGACGATCGGCCTGCACATCGATATTATGATCTACATTTTCACCTATTACTTCATTTAAACGGGCTTGTACAACTGGTATGTTTCCTTCGACACCAATTAATAATCACAAAGGAGAGAAACCGGTTGATTTTTGGACAGTGGTATTCAGAGACTGCTGTACTTTTGGTAGTTCGTTCGACCATTCTGACGCTTCATTACACATAGTGCTAAGCATATTGATTACTGTAGAAACGTAACGTTCGACCTGCCCATTACTTCGGGGTGTCCCTGTAGCTATCATGTGGTGTTCGATATTAAGTTCCCTAAAAAGTGCTCGGACTAAATTTGAACTAAAATTTGTACCACGATCAGTAACTATCAAAGATGGCGTGCCAAACAAAGTAACGGTTTCTCTTATTGTAGGAATTAACTCTCGAGCATTTAGAGTTTTAAGAGGCTTTAACAAACAAAATTTGGTGAAGCCATCAATTAGTAATAGAATATATTTAAAGCTATATTTAAAATAGAATATATTTAATGGTATGAAATGGTACAGCGGTTTAATCAATAGGATGTAATAGCCCTTGTTTTGGGCCAGAACATCCCTTTTTTTCAATACAAATCAAATAATGGTAAATGTATTTTTTGACAAAAGCCGCCAGGAAACCAGAAATATTGTTGAACTTTATGGATCACTTTATCGAACCCCACATGACAGTTCTCATCGTGAAACAGTTTCAATACACTTAGTCTGGGAAAAGGCTAGGCAGATGATGATGAGTCTATAACCCTTTGGCACAAACATTTTCGGCTCCGCATCGGGATTAGTTTTGTAATGTAATAAACTATTTTTAATTGTATATTGATTAGAATCTAAGTCTCCCGATTGTTATTGAGATATTAGGTTTTGAGTCTCCAAGTCATTTGTCTGAGCAATCTTCAACCATGATTCGGGGACTTCAATTAAATTAATTTCTGGAAAACTACGTGTTCGTATCGGGAACGCAGATTCAACGGAATTTCGGCTTAGAAAATCAACATGACTAATGAATTTACCCTTTTTGTACTGAATATTGAAGCGAAAATCTTGCTTAAAAGTCCACCAACGAGCTACTCTAGGAGATAAATCTTTCTTTGTCATGGTGGATTTTATTGCGTTACAGTCTGTGACGATTGGAATTTCAATACCAAGAAGGTAAACTCTGAAATGTTTAAGAGCATTGAAGATGGCCAGGGTTTCCAAATCGTAAGAGCAATACTTACATTCTATAGGACTAGTTCGTTTACTATCGCTTGACGAGACGCGAGACTAAGCGGACGTGTTTTGTATTTATTCCGTATAATGAAATAAACAACTACGACAAATAAATAATATAATTATTTGCGCCGTCAGTATTTTACTAAAGTGTGTCGTGTGTCAACTGTAGATTTTTCAAGGTTGTTTTACTGAAGTTGCAAAATGTACTAAATCATTTTCATAAACAATAAATAAAGTGTTTCGGGTAGGATGTCTAACCCAGGATCGAGCCCGTTTGGTCGTAGCCAACTACTGCGGCGAAGTCCCCCACCGACGCCGACGCCTACTGTACCGATACCCCCGAGTAACCCAATTCCACCAGCACCCGAAGAGAATGAATTGCCGAGTGAAGTCGTCAGTACGCCGGAGATCCAGAAATGGTTAGGATCTATAGAGACCATTCTTAACGAAGTTTGCACTATTGTCGTTGACGGAAAAATGAACTCAGACCAGAAGGTTCGTGTGACCAATCTTTGCCGGAGGGTCTCAGGTGGTACTTCTCAGATAGCCGTGTTGTATCAATCATTGAAGCAGAAAACAATTCATGCCTATACCACAATCCAGCACCTTCAGGAGCACCAGCACATTGTGAACTCTCTCCAGCAGGTTAAAGAGGTTGTTAATACGAAAATTAATTCAAATGGTAATAGCTCTTATGCTAGTATGGTGAAGAAAGGTGCCGATAACTTCGTCCGTCCGGCAAATTTGAGCTCAGTCGCTATCTATCCCAGCGATAAAACCCAAACAAGTGACGACACCAAGTCACTTGTCCAATAGATAATCTCCCCCGAACAACTTAAGCTCCATGCCCGTGGCTTGAAAAAAGTGAAAAATGGGGGCGTTCTGATCATCACAGAAAACCAAGGCGATATAGATAAATTAAAGAATTCAGACAAACTAGTTTCATCAGGCCTTAGAATAGAAGAACCTACAAAACGTCGCCCAAGGGTCGCTGTCATTGGTGTTCCCATTGCCCTTACCGAGAAGGAAGTATTTGACTGTATTTACGAGCAGAATCTTTCAGACAAGTTGCCAAATATATCTCGTGAGTCTGTCCTTGAGAGCATCAAATTGAGCCACAAATCAGGTAAGAAAGACCTTCCAACCTGTAACTATATCTTGGAAGTACCCGCTAGCATGAGAAAAATAATTATAAACCAAGGCCGGATATTTATAAATTGGACATCATGCCCTGTGAGAGACTTCACGATAGTCACCAGGTGCTTCAATTGCCAGCAGTTCGGACATGCAGCCAAGTTTTGCCGGGAAACAAGTCCTACTTGCAATCACTGTGGTGAGACTGGACACTCCTTCAAGGAATGCAGCAATAGATCTTCTCCCGCTCAATGTGCGACGTGCAAACGATTCAAGAGGAAATGTGACCATCCAACTGGTGATGAAAGTTGCCCGGCGCGCAAATATGCAGAGCTTAACTATATTAACTCGATAGATTACGAAAGCGCCTAAGGGCGGTAACCTTTAAAACATAATACTTACTTACTATTGGAAAATAGACTTTTACCATCTCGCTATCACCCCAATCATCAAAGCGGCTCAAACATAGACCATAATATTATCATTGTTAAATCAAATAACCCATCCAAAACATTGGTGACTAATTCTCCGCTTTCCGATTATCAAGATGTTACATTAGAAATAAGTTCACCTAGAAAATATTGCATGCGTAGCTACACTAAATTAAATATGAAAAACATTTTATTTACAATTTGTCATAATAACATACCGCTTACTAATCCAAACATTTCCGCACATAATTGTAGCAGTGTAAATACGCTGACACTGCATGTTTTTGCACCACTTTAGCTAAATCTGACATTTAAAATATCTAGGTCACTTTTGACTGCAATCTAAATTTCCGTAAACATTACGACTTATTTATCAGCGATTTATAATAATAAGCTCAACAACTCATAGATAATTTATTCCCTGTAAGTATTTACTGTTGTATATTTACATAGGTTTAGTTTTTAGATAATAATGTTCAAAAATGCTTTTCTCAAAATTGTTAAGAGATTATTTTATATCAGTTTAACTTTAATCTTAAAAATGAACCAATATAATTTTAAACGTAAAGTGATGGCCTGAAACACAGGTTTGTAGTAACCTAGTTCAGGCGGGTCGCTACCTAACATTATAACTCCGATTCATCATAACTTGCACCAGTTAGGCATACCTACAAATATTTTAGTTTTAGTTTATTTTTAAGCAATAAACATATTTGTATGGAAAAATATTTCTACTTACTAATGTACACTTTTTTGTAAACGATATTTAATAAATACATTATTATTATTATTATATATAATAAGCTACGACCTTATTAACGTTACCTACTCTTTGTAATAGTATTGCCCCGTAGCCTATGGAACTAGCATCAGTGTGCAATTCTGTCGGGAGTAAAGGGTCAAAAATAGTTACTAATGGTTTGGAAATAAGATGATTAATTACATACTTTCGGGCTGCATCCTGTTCAGGGCCCCATTCCCACTTTTTATAAATTTTGGTTAAATTTGTAATACATGCTGTTCGTGAAGCAAAATCGGGGATAAACTTTCTAAAGTAACTGGATAGACCCATAAACTGGCGGACTTGTTTAACATTACTGGGGACAGGAGAATTAGCTAGAGCATTAATTTTAGTTTCACTTGGCCTAACACCATCCCGCGATATATGTCTACCTAAATATTCAATATTATCTACAAAAAAAAATCTTTTTTTAAGGTTGTCTGTGAAACCAGAGGAATTAAGAGCCAAAATTGTCTATTCCAAATAGTCTAGTCCTTCTTCGACTGTATTAAAGGGTATTAAAATGTCATCAATGTATACAAGTAGAAATTTTAAGTGGTGTACCGCTTTGGTGATTGCTCTTTGGAACACCGAGGGACCATTGCAAATACCAAAAGGGCATTTTCAGAAACTCATAATGTCCGTCCGTGTCAAAAGCAGTGTATTTAGTTGAATTACTTGATACGGGAATTTGATAGAAGCCATTTTTCATTTCAAGTGAAATATAATATTGAGAATGACCTAACTTGTCAATTTGATCCTCAATCAAAAGGAGAGGGTATCTATCTTTTACTATCAATTTATTTAACGCCCTATAATCTATACACATCCTATCACTTCCGTCTTTTTTTTTAACCAAAATCACAGGGCTCGCAAAGGGTGAATTACTCTCCTTAATTATTTGTTTATCTAATAATTCTTGGACTATTTCTTGAACTTTTTCTCTTTCTATTGGGGCTAATCGATTTGGCCTGTAGTAGACAACCTCATCCTTTTTTAGTTTTATTTCAAGTTCGCCGGTCTTGACATGACCAATAGACTTCAAAACCGAGGAGTATTTTACAAAAATGGCTTTCATCTTATCCCGCACTACAGAATTCAAATGCGACACACCCACCCAAAATTCCGAAAGTGAATTGGAATCATCCTTTATAAAATTGATGTCTAAGCCATATTTAGCGGCAGTTTTTCGTACTAATCGGTAACCGAAATAGTCAATCACGATTTCTATATCTGGGTATTGAATAACATTTCTACCTATTCGATCATAGCAAAAATCAGTGTCCGTAACAACAAAAATATCTAATTCAATACACAAATCTTCAAATCTAATTGGTACTATAATTTTAGCAAGTACTTGTAATCTACCGACTCCTATACCGCGTAGATATAAACTACATGAGCTAAAATGGCAGCCAAGACGTTTCGCTATCGATTCTTTGATTATACTATAACTAGCTCCAGTATCTACAAGTGAATTTATGGCGACATCATATATTGACACTGCTGTCAGTATCAATTGGTTTGGTCAAAAAAATTAACCACTTTTTCAGTTGTATCGGAGTCGCTTATAGGTTTGTAACTTTGTACCTACAAATCAAATCGTTATGACCGGGTTTTTTACAGTAAGTACAAAATTTACTTGCGTAGTGCCAGATTTTTGTTTACGTTGTTGTGAATCATTTTTGTCTACATTGTTTCTATAGCTCGTCGCTCATCGTGCTCATGCCACCGCCGGGGTGCCTGCTATTTTAGAACCCAATAGCTTGGCACGCGACGATGGGAAGAGACCAGGTAGGAAGACCATAATGCCTTGGAAGTTGGGTAGGCCTTTGGTGTGCACAGCCTTGCGCCATCTCATCTTCCCAGCACAACGTGTTGTGCTGGGGTAGCTGCTGCAGGTATCGAAAACCTCAAACGGCGCAAATATAATAGCCTTCTTGGAAGCCTATATATTTGAGCCGTTTGGGGTGGAAACTCTAGGGCCATGGGGTCCGAGTGCCCATATTGTCTTCCTTGACATCGCCAAGCGGCTGGTCGACTCTTCACGTGACCTGAAGGCTGGTCTATTCTATGGTCAAAGAATCAGCATTGCCATACAACGTGGCGGCATTGCCAAGGTGTATGGCAATGCTGCCAGCCTATTGGGCACATGTCCCTTTGACAGTCATGTGGACGAGTTTTTTTGATACCCTTTGAGCTCCCCTGCCTTTTTCTTGGAATTGTACATAATATTATTGTTTAGATTTTTAAGATTTGTGTGATATTTAGGAAGATTGTATCACTGTAAATAATATGTTTACAAAAACAAGTTAATATATTGTAAGTTCACAGAATGTTTCCTAATTCATGAACCTATTGGAATTGAGGTGCTCGTGGCTAAATAAAAGCAGTACAGATTGATCATTCATGGTTAAGTTACGTTTGCCGCAGTCGGTCCTTAGATGAGTTCATAACGGGACTCCCCCGTGCCTGGGAAAGCATGTAAAGCGTTGGTCTCAGCTGTCGTAGATCTTTGACAGTCGTTATGGGTAGTCAGAAGCCAGAAAGCCTGTCAACCAGTCTTACCAGACGTTGTCCTGTCCCTTTCTACCTACCTTCTTACTCTACATACCTACGTACCCTACTTACTTACATACCTACCTACCTACCCTTCTTTTTCGTTATTTTTTTCCAATTTTGAAATAGTGATTCTGCTATTCGGGGCGGAATCAAATTCAACAAATCAAAAATCATGAATATCAGTTTAGCCGTTCTCGAGTTAAATCCGTTCTCGAGTTATAAAGCCGTTCTCGAGGTGTAACTAACACGACTTTGTTTATTCAAATATATTCTAAGGTATTCAGAAGGTTCTAACCATAGATAGTTATGGCTTCATTACATAATTATGTAGATACGTAAAGTATACTGTTTTTTATAAATAGATGGGGTTTCGACTGCTGAACCAAAATTTCACTCATATTTTTAATTATAGACTATAAAGCAACAACGCAGAAGACCGAGATATCGTTTAGTCTGCAGCCTGAGAATGACATGGAATTATCGTGTTCAACTGAGTATGTTAGTGGATCAACCGAGACTGGAACTGCAGAAAATGTCACCATCCATTTTAATGCTGCAGATAACTTACTTAGTAAGTATACAAATGTTACGTAGACCTACCTGATGATATCCGAATATTCCACGGTTCATTGGCGAACTAACGTTTTAAAGTGTACAATATTACAACACAAAACAGCTTTTTATTACGTATCAAATCGATAAATTCCACAAAATATTTTTGATCGACTTTTGAGCTGAAATACTCCCCAGGAATAAAGCTAACATAGAATGAAAGCATCATGAATGGGCAGCAGCATTCTCTGTGCCTTTGTAACAACCATACTGCGATCGCCAACCCACCTGCCAAGCGTGGCCATTATGGCAAAACCCCCTGAGGCCTAAGTCCAGCAGTGGACGTCTTTCGCCTGAAATGATGATGATGATGATGAGAATGAAAGCTTTGGAGAAAGTTACTGAAAAGCGGTTAAGAGAAGAGAGTGAAATTTCAATAAACCAATTCGGTTTTATGCCTGGTCGAGGGACAAAGGAAAAAAGAAGTGGCGCCAGTTACAGAAAAGTTGAAAAGGAATCGTTTGTCTTGGTATGGGCATGTGAAGAGAAGGGATCAGACGCATGTGACCAAAAGAGTTATGAATATAAGTGTGGATGGATGGAGAGGGAAAGGAAGGCCTAAGAAAAGATGGATGAATTGGGTGAAGAATAATATGAATGAAAAGGGAGTCAGTGAAAGCATGACGGTTGACAGAACGGAATGAAAGGTGAAAACATATTGCCAAGATACACACGCACTGAAAGGTTCAGAAACGTCCTCAACAAATGAGCGCACGATTCGAAAGGATTGTACGCTCATTTGTTGAGGATGTTTCTGAACCTATTCTATCGTTTCTATCGTTCTGGAATATATCGTCTGCGCTCATTTTATTTAGTTTAAAACGTTTAAAGGACTTTGCTCAGTCGGCATAAGGTCGAAATTGTTATAAATTAGTTTATTTGTGTTATTTAAACCATCCACGACACTTTTTATTGTTATATTAATTTGTAAAGAAATGTGCATTAAGTTTTTAGTATTTGCCTCATAGAACTCCATCTGGAGTCGATCTGCGGTTGTGCCATTTTTATATTTAAACCTGACATTATTTTCTTTTTTAGAAACATATCAATTGCACATGGAAATGTCATCAAATAGAACGGTAACGGAACTGTACAATCTTGACAAACTCAAGGTTATTTTCTATGAGTTTGTAGAAAACGACACATTGGAGTTAAATTGTTCCACTCGTTCGCCTGCAGCTGGTCCAGTTCTATACGTGCAATTAAAAGATTCTGGTAATCCTCATTGACTCTTACTGACTAAAAACCACCCCGGTGTTCCAAATCACACCTACGTCGGGGGTCCCGGGAATTAGAGATACTTCCGTAACCCCCGACTGGTGCTGGCCCGCTATATCATGACCTGTGCTCACTGGCGGACGGTAGGAGAAAGCATCGAGGAGGACTCGTCTATTCGCCAGCACACCGCCAAATCCTCTGCGACTCTGCGAGCATCCGCCAGCTTACCAGAGCATCCACCGACTAGCCATCTCTCGTCGGGATTTGATTATTCCACTAGCGACTAAATAGTCGAAAAGTTGCTTTTAAGGCTGCTCTCTCGAAAAAAGCTTGAACGAAGCATGCAGATGAAGCAACTTTTCGTCGGCATTTACAGAGAAATTACATCTGAAAAAAATTTTTAGAAATCTACATGATATTATGATACGTAATTTGGTTCAGCCACAATTTTTCTATCGGTATCACATAATAAGAAAAAAACATGTCAAATCACCTCCAAAAAATTGAGATGAAACCATTTTACTTCTTAATTTCTTATCAAAAGAGTACTTATAAAAAATACCTACTGCTTTGCAATACAAAGGAAAATGATTTGGTGTTGTTACTTTTTACAAATACAAATATTAATAAAATGTTTTAAGAGTGTTCGAGCGCCCAATGAATGTTTGAAAAATTTGCGAATATTTTTTGTTTGGGCTGGAGATACATACCAGGTTCTCGTAAAATATAGTATTCTAAGGTTGGTCGTCACGGATTCTACATACTTTTTACAGTTTCGAGATGTCAGTTCAACTTCAGGGGGTCTAAAAAGGCCACTTTGGGTGAAACATCTGTAATATGAATCATTTGACAGATCGTAGCAGACCATAAGCAGCTTCTGCTAAAAGTCGTGAAATGATCGTTTTTTTTAATGCATATATTTACGTATTTACATAGTAAACCTAAATAGGTTATTAAAAAAATCTTTGAATATTAGTTTGGATGGATGGAGAGGGAGAGGAAGGCCAAAGAAAAGATGGATGGATTGTGTGAAGAATGATATGAATGAAAAGGGAGTCAATGAAAGCATGACGTTGGACAGGACGGAATGGAAGAAGAAAACATGTTGCGCCGACCACAAGTAACATGGGATAAGGGCAGGAAAAAAAAAGAAGAAGATGTTACCAAACAAACAATATTATTTATGCTTCTGTGCAGTAATCCAAGAATGGCGAAATTATTTTATGGACGACGACTTTCTTTACTTCTCGATGTATTGAGGTTTCATATTAGATTTGACAGTTTTGATGAAAATTCGTAAAATGGTCCACTAAGGAGAATTGCTTAATTGTCAATTATATGATATTTTAGAAGTTACTCGGGAAGCAACATCTTTAGTTAATTTTTGCATTTTATTTGATTGTTGTGAGTTATTCAGCGTGAAAATTGTAGTCAATTGACTTAAAACATTGTAGTGACGTACAATAAAAACAAATGTATGTGTTAATGAATGTAAATAAATAAATAAAAATAATGGCAGACTTGGGTCTGTACGAGATTTTTGTGTATATTTGGTAGCTCTGAGAATAGGTCGAAGGCTATTTTATTTTATTTATATGGTAAAACAAAGTTTGCCGGGTCAGCTAGTATAACTATATATTGTTTGTGTGTTGACGTGTTTTTTTTTTAGTACATAATGTTAGCATGCACTTCCAGGACAATTCTATGAAGTCTTCCCTTCCTGATTTATTTAAGATCTGTGTATGTCGTGGCTAGGTTACTGTTGTTTCTATACGTCATTTTGGCAGATGATATTAAATTGTTCATGAATCATTAAAAAAAACGACCATTTTACGACTTTTTGCAGAAGCTGTTACCATCTGTCAAATGCTTCAAATTACAGATGTTTCACCAAAGTGGTATTTTTAAACCATGTGTTAGCGCGCTAAAACCTTTTGATGTTCCGCCATCCGCGCAATAACGCACACGCAGCCCGAATGTTCGTAACGATAACCGATAAATGGGCGGTCACATCAGCGTGTATCGTGTCATGGCGCGAAGTAATTAAAAATAAAACATAAATATGAATCATCTATTGTGGCCATTTTGTGATTTATGAAATGAAACATATTATGATCATATTATGAAATACCTATTGTGGCCTTTTTAGACCCCCTGGTCACCAGACCTCGAAACCTATTCTTCTGCAGCAAGGTACAGGCAGACAACTTCACTCTTTTCAATAACTAAACAGTATTTTTTCCAACATTTTGTTTATTCATTTTGTTTATTTATTCCAACATTTTGTTTCTACCATTTTCAGAAGTATTTAAGAGCAATGACAGCGCCGTTTTGAAAACATTGACCGTAACCAGTAAAGACGATAACACTGAAATAGCATGTTACTTAAAAGAACAACACAACTCTAAGCGCAGTAAAGAAGACGAAATACGTTATGAGATCAGAGTAATCCTCCGCATGATAGTTCCAGATCCAGGTACATTGTATTTTTTATTGATTTACGAACAGACAGAGACGCTGATGTTCCCGTTTATAATACGTACACGAAGGAAACACAACACCTAAATGTACAATATTATAATTAAAACCACATAGTTTCTTTTTTAATAGCTTTCAGAGATGTTTGGCAGTGTGAGCCAGAGATTTAGCTAGGGCCTAAAAAGCTTTGCATCTCGCAGGGTACGAGGCAAACTTGTTCCTTTTGTTTTGGTAATATCGAGTCCTCTTTAAAACCAGCAGCTCTATTAAAGGATGTCTTCTTCAGGCACAAAATTAAATCCTTTGCTTTACGGTGAGGAGTACTTTTGTACTTCTGCGTATTTGTAATTATAACTAATGCAGGGGCGAGCTTTGTTGCACAAAGGTACGTCGGAATATGGTATAAAGAACTCCATAGCTGGATACAACACTTTTGTTGCGGAATCTGCGTAGATAGAGGTATCACCAGAAAAATAGCAGACGGGCTGCCAAGGGTAAGACTCGAAAAAACAGCGCATCTCATCCCAGTCTACCGACTAGCACCGCCATATCCGCCGGCAGCCACTTGGGCTAGAAATGGATGGAGAGTAGACGGATACAAATTTCACCAGTGTTTCAGACAGCGGTCGGAGTTACCCAAAGCTGAAGAACCCGATACTGAGTAAAGGTCTGGATCAGTAGTGAGCAGAAGGTCAAAGGGAGGGCTGTGTGCGTCTCAACATCAGGGACCCGAGTACCCTCTTGGACCAGTTGGATGAGATTTAACGATAAAGCAAGCTTTCGCGTCTCTCTCCCAGCACGGTCGTCTCCTGATCTCCGCGTACAGGCGTACAGACGCACTTCGGCTGGAGCATTAAAATTGTGCTCGTCGTTATTAAGATTGAAGTAGACGGGCATGATATTTGAACGCAACTCTCTAATATTGGCGAGGTGTACTGTTACTGTAAGAGAGTGCAGCCGCTGTACTTTCTCGTAACTGTTATTTCTTTTTTGCATTTTGGAGTGTATTTGTGGTAAGAAAGGTGAAAGTAGAATCAGGCTTGAAGCTGCTGACCAGATACACACATAACGCAACGTCATCAGTCATTCGGGTAACTAATGTGGAGCCTCCCGAGAATAGCTAGCTCAGTAAGGGCCTCCTACTAACTGTGGTCGGCCAGCGGTAGACCGTGCCTCGGATCGCGCTACCTTGCACGACAAAGTAACCGATGCAGATGATGCGTCGTATCAAATACGGTCTAACAGCTAGTGAAGCAACTATTCCGACCCACCCCGCTTAAACGGCGTCACTGGACATCGCACGGAAACACAGCAAGCCTGCTTGGCGGGGCGGTTTTGTCCAGTGGGTGGTCACTAGCTACGGCTGAACCTTACCACCAGTATGTTGTCGCCTTATATGCACCGCCCAGGCACCACGTGTCGGGATCCAGAGTGAAGGTATTTAGTTTCCGGAGAAATCAAAATCGTGACCGACGTAAATGATACTTACTACCTGTGATTGATGCGGACGTGACCAAAGCGAACAGTACTAGGCGTAACCGACGCGGACGATATTACACGTAACTAACGCGGACGGTAATACACTTGGCTCATAGAGTAAAGAAACATGCATGACCAATGCAGACGGGAGTACGCGACTGACATCAGCGTATCTGTATTAGAATGTCAAACCCTATCTTTTACAGACTTTTGATCCTGATAAAAAGTAACATAGAGATGTTTTATTTCAAAACTACTTATTGTCCGTGACTTTATGCGTATTGTTGTTGATAAAAAAAACTCTATAGCACTGTAGGATAACGTGGCTTCTTATTCGCTATAGAATTTTGAGAATCAGACCGGTGAGCTCGTTCAAACAAAAAACAAACAAACATTCCATTTTCATTCACCTCCACTGCTTGTATATATACAATTTAATATTTTGTTAGAGATTTTGGTCACAAAATCCAAAGATTACAAAAGGACCGCTCCCGCCATCCTCAAAAATAATTGACTCTGTAGGTTTTATTTGTGACAATATGGAATTTTATTGACACTGGTTGAAACTCTTTGTAAGATGTTAATATAACACCTGTTTGCCATGGAATGTCAATTACATCATTTTGATCATTCATTTTGACAACATTACACGTGTCGCTTGTCGAGACTGAAGTCTGCTTAAAACTACCTGTAAACGTAATGTCAATGTGTGCGTGCCAAAAATGGCGGTTTGTTCTGAGTTGTCTCTCTGCTCGGGCGCGCCGCAGTCTTACGTACTTTAAGATTTGATGGAGGGGAGTGCCTTTTCAACTTGAAAAATCTCATCCGCGCGGTCAGTACATTATTAAAATGTTTCCGTACTTTGTATTCAGACGGCCACTTTTCTTTCAGCCACCGCCATTTTGATCCATGTTCATTTTGTATAAGACCAAAATGGGAAGATCCATACATCCTCTGGCATCGCCCGTGGACATCGCTTTTAAATATCAATTTTATGATTTCAGAAAATCCTGCAATTCTTCTCGATTATAGCCATGATACAAACGAGAATTATACAGTTTTGGTAGACAAACCATTGATGATAATAATACGAAATGCTTACGCATGCTATGCATGGTAAGTTTGTTAACAAGAGCATGATTTTTAAATCTTTAATCCGGATGAATTATAATTACAACCTCAAACGGCGAAAGTATAGTATCCTAAGCGATAACTTTATTTTCGAGCCGTTTGGGGTTGAAACCCTCGGGTCGTGGGGTACCGTGCTCATCTACTTTTTAAAGAAATTTCCAAAAGGTTGGTTGACACTTCCCGTGATCCAAGGGCTGGTTTTACAGAGGTTAAGCATTGCCATCCAACGTGGCAATGCCGCCAGTCTCTTGGGCACATTCCCAGTTGACGACGATGTGGGGGAATTTTTTGATGCCTTATTGTCTTAGCTTTTTTCTTTTGGTTTAATAGTTACAGGTTTTCCTTTTTTATTTTTTCGTGTAAATATTGTACATTGTATGAAAATAAATAGTAAATTGTACGGTAGATTGCCCATCTTTCATTCGCACTTTTAAATAATAGTCCTACCTATAAATAATAACTTGTAATGAAAAAAAGGTGTGCGTAGAGATAATTTTCATGTGACACATGAAAATTATCTCTTCTAAAACTCACCATGAACTATAATCGATCATTGTTTGTTATACTTGCTCATTGATTCATCAACCAAAACCGAATGTTGAAGGCAGACACTTTAGAGCAAGTGGACGTCAGCTCAATTTTCTCGACATGCCGTTCGGATCATGACAATAATGGCGCACTGCATTAGATCAAAATCCGAGGAAATAGCGATTCGAACAAATTTTTCTAAATTCGATATTCAGACATCCGATCTAGTGCGCAACCACTCTGGATTAAAGCAAATTACTAGTATTTCTTGTGTCGCATGCAGTGCGCACAAGCACTAACGCGGGGTGAGAAAGCGTGTGAAAGCCTTCTGCCTTATCTATATAAGTAGGTGTTTACCCTGGAGCGGATCAGTAGCTATTATAATTGTATGTTGTGCTTTCAGGTGTGTCGGTATGCCATTTAATAATATTATACATTTTGTACCCGAAACCGAATGTAATAATACCGACAGTGACGTTATTCTAAATGTAAGTATTTTTTTATCAATGCCCGTTATTATTATATGGGACTCTAACATGAGTGGCAAAATGTGAGTGTGCTTAGGAGAACGGAAACGCACGGGAAATACAGTATATAATACAACAATATTGTTATTAGTCCACGAATTGATTCAAAAGTTTACTAGAAAGAAAATGAGAACCCACGATCTTCGGTTTTAAGGGGCTATTAAACGACTTTTACAGATTTTAAACTGACAATCACGTCAAAATGTGCAGTGTAAATGATTTGAAAAAAATATATGTTAAACTAGAACATTCTCTTAATCATATAGAAAGTGAATATTTTTGATTAAGTTCATATTAAATAGTTTAATTAACTCGTGAAGTTGTGTCTGACGCGGACAAAACATTGACAATCACACAAAATCTACCAGGTATAATTGTCCGAAACTTACACTATCTTACAGACAATTTTATTATCTTTTTTTTAGTATACGCCTTTTTTTTAATTTTGAAGGAATACTACTTTTATTTAATTTTTTCGACTAAATTTTGAAAGTTTTGGACGCGGACTGCGTCCGTTCTGCATCAGTTTTGCGTCCAAAACTCTCAAAGTTTAGTCGAAAAAATTAAATAAAAGTAGTATTCTTTCAAAATTAAAAAAAAAGGCGTATACTAAAAGATAGATAGTAAAATTGTCTGTAGAATGGTGTAAGTTTCGTTTAATTATACCTGGTAGATTTTGTGTGATTGTCAATGTTTTGTCCGCGTCAGACACAACTTCACGTATTAATTAAACTAAATAATATGAATATACTTAAAAATATTTACTTACTAAGTGATTAAGAGAATGTTCTAGTTTAACATATATTTTTTTCAAATCATTTACACTGCACATTTTGACGTGATTGTCAGTTTAAAATCTGTAAAAGTCGTTTAATAGCCCCTTAATAATAATAATTATTATTATTAATTCAGAATACAATAAATAATAGTTTAAAAAAACTAAAAACACGTTTTGTATAGAAAACCAAACTAAAAAATAGATAATAATTTTTAATAAATATTATTTATTTTATATATATTATTATATTATTTTATTTAAAAAAAAGCGTGGGGTGCATGGTGTCAATAGTTATAAATATTTTATTGACAGATATGAGTAGAGTGATTATCATTTTGATAATATCTTAAAAAGCACCCCACGCTTTTTTTTAATAAAATAATTTATTAAAAATTATTTTCTATTTTTTAGTTTGGTTTTCTATAAAAAGCGTGTTTTTAGTTTTTTTAAACTATTATTTATTTTTTACTTTTTAGTTTGGTTATATCTATGTCTATAAATATTATGTACATTTATTCTACCAGGGGCGCTTGTGCAGTACCTTCCTAGTATGCAATAGCTGTTTTTTCGGCAACTAATTTTGAATGACTTATGTTTTTTTTTTTTTTGTTTTTTTTAATAATTTTATCAAATTAGTGTATTGTCATCGGTCCGCGATAAATCTACAAAGTTTGAACGAAATCTGGCCGTTTAAACTGGGTCAAAATCGCTCCCAAAGAAGTCGGTTACAAAGGTTACAAACAAACATACAGGTGAAGCTAATAAAAAGCTGGTAAAAAGAGGTCCGCTGTGTTAGTAACATTATTACTTAGCCTATGTTAGTACTTAACAACTAAAACAGATCTTGTTCGCTCGGCCAATGCCCACACAAACGGACTATCTGCCCGGGCAGCTTTTGAGTGCAGAATGATGTTGGGACTGTCGCGCAACCTGCGAAGTAACGAGGCAGATTTCTTGCGCCATATTGCGTCAAAGCTGTCAGTGCGCGCATCGGCAAACGTCGCCGACACACTGCAGAAGCGTGGCAGTCGCAACAGCACCTTGAACGCATTGTTATATTGGCTACGCAGAGCATCGTAAGAGCCTGCGCGCACTAGCGATTTAAGTTGATAATTTGATCGGTCAGAGGATCAGTTATAGAGTTATATGGCAGTGTGCGCACTTGAAGATTAAAAGTTGTACGATCGAACTATCGAATCCGACTGCCTCATCCCTATTCGGTCAAACTATATCGTATAGTGCGCGCACTACTACGAGACGAACCTATCGAGCGACAGTTTGAGCATAATCGTTACACGATTGCGACTGAACTATCGGCCAACTTTAATCGCTAGTGCGCGCAGACTCTAAGCCGATCTCCTTCACTAAGACCTTACCTATTCGTGAAACATACACGTAATATGGAATAATATCTGGTTTCAGATCGATAACGTTAAGGATGAAATGAGTACAGGCTGGGAGTGCAAAGTCTTACAGGAGTACCATGGTCCCCCACTGTATAGACATAAGGATCGTGATTATACTGCAAAAGATTTACATTTCGATCTTCATGTCAAAGGAGCAAGTAAGTGCTTTAACCAGTCACCGCATTGTTATAAAATAATCTCTTTTGTACTTGATATTGAATCTGCGGGCAGCAAGCTTGGGGCAGATGGGCTATTCACGTATAAGTATTTAGAGAACGTTCAACATTATAATAAGAGATACGAATTCATACAATCTTGGGCCCGTAGGTCGATTCTGTAAAATTCAAACAACAACTCGCATCTCACATCGCTATTCACTGTCACTTCGCAAAAGGTTCAAAATGATCTTGATATATTTCACACTTTGAATCGGGTTCGAGTGCGAAGTGCGAAGTGAGCGTCGAAGTGACGGGGAAATTACCTTACTGAATGCCACTTCTTACGTCATCTCATACTTTACCTGTCAAAATCTCCCTGTCAATTTAGTTCAACTCGCTGACACGCTCGCAAGGGTGGCGCTAGTGTAAATTCGAATTATCAACCGAGTTTTTAGAATGCCAATCAAGAAACTCACAGCGGATTCAGATTCGAAGTTTAGAATGAGGGTCTTACAGTATCACACCCCTGGTTGTAAAAAAAATCAGGTTGAGTGTCGCGGAAATATCTTCAGTTCGCGCAACCCCCGACGTAGGTGTGAGATATAACACCGGGGTAGTTTTTAGTCAGTAAGAGTCTAAGAGACCCCTCCCTCCGCCCGCCCCAGGGCACATACATGATTTTCCAGATTCCATTTCCACATACATGAGGATTTTCCAGTTGTAAAAAGACGAAAGTGGTGTCACTTAGATTATTGATAGGTCGGCGCGGTCGGAGCGCGCGGACACCTATCAATAATCTAAGAATTAAATATTTGAAATGGTTTTAGAACACACATTTTGATTTGGCCAAATTTTTACTGGGCAGAATATTATCAAGGATAATGTAATTAAGACATTCTTAGTGGTTGGCTATTCTCACGAAACGGCCGACATCCTGAATAGCAAAGGACTGTCCTCTATTGCCCCCATACACATTAGGAAAGTGCGCAGAGTTGTATCTACTTTATACAACTCTAACACCCTCATGAATAGGGTTGCCATATTTGCCAAACCTCGTGTCGGGACGCAAAAAAGAAAAATATATACAGGGTGTTTGGTAGATCGATGCAAAGCCGTAAAGCGGAGCTAGTATAGACTATTTATAACCATTTGAACAGAACTTGTCTTAGACGAAGTGTGACAATATTTTTTTTAGCAAAATTTTAATGATTTTTGATGACAAGACCCAAAATATTGCAGTTAGTTGCAAATGGTGGCCAGTTTAAAAGACATTTTTTTAAATATTTTTTATGGTTTCATGACAAAGATGTCTTAATCATATTTAATTAAATTGCTTACAGAATACTTTGTTAATAAATTAAAATGAAAATAAATAATTTATTTTTCAAACTGGCCATTATTTGCAACTAACTGCAATATTTTGGGTTTGCCGTGACCGCGCGAAAAACGAGACGTAATAGTGCTTTGTCGGGACGTCGGGACAGAGGCCCCAATAACGGTGACAGTCCCGATATATCGGGACGAATGGCAACCCTACTCATGAACCATGTATGTAGGACAGAATCATATTTCTTCTTATAGTCTATCCAACATGTCTGTATACCCAGCAGAACCCTACGTGTAATCCGATTTACAGTTAAATATTAACGTGCGTAGTATTTAGTACCTTCCAAATCGTATAAGTAAAAACATAGTACCTTAATTGTTACAGCGAAATCTTAAATTATTTTCAAACAGCAGAGGGTCCCCTCTGCTGTTTGAAGGTCTATGGACAAATTTTATATGGTCCCGTTTAGCGGTGTATTAGTAGGTACCTTAAAAATACCTTAGTTTAATTTTAAAATGATTATTGTTTAATGAGGAATGCACCTGCAAAACTTTTATCAAGCCGGCAGGACCCTATTTTGTTTTAAGGGTTTCAGTCCAGACATTCATATTTCTTATTAGCATTTTATTAGTACTTATCGCATAACCTTACGTTTAATTCAAAAAGTTTGTATTTTAGCTGAAATTTTGTTTTAAAACTTTTAGTACTTTTTCAGCGAATTAACGTTTCGTTTTGTCAATGTATGAGCTTCTGTAAAAAATCGGTCATTTTCGGGGGTCAAATTAGGAAATTTAAAAAAAAAGTTTTGCAAACCTAACTGTGTCACATATCAAATTTTAATGAAAGAGCTCGTTATGAGGGTCTCCAATATATTTTTCTTATTATTGTAAAATAAATAGTTTTGATTTTATTCATGAAAGAAGACGAAAACTTACCATTCCCCCCACTGATCGCCGAAACTACCGAGACTAAAATTAAAAAAAAAAAGTAGTTCATTGCTTATAGATTACAGGAAAATCTATAAGAATTCTATCAATTGGCATATCATTTGTACGGAGTCTCTCCACGCGAATTCAACTCGCTATTGGCCGATTTTTTTGAGAAACGAATTCTGTAAAGACTGAAAATCTGTTTTATTTTTTGCACAATTTTTTACTGACCGTTGGCCGTTTATAATGTTCTCATACATTGAAAACGTAAAGAAAATTTATGTCGTCTTAGAAACCTTACACATGTAATGAAGATTCTAAATTACAAACATTTTTACTAAAAACTTGAAAGACTTTTTCAAAAACATGTATTTCCTGGAATAAGTTTTGTGAAATGACCATTCGTGAAATTTTCGTGCGATACTATCGTGTTCTCACTCACTCATTTGTTTGACAAGTTTTTGACTTTGAGATGTAATTATTGCAAAGATTAGATTGTGACTTATCCGCGGTGAATGTAGGTGGAGGGACCTTGAGGTGAGCTGGAATATACTAAGAATCGACAGCTCACTTCAAGCTCACTACCGAGGGAGTAACACTGCAGTGTTGCGTGTGTTGTAAGCGAACCTCTCGCATAGCGGGAGTTCTTGTTGGGAGGATTGTATTCCTTTACTTGCGAATTCGCTAAGCGAGAGGTGAACAACAGACTATTAAAGCTGGCGAGTGAGTGCGCATATATGATACCGCTAGTGGGTCTAGGTCTAGAATCATGTCCTGAATAATACTAGAACCTCTAAACGCTTGTGTCACCCCTAAAAGATTATGCCATCATGCCCCTGTAAAGAAATTAAAGTTCTTTAATCAAATCCTTAAATAAAAAAAAGAACGCCGTATTTAGTAATCTTATGCCAGATGCACGCGCAACGATAGATCGTTACGTGTGTAGCTGGCATTACTTGGATAATGTTTGTTTTCTCATCAGGATCAGTAATTGTAACTGCAAACAACCGCATTATGACTTTTGTTACGACTAACCTGTCAGTTAACTACGATGGAGATGCAAACTATACTTATGAAGACGGCGAAGAAGTGATTTTGTCTTGCATTGGAACAGATCGAAATGAATCGATCGGTGATGTGGACTTCTCCTATTCGTTTACTAGCTTGGAATATTATAATGCGGAAGGTATTTTAAATTTTAATAGACTTACTTTTAAACGCACATCAAAATCGTATCACCCCCAATAACGTATTATAAATAGGCGCGTCATACACGAACATTAGTGCACTTTAAAACGGCGCTAACTTTTATATCTACATACCAATAGGCACATACAATTAAATACAGCGCGAAGAAAAGGACAGAAGCATACGGCGTATTCCTGTTAGAAAAAGACAAACATACATATTTTGTTACGTCAGTTATGTGTGAATTACGAGCGATACTGACGTATAGCCGCGGCACTTGGTCGTACGTGACTAAGTGAAACAAAATAACATAATTTAACAAAATTAGTACTGACAATAATACGAAAATACGCATTACTATTATTAGGTATAATATTTTCCTCTAAAGGTGCGTAATTATTATTTAACATAACATTTTATAAAACGTTGTAACGTAACATGTTTCAGTAATGTGGAGGCTGAATGTTATAAAACGTGTTATTTAACATGTTATTAATATTTACAACAATGTTATACCTATAACTTATCCAATAGTGAACAGCACTGCAAAACAACAATCGACAAAGTCATATAACATTGTTAAATTGTATTGTATTTCTAACTAGCAACCCGACCTGGCTTCGCATGGGCCTAAAGCCTTCCCCGATAAATGTACTATCCAACACAAAAATATTTTTTCAATTCGATCCAGTAGATCCTGAGATTAACGCGTTCAACCAACCAAACCAACAAACAAACTCTTCAGCTTTATAAGATAAGTAAGATGCCTAAGTATAGATGTGTACAATATTGTTATATGTTGCAATGTTGAAAAATAATGTTACATAATGTAGACGTGTTATAAAACACAATTTACACAACATTTTATTTAATGTACGCATGTGTGCCTTTATGCGCGACACAAAAGTGGTCCATTGTACGAAAATATTATTTTCTTATCATATATACTGATTGCACATCAAATTAAGTTTCTTTGAAACCAATATTGCAAAAAAAACCTGACAGGTCTTTTTTTTCATTTAGTCCTGAATTATTAGCCGTGAACCAATTTTGTACCTGGAGTACCTTGACTATTTACCTTAAAAAATTACGAAGTGTCATCGGCAAATAACGCCTTTAGAGGGTGTTTTCTTTTTTAAAAGAGTTTAAGAGATAAGAGAGACTCATCTCTCAAGATCAAAGATCAATATTATAAACTAAAAAAGGAATTGACCTAAAATAGAGCCTTGTGGAACTCCCATTTCTACTTTTAAACCAAATATGATTTCACTTTATTTGAACTTGCTGCGGTTTGTCATTCAAATAAGATTTTACTAAACTAAGCGCAAGTTTACACATACTCCGTAATGCTCAAGTTTCAGAAGTAATATGACATGATTTACGCAATCAAATGCCTTAGAAAGGTCACAAAAGATTCTTATCAAAATGTTAATAAGTCAATAAAGTTGTTAAATAAGTGACGTCACGGCTATAATCATACAAATCTCTACTGCCCTATTAAAAAAGAGTATAATATTAATATAATAATAGCCGCATTTAATTGTCCCACTGCAGGGCAAAGGCATCTTCTCATACAAAGAAGGCACGAGCATTGATCCCCACGCTTGCTCAAGGCGGATTGGCGATTTCAGACTAATATTAATTAGAAGTCCAGGTTTCCTTACGATGTTTTCCTTCACCGATGTTAGTGATGTCCAAGATAGGTTTAGAAAGTACCTACATATGAAATTGAATAAGTCACATTGGTACTTGCCTGGTATCGAACCCGCACCCTCATGAATGAGACGCGGGTGCCTTAACCACTGGGCCATCACGACATTAAAAAGAAAAACACAAAAAGAGAACAAAAGGAGTATGAGATTGAATAATCATTATTATTTCAGGTGTTCTTCTAGTTCAAACTAAACCCCAAACTAAACTCACATTTCGTTCTGTCTTGAAATCGAAAAATAATAGTTATTATTTGGACTGTATTCTCACAAAATTGTCGTTGAATGGAGAATACCGATATCGAACTACCTTTTATATGAAGAAACCAGATTTTCATGCTGGTAAGTGGTTTTAACAGTGCTATTATTATTTATCATTATCATCACTTCAGCTGGGATCGCCGAAACAAATTGAAATCCTTACGAGCAATATTGACATTAAGCATGAGCATTTGGGGGCTTTATAACACGCTTTTATTAGTTTCGGATGTGTATCAGAATTGTGGAACTCGATTTTCAACCCCTTCAAAACTTTAGATTGATTTGAAACTTCGCACACTTATCAAGGGACCGATGACAATGCAATAATATGGTACCATTGAACTGTAGGTCGATTCTGTAAAATTCAAACAACAACTCGCATCTCACATCGCTATTCACTCTCACATCGCATAAGGTTCAAAATGACCTCGATATATTTGACACTTTGAATCGGGTTCGAGAGCGAAGTGACCGTCGAAGGCACGGGGAAATTACCTTACAGAATGCCACTTCTTACATCATGTCATACTTCATCTGTCAAAATCTCCCTGTCAATTTAGTTCAACTCGTTGACACGCTCGCAAGGGTGGCGCTAGTGTAAATTCGAATTATCAACTGAGAGAGAGGTAGGCATTAGAACTCCATAATGGAACAACATAATTATATTCTACTCATGTTTGGGTTTGTTAGAACTGTCTTTATAAATAAAAATACTGAACTTTACAAACAAAAACGACAGAGCAGCTCGTTTTTAGCAAATGTGCCGATATGGTGACGAATATCGATCCTCGCAACTAGAAGAGGACAGATTAGCTCGTCTACAGCAATATGCGCCAATATGAATCTGAACATCGAGCATCACAATCAGAAGCAACGATTGATTTATCGTATTATTCATTTGTTAAAATGTATAATTTAAATTATATTTTTGGTCTATACAATTTCCGAGATCTGGCGGTATTGTTCGCACTAGATGTTTACAAAATCACTGATTTAATAACCTTCCTAAAATGCTACTGAGATCTCCAAATAATGATGGTATATTTTCATGACGCTCATTATAGTCGTTACTGAGGAAAATATAAATGTAACGCCCACACTTTTAATGTGCAGGTAAAAAGTATACGATAATAAAGTTCGAATTTTGTTTTATTAAACTACATTATTATTTTCCCAAGAATTAAAAAGAAAAAAATTACAGGCGCAGTCCAACAAGCAATGATATTGTCCGTCGATGGCCAAAATTTAACAACTGTTACAAACATCGACCAGTCATCTGACAGTTATACGTTCAGTTATATAGACGGCGAGGTATTAAATGTTACGTGTCGAAAAATGGATAATAACATAAAAGGCACTCTACTTTTCTATTTTAATGGACGTACGGAAGTCCATTTGGACCCAGGTGAGTTCTAATCTATGTAACATTACAACAACACATAGCACTCGAAGAAAAAGATGTGAATTTGCGCTTCGGAGCGCAACCAACGCTTACTGGTGCGCGCACGTTCGTTCGAACCGAATGCGTGCGAATTCTCTCGAATACGCTTTAATTGTGAAGAATTTGATACTTTGATGCGCTTCATCTCTACGCTAGTATGAATTAACGCCAATACAGATGTGTTTACAGTGCTCAGGAGTCTGGAAGAAGAAATGATTTCATTAAATGTACCCACGTTAAAGTTAAAATATGAACATTTAACTTGTAGTATCAACAACACGGAAATACAAAAGCCAAACACCACGCTATTATTGACGTCTGATGTTCCTTTTATGGGTATGAAAATTTGCTTTGCTCTGTTGTGTTAATATTTTATTATATTTAGAAAATAACCTGTATGTCTATTCTGTTGCAATCTCCCTCGGTGAACAGCTAGGTGAAGTGAGCTGTTATCTGTCAGGGTTTACAAAGCACTACAATCGGATGACAGCTCACTTCACCTAGGTGTTCACCGAGGGAGATTGTAACAGAATAGACATGCTGATCACTCTGCTCAAGCTCACTTCAACTAATTTAACCGAGGCAGACATTTACAGAATAGACCGGTAGATCCTACTATCCTATCATACTTGACTGTGCACACATTATCAATACAAATGTCTATTTGTTACCTCATCACTGCAAAACTACTGAACCGATTGTAATGAATTTTAGCAAGATGTTGCATGGGATCGGGTTATCATAAGGACATAGGCTATTTTTTAAGGCTTATGTTTAACGAACCTCCAGATCTACTAAATGATCACCAATAATAGTAAATAAAATAAAACCAAAAATAGTAAATGGTCACCAAAATTGTGTTTCCTAAAGTATTGTAGAAATGTATGAGTTTGACTGTAAAAAGCGATTTGATTCTGGCACTCGGCGGCCGCTGCCGCGACACGCTCGCTCCGCTCGCTAGCCTCGTGCGTAGGGGGTCACAGTTCTAACCTAACCTAACCATGTCGGATCCGCCCCAGGGGATGTCAAAAAGATTTTAGTTATTTTGCACACTAAGATTTGGTGACCATTTAGTACATTTGGTATAATTTAGTATATTTTTTTGGTAAGGGAGCTTAAGATCCTAAAGTATTTTTTGGTGATCATTATATTCATACCCATTTTTTAATCCGCGAGTTTGGTCTGCATCTGGGTTAACCGACATTGACACTACCGTAAAATGCTGTAACATTGCCGTCATGCTCAACATTGCCTAAATAGTTAGCGGCAGTAGCGGCAATAATTAAACTGCATTTTGGTAGGTACTTTTTGCGAATAACCGTATTGTAAATGTATTTATTTTACATTTAATTTTATATACAATATCTACACGTAGAATAAAAAAGAAAAAATGTAAAAATAAAACAGTTATTTAATACCAAAATGCGTTAACAACAGTTTTAAAGAGGCCGGCTCTCAAAAGAAAAAAAAGAACACATAAAATATTACTTCGTTGTCTCTCCATCCGTCCGGCGACGCCGGCGGCCCGTCCATCCGTTCATCCTTCCATCCGTCCGTACGTCTGTCTGCCAAGACTCTTTTTCTCAATAACCGTGAAGGTATCGAGTAAAAATAACATCAATACTTACGTCTGCGATCCCTTGAAGCTGTAAAAAAAACCAAGCTTCTAAGTCAACGCATTTCAAATAATTTAAGCCAACATTTATCTCAACGACTGTCGGGCGAAAAGTGTTGAAGGTCACACCTCCGCTGCTTATGTCGGACTGTGTAACATAAGACATTCGAAAGGTTAAGTCATCATTTTATATTTTAGCACTTCGCAGATAAGTCAACACCAAACGGGTATTTCCCATTGACCTAAAATCATGAAATTTGGTAAGAAACGACGTATAAACGCTAACTTGACTGGATTAGATATCATCTAGAGCAGGGGACAACCTGCGGCTCGCAAGCCGCATGCGGCTCTTTCGATGAGAAGTTACGGCTCATCAGGTCTATAAGCAAAAATCGTGCAATCGATTATATAAAACTAATTAAATTTACTCCACCTGCTACTTTTCTTCACATTGTCTGCTACAAATCATACTGTATGAATGTTGAGTAGTTAAACAAAACTTTTAGTGGCCCTTTAAAAACTGGGTTTTATTATAAATTATAACTGCTGGCTCTTCCGTTTCAAAAGGTTGCCGACCCCTGATCTAGAATATGAACTTAATAACTTGATAAAATTATAATTTTCAGGTGTTCGTATACGAGGCCTGCCTAGAAATAACATCCTATACCAGTACACGAGTGATTCGGATCAGTGGACTATTGAATATCAGTACTCTGTGAACGATACTCTTAACCTCACTTGTGTTTCGCGAGGTTATGATCCGGATCTCCGGTATCAGTGGATATTCGAAGGTACTTATTGATTGTATTACACGATAGAGGGTATAATATCGAAATAGGAGTTCGACTTCTGGAGTGAATAATTCAACTTCTGAGTGATGAACAACCAGTATTTATAATATTCCTTTTTATTCTCACTAAACCAGAATCCATTATACTATAGGTACTCATAGTATCTAATTACGAATAATTTATTTGTGAGAATATACAGTTCATCTGTGAGGGGGTAAAAATGTGTGTATCAGAATGGCTGGTTGCCTGTGGCTTTAGTCTATGAGAGTTGATTAGAAAATTGCTACATAATTGCTTATATTTGCTACATTTAATAAATAATTGCTACATACTATATAATATTTAGAAATAACATTTTTTTTTTTGTACAGCCATCCTGACGTTTGGTTGGCTGGTCGCCTCCTAGTTAAAAGCCAAGCATGCAGAGTTTCCCGAAATGTATTGCGTCAATAATTGCTACATATTTGCTTCATTTATCTAATTTAGTTGTATCTTCAAACATGTTAAATAAAGGATGTAGCAATTATTTTAATTATCCCAAGGAAAAGTGCCTGATAAAACAATAAAGGCAAATAGTTGCAGTGTGTCTTCAGTACTGTACTGTTTTATCAGGCACTTTTCCTTGGGATAATTAAAATAATTGCTACATCCTTTATTTAACATACCGTATGGGGACCACATATTGTCAATAAATTATACGACATACTTGTTATCGCCTTTTCTGACGATATAACAAAAAAATTAACGAAATCGGTCCAGTAATTAGGTCAAAAAGTAGAGTTTTAACTTTGAACAAATTTAAACACTTTAAAATTGGATCACTAGGTCAATGACTCAATGAACTTGAATTCCTGTAAGGGTCACCGCACACCGAGAACAGAGGAGAGCGGAGCATTTTTTGAGACCACTAATAAAATGACTAAGACTATAGCATACAGTGCAAAATTAAATACACGTCTAAACTTGATGCTCGATCATGCTCGAGCTTGCAAGATGCGTGTTCGAGTACCTATGCGTTCTACATGCGCGACCACGCGTTTAGTTTCATCAGTATTGCCACAGCGGGAAAACTATGTGGACGTAGGTATGTTTACTACCCACGGCGCGGCCGGTGTAGGTAGAAAACAACGTCGGATTATGGCATCAAACTGGTCCTGCACGCTCACCTGGCAACCCAGAGCATTTTCAACGAAGCTTGCTCACGGGAGGGGCGAGCATATTGCTTGCATAGTCGAGCAGTCAAAATTTTGCTCGAACATGCGAGAGCATTTTGCAGTTTGGTGTGCGCTGGCCCTAACACTGAAAAACGACGTTGCCACGTAGTGCAAAACTACAAACGACGCTGTTACGTACCTATTCTAGTTATTTGCCTAAATGTAAAAATGGTACACCTAAACGACAAAGTGGAATTTAATGTAACAAATTTTAATTCAACATTCGACTGTGCAAACTAACCGTATATGGGGGCCGCGGCCGCGGACCGTGCTACCCGACTTCCACATTCGTTTCGCTTCTATTATGAATTTTAATACTGTGACGATACGGCCCACTACCTCTCTCTCACAGACAGAAGACCAGTAGACTGATTATTAAATTTTATAATATTACCTATTTGGAATTTCCTCTTGAACAACCTCATTGACCTGCCACGCTCGAAACTTTCTTTTGCAAAAAAATACAATTCACTGGGACGCGCCAGTATTTCCTGCGGGTGTACGTCGGCAGCGGTGTCTTTTGGTGGCTACCTATAATAGGCGGCACGAGCACAGTAAAGATATCTATACAGTATTGTAACTCGGCCCTGTCCTTGAAATAATTACCTACATGCGCCCAGTACCTCAACATGCGATAGGGTTGACACGCGTACAGTTTTTGAATTTCTTCCTAGTTTGTGTTTTATTTTCTTTCTATTTTTGTGATTATAAATGTGAAAAGTGTTTTATTTTCTTTCTAGTTTTGTGAATGTAAATATTATATTTTTTATTTAATATAAAAAAAAATTCGTAAATGAAATCTGAAGCGTTCAATAAAAATACATTTTATGTTTTTGATTAGATTTAATAAAAAAAACCACCATTATAAATTTGAGACTGAAAAATATTTGCGCCTCGCCTGAGACGTACGAAATACAAAGCGTCTGAAAAAAAAAATATTTCCCTTTATTCTAGGTAAAAAAAAACAAACTGCAATCCTTACAAACTTCAACACCTTGAAATAATTGTAATATTCTTTTGTCATCTCAGCTTATTAAGGTCTCCATTACCACTTTTTACCATTTTTTGGTCACCCATCCGATGTCGAACTGCTGCCAGACGTTACTTAATATCAACAATCTCATTACGTGTGCGGTACCTAAGTTTAGCAATCAAAGCCTCTAGCTACCTACTACAAAATCTTTAAAAATAAACAATAATGTAAATCTTACTAAGTAGGTCCAGCACAAGCTACAACAATCTGTCCAATTTCTATGATAGATTTTTAATTTTATTACAAAAGCATAAGGTTCATATTCAATTGGGGAAATTTGACAATTTGGAATGACCTGATGTGCTGGCGTCTATACCTATCATTTACTCTCATAATCATTATTTAATGATAGGTATTTCGATTAATTCCACAACATATTTATGTAGCTAGGTACATAAGTAGGTAGATAGCCTAGCCTAAGAAACTACCTACTTATCAGTTCTTTTTAACGCGAATGTGGGTAGGTCGCTTTTTTCACCCTATCCACTTATTTATTTATTAATCCTTACTCGGCAGAAAAAAAAGCGAAATACTTATATTAAAAAAAATACAAATTACGTACTAGTAGCTTACCTTTCGTAGTTTCTAGGTAATTTAAAAAATGCTATCTCTGGGTGCGTTGCTGACGAATTGAAGCAACCAAAAACAGCACAATATATTTTACAATTTCTATTTGCCATATTAAAGAAGCACTTAAGTACTTATACTTATTTTGTTAGAATATTAGTCACAAATCGCACGCTTACTGCTTACAAAATCATCACACCGTCCATTCGCCACTGCGGCGCATCCGAGACTGTCGGTATACTAATTTCCCTACTAAGTCGGCGCGTCTAGGTATAACTCGCGTTCCGACCGTTTGTATGAAGACAGAATACTGTATAGATATCTTTACTGTGGCACGAGGCACGCGGCTTTCTTCAAAGGCGTTTGAGCGGCGCCGGCGCCGCGCGTGGCAGGCCGGCGGGAGGAGGGGGAGCGCGGGCGCGGGGTGCGCTCGCGCCACGTAGTGTAGGACGTCTGTTATTGACTATTAATAATTATCGATAAAAAATGTTGTTTAGCTTTAAATACTTATGTGGTGCTAAGGCGTTTTTGGAATTGTCTTGCTGTTATGATAATTCTAAAAAACAATATGCCCTAAGTATTTAAAACTAAACAGCTTTTCTGTTTAAGTGTGTTCTTATTCAATATTATTAAGTAGATTTAGAGATAAAATGAATCACAAAAAAAACTCGTACCCGAGCTTATTATTACTTATTGATAACAATTAAATTTCTATTATTACTGATCAGCTCTTGGGCGATCGACAGATCCGTTTGATACTCAGGAAGTCACAAAACGTCAGTTTCGTTTTTATTTATTGTTCATCCAGTTAATGTTACAAATATTAAAACATTCGAATCACACAAAGATCTTGTATTCTAATGCCTTGTTTAGGTAGCAGATAAGAGTAAAATATTATCGATATCGATTAGGACGATAATTGCAACGTTGACCCTGCATTATAACTTTAATTTTTTTCGCTATTTCGGATTTCGGAAGTTCCGATTTCCGCATTGTCAGTTACCGCGCTACTTCTTCCGAGATAGTGTGTGTGCCTTTCGCAGAGATTTCGTAGAACCTTATTGCGAGCATTGCTTTAAAACGCGATATTAGTAAATACAATTATTAGGTACAAAGTTTTATAATATTTTTTACCGTGAAATGGACACGTATTAGTTTATTAGCTACTTAACTTTGTGTGTGTGTAAATTGTGTTTTTAAGTTTCATGTATTACCTGAATGCACAGAAGTTTCTAGATCTTCTTAACGAATCAATAACCGAATACTTAGATGAATTGTCTGTGGTAGCTTACACGAGGGTATGGTTCCAGTTAGATGGAGCTCCTCCACACTCCGTACTCCTCGCGAGAGAGCGGCTTAACACCATGTTCGGCGAGCAATGGATTGGGCGCTACGGCCCCCGTAGGTGGCCAGCTCGGTCACCCGACCTTACTCCTCTCGACTTCTTTTTATGGGGCTTTATTAAAAATGAAGTTTACTCGCGGGTCTCCGAAACCGAAAATGAACTGCGCAATCGTATTGTCGCCGCCTTTGACAAATTAAATGCCATGTCTCTGGATCCTGAACGAAATTTGTTGAGCAGGCTTCGGGATAACATTGTGCGGCGGTGTAACTTGTGCATTCAAGAACGTGGTGGTCGTTTTGAAAACTTGAAAATTTTAGTTGCTATTCTTTTTGGAACGAATGTGTAATATTGAATTTATTTAGTTCAGTTCAGTTTATTCAGTTCGAAATAAATAAGTGGCGGTAAAAATGAACTCAGTGAATTTTATTTTCAAACGAATCAAAGTCAGCACTTTGATTTGACGCCGACAAAAAACGCCGCGTGCATCGTTGCCGCTCTTCGCTCCGGGGTCAAGGTACGTTGTCTAAACAGAGTGTTTTGTTTTACTGAATTTATATTGATGTATGTTTTGTTTGAAAATTTAACTTTTTTAATTTTCGGTTTTTAATTTATTATTTAATTTTGCTATACTTATGTGGACTATTATTACTTGAGGTTTCATTTATTGCCAATAAGTGAGTTCCATACTGTATGTTATATGATACAACTAAATTAGATAAATGAAGCAAATATGTAGCAATTATTGACGCAATACATTTCGGGAAACTCTGCATGCTTGGCTTTAAACTAGGAGGCGACCAGCCAACCAAACGTCAGGATGGCTGTACAAAAAAAAAATGTTATTTCTAAATATATATAGTACTAGCTGACCCGACAGACGTTGTCCTGTCCCGATCTACCTACTTACCTGCCTATTTACCTACACCTACCCTACACCTACCCTACCCCTACCCTACACCTACCCTACACCTACTCTACCCTAACCCTTAACATTTGGATGGGGGATGAAAAAGGGGTGAAAAAAGGGGATGAAAAATAGATGTTGGCCTATTCTCAGACCTACCCAATATGCACAAAAAAATTTATCAGAATCGGTCAAGCCGTTTCGGAGGAGTACGGGAACGAAAACTGTGACACGAGAATTTTATATATAAGAAGATGTAGCAATTATTTATTAAATGTAGCAAAT
Source organism: Charanyca ferruginea (assembly GCA_947361185.1). NCBI lineage: Eukaryota > Metazoa > Arthropoda > Insecta > Lepidoptera > Noctuidae > Charanyca > Charanyca ferruginea. The sequence continues at coordinate 21,522,424 of OX376069.1, read as the reverse complement.
ATAAGCAATTATGTAGCAATTTTCTAATCAACTCTCATAGACCAAAGCCACAGGCAACCAGCCATTCTGATACACACGTAAAAATACTTAATAAATACGAACAACTTTCAGTAGGTATGTATTTAAAAATTGTAGGGTTATTATTATTGAAACACTGACAACGGTTACTGTGATCAAGAGTTTATTAGGAACACTTTGTTGGACGTATTGACATTTATGATTATATAGGTACTATTGGTTAGACAGTTGGTTGGACAGAACATGAACATAATATGGTATACGGTAATGGAAGATGTTAAGTATAATTCTAGAATTTCACAAATATAGTCTAGCGTGAAAGCAAAGCGAGCGGGACAGAGACTAGTGGTCGGTTGGTCACCGCGAGCGCGTGGGGTTTCGCCGCTTTTAAGCGTCGGCGGTAAGCGCTGTGATTGGTCCCTTTGAGTAAGGACGTTTGGCGCGGTATTTAAAAGGACCTATTGCGTAAATTGCGTTGCGCGCGCTACATCCTCCTCCAAGTCACGACATCGCCCCGAGAGTGATTTGGTACAAAAAACAAAACTAGGTGTGCGCCTTCGCCTTCCTTTTGGCCTTAGGTGGTCGACCTCGCAGACGACGCGGTTGGACCGGCTCAATTGACTCAGTCTGATTACTAATAAGAGCTATCAGGTCTGTTACATGATAACGACCTAAATGTTGACCCTGGCTATCGACCAACTCGTAGGTTGTGGGGCTGACAACTCTTTGGATGGTATACGGTCCATCCCTCTGAGGCATAAATTTCCGAGTTAAACCCTTAGGTGCATTACTGAGGGAATGAGTGGTTAACAATACCTGGTCATCAACCTGGAATACTGGAGATGGGCGTCGGGAAGTGTCAGCATGCTCCTTCCACTTGGTGGCGTGAAGGTGGTCCGCGATGACAGGCAAGGGGTAAGTGTCACTCGTAGTGACCGCATTAAGCCGGCGGCAGTTGACACAGAACCTATACGTACCATCCTTCATAGGGAGGAAAGCGGGTGCGGCCCACGCTGACTCGTACTCCTTAATTACACCATCGGACAACATCTCGTTGATCTCTGCCTCCATTGTGGCCCTCTTAGCGGGCGTGAGGCGATATGGAGGCGCTGCATTAGGCGCATGACCTTCCGTATCTATTTGATGCTCGGCGAAGCGTGTCGCTCCTCCTAGCCGGAACACATCTTCATGGTGCTGAAGCAAATCAGTAAGCTGCTGGCGCTGATCACCGGTAAGTAACAAGCCTTCGTCAGCCCTTAGCGAGATAGAAGACACAGGAATCGGATCGTACTGTACCATCATTTCACCCTCATACTCAAGCGGGTAGGTCTGCGTGCAATCAGAGAAGTGCCAAGAACAAGCAGAAAAATCAAGAACCATACCTGCAGCGTTGAGGAAATCGATGCCCAGGAGAGTATCGTTGTTGTCAGCATCGGGAAAAATTATAAAGTCCACTCGAACACTTTTCTCCACAGAGATGATGACGTCAACGGCTGCTACCAGGACCTCGCGAGGATGGACAACACCATCAGCCAGCTTCACATTAACCTGCTTAGCGCAAAAGGTTACAAGCCCCCTTTTCTTTAAATATTTTATAAAGCTTATGTCCTGCTATAGAACACCTAGCTGCTGTATCAATCAAAGCCATGCCCCGTAAACCAAGAACCTGAATACTAAGCACAGGCCTCCGTTGCGGTGAGTGTACGGTCGTCGCCTGCAAAACGCGAGACGCTGAGAGAAAGACCGCAGGAGAAACACTACCCCAAGGAACAGTAGCTGTCGCCGTATTGTCGGCGCATAAAGAAGAAACTACTGAAGGCGTGTTCAACTGATCGACGTTTGAGCAGCACAATCCACGAGTTGGGACGATAGTAGGTGAGTTTACCCTAACAGGCGAGGGACTGACAGTATGGGCGATAACAGGAACATCTACCCTACCAGGTGAGTTGCTGTTACAATTTCCAATAATAGGTGCATCTACCCTATCATGTAAGTGACTATGACAATTTCCGATCATAGGAACATCTACCCTACTAGGTAAATCACTATCACAATAAAAAATATTATCAAAACAATCGCTTGTTTGCGATTGCAAGTAAGATGAACAATTACTACAATAACTATTAGAATAAGAACGCGCCTCGCGTGTTTGTTTACATAGTTGAACACTATTATTATTACGTCTATCACTATTACGGGTAATATTAACATGACTTGGAGTGTTATTCAAGAACGTAGTAATCGGTTGGGATGGTTGTACGTTGTTTCATAGCTAATAGTTTTATAGAATTTCGGTTCACATAAAATTTTCTAATAATTTCGTTTCATATATCATTGGTTTCATAGAATAATCAATACGCAGAATACTTACTTTCAAGATTTTCAAATCATTGATTTTTGTTTCACAAGTTTATTGTTAGAATAATCATATCATAGAATAACAAATCAAATATTCTTTATCCTTATATTTTTATTTAACATAAAACGTATTCCCAGCAATGGGACTCTCAGTTGTAACCAAACTTACTACGCGTGCGTGCAAGCAACCACGCAGGATGCAAGCAAGCATGCAGCGTACAAGCAAGTACGCAGCATGCAAGCAAGCATGCAGCGTGTAAGCAAGCATGCAGCGTGCTAGCAAGCATGCAGCGTGCAAGCAAGCATGCAGCGTGCAAGCAAGCATACAGCATGTAAACAAGCATGCATCATGCAAGCAAGCATGCAACATGCAGCAGGCATAGTTTCTGTCACGGCTCCGGCGTTGCGGGGCTCCGGCGGTCCCACGCGACCTTATCGTCGCAGATGGTATTCACGCTCACCACCGCAGCTTCGGCTTACTGGCCGGCTACGCCGGCCAGCCTCAGCCGCGGCGGCGGGCGTTTAAACCACCTGCTCCTCAGCTCGCGGGCCGCCTCGCCCCTCCACGCCTACGCAGATTTAAATTACACTCTAGGGATAGGGCAGACAAGACTACGTGGAGTCGGTTTCGCAGCGATTCGTTTCTGTCATTAACTTTGGTAGCACAACATTATTGACTTTTTAAGACAATATTTTTGTTTTTGTCTATTTACATCTATACATTTTCGTTGAAATAAATCCCATGGAAAAATACAACCAACAAACAAACAATATTCGTTAAAAAAGAATTCTACTTTTTGATAAGTTTGTTAAACAAAAAACTGTGATTAAAAATTCATTGAATTGTGTTTCTGTGAAATATTTTTCATTGAAGTAAATAGTCTTTGAAACAATAATAGTCGAAATAAAAATACGAGAACCCAATATTACGTCAAACATTTTCTGGGAAACGAAATTCTATGAAATTTCTGTCTGCGAAACAAGGGGACACCGGTTGGGATTCACTTACCAAATACGGTGAATAATTTTCGATAGTTAAAGAAGAAAACGATAAGTTATTGCTACATTTAGAACATTGAGACCTTACTACCCCTTTCTCTCCACAACCATAACAATAAAGAGACTTATCAAGTTATCACTATCACTGCACTTTCTTAACTTATTACAATCATCGCGTACGTGTCCGTATTGTTTACAATAAACACATTTGGGTTTCGCGACATTATGGTTCGGGCGCGCGAAACTATCTTGAGCGTAAGCGACCGTTGATTGTTGCGACGACGTCACGTCGCCCGCAGGTGTACTCGACGATGGTGGTGCGCTGGCCGAGCTCGGCGCTGCTGGCGCGGCGGAGAGGCGCGACGGAGCCGGCGCGGGCTGAACCGCGCTTCCACTGCGGCCGTCTGTGGTCGCTGGCCTTGCTGACCGGGCGCTGTACTGCGGACCGGACTGACACTGGATACGCGTATCGGATTCTTCAATTTCTATGGAACGGGCGATGCGCAGCATGCTTGAGAAGTCTTTAAATTCTTCCCTTCTCAAGTGTTTTCGAATTCGTACATCAAGTAGGCCGTAAACCATGTCGACTTGCGCTTTTTCAGTTATATCGCCGGCGGGGATTTTAGATAATAATGCGCGGCATTTAGCGACGAACACGTCCGTGTTTTGATCACGTTGTTGTTGTTCAAATAATTCTTTGTAAATACGATGTGGAGGTCTCCTATCACCGTAGGTATTGATTAATAAATGTATGGCCTCGTCCCAAGTGTGGATTTCCTTCTTGACTCCCTGGAACCATATGGCGGCATTCTTCGTGAGCACCATAGAGAGGCCCCTGAGGGCATTTTCTTCAGACACATTGGCACAGTCTTTGTAGCTCTGAATGGTATCTATGAAGGCGTCCACGGACTCGTCGGCGTCACCGCCGAACCTGGCGGTGCAGTGCGTGAAGGTACCGCTGCCGGCAACTGGTAATGCAGATACGGAGGGAACTGGGGATGACGGCTGGCGACTTATTACTTTCTCCAGCAGGCGCTCGAACGCTTCGGTTTGGGACTGTTGCATAGCGGCCATTATGGCGGCAACCTGTCCTGATGAAAAACTGGCGGCGTTGTCGGTGACCTTGTCATCGTCGACATCCACGGCGATCTCGTCGTCCGAGGGTGTCGCGGGATCCCTGCGCGTACGTGGCATGATCACGGTAGGTTAGGTACACACACGAAATACGTACCTACCTAAGTTATTTAGTTCGCACACTTCGCACGAGCACTTTTTAACTCGCAGCACGTTGGGCAGCCTCTTGGCTCTTGTAGGGTTATTATTATTGAAACACTGACAACGGTTACTGTGATCAAGAGTTTATTAGTAACACTTTGTTGGACGTATTGACATTTATGATTATATAGGTACTATTGGTTAGACAGTTGGTTGGACAGAACATGAACATAATATGGTATACGGTAATGGAAGATGTTAACTATGTTAAGTATAATTCTAGAATTTCACAAATATAGATTATAGTCTAGCGTGAAAGCGAGCGGGGCAGAGACTAGTGGTCGGTTGCCGGTTGGTCGCCGCGAGCGGCGCGAGCGCGTGGGGTTTCGCCGCTTTTAAGCGTCGGCGGTAAGCGCTGTGATTGGTCCCTTTGAGTAAGGACGTTTGGCGCGGTATTTAAAAGGACCTATTGCGTAAATTGCGTTGCGCGCGCTACAAAATGTATTTGTGTATGTACATATCAGCTATCTCTGACACCCATAGTATAGGGTCTCCCTAGTTTGGGGTCAGATGGCCGTGTGTGAAAATGTCCCCACATATTATTATTATATTATTATCACCAATTTTATTATTAGTATTAGGACTATTATTATTAGGACCAATCCTAAATATTATTATTATATTCTAATAGGCTTGCGTTTGACCGCAACTCAAGTAATGATGCGGCCTAAGGTGGAGCACGCTTGCCTAGGATGAACCGGTTCACTCGTGCCTTAAAGATACCCAGATTATACTTATCAGGGAACAGAGAGGCGGGCAGTGAATTCTACTGGCAGTTCGCACAATAGATGTGGTGTGTGTCTGTGTGTGTGTGTGTGGTGTGGTGGTTTAGCGCTGGGTTCGAGACCTAAAGAGAGTGGAACTTCAACCATATAGCGGCGACACTTTGCTTTATCTCTGCTCGTCCGATGATGAAATGGGGATTGGGGAATTAAATTGTTTTGGCAAGTTTCTGTCATTAGACATGATGACTATGAATCACTAAAATTAATGTGTTTATCTATAACCCGACCGGTTCTGAGACCGTTCCAGAGGCAGCTGCGCAGGGCAGGAGGGGTGTGAGGACGTGACGCGAGAACCTGCTGATACGTTAACTTGAGACAACTGTCACCCCTCCCGCACCGCGGAGCTACCTCAGGTCTCAGTTAAGCGGTCGGGGAATAGTGAAAGTTAGTTTTCTGAAGAAAAAAATATTACTTATATTTTTTGGAAATAGTAAATACTTTAGAATATTATAAAACAGTTTTTCAAAATCAGTGGAAGATGACATTGCGACTAGATTTTAAACGTTTTTATTGACGGGAATTGACCTTCAGGTCACATATGCAGCAGGATCACTGGCACATGACTCATAATTTCAAAATCAATATTATATACTTACTTACATAATTATATAGGTACGACGACGACAATTTACTGGCCACTATATTTTTTCCTTCTGGATAAAAACGTTAACCACTCGACTTATAACCATACTTTCTTCATTTTTCAGATAAAATCACTGAAACTCCAGCAATGGGCCAGTCGCAGCTAGCAGATTTCAGGTGGTCTAAAAAAAATTTCACGATAATTTTGGATGCAACCCATAACGAAAATAAAATACAATGTGTGGCCGCTTATCTTTATTTAGTTAAAGTTGAGATCATTCTCCGATTGAAACCGGAATTGGATTTAGAAGCTGAGAGTGGTGAAGTAACTTCAGGTGATGGTTCTATCGTGACGTCAGATCACATCAAGGAATACGCGTGTAGACATCACCTATCAATTGACATACATTTTATGAGCTCGCCCATAGATTTTGTATTTCGGAATTATTAGTTAAATGTTGTCTACACCCCTGTCGTCAACACTGTTAACGATCGGGAAAAAAAAGTTCCATTCGTTCTCAGTGTTGACGAACGAGACCTTTCGGTTTTTCCCGTTTAGTTGAAATAAATTATTTTACTTTGACTTTCTTGTGAAACAATTAGGTAGTACTTAATTAATGTTTTGTTTTGCAGGTAATAGGCTAGACATTCTTGTTTATTGTGGGTCAGCTATGGGAGTTGGCAGTTTTCTTGTATTTTGTTATTTGGTTACTAAGAAATGCGGTTGCACTAATTCAAGTCGGCCAGTTGTTGCCACGAATCCTCCAGCACCGGTACCTACCTTTTTTAGTACAAAGCTTAATTTTTTTATTAAATCATTCTTTTAAATAAACAAGATTGAATATTAAATGTTTTGAATATTAATAGAAATTAATTAATTTTGAATGCCTGTTTTTACTTTCAGCCTTTTTATTTGAATTTACTGTCAGTTTTTCGACAGTATAATGAAGAGGAAGCTGCCCAAATTAATGACGAGAACATATACGAAGAGATTAATGATCCTGAAATCATTAATCTCGACGCAGAAAGTGTTCTCTACGATGAAGTTTCGTTATAGTCACTTAATGGTCGTCGCACATCGTAATGTCTCACCATTAACTCAACTCAAATTCAAGCATTGAACTGTGAACTTTATATTGTGTAATATACGTCACATTTCTGGTGAGTGAAGATCACCATCACATAATTTCGGAAATGTCACTTTCGCAACTTGATATTAAGCTCACTTTCCAATGCTATATTTTGAGTCGACTTGGTGATGAGTTGTTTCAGTGCAACGGCCATTTTCAAACATATCAAACATATTATTGCTACGTACTTGTTTGTTAGACTATTATAACTTAAACTTCGTCGTAATTATTCGACAAGAGAAGAGAATCCTAATACTACCAGTTGAAATAACAGGAGAAAGGAAGGGAGGAACAGGAGAACGAAGGAACAGAGGTGTGCTCCACAGCTTTTCTTGAACTAACAGACTAACTTGATATTGTTTGGCATGATGGTTTGATACCTGTTAAAAACTATGAACATGCTGCAGAGATCTTAAATCTAACATTTTATTTCAGATGACACAAAAAACTGCCTGTTTTGACCTTAAGCAGAAAAAAACTGGTGTACCTAAACAGAGTGCACTTGGTCCGGCCCTGTACCTGATATTTTATATTCCTTAGCTTGGAAATAATTATTTGGCTATTTTGACTAACGACATTCCGCCATTATCGGTCCCAAGTCCGAACGAACGGTTGGTGCTGGAGGAGACGTGCCCACCCGTAAAGTATCAACGCCGAATTTCGGGTGGCGGTAAAGAGCCCGATCTCGCCGTTGTTCTTTCGGAGCGGCAACCAGTAGCCTTGAGGACTTAACTAAATACTAATGTGGAAGGAAACGGGAATCCACAACGATCATTCTACAAGTAAACCTCATCATGGAATGTAGTGCTAGCAAAAAACGGCATAACATACAATCCGACCAAAGCACGACGCTTACTGGTACCCGGTAAGTGTGAGTGTGTTTACCGATAACAATGCGATTATCCAATCACTATTAGGAGGAGGATTTTAAATGTCGTAATGTAATAGAACCTGGCAAGTTGCAAATTGTTGAGAAAGAGATGAAACGTCACTATTAGTCTCCTGAAACCTACACGGTGCGCGGTCAAGGTCATTTCAGATCACCACCACCAGTTTCTGGGAACAACATTATGTACTTTTTAGCCTTGCAGACGAGAGCAGAAATGGAGTCCCTTTTATTTTACCGCTACACGTCAATAAGCATGTTCTCGAATACAACCGTGTGGGAGACAAGACTAAAACGCCTAAGCTGAACACCGAGCCGGGGATATTGAACATAAAACAGGTCTAAGCGCCAACCAAGGTGACCAAAGAAGAGATTAAATAGCGAATTGTATGCCGCCTATAAAGACACACTTAAGACCAAACTTAATAGGGAAGTCACTATGGTTGGTGGCAACTGGAATGTGAAGATGGGGTACACATCATCAGAGGATCACTTAAGAAATATTGTTGGCAGGTTCAGGACTCCTTTTTTCAACATCATCCACGCCGAACCTTTATATGGAAATCCCCAGGTAATTGCTTTAGAAATCAAATCGATTTAGTTATATTTTTCAATTATCGCTGGCGATCATCTATATCTAACGTCTAATTTAAATAATCATCATGTCAGTGGAAGAGAACATTGTGTCAGCTGACGGGTCCTATCTCCGTGATCCGTGACACACAAGAATCCGGAATTTTGAACCAGATCACCCACAACATGGTTTATCAAGTCGAAAGCAGTCTTGGATCCTCAGAAGATGTCCGAAGAAGCAAGATACCAGATTGAATAATTCTTGTGGTGGGTCCATCCATTCAATATGTAATACCGTCTTTGTCACTGTCGTAAGTGCGACTATCGAGCGTTGGGTCCGGGTTACGGTTTCAAATACTATTGAGTTTTCCATCAGAATTCCTCAGAAGCAATCCGGAGGTTATAGCACCACCCCATTTCTACCCGTGAGTGTCGTAGAAGGCGACAGAGGAATATTGACCAAAGGATGGGCAGGAGCGTCCTGAGTACCATAACACCTACTGCGATCGCCAACATGCATCGGCCAAGCATGGCGATTACGGCTGAATCCCTCTCCCCCCCCCCCTTGGGGAAGACCCATGCCCAACAGTGGGCGTCTAAAGGTTGAAATGATGATGAATCCGGAGTTTAGAAGTTAGTAGTGTGACACTCCCGTGCCTCAGAAAGTATTTAAAGTCTCCGCCTGATTTTAGGAAGGTTGTGTTGGATTGCCGTCCCATCAGACTATGAGAGTGAACAAAAACTGAGAGCTGTTGTAACTGAGTGTTTGCGCGCACCCTATAATGTCTCCTGCGTACTTGGCTATAGCACAGTATAAATATTAGTACTACCGTACAGTAGCGACACGCTCCGCCTCCCTCTGAGACCTTTCCCCGCGTCGAACGACTGCTCTGGGAACTGCGTTTTTGTTCGAGCGGCGCGTAGACACGCACACACACGCACTTATCTGTACAGTCTCTTATTTTAGTAGTAGTGTAGGCAATTATATCGTTTCTTTTCTATATCACAGTAAAGTGTGTCTATGTAGTGTCGTGGGTGTGGCTATAGTCTCCATTGAGATTAGCCACCGTAGCCGAAGAATTAATTAGCTGATAGTAAGGGACCGAAACCAAAGCCAAACCAAGTCCGTTTATTACGTTTCCAATAACTAATTGAAATTTTAATACATTTTCAGTTCATTTACGTGCGGAAACCGAAGAAATATGATGGTCTACCGAAGACCTGGAGCCGGAGCTTGAAGTACCTACCAACACTCTCCCGAGAGTAGCGTTATCAACACGATGACCCTCAAGTACAAGTATAGGACCTACCCACGGGCCCACATCTAAACGTACATTTAAATAATGATAATGGTCAGTGATGTATATTGATGTTTTGATCCTAAAATGCTTTGCTAAAAACTTTTGATCAGTCTACAATTTATGTTAGTTTACACTTTAGAATAATCCTGCGTGAAACGAAACGTTATATTGTTGTTCAGAAACGACATGTCATTGTACTTTTCATCGTGGATTATAAATTTCCCGAAATACAGATTGGGTGATGTTCTATATCAGCCGTCAGCCATAAGCCCATTTTGTTGTAAAAAATATCCAGTTTCTTAGATTCAATTTCATGTTATTTATTTATTTTATTTTCAGCCTGTATTGTCCCACTGTAGGGCAAAGGTCTCCCTTTCTTCTTTTCAACCCTCTCTGTCCAGAGCTAGTGTGGACCAATCCCTCCTGTAAGCGTCAAGCTCATCCTGCCATCTTCGCTTAGGTCTACCTCGATGTCGTTGGACCTTTTCCGGGACCCACATTGTGGTTGCTTTTGCCCATGATACGTTCGACATGCGGACGATGGGAGCGCAGCACCGTATTCCTTAAGCGGTCCGTTAATCTGACTCCTAGGAGGCTGCGCTCCATCGCTCGCTGGCAAATGTTGCTGAATAAAATTGAATCGTATTTTATATGAAAGGGATAGATTGGTAGCGGTCAGCGACCACAGAACAGTAAGGTTATAAATAGTGCCGATTCCCATGTTCACAAACCAAAATTAGATAATTGGAATCTTTTGATACCTAAAGAAAAGGACAGCGACAGATAAGAACTAAGTAAAAGATATCAAATTAGTTTTTTCCTTGAACTTCGTCGTGTTTTTAATCGTTACGTTCTGAAATGACAACTTTAATTGTATGAACATTTAAGATTAATTTAAATTGACAGTTCTTATTAATATCTGTCTCAACTTTACAGTCTTTTATTCATAGTTCAACAATCATAATAATATCAAATAATCACACTTACATTATTCACAACAATAATTAAATTCTCATAAATTGTTAGTCACACATCTGGGTAGGTTGTCAACTCAATTCACATGACATAAGACTGTTTTTTCTTCACACCTTTGCAGCCGCGTCTCTTTCGTGACTCTTGTGGTATAAATTGACAGCTTTAACAGCTTCAATATTCGCGTGTGTAGCTAATTCACCAGGTATTGTAAGCTTGATTGCTTTCAGACTCTTTCTTATTTTATTAGAGAGAACGAAATTGTAGTATATTGTGACGGTATGTCTAATATACATTATTATTGTATGTGAGGGTGTTTGGGAAATAAATCAGTGTTTAACCAACTTGCGTGTGTTTCACTACATGGTGACAGCGGTGTGTCTTTTTAACGCATATTACAAGTTAAAACAGACTTGAACCTGCAAAAGATAGTGTGGTAGTGTGCCAATAATATCGTGAGTGTACGGAACTATATCAATGGAGCACGCACGTCCTCCAGCAGAATTATCGCTCGACGGTGGTCCGGCCGCGCGGTCCGATGCGTGGCAGAAATGGCGGAAGCTGTTTGAAGTGTTTCTCAAAGCATCTGGAGTGAGCAAAGAGAAAAAAGAAGTTCAGGCTAGTTTGTTGGTTAACCTCATTGGATCAGCAGGTTATGAGGCTTATACAACTTTCACGTTCGAAGAAGGCGAGGATGAAGACGATATAAATTGTGTTTTAAAAAAATTTGACCAATATGTAACCGCGCTGAGGGTATTGAGTCAGCAATGTGAGTTTGGTGAATTGCACGAGAGCTTGTTACGGGATAGAATCGTATGTGGGATCGTCAACAACACTGTTAGGGATCGGCTTCTTCGCACAGATGATTTGACATTAACAAAGGCCATGCAAATCTGTCAGGCGGCCGAGATATCCAAAGAGGAAAGCAAATGCATAGATGGCGCTTCAGAGAGTGTGCAGGTGCATGCAGTTTACGATAAAAACGATGCACCAGGAGTACGACGCACGAGAGGACGACGCGGCGGCGGCAGCGGAGCCCGACCGCGTGGTAACGGCGCCGGCGCCGCCCGCGCCGTGCAGCGGCCGGCGCGCACGCAGCGGAGCTCCTGTCGGTGTTGTGGCGGTGGATGGTGTCACGGTGACGAGCACTGTCCGGCACAAAACGCTACGTGTTATGTCTGTGATAAGAAAGGCCATTTCTCGCGAGTTTGTGACCAAAAGAAAGCGATTCGCGAAGTGTTAAATCTCAGTGTGAAGACAACAAACAGTGATAGTGAGGATAGCAGTAAGGAAATGTTCTACGTCAATACACTCGAGGAGGACAAAAAACAATGTAAGTCGCCTGTGGAATGGATAGAAGTAGTAAAATGTAAAGAAAAAAATATCTTGTTAAAAATAGATACTGGATCAATGATAAATGTTATCTCTAAAATAGATTACTTGAACTTAGGTTACTCGATTACAGACCTTAAGCCGTTCACAAAACGTGTACATTCCTTTACAGGGAACCAATTACCCATTATAGGAATTACTAATGTGTCTTTTGTATTTAATAACAAACATTATGATTTGTCATTCGTGGTTGCTAACTTAAACTGTCAGAATGTACTCGGTTTAGCAGGCTGTATTGAGTTAGAATTAATTAGTCAGATTCATACAATTAACATTGATCAATACTCCGATTTGTTTCAAGGACTCGGGAAATTACCCGGTAAATATAGTATCGTTGTGGATAAAAATATACAGCCTGTTGTATGCCCAACTAGAAAAATCCCATTAGGACTTAAGGATAAGTTGATGGAAGAATTACGTAGAATGGAAGGGCTAGGTGTTGTTAGAAAGGTCACACACCCAACCTCTTGGGTAAATGCAATTGTTTTAGTCGCGAAAAAAGATGGCAGTATTCGTGTTTGTTTAGATCCTCGACCTCTAAACCGCGCGGTGCGGCGTGCACAGTACTCGCTGCCGACAGTGGCCGAGCTGTCAGCTCGCTTGCACGGTGCTACTGTGTTCAGCGTGCTTGACGCGCGCTGTGGCTTCTGGATGGTGCAGATAGATGACGCTAGCGCTGACCTTTGCACTTTTAGTACACCATTCGGTCGGTACCAATTTCTACGTTTACCTTACGGGATAAACTGTGCACCAGAGGTATTTCATGCAAAACTCAGGCAGTATTTAGAAGATTTAGAAGGAGTAGAATCTTTTATTGATGACGTAATTGTATGGGGGCGTACTAAGGATGAACATGACCAGAGATTGAAGGGTCTCTTAAGACGTGCAAAAGATATAGGTATCAAATTTAACCGCGATAAATGTAAATTTAGCGTATCGTAAATTACGTATTTAGGTCACAAGTTTGATGCAAACGGTATGCGGGCGGATGACTCAAAAGTCAAAGCTATAATAGAAATGCCTTATCCAACCGACAGGAAGGCTCTCGAAAGATTTTTAGGTATGGTCAATTATTTGGCAAAATTCATACAAAATTACTCAGAGAGTGTAAATATGTTAAGGTCATTGCTAAAAAAGGAATCCGAGTGGTTATGGGAAGCCCAGCACTCTGAGGCTGTGGACAGGTTAAAAAGCAAACTTAGCAGCGCGCCAGTGTTGGCGCTGTACAGCAGCAGCGCGCCCGTGGTGTTGTCGGTGGATGCATCCAGTGTCGCGCTAGGAGCTGTGCTGCTGCAGAGTGGCCGCCCAGTGGAGTTCGCTTCGCTTACGCTGACCGATACGCAGACCAGGTATGCCCATATAGAAAAAGAAATGCTGGCTATTGTTTTTGGGGTGGAGAGGTTCAGACAGTACATTTATGGCAGATCCGATGTCACTGTGCACACAGACCATAAGCCACTGGAAGCCTTATTTAGCAAGCCATTAGTTTCGGTTCCAGCCCGGTTACAGAGAATGATGATGAGGATTCAAGGTTTTGATGTTAAGGTGATATACACCCCGGGCAAATATATGTATATAGCGGACACGTTATCACGGGCCCCTCTAAAAGAATTTATGCATGACCGAGTCACTGCAGAAGTTGAGGTTCAAACTTGCTTTATGTTAGAGAATGTGCCGTTCAGCCAACCTAAAATGGAAGCCATTAAAAAAGAAACAGAGCTGGATATTGATTGTAGATGGTTAATTAGGTATATAACAAAGGGCTGGCCTAAAAGTAGGCGAGATGTGAATGAAAGAGTGAACGTTTTCTGGCCATATCGTGAGCAACTTCATTATACAAACGGAATGCTTTTTAAGGGAGAATGTGTGTTTATTCCGCGTGCACTACGAGATAACATGTTATCACGGGTTCATGAAGGACATTTAGGTATAGAACGGTGCAAACGCCGCGCGCGTGAAGTTATGTTTTGGCCAGGTTTGTGCGAGGATGTGGAGCGCGTGGTGCGCCGGTGCCCGTCGTGCGCGCTGCACGCGCCGCGCCCGCGCCGCCAGCCGCTGTTGCAGCACGATGTGCCAGCACTGCCCTGGCACAAACTAGCCTCAGACACATTTGAATATAAAAAAAAAATATACATTGTTTTAGTTGATTATTTTTCTAATTATGTTGAGGTTGGACAGTTGACGGGCGCAAGCTCTAGACAGGTTATTAATTTTATGAAAGAGCAGTTTGCGCGACACGGCATTCCAGCGGAGATAGTAAGCGATAATGGACCGGCGTACAGCTCACAGGAATTTAAAAAGTTTATGCGCGATTGGGAAATACGGCATGAGACGTCCTCACCGCAATACCCACAGTCAAATGGCAAAAGCGAAAGAACGGTTCAGACGGTAAAAAGTTTATTAAAGAAATGTGTAGATTCGGGACAAGATTTCTACACATCATTATTGAACTTCAGGGCTACTCCACGCCATGGTTTAGACTCACCCGCTCAGATTTTGATGGGTAGACGAATAAAAACAAAATTACCAGTTAGTGCAAAGCTATTGACCGAAAAAGTAGATAACGAACGAAATTATAAGTCACTAATGACAAACAGAGAGCAGATTAAAAGAAATTATGATAGAACGGCAAGGTCACTCGAACGATTGTCATCAGGTGATAAGGCAACGTTACTTAGTAACGGCGATAGAAAACCGGTTTCTATAGTAGCGCATGCATCTCAACCTCGCTCATATATTGTAGAAGACGAACGCGGGGGTCGATTTCGGCGTACACGTAATCAGTTGGTTGTGCGAACGACTGGATCAACCGCGAGTCCAGAGAAGTCTGTGCGACCAATTATTAGTACCGACAGTAGCAACACACAATACGTGAAAACATCCAACGGTGTCCGTAGGCGTAGGCAAAAGTCAAAGATGACTACAGGGCAAATAAGTACTGTTGCAGACTGTGACTTGTTGTTGAACACGACACCGACACAAGTAAGCCCATCTAGACACAACCAGTCGTCACTGCTGGATGTAAGTAGTAATTATGGAAGTCCAGTAGCAACTGGTGATCATTCATCTACACCGTCGCCACAATCTGTTCCCATTGAGAGGTCGAAGGAAAGAACGGCGCGAATGTTGACAGATTTATTATTTGACCGTGAATAGGTTTCATCATCCAATAAAACATGGGTGAAATGATGCGTGTTATCATAAAATAGGCTAAGCTGTATTATTATTTTAAGGTTAACTAAATCATAAGTAAAGCTGAATAAAATAAAAAAGTAAGTAGGTATTAAAGATAAGACACTACTATTTTGTTGTTTCCATTATTAGCAGTGTAACATAATTACAGCTTTCTAGTAATAATTTTTTTTTATACATTGTATAATTTTTTTGGCATTGTTTTCTTTGAAGGGAAGAGATGTAGTATATTGTGACGGTATGTCTAATATACATTATTATTGTATGTGAGGGTGTTTGGGAAATAAATCAGTGTTTAACCAACTTGCGTGTGTTTCACTACAGAAATATAAATACTTAGCTTAAAATAAGTTTAGTTCTTGCACAACAGAATTGGGACCATTGTCTCAATGTTACACCCAACTAGGCTATTATTGCTTATAAGTAAAACTAATGTGCAAATAAACTTCTAAACATTCCTCCTATATTATTTTGCTGAAAATAACCCAAGCCTGTGTTGTTATCTAAATTCCTAAGTCATTATTTTTAGAGAATCAAGTCAGAATTTTTGAGACAGTTTGCGTAGAGTACATAATTTTAAAAGGCGCCACATACTTAAGACAAATTATAAAGTATTGTTTACTTATATTTTTAATTGTTATATTATGTATTTTAAATAATTAGGTGCGTAAAAATCGAATTTATTTATGCCTGTTTCCGAGACGAAAATGATCACAAAGGAGACAGGGAGTTCTAGACCTGAATGTAATAAGTTGAAATGTGGTTTAAAAGAAGCGATTTATTCTCCTATTTCAAAATATTTTGCTCTATTCACAATACAGAAGATAAGAAAACTAAAAAAATAATTTATGTTATGAGTAAAATAGGTTACTTACTTAGTAATCAGTAAGTAACCGTAAGTAACGTATAGTCGATAAATATGAATGAAAATAGTCCGTATTTAAAAAATATTTTAATCTGTGTTAATAGCTTATTACATCTTTAGAATCTTTTTTAAATTTATGATCACTTTTTCTATCTCTCACCTTAGAGGACCAACTTTTTGAACGACCGATTAACAGACACCGTATGTTGGTTCTGTGAGGTCCCCCGTATAGGTCTAACTTTGGCTCGTTGTCTTGGATTTTCTTTTATATCTATGATTTTAAGTTCCCTAAATACTTATCTTCTTTATAGTTATGATAAAATTCTGTCTTTTTTAACTAAACCAACTTTATTCAAAAACCAACTCGATAAGTCTTCTTGTATAACTTCTCTTTTACAAAATTTATCATAACTCTGTTCTCAAAATGACAAAATCCGCAGCAATTTCAGTATAACGTTGATACTATTATAGACATCTAAGTAGCATTAATGACATCATCCGTCGTGCTCTTGCCTCCACCGGCGTGCCAGCTGTGTTAGAACCTACTGGCTTGGCACGTGACGATGGAAAGAGACCAGATGGAATGACCATAGTGCCGTGGAAGTTGGGTAGGCCTTTGGTGTGGGATGCAACTTGTGTCGACACCCTTGCGCCATCCCATCTTCCTAGCACGTCGTGTTGTGCTGGGGCGGCTGCTGCAGGTGCGGAAAACTTCAAACGGCGTAAATTTAACAACCTTCTTGAAAGTTATATGTTTGAGCCGTTTGGGGTCGAAACATTAGGGCCATGGGGCCCGAGTGCTCACCTTGTTTTTAGCGACATTGCTAAGCTGCTGGTCGACTCTTCACGTGACCAAAGGGCTGGACTTTTCTTGGGCCAAAGAATTAGCATTGCCATTCAATGTGGTAATGCTGCTAGCCTTTTGGGCACTTGTCCCATTGAGAGCGATGCGGACGAGTTTTTTGATGCCCTGTGAGCATTGTACATATTAGTTTATAATATTTATTTTTAAGCTTTGTATATTATATATTTAATTATTGTTCACAAAATGAATAAATACATTGATGTTAAGTAAGTACCTACTTAAATTATTTTTATTGTTAATAAATGATATTTTTTGATGTTACTTTTGTCAGATTTTTGTGTAATGTAGGTAAGTAAGTGACTTCAAATTGAATAAAAATAAGTTTTTTTAATCAGAACATTGTTTTTTTATGGGCTTGTAATTCTGTTGTGTATCGATAGTAGGCAAGTGTGACTTTTTCAAACCTTCTTCTTTCTGAACTTCTTCTTGAACTTTCTAAGTATATTCTGGACATCACTGACATCCATTAAGGAATATATCGTGAGGAAACCTTAACTTATACCACCACCACCACCCCACCCTTACCAGAACCACTGATCGTAGAGACCTGAAGCCTGGAGGGTGTGTTCTTTATAAGACGTAGACATCTGATAAGAAAGGATTATTCGAAATTCTACCCCTAAGGGGGTGAAAAACGGGGGCAAAGTTTGTATGGAACAATGTGATTACGTGTTAGAATTTATAATTGCTATTGAGTATTCAAGTAGTAATTGTTTACGACTTCCACGCAAACGAAGTCGCGGGCATAAGCTAGTAAACGGATTGTTAAAAAGGTTTGTGTATATGTAATGTACCTACTCGCATAATAAGCTCTAATTTTATTGTGAACGGAGTATAGTCTGAAATCGCCAATTCACCTTGAGCAGGTGTATGTGATGATCAGTGCATGAGAAGACGCCTCTGTTTGTGGATAAGCCTTTACAATGCATTGGGATAATAAATGGCTGATTTTAATATTTTACACAAACGTGAACGAAGGTTTGATGTCGCTCTAGTTGCAATTATGGAAAAAATACCTTCACGGTTGAATAAAATCTACTTTTTCTATGCTCAGATTATGAAACAAAACGCAGATAGGCCTCGCGGAACATGAGAGTGAAGCCAAAAAAGCAAATACAAATTCAAAAGCGAATACCTACAACGCGCTTCCTGCTTCGAGTTAGTATAGCACGAAACGCCGCATCATTAAAAAAAACAAATAAAGATACAAATACAAATTCAAAAGCGAATACGATCACGAGATTGTAGGTATTTGCTTTCTTGGCTTCACTCTCAGTGTTCCGCATGGTCTATCTGCCTTTTGTTTCATAATCTGAGTTTCTATGTATATTTAAGTTTCACGCCAAAACTTCTGAATAGATTTCAATAAAACTGGGCGTAGAGCCGAAACAAACCTTGGAGAAAAAAACCTACCTATATACCTACCCTAGGTACCTATTATTCGGGTACATAAAGCACTTTCCTTATGATGCGAGCGTCGCGTCAAGATGGGATGGTAAGAAGTAGAAATGCAAACGTTTATTTAGTTATCTATGTAGATGCGTATGAAAATAAGACTGACGTCTGTAAAACCGAAGCTATTGTTATGATTTTACACTATCGAATGACGTATAATGGGTTAAATTAATTTAGGTTCAAAATAAAGCATATTTTTGTACAATATCGTGATGGAAATGATGCAACATAACAAGTTCAATCATTGTTTTGGTTAATCAAGAAAACAGCCGCTAATAAATCAAAAAGGGTGACCATAAATACATACTTAGATAATTTGATATTTTCTGGTCTACCTACTCGCCCCCCAGTTCTTATTAAACGTTCAAAATTGTCACAATCTCGTCTCAGGTACAATACAGTCAATGTTAAAAACTTGTCAGAAATAAATTTGGATTTTTGACAGATTAAGACCAAGATTCCCCATGGGGTGTCTGGGTTAGAATAGCACCCAACCATTTCATCCCGAGGGTGTCCTAGAAAACAGCTAAGGGAAAATCCGGAAGTCGGACAGCCGCGGCTTCCGTTTCAGTGTACTCAACAACTTTGCTACGATCCCCAAGACACCTGCCAGACGTGGGTACTGTGGCAAATCCTCCAACCCTTATAGGGGAGGCATTTGTTCAACATTGGACGTCTTCCGGCTGATGATAAGACTTTTGATGATAGAAGATGATAAGACGATTAAAATGCAATCGTTTTTTTTTTAATACGAGGATTGCCCCCCTGATCTCGAATCTCTCCCTTTTAAAAAAGTCACCGTGTCGCACTCCACTACACGACAGTCTTCCTCCCAGTTACATCACCATGGTTGGTACTTCACTGTCCGAAATCAATCTATCAAAGTTGCCATTATGATTGCGGTCTATCTCCTATATGAAGTGTCCCACGCTGTGCTTGACATTTCGGATAAGCGGTCCCCCCAAAAGATTTGTCAGTTCTATCGACCACCGATGTTGATAAGACCATCAGCAATAATTATATGTCAACCTTTAGACGCCCACTGCTTAGACCCCTTTAGACCCCAATAGGGGGTTACAGCCGTTATTGCTGTGCTTGGCCGATGCTACTCAGAAGGACGCTGCTGCCCATTCTCTGGTCAAAATCCTTCTGTCTCCTTCTACGACACCCACGGGTAGAAATGGGGTGGTGCTATTCGTGGCTGGCATCTCACGGCGCTATAATTATATGATACCCTTTCGCCTTTCTCAGATTTTATAAACAAGGGTTGCTCCACGTTAAAGGCATCTTTGTTCCCTCATCTTCAATTTAGATCATGCTTGTAGATACTAACAGTTCTCGGGAAATTGGTGGAAACTATCTTTTGATGATGATAAGATCGCAATTAATTCTCTGTTTACGTTGACATATCACAATGGGACAAGCCCGCCACACTATTCCCAAACTACTGCAACTCCTGTAAGCCAGACTCAACAGTGGCGACCACCAGAAAAGCGCCAAAGCAATAAAGCTCGATGATTCCTAGAGAAACGATTCAACTGTCTTGGATCCCGCAACGAAATTAATCAGAAAAGAAAAGCGGAGGAGTAAGAAAAACATATTTTCCACCTCCCTCCAATTCAAGCAGGAGACAGAACAGAACTAGGCCAATAGGCCCAAAGGGACGTTTACAACTGGGAGAAGCCCAGTTGCTAAGCATCACGGATTATAAATGACATAATTAATGGGTCCTAAAAGTGATCTGTTACATTAAATTTGATTTCAATAATAGGTATGGTAAAATCGCTTGAACGCACAGACATATATCAAGAAAATGTATAAAACAGCTGGTTTTATAGCAATTCAGGATTAGTACAGACTGTAAGACTTCAGACCGTGCTGAGGCTTACGGTACCGAATCATGATATGTGGTCAGATAAGTTATGGCGTACTAGGAGTGAGAGGTTCTTTTAAATTAAGGACAGGAACCGAAAGAAAATATTTTATTGAATAAATAGCACGTCTGCACACTGGCAGCGCCCGGAAAACAATGCCTTGGTATAAAAATAAGCCCAAGGCTTCTAAATTCAAAATAAGTACTAGAACAAATCCAGAGTGTTTAGACGAGACATTTTATCAAATGCTTTCGACCAGTATGCCGTATGCATACCTACTACCTTTAAAATAGGTACCATCATTCGGGGGTGTGGAATTGTGGATCATTCGTCAAGCAAATACCGAGACCTGGTATTTGATTGACGAAGCTACTCATGGTAGCAGGAGGAACCGTGGGGTTTTAGTTGATAAGAGTTCGACATAATACACATAGACATAGGTGTTTAAGATGAATTTCCGAAATGCATGCCTGCTCATAGAAATAAACACTGAGACAAAGAGATAGACGTATAGAGAGGCAAATATCTTACGTGTCGTTTCACACCTACAGCAAGCTGCGTTAAGGCGACGATATACGCCGGCGACCTTGAGCGACCAGAGAATCGTATGCGCTGCGTCCAAAACTCTCAAAATGTAGTCGAAAAAATGAAATAAATAAAAGATAGTATTCTTTAACTTTCAAAAAAAGGCGTATACTAAAAGATAGATACTAAAATTGTCTGTAAGATAGTGGAAGTTTCGTTTAAATATACCTGGTAGAATTTGTGTGATTATCAATGTTTTGTCCGCGTCAGACACAACTTCACGAGTTAATTAAACTATTTAATATGAACTTAATCAAAAATATTCACCTACTAAATGACTAAGAGAATGTTCTAGTTTAACATATATTTTTTTCAAATCATTTACACTGCACGTTTTGACGTGATTGTCAGTTTAAAATCTGTGAGCCCCTTAAATAACTTTGTTCCAGAAAAAATACCCTTTTCAGGTTAAGGGTAATCAAAAACGTGCCATATTACTTAAACATCAGGAAGCAAGTATTGTCCTACCCAACACATGGTCACTAACAAGACCACGTGTGAAGTCGTGTGCGAAGACTATGTGCCAATATTTCCATCTTTATCTTATCAAGTTATTTACGATTTACTACTAATATGTGTACTTTGATCACAGTTATTTACTTCCAGTGCAAAGTCTAAAAGGCAATATTAGTTGGAACTTCACGCGATCGAAGTTTAAAGTTTATTAAAATGTATTGTTTTTGTTTTCATAACCGCTATATATTACCACAAAATAAAAAAGTTAGCGCCGCAGCCTTAGGTACGTAATTTGTGCTAAGTATTATTAATCAATGTTAGATTAAATTTTATGCATAATCAATTTTATTGTAATATTTTTTGATAATAAAATATAGCTCTCTAGAAACATAGCTCTTCCTATTGGTAAAATTTGTTTGAAATCTGATATGTAGTGTCAGACCTCAGATTATCAAATAAAAGGCAGATAGACTGTGCGTAACACTGCGAGTGAAGCCACAAAAGCAAATACAAATTCAATAACGAATACCTACAATCTCTTGATTGTATTCGCTTTTGAATTTTTTCGCTTCGCTTCGTGCTGTACTGACTAGCGAGCGCAAAGCGAATTGTAGGTATTCGTTTTTTAATTTGTATTTGCTTTTGTGGCTTCACTCTCAGTGTTCCGCACGGTCTATCTGCCTTTTGTTTCATAATCTGAGTGTCAGACGTTACCTGCTATATTCAAACTTACAAACGTTACCTATTTATAACATTAATATAGAGAAAGTAAACTTAATAATGATTTAAGTTTCAAATACAATTGTATAACTAAGTTAGTGACTGACTACTAACACCAGCCCTCAGATTATGAATCAAAAGGCAGATAGTCCGCGCGGAACATAAAGTGAAGCTAAAAAAGCAAATACAAATTTAATAAAAACGAATACCAACAACGCGCTTCGTGCTGTGCTGACACCAGTCAGTTTAGCACAAAACGCCGCGTCGTTAAAAATAACAAATAAAAAAGCGAATACAATCACGAGATTGTAGGTATTCGTTTTTGAATTGTATTTGCTAATATTTTGTATTGTAATAACTAAAACTACATTATCTTTGCATTGTATAAACTCAAACTATTAGTATTATATAATTTTGCATAGCACATACATGTGAGCACTATGTACTTTAAAGCTACCATTTACGAGATATGTCTTTCGTTGACTTGAATATGCCCTAGCGGTTGAGAGTTTGTCATACTCACTTGAATGATCCGTGCGTCATGTTCGTGAACGGGCGCCGTCAGTTGAGACTGGTCATCTCTTAGCTACCTCGGTTATTTTAAATTTATTTTGAACTGTCTAATTTCATTGTCACTAGACCTCTTTTAACGTGCACAACTTGTTACATTGTTCTCACATTGTACCCCTAGATTCAACATGAATAATGTAACCTAAATTTGTAATATTCTATTGATTTTAAAAGAGTGTTCACGGAGTTTCTTGCTCGTTCTTCTCCATAGAAACCTACTGTTTGGAACGAGCAACTAGCTGCAACTTTTTGACTGACTGACTCCTTGACAATTCAAAAGTGCCTGTAAATGGTTTATTTGAAATAAATGATTTGAGTTTGAGTTTGCTTTTTGACGTGACAACGTCTTATAATTCGATAGCCGGCTGCACGAACGAAAAAACATGACGTCATGCGTCGTTGCGTCGTTACGGCGTTACATGACGTCATGCGGCGTTACCTCGCTCTGAGGCGTTCCAAGTGAAAAGTGAATGTGGTGTCAATTGTTTATAGCAACGATAATTACAGCGATAAAGGTAATGATTCTTTCGCGTTGTCACGTTCAACTATCGTCAGTAAACCGACTTTACAGACAACCAATTTTTTTGGCTTCACTCTCAGTCTTCCGCGCGGTCTATCTGCCTTTTGTTTCATAATCTGAACATCAGCCTATAATTGCCTATAATTGAGACGTGTATTGTATTTGTACAATATAATAGATGATCAAACGAACTTACCTATGTGAAGTTCGATCATTATTATACGAAGTGCTTCGTTCGAAGATATATTTATAACAATGCAGCATCTTCGTGTTACTCGGCAACTAAACGCAATTTTCAGAGCTAAAACTAAACGTAAGTATTAGTGTGCGTTATCTGTGTCCTAAATGGGAAATGTCATTAATTTTAGATTCTTGTAAGGTCATCTCAATTTTACCTGGGGTGGGGTGGGTAGGGAACATATATCTTCGAACGAAGCACTTCGTATAATAATGATCGAACTTCACATAGCCCGACCAACCCGGCCCGAAAGTCCTTTACGCGCCTGTCAAAGTTCTTCGTCACCTGTTATCGCCAATATACCACTTCCTAGCCAGCGTATCGCGAGCTTAAACTGTTCCAGCTGTAGAAGCATTATTGTTGACGGGGAGGAATGCATGAGTTGTACGATGGATAAGTGCTCACAAAAGTGTCATCTTCAATGTACTGGTGAGGTAATCCCGACCAAGGGACGTCAAAGTTCTTGGGTCTGTCCGGAATGTATATGTTCTCCCGAAGACAAGAGGAGTGATCATTGCACAACCTTAACTGAAGATAGAGATCCTAATGTCACGTTCAGGAAAAGAAATCCCGAAATACAAAAAGCACAAAACCAGCTCGAATTTCAAGAACTCTCGTTTGAAATGAGTAAATTTCGACTTGAGATGGAAATGTTAAAAGAGCAACTGAACAAAGCGGTATCTCTTATTTCAAGCTATGATTCTAGGTTGGCAAACTACGCTTCCCAGATAGAACTCCTCAATGCCCAATTGAAGCAAAGTAAAACTGTAAAAACAGCTCATGAAGTCAATCGGCAACCACCCCTCTGTGTGGTCGACCAGCACGTATGTGTTGCCACTCAGCAACAAGCAAACCTCGTAACTACTCAGCACGAACTCCAGCCTATCGCCACTCAACAACAACTTCAGCTCACCCCAATAGCACTGGATGCTTCTGCTTCAGTTCAGGCTACGCATTGTACCAAAAAGCAGAAAAAGACCTTAGTCTTTTTCTGCTTTTTGGTACAATGCGTTTGGAACGCTCTTAGACTTATCTAAGAGCGTTCCTCCTAAGGTACCTGTCACTACCGGCCCTAACCAGCTAGTCGCCTTGCAGGTTAACACTGGCAACGTTCAGGTGCGTACCCCAGAAACAATTGAGCTAATCTGTGAGGATGTGCGCGCATCTCCTTCCAACGACCATGCCTCTGGTGGCTTCGACAACAACTCTCCCTCTGACAACCAGGTATGTGACAATCAAAGCTGGACAGAGGTAAGGCGAAAGAAATTTAGAAAACCACTTTCATTATGTGGCGTTGCTGGGCCTAATATTACTAGCTTAAGAGCGGTCGAACCACGTAAACACCTACACCTGTGGAATATGGAGTCCAGCGCCGACGAGATTCGAGACTATCTGCGCCAACTGTGTCCCACGGGCACATGTACAGTTGAAGAGTTACGAGCTAAGGGAAGTTATAAGTCCTATAAGGTTGGTGTTCCTGTCGTTCACTTTGAAAAATGTTATTCTATAGATGTATGGCCAATTAACGCAAGAGTAAATACCTGGATTACCTATGACAACTCGAGATATACAAACAACCATAAGGCACCCGATAAGGCCCAACAAACTAACCATACGTTTCGTGTCTAAGCAGCTTAATAACAAAGTGCAAAGTATTAATATAATCTATCAAAATGTCCGTGGTCTCAAAACCAAACTGCCAACATGGAGAACGAACTTATCACAGCTGGAACATAATCTGATCGCCGTAACAGAGAGTTTTCTCGATAGCTCTGTTGAAGATGGAGAACTGGAAACTGGGGATTGGAGTGTGTTGAGACGTGATAGAGATACACCGTGTGGTGGAGTGATGCTCGCTGCGCGCGCACCCATCGTACTACGTCGTTGCCACGATCTTGAAACGGAGGATGGCGAGGATTTATGGGCTGAGTTTATATGGTGTAACCGAACAGTTCAAGTATGTGTTGTGTATATTAAACCTAGTGCCAGTGATGGCGAGTACATGAGATGGTTTTGTAAAGTTGAGCAATATATACACAATTTAAAAGGCCTTGTAATAGTTTTAGGTGACATAAATTTAAATAGTGCATCGTTAAGTATTAAGAATTATTATTGTTACTTTGTATCGTTTTGTAGTCTGAATGAGATGAATATTGTGAAGAATTTGTATGGGGGTATGTTAGATGTTGTTTTGGTTCAAGAGACTATTTGTGTACGAGAAACACTTGTTACCGCTACCGAGGGAATAGTGCCACTGGATGCATATCACCCTGTTCTTGACATTGACGTAAGAGTCGATGTAGGATAGGATATATTTAATTAAGGTTTTAATATGTATTAGTTTGTTATTGTTTAAGATTATTTTGTGTATTTTATCTATGGGCCACAGTTGCCTGATAATAAAGTTATTATTATTATTATTCAGATTCAATTGAGCCATGCAATATAGATAGTGTCAGGGACTGGAACTTTAGCAAATGCGATTACGATAAACTGTATTTAATTCTCTCAAATGAAACCATCTGGGAGGAGGTCTTGAAATCCAAAGAGGTTCATATAGCTACTCAAAAATTTTACGATACCATTTACAATTGTTTTGATTCTTGCATGCCCAAAAAGCGCAGGAGGAGGTCAACGGATAAAAGATATCCAGTATGGTTTAATAATGACATCATCCAAAATCTAAGGCTCAAGCTCAAGCTCCATAAAAACTGGAAGCGCACTAGTTGCGATGGCGCGTATTTAATGTTTTCCGATCTTAGGGCAAGTCTAAAAGTACGAATTGCAGATGCGTATTCTTCGTACATGAAGCATATAGAAGATAAACTTAAAATTGCCCCACGTGAGTTCTGGTCGCACATCTCCAGACTACGGTCCAAAGGTGGCTTTGAGCCTAACGTTTCATACAATGGTATAACTTTTTCTGGAACCAAAGCAGCTGGTGCCTATGCTGAGTTTTTCTCAAGCGTTTTTCTCTCTGATGTCCCGCTTCTGAATGCTGAACATGTCAGTGCGACTGACCCTACCAGTAACAGCAACTACATAAATATTTCCACACTGTGCCCTGTAGACATTATAAAGGGCATAAATAAGCTTAAACCTAACAGCTCTGTTGGTCCCGATAACGTTCCCTCTTTTATAATTAAATGCTTAAAAATATTATAAGTGATCCGCTTTGTCATATTTTCAATTTAGCCCTGCGGACTGGTATGTACCCTTCTCAATGGAAAGTCTCAAGGGTAACACCTATTCCTAAAACCACAAACAAGGCTACTGTTGAAGATTACCGCCCTATCGCAATTTTGTCTTCCCCGGCGAAGGTCTTTGAGAACATCCTTCATAATGCTATATACGAGCAAGTAAACAGGCATTTATGTAATGAACAGCACGGGTTTAGAACCAGGAGGTCAGTTGATTCCAATCTTCTGACACTAGTAGAATACATCTCTTCTAGTATGGACCGTGGACGTCAGGTAGACGTACTTTACTTCGACTTCCGGAAGGCGTTCGATAGAGTTAACAACGACATACTGCTTATGAATCTTAGCAAAATAGGTTTCGCACCATCTCTCCTCCGTTTCTTCGCAGACTACCTTCGCGATCGTCAGCAATTTGTTAGGCTCGGTATGTACGTTTCCGAAACCTACCACACGCGTTCCGGGGTCAGTCAAGGTTCAATTTTGGGGCCTTTATTATTTATTATAATGTTAAACGATCTTCCCCAAGTTCTACGTCATGCAAGATGTTTACTATATGCCGATGACCTAAAATTATATCTTGAGATAAACTCGGAACATGACTGTTTGGCGCTACAGCAAGATATTGATGCAATATACGAGTGGAGCTTAGAAAATAAGATGGAATTCAATTCTTCTAAGTGCTTTGCTATGACATTCGGTCGAGTGCGGCACCCAGTTAATTTTGAATACAGCCTAAATGATAGTATCATCGCGAAAACAACAGCCATTAAAGATCTGGGAGTCACATTCGATCGAAAGCTCACCTTCCACGGCCACATCATTACGGTGGCTAAAGAGTCCTACCAAAGGTTGGGATTTGTCATGCGTAATTGCCGTGATTTCCGTAGTGCACATTCCATAAAAATAGTGTATAATGCACTCGTGCGTAGCAAGTTAGAATCCAGCTCCTGCGTGTGGAATCCACACGAAGGTACCTACGCGCTTTTACTCGAAAAGGTGCAAAAAGCTTTCCTTAGGTTTTTATATAAGCGCATATATGGCTATTATCCATACCTATATCCAACAAGATTTCTGCTAGGATGCCTTGGATATAATTCTCTAGAGGTAAGGCGAGCACGAGATCAACTCGCTACAGCTTGTAAAGCGTTTCGTGGCACTATTGACGCGCCTGATGTGCATACTGCGCTGGCTTGCTTCTTTGCCCCAAGCAAGTACTGCCGCGGCAGAAAGCACAGGCTATTTGCTGTCCCTCCTTGCCGCACTGTTGCGCGTGCTAAGTCCCCAGTACCTCGCACTCTGGCTGCACTTAATGATCTCTTGGATTCTAATCCAACTACCGATCTGTTTGCGGATGAATGGACGAAGATTTTATTGGTGTGTCAGAAGTACTGTGAGAGGAATGGATGAATGTGTATGTGGAACCTAAACTTAATTAAGATGTTTATTTTTATTGTTTTTGTATCTGTCTTTGTGTTTTCCTTTTTCTTTTCTCTTCTATAACTAATATTATCTGTCTTTAATTATTGTAAGTGGTGTAAACCGTGGTAATTAAAGCAAAAAATAAATAAATAAATAAATAAATAGGTAAGTTCGTTTGATCATCTATTATACTGCGTGCTTCGTTCGAAGATATATTTATAACAATGCAGATGTTTAGAGAAATAGTAGGTAAACTTGAGATGACCCTGACCCAAATGTCCTTCAAAACAGATGTTTAAAAAATAATAATAAACATAGTTTTATAATAAAATATTTTCATTTTTTTTTTTCTAATTTAACTTTATTACAGGCAGGCATCATATTAGTAATAATCAATTACCTATTCAGCCTTATTCAGTAAAATAACCATTTTATCATACCATGCTTTGTCTTGATCACCCATTATTCTTGATGGCCCAGTGGTTAAGGCAGTTCTCGGGCACAAGCAAGTACCAATGTGAGTTTCTCAATTCCACATGTACTTTCTAAGTTTATCTTGGACATCACTGACATTGATGAAGGAAAGACATCCGTGAGTAAACCTGGACTTACAGTAGGTAAATATAAGTTTAAAATCACCAATCTACCTTGAGCAAGCGTGGTAATCACAGCTCGTACCTTCTCTGTATGAGAAGAGGCCTTTGCCCTGCAGTGGGACAACTATAGGCGGGCATTATTTATTAATATTAACAGTTAGTAATTTATGATATTAATAATAAGTATTCAATTAATCAGCCTCATTTGGTACATAACCTCAGGTTTTGACCAACTTACAAAGTCATTTATGAGGTCACGTTTAAAATCACAATACCAGTGACAATAGTGTAAACTAAAACATTTATAAATTTACTATTATTCAGCATTAAGCACAGCATAGGCAACCTTTCCTGAATTAAGAATTGGTTGGCTCTACAATTTTGCAAATGTTCATTATTTGTCCAATCAGCCATCTGTCTGATGATCAATACCGCAGCCTGAGAGAATATTTTTAATCCAACTACCAGTAGTAGAAGCCGGTATATGGGGTTTTCAAGTGACAAAAAACAACATTATGACCTTATATATCTCTCATAAATCTTATGTTATCACATAATATCCAAGCTGGACAAATCTCAGACTTTGTTTTTTTTTTTTTTTTTCTTAAAACCTTTGTAAAGATTAGGCCGAATTAGTCCCGCAGCCGATACTTTAATAATATTAATAATGACAATATTAACAAAACTTCCACTCGATGTTATAATAGATATTTAACACGTTGACTGTGTGTCATGTAGGCACAATAATTAAACAATCACAATGACCCACCCCTGGGTCATTGCACAGGGAAAGGGTTAAATCAATTATGACTATTACAAGGTTTGTGCTCATTGTGCTGTGCTTAGTGCAAACGAAATCATTAGTTTCTTTGAAATTTTAGTCCAAACTTAATGTCATTTTGGGAGTTCACTTAGAACATTATTTGGATAACATGTTTTTCGAAATTTTAGTAATGGTGGTTTCAACTTATAGAATCCTTTATATGTAGAGCCTCTTTATACGATCATCCCCCCCCAATTTTAGAGCCTATTATTGGAGATAGAGCTGACTTAAAGAGATTCAGGGTTCAATAGGCAGCTCCAGAGTCAAATAATTTAGTTAGGAAATACATAACAAATGGTATAGATGTAGTGAATGTGTTTATAATATGTTCCTGACAGAAGGTTCACCAAATTTTATGTCACATTATGTTGTTTTACTGTATTACCTAATGTGATATGGGGTGCCAAGTGCCAACATGGCATCCATTGATGTGAGGGAAATAGCCCTTTTTTGGCCAAGCTTGCCTGATAATAATCCTGCAATCAAAGTTAATTGAAGGTAAGAGGGTGATGGTCCCTCAAAGGAAAATGTAAAAGATATTTTGAGGTTTAAAATATATCAGCTTCAGGCAAGCATAGTATGCATTATAGGATACCAAGTTTGTAAAGGCCAGTGGGACATGACTATGATACCTGTTGCCTTCTCATTTGAAATATTTATATTTTTATATTAACTGAATGGAGGAAAAGCATGAAAGAAATTTTCTGTCCAGGACAAATTAGAAGCATCAAAACTGATTGCATTTGGATTTTCTTATTTGGTTTCCAGGAGGTATAGGAAATATGTTTAGAATTAGTGTGGGATGAAAATAAATCTATTTCAGGTGCAACCTGTTCAGATACAATTTGTAGAAATGCAATGTTTAATTCCCATTCTATGTCTGAAATGATTTTAAGGGACATTTTTATCAACCTATTTATTTTTACTAGATTTAATGTAGGAGGCAAAGAGTTAACTAAGTCTCTCTTTGCACCACTGCCGTTTGAATCTGGCAAAGTTATTTAATTGTGGGTACTGAATACCACCCATTCTGTTTAT
The DNA here is from genome assembly GCA_947361185.1 of Charanyca ferruginea. NCBI lineage: Eukaryota > Metazoa > Arthropoda > Insecta > Lepidoptera > Noctuidae > Charanyca > Charanyca ferruginea. Next base: position 21,491,737 of record OX376069.1, on the reverse strand, counting down.
ATAAGATATTGCTGTATTATTATCTGCAGAAAACAGGATGTTAAGGTATTGCTTATAGTTTACAAAATACCTTTAATGCCATAAATATTGCAAGCAATAAATAGTTTATATGGCGTTTTTTTCTCATATTTGCTCCAGAAGCCATAGGCTCTTTTCTTTCATTCTGTAAACATCACCCCATCCAGTCATGGAGGCGTCAGTCAACTGTTCAATATCATGTTTATGGTAAGCAGTACTTAGACATACCTACTGTACTAATAATAATTATTAGCCCACCGTAGCAGATATAATTTTATATTTGAACATGTTATAATTATTGATATTACATATACTTATGATGGCCTAAAAGCTTGGTGTAAAGCCAGCCATAATAGTCAGTAGCTGGGCAGGCTGAAATTCATAGTACAATTAATTTTGCCAGATGTCTTGTAATGATGTTTTAATATTTGATACTTTATCTTTGAAGAGATGGTCATTTCTTTTTTCAATCGCAAAGCAGGGCTGTGATAGTACTATTATATTTTTATCAAAATTTATAATGAATCTCCAGAACTTAAAGAGAACTATTGTTTCTTGAACATTCTGCAAACCTGATTCATACTGGATCCTATACATAATAGGTCCTCTAGGGTTGAACAGACTTGTTACCTTTTCCTCTTGGATATGTTACTACAAACTTATAATATTTGTGAAAATATTAGGTGCAGAGCACAGGCCACAAGGCAGGCATTAAAATCGTACAATTCACCATATTGAAAATGTAGGTATTTTCTATACTGTGGATTTATATCTATTAATAAGTATGATTCTTAATTATTTTTTTTTTTTTTTTGTTTTCTTTTTCTATAAACACCTGGAAAAGTACAGCCATTGCTGTCCTTTAGTTCTCCATTTTTAAAATGAAAGTTTTCTACATACTTAATCAATGACTTTAAGTTTAATAAGAGTCTTTACATGGCTTGCGAGGGAATATAGCTCCCAATTTTAATAAATTGCTAATAGCAGTATGCATGTCAGTATTATCCTCAGCTGATATTACTGAAGGAGGATGTGGCACCTAATTCTGGTGCGGTTTCGATACAAAGGTATCTTGTGATTAATTAAGTATGGATCATAGATCTTAGTACATTTTGTTCCATCAAGATTAAGAATGTGTCAGCCTTCCAGCATGACTTACCTCTATGTGCAAGCAGGATCCTCTGAGGCTTTGGATTTGTTGGCAGTGGACTGATAATAGTGGCTATAATATTTCCATGCCTGATTAGAGCATTGGGTCTTCTTGTGTCCGTACCTTGCTGTTGTCCTCGGGTTGTAGCGAGGAGAACCTTGTGAGTTTCCTTTAGGTTTTTGATGGACAGGCCACTTTGTTGTCAAGTTTTCAATAATTTGATCTTCTTACTAACTTCATATATATACTTCACTATAGCACTTCACTATATTTGCTTCACTTAAAACTTTTTAAGTATCCATAACCAGGAAGATTAAGTTTCTCCTTGGTTTTGTTATAGACAGTCCAATGCCTAGCTGGTTGTTTTCCAACTATCTTTTTGTCTTTGTTGACAATAATATAGCTAACCAAAGCAAAAATCCCAGGATTAAGCTTCGGTGCATTCATTAAAGGGTCATTTTCTGGAATCAATTGTTCCATAAATTTTTTGTTTTGTCTCTTTAAGAAGACCATTATCGCTCCAAATATGAGCCAAGTCACTGTTTTTAGTGGAATCGTAATTATGCAGGCTTATCTGGCATGAGATCGCCTAGTGCTAAAAGTACCACCGAACTTATAGTTGGTGTTATTATAATTTTTCCAGGTTCTTTTGGAATTGTATAGGTCCTGGTGACATATATATCTCGTGGTAGGTACCATTGCAATGAAATCGACTTTCTTTCGAATTGTTATCAGTAGGTACTGTAATCTGAAAAGCTATACTTACCACTGGAAGATGTGTACAAGTGATTGGTAAAAACTGCTTATTGGGGCCTCGCAGGCTTCACATAAGAGTAAAGATATCGTCCGTACATCTCGTATACGACCCGAATCTAGTGATCTCGTCCGTACATCACGTGTACGACCCGAGTCTAAGGATCTCGTCCGTACATCACGTGTACGACCCGAGTCCAGTGAGCACGTCGATGTATCTCGTACACCACCCGTCTCAACCGGTACAAAGGTTATTAAAAACTTGCGGCTTTAACTGCTATGAAAGTCAGTAGCCGTACCGGTAAAATACCAATCACATCACAAGACATTTTGTTACCTGGAACCTGGAATACTAGAAAGTGGTCGGTATCACTTTTTCTCTATGTAGGTAGGTAGTAATGTAAATATTTTTCTTCATAACGCCTTTTAGGCACACTTGTGATTGAAATATCCACAATTTAACTTTAAAACAATAAAATTTACTCAAATAACTACAGAACACAGTGTTAGTTGCCGCGCAAACGAAAACAATGACATTTCCCATTTAGGACACAGATAACGCACACTAATACTTACGTTTAGTTTTAGCTCTGAAAATTGCGTTTAGTTGCCGAGTAACACGAAGATGCTGCATTGTTATAAATATATCTTCGAACGAAGCACGCAGTATAAATTGACATTTACGATTCAAGGCGATAAAATACGTAAACGTACTTTATGAAATTGTCGCACAGCATTAGAAACATCTGTTCTCATAGAAAGAAGCCAGGAGCCTTGATCACCATGCTTACTCAAGGTGGATTGGCGATTTCAGACTTATTTACTTTGTTCCCTGTCACAAAATCCGTTCTTAGCGGACGTCTACTAACTATAAAATAAGCTTCGTGCCAAATTTCATCTTTTTACGTCAAGCGGTTTTCAATATTTCCTGATGAGTGAGTGCCTTGACCTTGACCGACCTTTCACTTTTATATATTTATATAATTATTTTATTCCCAGTCCCAGTTCCCGGACCTCCTTAATCCGGCCCTGCCGCAAAATCCGTTCTCAGCGGACGTCTCCTAACTATAACTACCTCCCTGTCAAATTTCATCTTTTTGCGTCCAGCGGTTTTCGATATTTCGTGAGTGAGTGACCTTTCGCTCTCATATATATATTTATTATTAGAAGATAGATAGATTAGTCCAGGTTTCATCACGATGTTTTCCGTCATCGATGAAAGTGATGTCCAAGTTATACTTCGATACCCCAATCCGCCTGCCAAGCGTGGCGATTATGGCAAAATCCCCCTTGGGGAGGCCTATGTCCAGCCGTGGACGTCTTTTGGCTGAAATGATGATGATGATGATGGGTCTTTTGTTACCCGAAATAAATGATATTATTATTATAACGTGAAGCTTTAGCGGCGCCAAAAAATACCTACCATAAAAATATCATCTTATAATATCGTAATTTATATTCGGTTATCAATGTTTATATTATATTCATTAATAAGTTAGGTACCTAAGCATAAAAAGCAGAAATCAATCTATCTATACATGAATTACTTAAACAATAGTTAGGTCTGCATACGTAAGTGTAGTGTCAAAAGTTCAATAACACTATTATAAAAAATGAATGAAAATATTTTCAATTAGGTAGATTATACTATTTTTGCTTCTCCTTATCTAATGTGTTTACGTTTTAATATAGTAAATATTGAAGACACGTTTTTAACGTGACTTGTAGCTTTCCCTTTTTATTTTGTACACCATACATGCTCCGCGCGCGAATAAAAGTGTGTATATCTATGTTACTCCTTATAACATCTGTTATCAGTCAGTGAGTGTCCGGTCAAAATTGGATTATCTGTCAGACAAAACACGTGTAAACATTCATATGAATGTTACTTATGCCAAAAAAGACAACCGCCTTCAAAATCTTTGTTCTGTTTGTTGTCTTTAATTGCCACCGACTTCCAAATCTAAAGTCATGTGTGTTCAGTGCTACTCGTAAAGTTATTTTTCACTTTTTAGATTTTGAAGGCGGTTATCTTTTGTGTGAAAAAGCTTTTTTTATTTATCACTTTTTAGTACCTTCTTATCACCCAAATTCAGTAAGAACCGGCAACACGGTTAAAACAGAGGTACTCCAAATATTGAAGAAAACGTCGTCTATGTAGACTTTTTTGGGATTTTGTTGAATTTTCAAAAAGTGCTGAATCAATTTCGATAAAATTTATATTTTCCAAATATCCGGCCGGCAGGCCGGTTTACCGGATCTTCAGGTGACGCTGACGACGTTGACTCCGTGGCGTAAATAGAGGATTCTATCAATAATATTTTTGTTTAATCATTGATCAGGCGATGGTAAGTGTCACTCACATTACTTACGTCATAATTTTGTATTGATGTAAGATGATTAACGTGACCATTCTTTTCGTCAAAGTGGGACATCTTTATATAATTATAATGATTATAAATATAATGATCACCAAAAAATAGTTTAGGATCTTAAGCTCCCTTACCAAAAAAATATATTAAATTATACTAAATGTACTAAATAGTCACCAAATCTTAGTGTCCCCTGGGGCGGATCCGACTGTGACCCGCTACGCCAGAATCACATCGCTTTTTACAAACTCATACATTTCTACAATACTTTAGGAAACACCATTTTGGTGACCATTTACTATTTTTGGTTTAATTTTATTTACTATTATTGGTGATAATTTAGTAGATCTGGAGGTTCGTTAAACATAAGCCTATACTAGCTGACTGGGCAAACATTGTTTAGCAATATTAATAAAAACAATCTTGAACTGAACTCCTCGGAAACGGCTGGACCGATATTGATGATTTTTTTTGTGTGTGTTCCACTGGATTCGAGAATGGTTTAGATTCACAATTGGACCCGGCAGGTGGCGCTGTAGTCGGGTTGTAGGACTTTTTATTTTATGAACAGGACAACGTCTGCCGGGCCTGTTAATCTATATATATAAAAGGCAAAGGTGACTGACTGATGTATCAACGCACAGCCTAAACCGCTGATCGTAGAGACCTGAAACTTGAAGGGTGTGTTCTTTGTATGACGTAGGCATCCACTAAGAAAGGATTTTCCGAAATTCTACCCCTAAGGGTGTGAAAAACGGGGGCAAAGTTTGCATGGGACAACGTGATTCCTTGGTCCAATCTACTTCAAATTTCGCATAAACATTCTTTAACAGAATTGATGGAAGATGGGTTTCGTATTTTATTGAAATTCACCACATAACGGAGTTAAAAATGGGTAGAAAGTTATTTTGAGGGTGATTTGCATCGAAGTTGATATCAATACTCCTTAGTGCTTTAGATTTAAATACATTTTATTTTGACACATGTCATGTTTGAAAACTCAACTCAAAATAAATATTATTACCATATTATTATCTTAGAATAATAACGCACATATTATATTACTCTGTGATTATTACATGATACTGCAGAAGAATTACATATAATTGTTAATACATTAAATTAAACGATTATAAAAATAGTGTGGCGAAGAGAAACACTTTCAAATAATTTTCGAAAATTCCCAATCGTCAGAGACATTTGTTTGTTTTGTGGAATTGCAAACCCAGTACTTTTGTAGGAGAAATATCGGCATCATCTGTACGAAGACTTCTTGCGAGTTTTGAGATCAACTACTAAAGGTGGCATTGAATACAATGAGAAACGTATTCTTAACAATTCTTACTTCTCTTCAAAACGTCGTCGTTTACATCGGCGTCATTCCTGTGGTCAAGTTTGGGTTACCGGCCCCGCAATCATTGGCATTAAAATCGTGGAATACACTGCCGAAACCAATTACGATCCAGGTGCAATGAGTACTATCGTAAATAACCAAGTCAGCGTGTTCAAACCAAGACAGGGTCACAGTTCTGTTTAGTGGCGATTTCCGGCAGACGCTGCCTGTGGTGACGCGAGGAACTAGGGCTGACGAGGTAAATGCATCGTTGAATCGTCGATCAACGGTCACGAGTTTATAAATCCCGCTTGACCATCAATATGCGTGCTCAGCTTGGAGGCAATTCACGTGTTCAAGAATTCTCCGATGTTGATTTAAAAGTTGGTGAAAGCTCTCTGCCAGAGGAGAGAGGGCAGGTGGATCTAACAGAGACTCTTGGTATTGTAGTATCTACAATAGAACAACTGATTCATGTTTTGTACAGCGACATCAGTCAAATATCGCATCAACAGATTTTGGGTGAGTGAACAGGCTATTATAACACCCAAAATTGATTAAGCTGCAGCGATCAATAAAAGCATTTTGTTTCTCTCAAATTGAAGGGAGAGAAGTAGTATACATCTCAATGAACACTGTAGTCGAGCAAGATGATGCCACACGTTACGCCGTAGGAATAGAATTCGCTTACGGCAAGTGGACTTCTAGCGCACATCATCCAGCTGAAGGTCGGTGTGCCTATTATTTTGTGTAACAGAAATCGGCTCGAAGTCGTCTGTCTGCAGAGAAATATCATTGAAGCTGAAATTGTAACAGGTTGTGGCGTTGGTGAGTGTTTATACCACGTTACCCACAATTACCCCTTCCAATTCAAGTGTGCGAAATTCCCTGTGAGCGTGTGCTTTGGCATGACTATAAACAAGTCTCAGGTCGGTCGGTGTTTGTCACACTGAAGGCTGCGGTTGTCGATCTCAGGACCAGCTGCTTTGCCTACGGCCAACTATACGTCGCTTGCTCTCGCGGAGTCTCGCGTCACCAGTCCTGACTTTCTGTACATTTTGACTAACGGCAAAACTACAAATATAGTTTACAGAGAGGTTTTATAAATATATAGCTAAGGTTCCTTAATGTGTTTTCTTCTTTTCAAACATAATTTGGGTTTGGAGTTTCAACATTTGTTGTGTACGTATGTGCAATAAAATAAAAGCGAAAGGTCATTCAGTCACTCATCACGAAATATCGAAAACCGCTTGACATATTAACATGAAATTTGGCAGAGAGGTAGTACATAGTTAGTAGACGTCCGCTAAGAACGGATTTTGCTACAGGGCCGGATTAAGAAGGTCTAATGGGTCTCGCAAGTTTGTATGAAAGTCCTTCATTTTTTGCACTACAAACTTGATTATCGGCAGATAGGTAGGTAATTAGTAGTAGACGTCCGCTTAGAACGAATTTTACGACAGGGCTGGATTAAGGAAGTCTAATGATTCTCGCAACTTGAAATTTAGCAAGTCTAGAGTTTATGAGTAGGAGACATTTGCTAAGAAATAATTTTGTGACAGCCTGTACCCCTAGCACGAATCACTATCGAAAAAACATTCGTATCGTCAACGTAAGCATTTAGTATGGAAACTTGAACAGCGCCTCTGGTGTCCGTAAATTAAACTAATTTTAAGAGCACGAACAAATACATGTAAGTTTCGTATCGTCATCGTATCGAATTCGTAAGGTAACTTGAGCCGTTTGTATGAAGATAGCTAGCACGAAGGCATAAAATGACAGATAGTATCGTAATTGTCGAAGGCTGGCTTGCGAGTTTCACGAATGTTTATTCACTGTAAATTTGACAGTGAGAAAACTTTCGTCGGAGTTTATTTTAAGTATAAAATTATAATTTAAGTGATTGTGTGGATATATTTTGTTACAAAATGTTCAGAAGAAGCACCCCACGACGTAGTGCATTGTACTATTATCTTGCAGCGCGATTGATTATAATAATAGTAAGTATGTTATCTTTCTATTTTATACTGACATAATTGACAATACTTTGTTTTTACATACCTATTTCACATGACTAGCCTAATTCTTTATTTGACTTGAGTATACAAATAAACTTTAGCTCTTTTAAACTTTACAAAAACATATTCCAAATATCCCATTGAAACACTATTAAAATCAACATTGCTTAAGACAATAAAATCTTCAATGTAATACACTTACTTTTCCATAAATTCTATCATAATGGTGTACTGCGGGTGGCTGGTTCTCATTTTAACAGAATAAAATAGTTTCAAAATTTTCACCAAAATCACAACAAAACACAAGTTCACTTTAAAACAAAGTTGACCTTGAATGAGCTTCGAGCACCCGTCGTTCGTTTAGGAATACAGTCAAACCAAACACAACGTTTTAGTAATAAGTTAAATTATTATACCATTTATCTAACTCAATATTAACTTTTTCTGCAGTTTCTTCGTATTGCGTCATAAATTGAACAGTATTAAAGTTTTAAATGCCCTAAAATCACTAAATTATCCAGTTTCTGTACGAAACATTCATTCAATTTAAGATCATTCGTTCTATTTTGCCCATCTTTACTTACGTTAGTATGACGTCACCAACGTTATCGTATCGAGCTCTCGATACTATTTCGAAAGTGTTTCGTGCTTCCTACTTTCGTTGTACTCCGTTATCGTATCGAGAACTCGATACGATTGCGATACGAAACCTACAAATATTCGTGCTAGGGGTACAGAACTTGCTCTCGCAAGATTATATATATAAATCCTTGGCTTTTTGCATCTGTAAATTGGTAAAGAGATAGAATATAGTTAAGTTATGTCACGTAGAAACCGATTTTACGACAGGGCCAGTTTAAGGGAATATAACCTAACTGTATGTGTTCAACAAACATTTATTGATGACTTATAATACAACAAATAAAAAATACAACTTAATGAAATTCAGACGAATAAAGGTCTTAATATTTTTTGTTATAACATTCGTAATAAATATTTCTTTGTTTTTCCCCTGGGTACTACTGTGACGCTTTTTTGTAGTTAAAAGTATCTTATAATACGTAGAACCTGGTATTCACATATTACCATATTAATTACCAAATTCCAGACAATATTTTATACATCTTTGTTTATCCCACATTGACCATCGTTTTCTGTAAAACTATAGATTTAATTTGCTCACATTTAAACAGTTTCGAGTAGACTTAAGAGTCGGAAAAGTTTTCCCCGCAGCACACAGGCCTTCCAGGACCGACCACGTACGGTCAAACGTAAGTTGTGGGAATATCACCCACCGCCACTGAACTTCTTTCAACCCAGGAACACTTGGCACTCGGAAGTGATTTGCAGTGGCCTAAATGGAAAGCAGTCAATAGAGTGTGCTCCCAAAAAGGCCGCTGTAAACACAAACTAACAAAATGGGGGATTATAGATCCCACACAGTAATGAGTTCAAGGTCACCTGTTCGACAAACAACAGCTGGCTTATCGCATGTCCCGTTATACAGAGATATGTTAATTAATGCGGTGAATACAAACGAGAAATCTAAGACTGAGGATGATAATTTTACGTTGGTGGAGAAAAAGAAACGAAAGAAGTTTGCTAACATGAGTGGTACTCGTCAGGGCGCGAATAAACTGCAGGTTGCTCAATTGACTTCGGCCATATATGTATCTCGGCTGAACAAAACAACTACTGTAGACGATATTCGGGGTTATGTCAATGAAATGGGTGAGAACTGCGTTAAAGTGGACCTTCTTACACAGAAACATGAAACGGAATTTATTTCTTTTAAAATAACTATAGATAAAAATAGGTTGGAAAGATTTTTAAATGTTGATTTTTGGCCATTAGGCGTTAGGTTTAGGCGATTCCGTGAGTACGCGGCGAGTGGAATCAAGAATATAAATAAATAACTATGGATTGTAAGTTATCTACTGTGTCTATATTGTCTTATAACTGTAAATCGATTAAGCGATCAGAGCAATGTGTGCGTGAACTCACTAAAACAAACGATATTGTTTTGCTACAGGAGACTTGGTTGCTACCCCATGACCTAAATTTTGTAAATGAAATTAATGAAGATTTTGGATGTGTAGCCAAGTCTTCTGTCGATACATCAGCGGGGATATTAAGAGGTAGGCCGTACGGGGGACTCGCTATTATGTGGAACAAAACAAAGTTTCCGTGCGTATCACCTATTAACTGTGTTAGCGACCGCTTAGCAGCTGTACGGATATCGACAGGTATGGGATGCGTCATAATTATAAATGTGTACATGCCTGTAGATAACGTTGACAATCTAACGGAGTTTATAAACTGCTTAGGCGCAATAAATGCAATTATAGAAGAAGGAGATGCGCAGTGTGTTTACGTAATGGGTGATTTTAATGCACATCCCTCTGCAAAGTTTGGCCTCGAACTGATAAAATTTTGTACTGATATGGAGTGGGAGTGTATAGACTTTAACATACTGGGTTTGGATTCTGAAACTTTTACGTTTTTGAGTGAGTCACACGGGAGTCGGCGATGGCTAGATCACTGCATCGCCACTAAGGCTGCATGGAATACTGTGATAGCGGCGGACGTCATCTATGACGTCATGTGGTCTGACCACTATCCACTGCGTGTTGTTTGCGATATAACCTGTATGGCTGTTGAGAGGGCACTCACCGACTGCCGCGACCACCAAAAGAAAATTAAATGGGGCAAACGCTCCAAAGACCAAATAAATGCATACCAAAAATTATGTGCTGAAAAGTTAAGTCTAGATTTCTGCTGCTATAATGAGTTCTCGTTCTGGTGAACAAAAGCGATCTAAAAAAGTGACTGGATGGAACTACCACGTGCGGGATTATCATCAAACTGCTAGGTTTCATTTCAAGGTTTGGGTGGAGGCTGGTAGGCCTTTACAAGGGGAGATTTTCGATAATATGCGAAAAAACCGTACTATGTTCAAGAATAAAATTAGGTGGTGTCAGAAAAACGAAGATTGTATAAAAATGAATATTCTAGCCTTACACAGAAAAGAAAATAATTTTGTTAAATTTTGGAACTCAACTAAAAAGTTTAATTGTAAACAGAGCCTACCAGTCTCTGTTGACGGATTTCAGGAGCCATCTCAAGTAGCTGGTTTGTTCGCCAGTAAATTTAACTCAGTCCCTCAGCATGCGGATCGGGAACTCAACACTGATACCGTCGTTACCGAGCCTCTGCCACCATTTACGCTAGAAGATGTAACTACGGCTGTAAGAAATATGAAGCGTGGTAAGTCACCAGGTCACGATGGTCTCAGTGTGGAGCACCTAATCTGGGGAAGCAGTAATTTATTTCATCATTTATGTGTTTTATTTAACTTATGTGTGAAGCATGCCTACTTGCCGGAACTTTTAATGAAAACAGTGGTGGTCCCTATCGTAAAAAACAGGACTGGCGATTTAAGCGCCTCAAGTAACTACCGACCAATATCACTCGGTACGGTAATAGGTAAGGTTCTGGAACGTCTCATACAGCCTGAATTGCAAACGAAAATTAAAATTGATGATGCTCAGTTTGGTTTCCGGCCTGGACTCTCCACAGACTCTGCAATTATAAGTTTAAAGAGTACAATAGCCTATTATACCCAACAAAGAACCTCAGTATACGCTTGCTTCTTAGACCTGAGCAGTGCTTTTGACCTGGTGAATTATAAAATTCTCTGGGACAAACTAAAAAAATCACAGGTATCTTACCAAGTTGTAGATCTGTTGAGATTCTGGTACGGAAACCAAACCAATCAAGTGAAATGGGGTGACACTCTCTCTAGTAGTTATAGGTTAGAATGTGGTGTTCGCCAAGGAGGGTTGACTTCTCCGGACCTGTTTAACCTATATGTGAACGACCTGATCGCGGAACTCAGAGGAACCAGGGTTGGCTGTCACTTAGGCAACCTCTGCGTGAACAGCTTAAGCTATGCTGATGACATGGTTCTTCTGAGTCCCTCGATCAAAGGTTTGAGAAAATTGTTGTCAGTCTGTGAGCATTATGCCAATGCTCACGGATTGAAATATAACGTTCTTAAAACCGAAACCATGGTGTTCAGGTTTGGGGCTGGTCCGGAGAATATTCCCAGTGTTTATTTGAATGGCGCGACCATAAAGGTCGTTTAGCAATTTAAATACTTAGGGCACATACTGACAGACAGACTCCAGGATGACTGCGACATAGAAAGAGAGCGTAGGGCCCTCGCAGTAAGGAGTAATATGCTCGCGCGCAGTTTTGTGAAGTTTACCAACGATGTAAAAAATACGCTGTTTAAAGCTTACTGCTTACCGATGTACACCTGTCAACTTTGGTGCAACTTCACAAAAAAAATGTATAGCACATTAAGGGTTCAGTACAATGATGCCTACAGAACTCTTATGAAGCTACCGAGGTACTGTAGTGCTTCGAGCATGTTTACCGAAGCGAGGGTCCCGGATTTTTACGCAATCATTAGGTCAAGAGTCGCGTCTTTTTGGCAACGTTTGAGACATTCCAGTAACGGAATTTTAAGAGCTGTAGCGGGCAATTTATACGCGCCTATATTTACTTACTGGATTTCTGTTCACCAGAATGAGAACAAAAAATGACATTAGGCTATTTAAGGCCTCTGACGTTAGCAATAAGACTATGGGTACCTCTACATACCTGTAAGTTTTATTTTTTAAAATTTGTATTTTATATTTATTTCATTTATTTTTGTATATGGGTTCTTGCCTGCAATAAACGATTATTATTATTATTATTATTATTATTATTATTATTGATACCCAGTGTGAGTGCGGTGCTCCTGACCAGACAATGGCCCACTTACTACAGTGCCCAAAGTGACCCGTCACCTGCACCTTAGAGGATATTAAAAACGCCACTATTGCTGCGATTAATGCAGCTCCTACTAGGTCCAAGCAGTCTAACCACGGATATGAGTCTATAACAAAAAAAAGAACACACACATCGATTCGAAACGAAGAAGACCACTGTATCATAATCACAAATGCCATCTCTTTAAATATTATAATGAATTGAAATAAACTGCAGCCTGAAAATTAAACCATAAATGTGGTGTATATGTGGTGGTAGGTTGCAGGGTTTACGTAAATAACATCTATTTTTTTTTTTAATTGGTGCCTTAAAATAGGCATTTTCTGCTGACTGAAATATAAAAATAGTTTCCGTTCAATATCATTAAACTTCATATCTTCATAACCACGCGGACGAAGTCGCGGGCAACAGCTAGTATTATATAAAAACGAAACTTATTGGCATTTTGGGTGACGACACGGTTGGCGCAGTGGCTGAGCGATCGACTGCTGCGCAGCGTGTTGTGGGTTCGATTCCACCCAGGGTAAACATTTGTGTGATGAGCACTTGTGTTTGCCTTGTGTCTGGGTGTTGTTTATCTATATATGTATGTATTTAAAAAAAAAAGTATTTGTGTATGTTTATCAGCTGTCTGACACCCATAGTACAGGGTCTCCCTAGTTTGGGGTCATATGGCCGTGTGTGAAAATGTCCCCACATATTATTTTTTTTTTTTTAAATCAAATATCAAGAACAGGAATAATACGTATGCTGTATCACACGAAATACTAAGACCTAGTGACATGACTTCTACTGTCTAGGCAATCGTTTTGCATTTGTCGACTGTCCGCGAAACTAATCAATTTCAAAATATCGTGTCTGCTTTTTTTGTAGCAATTGCTTATTACATTGTTTTGTCAATGTTTAGTCTTGATAATCAAAATGCGTTGCGGGTGTTAAAAAATACTACATTATTTTATACGAACTATCATTTATATCCCCCGCCGTGTCTGTCTGTTCCCGATAAATTCTAAAACTACTGAACGGTTGGTCGATTCAGTAAAATTCAAACAACAACTCGCATCTCACATCGCTATTCACTCTCACTTCGCATAACGATAAAATTACCTTGATATATTTGACACTTTGAATCGGGTTCGAGTGCAAAATGAGCGTCGAAGTGACGGGGAAATTATCTTACAGAATGCCACCTTCTTACGTCATCTCATACTTTATCTGTCAAAATCTCACTGTCAATTTAGTTCAACTCGCTAACACGCTCGCAAGGGTGGCGCTAGTGTAAATGCAAATTATTTACCGAGTTTTTAGGTTGCCAATCAAGAAACTCACAGTGGATTCAGATTCAAAGTTTAAAATGAGGTCTTACAAAATCACACCCCAGTTTTTCGTGCGATTTTCTCCAATAGGCAGAGTGATTCATGAGAAAGATTTGGGTGTAATGTGTTGATGTTTTATGTAAATTGATAGTTGAAGGAGGCGGGAAAAACCATGGCGACTGGGAGTTATGTAGGTAGATGGCTATGTTCTGCTACCACTGCGATGCCGGGGTGGGTCGCTAGTAAGGAAAATAAATTATCTAGATAATTACAAAAATTTAAAATCATTATAAGGTCTGTTTGACAAAGCCCGGGACAGAGAGCCCAATAGCGGGATGGTCCCGCCCAAACCGGGACGTGTGGTCACATTAAAGATGACCAACTTAAATGAAGGTAGCGTGGTTTTTGTTTGCAGTGTACCTAGTGCGAATTTTCATATCTACTCGATCGCGTTAACGTTTGCTTATATCTTTGTATGGATTAATGTTACAGTAGAAATGTAAGATTTGATTCAACGCAATCGATACAGGGAACAAACAAAGCAATTGATTGTTTCAGCATTCGAGTATTTTTCTTTTTTTTTTACAATACACATGCCATTTTGTCTCTTCATCACCTTTTGTTGACTAGAGAATGCCTAAGGCACTTTTACCGACTGCGCCAATGTGTATGTATGGAATGAAACACGGTCAATTGCGAACTGCGTTTATTGTGTGAATGGTAATAAGTACAAATGAGAGTACAATATACAAACCGAGTATACATGACAGTACCCGTGTGCGTAAAGTTAAATTAAATAAATAATAATACCAGCCTACAATTTTATTGTCCAACTGGAGTACAAAGGTATATCTCATACAGAAAAAGGCACGAGCATCAAGATAGGCACGAGCATCAAGATCGCCACGCTTGCTCAAGGCGTATTGTCGATTTCGGTGTACAGGTTTCCTCACGATGTCCGTGCCCAGTTGCAAACCGAAACAAGTCGGACGAACCCGGCAACACAGTGAGTTAATCCGTCTTTCTCAATCTATAATGTGTAACAATACTCACGTTTCGTTTAATGAAAAAATCATTATTTTTAGTTATTTAACTAAAATAGTTGCATCATCTTTATAACACTTGTCTCAATCCCCTACCTACCCGGTGGGGCCATCCGATAACCGTTAAGATAAGAGACAACGATGTATCACAAACAAGTTGTGTCGGGTAATAGGGTTACCTGAAACTTCCGACACGGAAATGAACATTTGCATGTTTTATGTTATAGATTTGGTTTCCACATTTAGTCCTTTAAGTTGTCCATTGTTTGCTCACCAAAGATATAAGTACCGTTGAAAATAGTTGGAGTTTACTTAGAAAACGATGGATGTTTTTTAATAAAATAAAATAATATTAACCCATTCTTGCATTCTAAAATTATATGCGAAAGTAACTCTGTCTGTTACGGTTTTACGATGAAACAGCTGAACCGATTTTGATGAAATTTGGTTCGAAAAGAGCTTGAACCCTGGGAAAGGACATAGACTACTTTTTAACATGCGACTTCGTCTGTATCCGCGATAATCGACATTCACGCGGACGAAGTCGCGGGAAAAAGCTAGTAAAGATAAAAGTTTATTGTTTTCATTAAATTTCATTCAAAAACATATATCTGTTTCTAAGTAAACTCTTACAACTGTATTCGACTGCCCTGTTTACTTTAATCTTACGAAGACTGTACGTGAGTCATGGTGGCCCTCATTCAAACCAGCCCACCTCCTTCCAAAAGAAGATTATCTACGAGCGACTTCTGTGGTCCAAGGGTTTCTTCTCGTATTTGGTTGACTACTGTGCACTTAAGGAGAACATGTGCGACCGTACATGCTCTACACAGAGCACTGTCCTAAGCCTATTGTGTGAAAGTATTTGTTCAGTGAGCTGTGCCCAGTGATGAAGTGAGAAGATGAGAATGTCATGGCCTCCTCGGTTTGTCTGCAGCCCGGTACTGTGGTCCATCAGTTTTGTGCTTATGTTTGGGTGAACTGCAGTCACCTACGTAGCCGTTTCACGGAAGGGTCTCATATCGGTAATTGGCATTATCTTGGGGTTTCACATCGAGATCTGAAATAGATTAATTCACAGCTTCTACTAAGTCATGAACCCCTCCTTACAAAATTGTACCGTTTACACGAATAGACTTATGACTACACTAAAAATGGGCCACGACAGTCTTAAGTTCTTCATTTGTAACATTCTAGCAAATAAAATAAATTGAATTTAATTTGAAATATAACTTATAATAATAATAATATAATAATAATAAAGTTTATTGTTTCACTAAGACTAGATACATGGTGAGGTAAACAAAGGATAATGATTGCCTTACATCTAGTTAGTGGGAGGATTACTGCTCTCCTAGATAGGCTACAGGGTAGCCTGTGTTTAGAAGAAACAGTTCCGACCCCCTGTCGTAGTGGGTGAATTAGAAAAACACGTGTACATATTTTTAGTATAAACAATAAATAAAAAACAAAGATCTAGGTGTGTAGTGTGTACGAGTAAGTGTGTGTGGTCTGTGGTAGTGTGAGTATTTAGTGTAGTGTGTGGTGTGTGTCTGTATTTCTGTGTGGTGTGTGATGTATGAATGTTGTAATCACTTCTTTAGGAATTCTTCAGTATCGTCGTAGCTTAGAGTTTGAAGAAACGTCCGAACAGTCTTTCTGCAAATAAGAAAAGTTCAGCTAAAGATAGGAGTTTTCTTATTAACTTTATTGTAAAGAGAAGGGCCGAGGTAGATAGCGAATCTTTTTATAAATGATGTGCGTGCAGGCGGAATAGTGCATACTATGTCCTTACGGCGTTTGGAAATTTGACGGAAAGGTGTTCTTTGGTGTTCCAATAGGACAATGTGTAAAATAAACTGCTGTCTTACATTAAGGACGTTACATGATTTATAGAGCTCGGTAGTTGGGAAAAGTATATGTCTGAAAGTCGCCACTTTCAGAATAGCTCTATGTGCGGTCTCCAGAGGCTTAAGTATGCTCTTTGCAGCTCCACCCCAGCATGAGATACAATAGATTAAGATTGATTGGCAAAGCGCAAAGTATACATTTCGTAAGATTATGGGGTTAGCTACATGTCTCAGGGTTTTAAATATATAAATTAACTTACGTATGCGGCCGGAGAGAGTGTTTATGTGTGATTTGAAGTTAAGCTTCTTATCTAAAATGATTCCAAGGTATTTAATTTGATCTACTGGGGAAAGAATAGGACATTGGCAGTCAGGTTGAGTTTGTGTGGGACAAGAGTGAGCTTTTAAAGTAATTTCTGTTTTAGGTTGGGAAGCGTTGGAGATTGAGAATGTGATAAACTTAGTTTTATCAGCATTTAGGGTCAAAGTATGAGAGGACAGCCATTTTAAGGCAGAGTTAAAGCCACCTTGTGCAACTGCTTGGAGTTCCGACCATGAGTTAGCGGAAAAGGTAATGGCAGTATCATCTGCAAAAGAAACTATCTTGGCATTTAGAATCTGGAGATTGCAAAGGTCGTTAATGAACACGAGAAACAATGTGGGCCCGAGAATACTTCCCTGAGGTACGCCATACCGAATTGGAAGTTCATCGCTGCTGTAGTTTTCTATAGTAACCGATTGTGTGCGATCAGTGAGATAGCTCTTGAACAGGTTAAGTGGTGACCCCCTGACACCCATACCTTCAAGTTTGAGTAGAAGAGTAGAAACGGGGACAGTGTCGAATGCTTTCGCAAGATCCAGAAATATAGTGAGAACTTTTCTGTGATCATTTAAGTTTTCTACTATATTATTAACTAACATGTGAACCGCTTCACAAGTTGACTTGTTCTTGCGAAAACCAAACTGCTGAGATGATAACAGTTTGAAGTGTTCCAGATAGTGTACTAAGCGCTTGTTCATGAGGCGTTCGAGAACCTTAGACAAGGCACTGAGGACTGCTATCGGCCGATAGTTGTTAGGTAAGCTCCCGTCACCACCCTTGAAAATAGGATGAATAGTTGCCCGTTTAAGAGAAGTGGGGAAAATAGCTGCTTGAAAGCAAAGATTGAAAATGTGGCATAGGATAGGTGCCAGGGTCTGGGCATAACGTTTTAAGAACGTCTGAGATATGCCATCCCAGCCTGTAGCAGCGTCGACTCTGAGTAGGTTTATAGTCCTTAGAACCTCATCAGGGTCTGTTTGTTCTAATACGAAAGAGTTGTTGTTTGAAGTTTGTGAACAGGGTGGATGGTTTTGGACGCTGCTAATCCTCTCCGCGAGCTTTGACCCAATGTTGACGAAAAAATCATTAACGTAGTTGCAAGACTGAGTCGGCGACTGTGAATGAAATAATAGTTGTTTGGCGGAGTTTTTCGTTTTCTGTGTATTCGTAATATTTTTTATAGTGTCCCAAAGTTTTTTAGGATTTTTTGTAGCCTTGTTTAATTGGTCAGCATCATATTGTCTTTTAATTTTTTTAAGTAGGGTTGAGCAGAAGTTTCTGTATCGTTTATATGTTAAACTCAAAGTGTGATTATCGGGTGACTGTTTAACCTTTCTGTGCAGTAAGTCTCGGTTTCGAATGCACCTCAGCAATCCTGGCGTAATCCAAGGCTTTAATATTCTTTTACTAGCAGGAATTTTGACAGTTGTTGTGCATTTTGTTATAGCACCTTTTGTCAACTCAATTAGTTGGTCCATAGCATTATTTGGATCGGAGACATGGTAAAGGGGGGTAAAGTCCAAGTTTTTCATAGCGGTATCAAGTCCGTCATAATCTACCTTACATACAGTTTTTTGAGAAGTTAAATTAGTTTTTTTATTGTACAGACATAATAAGGAAGAACAATGATCTGTCACCTATCGTAAACTAGGGTCAAAACCTTGGTATTGGTCCGAATCATAATGTGGTCTAAACAATTATTACCTCTAGTAGGTTCGGTATGAGCAGGTAAAAATCCATGATACGCCAGGGTGCTAAGATATTCATGTGATCGTGAGTCTTGGGAAGTGGGTTTAATATCCAAATTTATGTCTCCAGTTATAATAACTGATTTATAGGACGTAAGGGCTGGAAGAATGTTATTGAGTGCCGTGAGGAAGCTATGAATGTTGTCATTTGAAGGCGAGCGGTAGATACAAAGTATAGCAATTTCAGAATTTAGCTTTACAAGCAAGCCCGAAGCTGATCCGAAAAAGTTAGGCTCTTCACATGTGGTTATTAGCGTCGACTTAGCATAAACAACCACACCATCGCTCTGATTAAGGTGTTTTGTAGTTTTGTATGTAAGATAGTTATGTAGGGCGGGAACACAAGAGTTACTTGAACATGGTAGCCAGCATTCTAACTTGGTATTTATTTATTCACTTGTTAACCACAAAGAATTCAGCGGCTGGTCGACTTTTCACGTGACCAGAGGGCTGGCCTTTTCTTGGGCCAAAGAATAAGCATTGCCATTCAACGTCGTAATGCTGCTAGTCTTTTGGGCACTTGTCCCATTCTGAGCGATGCGGACGAGTTTTTTGATGCCCTGTGAGCCCTCCATTGTACATAATATATATTTTTTTTAATTTATTTTTGAGCTTTGTACATATTTGAAATTAAATTTTACACTACGTTTTGTATGGAGGTCTCGCTGTCGGTACAGTTTAAACTTCAAACTTCAAATTGAATACAAAAGACGGTTGTTCAAAAATCGAATATAATATTGGTCGGTTGACAGCCCTAGTAAAGTGACATAAATATAGTCATGTTATCACAAGAAGTGCGTCATCGCCGGCGAGCCGCGATGTGATTGCTGCGTGGGGTGGGCGTGGCACGGAACTGGTAGGGTAGAGTTAACAGTTGATGGCTTGAAGAAGTAACTGGTAAAAGGTAATTTTTAACAGACTTCAAAAAAAGATGGAAGTTTTCAATTCGCACGTATTTTTTTTAATTTTGACAACGCGTTACTTTTTACTGTGTTGTCCCATTTCAATAATTATTTTTATAATAGATAGTGTATATCTCAAAGTTGGTCCCATGTTTGTTCAAATATCATGAAAATATTCCAACTCTAAGGGTGTTAAAATAAGGGATGCCTTAATTGGTTACTGATTCTTAATTAATTTGGATGATAAGAATTTTTCGGAAGTCGGTGACAATACAAAACAATCAACCAAAGCTTGCGAAATCAAAGTTATTTTTTACTTTTTAGTTTTTGAAGGCGGTTGTCTTTATTATTTTATTATAAAGACAACTATCTATATATTTGAAGGCCCTACAGATAGTTTGCAATGGTCCGAACACTTGCATTCGTCTACACGAATTTTCTTACAGATCGGTAATTTTTTTAATGATCAAATTAAGCTTAAATTACTCGATGATAATGTAGCTTATAATAGGTAAAAGTATTTTAAAATCGGTTAAGTATTTTCGGAGTTTACCCATTACAAACATACATACAAAATTAAAAATCTTTTCTCTTTATTAAATTAGTTTAGATTTGCTAGTAACCACACGGAAGTAGGCCAAAGACCCAGGATAAGACAAGTTAACGATAATTCATTAAATTTTTCCGTTATTTATCTTTTGCTGGCTTTTGCCTGCGACTTCGCCCGCGTCAAAAGTTTTACGATCCCCGATTATTGCTAAATTAAAAAATTACCCCCTTACCCCTGAGTGCTATACTTGTGAAGACCGGGAGAGGTAACGTAGGTCTACTACAAATGGTATATAGGTATATACTATTATACTTTAGATAATTTCTTGTATTAGATCGATCTTAATAATTTTATATCTTCTACCTCAGATTATAAAACAAAAGGCAGATGGATCGCGCGGAACATAAGATTGAAGCCAAAAAAAGCAAATACAAATTCAAAAGCGAATAGCTACAACGCTCGTCGTGCTGTTCTGACACGAGTCAGTATAGCACGAAACGCCGCATCGTTAAAAATAACAAATACAAAAGCGAATACAGTCACGAGTTGAAGGTATTCGCTTCTGTGTTTGTATTTGCTTTTTTGGCTTCACTCTCAGCGTTTCGCGCGGTCTATCTGCCTTTCGTTTCATAATCTGAGTCTTCTACTAAGTATATAAAAATTTCGTGTCCTAGTAACGTGTTTGTTACGTTATCGAACTCTTCCAAAACGGCTTGACTGATTTTTATGTTTTTTTTTTGTGTATATTTGGTAGGTCTAAGGGTGTTACGCCACCAATCGATCGATCGTCGATCGACGGCATCGATCGATGGTAGAATGGATCAGTCGACGTCGATCGATAGTTTCTACCAGACCAATCGATCGATGGTAGAATGGATTAGTCGACGTCGATCGAACGACCTGATTAATATTTGTAATAGATTATAGCCGGAGTTAATCGGTCAACGTCTACCGACGCCATCGACTAGCAATCGATCGATTAGTTAGTCGACCGGTATCGGTCGATCAGCCAAATCTACCACACCAATCGATCAACGTCGATCGATGTCGGCCGATGGCATCGATCGATGATCGATCGATTGGTGTAGTAACACTCTAAGCAAATAGGTCGTAGGCAATTTTTTTTTTTGCTTTGTCACCTAGTTGTATAATATCGCTCGAGACTGTCTACACGTCGGACGTTTAATTTTATAAAAACCCTCCGACTATTCACACACCATAAAGCAGACAAAAGAACGAGACTGGTACCGTAATGGCCCAATAAGCCTTACATGATAGTTTTCAGGGGTAAGAGTAGCGACGTGGGGTAATATTTCGGTAACGTAGGAAACGTACGGATATTGAAACGCATGGATATGGAAAAAGAAATAAAAGGGGAGAAAGATTCATACAGTTCTGTCTTCAACACAACCTAAAAATTCAAAAAGGAATGGAAAGGAGCTACACAAACTACAAACTGAAAGACAAACTGAGGAACAGCATTATTAGAGGGAAGACCAAGGCAAAGGAAGTGACGAAGAAAGTACTTGGGCTCAAGTGGAGGTGGGCTGGCCACATCCAACGAGTATCAGACGAGAGATGGTCAAAGATAACCACGAACTGGTATCCAATTAATAAAAAGCGCAGACAAGGCAGACCTCACAAAAGATGGAGCGATGACATAGCCATGATAGCAGGCAGAACATGGAGCAAGGTTTCACGAGATAAAATAGCATGGAAATGATTGGAGGAGGCTTTTACCGCTAGCGATCCTTGTGCATAATAATTATAAAAGTCCAAATACTTAATTTTACTATGTTAAAAAAAGCTTTTTACAAAAAAGACAACCGCCTTCAAAAAGTGAAAAATAACTTTAGCACAGAACACACATTGACTTTAGTTTCGAAATTCAGTGGCTTTGTTCTGTTTGTTGTTTTGTATTGCCACCGACTTCCGAAGCTAAAGTCAATGTGTGTTCTGTGCTAAAGTAATTTTTTTCACTTTTTAGTTTTTGAAGGCGGTCGTCTATTTTGTAAAAAGCTTTTTATTTTCCGCTTTTTAGTACCTCCTTCTCATCCAAATCTATTAAGAAAAGATTGAAAGTTAACTACTACAAAGATTGATGAAACTAAAACGTCGTCTATGTAAAATTTTTGGGTATTTGTTGATTTTTCAAAAAAGTGCTAAATCAATTTCGATAAACTTTACATGGGACCACCCCTGAAGCATACCCTATCCATAAAAAAAAATATTTTTTAAAATCGGTTTACGTTTGCCGGAGAAATCGCGTAACAAATCGCGCACATACTTAATGCAAATTTAAGACTTATACGGTTTTCTTATGGATGCCATTGTCAGAACTGGATTAAATTAAAATGGGACCACACGGGAAGCACTAGCTTTCAAATAAAAAAAGAATCATCAAAATCGGTTCACCCAGTCCCAAGAAATCAGGTAACAAACATAAAAAAATAAAAATAAATAAATAAAATGCAGACGAATTAATAACCTCCTCCTTTTTTGAAGTCGGTTGAAAACAGTGTTTGTGCAAGGTAAATAAAGCTTATTATTATTATAGGGAACGTAGGTGTAACATATCCATGAGTGCAATGACACAGAGGTAACTTACCTCCCTAATAACGAATTAACTTACAGAATCGTACCAGTAATTTCAGTAGCCGGAAAAAACACAATATAATTTATAATAGTATTGAAGATTAAAAAGAGGTGTGTCATGATCAGTATCATCGTGTTATTGCGTGGAGTTATCAGTCACTGTAACATACAATGTTCAACACATATAGAACGCAAACAGATTGGTCATTAAATGGATGTAGTTCTACCAAAAATAACCAATCCACGTCAATATTTCTCCCATTTATCGAGTTGAAATTAAAACCATATACTTAAGTCAACGATCCTTTGAAGCAGTGAAAAAAAAATACTTCTAAATTAACGTGGAAAAAAGGTGCGGCCGTTTATGTTGCGAAAAACGTACATTTCGACACTCTCAAGGGAATCAAAATTTATAGGGCACTTTCCGTTGACCTAGAACTATGAAATTTGGCAAGTAATATTGTCTTATACTGTAAATACAAGGAAAAGTCTGAAAACTATACATTTTTAATTAAATCATAAGAAATATATTCTTTATTTATAACGAGCTTTTGTCCGCGATTTGATCCGTGTGAATGTCGGTTTTCGCAGATGCAGACGAAGTCCCAGATTAAAAAGAACTCTATTTGCTTTCCCAGGGTTCAAGCTATTTTCATACCGAATTACATCAAAATCGTTTCAGCCGTTTCATCGTGGAAGAGTAACAGACAGAGTTACTTTCTCATTTATAATATTAGTTTGGATATGTATACAAAATACGGAACCCTCGGTGAGCGAGTCCGACTCGCACTTGTCCGGTTTTTTTTCGAAGTAATTGTAATAATGTATTGATTTATTATTTGAGTTTGCCAACAGCTTCTGTAAACATTAGATCGTAGGTATAATACATAAAAAGTCACGGACTTATACAACCGCTAATAACGGGCCATTGTGGCACAGTAACAGGCATGTTAAAAATTACATTTCACAAAGAAAAACAACAACAATTCTGAAACGAAAACTATTCTAGAACTTAACTAAAATTAAATTTAAAAAAAAAGGAACTTAATACTGTTATTAAGGAACATGTATAGAAAATAATATTTTCAAATATAAAGGACAATGCCAGAAACTCTATAGAACTTTGCCCCACTCAATAAAAGTCATGTGCAATATGTAGCATCTTACTGTTTATTTATTGCTGATAACTAAACATTAGTCTTAGTGACTGTAGAACTTGCGGTTTCCGTTTAAATCTAAAAACAATAATGACATTGATTAAAGGTTAAATTGTATTTTAGATAAAATGAGTTTGTATTTTGTGGGTAGGTATTTCGTAATCCGCAAGTTCTAAAGAAAAACAATTTACTATTGTAAGCCATTTTAAGTTTATTATATTTATTTGTACAAATTCAATCAATTTATAACATATTTTTTATTGTTAAAAGTATATTTTTAATAGTTTGTAAAAGAAACTCAAAACGATCATTTGATAACTAACTTTATGCCTACCAAAGAAAGGGGATGTGACGTCACGTCCGGAGTAGTGTTAGAATATTCACCGTTGTTGATCACAGTTAGTTGCCAAATGGTCGTCGAGCAAGCAAGTCGTGCTTCTCCATCATTGTTGCTTATCGCTATTTTGTTGTGAAGTGCTAATAAAGGATTTTGAAATCGGAAATAGTCGACTTTATTTTGTGAAACACTTCTGCAAAACGAGGAGGATAACACTATAGAATGGTTCTATATTCATTACAATTATTTTCATTAATTTACTTTTCTGTACATGGGTGGGGCAGGATCTGGCATTGTCATTTGCTAAAAAAAAATCTGAGAAAAAGGTAAATCAAAAGTTGTACTTTTCGGGACTGT
This sequence comes from Charanyca ferruginea, assembly GCA_947361185.1. Lineage (NCBI taxonomy): Eukaryota > Metazoa > Arthropoda > Insecta > Lepidoptera > Noctuidae > Charanyca > Charanyca ferruginea. The sequence goes on along the minus strand of OX376069.1, from coordinate 21,467,074 downwards.
AGTATTTGGGTTTTAAAGACCTAAGAATATTTTTTGATTAATCTTAAATCTATCTTCTATCTCTACATAGTTTAGAACAAAGTCGCTTTTTGCCGTGTTTCCCTCTTACGCTTAGATATTTTATACCCCACAACGGATTTTAATGTGGTTCTCGTTTTTTTCTGATCACTTTCCAGTCGTGTCAGATTGCAGTCCCATCGGACTATGAAGAGTACACTTTCTTTTCAACCGACTTCAAAAAAGAGGAGGTTATCAATTCGTCTGTATTTTTTTTTTTTTTTTTTTTTTTTGTGTTTGTTACCTGATTTCTTTGGACTGGGTGAACCGATTTTGATGATTCTTTTTTTATTTGAAAGCTAGTGCTTCCCGTGTGGTCCCATTAATTTGGTCCAGTTCTGACAATGGCATCCATGAGAAAACCGTAAAAGTCTTAAATTTGCATTAAGTATGTGCGCGATTTGTTATGCGATTTCTCCGGCAAACGTAAACCGATTTTGAAACTTCTTTTTATTATGGATAGGGTATGATTTTATCGAAATTGAATCAGCACTTTTTGAAAAATCAACAAATACCCAAAAATTTTACATAGACGACGTTTTAGTTTCATCAATCTTTGTAGTAGTTAACTTTCAATCTCTTCTTAATAGATTTGGATGAGAAGGAGGTACTAAAAAGCGGAAAATAAAAAGCTTTTCACAAAAAAGACAACCGCCTTCAAAACCCAAAAATTGACAAAAAATACTTTAGCACAGAACACACATTGACTTTAGTTTCGGAAGTCGGTGGCAATACAAAACAACAAACAGAACAAAGCCACTAAATTTCGAAACTAAAGTCAATGTGTGTTCTGTGCTAAAGTATTTTTTTTCACTTTTTAGTTTTTGAAGGCGGTTGGTTGTCTTTTTTTTTTGATGCACCTTATGGATATCCTCAGTTGTGGGGGTGATGAAGGGGCATGCTAAACTCATATTGGTCAAAACCACCGCGGTGTTCCACCTCTGCCTATGACCGGGGGTTCGGGATTCGTATAAGGGGAGCGGTGACCCCCGAGAGGCCTTGACCCACTGTTCCTCAGCGGGTCCCACCTTCCCGTGAGTCCATTTCCATGCTAGCCGCACACACTCTTGAGTGGCACGCGTGGAGCACTGAAGGCAGTACCCTGAGCAAATAACCTTGAGCGTTCGTTCCCTCTGCGCCGCGCAAGTGATACAGTAGCAAAATAAGCTCAGATTTTAGAATTAAATCTTTATAAAATCACATATTGGGATTTTGAAAAAAAAAAATCTACCAAAATTTTCATTAATAAATTAATGGTTACTTGCCGAGGAGATGCATGTTTTCAATAATTATTTCTCATATCTGTGGTTTCGTTGTGAGGAGATTAGTTAAATACTATACTTCGTGAACAAAAATAAGATCTACCATTTTGGAGTCAAGATTATGTAGAAATTTAATCTATTTTTTATTTGTTGATATTTCTTTTGGATATAGATTATTTAGGTCCGAAAAACTGAACAAAAAACTGCTAGCGCTGCGTTTTGCACAGGGACGCGCCTGTGTTTGTGTACACACTTGTACACTACAATATTACCGGCATACCTACTTGGCTATTCTTCAATGAGCCAATTACCTATATCACGAATAGTATATTAAAATGTACTTATCTTATCAACTACATTTATTTTAAATATTTTGTTTTACATTATAATAAGTTATCGACTAACTATATTGTACAGTCAACAGCAAAAGTAGATGATCAAAATCAGAAATTCAATACTAATGAACGGAGTTCGCGTCAAAACTGTGTGGCGTCGAAGTGATTCAAAAGTATGTGTGTGACAATCTCATACTTTTAATAAATAAACTAGTAATAAATTATATAAATTAAGGTTAGTAAATTAGTATTGAATTTCTGATTTTGATCATCTACTTTTGCTGTTGACTGTACTTACTCCTAGTTTTAAACGTACCATTCCGATTCTCGTTCCAAGGAACGCTTACTTATGTATGTAACCAGTGTTTCTCATTCAATTGTATTCTGTTTTGAGAAATAAATGTCTTAAACCATAATCTCAATGGAGAATAGCGCCATGACGGAAATTCGGTCGGGAAAGAATTAAAGATGAAATAGCTTGTTCGATAATAAATCCACTGTCTTGATAGTGCGACATATTAATTACTTAAATATTGTTTTCTTTACACAATAAATAATGTTAGTTGACCCCCCGGTACATGTTACTTTCCATTCATAGTATGTCACGTAGATAAGCCGTCGTTACATGAACGGACAAACAATAATAATGTTCTCTTTATAATATTTATAGATGGTTATTTTTAGAATAGTAGGTTTGTAGTAAGGCCATTGAGGAAAGTTTCTTTTTTTTTCATACAAAAGTAGTGTTCTCCGTTTTATACAAATATTGGACCATTACCGACACAGACGACGACACGGTTGGCGCAGTGGCTGAGCGATCGACTGCTGCGCAGCGTGTTGCGGGTTCGATTCCCGCCCAGGGTAAACATTTGTGTGATGAGCATTTGTGTTTGCCTTGTGTCTGAGTGTTGTTTATCTATAATATGTATGTATTGAAAAGAAAAACCAAAAAAAAAAAAAAGTTTTTGTGTATGTATATCAGCTGTCTGACACCCATAGTACATGGTCTCCCTAGTTTGGGGTCAGATGGCCGTGTGTGAAAATGTCCCCACATATTATTATTATTATTACCAACTAATCTACATGAAAATTTAATAATAACTATACCCTGTTCACAATAAGATTAGACATTTACTCAAACCATTTTTACAGTCCGTTCAACCGATTTTGACTTATATTGCGTTGGTAGCATGACAAATGGCAACTGCAGTAAACAGTTGTTATTGTAACCACTTTTTTGCCTCTAATGTCATCCTTAAGCCTACGGAATAGAAGTCAAAATCGGTTGAACGGACTGTAAAAAAGGTTTTTGTAAATGTCTATTCTTATTGTGAACAAAAATATAATTCGAATTACTTTAAATCAAAACTTAAGAAACAAATACGTGCGTCGATACTCTTGCGTCATCCCATCTCCCTAGTTCAGAGCGCTGTGCTGGTGCTGCTGCCGCGGCTGCAGAAGGCCTCAAACGGCGAAAGTATAGTCATCTTGGTGATAACTTTATTTTCGAGCCGTTTGGGGTTGAAACTCTCGGGTCGTGGGGTCCGAGTGCTCATTTGCTTTTTAAAGGTCCAAAAGGTTAGTTGACAGTTCCCGTGATCCAAGAGCTGGTTTTTACCTTGACCAGAAGATAAGCATTGCCATCCAACGTGGCAATGCCGCCAGTCTCTTGGGATGGCGGCAATGTGGTGGAATTTTTTGATGCCCTATTATTTTAGTTTTTTAGCTTATATGTTAAGTTGTAAGGTAAAACCGCTTCTGTATAAAACAACCACACACACACACACACACACATACACACACACACACACACACACACACACACACACACACGCACACACACACGTACATGCATGCATTAACAGACTAAGGAAAATAAATAAATAAAAATATTAATTTAATAAATCTTTGTTTAGTAACATATTGCACTAATTTTAAGATATAAAAGAGCGGCGCCTCCTGGCACAGGCATCTATAAGCTTAAAAGGAGACGCTACCAACTGTATAATGTACGACGTGTAACAATGAAATAAAACATTTTGATTTTGATTTTTTGATTATGATGATAAAGTTTTATTTTATTATTCATGTAAATATATAAAAAAAAAAATTTACACAAATAGTTATGTATGTTCCTACAACTAAAATAAATAAAAGAGGGGAGCTCATAGAGAATCAAAAAACTCCATATCGCTATGGCTGGAGATGTCTCGAAAAACAAGATGAGCTCTCGGACCCCCTGGCTAGGTCTTCTTGTGTATTTTAACTATAGAGCAACTAGATTCAAATTTTACAATATGATGTTCAAAAGTGCCTTTAGTGGTCTTATTGAAATAAATGACTTGACTTTGACTTTTGACTTTATATGTGAAGGCTTGTGGTTGTAGAATACTAATTAGAAAATACTTTTTTAAATTACTTATTTGACGGGAAAATGACTAACCACATGCCTAGATAATAGTTCCCGGTATTAGAACTCGATGTAATATTGTAGATAAGAAGTATCTACAAAATTTTATCGAGTTTAGAAAGTTTTTGACCAAAATATGACTAGATTACCTTTATACTGGAGCGCGGTAAGCGCACTGTCAAGAATATCACAATCTTCTTATACTTAAGACCAATTAATATTTTTTGAAATTGTAACTGTAATTGGTAAATGAAACAATTATTAATTAGATAAGAAACGAAGCTGTTTTATTATCTACTAGCGACCCGCCTCGGCTTTGCAAAACATCACTTTTTTTTGTTGAGATTTACATACAATAATATTCCGACATTTTCAGTGGATTTTCCAAAAAAATCTTTTATACCTTACTATACCTGCTCCCCTTCCTTATTATCCCTGAAAATTACAAAAACAAAAAAAACAGCTGAATGGCTCGAGCCGTTTTCACGCCTGTCTTTCATACATGCGGCAATTTATTTTTTATTTTTATAGATAAACCCGCCCCGCCTTCGCACTGATGCTATGTAGACGAAACCACAGTATAAGTATTAGCACTACCGTGCAGTAGCGACACGCTCTGCCTCCCTCTAAAACTGTTCCTCACCTCTCCCCGGGTCAAACGACTAGCTCTGGAAATTGCGTTTTTGTTCGCGCGGCGAGTAGACACGCACACTCACGCACGTATCTGTATAGTCTATTTTTTAAGCATTAGTGTAGGCAATTATATCGTTTCATTTCTATGGAGTGTCGCGGGTGTGCCGAAACTGTGTATATAACTTCTTACCTACCTTCCTCTTAAATCGCTATATCTATTTATGAAAACCTCAATAAGATCCATTGCGTAGTTTCTAAGAATTAAGCGTACACACGGCTACACATCTAGCTATACATTTCAAGAATTTTAAGAATTTTGAACAAATCCAAAAAAAAAAAATAATATATGACAGAGTTATGCCCGAACATACATAAAAAATATATTTATATATAAACATCCGAATTGATAACCTCCTCCTTTATGAAGTCGGTTAAAAATAGTACTTTCCGGGGTAATCTCCTACTAACACAGCTATCAAATTAATAGGTACCTACATCACCTCCTTTCATGGCAGAAGTTATAAGAATAAGTCCCGAAAATATGATAACCGGTGTAACCTCAGGAAAATATTATTCCCCATTATTCAGATAAGTAGTTATCTTTTTAGGAAAGGTGATTTTTATTTAAGACTAAAGCCCCGTTTTGTCCATGCGAATGTCGGTGATCACGGATGCAGACGAATCCGCGGATTGAAAAATAGCTTAGCGTCGTTGACAGTCAAATTCAGCGTAGGTAATGTAAAATAGCTTAGCGTCGTTGACAGTCAAATTCAGCGTAGGTAATGTAAAATAGCTTAGCGTCGTTAACAGTCAAATTCAGCGTAGGTAATGTAAAATAGCTTAGCGTCGTTAACAGTCAAATTCAGCGTAGGTAATGTAAAATAGCTTAGCGTCGTTGACAGTCAAATTCAGCGTAGGTAATGTAAAATAGCTTAGCGTCGTTGACAGTCAAATTCAGCGTAGGTAATGTAAAAGAGCTTAGCGTCGTTGACAGTCAAATTCAGCGTAGGTAATGTAAAATAGCTTAGCGTCGTTAACAGTCAAATTCAGCGTAGGTAATGTAAAATAGCTTAGCGTCGTTAACAGTCAAATTCAGCGTAGGTAATGTAAAATAGCTTAGCGTCGTTAACAGTCAAATTCAGCGTAGGTAATGTAAAATAGCTTAGCGTCGTTGACAGTCAAATTCAGCGTAGGTAATGTAAAAGAGCTTAGCGTCGTTGACAGTCAAATTCAGCGTAGGTAATGTAAAATAGCTTAGCGTCGTTGACAGTCAAATTCAGCGTAGGTAATGTAAAATAGTTTAGCGTCGTTGACAGTCAAATTCAGCGTAGGTAATGTAAAATAGCTTAGCGTCGTTGACAGTCAAATTCAGCGTAGGTAATGTAAAATAGCTTAGCGTCGTTAACAGTCAAATTCAGCGTAGGTAATGTAAAATAGCTTAGCGTGGTTGACAGTCAAATTCAGCGTACGTAATATAAAATAGCTTAGCGTCGTTGACAGTCAAATTCAGCGTAGGTAATGTAAAATAGCTTAGCGTCGTTGACAGTCAAATTCAGCGTAGGTAATGTAAAATAGCTTAGCGTCGTTGACAGTCAAATTCAGCGTAGGTAATGTAAAATCAGTGAACTGATGTTTTTAACACTGCGAATATACAGCGAATGTACACTACATTCGCAGTGTTAAAAACATCAGTTACGCGGAATTGGATTATCAAGGATGTTATGTCCTTATTCATATCTCAAGTTACTTCTTTATTCCATTACGATCAATTTATTGGTTTTAGTAGTGATGGGATAGACAAACAGATACTTTTGCATTTATAATTAGTACGAATGAATAGATTTTCTAAGCGACACGACGATTTGTTACATTGTTCTCACATTGTACCCGTAGATTCAACATGAATGATGTCAACACTTAAAAGGTTTGTTGACACTTTTCGTGATTCAAGAGCTGGTTTTGGCTTTGGTCAGAGGATAAGCATTGCCATCCAACGTGGCAATGCCGCCAGTCTCTTGGGCACATTCCAGAGGATTTTTTTGGTTTAATAGTTATAGATTTTAGAGGTATGAGGAACAGAGAGTAAAGTTCCTCATCCTCCGTTGAAAAGGGAGGATCCTCCGACCAGACGGGTGTTGTGTCTGGTGGGCTACTGCCCGACGGTTGTAGTCGGGATCTTGTATATATCCTAATGTCGCGGATAACTCTGCTTGCGCGATCTAGGAAACGTCGGTTGTAGTTTGCTTCATGTGCGATAGATGTCGCCACATCACTCCCCTCCGAGGGCGGAGGTCGATACTCGTAGCAGGATGAGTCGTCCGTACATCTCGTGATGCTTGCCGGGCCAGTGGAGAGTTCCAGTGAGTCGGAACCGGATGCCGCGTAGTTCACGGTGAGTCGGAATTGTCTGCGGTGATACTCCAGCGAGTCGGAGTGATTGCTGCACATATTGCTCCAGTGAGTCGGAGTGGTGCAGTGCTGCGTAGTGGCTGGCTGCTGCGTCGACCAGGAGAGAAGTGCGTCTCTGCTTGCTGACCGGCCGAAGTGCAGTGTGCTGTGCCAAGGCTGCTGATGAGGCTGAGGGTGATGATCAGGTATGCGCGTCCGCTGCATGCTGGTGGTCAGGATACCCGTTGAAGCCGTGGATGCTGGCTGGCTGTGTGACTCGTTGCTCGAGAGCTTGAGGATGTGACGTCTTCATGAAGTAGCTGCACGAAGGCTGCGTCGATGATCACGTCGGGGTCACCAGTTTAGAGGTATGAGGAACAGAGAGTAAAGTTCCTCATCCTCCGTTGAAAAGGGAGGATCCTCCGACCAGACGGGTGTTGTGTCTGGTGGGCTACTGCCCGACGGTTGTAGTCGGGATCTTGTATATATCCTAATGTCGCGGATAACTCTGCTTGCGCGATCTAGGAAACGTCAGTTGTAGTTTGCTTCATGTGCGATAGATGTCGCCACAAGATTTTCCTTTTTAAGGTTTCGTAGCCCAATGGCAAAAAACGGACCCTTATGGATTCGTTATCTGTCTGTCCGTCCGTATGTCACAGCCACTTTTTTCCGAAACTATAAGAACTATACTGATGTAACTTGGTAAGTAGATGTATTCTGTGAACCGCATTAAGATTCTCACACAAAAATAGAAAAAAGAAACAATAAATTTTGGGGGTCATACTTAGAACTGAAACTCAAAAAAATATTTTTATCAAACCCATACGTGTGTGTATCTATGTATATCTATGGATAGGTCTTCAAAAATGATATTGAGGTTTCTAATATCTTTTTTTTCTAAACTGAATAGTTTGCGCGCGAGACACTTCCAAAGTGGTAAAATGTGTCCCCCCCCCCCCTGTAACTTCTAAAATAAGAGAATGATAAAACTAAAAAAATATATGATGTACAGCCAGCAAAAGAGTTAGGTATGCAGGTCATCGGAAATGGTTGAAGGTTACTCAAAAACCGATGGATGATTTCGAATGAAATTTAATTAAATCATTGAAATGTTTATTCTCTATTAATTTAATTATATTTTATTCAAAAACATCCATCGGTTTCTAAGTAAACTTTAACTATATCTGACGATCCTGCATACCTATCTCCTTTGCGGACTGTACATTACCATGTAAACTTAAACCGAAAATTGGTTTGAACGAGATCTAGTAAGTAAAGCCGAGATGAACTAACGTATCAACCCGGATGATCGAGTCCTTTGCGAACATTCGCGGGGACGGAATGCCAAGATGGATTGTTAGTTTTATTTTTAATACGTCATAAATCGTAAACCGCTATTTACCTTACTTGCTGCTACGGAACCTTTCATGGGCGAGTCCGACTCGCACTTGGCCGCTTTTTTATTATTCGTGTAAATATTCTACATAAATAACCTATAAGTTTAAAACTCAGATTATGAAACAAAAGGCAGATAGGCTGCGCGGAACATGAGAGTGAAGCCAAAAAAGCAAATACAAATTGAAAAGCGAATACCTACAACGCGTTTTGTGCTGTAGGTAGGTACTAACATGAGTCATTATAGCACGAAACGCCGCATCGTTAAAAAAAAACAAATAAAAATACAAAGTACAGGCGCCAATGAAGGCCCGCTTAATTTCAAAACCTCGTAAAATCTTGCAGATAAGTAAAGTAAAGAAAGAAGATAATGGAAGTTGTAATATATTTATTTGAGAAACAAGATATCTAAAAAAGTAGTACAGTTTTTGGCATTTTAACACAAATGTAAACACTTTTTAGAAACTTGTTATTGGGCTATCTTGGGAAGCTGGTCGCTGAAGATGGCCCGAAAAATATTAATAAAAGTATATGCATTATAAACTCTTAAACACTTTTAACATAAAACATCGAAATAAAAACACATACTTCCCATAACATTATTCATAAAAGGTAAAAAAATCAACCAAAAATTTAAATGTGGGCTATCTTAAATCTATCAAAATGAAAATCAACTATAAAATAAAAACAAACCACTAAATAAAATAAAATTTAACTTCGAGATCAATATTGAAAGTAACTAATCAAAAATAAAAATAAATCAGATTTTTTTTCTAAAATTTATTTTTTGATGTCATTCATTAAGGGAATTATCCTATGGGCCATGATAGGAAATTACACCTGGGTTGAGTATAATCTCGTAAAAATACAAAAAAAGGAAAGAAAATAATAACACTCACCTGTAATTCGCTTATAAATAGATTAAATATGAATTTTCACATTTTAGAGCAAAGAGATTTGTTTTAAATTCGTTAATTTTCAAAAGGATTTAGATAATGCAGGTAATAAAAAGTGTATCGTCTTGACATGAACAAGCAAACTGTCATCAGTCTCCAAAATGGCGACGCGCCGGTAATGAAACACACTTGCACTATTGTCTATAGTACCAATAGCATACACCCACGAAATTTCAAATGTTTCAAATAATCATTATAACTGTATTTTTTTAAATGTGGGCTATCCTAGGAGCCGGGCCATCTTCGGCGACACTACCTTACAAATTCAAAAGCGAACACAATCACAAGATTCACAAATTCGCTATTCGTTTATTTGCTTTTTAGGCTTCACTCTGTGTTCCGCGCGGTTTATCTGCCTTTTGTTTCATAATCTGAAGTTTAAAATAAATAATTATAACATTAAACCATTGTCAACACTTCATAGCGGTTTTTAGATTAGATATACATTCTAATACAGGTAAAGGATGCTCCAGATTCAAAGACTTGCACTTAATAAATAGATAACATAACAATTGTTAAAGGATTACATTATAAGATTGTTGATAATTCTAAGGTTACTGTTTCAGATTTGAAATAGATATTTATTTGTACGTTCAAATTCTTGGAAGCCAGAGCGAGGCAGAGTGTGTTGATGAAGAATATACGACCAAAACCGTCAGATACAGTTATATACTTTTTAAATCGATGAATGTTTTCGAATGAAACTTAGAATATTAAAAAACAGTTTTTTTTTTTTTACTGTCAACAAAATTTCGCCTGACCCAAGATTTTTAACTTTTCCTATTTGCAGTCTCAGCCGTATGATACCGGTCGCGAATAGCACCACTTTTACCCGTGGGTGACGTAGAAGGCGACAGAGGGATAATTGACCAGAGGATGGGCAACAGCGTCCTTCTGAGTACCATAACACCTACTGCGATCGCCAACATGCATCGGCCAAGCATGGCGATTACAGCTGAACCCACCCTTGAGGGTGATCTATGCCCAGCAATGGGCGTATAAAGGTTGACATGATGATGATAATGATACATTCCTGAATAAGATACTATAGGTTCTTCCTATCTACCTTAAGTTGTTTAATTACGTGTTTGAAACAGTGTTGGTACACTGAATTAAAATCAGTTGATAATAGACCGGGTTATTAACCCCAACAGTTATGCTATCATCATCTGCCTCACCTTTTCCCAACTATAATCGAGGTCGGCTTCTAGTCTAACCAGATGCAGGTAAATATCTGTGTTTTTTTATAGTGACTGCCCATCTGACCTGCATAACCCAGTAACTAGGTCACACGATACTCAAACTCAAACTCAAAATCATTTATTTCAATGAAACCATTTACAGGTACTTTTGAATTGTCAGAGTCAGTCAGTCAGAAAGTTGAAGCTAGTTGCTCGTTCTAAACAGTAGGTTTCTATGGAGAAGAACGAGCAAGAAACTCCATGAACACTGTTTTAAAATCAGTTAAATTTTACAAATTTAGGTTACATCATTCATGTTGAATCTAAGGGAACAATGTAACACGTCTTGCATGTTAAAAGAGGTCTAGAGAAAAATATAGTTATAATAACAATTCAAACCAAAATTTTAAATAACCGAGGCAGCTAAGAGATGACCAGTCCCAACCGACGGCGTCCGTTCACGAACATGACGCATGGATCGGCACCATTTAGCTCAACCATTTTGAAGGGAACCGAATGATCCAACACATGCGCCACCGGCAGCGAGACATTCAAGTGAGCATGACTCTCCCAACCGCCAGGGCATATTCAAGTCAATGAGAGGTATACCTCGTAAATGGTAGCTTTAAAGAACATAGTGCTCACATGTATGTGCTACGAAAAATTATATATATTACCCCTTAGTAAGACTAATTGTCAGACTTTCAGGCTTCTAACTACCCGCAACGAAAGATATACGAAAGATATAGTAATGATAACTGGGATCAACGACTCTCAGTATACAAAAAAGAAAGAAAACCGCCTTCAAAAACTAAAAAGTGTTATATAACTTTAGCACAGAACACACATTACTTTACTTTCGGAAGTCGGTGGCGGTGGCTTTGTGTTTGTTGTTTTGTATTGCCATTTGCCACCGACTTCCGAAAGTAAAGTAATGTGTGTTCTGTACTAAAGTTATTTATCACTTTTTAGTTTTTGAAGGCGGTTTTCTTTTTTTTGAAAAAACTTTTTATTTTTTGCTTTTTAGTATTGCCTTAACATTATAATTCATTAAGATTCGGCGACACACTTTAAAAAGATTGTAAGCCCTCCAAAGATTGAAGAAACTAAAACGTCGTCTAAGTATTTTTTTTGGGATTTTGTTGATTTTCTCAAAAAGGGCTGGATCAATTTTGGTAAAATTTATATGGAATAATTTCGGAATAAACCCCTTTCGAACAAAAAAAGAATTTTGCAAATCCGTCTATATATGACAGAGTTATGCCCGAACATACAAAAAAAAAATACAGACATTCGAATTGATAACCTCCTCCTTTTTGAAGTCGGTTAAAAATGGATGGTCACCCCTCCACAGACTGACCGCAGCATGAGTAGCTTAAAAATGACCGATCGATCCGTATGATTTTTACCTAGCCACGAGCCCCCTAACTGGGGTGTGACTCTAAGGTAAGACCTCATTCTAAACTTCGAATCTGAATTCGCTGTGAGTTTCTTGATTGGCATTCTATTAACTCGGTTGATAATTCAAATTTACACTAGCGCCACCCTTTCGAGCGTGTCAGCGAGTTGAACTAAATTAACAGGGAGATTTTGACAGATAAAGTATGAGATGACGTAAGAGTGGCATTCTGTAAGGTAATTTCCCCGTCACTTTGACGCTCACTTCGCACTCGAACCCGATTCAAAGTATCAAATATATCAAGGTAATTTTGAACCTTGTGCGAAGTGAGAGTGAATAGCGATGTGAGATGCGAGTTGTTGTTTGAATTTTACAGAATCGACCTACAGTAATACAATCAAAACGCCGCAATACTAGAATTGGTTATCAAAAATATCCATTATTTCTTACGTTCATTTGCGTAGGTAACGCAAATAAATATCAGTTACATGAAATTAATTAAACACAATTTATTGTCATATAGATTAAAATTTAATTAATTTATTTTATTAAAAACTTTTATTATTTTATAATTACCCTCGCATGAATTGTTATCAAATCATCAAAAGTTCAAAAAATACCCACTAAGTATCTGTATTCTTATAGTCTTAAATCAAGTGTTTTATTTAGTAGTTTAATGCAAATTATTTATAATTGTGTGAATGTGTGTGAGTGTTTGTGAACGAGGAAGACTGACCTGCCGTGATACAGTTTTCACTAGTACGGAGGTCAGTGTGAATTAAGCTCAAACAACCGCATACCGTCCACAGGTATTTATAACGACATAGGTACTTAACTATATTCTTTTTTTGTACAATTATTCACAGGATTGTTGGGATTTGTTGTAAGGTTTGTTCTTTTATACTGTCAATAAACTATATACTACTATATTTAATTAAAACGGTATCATGCTTAAACAATTTTGTAACCCTTTATTAATTTCAGCTTAAGGGGGATGAACCAGGGCAGCCCGCTAAATTCAAATTTTCTTACGTTTTTTGTATTCAGTAAGTACCTAACTTTGTTTTGGGTTGTCAAACATGAAGTAGCTCCATATACAACACTGGTATTTATCTGCATCCTGTTAGACTGAAAGGCGACCCCAATATACTTGGGAAAAGGTTAGGCAGTTGGATGGATAGTCCCCTTATCATATGACAATTTAGCGTAGCAGAGCCATTTAAACACTGGTTATTTTTTCTCCGCACGACTGCGCTCCGCTTCGCTAGCATTCATTTCAAGGTTTCCTCGCGATGTTTTCCTTTAGCGTATTATAGGCCCAGCTGTTTTAAATTCAGATAATACAGCCTTGGTTTCAATTTTCCTTTTAAAACGGATAGTTATGAATGAAGGGACATCGTTCATTTGTTTTCTTGTCCTGAGAATTCAATGTTTCCGCGGAACTCTATTCAGGAATTGCTGCTGTAATGAGTAGGTAGTTCAACCATGAGTACGCCGTTCGCTAATACCTAGTTTACTAACACACTATCTACTAGAAAAAAGCGTCGGAACCCGTAGGTTCCATGGAACCCACAAAGAATCGCTGTTCCAGTAAGTAGGCAAAGTCAAAGTCAAATAATTTATTTCAATTAGACCATTACAAGGCACTTTTGAACGTCAAATGAGAAAAAAAAAATCTAGTTGCCAATTCCAAAAGGTAGTTTCGTATGGAGAAGAATGGGCAAGAAGCTCCATACTAGTTCGTACGTAGTTCAGCTATGAGTACACCATTCGTTTATAATGAGTAAACTATTACTAGTAGTAGTAGTTAATAGCTCGTCTATCTAACTACGGCCTTATCCATCCATTTGAAACGCCCAATCAGCAAAAAACGTAATCGAAACAAAGGTTACCAGTTATCAAAACTCATGCTTTGCTCACGCAACCGTGTCATGGCGACCTTAGGTTACCCATACTATCACGTCGAAGACTTTATCTGTTACAGTAAGCAAATGTTAATCTTCAGTGGTACCAATGGACCAATTGACGACTGGTTTAAGTTCGTCAAAAACGAACCAATACATGTTTTCGGAGTATTTGTATATTTTTTCTGATTCATTTCGACGACACGGTTGGCGCCGTGGTTGAGTGATTGACTGTTGCGCAGCGTGTGGCGGGTTCGAGTCCCGCACGGAACAAAAATATTTGTTTGACCTACAGATAGTTGTTCCGGGTCTGGCTGTTTGTGTATGTGAGTTTAAATGTTTGTAAACGCACCCACGACACAGGAGAAATTCCTAGTGTGGGGCAACGTCGTTTTAGGAAAAAAAAAGTAAATAATTTAAAATCTATTCAGAAGCTTCTGTCTTCTGAATGAGTCTGACAACCAGAGCTACCAGGGGGGTATGGTATTACACAGTAATTGGTTGTAGAGGTCAGATAGGCAGACGCTCCATGTAAAACACTGGTGTTCAGCTGCATCCGGATAGATCGGAAGTTAGGCCCATAGTTAGAAAAATCTAGGCAGATTTATTAATTTTAAAACAATAATTCTTTCGGTATTTTAGGAACAGTCACATCTGGTGCTTCAGCCAAGACAAGGCATTCATTTCATTCGATGGGAGAGTGACCAGTCCGGGACAAGATTAAGGCGACGATATACGCCGGCGACCTTGAGCGACCAGAGAATCGTATGCGCTGCGTCCAAAACTCTCAAAGTTTAGTCAAAAAAATAAAATAAAATATAGTATTCTTGAACTTAAAAAAAAAGGTGTACTTATACTAAAAGATACATAATAAAATTGTCTGTAAGATAGTAAAAGTTTCGTTTCAATATTCCTGGTAGATTTTGTGTGATTATCAATGTTTTGTCCGCGTCAGACACAAATTCACGATTCGTCAGTTTAAAATCTGCAAAAGTCGTAAGTATTGGATATTGAACTGTTATTGTTAGATATAATGTACAAGACTTTAACACATTTAGGGTTAAGTTAGTTTGATGTAATTATTTTAATTTTCAAGAGATTGTTGGTTAGCTCTTTTTGGCAGAACTAAGCTTATCGTTAACTTTGGTATGAAAAACAATGTGTAATGCCAAGCGTTCATTAACGAACACTAGGGTACTACTACTGATATTTTGTGCATGAGCGCACGCTCAAGCGTTTTTGGGAATTATAAAAAGCTTTTTTAAAAAAAAGAACACACATTACTTTTGTTTCGGAAGTCGGTGGCGGTGGCTTTGTGTTTGTTGTTTTGTATTGCCATTTGCCACCGACTTCCGAAAGTATATACATAAATACGTGTGTTCTGTGCTAAAGTTATTTATCACTTTTTAGTTTTTGAAGGTTATTTTTTTTTTAACTTTTTTTATTCGTTTTTTAGTATTGCCTTAACATCCAAATCGATTAAGAAACGGCGACACACTTAAAAGAGATTGTAAGTCCTTCAAAGATTGAAAAAACTAAAACGTCATCAAGTATTTTATTTGGGATTTTGTTGATTTTCTCAAAACGGGCTAGATGAATATTGGTAAAATTTTTATGGGACCATTTCAGAATGAACCCCTTTCGAACAAAATAATTTTGCAAATCCGTCTATATATAATAATAATAATAATAATAATAATATGTGGGGACATTTTCACACACGGCCATCTGACCCCAAACTAGGGAGACCCTGTACTATGGGTGTCAGACAGCTGATATACATACACAAATACATTTTTTTTTGTAAATACATACATATATAGATAAACATCACCCAGACACAAGGCAAACACAAATGCTCATCACACAAATGTTTACCCTGGGCGGGAATCGAACCCGCAACACGCTGCGCAACAGTCGATCGCTCAGCCACTGCGCCAACCGTTTCGTCAAAGATAACATAATTTCATTTATTTTAGTAACTTATATCCGTTATTGAATATATATTATACTTACGCAACTATATCTTATAGTTTTATTATCTATCTTATAATAAAAATGAATCGTTGTTCGTTAGTCTCGCTAAAACTCGAGAACGCCTGGACCGATTTGACTAATTTTGGTCTTGAAATATTTGTGGTAGTCCAGGGAAGGTTTAAGCTGTGAGAAAATTGTGGTAGGTAGGGTAGAGTAGGTAGGTAGGGTTTGTAGGTAGGTTGGTAGGGTAGGTAGGTAGGTTGATAGGGTAGGTAGGTAGGTGTGTAGGGTGGTATGTTGGCAACGAGACGTTAAATGGCAATGCTGATTTTTGGGTCTAAAATTAACCAACCCTCTGTGAGGAGTTGACCAGCGCACCAGCCGCTTAGTTATGTCCCGAAAAATAAGGTGAGCATGCCATGGCTTTGTGTTTCAACCCTCAAAGCTAATTATTTGTGTAGTTTACAGAAGATATTGTTTATCGCAAGATTAAAGTAAAATAAAAACTCGTTTTACAAGCTTTTTATTAGCACTGCAAATAAAACTATTTCCAACTATCAAGAGTAAAATGTCACAGATTAACATATTTATGTAAATGTACCATATTTTTTTATATCAACTATAAAAAATTGCTATCGTATGTTTAGACAAAAATAGACTGTTTTTTGTGTTAGTATTTTTTATAATCCGTTATCAAACCAGAGATAGAAACGACGCAATTTAGTGTCATTAAATATTTATCATGAGATGATCAGTTAAAAAAACAAATAATGTAGTATCATATACCTATTCGTCTGAAGGGGTGATAGAGTAGTGTCACACCTACGACACTCACACACATACACTACTATCAAAATAACAGACTGTACAAATACGTGCGCGTGTGGGCGTGCCTACGCGCCGATCGAACTAAAAGTAGTTTGGAGAACACGTTCGACGCGGGAAGAGGTGAGGAACAGTGTTTCGGAGGGAGGCGGGGCGTGTCGCTACTGTAAGGTAGTGTAGTGTGTTGATGAAGAAAGATATACGACCGAAGTCGTCAAATACAGTTACATATTTTTTAAATCGATAGATGTTTTCGAATGAAACTTAGAATATTTAAAACAGTTATTTTATTTTAACTGTCAACAAAATTTCGCCTGACCCAAGGTTTTGAATTTTTCCTATTTGCAGTCTCAGCCGTATGATGCCGGTCGCGAATAGCACCACTTTTACCCGTGGGTGTCGTAGTAGGTGACTGGGGGATATTGACCAGAGGATGGGCAGCAGCGTCCTTCTGAGTACCATTACACCTACTGCGATCCCCAACATGTATCGGCGTAGCATGGCGATTATGGCTGAACCCCCCGTTAGGGAAGACCTATGCCCAGCAGTGGGCGTCTAAAGGTTGACCTGATGATGATGATGATGATGTGCAGTCTCGTAACAATCTATAACCTCGACTAAGCTATACTAAGCTAAAGTGCCGTGTGGTGTCGGACGTAAAAAATAGCACCATCCCATATCTTCCCGTGGGTGTCGTAAGAGGCGATTAAGGGACCTACCAGAGAATGGGGAGCAGGGTTCTCTGTACCTTTGTAACAACCATACTGCGATCGCCAATCCACCTGGCAAGCGTGGCGATTATGGCAAAACCCTCCCTTGGGGAGGCCTATGTCCAGCAGTGGACACGTCTTTCGGCTGACTGAAATGATGATGATGAAGCTATACTCTTCAGCTACAACCCTGTTACTCTTTATAACTCCAGTTACAACCTCATAAGTTACTCTTAGACTACTAACTACACATCAAATAAAAAAAGGCAAAATAAGCCTATTCTAGAAAATGAGAACTGAAAACATTCAGAAATAAATTCTATTGTCCTACTTTTAATAGTTAATAAGTTTTCTGCGCATTTTAATAAGAAACTGATGAATGCATGTAAGGACATTCACGTTTTCATTTTAGAATTGAATTAGCTGATGCTGGTCTAGCTCCACAGCCATAAGGGTTCATAGATTTATTGATTAGCATTGGTGACTATTTTTTGGAGCTGCTGAAGATGTAGAACTACATTATCTTTGCATTGTATAAACTTAAACTATTAGTATTATATAATTTTGCATAGCACATACATGTGAGCACTATGTACTTTAAAGCCACCATTTACGAGATGTCTTTCGTTGACTTGAATATGCCCTGGCGGTTGAGTGTTTGTCATGCTCACTTGAATGTCTCGCTGATGGTGGCGCATGTGTTGGATCATTTGGTTCCCTTCAAAATGGTTGAACTAAATGGTGCAGATCCGTGCGTCATGTTCGTGAACGGGCGCCGTCAGTTGAGACTGGTCATCTCTTAGCTGCCTCGGTTATTTTAAATTTATTTTGAATTGTCTAATTTCATTGCCACTAAACCTCTTTTAACGTGCACAACTTGTTACATTGTTCTCACATTGTACCTCTAGATTCAACATGAATGATGTAACCTAAATTTGTAATATTCCATTGATTTTAAAAGAGTGTTCATGGAGTTTCTTGCTCGTTCTTCTCCATAGAAACCTACTGTTTAGAACGAGCAACTAGCTGCAACTTTTTGACTGACTGACTCCTTGACAATTCAAAAGTGCCTGTAAATGGTTTATTTGAAATAAATGATTTGAGTTTGAGTTGAGTTTGAGTTAATTATTGTTTAATAACGCCATTTACGTTGTCGATTAGAGGTTGGTTTACGGCTATTGACTTATTATTTGTTTTTCTTATTAAAAATTTCCTTTTTAATTGTGGCTCGCAATATCGGCTGCTGTTATTACGAATATGAAACTACTTTTTAGAAGGAGTTACTAGATTAAATTATTTTTTCTTGATGAAATGACGTTCAAAAGTGCCTTTTAGTGCTCTGATTGAAATAAATAATCTGACTTTGACTTTACATTTGTAAATATTCTAATTAGGCCAGTCTGAGAAATCTCTACTTACTATCATCACGGAAAAATCAATAAGGATTACAGTTAAAATATTTCACATTGCCGGCACTATAGGTCTATTGTAAGGAACCAATTGTCTGAAGAATTATATTATTTGTACCTATATGACTGTTTGATACAAAAAGAAAAATGTTTTTCTGACTGATTTTCAGTTATACTTGGCATCTCAAAGACTAACCGTGTACGCAAGAGATTTTATAATGCACTAGAGCGCAAACACAGATGCACTCCCTTTTTCCTCACTTTTATTGTACAGTCAACAGCAAAAGTAGATGATCAAAATCAGAAATTCAATACTAATAAACGGAGTTCGCGTCAGAACTGTGTGGCGTCGAAGTGATTCAAATGTATGTGTGTGACAATCACATACTTTTAATAAATAAACTAGTAATAAATGATATAAATTAGTGTTAGTAAATTACTATTGAATTTCTGATTTTGATCATCTACTTTTGCTGTTGACTGTACGACGGGAAATATCTACGGAAAAGCCTTGGTCGGGGAAAGCAGTATTTATTTTGCGCGACCTCGGGGTCGAGCCTAGGACGTGGGGTTCTGTTAACCAGAAGAAATCACAAAATCATCACAATTATGTAAAATGTATATATCTATCTATTTTACAAATTTTTGTTTACATATAAAAAGTAAAAAAAAAAAGTTATTACTCGGCAAACAAGATGACAGATTGTATCGCTACTTGGGGACGGAAATAGTTGTAAATGAGTAGGTAATATACGGTAAGTAGGTAGGTAGTACTTCCCCGCACGAGAGTTCTACACAACATGTTGGCCTTACAATTTTTATCAAGTTGTTTTCCCTAAAAAATATAGGTACCAACCCCAAACATCCATAGGCATGCTATTTTGAAATGTTTATCCCAATGACGTTATCAGCAATAGATAGAGGGCGGTATTTAAACCGAACCGCCCGGTCAACTACATCAGTTCAAGCGCCGAACGGCTGCTAAACGTACGCGCAACTATCGATACGCACGGACGAACCGCGTGCGCACTTTAACCGAAAACACGTATTAAAAAATACTCGTATTTAAAAATTACTTAGTATCCGGCAAAATCCAAAATTCATTGTAAATATCTCAATATCTGTCGGTCTGACGGATATTGATCGTGGCCGAAAGGACGTGAAAGGACATCAAGACGAAGTATTTTCTCTGTATTCGGCAGAAGGCAGGCATCATGACGAAGAATGAGGTTTCTCTTCGGATCCTGAGGAAGCTGGTCATTGATTGCTTCCTTCTTATTGGATGTAAGTTTTTATTTTATTTATATTTTAACTGTCTAAAACCTTTTCGAAGTCTGTAATCGGGAATCGGCCTTGAGCAAGTGGTGATCAATGCTCATGCCTTCACTGTAGGAGAAGAGGCCTTTGTCAGTGGGACAATATTAAACTAAAGTAATGTTATAAAGAGAAAAGATTTAATTTTTTGTATGGTTTTTTGTAATGGATAAACTCAAAAAGTACTAGACGGATTTACAAAAAAATATTTGACTTATAGGAGGCTACGTTATCCATGAGAGCTATATAGACTGTACTCTTCTAGTATTATCTAAAAATAAGGGCTCCCTTATTTTTAGATAATACTAGAAGAGTACAAGAAAATTTTCTCGGACGAAGCCGCGGGAAAACTAGTTAAAATATGTAGATTAATTTACATTAAAGTAAGTCGTTTGGGTTTTTGTAATAGTAAACAAATATTTAAGCATTACGATGTTTTTTTGCAAGTAATTTAAAATTAATGTCCGTGCGATCTAATTAAATGCGCATTCTGTAAAACTTAAATTAAAAGATATATATACATACGTAGAACAACAAAGTTTGGGTTTTTGTAATTGTAAACAAATATTTCAGTATTACGATATTAGTAATTTAAAATTAATGTCCATGTGATCTTATTACATGCGCATTCTGTAAAACTTTAAATTAAAAGATATACTTATATAGAGCAACAA
This sequence comes from Charanyca ferruginea, assembly GCA_947361185.1. Classification (NCBI taxonomy): domain Eukaryota; kingdom Metazoa; phylum Arthropoda; class Insecta; order Lepidoptera; family Noctuidae; genus Charanyca; species Charanyca ferruginea. Next base: position 21,446,245 of record OX376069.1, on the reverse strand, counting down.
TGTTTGGGTTTTTGTAATTGGAAATAAATATTTAAGCATAACGATATTTTTTAAGTAATTTAAAATTAATGTCCGTGTGATCTTATTAAATGCGCATTCTCAAAAACTTAAAATTAAAAGATGTAGGTACGATTGTACGTAGAGTTACAATCCATACTAATATTATAAATGCGAACGTAACTCTGTCTGTTACGCTTTCACGATAAAAAGATAAAAGATATTTTATTTGTAAAACATGAGTATACACAGGTTTATAGTGCAAGATGTTGGGATATAACTTGGCCTACATGTTTTGCCATAGAATATGGCGTACAAAGTAAAAAGTACACGAGTAGACGAAAACTAAATAGATCTATCTATCATAAATAAAAGTAAAGTACAAAATGACAAATGTAACATTGGACAAACAAACTTAGTAAGTATATAAAATAATCTATCTGTAACAAAACAATGCAAATTAATATAATTATCCTATTTTATGATAGGTATACCTAGTGACATAAAAATAAATTCAGTCAAATCCAGCAACAATTTCTTTCAACAGAAAACAAAATGTCATTATATTACTATGGATGATCATCCAGATAGTCTGTAAGGCTATAGTAACATTTAGCAATTAAATATTTTTTCAAATGTTGCTTAAATTTGTTTCCGTTTAATTGTTTAATTAGTTTTGGTATTTTGTTAAATATTATAGGTGCCAGACATATGACACTTTGGTGCATTAATGTCGTATTGGCTCTAACGATACACAGTTTATTCTTATCCCTACGATTGCGCATAACTACATCTGATAGACGCTGAAACAGACCGGGATTGGTCTTTACGAAAACAGCTGAACCGATTTTGATGAAATTTGGTATGAAGATAGCTTAAACCCCAGGGAAGGACATAGGCTACTATTGAATCAGTGATTTCATCTGCATCCACTATAACCGACATTCACGCGGACGAAGTTGCAGGAAAAAGCTAGTGTTTTATAAATAACCAACCGTTTAACAGTTGACACAACGATTAAAATCCATCGTACGATAATAATTGCACTAATCATCCGGCTTAACAAGCGTGAATTTCAAGTGACATATCGGAATAAACACACTATTAGATAATTCTCATGTATTTAGCTAGATTGAATCATGCGTTGGATCAATGTGCGGTATACTAAGGGTCAGCGGAGATAGTACAGTAAATACTTGAGCAACTTTAATTGATACAAATAAAGCAGAAAAAGATTTCTATTTTCATTATAACACAATCAAAAGAGTTGATAAAATTGCTTGAAGGATATAATTCTGCTCGGTATATAAATATATTTAATTAAACAATTTTCAACTCTATTCCTGTTGAAAAGATATTACGACATTATCGCATATTAAAAACTTGATTTAAAAGAGTGACCGTGGAGTTTCTTGCTCGTTCTTCTCCATAGAGACCTACGCAACGTTTTGGAACGAGCAACTAGCTTCATTTTTCTGACTAACTGACTCTTTGACAATACAAAAGTGCCTGTAAATGGTTTAATTGAAATAAATGATTTGACTTTGACTTTATTACAACTGTATGCTGACACTAATGCTCGGTTTCTGTAGATCTTAGAAAAACTCTTGATAGGTTAAGATTTGACAAAGCTATATACTTATAACTATATTTTCTAACAGAATCCTGAGAAACGCGATGTATATCGAATCAAAAGCAATAGGGTACACTCTAGATAAGACACCTCAGAATCCGGACATAGATACAAAACTATATCTGTGTCCGGATTAACTAGTGAGTTGTAATAATAATAATATCATTATATAAATTATCAATAGATATATACGGAAAAACATACATGACTGGATAAAGTTGTCTTTCAAGGATTGCCAAAACGTTCGTAAACAAGCTATTTGGTATACTAGTAAAATGAAAAATAAAATATGAAAAAAGTTTATATACATAGGTATATAAACTTTTTGTATTGGGTTGGAGAGGAATATTTGAAAAGATAGCTTTCAAATATTCCTCTCCAACCCAATACACTTAAATATGCTTTCGGGTGAAACAGCTTTCGAATCATTTAAAAAATGTATCTTAAAATAACCGCCAAGATGCTTCAACGGCATCGTCTGCAGTGGTACCTTTTCGCACACGAACTATTAATCTAGCCTGTACTGAGGATGGATGAACATTTGTACCCCCGAAGTATTCAAATAGTCCATGGTTCTAGCAGCTGAGTAAGAGGGCGGTTATCTTTGTAAAAAATAACGTCACAGACACTGCCCCTTGGTCGCTCGCTATTCAAAAATATTTAAAAAAAGAATTACACATAAGTGGCCAATGACATTCACCAAGGATATTGAAATTAGCCGTTCAATTTAAAATAATTTTAAGATAAAAGAGATTGTAAGTATTTATTTTGCAACTGACACGCTTGCAACAACCTAGATATTAAGGCATACTTTATAGTCTTCTATAATAATTGACAACTTAGTACACTAACAATGTAAATCAAATAATAAAATTATTAAAGATAAAATAAAATTTATTACAAGAGAAAAATAATATCTTGTAAAATTAGCATAATTTGGATAAGTTTGTTCTTTAGTAAATAATTTATTGCATCAGAAAAAGGTTGTCAAATTCCTAAAAATCCTACTTTATTTGGGCTTTTACGAATTTGAATATAACCTAACAGTTTACGCACTAAAAACGTTAAATACCGTAGCGATCTATTTGATGTACGTCTGTACATCAAATAGATCGCTTGACTGTAGGTACAGTAAGAACACAACTCGTGGAAGTCTAGTAATTTATTTAACTAAGTTCACTGACACATGATTTATCTTTCATCTTGCGCCTCGTGCCCTGTCACCTGCACACGTGAGGACTAATGGTGCGTCAGCAGATGACATACTAGCTTTTGCCCGCGCCTTCGTCCACAAGGTCGGTTATCACGGATACAGACGACGTAACGAATAAAAAAGTAAGCCCATATCCTTTTTATTGGTTCAGGCGTAATATGTGTAAAATTTCATCAAAATCTGTTCAGTATTGTAACCGTAAAAGCGGGACAAACAAACAAATATATACTCATTTTTGTAAGGATTTATCATATTATAATAATTGCAATCAAAAAGCTAAGAAAAATATTCATAATGGCTTGATTTCACAAAAAAAAACCTTGTACAATATAGATTGTAGAATATATTGCATACAAAATAAAGTATTTCAATCAATCTATCTACAGGTTGATTTATATTTATCTTTTAGGAGGTAAGAATAAAATACTAAAATCTTTTATTAAGGGGCCAATCCTAAAATATAGGCAAAAGACTGCAGCTGTTAGATACTTCCGTGTTGATTTTTTGTACGGAACTATTTATTTTCAGGTTCAATAATAGTAAATATTGTTCTTGTCCATGAGTATTTTCATACATGCAGTGAATTTAAATTCAGCATATCGTATAGTTTGTTGTAATAATTAGTACGTACTGTAATAATTATTAATATCTAACTATAAATTAACGATTGTATGTGCGTTAGTCGCTTTTTATTTTGACGTGATAACGTCTTATAAATCAATGAACACCGACTGCTTGCACGAAAAAGTGTCACGTTCCGCCGGAACCTGATCGTGCAAGCGAGAGCGCGGAATAAGCGATAGAGAGGCACGATCGGCCCAAGCAATAAACTCCGCCCACCTCGACGGAAGCCATTATTTGCCTATGTTATATATGATAGCCATTATGTTTCTTTATGACGTTATCACGTAAAACTATCGTCCGTAAACCGACTTTAGAGACAACCATGTTTTTTTTAACTAGCACTTTACCTGCGACTTGTGCCGCGTGTAGGTATTTGTGATACAGATCCCTGATTTATTGATAATTATAATATCAGGGGTAACGTAGCTTCCTATTAGTGACAGAATGTTTAAAATTGTTTAATTATTTTATGAGTTCACACATTACAAACAAACGTACAAAAGATCAAATCTTTTCTCTTATTCGTTTCGATAAGAAATTCGTTGCCCCACACTAGGGATTTATCCAGTATCGTAGTTATGTTAACAAACATATACACTCACATACACAGACAAGTCTAAGTGGTTGTGGTATCTGAACAGATTACCCACATTGTAATTATGAACAGTTTTATCTTACGAATAGGTAAATATCAAGGCAACTAAATTCTATTCTATTCTTTTCTCATAAATGACGATCAAAAGTGCCTTTATTGGTGTAATTGAAATAAATGATTTGACTTTGACTTTGGTTTTGATTTTGGCTTTGACCTTGACCTTGACTTTCTTTGATTTTACCTTTAAAACGTTTTTACGTATTATTAGTAACATGCAACAGGACTTTTAAATCACTACAATCAGGGTTTCAAATTCCCAATTCATGAATTTGAACCACTTTTCTTGTAGGACCAAGTCTGAAATATCTTTTCTTATAAAACGGAATCAGTTGTTCCCTATGACCCGAACGAAATGTGTGGCACAACCAGATTTTCTTCCACATTCCACTGTTGTTCCATAGTAATAGCTGTTTATATTCTTGAGTACTTGCATGAGCACGTAAAAAAACGATAGTGAAATAAAAATCAACCTGTATAAGACCGACTACAATTGCCACGTGTATCATCTCAACCTTTATACATTTTTATTATTACAATTTTTATCTTGAACCACGTGTCAAACAAATCCTAAAACTAGTTAGACTACTTATTTATAAGTAATGACAAAATGATTAGTGCTAATTTTCCTCGTTTATACAACGATAAAAAAATATTAATAAGTCCCAAGTCAATAGACGATACTTAGAAACTCGTTTTATTTGTTTAAAACTCGTATGATAAGAAAAAAAAAACTTGCCACACCTACGAACACACCACAGATACCACACCACACCACTACATTCCTAAAATTATGTTTTAAGTACAGTCGAACAAACTAAGTGGTATACAGGTAAGCTATCTTTTAAGTAATTTTAAACATTGTTGAGTTTTTAATTCTTTTGTATCGCTCCAATAAGTATGGTAACACCACTATAAAAACTGGCCAAGTACCGACCCTCCATGTACGAGACCGACACCAAGGAAACCCTTCATGTACAGATAGCGTCATCAACTGGTTACCCACTATTTGAAGAAATTTTAATGCGTAGGGGGTAAGCAGTTGGCGACGCTGTCTGTACATAAAGGGTTTCCTTGGGTACCGAAAGGTTCCGTACAACCGTACAATATAGTTACACTAAGATCGAGCTAAACATGCCGCAAATAACATGATTCTTGTACGGGGTCTTTAAATTTAACTTTACTTTATACAAGGTGTAACGTCAAATACGCAAAACCTGAAAATAGTTTAATTAGAATAACGAGCAGAATCAATTGAACCACTTTTTAATATAGTTCACATTTTTCAAAAAATCTTCATTAAACATGTTGCCCTGTCTATTTATTAATAAGTCAAGCTATCACGTGCGCAAACCTGCCAAAATAGGTAAACAAACACAAATGGTTGTCGTCCAATTTAAATTTTCTCATACGCGTGATAGTAATAGTTCTTATTTCAATGCAAATACGAGTCTTGGTAAAACTAAAACAGCACATAAAACATTTACATTTTTTTATGTTTTTTTTTCTCTCAGAATTAGGTTAATTGAATTAAAAATCATTTGGGGTGTCTGAGGTTTTGCGTGTTTAACGTTACACCTTGTATATATAACTTATAACGAGCGGCAACCTGCCGCTTGCATCCATCCGGTAGGAATACAAACTTTGTAAAAATTTCAAATTTCTATTTATTAAGGTTTTTTTTTACTATTTAATAGGCTTGCGTTTGACCGCAATTCACCTGATCGTAAGTGATAATGCGGCCTAAGTTGGAACACGCTTGCCTAAGATGAACCGGTTCACTCGTGCCTTAAAGATACCCAGATTATACTTATCAGGGAACAGAGAGGCGGGCAGGGAATTCCACAGTCTGGCAGTTCGCACAATAAATGTGGAGTCAAAGCGCTTGGTTCGAGACCGTGGAACTTCAACCATATAGCGGTGACGCTTCGCCGTATCTCTGCTCGTCCGATGATGGAACGGGGATGAGGTTTAAAAGATACAACCCGCTGATAGACAGACGAACGTACAGCAGACGCTTAGTCATATGATCCCGTCGAGCACCCTTCAAGTAGGAAACCGTAAAAATGTACATTGGTAATATTAGTAGTAAGATGAATATTTTTGTCTGTATACTAAATCGTTTGTTCGACTGTACATAATTATTAACTAGATTGTTTTTTGTTTCTCACAGTTTTTTTTTCTTTAAATATCCTTTGCATATTAAATACGAAAAATATAGCTGCTATAACATTTTATTCGGGTAATAAAATATCAGAACCGTTGTTTTTTTAAATCGCCTACAATAATTATTAAAATCCTCAATGCATAAGAAGACATAATATTGACTCTGTAGGACTCAGGCGTCCTCCTTGAGAGGAGGGATAGTCTTCAATCCTTCATAATTACACCATGTGAGAGAGAGAGTGCATTATTCCAACACTCGGGTCCAGTAAAGGTCGGAACTTAGCAGTCGGCTATTTTTGCTCCCGAAAAGTGTCTAGCAATAGTGTGTTTAGTTTTTAACAATCCATACTTCCATACTTAGACTTCTTCTAACCTAATACCTCAGATTATCAAACAAAAGGCAGATAGAGCGTGCGGAACATTGCGAGTGAAGCCACAAAAGCAAATACAAATTCAAAAACGAATACCTACAATAGGGTATTTTACTCTATACAAGAAAAAATCTATAAATATGTTATTGAGACAGTTTAGGCATAAAGCAGTCGGAAAATGTAAGTTTTAGTTCATAAAATAACAGAACAAATTTTTAAATTCAATTCAAAGTTTTTAGTATTTTAATCTGTTATAAAACACCGTGAAATAGTAGCGGCCATGTTATTACGCCGTACGGCTGTGTAAACAAAAAAATGTCAACTGTCCGTCAACCGATTGGCGTAATATAGACTTTGTACTTTTATTATTTTCGTAACCAACGTAATTTTTTCATTATTGCACCTATTACAAAATATGCTTTTAATTATTTTTAAATGATAGACAATAAATTATCATATTTAATATGAGCTCATTTGATACAAAACGAACTGACGTCATTTACGCTGAGCAATATGGCGTCCAGTAAGAGGCGTTTTCGTCAAACTATGCGCGAAATTTGAAAATTTAAAATTTTAATGCATTTTTAAGGCACATATCGATTGAATAAAAATGTTGTGTTTTTTTGGTGGCATATTAGCACTACAGAATTTCATTGCGACACTTTTCAAAAATGGGTGTAATACCCTATTCGCTTCGCGCTGTACTAACACGAGTCAGTACAGCACGATGCGAAGCATTGTTGAAAAAAACTAATACTAATACAAATAAAAATTCAAAAGCGAATACAATCACGAGATTGTAGGTATTCGTTATTGAATTAGTATTTGCTTTTGTGACTTCTCTCGCAGTGTTCCACACGGTCTATCTACCTTTTGTTTGATAATCTGTGCCTAATAAATAAAAATCTCGTGTCATCATAGTTTTTATTATCGAACTCCTCCTTGCTCGATCGATTTTTACGTTTTTTTTTTCTTGTTTTATTCGGCAGGTCTAAGAATATCTGAGATTTTTTATTTGATTTATTTATATGGCAAATCATCGTGAGCCAGGTCAGCTAATATTTATTTATTTTTACATCATCACCACTAAAATATAAATAAATAATAATATATAATATATATTTAATTTTATACGCTGCTGGTACGTTTTCGCAACGAAACGGCAGAACCGATTTGATGAAATTTGGTATGCAAATAGCTTGAACACAGGGGAAGGACATAAGCTAATACAATTTTTGTATTCGCAACTTTGTCTGCATTCACGATAACCGACATTCACGCGAACGAAGTCGCGGGCAATAGCTAGTATCCTAAAAAAGTAAAAAGACATTCTTCCCACATGAACGTTAGAGAGTAAGGTACCTTTTGTACCTGATACCTGTTAAAGGACCCAATATTCAAGCTTCCTTCTTTCTTATCAACAAATTCCTCTACCGATTAGCAAAATTTCAGCCATTTTAAAATGGCATAGGTCTGATCGATCTCAGGCCATATACTTAGTAACACCAGCTATTATTGTCCCACTGCTGGGCAAAGGCCTCTTCTCATTCAGAGAAGGCACGAGCATTGATCAGCACGCCGGATCAAGGTAGAGCCGATTTCAGATTTATATTAATTTTATATTCAGATTTCCTCAAGATGTTTTCCTACACCGATATAAGTGTCCAAGAAAAACTTAGGATGAATGAATTGAAAAATTCACATTGGTACTTCCCACAATTCCACAATCCACAAACCACAAAACTATAAAGAACACAACCACACTCCACACAACAAACACACAACACAACCACCACTACAGCCACCCCCATTATCTCTTGCATTAGGAATCTTACTGCCAAACTTTATGTCACTGAACTATAATGCTACCACTTCACGTAGCGTATTCATTTGTGCAAATTTTTGCCTTACTGGGATAATACAAAATAGACTTTATTTCAATAACTATAGGGTACACTTTGTATTATCCAAGTAAGGCGAATATTTGTACAAATACGCCATGTGAACTGCCGGCATAACATCAATTTTTACCCGACTACGGCAAAGACAAAGGAGGGTTATGATTTTGACAGGCTATGTATGTATGTATGTATGTATGTATGTACGTATGTTCATCTGTTCGCTCATAGCTCCTAAACTATGTACTTATCAGAACTGAACAAATAAGGTATCATTAGAAGCGTCTTGATCGTCCGCTGGTTATAGGCTATATGACGTGTCACCGAATCCAGTGTAGCGCCCTCTGGCGGACAAAAAAACCAAGATATAAAAAATATATGAAGACAAGCATACCGTGTTTGGTATCATTGGAAAGGGGTTCACTAGTACCTTTCAAATTTAAAATACTTAGTTGTGACTTGTCACAAATTATTTAAAAAAAGGAAAGATAAAAAAAATAAATTAAGATACGCATACCGTGTTTGGTATCATTGGAAAGGGGTTCACTAGTACCTTTTAAATATATAATACTTAGCGGTGACTTGTCACAAATGATTAAAAAAAGAACTACTACTGGTATTTAAACTCCAAAACGGTTTAAATAAAAAAATAAAGTTTAAAAACTAAAACCCGACCACAACAAAAAGTGATCTAAAAAAAGTACGAAACAAGAAAATATTTCACACAGAAATCAAGACATAGGTTCAAAATGGTCAAGGTAAAGCCGTGGTTGCATGCCATTATAATTCATGTACATCGCACCCATATGGGACACAGGCATGCAACCACGGGTTTACCTTGACCATTTTGTACCTATGTCTTGATATCTGTGTGAAATATTTTCTTGTTTCGTACTTTTTATTAGATCACTTTTTGTTGTGGTCGGGTTTTAGTTTTTAAACTTTATTTTTTTTGATAATATATTACAACAAAACAATTGTAACGCAACTTCTATAAAATAGCCATTTTACCGCGCTACTATTGTTTACGTTAAAGCACAAAATATAAAGGTGACAGAAGGACCGCTCCCGCCATCTTCAAAAATAGTTACCTAAACTTGCCAGACTCACTAGGGCTGCTACTGTATTGACTCTGTAGGTTTTATTTGTCATAATATGAAATAAAATTTTATTGACACTGGTTGAAACGCTTTGCAATTTTTTATGAAAAAAATCCTGTTTGTCATGAAAACATCATTTAATCATTTTGACAACACGTGACAGTCGAGACTGAAGTCTTCTTGAAACTGCTTGAGAATGCCTATAAACGTAATGGCAATGTGTGCGTGCGAAAAACTGGCGGTTTGTTCTGAGTGGTCTCTCTGCTCGGGCGAGCCGCAGCCTTACACGACGTACTTTGTGGTTAAAGTTCGGTGGCGCCCTCTGAGATTAGTTTTGCGTAAGCGTCCCTATTGATCGATTGAATAGTCCATATAAATGCCGATGATATAGTCCAAGTTTCTCCACGATGTTCAATTGTTATTTTACGCTTGTTTCAGTAACATTATGCATATTTGCAACAGCGTTGTTGTGGCCGCCGTTTGAGAGGGGGTTCTTCTGTGGTGACCAGAGTCTCATGTACCCTTACAAGCCGGATACCGTGACTGTTCTCATGCTAAGGCTCGTCGGGCTTGTTCTACCTATATTCGCTGTAAGTACTTATGAATTTGTGTTCAATTTCTTAAAAAAAACATGTCCTATATTACTTGGGGTTAGTGCAACACGTATTCTTCTTCCGTTCCACCCTGCCAACCGACATGCTATAACAAGAAAATTAAGAAATATACAAATACAAATATAGGTATATAAAACTTATAAATAATAAAAATATTTGTACAAAGTATGTGTGTCATGTCATGTCACACATACTTTTGAATCACTTCGACGCCACACAGTTCTGACGCGAACTCCGTTCATTAGTATTGAATTTCTGATTTTTATCATCTACTTTTGCTGTTGACTGTACCTATATATTAAAAACGTACGTCGTTTTGTGTCGACCCCACGGGACATGGGATGGGCAGGAAGATGATGAATGTATGTACATAGTTATAAAAAATGGAGCTCTTAATATTAAGGCATCAATATATTGGTCCCTATTGCTGTCAATAGGACAATTGACCAAAAAGCTGGCAGCATTGCCACGTTTTATACAATGCTAACACGTTTTAAATGAGAGTCGGAAATCGGATTTGTCTATATATTTGAAAACCAAAACTTACCAACCCACTAAGCTTGAAAAAATCACCAAATGATCATTCTTGAATTGCAAGATCTATTAGTTTTGTCCGTGGTGCCGGACGTAAAGAATAGCACCATCCCATATCTTCCAGTGGGTGTCGTAAGAGGCGACTAAGGGACTTACCAGGGAATGGGAAGCAGCGTTTTCTGTGCCTTTGTAACAACCATACTGCGATCGCCAACCCGCCTGCCAAGCGTGGCGATTATGGCAAACCCCCCCTTGGGGAGGCCTATGTCCAGCAGTGGACGTCTTTCGGCTGAAATGATGATGATGATTAGTTTCCTCTATTCAAACTTTATTTTTGTATTACCATCAATGTTTTTTACCGTTCCATAATATTTATAAAACAACGTATTTTGTACTGACATCTAAGTAGTCGACGGTTTCCTCTTCAATATTGATATAACATATCTGGTTCTACATAACAATCACATATCTAGCTTTTCTCAACTATGTTGGGGGCGGCTTCCTGTCTAACCGGATACAGCTGAATATCAGTGTTTTACATGGAGCCACTGCCGGTCTCACCTCTACAACCCAGTTTCTGGGTAACACGATACCCTTTGATAAAACTAGTTGGAAGACTTTCGAGTTTTTGACTACCAGTTGTGACTGTAAATTGTCAGATTATGAGAATAACAAAAACCAGTAGGAGTAAATAATAACATAAATAAAACAGATTTTATTTTTTTTAAATAGCCGTTTCGCACGTGACACTATTAAGTTATAATTGTTAAACCGTTGTTTGTCGTACGTCTTAATTTGCTTGTGCGTAAAACGAAAATTCTATAAAAAAATAGTGGTCTTATGATCCGATCCAACCTGTCCCTTTGCTGCCATCCCAGCGATGCTCTAAGCCGAGGCCCGTACCCACAGGGGGTGTGTCGCTTACCTTGGCGTGTCGCTTAGTTTGCCCTGGTTGGAGGCCTTCAATTCTCTTTAAGGCACCACAGTAAAGTCTGATCAAGCCGCCGACAACTACCAACGTCCACTGTTGGACAAAGGCCTTCCCCAAGGGGTCCCATAATCTCCACGCTTGATGCCTCGTCTTGGGGATCGCAGTGAGCTTGTTAAGTTATATATGGAAGTCGCTGCTGCCCGGCTGCTGGATTATCCCGTAGTCGCCTTCTACGACACTTTCGGGATGAAATGGGTGGGTGCTATTCTGGCCCGGACACCCCACGGGCAAGGCCTAATGTCTAAAAATAGCCTACGAATTATATAATATATAATAAAAATACTACTACTTTTTAGGGCCCATTAATATGGTTGTAAATGTCCCTTCGTGCCTATTGGCCTAGTTCTTTTCTGTATCCTGCTTTATTTAGAAGGAAGTGGAAAATATGTTTTTCTAACTCCTCCGCTGTTCTTTTCTGATTAATTTAGTTGCGGGATTCGAGACAGTTGAATCGTTTCTCTGGGACTCGTCGAGCTTCATTGCTTTAGCGCTTTTCTGGCGGTCGCCACTGTTGATTCTGGTTCACAGGAGTTCCAGTGGTTTGGGAAAGAGTGGCGCGTTTGCCCAATCAAAAAAAATTTGGAAAAGTAACATAACCCAATCTCTACATATCGAAACCTATTTAAGAACTAGATTAGAAATGGAATGGTCTGCTACTGATTCAATTAGCAGTAAGAACACGCTGATGAAATGTGACTATGAGCCACGTGACTTGAGAAATTGATAGTCAACTGCACGTTGATAACGGTCGCATTTCTAATTAGATTCAGAACTAATTAATTTGTAATATTCCGTTGTTCATGTTACAAGTTGTAATGTCAACGTATGTACAATGGACTTGTAATAATGTTGATAATTGAACGACATATTCGATAAATATAAACCACTAGCTTTTACACGCGATTGCGTCCGCGTGAATGTCTATTATCACGCTTGCAGACGAAATCGGGGGTTAAAAAGTAGCCTACATTCCTTTCTTGGAGTTCAGCCTTAGTCTGTAAAAAAAACTTCATCAAAATCGGTTCAGTAGGTTAGCCATATACGCGTAACAAACAAAGTCTCATTCGCATATAGGTATAATATTAGTATGAATTACATTAACATATTTCTAAGGAAAATACTTGTCTAATTACTGTAGCAAATTGTCTACAGGGAATTTATTAATTTGTTTTGATACTAGTATGACATAGACGTATGATTGAAACGCCATTTCAATCCCCAAGATATTCTCTAGGAACATTTTTATTTAGTAATTTTTTTAATAATGTTTCGGGAAGAGTAGGACCAAACAGAAATATAGAAAACATAGGAAACATTTAGGGTTATTGAAGAAGAGCCTAAATTACTAAAATTAAATAAAAAAGATCTTGATCATTGCTATGAACAATATATATATACCTAGTTAGTTTATCAATAAGTTAATAAAATCAAGTGCCGCTTATTAGAAAGATGAAACTATTTGGCAGTTTTTATTTTTGTTGCCTTTCTTCCTAATTATCAGGGCAAGGTTAATATGGAAGATTTTTTGTAAATTCACTATTCATATAATGTCTAGTTAGTTTACATTATTATTTCCATGTCTATACCACTTCTTGTACATTTTTATAATAATATTGGCATAATGCTTTTCTATGAAAAGTCTGCACTACAAACAGCTGTCAGCTGCAGCCGTACCTATTTACCTGCCGATCAATAATGAAATGTAAATCTATAAAGACAACACATTGACGTGTTGTCTTTATAGATTTACATTTATTTACACACAAATATTTACATTTGACCAGGATCATTTAAGTCCAGTAATTGTTACGAATAATATATGTGAATGGACAGAGTGAAAGAGGTCAAAAAGACTTTTTGAGTAAACAATCAAGGCTGGATGTTTAAATGAAAATTTTCTGTAATGATGTTGTCTTTGGAATATTTTTTAAATTGTCACCTACGCGCTAATATATAAATATTTTTTTAACAGAACTGACCAGAACACAAACGAAAACTATACAGGATGAAATTAAATTCATTAGCGAATTTTTAAGAAGTGACTCAGACCACGAACCTGAACAACTTTCATTATGGAGCCAACTCAAATTGAGCGATAAAAAACACACAACAGCTCTTCTATACTACCCTATTGCTGTGCCCGATCAGGGTCCATAATGATCCTGACCAAACACCTACCACCTAAGTATATTTGTACTTAAGGAAAAGCAATAAATATATTGAGTATTGAGTAAATTTTGCTAATGAATTCAATACAAGACTTTTTTCATTCCTTCCATCGAGCTTAACTTTTCTCTGACTTGCCAATTCTTAAGAAAGCCGTCCAAGTCATCCCACCATCTCTTTCGTGGTCTCGCCGCTCGTTGTGGCATTCTATGGGGGAGGACTATGTTCAACAGTGTACGTCTTTTGGCTGATAATAACGAGATCGTTCGTTCAGACATGTGCAGTCCAGTCCCATTTAAGCTGGGCAGCATTTTGAGTCACAAACTCAAATTCAAATTATTTATTTTTTCAGAAAACACTGTTACAATGGTGTTATTAAATGTGCATGTTTGAAGTGATTCTACCGTAAAGGTATGCAAAATGGATACAATCGTGGTTTATCAAAATCAAAATAAAGATTGGCAATGAAATATTATATAACATTATGAGAAAATATTTTAAGATAATAAACGTCAAACACAGATTGTGTTTTGGAGCGCAGTATGGTGTAACGAACGCGACAAGTATGCTGCGTTCCATTGCAACTGTAAATCGAAATTTACAGTAATTTAAAAGTTAAGTTGGTTCTCAGGGTTAGTATGAAGTGTTTTTTAGAAGTTGTGTATCGAAATTATTGGCTAATTTTGTCAACTAACCAATTGACAGAAATTGACACAATTCTCTGTCTGCCCTTCATCCGGAGTCGCTTGAAGTCTTTCAATGTATTGTACTCCAGCTACGTCCGTTCGGATGCACTTAGCCTATTAAAGGGACAATGCAGTAGTACTATTTATAGGTACTACAGTGGCGGAAAATACCGTAGCATTTGAGTAGGGTTTAAAACATTTCTATGTCACTGTATGACGCTACAAATATTACAAAGGAGATTCTTTTTTCTTAGAGGTACTTAAATACCTACTGGTTACTCTGGAAGTACTTGTTTGATTAGTTACCAAATTTATTTCACTGATTGCAGCCTACACTATTGCCGAGAATGAAAATGGAAAATACCGTAGGTACCTACCATTTTTACCATTTAAATAGGGTTTTGATAACATTTAAATCTCATTATAAAGTCATTATTGGGAATTTATACCCCGATAGTTTTATGTACCTGCTTATCATTGACCTAATTAATTAAATACCTACACGTTCATTGGACGTGGTGCCAGCCACGAATAGCACTACCCCATTTCTATCCGCGTGGGTGTCGTAGAAGGCGACAGAGAGATATTGACCAGAGGATGGGCAGCAGCGTCCTTCTGAGTACTATAACACCTACTGCGATCGCCAACATGCATCTGCCAGACCTTTGCCCAACAGTGGGCGTCTAAAGGTTGATGACATGATGAAGATGATGACGGTCATCAATGCTACTACTCAACCAAGATAACTAGGCACCCATCAAATGTAAATATAAATACATATTATAATAAATAGATGGTTTCAGGACTAATTACTGAACTGAAAATGATGAAATTTTTTACAGACTAAGCTTGAACGCCACGAAAGGCCATAGGCTTCTTTTTAATCCGCGACTTCATCTGCATCTTCAATAATCGTCCACGGACGACGACGCGGGCAAAAACTAGTAGATAGAAAACCCAAGTCAGGTAGACCATTAACCGTCCGTTAATATCAAACCGTAGGTAGCGTTAACGACACGTCACTCGTTTTTATTAAAGCATTGTTTACACGTGCATAGATCTAATCAATACTGTGTAGACATTATAATTATTACCTATTGTTTTGAACCTTACATAGAACTTAATAGGTTTAACTATTGACGTATTAAATTTTATAAAAAAGTAGATTATTAAAATGAAAGTACAATTTTATTGCTATACAATATTTTCATTTCAGTATTTGCTTTTGATCCAGTTATTTTTAATAAAATAAAAAGCTTTTTACAAAAAAGACAACCACCTTCAAAAAGTGAAAAATAACTTTAGCACAGAACACACATTGACTTTAGTTTCGAAATTCGGTGACTTTGTTCTGTTTGTTGTTTTGTATTGCCACCGACTTCCGAAACTAAAGTCAATGTGTGTTCTGTGCTAAAGTTATTTTTCACTTTTTGAAGGCAGTTGTCTTTTTTGTAAAAAGCTTTTTATTTTCCGGTTTTTAGTACCTCCTTCTCATCTAAATCTATTAAGAAGAGATTGAAAGTTAACTACTACAAAGATTGATGAAACTAAAACGTCGTCTATGTAAAATTTTTGGGTATTTGTTGATTTTTGAAAAAGTGCTGAATCAATTTCGATAAACTTTATATGGGACCACCCCTGAAGCATACTCTATCCATAAAATAAAGAATTTTCAAAATCGGTTTACGTTTGCCGGAGAAATCGCGTAACAAATCGCGTAACAAATAAAGAATTTTCAAAATCGGTTTACGTTTGCCGGAGAAATCGCGTAACAAATCGCGCACATACTTAATGCAAATTTAAGACTTATACGGTTTTCTCATGGATGCCATTGTCAGAACTGAACCAAATTAAAATGGGACCACACGGGAAGTACTAGCTTTCAAATAAAAAAAGAATCATCAAAATCGGTTCACCCAGTCCCAAGAAATCAGGTAACAAACATAAAAAAAAAAAAATACAGACGAGATGATAACCTCCTCCTTTTTTTAAGTCGGTTGAAAATACCTGACCATATTAAACACTTAACGTTAGGAAAATTAAAATTAAAAAAACATTTTGATAGAATTATGTTATTTCAGTGCAAGATATCTTGGACGATAAATTCCTTTTCCATAGTAAGGCAGACTGTGCGACGATTCTGTATGTATAGTAACAACTGATTTTTATATAAATTCCTACATAAATTCTGAGTAAGTAAAAACCTACTCTATTATATTCAAAGTACGGTTCGAGACGATTTTCAAATTAGAAAAAAGGAAAACCGCCTTCAAAAACTAAAAAGTGATAAATAACTAAAGCACAGAACACACACTTTACATTCGGAAGTCGGTGGCGGTGGCTTAGTTTTTGTTGTTTTGTATTGCCACCGACTTCCGAAAGTAAAGTAATGTGTGTTCTGTGCTTTAGTTATATAACACTTTTTAGTTTTTGAAGGCGGTTTTCTTTTTTTTGAAAAAACTTTTTATTTTTCGCTTTTTAGTGTTGCCTTAACATCCAAATCCATTCAGAAACGGAACACACTTAAAAGAGATTGTAAGTCCTCCAGTGATTGAAGAAACTAAAACGTCGTCTAAGTATTTTTTTTGGGAATTTGTTGATTTTCTCAAAAAGGGCTGTACCAATTTTGATAAAATTTATATGGAACCCCCTGGAACCCCCCGGAATAAACCCCTTTCGACCAAAAAAAGAATTTTGCAAATGTTATGCCCGAACATACATAAAAAAAAATATATATATAAACATTCGAATTGATAACCTCCTCCTTTTTGAAGTCGGTTAAAAACACGACTATTATTAAGGATTTTGGTTTTAATTTTAAACAGGCACCATAAATATCACCTGTAGGTTTCAATAAAGTCTTCTAAACAACTATCAAGTGCGAAACGGGTATTTCCAATAAAAAAATCGATCGAATTTACATATCGTTCATTATCATAACTTCGCGCGCCTATAATGTACCTAGTTACCTAGCTGTGCTGGTTTTTCTCGGTACTTCTCAAGTAGTTCAAGTAGTTCTTGGCGAAAAGTGAGGTGCACCTCTGCCTACGTTTTCGAAGAATAAATTCCTAAGTGCCTAAGTAGTGTGAAATAGTGTGAGTTTTTTAATTATGCAAATACGTAAACATTCACCTATGACAATTTGTATGAAATTGAATTTGCTATGCCCGATCTAGGGTGTGATTCTGTAAGACCTCATTCTAAACTTCGAATTTGAATCCGCTGTGAGTTTCTTGATTGGCATTCTAAAAACTCGGTTGATAATTCGAATTTACACTAGCGCCACCCTTGCGAGCGTGTCAGCGAGTTGAACTAAATTGACAGGGAGATTTTAACAGATAAAGTATGTGTTGACGCAGAAGTGGCATTCCGTAAGGTAATTTCCCCGTCATTTCGACGCTCACTTCGCACTCGAACCCGATTCAAAGTGTCAAGTATATCAAGGTCATTTTGAACTTTATGCGAAGTGAGAGTGAATAGCGATGTGAGATGCGAGTTGTTGTTTGAATTTTACAGAATCGACCTACAAGGTCCCTAATGATCCTAACCAAACACCTACCACCTAAGCATATATTTTGTACTTACGGAAAAGCAATAAATATATTGAGTACTAGCGACCCGACCCGGCTTCACATGGGCCTATAGCCTTCCTCGATAAATGGACTATCCAACACAAAAAGAATTTATCAATTCGAACCAGTAGATCCTGAGATTAGCGCGTTTAACCAAACAAACTCTTCAGCTTTATAATATTATAAGTATATAAGTATACAGGCTGGGGATGGCAATAGCACAAAAAATGATCATGGTAGGATTTGGTAATTTGGTGTAATTGTTTTTATTGAGCATTAATAATATTAAATTATGACGCCACAAGTTGCCGCTCTTCTCACAAGTTAGAAAACCAATATTTCATATGGTGTTTTATTTTGGTTACAAATATGCCCTTTACTATATCTGAACGTTTTTTTATAATTTCGTTTTTAGGATTTCTTTGATAGTTTCAAAATATTCTTATGAACTAGTATTACCAGCATTTTATTTTTTTGTCGTTTCATCGTCCCCACTCTGTATAAGTATAGATTGAAATAACTACTCTACGAAACTACCTTTTGAAAGGGGCCATTAGATACAATTGTCTATGTAAATTACGTGTAAAAGTGCCTTTTAATGGTCTTAATAAAAATAAATAATGTAACTTTGACTTTGGCGGCTCTACTTCAGTTTTCGTACAAATTAAAGTTTACCGCGATTGAGTACGTTTAAAAACTCACACTAGCCACTATAATGTTATAATAATTACTTTAAAGTTTCTATTTGTGGTACTGTAAGTATTTTTGATGTATCTCTTTGCGCTCGGGACGCGTAAGCGTCAGATGACGTCACCGTAAGACTTGTTGTTCATGTGTACGTGAGACTGGTACTGATACGAGCTCATATGTTTACACGTCAATTCT
The DNA here is from genome assembly GCA_947361185.1 of Charanyca ferruginea. Taxonomy (NCBI): domain Eukaryota; kingdom Metazoa; phylum Arthropoda; class Insecta; order Lepidoptera; family Noctuidae; genus Charanyca; species Charanyca ferruginea. The sequence continues at coordinate 21,427,143 of OX376069.1, read as the reverse complement.
CGTAAGTACCCGGGTACTCATTTGTTTTTTATTTTATCAATCTTTCTATTGTTTAACATCGTACAAGACGGCGGAACTAAAAATAGTTAGTAGTTATAGTTTAATTTCAAACTACAGTTCTTAACTGTTTCACTTTAACGGTGAATGTGATTAGAAGTTTAATAATACATAAAGATAAACAACTTTTAACATGATTGTTTAAAAGTAAAGTTTCACATTGATCGAAGTATTCATCAAACATTTTGGTCAATTACAACGGCATATTTATTGGTCAAAGATTTAATCAGAAAATCCAACAAAAACTGGAATAAGTAATAAAAAGAAATACATTTATTTCATGTAAATTACACCCGAAATACATGTTCATAATTATTTAAAGAAATCATAAATAAAAATTAAAATAAAATAAATCAAGGATCAAAAAGTAAAAAAAAAAAATAATTAAAGAGAAAATAAAAGTAAACCATTTATTAAAGATGTTTTATCTTGACAACAAGTTGAAAGATAAGTTAAAACTTACCTAATTTCTTATTCATCTTACACACAATTTTAAACTCATATTACTATGTGTTTTGGTTGAAACAAAAAACGAAAACTGCTTTATGTATCATATCGCTGCACTGTTTCCAATGACAAATGGCTGACAGCAATGATCAACAAAGAACTGCTTACCTTATACAGTAAACTAACAACTATCTACTTTGTCGACAGTTCCTGGTTTGTGAGTGGGGACTCCTGCGCAAGGCACGTGACGGCGAGCGGTGCCTGGGCGTGACCATCCCACCCTGGGTCCGCGGCTTCTACTGTTCCCTCGTCTCTTTTGCCATCGGCGTCTGCTTCGTAGAGATCTCGGTGAACATCTCCAAAGCTGTCATCGGAAGACCCCGGCCTCATTTCTTTGATGTAAGTTAACCTTCTTTTTGATGTTTGCCTTGCAGGACTCCGTTTGCGATTAAAGACAAAGCGAAGTCTGGATTTCTCTTCTAAGTCGCGTTCTTCATTACCTACTGAAGGTCGTGTCCCTGAAAGACCTTCGTGGCTTTAAATAATGACGCTTATCCACTTCGTTTGGTTCTAGATAGATAGATAGATAGATTGATAAGATAGATAGATAAACATTTATTCGGTGCACACAAGACACATGACAACATAAAAAAAAACAAATCAAAGTGAGGTGTGTGTCTCAAGGCTGTACCAAATGGAAGCCCAGCTCAGCTTGTGTCAAGCAAGTATACCTGACACTGATATTCGGATGAATCCCTGCAGTGACATGCAGACGTCGAGCAGATGAGATATATTGGCTCTGCTTCTCTCAGGGCGGTCATAACAGAGAGTCCAGTGGGGGCGGTTACTGAATCCGCGGCTGTCTGGATATAAGTTTCCCAAAAATGGAGAATCAAACTTTAGAACTGCCTCGTAGGTCTCGTAGTCGCAAGCGCAACTACTGAGCGTAGGGAGGACCCTAAATTCCTAATGGATACCCCCAATAGAATTCGAAACTTCCTAGTTTCGATTTCGAGGAATTGGTCAGTAGTAGCCCGGAGTTTGGAATTTGAGGCTGTAACACCCCCGTGCCTCGAAAAGCACGACCTGATCTCTCTCCGGACGTGCCGGATGCCGTCCATCGGACTATGAGAGTGAGGGAAGTCGTCAAGTCAGTCGCGAGAATTACCTATACTTTTGGTTAAAGTCTAGTCTTTGTAGAGTTCTAGCTTTACTCGAACTAAGTTAACTTTTTTTTTTTATATAAGAACGGACCTACCATTAACTTACTAAAACTTTTAATACGGATTATTCCTAAAATCACGCAAAAATAATTGTAATACATTTTGTCGAGTTATTTAAACATTAATGTCGAGAATCCGTCACGATTTTAAAACCCTATAAAATAATTTACATACTAATATTATAGAGGTCAAATGTATTTGTTTGTATGTAGGGGGTAGTCTACGAAACTAATCATCAATGTCTTTCACCAATAGGAAGCTACATTATCCCTGAGTGCGAGGGAAGGCTATGCTTCATCAAAAAATTTGGATTTCTAAAGAAAATTCACACGGACGAAGTCGCGATAAAGAAAAATAATGCTTTAAACCAAGGTGTATTTGTCAATAACAATGATGTTCTTAGTTGCGGAAATCATAATTATTATTGATGCTAGCCTGTCTATTCAAGGTGACGTCTTTCAAAGCCTTGCAATGCAGCCAATAGAATACAAATTACACTTTACAAGTACTCATTAATCATAATGATAACTGTACTTTTAGTTGCTCAAGTTTAAGGTTAAACGTATTTTATTAAATATGATGTTGATTATTAAATAAGATACGTGAGAAACTTGGTAAAAACCGTTGCGCTGGCACTAATATGTGATTAGGCGAGATGATGACCAATATGACTAAATTGCTCATGAATACAGTAGAAAGAAAAAGAGGCCGTGGACGACCACCAATAACCTGGCTTCAAAGCATAAAAAATTACATGATAGCGAGATGCACAACCTAACAGACAACCCACAACCATACCGCGTGGCGCAGAAATACTAGGAGGGCTGACCTCAAATAAATTGGGATAATCATCATCATGAGACCTTTAGACGCCCACTGCTGGGCATAGTTCTCCCCCAAGGGGAGGGGGAGGTCAGCCGTAATCGCCATGCTTGGCCGATGCATGTTGGCGAACGCAGTAGATCTTATGTTACGGTACTCAGAAGGACGCTGCTGCCCATCCTCTAGTCAGTATCCCTCTGTCGCCTCCTACGACACCCATGGCTAGAAACGGGGTGGTACTATTCGTGGCTGGCACCACACGGTTTCTATAATTGGATTAGCCAGGAGAAAGAAGAAGAGTTGATTATTAAAGGCTTATGTTTAACAAACCTCCAGATTTAGTAAATGATCACCAAACTTGTGTTTCCTAAAGTATTGTAGAAATAAAAGCTTTTTACAAAAAAGACAACCGCCTTCAAACACTAAAAAGTGAAAAATAACTTTAGCACAGAACACACATTGACTTTAGTTTCGAAATTCAGTGGCTTTGTTCTGTTTGTTGTTTTGTATTGCCACCGACTTCCGAAACTAAAGTCAATGTGTGTTCTGTGCTAAAGTTATTTTTCACTTTTTAGTGTTTGAAGGCGGTTGTCTTTTTTGTAAAAAGCTTTTTATTTTCCGCTTTTTAGTACCTCCTTCTCATTCAAATCTATTAAGAAGAGATTGAAAGTTAACTACTACAAAGATTGATAAAACTAAAACGTCGTATATGTAAATTTTTTGGGTATTTGTTGATTTTTCAAAAAGTGCTGAATCAATTTCGATAAAATTTATATGGGACCACCCCTGAAGCGTACCCTATCTATATAAAAAATAATTTTCAAAATCGGTTTTCGTTTGCCTGAGAAATCGCGTAACAAATCGCGCACATACTTAATGCAAATTTAAGACTTATACGGTTTTCTCATGGATTCCATGGTCAGAACTGGACCAAATAAAATGAAAATGGGACCACACGGAAAGCACTAGCTTCCAAATAAAAAAATAATCATCAAAATCGGTTCACGCAGTCCCGAGAAATCAGGTAACAAACATAAAAAAAAAAAAAAAAAAATACTATACAGACGAATTGATAACCTCCTCCTTTTTTGAAGTCGGTTGAAAAGCGATTTGGTTCTGCCACTCGACGGACGCTGCCGCGGCACGCTCGCTCCGCTCGCTCGCCTCGTGCGTAGGGGGTCACAGATTAAACCTAACCTAACCATGTCGGATCCGCCCCAGGGAGGACTTAAGGGTCAAAAAGATTTTGATTATTTTGCTAAGATTTGGTGATCATTTACTACATTTGGTATTTAGTAAGTATTTTTTGGTGGTCATTACATTTATTCCCATTATTAAATAGAGTGTGAGGATGGCCCATTGATAACGCGCCCGCATCTTATCCTTGAGGCTGCGATGTGACTTTTTCAATTCAAATGTTACTTTCTAAGATCTTCTTGAACATCATTAACATCAGTGAAGGAAAATATCGTGTGGAAACCTGGACTTGGCTGCGTTTCTACCAAGACATGAGAGGATGTGTTGCGAGAGATCGAGCGATCATGGTTGAGCTACCCTTGTCGGGGTCGGTCCGTGGATGGGTGACCATCCTTTCATACCGAGACCACTCCGTGCCTCGGGAAGCACGTAAAGTTGTTGGTCCCGGCTATTATTCGTAGATCTTTAACAGTCGTTATGGGTAATCAGAAGCTAGAAAGTCTCACAGCGAATCTTACCAAAGGGTATCATGTTACCCAGTAACTGGTTTGTGGAGGTCAGAACGGGCAGTTGCTCCATATAAAACACTGGTATTCAGCTGCTTCCGGTTAGACTGAAAGCCGTCCCCAATATACTTGGGAAAAGTCTAGGTGAATGATAAAACAAGTACCTACTGTTTATGAATTCCGATCCAGTTAAAAGATAGCGTTATCTCCATCGGTGACAATATTTCCTGTATATTAATTAATATTATGAAACACGATCTTAATTTGTTGTCATGTTGATAAGTTTATCTTTTCATAATTTGCTTCCTCATTATGTATCTTCTTGGAATAAAATAGTAACGTTTGAATAATTTGATACTGTTTATTGTAATCAGTTAACAAGATATAATCAACCGGAAAAAGATACACTGTTACTCAAAATACTCGTGCTTTCCTTTACGAGTATAGTGTGACATTACAATAACTGTTAGGCTGTCTATTTGTGTGATAATGTCCTGCTATTTTAGAAGTTCGAATCTTGTGTATAGCTTATTACTTGTAATATCTTGTTTATCTTTACATAGTACTAGCAACCCGACTCGGCTTCGCATGGGCCTATAGCCTTCCTCTATGAATGGACTATACAACACAAAAAGATTTTTTCAATTCAAACCAGTAGATCCTGAGATTAGCGCGTTCAACCAAACAAACAAACAAACAAACTCTTCAGCTTTAAAATATTCTAAATAATATTGGACTTAGAACTATAAATTTAAATTCATCTTGGAGATGAGCTGATGCCCTTCGCCGCGAGTCTCAATTCCGCAGCTAAGGTTTTATTTAAATAGCTTTCCCCAAGCCTGTGGTATGTCAGTTTAGAGTGATTCAACAGGAAGGTTTATACGTATAGTTTGATCTACATTGCAGACGTGCGAAGCCGAAGCGGGTCGCTAGTTAGTGATAAATGATCTTCCTTTCGTGCCTCGGAAAGCACGTAAAGCCGTAGGTCCCGGCTGGTATTCGTAGGTCTTTGACAGTCGTTATAGGTAGTCAGAAGCCAAGAAACAAGAAAATCTGACAACTAGGTCTTACCAAGAGGTATCGTGTTACTCAGTTACTGGGTTGTGGAGGTCAGATAGACAGTCCCTCAATATAAAACACTGGTATTCAGCTGCATTCAGTTAGATTGGAAGTCAACAATGTTGGAAAAAGGCTGGGCAGATGATGATCACTGGTTACAACTGGGAAGCTGTCAGTAATGAAGAATGGACTCTATGATTTTAAATGATTACTTTTAAGGATTTCTAAATTTCTAGTACCTACCTGGTCATGTTATTTGTTCAAATGCAGCCTTTCTTCTCCAGGTCTGCGTACCCTCAGTAGACTGTACCTCCTCGGAGTGGCAGAACCGGTATATCCAGTCTTCAGACTACACGTGCACCGGTTCCCACACGGAAAGATTTGAGGATATGCGCAAGAGTTTCTTGAGTGGACACTCTGCATGGTCGGCCTACACCATGATCTATCTAGCTGTGAGTATTGCCTTTAACTCAACGACTGTCGGGCGAAAGTGTTGAAGGTCAAACCTCCGCTGCTTATGTCGGACTGTGTAACATAAGACATTCGAAAGGTTAATGTGTATATTTTATTATTCAGTAATACTTTATTGACTCTGGCTAACACCTAGAGTCATCCATCTCTGACATTTGTTCCTTCCATCCATTCGGTTATTAATAAAGACTTCTTCTTCTTACAAATGATAAAATATGTATGTTTAGGTTAAGGTATTTATCTACGGGCCTATGCAGCCTGAAATAAATTAATTGTTATTATTATTATTAGATTTACTAAGGGCGGGTTGTTCTTGTTTCAATCAGTTGGTTAGCGTTACATACGGACGGTTAAAAATTACTATGACGTGAGAAGTTTAACGTTCGTTAAATGTAACTGGTTGTTCCATGGCATAAAAATTCGTCAGTCAAAGTTATTCAAAAAGAGATTCCATATTATTTTGATGTTTGACGTAGCTGTTTGACAACACAAAATTACGGTGACTGGTGGATGAATCATCGGTTACATTAATAGTAACTTTTTAACATGCGTTAAGCCCACCATTGTGTGAAACAACCCATTTTTTGGTTTGACGATAGTTAGCGCAATTTTTGACTATTACCCGTCAGTAAAGTATAGTTGCCCGCCCGTAGTCATAAAATAAACGCTCTTTCCACTTCCACTTCTATCAGTTTTGCTGTTTCTTTACCGTGTGTAATATTAACATTACCCATCTTCCTGATACAGTTTTCAAGTAATTATTCTTTTTCATCCATCTTATCTTTTATATTTAAATCGTCTTTATCTAAAGGCCCCTTTCCCTCTTCCAGATGTATCTAGAAGGCCGCATGACCTGGCTAGGCACAAGCACACTCCGCCACGTTCTCCAGTTCGGCGCCATCATGCTGAGCTGGTTCTGCGCTCTCTCCAGAGTGACTGACTTCAAGCATCACTGGAGTGATGTCCTCGCTGGCTACACATTGGGAACCGTGGCTGCTATCGTGATGGTTAGTGTAATTTTGGTATATATCATTTTTATGATGAGACTCATAGGGTGGCAAACGCGACCCTATTTCTACGACGGACCTGTTCTCTGGACCTGTTTTCTGTATTCTGGACGGGCCTGTTGGTCTAGTGGTCACTGACCCTGACTGCTAAGCCGGAGGTCGTGGGTTCGATTCCCACCCAGGACAAACTTTGTGTGATGAGCATGAGTGTTTGTTCTGTGTCTGGGTGTTTATCTATAATATGTATGTATTTATAAATTATATAAGTATGTATATCAGTTGTCTGGTTACCATAACACAAGCTCTGCTTAGCTTGGGACCAGATGACCGTGTGTGAGTTGTCCCAAGATATTTATTTATTTATTTATTTACGATTCCACTGTCCGTCCGTGTGTCTCAGTATCGTTTCATTTGGACCGTAATAGGCAGACACATAAATTTTTCACACAATTTTTATATACCTACTAAAGGTCAAACAACTTTTTATGCACCTATGTGGTACAGACAGCGTCAACAATTGCTTACGCATTGAAATTTCTTCGGAAAGGGGGTTAGCAGTTGATTACGCTGTCTGTACAAACGACATTGGAAGGGAAACTAACACTTCTTCCGCGATTTCGTTCGTCTGAATTTTCTTACCGATCCTTAACTTTATAATAATAAAATAAGCCCTATAGCACTCGGGGATCACGTTGCATTCAATTTTTTTTTTTTAATGTTTTAAGTTTTTTCTGCGTTCATCCATTATAACTCAGATTATAAAAAAAAGGCAGATAGACTGCACGGAACACTGCGAGTGAAGCCACCAAAGCAAATACAAATTCAAAAGCAAATACCTATAATTCGCTTCGCGCTGTACTGGCACGAGTCAATATAGCACGAAGCAAAGCATCGTTAAAAAAAACAAATACTTATACAAATACAAATTCAAAAGCGAATACAGTAACGAGATTGTAGGTATTCGTTTTTGAATTTGTATTTGCTTTGGTGGCTTCACTCGCAGTGTCTATGCGGTCTATCTGCCTTTTGTTTCATAATCGAGCATCTTCTTAAATAAATAAAAGCGAAAAGTCACTCACTCACTCATCACGAAATATCGAAAACCGCTTGACGTATAAAGATGAACGGCAGGGAGGTAGTTTAAAGTTAGTAGACGTCCAAGAACGGATTTTGCGACAGGGCCGGATTAAGGAGGGTTAATGGCTCTCGTAAGTGAACACCGGGAACGAAGTCGCGGGCAGCAGCTATTTACAGATTAACGTAAAAAAAGCAAATATTTTCTTTCCATTAGTTTAGAGTTTAGACTATGTACCTACCTAGGTATACCGGCTAATTACCTAGTTAGTTAGCTGCAAGCTAATTATTGGATTTCCGTTGTCTGATGACCGTCACGTTTTTTTAAATTATAAATCAATGCAAAACGACATTGACTGTTTACATTACTGTACAATGTAGGTATTCGGATATTTTTACGATCAATTATAGTGTTTACAATCTTCGATTGTTATCACATACCTAATTAAAGATTATTTAATCAAAGGACAGTCATTGACACTTGTTGACAATATTATTCACCTGGATCGGAGATTCAATCAACTCGGGTTTTTCTGTTTTTAACAGAAACCGTCATCAGATAACGCAGTATTTGCTTTTCTTTGTATTTTGTTAAATTAGCGTTTCGTGGGGTTATTAACTGATGGTTCCATATGCAACAATACAAAGAAATTCTAAATAAGTAGTATATCTAAAGACTAGTAGAGACTACATATGACATGTAGATATTAAAATGAAAAATCTCTACGGCCATCATTTAAATCTTAACGAACAGCGAATTCCAACACATGCGCGCACATAACACACACACACACACACACACACACACACACACACACACACACACACACACACACACACAACAATACACAACAACAACACACACACACACAACAACAACACACAACACCAACATACGACAACAGACACACACATAACAACACACGTTAACTCCCGGTTTCTGAAACGAAAAATATTCATTTTTTTATCGACAGGTAAATAATCCTTTTTTCTCTTCTGTTCCAGTGGAAATGGTGCACTGATGTCGTTCTGAAGAAACAGAACCTCAACACGTTGCCCCAGTTCGAGATATCCGTTACAAGCCAGTCGATGCAGCCCCAACGCTGATTAATAACGGTTTTACATAACTAAGTTACTGACTATGGCTTTGTGATTGTCTTCTAAAGAAAATGGTAGCGATGGTGCTATATGAACTACAATTGGTCTATTTCTGGTCTAACTGACTCTATTGTATATAAAGTTAAGGGTTTCACTTATTCATTTGCTAGGCTTTTTAGAGTCAAAGTCAACGACAAAGTCAGAGCATTTATTTCAATTAGATCATTTATAAGCACTTTTGAATTGTCGAGGAATCGGTCAGTTAGTCAGAAAGTTGAAGCTAGTTGCTAGAATAACTAGATACTCCAAAAAAATCTCACACCACTCTCTTGAGTACATGAAATACCAATTCATGTTTAAATGGTCTCACAATTTATGAAAGTTAATTTAAAAAAGAAAATAAATATGGCATCGAGAATTTCGACTCCATCGCTGTCAACTGGTAATGTACCTAAGAGACTGGAGCCATTACCACGTTGGATGGCAATGTTTAGCCTTTGACCAAGGATCAAGTCAATGGATCACGAGAGGCAACCTACCGATTCGACATTTTTTTTAAAGCTGAGTCAAATATTCGTATTGCGATGTTTATAGATCAATGTGTATGTTTATATGGAATTCAACTTTCTGCTTTCCGAGGAAGAAATTGTAAAGACATGGTTATTAGTTATGATAACAACTGGTTATTTAAATCAAGATGGCTGTGTATTATACCTACGTTGTATCAACGTCTAGATAATAATTTAAAATAATATTTAATGTGATAATATTTAAGTTAAACTGGTTAATACAAATTATTAAAATTAATTATCTTAGTTATGTATTTGGTTTTATTTCACACATACCTATCAGCCTATCGCCGTCCACTGCTGAACGTAGGCCTCCCCCAGAGATCGCCAATCAATCCGGTCTTGGGCAGCCCTCATCCATTCACTGCCAGCCACCTTCTTCGATCGTCTTTTCTTCCAAGTCAAGTCTAAAATGAAAGCATTATTTTATTTCAATGAAACCATTTACAAGCAGTTTTGTAAAGGATTCAGAAAGTTAAAGCTAGTTAGTCGCCTGGGGTGTGATTCTGTAAGACCTCATTCTAAAATTCGAATCTGAATCCGCAGTGAGTTTCTTGATTGGCATTCTAAAAACTCGGTTGGTAATTCGAATTTACACTAGCCCAGCACCCTTGCGAGCGTGTCAGCGAGTTAAACTAAATTGACAGGAGATTTTGATAGATAAAGTATGAGATGCCGTAAGAAGTAGCATTCTGTAAGGTAATTTCCTCGTCACTTCGACGCTCACTTCGCACTCGAAACCGATTCAAACTGTCAAATATATCAATGTCATTTTAAACCTTATGCGAAGTGAGAGTGAATGGCGATGTGAGATGCGAGTTGTTGTTTGAATTTGACAGAATCGACCTACTGCTATGTTATTCTGTAAGAACTCCCTTCAGTTCTCACTTCTGATTCCGCGGTGAAAACTGTCTTAAGTATTCTGTAACTCGATGAAATGTACGCTAGCACCACTAAATGAGAACAGATGAAGCGAGCAATTTTTACATAACTATTGAATACCAAATAGGTACTAGTGAAATCAGAAATCGAGATAGGATTCGATTTCGCGGGTGATGTCAAAGAATTGCACTGATGTTCCAAAATGTAGATAAGTCTCTATTTAGAAAAATGAGCAAGAAATTCCACAGACACTTTTTTCATTCCAGTTCTAAATGCTGGTTACATTATTCCTGTTGCTTCTTGTGATAACAAAACAGCAGTATAAAACCATAAAAAAGATACCAATACCAATACCTCATTAATGGTTTACCTTAGCTCTGTTTTGTCGAAGACTAAAGGCTTGCGGCAGGCACCAGTCGGGGGTTGTGGAAGTATCTCCGGTTCCCGCAACCCCCGATGTATGGTGTAATATGAAACACCGTGGTGGTTAAAACCACCACGCTAAAGCCGGTAAGGGTCCGGCACACCCCCCGGTCTTCCCCTGATGGCGGATAGTCCACCAGGATTTATCCACAATAAAAAAAAAAACAAAAAAAGGCCATTTACTACCAAGGTTAGATATGCTCGTGGAGATAAACGAAAGTGGACTGTATAATAAATAGGCTTGGTGTATTGCCGTTTAAATTCAAATGTTACAACTGGCCCGGATCAACATTAATGTAATTATCACAGCGATTAATATTGCATTCAGAGACCTGTGGATGAGGGATAGCATTTACATTTACTACTCTTTGCAAAACCAGTGCCGGACAAGCCTTTGTTGGTGCAGGGTTCTTACATATCTTGATCATAAATAGTGTAGTATAGTAGTCAACGCACAGACTACAAACTAACTGCCGCTTCGCTTCACCTTAGTAGCGCCATCTATCTACCACATATGGTACTACGCAGTAGTGTCGCTAGGAACGTGTATAATGCAGCTGTAGATCTTGAGTGTCTAAGGGGGAGGTCCCCAGATAACGTATTCATTGATAGTAAAGTATAGTACAATTATTCGGACAACTAAGACATACAGACACCATTAACATTCACTCATGTTATTCATAAATCGCTTCATTTTTTAATGCATTTGTTTAGAAAGCTTTGTTTACAGGTACCTATATAATCAAAGGCTAAAATGTAAAAAATTACTTTTGTTTTGAAAAATGATAGCGATTTTTTTTTTTGTATGTAAATAAAAATTGATACAGCTCTTTATTTTCGACTTAATAATATGTGGCCAACTACTGGGCCCCAGTAGTCTTTAAAAAAAAGAACACAACCATCGATTAAAAAAGAAGAAGTTCTGGCTTTTTCAGGACCGATAATTTTCTATTTTTTATTTTTTAGAGCTAAACAAATAATAAATCGCTGGCCTAGCATCTTTCAACGAATTTTATCCAAAACAGATGCCTAATGTTTTTTTATTATTTCAATGTTTATGGCCTGTGAATAAATTCATAGCAAAACGTTGATAGCCAACTTGTAGCTACGCGAGGCTTCATAGCTTGTGATCAATTTGTAAAATGTGTTTTTTGTTCCAATAAAGATTATTATAATTATGTATTAAACATTAAACAGGCACTTTTGAGTTGTCAAGAACTCGGTTAGTTAGAAAGTCAGTATGTACGCAAAATACGCGCTGAGACGTGGAGTTATGGACACCAGCCCGTCATACTACTACTAGTCAGAAAGATAAAACTCTAGTTATTCGTTCCAAAACGTATGTTTATAGCTCTGTAGACGTACCGAAATAAAATCTCGCTACAAACTGCACTGTTAACAAATTGACTGCAATGGTCAGGTTTAAAAAAAAATAAACACTTTTAATTTAAAATGTTAAGTAGGTATTATTCAAAACTGTTTAGATACTATATTAAAATAGTGGTAATAGTAGGACTATTTTAAATCTATGAAATATTGAATTGAATTGTTGATGGTAAAGTATTGTACAATAATTAAATAATGCATAACAATTATTTACACACGCATACGGTTATTTTCATTTTTACTCTTATCAGTAGAATAAACATGACAATTTGATAACTTTTGTACATCAAACTGCCTTTCTCCTCTTACACCTATGTATATATTATTATATTTAATATTTATTAAAGACTCCAACCAAGCCACCCAAGTCAAGCTTGCTATTTTAAATCACTTTTGACGTTGATGGAATGGTCGACATCGTTTTTCGAATTTGTCCTCGTGAATTTTCATAAGGATCCCTAATTTTTTTATAGTAAAATATAGCTTAACAGGGATAACGTAGCTCCTTATTGGTGAAATAATTTTTCAAATCCATAGTTCCATACTTTATTATTAATTATTAATATTATAAATGTGAAAGTAACTCTGTCTGTTACGCTTTCACGATAAAACAGCTGAACCGATTTTGATAAAATTTTGTATGAAAATAGCTTGAACCCTGGGGTGTGATTCTGTAAGAACTTATTCTAAACTTCAAATCTGAATCCGCTGTGAGGTTCTTGATTGGCTTACTAAAAACTCAGTTGATTTTGACAGATAAAGTATGAGATGACGTAAGAAGTGGCATTCTGTAAGGTACCTAATATCCCAGTCACTTCGACGCTCCCTTCGCAATCAAACCCTATTCAAAGTGTCAAATATATCAAAGTCATTTTGAGCCTTATGCGAAATGAGAGTGAATAGCGATGTGAGATGCGAGTTGTTGTTTGAATTTTACAGAATCGACCTACTGGGAAAGGACATAGGTGAGACGAAGACGCGGACTAAAAAGTAGTTTAAAGTACGCGTTTTCATCTGAATCCGCGATAACGGACATTCACGCGAAGTCGCGAACAAAAGCTAGTCTGTTATATATCTTTTGCGTTTATTAAGCAAACATACAAAATATCAATTCTCTTTATAAGTAGTATTAGTTTGGATAAAATAAAACAGATTAAACCGCCATATTCATACATAAAATACCAAAATATCGAATGATTGAAAAATCTAAGAGCCTAATGAACGATAAACGATCAATAATCGTCACTTGGCCAAGAAACGCGGTTAGAATGTTTATGTTGCAATGTTCTAATAAGGAATGCACGTAGGTGCACTGGCTCCTTGCTCCACTTTCATTTAATCATTATTTATTTTATTTTGAACCTGCGTTTTCCCACCGCAAAGCAAATGTCTCCCTTTCTCCTGTTCAATCCTCTTTATCCTAAACTAGTGTGAAGCAATCCTACCTTTAAGCATCAAGCTCATGCTACCATCTACATCTATGTCTGCCACGATGACATTGAACGTTTTCTTTGACAAAATATTTACCAATCAACAAAGTGGTTGATTTATCCCATGATTCGTTCGATGTTCATTTAATTTAATTTAATTCAACGTTATAATAAAAGGATACATTTTTATTTAAGTATTACATTATAGTTAAAAACTCATAAAGTAGATTGTCCATGAAAGCTTGTGAACGACATCATTAATTTATTTAATAATTTTGACATTACAAACAGACACTTCAATTTTATTTATTACGAGGGTGTACAATATTTACAAGAGTAATAAAAAAGAAAACCTAAAGCATTAAACTAGAAATAAAAAAAACCTGACACAATAAATCATTATAGTATTCGTCCACATCGCCGTCAACTGGAAATGTACCCAAGAGACTAGCAGCATTGCCACGTTGGATGGCAATGCTTAATCTCTGACCAAGGTGAAAACCAGCTCTTGGATCACGGGAAGTGTCAAACAACCTTTTGGACATTTCCTAAAAAAGAAGATGACCACTCGGACCCCACGACCCGAGGGTTTCAACCCCAAACGGCTCGAAAATAACGTTCGAACCAGGGTTACTATACTTTCGACGTTTGAGGTCTTCTGCAGCCGCAGCATCAGCACCAGCACGGGACGCTGAAATAGGAAGATGGGATGGCACAAAAGTATCGACGCACGTAGCGTCCCACACTAAAGTCCGGTCTCTTGCCATCGTGGCGTGCCAAGCCATTGGATTCTAAGACAGCCGGAACGCCGACGGCGACGAGAGCACGTCGAATAATGTCATTAATATTCGCGTGCCGTGCTATGCGACCCGCACTCCGGCTGCACGACAGGCCATGGTGTCCATGGCTGTTGACAGCTTCCTCACAGCAACAGCGATGAGGAGAACAGCAGGAAGCTCCTAAACGTAGCGAAACAGCGAGATGAAAAAAAGTGTCGTCAAACATAGTACCTACGTTCGACATAGGAAGTGCCGGAAGCCATAGACCCGACTCCCATAGACCCGACTCCCATTTGCCCACAGCCAGTAGACGCGCTCGCTCAGCAGTAGTAAAAGAAGTGGTAAGTAAATTATTCTGTACTAACCTGCAGAGCGGCTCATCCCACCGTCTCTGAGTACACGGGTTATCGGGTGGATCAGTGTTCTGGCAACCAAATTTCCAAGCATCTATGGCCTCGGCGAAGCACGGCACATCAAAATCAACCAGTGTAGGAGCTAGAATATTCCTGATTAATTTCTCAGTGGCGTGGACCGAGGATATAAAGGCAGGCAAACTAATACTTGAAATTTTGCGGACGCCGAGGCCCCCCATTCGAACAGGTAGAGTAGCTTGGGCCCAAACACGGTCGTCCATTGCTAAATTTAAAATTGAGGTTAAAGTACGACGGTTAATTTGGTCCATTTTATCTAAAAGGTGAATGTGTTTCCACAAATGGGTGGCCCGAAGGAAGTAATTTAATTTGGGGCCAAAACAACAGTAACGAATTATGATGATGGCCGAATACATGTTAATTTGAAGCAGTCTTTCCGAAATGTCATTGAAATTTTGTATTTTTTCCTCAATAAAAATGGGAAAGGAATTCTCGAAGATTGGAGACCCAAGGAGACGAAGAGTGCTTTTTTCTATAATTTTGATATTGGGGGCTATTGCGTTAAATTTAGAAAGTGTCGATTGTCTGTCGGTATTTTCCGATAAGTATAATTCAGATTTCGAAAGATTGAGTTCTAAGCCAATTAAATGCAGTTAATTCTTTAAGAAAACCAAACCTTTTAAAACATTGTCTACATCACCCCCCAAGGTCCCATGATCGAGAAACCAAACGTTAATGAACAATGCTCAAAAATGTACGGACACAGTCCCCACCCTTGTAGCACTTTAAAACCTTTGTTAATTATTTTATTGTATGACAGCGAAACTGAAATGTTTTCTGTCCGAAAAAAGTTATATCGAAATGAACAAACAAATTCCGTCCGCTACCGTGTCCACGAGTAGACGTTTGTTCGATCTAATTAAAAATATGAATTAGTACGTACGCGATTTTAACTCATAGTTAAATACCCAAAGTGCTTACATACACGCTTCGCGCACCGTAAACTGACATCTCTGTCTAATCATCGCCTCAAGCGGTGGGACCCTGCTCCACGCCCGCCATCTTCACCTCCGAGCAAGCAGGGCAGTGGTCATAATTTCTGTCTCGCTCCATTCAAGACTTTTACGACCTAAGCGCGGGTTCGCTGCTACGAGCTACTCGTGAGTACTTTGTTTACGTTGTATTGTGCGGCCGCTCTAGAATACCCGCTTACTACAAAAATACAATGCCCCGCATACAGCGCTCGCCGCCACCTAACATGTCTACTACTAATATAACACAAACATCGTCTGACTTCGATATCCCTCATCTGGTATCTAGTAGTCCAAATGTGTAACAATGCGTCACAAGCGCCCTCGCACAAGTTTTTCTCCGGTTTCTGAGTTGCATGATTTTAAACAAGAATTACGTCAAATGTTACTGGACTGGAAAACGGACCAGGAAGCTCACCTTGCGAAATTTTGTAACGAACAAAGTTCAACCCTCAATAAAGTGATATCCGAACTGGCCGAAGTTAAAACACAAAATCTAGCCATCCAAAAATCTAATATGGAGATGGATAAAACGGTCACATTTACAAATAAGCAGTACGATGATATGATCAAACAAATAGAGGTTCTTCAAAAAGAAAAATAAACGTATAGACAAAGTATATAGAACCTGGAATCAAAAATACAGGATTTCCAGCGTTCCTTAAAAAATACGAATTTTGCTGGAGTAGTAATGGCAAAATATTCTTGAGAAAAGCTGTGGGATCCAAGCTTATCAAATCGGAACATACTTTGGCGTGATCTAGAACAGCACGCTGATCAATGACTGTACTTGGAGTCTAATATTGCATCACTGTATTACTTATTTTATTTACAGACATAAAAATATATATAAAAATAGACATAAAAATATACATCTGCCGTTTATATTGTTACATTTATTTTTAGATAAGTTCTTCAATGAAATTAAGCATTTAAATAACCAACTACATAAACATATGGTTACGCATTAAATTTAATTATGTTTTTTTTATATTAAGGTATCTCAACAACCAACAAACAAAACAACACTCATTCACAATCAATCATAGTACTTTGTACCACATTCACACACCTCCCACTAAACTCATTAATACACACGCAACATTAAATGAATATACTTATTCTGCAATAGTTATCACACTTAGCTTTACACCACTAATAAAACACTCTTGTCACACACTTCCTTACATGCTACATAGCTGCGCTGCGAATTGCGATACACTTATTATATATGGCCCCACGTATAAATCATCCTCTTACAATAATCCCCTATCACCTATAACATTCATCAATCTGTGCAATAAACAAAATCGAATAAATAGCTACTATAAATGAAATATATAACGAGTTACAAGACGTCTCTGTCTCTCTCTCGTATGCATGTTCTCCAGACGACTGTCAAAACTATGTTAAAAATGCGAATTCCTTTAATATTCTCCACATAAATATACGTAGTATATGTAAATAAAAACTTGAATGATTTCAACTGTCTTTTAGCGTCGATGAAAATCAAATGTGACATATTAATTTTATCAGAATGTTGGCTTAAAAATTCGATGTCAATACCCTCACTACACACACACCACCAAACACACAGGCCACCAAACTAAAAACTTAATTAACAAGAACGATGGAATTGTCATTTATATTAGTGATCACATAAGTTCTACCGTTTCCGAACCGCAATTTTCTAACTCCAGCTGTATTATATGTACCATCGAAAATAAACTGGCAGTAATTGCACTTTATAGATCACCGTCAACTAAAAACATTAATAACTTCCTAGATAGTTTCCAGAACGTACTTCTTGATTATAAGAGCTACCACACTACGGCGGTGATTGGTGATATTAATATAAATATATGTCCAAACAGCACCGATCCCCGTTCGCAACAATATCTCAATTTAGTCGCATCTCACGGTCTTCTACCAGCATATCAGCTTCCAACAGCTGGCGTTTTATTGAGTCTCGAGTCTTGCAAACCAATAACAAAAATACACAAATTTATATCATCTCGTTTAGACCTCTCAAAAGCAATAAAAGACATCGATTTCGATTTCTCTAAAATCCTCACAATGAACGACCCTAACTTGGCAACGAACGATCTGATTGGTCGGTTTATTGCGGTGCATACACAACCGGGACAGAATGCATAAAAAAACTAAAAAGAACCCGAAAACTTAATTCTCAGACTCGCAATCGCAATTTTTGAAATAATCTTTTAAAAAAATTAAAAATTGCGTATTTTTTTTTTTTTTCTCAATCATTCTTCAAAAAAACACGATCTATGCCGAATTCGTTGGTCTAATCAAGGAGCTTCGCTCGGATAGTGCTTCTGGTTGGGACGGTATCCCTCCTAAGTTATTAAAATCTACTTGCCACATCCTAGTACTACTACTGTCGGCACTACTTAATTCTGTCGTGGATAAAATTGACAGTAAGTATAAGTGTCTGGGTATATTCCTGGACTTCTCGAAGGCATTTGACACTGTCTCTGTCCCTATTCTCCTTTCTAGGCTGGAATCGATTGGGGTGCGTGGCGCTGCTCTCGATATATTCAAGAGCTTCATCTCTGACCGAACACAGTGTGTTTTGGTAGCCGATGTTATTAGTGGGGTGGAGTCGATAGAGTTCGGTGTACCACAAGGAAGTCTGATAAGTCCTCTTCTCTTCTCCATCTACGTGAATGAACTCTGTGAGCTCTCACATCCTTCAGCATATATAGTAGCTTATGCTGACGACACTGCAATTGCAGTATACGATCATGACTGGCAGACCACAATAGAGACTGCAGAAGCGATATTAAGGCAGATTGCTCTCTGGCTGTCCAATTATAGCCTCACTTTTAATGTCGACAAAACCAATTTGGTCACGTTCAGATCTCGACCCTCAACTCAACCTGCAATCATAGTGAAGGTACACAAAGGTAACATCCCATCTCGGAACTGTGCGTGTCCTACCTTGAACAGAGTTCCGGTGGTAAAATATCTCGGACTCCAACTCGATGCCTATTTATCATAGAAGACCCATCTGCAATCTCTGTCATCGCGCATCAGAAAGCTCATATTTGTGTTCATAAAACTGAGACTATCGGCTCACATTAGTACCTTAAATATGGTTTACAGCGCACTCTGCGAATCGATTGTAGGCAGGCATCACTGCCTGGGGTGGAACTGCGAAGACTACGATCATAGAAGTAGAGCGGGCCCAACGTGCCGTGATCAAAGTTCTCCTGGGAAAACCTCTCCGCTATCCGACACTTCAATTATACTCAGATCACAAATCCCTAACAGTAAGACAGATGTTCATTCTCCGCACAGTCATTCGTAAACACGCTCCTCTTTCACTTCCAGACACCACCAGGCCCATTCAAAGAAGACCAATTCCTGCTTGTCCTAAAATCCCAGTAAACTCAACCTTTGCGCAACGTCACAGTCGATTCTTGAGCTCTCTGCTTTACAACAAATTGCACACAAAAAATAACATCCACTCGCTAAACGCTTATCAATGCAAACACAAAGTCAAGTATTCCTTGACATTAGGTATTCATAATGTCGCTTACTTACTTTTATCTCTTTGGTTTCCTACTACCAAAACCAATCTACACAACTCTACACCACACACCACACATCTCACTTCACTCACCTCCTCACACACATTTCACTACTCTACTACTTTACTAAGTTTGTTGGTTTCAGATTTTGGAATTATTTAACAAAAACTACTAAAAGCAAAATTCAATTTTGCTTGCTTTTTTTTATCTACTTTAAAAAAATAAAAGGACCCAACCAATTGGTTAGCACCTCTGTTTAGACAGACAAATAAAAACTTATTATTAATGTTGTGCCGAAGTTCGACAGGGCCAAGTTCGGCAGGGCTAAGTTCGGCAGGGGCTAAGTTTGGCAGGGGGTAAGTTCGGCAGGGGCTAAGTTCGGCAAAGGGTAAGTTCGGCAGCGGGTAAGTTCGGATGGGGGTAAGTTCGGCAGGGGGTAAGTTCGGCAGCGGGTAAGTACGGCAGGGCCTAGGTTCGGCAGGGCTAAGATCGGCTGGGCTAAGTTCGGCAGGGGGTAAGTTCGGCTGGGCTAAGTTCGGCAGGGCTAAGTTCGGCAGTGGCTAAGTTCGTCAGGGGGTTAGTTCGGCAGAGGGTAAGTTCGGCTGGGCTAAGTTCGGCAGGGCTAAGTTCGGCAGTGGGTAAGTTCGGCAGGGGGTAAGTTCGGCAGCGGGTAAGTTCGGCTGGGGGTAAATTCGTCAGGGGGTGAGTTCGGCAGGGGGTAAGATCGGCAGTGGCTAAGTTCGTCAGGGGGTAAGTTCGGCAGGGGGTTAGTTCGGCAGAGGCTAAGTTCGTCAGGGGGTAAATTCGGCAGGGGGTAAGTTCGGCAGTGGGTAAGTTCGTCAGGGGGTTAGTTCGGCAGAGGGTAAGTTCGGCTGGGCTAAGTTCGGCAGGGTTAAGTTCGGCAGGGGGTTAGTTCGGCAGAGGGTAAGTACGGCTGGGCTAAGTTCGGCAGGGCTAAGTTCGGCAGGGGGTAAGTTCGGCAGGGGTTAAGTTCGGCAGGGGGTAAGTTCGGCAGTGGGTGAGTTCGGCAGGGGTTAAGTTCGGCAGCGGGTAAGTTCGGCTGGGGGTAAATTCGTCAGGGGGTGAGTTCGGCAGGGGGTAAGATCGGCAGTGGCTAAGTTCGTCAGGGGGTAAGTTCGGCAGGGGGTTAGTTCGGCAGAGGGTAAGTTCGGCTGGGCTAAGTTCGGCAGTGGCTAAGTTCGTCGAGGGTAAGTTCGGCAGTGGCCTAAGTTCGTCAGGGGGTAAGTTCGGCAGGGGGTTAGTTCGGCAGAGGGTAAGTTCGGCTGGGCTAAGTTCGGCAGGGCTAAGTTCGGCAGGGGGTAAGTTCGGCTGGCCTAAGCTAATTTCGTACTCTGCCATACAATCTTTGTACAGTTGAGGCTGGCTTTTGCACCTACGCGAACGCCTGGCAATAGTCTCCCCGCCCGCCCCTCGAGCTCTCGCAGAAGTGGGGTCGAGCACCAGGTTCCACAGTATCGAACCGCCAATCGACCCCTGAACGCATCATTTCCTCACGCACTCTTCACCCGCATACCTCACCCGGACCTCCCGGTCAGCCAGATAACTGTCCAGTATCCTCCGGAGGTTAACTGGGCACTTTTCCCCAGCCAGTCTGGTTCTGATTGCCGGCCACCATGCGCTATCGAAGGCTCCCTCTATGTCCAGTGACACAACAGTGATCAGCTTTTTCTGGTTCAGCTTTTTATTGATAATATGTTGTATCATGGTGTAGAGGGAGTCTTCGGTGCTTTTTTGGGGCATGAACCCAAACTGACGAGTACTCATCCACGGTATCAGATGCCACTTTAACCTGCACACCACCATCTTTTCTAAAATCTTCCCCAGACTGGCAAAAGGCCGATGGGCCTGTACGATTTAGGGCTTGTGTAAGACTCTTTACCTGGTTTTCGGAGGATTACTACAGTTGCCACTTTCCCGGCTTTCCCGGGTTGAAACTTTCCACCACGGTTTTCAGTTCCTGGAGCGCAAACGGCGGGTCATGTACTTTTCACCATGCGCCTACTCGTTTGCGTGACTGGCTTCTTTATGAATTCGTCGGTAGTAGTCACTATCTTGATCTTCCAGGCCAGCAGCTTGCAGCAGTTGGTGAAAAAGCTAAAAAGAACTTTTATGCCTTCACGAGTATATCTAAAGCCACTTGGGGTCTATCATTTTTAACTTTAAAAACTATTTATGGGGCTACCTATTTGGGATGTATGTGCTACGGGGCACCTGTTTGGGCTGATAGGGCCACCATAGGGGCGGTACGACGTAAATTGCTTCAAAGTCAACGTTTGGCTTTAATATTTTTATGTAAAGCATATAGGACCGTTAGTACTGAAGCCCTTCCGGTTCTAGCAGGCGTGCTTCCAGTCGATCTTGAGGTGCAACGACGTGCTGCAATGTACTATTCCGCGCGAGAGACCATGGACGCAAACTTTTTAACTCAACGTGACCGCGCTAAGATCTCTAGATTATTTAAGCCATAGACTGACGTCTGGGAGGAACTTTTATCCGAGTGGCAGTGTAGGTGGGATGATTCTAGCAAGGGCCGTCACCTTCATCAGTTCTTTCCATCCGTTCGTGAGCGGCTGGTCAGGACATGGCTGGAGGTGGACCACTGTGTTGCCCAATTTCTAACAGGACATGGCAACTTTAAAAGTAAATTATTTTCTTTCAAGCTTGTTGCTTCGCCTTTGTGTCCATGTTCTACATCTGACTGTGAATACGAACAATCTGCACATCATATCTTATGGGAGTGTACTCTTTGGCAGAAAGAACGCAATTTTATGTTGGATAGTGTACAGGCTACATCCGGAGCAGTTTATTATGCGGACCTTGTGGAAACTAGAACTAATTTCCGTGCGTTCAAGCGATTTTGCCATACCTATTATTGGAATCAAATTTAATGTAACAGCTCACTTTTTAAGACCCATTAATTATGTCAATTATAATCCGTGGTGCTTAGCAACTGGGTTTCTCTCAGTTGTAAACGTCCCGTGTGCCTATTGGCCTAGTTCTGTTCTGTCTCCTGCTTGATTTGGAGGGAAGTGGAAAAAATATGTTTTTCTTACTCCTCCGCTCTTCTTTTCTGATTAATTTCGTTGCGGGATCCAAGACAGTTGAATCGTTTCCTGGGACTCGTCGTTCGTCGTCGTTGCTCTGGCGCTTTTCTGGTGGTCGCCACTGTTGATTCTGGCTTACAGGAGTTACAGTGGTTAGGGAATAGTGTGGCGGGCTTGTCCCATAAAAAAAAAAGAAAAAGGACAGCAGCTTAACTGAGTCCTTGGGATCTCATACTTTTCTTTTGCCTGCAGGTACTCTTCGACAACTTTAGATCTGCGAAC
Source organism: Charanyca ferruginea (assembly GCA_947361185.1). Lineage (NCBI taxonomy): Eukaryota > Metazoa > Arthropoda > Insecta > Lepidoptera > Noctuidae > Charanyca > Charanyca ferruginea. The sequence continues at coordinate 21,404,410 of OX376069.1, read as the reverse complement.
TGGTGCAGCGCAACGGATGCGGCGCCTCCTAGTGTTGACTTCCCTCTTCATGTCAGCGAGCAGGGGGTAAGTTCGGCAGGGGCTAAGTTTGGCAGGGCTAAGTTCGGGAGGGGTAAGTTCAGCAGGACTAAGTTCGGCAGGGCTAAGTTCGGCAAGGCTAAGTTCGGCAGGGCTAAGCTCGGCAGGGCTAAGTTCGGCAGGGCTAAGTTCGGCAGGGACTAAGCTCGGCAGGGGGTAAGTTCGGCGGGGATTGGATCGGCAGGGCTAAGTTCGGCAGGGTTAAGCTCGGCAGGGCTAAGCTCGGCAGGGCTAAGCTCGTCAAGGCTAAGCTCGGTAGAGCTAAGCTCAGCAGGGCTGACTTCGGCAGGCTCAAGTTCGGCAGGGCTACTGATTCGGAAATAACCAACGTATCAACCGCTAAGCCGTCGTTGCTTTAACTTTCTGTCTACTAACCTTGACAATTCTTGGGCACCACAGGCCAAAAAGCTAGGTATAATTAAAAAACTAGAAACAGTTCAGCCCAGAAAATCTGCAAGGTGTATCGCACGGTCTCCCTGAACTCGGCACTGGTGTTGTCTGGGTTGCTCCCCCTTGACCTCCGAGTTCGTGAGGCGGCATCACTTTATGAGGCCAAGAGGGGGGTGCCCCAGGCGACGCTACGGGACAGGGAGGTCGAGCGAATGGCTGCTGCCATCGAGGGTCCCCATCCCGCAGCACGTGACATCTTGCGATTCGACAGCCTGGTGAACCAAGAGCAATTAGACAGCTGCAACTTCGAAGTCCGTATCTTCACGGACGGGAGCAAGATTGGAGGAGGGGTTGGCGCCTCACTGTCCATATGGTATAGTGAGGCTGAGACCAGAGTCCTCAAACTTGCCCTACCAAATTACTGCACGGTTTACCAGGTTGAACTCCTAGCAATAGCAAGGGCAACGAGGGAAATTAGTAAGCTCAAGGCATGTTCTTTTGGAGTTTTCCGCGACTCAATGGCGGCTCTTCAAGCAGTAACAAATCCCGGTTCGCTCCACCCTCTTGCTGTAGAGGCTAGGGATAATATAAGATCTGCATCCCTCCAGAACAAGGTGGTAAACTTGTTCTGGATTAAAGCTCACGTGGGGCTACTAGGGAACGAAAGAGCTGACCAGTTAGCAAAAGAGGCCGCTGAGAACTCCAAAAGAAAGCCCGACTACGATCGGTGTCCGATCTCATTCATCAAGCAGTGCATACGTATGGCGACGCTCGATGAATGGAATCGTAGATACGAAACTAGTAACACGGCGGCCGTCACAAAACTATTCTTCCCGGATGTGCATGAAGCTTATGGAGTAGTTCGCAGGATAGGAACGAATAGCATAAATACGCAAATAATGACGGGTCACGGTGGATTCTCCGAGTACTTGAACCGCTTCAAGTGCAAGGAGAGTCCATCTTGCATCTGTGACCCAGATGAAAGAGAAACGGTTCCGCATATTTTATTTGACTGCCCACAGTTCGAAAACCACCGCTTCAACGTCGAGAATAAACTGGACACGAAAATAACACCGAATAATGTAAAGGACATAATAAGAGGTAAAAATTTAGAAATATTCCTAGAATACTGTAAAAATGTAGCAAAAATTGTCATTGATAGAAACAAAACCGCATAAGGAAAATATGCTATCGTAATATAGTGTATTATATTAGAAGTTAGCATAGCAATAAGAAGTTGTACAATAATTTAAAGTAAAATAAGAAATATATATAAAATAAGAAATATAAATAAGTTTAGATTGAATATAAATAACAAGCAAGAGTAGCAATAAAAACTGCTCCCCCGTCTGCATTGCAAGACTAGAATAAGGATAGAAATAAGAACAGTAGATAATATAAAGTAATAGGAAATAGTAGTAACCTAGTATAAACCTGTAAAATAGACAAACTTAGATTTATTATAAGAAAAAGCATGTACCTATTCAAAAACTGTCTCCCAATTTTATGTTACCGTAGTAGAATGAAAAGAAAAAAAAACCTTGACAATTCAAAAGTGCCTGTAAATGGTTTAATTGAAGTTAATGGTTCAATTGAAGTTTATGGTTACACCGCGACACCGCACACGTTTCCGGTTCGCTTCGAAAGAAGCAGTTTGTAAGCTCAAGCAGAGCAAGCTGAAGCACCAGCACCCTCCGTAGCTTGACTTCATGGTTCGCAACACGTGGCCACACGACGCTGACGACATACGCATTCCGCAGATCGGCAGGCAATCTTCGGTCTTCACCTCTTCACTCATCGACGGCGCCGGGCGAAAAGGACCGCGCTCGGCGCGCAATTCCTATTTATGTCTCCGCGGCGAATAGTGCTATATGCAAAGAGCGCCCCGCGCCCCCCGCGCGGATCGTCCTACGGCGCATCGCTATTGGTCTGGTGTTGGTAGATAGTAGCATGCTAGTGTCTAATGTACCAATATTAATGTAATATATAAGTAGGGTGTTTTGGAAAATAAATAAGTCAGTCAAGTTAGTCCAATGTAATTAGTTTCATTTCGACGACAGTGTACCTACCTATATACTCAGTATTACATAGCTGACCAGTTCATAAAAGTTTTTTTCAAAAAAAAGAAAACCGCCTTCAAAAACTAAAAAGTGATAAATAACTTTAGCACAGAACACACTTACTTTTCTTTCGGACGTCGGTGGCGGTGGCTTCGTGTTTGTTGTTTTGTATTGCTTTAACATCCAAATCCATTAAGAAACGGCGACACACTAAAAAAAGAGATTGTAAGTCCTCCAAAGATTGAAGAAACTAAAACGTCATCTAAGTATTGTTTTGGGATTTTGTTGATTTTTTTAAAAAGTCAATTTTGGTAAAATTTATATGGGACCACCATTTGGGAATAAACCCCATTCGAAAAAAAAAAAATATTGCAAATAATATTTATTACTTTTACAGTGTGTTAGTTTAATACATAAATATAAAACAATTTAAAATATAAAAGCTTATTTGAAGTGGTCTCCATTGGCTGCAAAACAGTCCTTTAAACGTTGAGGCCAGTTATCAATAGAAGCACGCACTCTTTCCATGGGAAAATTCTTCACTACCAATCGTATGGATTGTTTTAGGAACTCCAAATTATCATGGCGTTTAGAGCAAGCCGTACTCTCTAAAACTGACCATAAATCATAATCCAGCGGATTAAGATCGGGACTAGACGACGGCCAGTCTTCAGCTCTGATGAAGTCCGAAACGTTCACTTCCAACCAAGACTGCGTGGACCGAGCTTTATGACCCGGCGCCGAGTCTTGTTGGAAGAACCATACTAAAGATTTTCTCATCCGTAAACAAAATTTTTCTGTGACCTCCCTTTGCGTACCGCTTCAGTAGTTGTTTCGATTTTACCACCCTATTCTTTTTTAAATTATCAGTTAAAAAATGACCAGTGCGTCTCTTATAGGCTGCAAGTCCTAAGTCATCTTTTAAAATACGCGACATTGTTCTGAGTGCTATCTTCATCTCCCGAGATAAAATCTTTTGCTTTCGGACAGGATTTCTTCGAATTCTTTCCCTTACTGCTTTGACCACCGTTTTCGTACGAACATTACGTGGACGGCCAGATATTTTTCTGTCACAAACAGAGGAGGTCTCATTGTACCTATTATAACAAAAAAAAAACATCCGAATTGATAACCTCCTCCTTTTTGAAGTCGGTTAAAAAGTAGTCCTTTCGTGTGGTTCTATATCTTTATATTCTCTCTCTTGTTTTTTTTTCTTTATTGTTCTTTAACAATGCTCAAAAATGTATGGACACCGTCCCCACCTTTGTAGCACTTTAAAACCTTTGTTAATCGAAGGGTCATAGCCACCCTATTATTTTATTGTATGACAGCGAAACTGAAATGTCCGTCCGAAAAAAGTTGAAATGAAGAAATCGGAATCTGCAGTCACAAGCCACAATTATGTTGCCGAATGTGGTTGTGTTGTTACTTTGTTATTAAAAATATGGCTTAAAAATATCATAGATGTGCTCATGATGCTTTTCTACTTTTACCGAGAAACTCATGTCAGGAAAAAAAGTTATAAGAGAAAGTCAGAACGGAGCCGGAAGTCAGTCGGATTTAAACAGTATTTTCAGGGTTTTGTCATTGGGTGCTGCCATCATGGGTCTGACTACCCCTAACAACTGTCAAAGATCTAAGAATGACAGCTGGGACCAACGGCTTTACGTGCTTTCCGAGGCACGGAGGGAACTTGGTATGAAATGGGTGGTCACTCATCCACAGACTGACCGCGGCAAGCGTAGCTTAACCTTCGACCGATCGATCTATACGGCTATTAAGTAATAGCCGTGTAGATCGAGGCTAAGTAGCCTCGAGCTCCTCCATTTACTTTTCTTCTATCGTCATTTCTTATAACCTACATTCTTCATTTCTTATCATAACTTTTTTTGGATGGACATTTCAGTTTCGCTGTCATACAATAAAATGATGAGATGGCTATGGCTTTTGGATTAACATAGATTTCAAAGTGCTACAAGGGTGGGGACGTTTTGAGCATTGTTCTTTGGAATTTAGCTGTCGAATAATTGGAACAATGGCTGGACTGAAAATCACTGGCCCAAAAGGGTCACCCTGTTGACAGCCAACAGCAGATTCTAAAAGGTTATCACGATACAATAATTTAGAAGGATGTCTGTAACATTGCCAAAGGAAACTATTTTGGATATTTCTTTTTTAGTTTCTGCCAGCAAGATGACCTCTCCTTTGCTAGAATTTAGGTAAGGCGACAAAGCATGTACGGCAGCCTCACAGCCCCCTTTAGAGCCATAACCTAGCTGAAGGGGCTGAAATTTTTCCGAAACAACCTCACCATAGAATTTACAACAAATCTTGGCTGCCATACGACGGTATGTAGTTCCTACGGCAATGGGACGAATGCCGCCGTCTCTCTTGCACAAGGCACATAAATTGACGTCGATGACGAAATCGTTCACCTTGCCGGAGAGCATCAGGTTTATTAGAACCGTAAGCTCTTTCAAGAGTAACTCACCAGCTACCCCGGCGCCTGACAAAGAAGATCCTTAAGGTGCTGAGGAGTCAAGCCGTCGAGGGCGCCGGCGGAGCCGCTCCGAAAGGAGCAAACGGCTGTAATCAACTCTTGACCTGTGATGGTGACGGAGTGGTTAACCGAATCAGGAGGGTCACGAAAAGACTTCACCCAGAGCCAGAGCTGAGAATAATAATAATGAAACGTTACGAAGAATTATTTTAAATCCGTAAGTTATAAAATATAGATTAATCAGTCATAATTACTTACTTATTTATTACATACTAGCTGATGCTCGCGGCTTTGCGCGCTTGACAAATTATATACCTACTAAAACCTTCCTCTTGAATCACTCTATCTAATAACAACCCGAATCAAAATCCGTTGCGTAGTTTTAACGATCTAAGCATACATAGGGACAGACAGACACGGCTGGGGACTTTGTTTTATAATATGTAGTGATTTATGTTACCTAAAATAGCTTTATTATACTGTCCGAGTTAACCCGAATTACGAGTTCTTAGTCGCGAGTTCTATACATTACGCCAAGAATATTAACGGCCGATTATTTTGCCTCTATAGTACTATCTTTATCAAAATTTAACTTATAAAAACTGTCAGTAGGTAGGTAGTTTCCGAAACCCACTAACACGCACGCCTGCATTGTAGCAATTAATAGTAAAAATATTCATAGCATTCACGTGGTCAAACTGACCAATTTTTCAATATACAGGGTGTCCAGTAAATAGCACGACATACTGCAGGGGGTGATAGCTTGGGTCAATACCTGCCAAAACAACGCAATATATGTTCAGCAAAATCTTACGGATTTACAGTTTTACAAAATTTTCCGAAATATCGAAAAATCTCTACCTTGAAACAGATTTTTAAGCATCTCGTAATGGAAAATTCCTTTTCTAGTATTTTTTTTTGTGCATCTTATTCGTGAATTACTAATAAAGTTACTTTACTCATTGATAAGTCTTTTTTTCTATCAAAAACAAAAATGTTTTCAAGAAATACAATTTTTTGTTCAAATTTTCACAGAACAATTTTCTTATCGTTTTACTTTAACCTAACCTACAGTGGTGAACAAAAATCCGTAATATTTTGCTGAACATATATTGTGTTGTTTTGGCAGGTATTGACCCAAGCTATCACCCCCTGCAGTATGTCGTGCTATTTACTGGACACCCTGTATAAAGCAAGGAATTATTAATTTCAGTAAATTCTACTCTGATTGAGTGCCTCACAGGTTTCTCAACAAAGACAACAAAATTATAATCTTTTCAAAGTTACTACTCGTTGATGTCTTTTCTATGGGACGACTTGTAAAGGAATTAATAGCCCAATTTTCGGGAAAAATTTCCATTTTCATTACAAAAATTACCCTCATTTTAGACATCACAATTTGACATTGACATTTCAACCCATTTTTGGGTGACGCTTGCTTCCACGGAGTAAATAAATTGACCTTTAATGACAATGGATTAATCCTAATTTTTCAAAAGGCGATTAAATACCTGCGGATTGGAAATAAGACAGTTTACGCAAACTGATTACTGAGCCTGAATACACCATTTAGCCATTTAGCCATGTTTAACACAACTTCTAAAAAGGAGAAATTTGTGCATTCGGCGAGATTTTTTTTTAAATCTTAGTTTAACACAATGCGGTCCCCGGAAAACGTGCAGCGACATCGAGGTAGACCTAGGCAAAGATGGCGGGATGAGGTTGTCGCTTACAGGAGGGATTGGTCCCCACTAGCTCTGGACAGAGAGAGGGTTGGAAAGAAAAAAGGGGGGCCTTTGCCATGCAGCGAAGGCTGAAAAAAAAACTTGTGCGGTCGGGGGACCCCCTACAAAGTTCCTTACGTACGCGTCTGTACAAAAAATATATATAACAATAATAATATATCACGAGCAGGCGAGTGCGCAGCAGCGGCTCGATACACGCACACATACACACGCATTTCGTTACGTGACGATTTCTACTAATTCGCACTACCCGTAAGCCGCGTTCAGGTACTTCGTTCCAAAAATAATAAATAATTTAACTACAGAATTTTAAAAGGCTGATAGATGAGGATGGCCCCAGTACATAATTTAAATAACTGTAATAATCTGAAGGGCGCTGTTATCGAGATGAAAATTTCAGTACAGCATTTAAAAATCATCTCCTTTCTTTTAAAATACGCGCTGAAAAAAGAAAGCTTCTAGCTATGACACGACAAAGACCGTCTCACCTCCTGGAGTCTTTTAAAAGGCAGTTGTTTAAATGCATGGTTCTTCTCAAGTCTTAATCAACAGCCTGTTACACCAGCTCTCAATATACACCATTGATCAGACATTTAAAAATGGAACAGAGTTGGTATGAAATGACCTGAAAAGGATTTTAGTGAATCGGAACTTATTGGAAGGTGGTGAAACAGGTCCCTAATGGTCTTATAATTTCTCCTGGCACTTAGTCTTCTTCATATCAGAAAGTCTTACTAAGGGCATCGCACCACACTATTTACATACAATTAAACACAATGAGAAACGAATCCCTAGGCCTTATGGGGCATTATTTCACCGTCCACCATACCCTGACCATCATATTACAATACCTGTTTTACAAACTGTTCAAAAACCGACTCTAACTACTTGAAAATAGAACATTAATTATTCTTATTTGTGTGATTGGAGAAGCTTGTGAGCTGCTATTGGATAATTCACTTTACAGTTCACAAGATAAGGTGTGGCTTTGCTTGTGAGTGATGTGTGGAGAGGCTCGCGTAAGATTGGTAAAGTTTACTTTCGCCGGCGGGTGATGTCGGTCGGAATGCCCGATGTGCCGACTAGCCACGGTGCCGTGTCTACCACCTGGCCATAGAGTATGCGTGTACGCAGACGAGAAATTAGGTGAATAGTAATTTGAAATGAAATTGATACGGAATTTTTTGACCTAGCTAAAGTACCCTAGCTAAAAACAAAACAGATTAAAAAGCTTTTTCAAAAAAAAGAAAACTGCCTTCAAAAACTAAAAAATTATAAATAGAACACACATTACTTTACTTTCGGAAGTCGGTGGCGGTGGCTTTATGTTTGTTGTTTTGTATTGCCACCGACTTCCGAAAGTAAAGTAATGTGTGTTCTGTGCTAAAGTTATTTATCACTTTTTAGTTTTTGAAGGCGGTTTTCTTTTTTTTTTACTTTTTCTTTTTCGCTTTTTAGTGTTGTCTTAACATCTAAATCCATTAAGAAACGGCAACACACTTAAAAGAGATTGTAAGTCCTCCAAAGATTGAAGAAACTAAAACGTCGTCTAAGTAATTTTTTTGGGAATTTGTTGATTTTCTCAAAAAGGGCTGTTTCAATTTTAATAAAATTTATATGGGACCATTTCGGAGTAAACCCCTTTCGAACAAAAAAAGAATTTTGCAAATCCGTCTATATTCATATATAGGCGGATTTGCATTTTTTTTTTGTTTTTATGTATGCATAACATACATAAAAAAAATATAAACATTCGAATTGATAACCTCCTCCTTTTTGAAGTCGGTTAAAAACAATCATCATCAGCCGGAAGACGTCCACCGTTAAACTAATTAAGTATTCTGTGACAAAGCCCTCCCCAATAATGGGGTAGGGGGGAGTTGTCATAATCCCAACGCTTGACAGGCGTTTTGGGGACCGCAGTGAAGTTGTTGAGTATATAGAAGCCGCTGCCGCCCGACTTCCAAATTTTCCCTTCTTCTACCACACCCTCGGGATGAAATGCGTGGATACTATTCTATCCCGGACACCTTACGTGTAGTAAAATAATACCTATCACACATATTTAATAAAGCATAAAATGATGAACATTCTTGATATTGTGTGTTGTGTTGTAATGGCAAATTACAAATAAGGCCTGATTTTGATTAGTAAGATCACTTTTGTCTAAAGAACAAATATGACAGTTTGATATATTTTCCTTATGCTCTCAAATCGTCACATTAATTCTTTTACTAGCACTGTTCGCAACTTTGTCCGGCGTGAATAATCTTACTATTCCCTATTTTTTTATAAAAAAGTATATCACGGATAACGTATTTCTATTGGTAAAATAAAAGTATAAAGTCGTTTAAATATTTTAAATTTGCATTACAAACCAATATGCAAAAGTTTAGATTTAATGAAAAGTTATCTGAAGATTGAAAAATCGGCCCTAAATAATGATTATGTTCTGAAGTATGAACTTTAACGAGATAAGCTTTTGATCTTGTTAACCATAAACAATTTGAACAAAAACAAGTTTGTGGCGCATTAACATACTGGGATACTTGTCTAGTTATGGATAAGTATCAATTTCTGAAAATAAAATTTTACTTAAGCAATTACTAAAAGAGTGCTACTTTCTCTGTGCCTTTGTAACAACCATACTGCGATTACCAACCCGCCTGCCAAGCGTGGCGGTTATGGCAAAGCCCCCCCTTGGGGAGGCCTATGTCCAGCATACTTGCGCTAACATAAATTAAGATTTCCTTAGGGATGTATATTGAGCCCCATTTTCTTTATAATTTACACAATCATGCTTTTAATGTTATGTATATTGACTGATTTATTTGTGGGTAAAAAAAAATATTTAAGTGATATAGAATATCTTTAATCTTTGTAATCGTATATAGTGCTACGCTTGTAAATAATGCATAAAATCATATCTTGGATTTTTAAAAGCCCTTTACAAAAAAAAACCTACTATAACTAACATACGTACATAACCATACATCGCAAACACCAAATCTACGTTTAAATAACATTAAATCTTTCGAGTCCTCACAGAGGCTTCACTCAACTCTCCACAAATATCCGCTCTTACGATAAGGTTCTTTGTAAAGTCGACGGCGAACCTACAGTAAACAATTGCGGACAGTCCTCGCCCGTGCCCCGCGAGAGCCGCGCGCCCGCATCGACACTATAAATGACCTACCCGACAGGTGTCTGTGATACAAATCTAAATATCGAATAAGAAAAAAAATTAAACAAGATTCGTTCGTTTCTTTTTGAATTCTTTTTTTTCTCCCAAAGTTTTTTTTTTATTAATGTACCGTTGTGATGTTTCCGTTAACTGAGTGTATTGTGCTGTGAGATCCAATGGACTGTTCTCGTGGAAAATGGTTTTAGTTGCTTGCATCTCGCGTGAATTCTGTTTTTGACGTTTGCGTGACGTTTCTAGGTGTATGAAAAAGGTTTGAATGTGGAACTTATGACCTGTGTCGAGTAACCTTTTTTGTTGTTGTTTTTTTTATTGGGTAAACTGTTCTTTTTCTGTATGTTCTATGCTTATCATTGTTCAAGTGAAGGTTGTACAGTTTTAAATTTTAAGTCAGATGTCCTTACAAGGCTGAGTCAACTTAGTATCCAACGTGTCTCGTTGCATATACTTGCTACAAATGTTGCGTACTTATTTCATAACACAGTAAAGAGAACATAAGTGACGAAGTAATGTTCAAAACGAAATTATTTCGGGTTAAAGTAAAAGGAGTTTCTAATGCAGATATGTTCGTTACACCGACAGATCAGTTGAAATTGAGAGCCAACCTAAATAAAGTAACAAGATAAATTTGAACCTGCAATCATTCAATCAGGGATACAACTAGTGAGCATTTTGGTCAACAAACTAGGACGAATTTATTTTAGTACTTATAGCACTTTGCACGCGACTTCGTCCACGTGAATTTTCTCAAAGATCCCTAATTTTTTGATAATGCAATATAGCCTATATACTCAGGGAAAATGTAGCTTTCGATTGGTGAAAGATTTTTGGAAATCGAACCTGTAGTTTTTGAGTTAAATAGTATGTAACAACTTTAAGTCTAGAGTGAATAGGTTACTTCTATTCTAGGTAAGCGTATTCCATCTTAGACCGCATCATCGCTTCCCATCAGGTGAGATAGTGGTCAAACGTATGCCTATCAATAGTTTTTTTTTCCTTTATGATGTACTCGTAATTAAACGGTTACTCATAACAATTACAATCTAGACCTTGAGGCTAATAAGTAATTTAAATTTAACTTAATTTGCTAAAATCTTACATGGTTAAAAATGTGTCCATTGGCACTTTTCTTATTGTCTCTATTATGATGGAAAGACACTTTGTTCTTGCGTTCTTTAAGAGTAGCACTCACTGCACTACGTAACACTTACTTCACTAAACTAACTCAAAGGGCTTAGTTCTCTTGAGTCTTCTTACTATGTCCGTGGTGTCAAGGAGCTGGATAGCCTCGACATTCACATGTTGGAGAAGCCTTTGTTCATGTGCTTCTGCGTGTTTTTTTATAACTACAGTAACTAGGTCCACTCCTAGATCTCGGTGGATGTCATCATTTCTAACGTACCAAGGAGCATTTACTATACTCCGAAGTACCTTATTTTGGAATCTTTGATTGATTTTAACGTTAGTTCGTTTTGTACAGCCTCAAAGTTGAATGCCGTATGTCCATATAGGCATGAGGTATTGCTTGTATAAAAGCACTTTGTTGTACACTGACAAAGTAGAATGTCTGCCAAGTAGCCTATCAATAGTTAAAATATATTTATACTATATCTCTTTCCTCTTTACAATATTAGTTTTTTTAGATTCGATTAATTTGAGTACAGATAATTTTAAATGGTCAGCCAGTCAGTCATTACCTCCCTCGATAAATTTAGGTAAAGTGACCTTGAGGTGAGTTGACATCACACGAGATTACAGATTGACAGGTCACGTCTCACGTTCACCTAATTTCACCGCAGGATTTTTTTACAGAATAACACTAGGTTCCGAACGGGTTGTGTTATTGCTAAGTATTAAACTAACACAATCAGGCATAAAAAATCCTCCATGGAGAGTTAGATTTTAATTGTGTTTTTGATTGTAAGAGATGAAGTTATAGAAATACTGATAGTAGAAAAAATGTTTTACTAATAGAGAGCTTCGTTATTACCGAGTGTCATAGGGACTCGTTTTGGTATTCTTGACTACCAGGCGGACGGAATAGCAGGCAAAAGCTAGATCAATAGATTTCTTATAGAAAAGAACAGCTTAAATTAAGTCTTCCCTCAAATAATACATAAGTAAACCAGTTTTATGAGCTAGACTCTAGCATTCTAGATGAATAACCGACCTTGAAAACTACACCATAGAAACACATAAAAATACCTAAGAAACAGTAAAGTGAATAATAAAATTCCTTATCAACACCCGCATAGGCAGTATGTACCTACATATACATATATTATGTGTGTCGCTTTAGCAGTTAACGCAAAGATGTTAAGTTACGGAATTGTTTTGCAACAACTTTTGCAAATTGAGAAAAAGTTCTCATTGCATGTACTATCGTGGACACACCCGCCTGACCACCACTAAGTTCATTTTTGCTTGCACTCAAAAGATGGAAGCGCTCTCCACCCCGCCCCGTTGACTTCGCAGGCGCTAAGGGAAAAAAAAATTAACTGAGCAGGCGGAAAAGGTCCGCGATAGTACATATATGGTACAATCTGTCAATTAACACGTTTAATAAGGGGATAGAAGTATCTTATATAGGGTGACTGCACTGGTAATTAGTGTACGATACTTAAACACGTGATTGTGTTCATCTTTCCCGAAGAAAAAATGTTTTTTGTACTGGTTCACTTTTGTCACAATAACACAACAGCCGTATGAAATTCACGCGCGCGCACGCCTTTGACCTAAAGTGAACCAGTACAAAATAAAAATTTTCTTCGGGAAAGTTGTTTGTTATCATGAACACAATCACGTGTTTAAGTATCGTACACTAATTACCAGTCACCCTATATATGGTTTTCATTAAGATTCATTCCAGTTTTTTTTTTCAGTACCTATGTATTTCCCTACAGCAGGGCAAAGGTATCTCTACTCTCATTCCACTTCTCTCTAACAAGAGCTATTTGAGACCAGTCTTATACCAGTTATTTAATTTTTATTTTAAAGGGACCTTATGGCTTGCGCTCTTCATACAAAACGCGTGAATTTTTGTAGAAATGATAAGGGCACTAATATCCTGTGGTTAACCAGCTTCCCGTTTGATAACATAATTTCATAATAATACATAAGTAATAGTAAATAAAAGATTTTTAAAAACAGCTTGAACATGATATGGCTGCTGTAAGTTAGGTGGTCTGCAGGTGGCCCCGAAAATTATTTCAGATCCAATTCACTATAATATTGAATTGTTATCAGGTTGACGCATGAATACCAAATTTCGGTCTATTCGGGCTAAGAGATCTGGTCGGAAGTTTATTTGACAATTTTGACCCATACAAGCAAACATAGTTGAGTAAATTTTTACAAGCTTTTATTTAAATTGCAATTAAATAAAAGCTTGTAAAAATTAAGCTTGTAAATTGCATTTAAATAAAAGCTTGTAAAAATTTACTCGATTATGTTTTGTATAGAGCCCGCTGTCTATAAAGTCCTCTATGATTCAATTTATTTCATCATTCTTTTAAACTATCTGTTTACAATTCTGTAGGTACTTCTAACCTAACATCCCTTGAATTTTCGATATGCTACTTTTTTCCCTTTTCCTATTGCTTTGGCTATTGTCATTAGTCCATCTAACGTTTAGCTTAAGCTCATCATCAAACGTTTTGTTAGTTTCAATTTCAACTGCTGTTTGTTATTTAAATAAATGGTTAGTTATCACGTTAACTGTTTCCCACTGTTTCCATATTTTCATCTAATTACTCTCAATTCTTATCCCACTTAGGTTTTAGATTTTTAAAGTGTGAAAATGTTTATAAAATAAATTGCATATCTTGTTAAAGAACCTTAGTCACATGGCCCAGGTATGAACAAAAATAAAGTACCAATCTTTTATTTACCAAACCAATACATATGTAAACAACTCATAGTTGTGAATGAAGCTCTCATGGATACATTAAGCAATAAAAAAAATGTCAGGGTCTTTGGCAGATAATAAAATGTTTTACATTCAATGCTATGCCGGATATTGTCCGAATATTACACAAGATTAAACTTAATCATTTCAGAACGAAGTACGATGCTGTTTAATTGATCTTTAGTAAATATCTTCTTAAATAAATAGGACAATTGATCATGCAATCTAAAAAAGTAGGTATGTATCTACACTATGAAAATGTATAACCATGTACTAATATAAGTACTCACATAACAAACAGATGCAAGAAAACACACCACAAAAGATTAGAACGTTAAAAAATTTCAGCCGCTGGACAAGGTGGAAATTCAGCTCTAGGGTTACCATTTACTAATCGTAGAAATAAGTAGATAGGGGCCACATAGACTACAAAATATTAAAACGTTAGAGGAACTTCAAGAAATGTGCAATGAACGCCAACATTTGGCTTGTTAAACCCTCGCGTTGTTTACCTTCGCCTTATAACTGGGATGTGGGCAAACTGCATGCCATTACAATGGCAACTACTATGAGCGAGCAACCAACTAGTGATGCGACACTACGTTTAGAATCAACTCAGTCTCTTAAAACTGACTAGATTCTGACTGAAAATATAGTTTACTGTTTAATGGCGGGTTGTTTCAAACGTTTGCTTAACGTTACATACAGACGCTTAAAAATTACTATGACGTGAGAAGTTTAACGTTCGTTCAATTTAACGGGTTATTTCATGACATAAGAAACCGTCAGTTGAAGTTATTCTGGCTGCCAGTTTGACAACTAAAATTATGTTGACTGGTGGATGAAGCATCGGTTATAATAAAAGTATTTTTTTAACGTACGTTAAAGCCACTATTTTGTGAAACAACCCATTTTTCGTTTTGACGATAGTTAGCGCCATTTTTGACTATTACCCGTCAGTAAAGTATAAGTAGTTGAAGCAACCCGCCTTTAGTTAAAATAAAACCCGTATGGATCGATCGCGGGTGGATGGGTGGTCATTCAATTCAAGCCGCAACCCTTGCGTGCCTTAGAAAGTACAGTCACCAAAGAAATAAGTACAGATAGCGTCATCAACTGCTAACCCCTTTTCCGAAGAAATTTCAATGCGTGAGCAGTTGATGACGCTGTCTGTACCAGGGTAGTCAGATATACAAATAGTTGAAGTTTACTTAAAAACCAATGGATGTTTTTGTATGAACTAAAACTAAATTAAGACAGAATAAACAGTTCATTGATTAAATTAAATTTCGTTCGGAAAACATGGTTTCTCATTCCTTAAAATCTATACAATACTTCGAAAAATAAGAAAAAATTGTCGGTTCGTTTCGGGGTTTTTCGAGTTAATTAAATCCAATTAAGTATTTTTTTGTAAAAATAAAAAAATAAATAAATCTTGGGACAACTCACACACGGTCATCTGGTCCCAAGCTAAGCAGAGCTTGTGTTATGGTAACCAGACAACTGATATACATACTTATATAATTTATAAATACATACATATTATAGATAAACACCCAGACACAGAACAAACAATCATGCTCATCACACAAAGTTTGTCCTGGGCGGGAATCGAACCCACGACCTCCGGCTTAGCAGTCAGGGTCAGTGACTACTAGACCAACAGGCCCGTCAAAAAAAATACTAAAAAGACTCAGTAAAACTCAGCCTTGTTCACTACTCCGCCATCATTCGGCCTTCCAAATAATTATCAAGTCACATCACTAAATCCAAACGAGAGCACTATGTGACAGCGACTATGCAAATACGTAGCGATAAGCGAAACACGTCTCATGAATATGGACGCAGATCAAGACCACAACGCTGTGGTCGTCATATGTGGAGCTTAAATGTATTGGTGGTAAAACCATCGTACCTACCACTAACTAGGCGTTTAGCACAGTTTAGTTTAGAAGTTTGAACTAACTGTCGAGTGAAGGAAACGTTGTTCAACTTTTTTTCCAAAAATCCTTACTAATATTTTAAATGCGAAAATTAGTTATTTTTGTTCGTTTTGTTTTCACGGCTAAATTACTAAACTGATTTTGATAATATTTAGTACAAAATAATCTCCAACCCCAAGAAAGAATACATTACTATGCATTCTTACTCGTAATAAAGAATACATAGGTTACTATGTATTATTTCATAGGATACATAGTAAGGATTATGAAGTAGGTATGTTAGTTCGTTTTCGTAGAACCAACCCCAATTAGATTTTGAGCTATTAAAGAAAGAATTTCAATTTAAAAAGAAGGAAAAGAGAAAATAATTTTCATAAAGTTCTGTTCGTATTTTCTGTGTGTTGGGTGGTTTCTTCAATATTAATATGCAATAACACATCATTAATAGACAAAGATAGATATATAAAAAAAAAACTATATGGAGCGTAGTTTTTACGTATCCGATTATGTATGAAATAAATAAATAAAAGCTTCGTCTTTTTCGATGGGAATATTTTTTTAGTATCTATGGAAAATTTAGTACCTACTATCGGTTCAAAGGAACGCCTTTTGGTAAGTAACATACTGTATAATTAATATCTACTATTTAAAATAACAAATACGTTATTTACAGATTAAAAAGGATTCCCATCCTTTTGGGTTTCACCCCAAAAATATCGCCTAAATTTCTATAATCATAACGCAGAAATCTACATGGGAAAAATCCATAGATAATATAGGCACCTTAAAGATAAATTGGTTACACTAAAACCAAACACCTTGAATATCTCATCAACAAAACACATGCCTATTGTGATATAATCCAATAACAGAGCACCTGTTCTCGTACAATACCAGATTGCATTAAGAAATCTAAAGTAAAAGTAGTTTTTAGGATCATTCATATGCGCCCACGCAACTCCCACGATCGGCTGAGCCGTTGACCAACGCTGGCCAAAAACATCACCTACGTTCGTCACTGTTTTAATGTCACTTTCAAAATCGATTGGATCGAGGTTTTTTAGTATTTTAAAGGGTTCCGCAGAAAATAACTATTGCTATTCTATATTTAGTCGTGATGGTTCCGTTGTTAAGGCACCTGCCTAGGCTGCTCTCATGCATGAGGTTACGGGTTCGATACCAATGTGACTTTTCCAATATACATGTACAGTCAGCAAAAAAGATAGGTATGAAGGGTCGTCATAGTTAAAGTTTACTTAGAAACCGATGGATGTTTTTAAATAAAACCAATTAAAAATATTAGAAAACAAACATTTCAATTATTTAATTAAAGGAGATGTTTTTTCCCCCTAATATTGTGGCCCAACAGTGTACCTTAAGAGCGCCCTTCCCCATCGAACGAACTTCAACGCGAGCGTGATTGAAATTTTTTTTGTTTCAACCAACGCAAAGATCGAAAACAAACGAGTGAGTGAGAACGCGATATCATCACAGGAAAATTAGCGCGCGGAAATTTCACAAAACTTGTTCCAGGACATACGTGTTTTTGAAAAAGCCTTACAGGTTTTTGGTAATAATGTTTGTATTTTAGAATCATCATTACATGTGCAAGGTTTGTGTGAAGCTGTTTTTTTACTTTTTCAATGTATGAGTGCATTACGAACGGCCAAAGTTCAGATAAAATTGTGCAAAAAAGCTGATTTTCGGACGTGTTTACTGAATTAGTTTCTCAAAAAAGTTTTTTTTTTGGCTTCATACAAACCTAGATTTTAACCACAAGATACCTGGGTGTTAAAAATATTTAGGAAATAATTTGTTATAACGCCGTAATCGCGTACGAGCGTTTGTATGGGAAATATGACGGGATGGGCGCTCAAAAAAAATCGCTGATTCTGAAAAAATATATATTGGATTTATTTATACATTTGTACCACCTGAAATTGTCGCTCATAGATGCTAGAACTTGCAACCCAAGAATTTCAATCTGGGAATCTCGTGATTCACTTCTCTGATAATGCGTTTCGTTACTTCATTTTATAAACGTATGAAAATCTCAAAATATTAGAGTTTTGTTTATGTGTCACGAATAAGTTTTTCTTTTCTAGCACACATTTTTCGCGAAACATTATGGGCACAAAAATTAAAAGAACACGTTTATTTTACATTTCTGATTATTTTCAAACGACAGTGCTCCAGGGCCGATGTTTTTTCTGTTGTTGTTGATACCATTATTGTCAATATTAGATCCCCCAGACGACCGATCTCGAAAGGGTGGATTTAGTGAACATCGATGTAATATTGACAGACGGAATAGTTTGACAGCCGTCAACGCTGTCATGAATGTTTCTTTGAACGCAGTTACGTTGCGAGAGTGTCTTTTCATATTCTTTTGTTTCTTAATCTATCGAATATTGAAGGATTTTAAATACTGCTAAAAATACAATTAATTGAAAGGAATTTTAATAGTAATTTGTACCTCGGTACATGTTTGGGCCGAAAAAAAACACCTCCTTTCATTCGAAAACATCCATCGGTTTCTAAGTAAACTTCATTCATTTCCTATGATGTCTGTGTGATGTCGGACGTAAAGAATAGCACCATCCCATATCTTCCCGTGGGTGTCGTAAGAGGCGACTAAGGGACTTACCAGAGAATGGCGTTCGCGGCGTTCTCTGTGCCTTTGTAACAACCATACTGCGATCGCCAACCCGCCTGCCAAGCGTGGCGATTATGGCAAAACCCCCCCTTGGGGAGGCCTATGTTCAGCAGTGGACGTCTTTCGGCTGAAATGATGATGATGATTTCCTATGACATGCATACCTATCTCTTTTGCTAACTGTATCTACTTTCTAATCTTGGACATCACTGACATCGGTAAAGGAAAACATTGTAAGGAAACCTGGACTTATAATTCAAATAAGTCTGAAATCGCCAATCCGCCTAAAGCAAGCGTGGTGTTCAATGCTCGTGCCTTCTCTGTATAAAAGGCCTTTGCCCAGCAATAGGACAATAATAGGTTGGTATTTTATTCTATATTTGCATTTATTATTCATTAAATAAATGTGTCTTATTTTATGGCTTATACTCAACTGTTTACGATCATTCGTTTTATTTGTATAGGTTCCTAGTGGGCGTAGACATTAAAATTTATTTTATTTATAAAAACCTTTTAACTACGAAAGTCGGCCTTGAATATTGTTTATTGTTAATTAAAACGGTAACACCAATTACATTAATTAACACAGTTACGGTTTACAAGAAAAAATTATAATAATACTTAAGATATAATGGAAGACGCCCTAGCATACCTTCTCTCACAAAACATCAGGCACACACGCATAAAATTCCACTCCATTCATCGGCAAACAGATCACATTTAGGATTGATGGTCAGGAGAGCGTTAAGCATTCTTAAAGTACGACACACCGGGGACTCAGCTCTGGCGACAGTTCTAGATGACGGCGGCACAAACAAATTGTGTCGACGGCTTTGGCGATGTCCGATGTACTTGTCAGGAACAAACAGCCGGCAGAAAAGATCGTGCAGTTCGGGACTGTCGATGCGTCCTCTAAGAGTTATACAGGCGACTGTGAGCTGTTGAAAGCCTCGTCTAACCTCCAACGAGTTGAAGCCCAAAACTCCTGTTTACGACCATTCGTTTATTTGTATAGGTTCCTAGTAGGCATAGATATTAAAATTTGTTTTATTTATAAAAATCATTTAACTACAAAAGGCAGCTTTGAATATTAACCAATAGAACATATTTATTTCTTCCCCCAAGCCCAATCGCAACAGAGATCTGCCAAGTAAGTAGGAGTTAGTATACACAGTAGACAAGTATACACAGGTGTACTCCCTCATACATCACTCTCATAGTCATCATAATCATCATAATCATCATCAGGAAGATGTCCACTGTTGAACAAAGGCCTCCCCCATAAAACGCCAAAACTCTCATAGTCATGGGAATACTATGTGGCCGGGGTGAGATCAAGCGCAGGACTGACGACTCTACGTGCTTTCCGAGGCACGGAGGTCATCATCATCATCATGTCAACCTTTAGACGCCCACTGCTAGGCATTGGACTCCCCAAATTCCCCCCTTTGGGGAGTCCTATGCCTAGCAGTGAAAAAGAAATCAGCTGTTCTATACAGAACTGCAATAGGTACTCGACCAAAATTTATGTATTGTTTTTTTCGTGCTGTTTGAGTTGGCTCCATAATGAAAGTTGTTCAGGTTCGTGGTCTGAGTCACTCCTTAGAAATTTGCTCATGAATTCAGTTTCACCCTGTATATCTTCCACGGTATAACTACGCATGAAATCCGTATAATTAACTTAACCTTAATGAATGATTTTAAATTATTAATTATTTAAATTAAATAATTATCACGGGTATTAGTAACGCATAATTGATGCAAATGGTATACAATATCACTCACATTTTTATCTTCGTAATATCAACAGATTTCAAATAGTCTTATTAATATTTAATGATATTTAATGATCTGGTAAGTATGGTAATCTAATGTGTTGTAACATTTCTTAGATGAAACTTGTAGATTTCTACTAACAATACCGAATTATAGATAGCTATACAGTGTGGGGATGGCAATAGCACAAAAACAGATCATGGTAGGATTTGGTAATTTGGTGTACCTAATTGTTTTATTGAGCATTAATCATATTAAATTATGACGCCACAAGTTGCCGCTCTTCTCACAAGTTAGAAAACCAATACCTATTTCATATGTGTTTTATTTTGGTTACATTTCTTTGGTATATCTGATTTTTTTTTATTTCTTTTTTAGGATTTATTTGATAGTTTCAAAATATTCTTATGAACTAGTATCACCAGTATTTTAATTTTTTGTCGTATCGTCGTCCCCACCTTGTATAGGGTGACTGTAAATTAGTGCCCGATACTTAAAACCACATATTGTACTAATTATTAGGACTGTTGTTTATCACATGGTAATCCACTGGTTTTGGAAATATTCAAGTTCAAAGCAGCAATTTATCATTTAAATTTTTACGAATATGTATTCCAAGTAGGTACCATTACTAAACATTATCCACGTTTTCACATAGTAAAGCTATTAATTTATTTGCCCCAACACAAGTATTATCAATTACTTACAAGGGGTGTCTCGATCATTTATAATCCACGTTTTGATACAAAATATACATATTTATTTTCATACCAGTGGGATACTGTTTTTGTTTTAAAATGTTTTTATTGTTTTATTAATGTTTAAAAATGTAATTCTGTGTACATAGGAATAATAAATCGAAATAATAGTAATTGAAATAATAAAAAATAATAATTAAGTAATATCTCTTAAAAAAAACGTGGATCGCCCTTTTAAAATAAGTTTTACGACTGCACATTCCAAAGTCAAAGTCAAAGCATTTATTTCAATTAAACCATTTACAGGCACTTTTGAATTGTCAAGGAGTCGGTCAGTTAGTCAGAAAGTTGAAGCTAGTTGCTCGCTCCAAAACGTAGGTAGGTCTCTATGGAGAAGAACGAGCAAGAAACTCCACGGACACTCTTTTAAAATCAGGTTTTTACAAAATACTGCTTACATTATTCTTGTTGCATCTATATGTGAAAACAATGAAGGTAATCTAGAAATACAAAATATAAAAAATAATCAAGATAAAAACCAAACAAAAATACCAACATAAATTACAAAATTTCATCGTCTATAACAAAATATGACCAGACTATTGTATGGAGAACGCTGTCGGTAAACTCCTTTTAAATAAAAAAAAACAAATGAGTGCCAAGGTACTCACGAGAATTGATGTGTGAACATGTAAGCTCGTATCAGTCTCACGCACACATGAACAACAAGTCTTACGGTGACGTCATCTGACGGTTACGTGCCTGACGCTCGAAAAGCCAGCTAGACCCTACCGTGTACGGTCAGCAACAAAAGTAGATTAACACTATTACATTTTCCTATCCTCTAAAAAAACACATAAACAAATACGATGTAAGTAATACTTTACAGTATTTTAGGTCATAGTCAAGAGTTTATTTTATCTTGATTTTTTTTCTATCCTGTCCATATTTCCATCTGCTCAAGAATTATGATTTCAAAATCTGAACTGTTAATCGACTTTCATTGCCGACCCTACCGAGCACTAAGATTTTTACTACCCGTGCGCGATAAGTTGTAACCTGCTAGGAATGCAACTCCCACACCCTCTACGCTTCGCTATTTTCGGTTAGGTCCCAACTTATAGCGCACGGGTAGTACACACCAAAAACACGAAAAAAAAAAAAAAAAACGGGGTCTCCATCTGTAACAAAATACACATGATGTAGCACAAAATGAGTAATACTATATCTATTTCATAGACTGTTTATACCAATATCGTGCCACAAACATCGTTAAACTCTAAACTAGAACACAACACATGCAGTTTTAATAATTGGCATAGTTTTTGCTACGACCATTTTAATCGTATGGAACACATGAATACTTCGTAAGGTATCATTACACTTGCACGTTCTAATACTTTGCCGATATCTTTAATGTGTGGGTTAAGTTCAAACAAGTAAGCGATGCACACATTTTGCGTTACCTATAGACCTAGCTAGTATGAAACTAGAGAACATGTATAAGGGCGTGGTCCCACTGACAGCTATAAACACTTTAAATTAATGCTGTCACTTTCTTTTTGATACAAAATGTAAGGGATGGCATGAAATTAAAGTCTCCGGTTACTAGTTATAAGCTCTCAATGGGACTGATCCCTAATGGAGATCAAAAATTCGCTTTTTAACCAAATCTCACAGATTTTTAAGTATCTACTTGAACGCAGTTGCATTATCTAGTAAATAGTATATAAACATTTAATAATAACATATTGTGCTTGTCTTACAACTACTGCTATATGATTCAAATCATAGGCGAGGACGCTGCCACCATAAACACAAGTTAAATATTATACCGGCTGCCAGAGTTCATCTAAAACACTATTTTCCTTAGTTGTAATTTTACATAGTAATAGTAATAATAGTAAAGTAATGTCCCCACATATTATTTTAAACACTATTTTCCTTAGTTGTAATGTTACATAGTGTTTATATAATGTGTTTTTTGTACTATTGAGGTGAATAAAAAATCTTTTTTTTTATCGCTATTATCTTCAACTGCTTCCCAAAACACCCCTAGCCTTTAAATCTAGCCACCCTTTCTTTTTCTAATAATCCACATGGTGGTCTGAGAAGGATATAAGCTAGATACTTCTTAATCCGCGACTTCGCCTGCATCTGCGATAAACGATAAAAGCTAGTACTAAAATAATGAAGCCACGCCGCACTTCCCCGCGAACTCTCATCACTTTTACACCACTCAAACTCAGAGAGAGCACGCAAGCACCACGCACAGTACCTCGTTCAAGTAAGAACGGTATCGTTGCGAAAATATACGAGTACAACTGCACTGATGCAACGCACAAATGACGTGGTGGCATGCAACGGATGGTATTTAGATCAACGGAGCAGGAGGTCGGTGGACATTATACAACTATTTTGATAAACAAGATCTGAGTTGTTGGTTGTTGATTAGGTACGATACGTATAGCCTGTTGATGCAAAAGCGGGTTCCCGGGGCAATTAAACCATCAAGCCTAGCCTAGCACCTAGCCTTATAGTATGTAGTCTAGCTACTTTATAAACATTTGCCTCGATACGATGGTAGCGCAGCCTTAGGAGCACACTTTGGGAACGGTATCCTAAAAACGACACAAACTGCGTCTATTATACCTTAGCCAATTTAGATGACGTCAGTTTAAGGTGAGCTGTTATCTCATGCTATGAATTGACAACTCACCCCGAACTCACATCACATTCATTGAGGAAGATTATAACAGAATAGAACTGCAGTTGATAAAATGTGTGTAATGAAGAAAGGTCATTGTACTCGAGCGGTCATTAGTAAGGGTGTTTCTGGATCAATAAAGTCGCGTGCCCACTAAGGGGACGATGAATTTAGGTACGTAAAGGTACGTGCATAATTAATTACAATTGTAATGTTTTGTGAATCATACATGCCTACCGTTTGTATCGTATCATGATGACCATCAAATTACCTTTTCTTTTTTAGTTTTCGCGGGGATACCTTCACAATGCGCGCGGTCTTTGGGGACAGGAACGGACTGTGGGTTTCCTCTGTGGGTTTTCACCTCACTAAAACTGGGCGGTGGGCACATGAAGAGAGGTGCGGTTCCTCTTAAAAGATCGCACCAGAACCGTACATGTGCAACGCCTTTTAGGGAGGGTGAATAATACTGTCGCCCCATAGGCCTTGGGGAGACAGTACCAAATTACGTACCTTGTCGCGTGATTCTGCAGTTTTTCCACGAGAAACTATTTTTACGTTTCACGTAGACTTTCTTTGAGCATAACCTGCCACGCCTAAACTCGCTCTAAGCCCTCTAAGCTAAATCAACGGGACTCTCCAGACAGCGTACTACATATGAAGTCTAGACATAATATTTTGGTCAATTAGTAATTTGAAGAAAATTTTTATATAGGTAAAGGTGCCACTATGTAGAGTTATGGTTTGTAAGATTACTGACTGAAAACTTAATTTCAAAATGACTTAAATTGCTTTAAATGAAATAGGTACGTTTGTTTGTCTATGTATATGTCTCTATTTTAGTTCTAAAATATTAAATTTTTTATAGATTAATAAATAATAAAATAGTTTGGTAATTGCAACTATAACCTCATTTCGCGATCTAATCAAATTAAGAACAAAATTCATTGTAGTAAAAAAACGATTAAAAATCTATGATTGTCAAATCAAACGCCTACTGACCGCTTTAGCCTATAATTATCAAACTAATTTAAGGAGAATGAGATTAATTACAAATAACTAATCATTAAAACTTTAACATCAACTAAGTACTTCTCACGAACGAATCTTGTTCCAAACTTCAAAAAGAAACACAAAAAACGTGTTTTTCTAATAAAACCAATTGTTTGCAGGTATCCAAATGAGTGTATAAGTGATAGTGCAGTGACAATAACAGTGATATGTGTCTAAAGTGTTGTTAAATATGACGTAACAGAACTGTTATCAGAATGTATCGGCCGAATTTCTACGAAAGCACATGCTTTCGATGTAACGAGATTGTTTACCAAGTGGACAGAGTCGGGCCGTTGAAGGATTTCACTTTCTTTCATAGTGGATGCTTCAAATGCGCTGTCTGTGGGACCAAGTTGACATTGAAGGTGAGTTTTTAATATATTTATACCCCATTCAGATTAAGTTTTTTGCCTACAATGTTTGTACAGGTATAGATAACGTGGTTCAAAATTCCAAATCCCAATGTTCGTGTTTTTCTCATAAAAAACATCGGATTTCCCATATAAACTTTCATCCCCTATTTAAAAACCTTATTGGTGAAATGTCCTGAAACTCCGAAAGACTTGTTTTTATCAAAAACCTATATTCAAAGATTTATGTCACTAACTCCAAAACTGACGGAGTTTCATATAAACTTTCATCTCCTTACATCCTTAGGGATTGAATTTCAAAAACCCTTTCTTAGTTCCAGTAACTTCGTCAGTCAGTCAGTCAGTCAGGTTCTTTTTTCTTTATTCCTGGCTTCTAGCTGCCCATAACGACTGCCAAAAGATCAATGAATGAGAAATTTTGACGTGGATTTATTCGTTTCGGAAAAACTAAACTCAATTGTCTCACAGAAGACAAAGTGTTTGGAAAATATTTGCTAATTGATAGGTTAAGGGCGCGTATTCGATTTAGCGCAACTCAAAATCTAAACGAATGCTAGAACGGCGTAGCAGCATTGACACACACTAGTACAATGTAATGGTCTGTTTGTGTGCATCACAAATAAAAATACGCACGAAATAAGCACTAATCATTGAAATTGATCGGTAAACGACAGCGCGCGAGGTTTTACAGTGCTTTTTAAAATAATTGTCAAAAATAAATGAGTTCGAACAAGGAACTAAAAAAAATTGTGTATATTGAGCATAACTTTTATTTTCATAAAATAAATGAATCAGTTATATTTTTATTCAAATACTGGTGAAAAAAATTGTTGAACTGAACCGATTTTGTACTTTTTTAATACTGTTTTTTAATATCTAATAGTAATATTTTCGTAATTTTGGCTGTCTAAGTACTTTGCAACTGTATATCCTGTTGGAAAAACGCATAAAACATAATATTTTGGCATAATGTAATGGTTGTATTCGTCCTGAGAATTAACTCCGGCGTCTATTTTCGTAAAACGCTATGAAAAGATTCTTTGCTTTAAAAAACCACAATTAAAAATTATACTTTAAAACTGGTAATTGTCGTTAAATAATCTGCTTACATCATTACGATATTGCTCTGCGCAAAACGCGAAAACATGAAGTCACGAATCGAATCGCGCGCAAATACACGCCCTTAAAGATACTGACGGTATTTCAGTAATTACCAAAAGCTACCTTAACTCCTGAGCAGCCTCTTTCAACACCTAGCGCAAGCCAAAGTACAGAAAACTCGTGTCAACCTTAAGGCCCCCACTGCTGGGCATAAGTCTCCCCCAAGGGGGGGGTTTAGCCGTAATCACCATGCTTGGCCGATGCATGTTGGCGATCGCAGTAGGTGTTATTGTACTCAGAAGGACGATACTGCCCATTCTCTAGTCGATATGCCTTTGTCGCCTCTACGACCCTCACGGATAGAAATGGTGTTATTCCAAAGATATATTCAAGAGAATTCGTATAAACAAAACGGTTTCATCTTATAAACCTGTTTACCGTAATATCCTATTTATAATCAAAAACAATGACGTCATTTCCTAACCAATGCTGGTCGGCCTTGTTGCTGGAATCGTTACGACCTTCAGGAAGCGCCAGTTGGCATTTGAGTGACCTTGCGGCATCTTCAACTTTTTGTTTTTAACTTTATCTCCCAGCTATAAAAAGACACTCATATAATTTGTTAGATAAAGATTGTGTTTTTCGGTAATTTTTGTCATAGAAGGAATAGTCGTAAAATTTACTAATTAGGTAATAAAAGATAATTACGTAATTATGAAGCTTGAAATCTCAATCAATTACGTGGCTTTTCCAAACACAAAACATGGATTTTAAAGGAAAAACTTATAAGAAGAAACCTACCTACGAAAACTTCTTGCCTGAAGTAGTAGAAATATGTCAATAAAGTCCAACAAGTTTTGGTGAAATAAGTGGTGGTGCAGTTCATCAACAAACTTAGAAGTTCTAACAAAAACACGACCTTAACTTTTTTACAAAGGATTCGTTCTAAAAACTGCCTTTTCACTGATTATTTTTTATCTCTAGAAAACATAAGTAAGTACAAAAAGAAATTCCTCGTAAAAACAAGTTCCATTTACCGTCAACAAAATTAACTGCGCAAGATGAATATGCAAAACGAGTTAGCAGAAAAATGTGGTAGAAAAGGCATGCATAAGATTCACAGACATTCTTCTAGTAACTGTTTTACATTGTAATTGACATTTTAAACTGTACTGCCAGCTTAAACAGTAGAAAGCGTCGCAGGCTATTGGTACCATACCGGTCAAAAGACATCATCAAGATACACCATGAAAGAAATGGCGGGACGACTTGGATACCACCAGCAATTTTACCTTACCTTGCACCAGCAATTTTACCAACTCCATCGATGTACTCCTCAGATCCCTTAGCAGTTACAAAAACATAATACTTTGCGGTGACATAAATATAGACATAGTACTCAACAGCCCAGATCAACGTTCTCATGCATACCTTAATGCCTTAGCTGGTCACTGCATGCTACCAGCTCATGTTCTCCCAACTCACGGCAAAACATGCCTGGATCACATTATGCTTAAGACGAAACTGAAAGCTACCTGCCTTGTGGTTGAATCATCAATTACGGATCATGAGAGCGTGGCCATTAGTCTTGATCTTACACACAAGTTACAGCTTGAGTATAATAGCAAAATAAGTCATTGCATTGATTATGATAACCTAGACATAGCACTATTTAAGACAGATTTTCAGACCATCCTTAATTGTTCCCATGTAAATAAAGCAACTGACATGCTAGTAAGCTATCTGTCAAAAGCTATAACAGATAACACAAAAGTGGTAATTATACCTAAAAAGAAAATAGTTAGTAAACCGTGGATTACAAAAGGACTTTTAAAATGTATGCGCAATAGGGACAATCTATATAAAAAGTTTAAAAAAGACACAAATAATGAAATACTTAAGACAACATACAAGCGTTACAGGAACTACTGCACTTCCCTTCTGAAGAACGCTATAAGAAACTATGAAAGAAAAGAGATCGAGAATGCAAGTGGCAACAAAAAGAAACTTTGGGATGTAATTAAACAGATTAGTGGTTACAAAAGGGTAACAGATCACTCCTCCTCTCTCATCTCAATCGAAGATCCGGACAAGAGTATCAACGAGATCAATACTCACTTTGCCAACGTCGGACGCAATTTGGCTGAACAAATTACTTCTCATCCACTTCCTCCCATAAATAAACCTGACGACCTCGCGGATACAACTCCTGTTCATTCATTGGTCATGTTTCCTACCGACGCCTCTGAGATTCTACAACTCATTGCCGGATTAAGGGATAATTGTGCGGTTGGAATTGACCAGATCTCGGGTCGTTTACTAAAGAGATATGCTAACCTTCTCTGCCCCGCTATTACGCACATTTGCAACCTCGCCATATCAACAGGGGAATTCCCGCAGGCGTTTAAAACCGCAGTCATAAAACCTATACATAAGGGTGGTGACAGAGACTGTGTCAACAACTTTAGACCTATCTCTATTCTTCCTACGCTCTTGAAGGTCCTGGAGCGCCTTATGAACAACCGACTGATAAAATTCCTTGAAGCTAACAACCTTATTTCATCTTCCCAATTTGGGTTTCGGCAAGGAAAATCTACCAATGACGCGGTACATGAGTTGGTCGGTTGTATTATAAACACTATAGATAAAAAAAGGAAATGCCTTACGGTGTTTCTGGACTTGGCCAAGGCCTTTGACACGGTCTCTGTCCCACACTTACTGCACAAACTGGAAAAAATTTGAGTCCGAGGTTTTCCTCTGAAATTATTCCAGGACTACCTATCTAACCGGAAGCAGCACGTCAAGGTTGATAATGTGTTGAGTAACGAGGCTCCAGTGACTTTTGGAGTACCTCAGGGCAGTATACTTGGCCCGACCCTTTTCTTGATTTACATCAATGACCTCTGTCGGCTTCGCCTTAGCGCTGGTCAAATTTTTACGTTTGCCGATGACACTGCCCTTTTCTTTAGTGGTGATAGCTGGGATGAGGTCTTTGAAGTGGCTCAGGAGGGACTTAATGGGGTTGTTGCCTGGTTGCAGAGTAATGTACTGACTCTCAATGTCACAAAAACCAAGTTTATGGCATTTGCACTTCGAGCGAACATGCTGCCCCCACATTCACTATCAATCAAAGCCCACACGTGTAGGTCAACTAACCAAGCATGCGCATGTCCTTTTCTTCAAAGGACTGAGAACATTAAATATTTAGGAGTTATTATAGACCAATTGCTCAGTTTCAAGCCACACATAGACGTCTTGGTATCAAGACTGCGCAAGCTTATTTACATTTTTAAAACATTGAAAAACATAGCTGATCTTCGTACCATTAAGACGGTCTACTATGCGTTGTGTCAGTCGCTGATCGACTACTGCATCATCTCCTGGGGAGGTGCCGCTAAAACTCACTTGATCGAGGCGGAAAGAGCCCAACGTGCCATTCTTAAGGTTGCTGCGGGTCTTCCCTATCACTTTCCTACAGTCGATTTGTACAAAAAGTGGAATGTACTATCCATAAGACAAACGTTTGTTCTGCACACGGTCCTCAAAAAACACTCACAGCTATACTACGATTCGGATCTACTGAAAGACAAACGACGAAAGGATACTGTGTGCAGTACGAATTTTTTCCGTTTAAGTCTCTCCCACAACTTTTTCTGTTTCCTTGGGGGTTATCTATATAATATTTTAAACAAGACTCTTAACATTTATCCACAGCGCAAACCTGGTTGTAAACAAAAACTTACTGAGTACTTAAAAACTCTTAGCTATGATGACACAGAGAAATTGCTCCACCCAATTAGGTAAATTTAAATTCTGGTTTGTTTATCCCTTTCAGTATCCTTTTTTAATATTGTATGCTTATTAGCTCCATAACCCCAACATTCACACTTACATCTTAACTCAAAGTTTAACCTACATTACAATTACCTCACACTCCACGTAAACACCTACACCTACTGCTATTAATGTTGTTTATATGTTGTATTTAGTTTTTGCCCCTATATTAATTTTAGTTTTTATTTGTTTTGTACTAATATCACAATCACATGATGCCTTGTCTGTACGGTGCCACTGAGTGGGGCCTGGTGACCTGTGATACAGGTTTTTTTCAAACCTACTTCAGGCACCAGCTCTCACAATGTGAATACCTACCAGGTACTCAACCCAACATCTGAATGTAATTAGATCATAACCATTGTGAGAGCAAATAAATAAAATTAATTTATTATTATACACTTCCTTAAGGATTGGCAAGACATAGCGAAAAGTCGAGACCGATGGAAGGAATAGAGGGAGGCTGGGACAGTACTTGCTAAATATAATAACTAGCATTGCCCGCAACTTTGCCCGCTAGACAAATTATATACTAAAACCTTCCTCTTGAATCACTCTATCTATAAAAAAACCCGCATCAGAATCCGTTGCGTAGTTTTAAAGATCTGAGCATACATAGGGACAGACAGACGCGGCGGGGAACTTTGTTTTATAATATGTAGTGATATATTATTTAATATTAATAATATAATAATAATAATAATAAGTAGAGTAGATAATAATAATAATAATAGTAGTAGTAGTAGTAGCATAGTATCTTGACTTGGCTCGCGAGGTTGTCGACATGTGGGATGTGAATACAGCAGTCATTGTGCCGATAGTCGTTACAGCCAATGGACTCATTTCCAAGAGCCTCGACCAACACCTAAGGAGGCTCTCATTAGGCAGCTGGATCAAGGGCTTGATACAGAAAGCGGTACTCCTGGACACGGCGCGTATAGTCAGGAGGTTCCTTTCTCAGGAGCCCTGACCACCGGTAGCTTGGACCCTATTCCCGATACCGGTGGGCTACTATTTTTTATATTTTTAAATGTTTTTATTTATTTTTTTTACTAATATTTAAAAATATAATGAAATATGTAAATAAATGAATAAATGAGAATAATAATAATATTTTTATTTAGAAATTACTTGACAAAAGAAATACATTTTTGCTTAAATATAAATTACATTTCTAAGACTTCCGTGCCTGAACTAGGTAATCCTGTGTTTTAGGCGAGAAGAGCAATAATGCTAGTATAGTGTAGATTAGTGTATAAAGAAGGTATGTTGTATAATTGTGTCATCTACCTAGCCTTTTCCAAACTATATTGGAGTCGGCTTCCATTCTTACCGAATGCAGCAGAATTTACATGGAGCGGCTGCCTGTCTGACTCCCCCGACCCAGTTACTGGGTAACACGATATCTCGCGGTAATACTGGCTGTCAGACTTTCTGACTTCAGTGGTAGTATTTTCTTCCACATTAAGCCGTAGAGAATATTACCTTAAGGACTGTGAAAGATCTACGAATGACAGCCGGGACCAACAGCTTACGTGCTTTCCGAGGCACGGAGAGATCTCGGTATGAAATGGATGGTCATTGGTCACCCATCCACAGACCAACCGCGGCAAGCGTAGCTTAATCATGACCGACGGATCCGTGGTTTTACTTATCCACGAGTGTCACCTCATATTGTATACTTAATTGTGTAATAGATTTATACTTATCATAAGTGTAATTGTTAAGTAAGTAATTACGTATAACATTTTAAAAAGATCTCAATATCGCATTAGTTGGCAACCTGAATATCGCATTAATTGGTAACGTATTGTGCTTTGGCGGCTACTACAAGCGTCGAAAACCTCAAACGGCACAAATGTAATAGCCTTCTCCTTCTTGGAAGCTATATGTTTGAGCCGTTTGGGGCGGTAACTCTAGGCCCATAGGGTCCGAGTGCTCATCTTGTTTTTCGGGACATCACCAAGGGTAGTCCCGACTAGTGTCGACTGTTGACATGACTCG
The DNA here is from genome assembly GCA_947361185.1 of Charanyca ferruginea. Classification (NCBI taxonomy): domain Eukaryota; kingdom Metazoa; phylum Arthropoda; class Insecta; order Lepidoptera; family Noctuidae; genus Charanyca; species Charanyca ferruginea. The sequence goes on along the minus strand of OX376069.1, from coordinate 21,372,385 downwards.
AAGATAGGCATATTTTTGGGCCAAAGGGCAATACAAAATATTAAATAATAAAAATAACGATAGAAGAAATAAATATAAGAAGAGAGGTCAACCATTTTAAAGGGAACCGAATGATCTAACCCACACGCCACCATCAGGGACACATTTGAGTGCAACGCTGCTTGGAGGCAAAAATAGGTATGGTGGTAATACTAACCACCCAAACCACACCTACGGCACTCCATAGAAACGAAACGATATAATTGCCTACACTACTACGAAAATAACAGACTGTACAAATGCGCGCATGTGTGTGCGTGTCTTCGCGCCGCTCGAACTAAAAGCAATCGTTCGACGTGGGAAAAGGTGAGGAACAGTTTCGAAGGGAGGCGGAGCGTGTCGCTACTGTACGGTAGTACTAATATTATACCGTGCCTAGACAAGCTCTTTTACAAATAACTCTAACATCACAACTAAAATATAGAGACATCCAACAGAAATGTATCAATTAAAACCATGTCCTCAATTTATAGAAGACTAAAGTCAAGGTCAAGGGGAAAACAAAGTTCATTAAAGAAATACATATTTGCACACGTAATAATGGGTACAGCTATAAATTACTTGTACACAAATATGAGTCATTACAGTTGGGGATCTGATTGCAATGTGTCATTCGACCTTGCTTATTCAGTTAATATATATTATTATTAAATTATGACTTGTTGTTGTATTAAGGGAACTTTCTCGGCAGTGCGCTCCACACATAATAATGTATTCTCGTCATATTTTCATCGAATCAGCAGTACTGTGCGGTAGTACATTTGACTATGTCCCGGATGAATATTTTAATAGTAGAGTTCGAAAAGGCAATTTCTTTTTTTTAATTAGCTTATGCTGTCCCACTGCTAGGCAAAGGCCTCCCCTAAGTTCTTCCAGGAGCTTTTGTCCAGCGCCACCTCGAACTAACCCTCGTGGTACGCGTCCAGGATATCTCGCCATGTCTTTCTGGGCCGAGGCAATATCCAGTAAATCCTGTTTTAATTGTTGACAGTTTTTCCAAATAAGAACTGTCCGACGTCAATTTTATTCCACGGGTAAAATTCCTATATACCGACTGCAGCGTTACCTAACAAACCCAGTGATTTAATATCTAAACCATCCAGGGGCCCACTCGAACGCACGCAAAAAATACATTGCAATTGGCCCAGCCGTTTAAGAGGAGTTCAGTGACATACACACGTACCAATTAATTATACGTGATACGCTACGTGATATCTTTAAATCGTCGATCCTACAATCGCATAGGGTCTTTAACCAGTGCGCCCTACCCGTAATGACTTATGGAGCTGAAACGTGGACACTCACCGTGGGCCTGGTTCACAAATTCAAGGTTGCTCATCGTGCTATGGAGAGAGCAATGCTCGGGGTTTCTCTAGTGGATAGAATTCGTAATAAAGTCATTCGCCAGAGAACTAAAGTCACCGACATTCGTGCGTCGAATTAGCACGCTGAAGTGGAAATGGGCCGGCCATATCTGCAGACGAACAGATGGTAGATGGAGCAGGCATGCTTTAGAGTGGAGGCCGCGTTTGAGCAAGCGTAGTGTGGGACGCCCTGAGGCACGATGGACCGACGATTTGAAGAAGGTGGCTGGCAGCGGGTGGCTGCTGGTTGCCCAAGACCGGGTTGGTTGGTGATCTCTGGGGGAGGCCTACGTTCAGCAGTAGACGGGCATAGGCTGATAATGATGATGATAAAAGAATTAAATATAGCTAGCTTTTGCACACGACTTCCGCGTGATTTTTTTTTAAAGCAAAATGTAGACAACGTACCTTTTTATTAGCGAAAGAATTCACAGAATCGGACCAGAGATTAACCCGAATAAACACAAACTAATAATTTTAATTCATAATATGTAGTGAAGATACCAAACATTGCTTCTGTCATTTTAAAAGTCATTGACGTTTACGGATATGAATGAATGAATGAATGACTGACACAACGACTTCCCATTTAAGTCATAATAGTCGGAATATACCATTATGTCCTTATTCTGCACACAGATATATACGACCTTATTTAGTTCAGTTGCTCATTACACGCGTTTCTAACTGTTCTGTTAATACAACAGCTTGATGTGTAAGCGATAATTAACAGTTAGTTGACGTACTTTTTATGGGAAATGCATACAACTGGTGTGTTTGTACTTATTTGGTTTGCGAGTGAGTTAATACGGTTATGTTTGTGAATAGGCATATTTTTTTAAGGTATATTTTTTAGGCATAATATGTGAGTTGGCGTGAATAAGGAAGAAATTGTTTTTTCTTTTGACATGATGACGTCTTATAAATGGATGAACACTGGCTGCACGCACGAAAAAGTGTCACGTTCCGCCTGAGCCTGAGCGTGCAAGCGAGAGCGCGGAACAAGCGATAGAAAGGCACGATCGGCCCAAGTGTCTACAATAAGCTCCGCCCACTTCGACGGAAGCCATTATTTGCTTATGTTAGATAATGTTAGCCATTATGTTTCTTTATGACGTTATCACGTAAAACAATCGTCCGTAAACCGACAGACAACCAATTTTCGTTTTCATAATTTGATAATTGTATCAAATATCATCATCATCTGTGCGACTTCCATAACCAAGTAACTGAGTAACACGATACCTCTTGGTAAGACTGTTGGTCAGACTTACAGGTTTCTGACCACATGTAACGACTGACCCTCCCGACTGTCATTCGTAAATCTTTGACAGTCGTTATGGGCAGTCAGAAACCAGAAAATCTGACAACCAGTTAGCAAGGGGTATCGTGTTACCCAGTAACTGGGTTGTGGAGGTCAGATAGGCAGTCGCTCTATGTGAAATACTGGTATTTAGCTGCATCCGGTTAGACTGGGAGCCGAACCCAACACAGTTGGGTAAAGGTTAGGCAGATGCTAATGACACAGTAGGTATGATTTTTTATTTATTTATTTGATGTGGGAATTTATTTAAATTAAACCATTTACAGGCGGTAGAAAGCTTAAAAATAAATCAAATAAATTATGTACAATGGAGGGCTCACAGGGCATCAAAAAACTCATCCGCGTCGCTCTCAATGGGACAAGTGCCCAAAAGGCAAGCAGCATTACCACGTTGGATTGCAATGCTAATTCTTTGACCCAAGAAAAGCCCAGCCCTCTGGTCACGTGAAGAGTCGACCAGCCGCTTAGCTATGTCCCTAAAAACATGGTGAGCACTCGGACCCCAGGGTCCTAGTGTTTCAACCCCAAACGGCTCAAACATATAACTTCCAAGAAGGTTGTTTTATTTACGCCGTTTGAGGTTTTCGGCACCTGCAGCAACCGCCCCAGCACAACACGACGTGCTAGGAAGAAGGGATGGCGCAAGGGTGTCGACACAGGTTGCATCGATCATTTTTTAAACTAATCTTTTAGTTTTTAAATCGATACGTCTATCCATCACAAATGATAAGTAGATACAACTAAATGAAGGGTAAATGTACAATGAAATTGTGGAAAATTATAAATTATGCCGACAAAGCAACGCATAATTCAATAAAAACATTCTCTTTGTCACAAAATTAACTGTCCATATCGCTTTGACCATAGCTTAAACATCTATTCAGGTAGAAACCGTTATAACTTAACCCCCCATTTGTGTCATGATGAGTAATATCATAGATCATTTTATACTGGTGTATTTCTATTGTGTTTGCTATAATTTGTATAGAATGAATCAGCTACGGTTATAAAAGGGTGTAATATTACAATTGTTTGCGTTGAACTACCTTTTCTCTTTCAAATTGAAACATTTGACGACGCAGTTTGGCACAGTGGTTGAGCGATTGAAAGCTGCGCAGCTTGTTGCGGCTTCGAATCCCGCCCAGGGTGAACATTTGTGAGACGAGCACTTATGTTTTACCCCGGTCAAATTAGCCCAAAAAAAGGGTACCCTTGCATAAATTCACAACAAGCTGAAAATTGGTACGAATGTTCGAAACACCATTACAAATAAATTGTCAAAAGTCCCCATTGACCCAATATGTGCAAAAAAAAATTCAAGGTCAAAAATGAGTCAAAACTCGTTTTTTTTGCATTTTTTAGCTAAACGGTAAGTTTTATCTTAAAAATAGGTGTGACAAAACTGTTTATCATGTGATTACCTACAAGAATTGATCTTACACTTTTTTCCCTGAATCATCATTTCGGAGTTATAGCGATGCAAAAAGTTGAAAAAGTTGTGTTCTTCATAATATGCACACGTTTCCGCCCAGCCGTAAGGTAGTGTACTTCGCGCATTATTTTTAAACGTGGCTTCCCCGGTAGGCCTATTTCACGATCTATTGTGGTCCTATCGAGTTAAAAATATTGTATTAAATAAAAAACAGCAGTACTATTGAAAATGATGAAAGTGGTGTAAGTAATGAGTAATTTGGGAAAATTATTCGTCTGATTGATAATCATCTAGTGTATCATCATGCATCATGCATCATTCATCTATTTTAAGTATACTGTCTTCTTCTTCTTCTTCTTCCTGCTTGGTACAAGTAAATTGTTCAAATAGCGATGCAAAGATGTCTCATCGCTAATATCATAAGAATCCTCTTCTAATGGCGATTCAACATTGGAGCACGATTGGCCACGACAACTGATACATACAGACAAGACCCAGAAGACTGGGGCTAATTTATGACCAAGCCACACTTGAACTTGATAATATAGGTACCCGAAATAGAAAGAAGAGCGGGCGGGCGGCACATCAGGGCCTCAAGTCTGCTATTACAATAGTGTCAGAATGATCTATAATTGATTTCATAATTGTTTTTTTTGACAAGTTTGGTAATCTACTAATATAATGGCGTCATTATGAAAATCAATGATAGACCATTCTGACACTATTGTAATAGCAGACTTGAGGCCCTGTTGTTATGAATTTATAATTGATGTCGCATAACGCCATCAATATAATGGAAAAGAAATGCTTGTAATTGACGATGACATGCGGCGGATCGCAATAGAACCAAAACGATACGGTTAACAGGGCCTCAAGTCTGCTATTACAATAGTGTCAGAATGGTCTATCATTGATTACATAATTGTTGATTTTGACAAGTTTGGTAATCTACTAATATAATGGCGTCATTATGACTTTCCAATGGTCAACCACTGACACGCCATTGAAAGAAATGATATAGAATCTCGTACAAAATGACAACTGAATGACTGACTTAGGCGGTAATCTGCTAAAATTTTGACAGTTCCTTTGATTAGTGACCTACCATTAGAACGTCATTGTGCAGTCATTGCTTTTAATTCGACCGACCAATGATCGACCATTATGAATTTAGCAGATTATGAACTTTTAGCAAAATGACAATGGGATCGTGTTGGAATGACGACATTATACAAATAGCAGACTTGGCCCCCAGGAATACGGTGGGCCGTTGCGGCAGGCCGTATAATAATATATTGCGGCCAGCCGCAAGTGCATTTTTACTCTTATAGCTCCGACTCGTCATCCAGAAATACCACCCTTATTACAAACCCTCTAACTCTAAATTTCTTCGTTCCCAGACATACTACAACAACCAGCACTGGACAGAAGACAAAGAGGTGTACTGCTCCAGCCACGTCCCTAAGATAGGGCCTGGCCACCTGGACAACTCTTCTGTTGGCATCCGCAGTGCCCTCAACGTCCCTAAGAGTAACAACTATGTCAACGAGCAGATCCGAGGCCTCGCCAGGAATAGTCATGACAATGAATGTAAGTAGTTGGCACCTTTATGATCTAAATACCAAGGATGTTATAGATATGAAATTTCGAAATTATCCCCTCGTTTAATGTGACGTCCTGTATATCTATATAAAAATCTTCTGTGCGTGTGTATGAAAGTGAACTCCTCCTAAACGGCTCAAACGATTTTGATGAATTTGTTAGGGCCCTTTCAATTTATGCGATTGGTACCGGACTGCTGAGCCGGAGCAGTCCGTTTGTCGTACTGCACACGGACAGATGTCTTTTTCCATACAGCTGACACGTGACGTTTGTCGTCCTGCCGTCGCGTGCGGGCGCGGTACCGGTGTCGCACGGCGCTTTCGCCGTGTCAACTGAAAACAGACAACCGTCCGTGTGCAGTCCCACACCCGCAATGCTTCGGCGTCGCAGCAGTCCGGCACCAAACGCATAATTTGAAAGAGCCCTTAGTGTGTGTTCCAGTGGATTCGAGAATGGTTTAGATTCACAATTGGACAGGGCAGGTGGCGCTATAGTCGGGTTGCAGGACAATGTCTGCCAGGCCCGCTAGTACTCGTATATAACCCGTTGTCCTACGTGAACGACAAACGCGATAATGCGACGCGACGCGTAAATGTCAAATAGTCGTTGTGTGTACTTGTGGCCTACGTAGTCACCATAATCAATGTGCGACCCAACGCGGCAAGTGCGGATTTGTTTTATGCGCGACGAGACGCAACACAATAATTTATTAATAATTAAATATTTATTATTATAAGTACCAGTGTTTTTAGTAAAGTCAATAACAACCTCTCCTCAATAGAAATAGGTTTTTGAAAATTGGATGTTGATAGGTGCATTTGCATTGATAGAACGTTGCGTGTCGCGTCGCGTCGTGTCGCGTTCGGTCGGTCACCTAGGACAACGCCTAAACAAGATACCTTGACCTACAACTATACATAACTATGTACATAAATTGAGAGATTTACAAATTCTAAAACCAGTACTTTTTTTCTGAAAATAAAATGAGACCTATTAATAATTCTCATAGCATACAAAAATCAATATTTCAAAAGACCAGCAAAGCTATGGCGGTGGTCAATAAACCAGCACAATGCCATCGTGCAAGGGCAGCCATTGTTTAAATGCAATCAGACATCAATCAGACAATAGCTAGAGTCACTTGACTGAATCCAATCAATTGTTCGATCAGTTATTCAATCGTTTTAGTAAACTTTGTCTAGGGCTTGGGAAAATGTATTTATAGGGTTATAGAACCCTTTTCCCAATACATATTTTGACCTGACTACACAGGGCTCCATTTCAAATCATACTGTTCCAGTATAAGCTGATCTTGCATCGTATAGAATTTCCATACAATGAGAGGTCAGCTCATACTGGAAATGTATAGCTTGATCTAGGTCTATGCCACTATCGATAGATTTATTTCCCTGTTCTCTGAATGAGTTTACAAAAATTACTTCACATGAGCTATGTTGTCAATTAAGTTGTAAAATTATTGTTTAAGACCTCGCTACATGTTTAGGATAACCGGTAATGATATTCAATACTGAATATCTTTATTGCTTTTCCATAAGTACATGTTAGAATCATTTTTGACCCAGTCGGGCACCTGCTATAAGGTAGTAGAGACGAAGGAAGCTTTTAACGAAACTCCGAGCATTGCTCTCTCCATTACTCGCTGCGTGACTTTGAACTTCTGTAGGAGGCCAGCAGTTAAGGACCACGTCTCTGTACCATAAGTCAACACTGGCAACACACACTAGTTATAAACCTTCGTCCTTAGGCACTGTGCAATTTTAGACGAAAAGATATCTCGTACTTTCCCGAACGCGGGCAGCGTTCGGGAAACTACGAGATATCTTTCTATATATCCCAGTTGGATTCTTCGGGAGACCTCTTTGTCGAAGTTGGACCTACCTAGTTGGACAGTCCAAGGTAAACATATTGCTCGACAACTTCGAGGGTATCGTTCCCAACAACTACCGGTACGGGTGGAACATGGACATTCGACAGCATTTTCGTCTTGCCCATATTCATTTTAAGACCCACCTGTTGCGAAACGCTAGCTTGAATGCTGATTCTTGCAGATATCAGATACCGAAAGTATCTTACTCACATGATAAACTGTTATGAGTTAAAACTAATGTGTTATGAATTAATTATTGCCATTCACTTTCCGTGTGCATTAAGACCAAATTCACGTTAAGAGTTGGAGTCGCGTCACAAAATTAACTTTAAATCTTTTGAGGTGCTGGGTCACCTAGAGACCTTCGTGAAGGAAGAATTTTGGCCGTCGTGTGTCTTGTTTCGGTGACACCACGACTCAGCATAATAAATCGCCGACCCAACGTAGTAAATAGATTTGTGTTTTTTGTATGTTTAATTTGTTTATTTTATCTAAGGGCCTTAGTTGCCTGAAAATGAAAAATATTAAATTAACTTCAGACAGAAATATTAAAATTACGACCTTTAAAGCGTCTGGCTGAAGTTAGAATTTGACATTATGTTGGTCAAGCCGAGGCCTCACGATGCGCACGCGTCTCTGACATCATACGCGTGAAATAACATCACTCAATGGTCATATAACGTTAATGTACCATTTATTGGTGTCGAGCCAAGCCTTTATTGCCGTAACCTTTTTACACCTTTAAACGTATAAAGATATGGTTGATTTTATTTTAAACAATAATATATTTTATTTTTTTAAACAATTTAACCGAATTATTATGTAGAACTTAAAAATATTTAAAAAAGAACATATTTTTGTACAAAAGAGGGTTCACAAAAGGCTAGCAGCATTACAAAGTTGAATGGCAATGCTAATTGTTTGGCCCCAGGATAAGGCCAGCCCTCTGGTCACGTGAAGACTCGACCAACAGCTTAGAAACGTCCCTAAAAACAAGGTAAGCCATAGTGTTTCAACCCCAAACGGCTCAAACATAACTTATTTTAGTTTTGATCATGACTCAAAGTATTTACTGTTATTGATCGATTGGCTAATATTTTGCAGATTATTAATATTTAAATTTTCGCAAAACTTAATGATTGATATCTTGAACCAAATCAAGGGCAAATCTACTAACATTTAAGAATGTTCGCATTCAAATCCCAGCCTTAATTTGTCGTAAACACTATTTACCTTCATTTTTGACAATGTTTTAACATTAGTCACTGAGATGAAATTGTGTCTAGATTTTAAACGTTTTTACCTCAGATTATGAAACAAAAGACAGATAGACCGCGCGGAACACTGAGAGTGAAGCCAAAAAAAAACAAATACAAATTCAAAAGCGAATACCTACAACGCGCTTCGTGCTGTACTGACACGAGTCACTATATCACCAAAAGCCCCCATCAATAATAAAAACAAATACAAATTCAAAAACGAACACAATCACGAGATTGTAGCTTTGGCTTCACTCTCAGTGTTCCTCGCGGTCTATCTGCCTTTTGTTTCATAATCTGAGGTTTTTACTAATTAAAATTGCCCTTCATATAGTCTCCACCAATCGGTAACCCACCACAGTTATAAACGCTTAAAGAATTTTAACAAGAATGTGCTAAAGCCCGCACAAGATTCCGTTATTTAACAACCAAAATGTCTATCACAAATCCGCATCAAAAAGGCATAAATAACAAACAAAACTTGCAAGAATCCAGTCTCACTTCCGAAGAAGGCATGATGTTACGCGAAAGCTCTTGAACTTCGGCACACATCGGGTGCCTTCGTGTGGTAGAGCGAGAGGTCGGTGCGAGGGAGAGAGGGAGGGTAGAACTTGTTGCAAAACAACCAGCCACATTCCGTCGACGGCAGCCCACTGACCTAAAGCTCGGGTACCATTTAGACCTATGGACCTTATACGAGTTTACATTAAAAGTACTTACAATTGTAGGTACCTATAAAAGTTTTTGGATGGACTTTGCACCCTAAGTACATTATAGGAAGCCTGAATTTCAGAAAGCTTTTATTCAAATTCAAGGCTACTTTAGGCTACTATAGCAGAGTTACATTGATATTAAAAAAAAATCATTTACCTTTAGAGTTGCGTAAAATTTATTTATATAAAGATTATTTTTCAGTAAGTGTCGCTATAAAACACATTCAAATCGGCATTTGCAAAATAACGTAATCAAAGTTTGTATCCCGTAAAATGAACCGTATTTATATACATTTCAAACTCCTTCGTCAACATAATGCTGCACATTACGTTAAAGAAAAATACAGGTTGTCAAAACCTCCTTTTATGATTTTTTTAGTAAAAATCAAAATGAATAGCTAATAAATAGAAAAAAATACAGTTTGAAAAGACCTCCTTGAATTAGGATTTTTATTAAAATTCTAATTATTTACATAAAAATGTATTTAAATAAACGTTTTAATTCATTTATAACTTAACGGATGCACCGTTTTCGTAACTGACGTAATATCTTTAGTTATCTAATAATATCAACATTTAATGCTAATTCGTTGCATCTTCACAAAGACCTACCCATATTTTTGGAACGAAAAACGTACTTTAACTATCTGACCATCGATATCCATGTATCTTTACTAACCTTCGGTTTCAAGAATTTTTATTTCTCTTATAGAATTTACAATATTCACTTACAAGAGAAACAAAACAAAAAAACAATAGTTAAAAAATAATCAGGAAGAATGACAACTTATATTAGTTATATCCAATATCACTTACCTATAAAAGGTTACAGCACGCCTATCTTAACCCCGCTGTCTACGGAAGAATAGACATACTGACAGGAAGAATAGACAAAATGTATTGGCTTGTCTATTCTTCCTGTCAGTATGTCTATAGACAAAATGTACTGGCTTGTCTATTCTTCCTGTCAGTATGTCTATTCTTCCGTAGACATAGCTAGGTCATGCTACGCGTGCTGGACTTACAGGCAGTGTTACCTTACCTTACCAGTCGGTAAGGTTCACTTTCCTTGACAATTCAAAAGTACCTAAGTGTATGTCTAAAGCCTAAAGTCTTAATAAACATTTAACTTCGTTAACAATCATATTTCAATAGATGCTAAGGATAACCATCTTCACTTCACCTCAATTCGCCGCGGGACAATTTTACACAGAACATATTATATACCCTGGTATTTTTACAGAATAATACATCACATTAGGCCACCTTTCCAAACTAGTCGGACGAACCCGACAACACAGTGAGTTAATCCGTTGTTCTCAATCTATAATGTGTAACAATACTCACGTTTCGTTTAATGAAAAAATAGAATAATACATCGGCTATACCAGACCACCTAGTCTTAATGATTCCTCAATCTTTCAAGTTAAAATATCTGCAACAAAAATCTAGCGTAAATACAGACTACTTAGTTACCTAATAAAGCTAAACTAGATTCCATTAGGTACTAACTAAGCTAACTATTAGAACTGCATAAAAACTTCTTATGTTCGTAATGAGCACAAAAAAGGTATGTATACAATAAAAAGTGAACCGTAGGTAATTAATTAACCGGAATTAGGCATTACCAAAGCAAAACTGACGTTTAGTTTAACAGAAATAGGAATAATTATACATATATATATAACTAGCTGACCCGACAGACGTTGTCCTGTCCCGATCTAGGGGGATGAAAAAGGGGTGAAAAAAGGGGATGAAAAAATATATGTTGGCCGATTCTCAGACCTACCCAATATGTACACAAAATTTCATCAGAATCCGTCAAGCCGTTTCGGAGGAGTACGGGAACGAAAACTGTGACACGAGAATTTTATATATTAGATTACTAGCTGACCCGACAGACGTTGTCCTGTCCCTATCTATATACCATACACCTACCCTACACCTACCCTAACCCTTAACATTTAGAGGGATGAAAAATAGATGTTGTCCGATTCTCAGATCTACCCAATATGCACACAAAATTTCATGACAATCGGTCAAGCCGTTTCGGAGGAGTTTAACTACAAACACCGCGACACGAGAATTTTATATATTAGATTTTTGTGCTGTGTGGTAGAGTGCAGTTTGAAGGATTGTGGCGAGGTGTATAGGGGTTTGGTGCTTTTACAAAGAGGTGAAATTGCCCTACGTACTGTCATCGATATTGCTACTATATTAAGTGAATACTTGTAATTGGTCGTGTTTTTTTTTTTGTTTTTATTATAGTCCATAGTACTTAATATTATAAATGCGATAATAACTCTGTCTGTTACGCTTTCACGATGAAACGGCTGAACCAATTTTGATAAAATTTGGTATGAAGATAACTTGAACCCTGGGGAAGGACATAGGCTACTTTTTAATCGGCGACTTCGTCTGCATCCGCGATAACCGACATTTACGCGGACGAAGTCGCGGGCAAAAGCCAATCTCTTATAACTGTAAGTTTTCCAAATAAAATATTATGTTTTCTGATAGAAAAAGTGACCATGTGCGATTTGCTGCCCCACAACCCAGTTACTGGGTGACACGATACCCCTTGGTAAGACTGGTTGTCAGTCTTTCCGGATACTGATTACCCATAACGACTGCCAAAGATCTGCAAATGACAACCGGGACCAACGGCTTTACGTGCTTTCCAAAGCACGGGTATGACATGGCTGGTCACTCATCCATGTACCGACCGCGACAAGCGTAGCTTACCCATGACCGGTCGATCAATATTTTATTTAGCCACGAGCTCCTCTTGATCCTTTATATATTACAACTCCATTTTAAGAATTCAACATTAGGGTCCATCAACACAGACCGGCCCGGAGAGAAGAGCTCATTACACGCTTTTTATTAGCTTCACCTGTATGTTTGTATGTTTGTTTGTAACCGACTTCTTTGAGCGCGATTTTGACCCACTTTAAACGGCCAGATTTCGTTCAAACTTTGTAGATTTATCGAGGACCGATGACAATACACTAATTTGATAAAATTATTCCATTTTTCAAACTAAAATGTAAAAAATAAATAATAGTTTAAAAAAACTAAAAACACGCTTTATAAAGAAAACCAAACTAGTAAAAAATAGAAAATAAATTTTAATAAATTTAAATTAAGAAAAGTGTTAAACATTTCAATAAATATAAATTAATAATAGTGTGAATAAAAAAGAAATATTTTATTTAAAAAAAAGCGCGGGGTGCTTTTTAAGATATTATCAAAATGATAATCACTCTACTCATTATCTGTCAATAAAATATTTATAACTATTAAAATCATGCACCCCACGCTTTTTTTTTAAATAAAATATTTTTTTTTAATTCACACTATTATTAATTTATATTTATTGAAATTTTTAACACTTTTCTTAATTTAAATTTATTAAAATTTATTTTCTATTTCTTAGTAAAAAGGTTTTCTATAAAAAGCGTGTTTTTAGATTTTTTTAACTATTATTTATTTTTTATCACGTTTAATACAGAGTTTTGAATCATTGTAATAAGGTTTATTTTGACATGTCACTTCTTTTATTATTGACAATGCTTGAGAGCAAACCTAACGCGCTTAGTGTGAAATAATAAGAAGAGCCAACCGGCTGCCTCTGATGACTATTCCCCGCTCGCGCAGCCGCATGGCTCCGTTTGATGCTCTTGCATGCTCGCGCGGCCGACCGCCTTATACTACATTGAAAACAAAACTTGGTCTGCGCAGAACTTGTAGAGCACCCACTCGGCTCGAAGCGCATCCGCCCAGCTCCGAGCGCATCCGCCCAGCTCCGAGAGCATCCGCTCAAAAACAGTGTTCTTTCAGCCGAGCTATGTGAAACGTCTGTCGGCACCGCCCAGTTCCAAGCGTATAACTCGCGCCGCGCTGGTCTGTGTGAAGAGAAGAGCCGGCCGATGCTCTCCGATCTGTGTGAACGGACCTTTTTTTTTTCGTTTTTTTTTTTCTTTTTTTTTTTCGGATTGGCATCTCGCAGGTCATCCTAGGAGGTTGTCGGCTGCTTAACCGGACTTTCCTGTGGTGCCTTAAATATTATTATTTTTAGGGCCTCCAGCCAGGGCAAAAAGCTTACAAACTAAGCGACTACACGCTAAGGGCACCCCCTGTGGGGTACGAGCCTCGGCTTAGGGCGTCGCTGGGAGAGGACAGCAAAGGGACAGGCTGGATCGGATTTCCATTATTTAGGGACGAATTTAAAACTACAGGCTCAGCGGCGCGGGCTGGCACGAGCAAGGGTCGGGGAGGGGACGTACGGGGTCGGGAAGAGGGTCGGGAGGACGGAATGACGGCGGTTTGTGTCTGTGTTTCTAACTGTACTGGTGGCTTTATTGCTCTCCTGGAGGAGAGTAATAGCATCGTCAGGGTCGGTCAGAGTATGTCTCGGTCGTCGAGTCTTACTAATACGGGAGGGAGTGTACCGGGCGGCAAAATTAACGGGTTAGGTGAACGGACCCTTACTATCCTCCATTTTAGCTTCCGAAAGCCATTCCAATATTTTAAGTAATAAATATCTACATAAGCCCACTTCGCTTCAAAAGGCAGTAAAACCATTAAGCACAGGCCTACTCCGTTTCTAATCTAAATGTTTCAAGTAAACGACATTAAGAAGGTCGAAGTGACGTAACACGGGCGACAGTTTCGCAACTCATGCGCAGGTATCCTGAACGAATCGTGCGCAGTCTTGCCGTCTTACAAGGGACTTGAGTAATTTATGGTGACACATGAATATGTAATAGGACATTTTTCTTATCGCTTTGAAACTTGGTGTCGCCAGAAATGGTGGAGAATTACTCAAGTTCCTGTAATAAGTGTTGTTATATGTTGGCCAGTTGAAATGTGTCTAATTGACTATATTTAACGTTGATTAATTTTAAATCTATTATAAATATTTTGATATAGGTTTATCGGTTTTTGCTAATAAATAATAAAACACGTTTGGCATTTTACATCATTTTGATGTAATTCATTTGATTATGAAATACTTTTTCAATTCTATTTTTCTTTCCATCAATTTTTCTTGTAGGCATTACTTTTATGAAGTTTATGGGTAAAGCGGTCCCAAACTTAAAAGGACGAGAACTAAAATTAAAATCATAAAGCAGGCAACTGAAAATTTTCCTCAAATTGTTTTAAGTAGACCTAAAATCCATTGTTAGTCTAGATCGCATATCAACTGGTTCAAAAAATACTGCCTGACAGCAACCATAAATCTTGCCACAGCCTAACACTATCCTTAGTATACCCATATTAGCAGACACTGCCATGTTTAGGGATAAACGACACAAAATTGTTACGCTGTTGCGCCATCCATTGCAGCAGTAACAGCTATGTGTAACGTTCTGCATAACGCAATAGCCGAGAAAGGAGTTGAATGCTGTATGCGCATGCGTGTTGCAGTTCCGTAAAGATCATTTTATTATACAGTGGAATTTAATTGGAATGTTGTGCTGATATTTTTAGTATGTGTCAATATTTAATTGAAGTTATGTTGCGTCAGAAGTGTTGCATAATTTTATCATAACGGAACATCTGGCTTTACAGTAAAATGCAATGGTGCATGCTACAATCAGAAAAGGATTTTTATCAAGTTCTATGAAATTGCAGAAATCGGACTTAGGCTGATTCCTTTAATAAAAAACGTTCAAAATCTAAACAAAATAGACTTTGACTTTGACTTTGAATTTACGTCAAAATCTTGTCAAAAACGTAGATAAAATTGAGGCTTTTGTATCAAATTGAGACCAAAAGTAAAATGTGAACTTTCCTAAAAAATTGTAGAATTGGCGCCGAGAATTGTTACAAAATAGGCTGTCTTCTTTTCCGTTTCGAGTGTTTTAGACTTCAAAGTATCCAACGTCATTTCAGAAAGCAATATTTGGCGATAATGTTCCTGATCATGTAAAAAAATAATTGGAGCATTACAGTACACGGCCTAGAGCAATTTGCCAATTTGTTCTCGGTCCGTTCCGTTACCTAAATATAGGCCACAGTTTTTTTATCTATACTGCGAGACATAGCAAATAAATAGACCAATATTAGGTATGGTTCCTATTTCAACAACACCAATTCGTCTCAAATTACCAAAATTCGAAACACAAAGTAACAACAGTCACATGGGAGATTTCAAGTTTAGAGGCGCTCGTGAGTCGTGACCATGAAGATATAGATATAAATGGAGCCAACACTTAGAACAAAAACTTGAAACCAACTGTGGGCTGATGCTCTCTTTCTGAATGCATACATAAGAACAAGACAGTGATATGTGTTTTCTTTATCTTATGTATGCATTCAGAAAGAGAGCGTCTGCCCACAGTTGGCTTCACTTAGGTATTTAGAGTGTTGCCTCCACTTTTATCTATAAGCTTCTTGGTCGTGACTAAGTAAAGGCCGTACTTATCGATCGGTGATGGTTAAGCTACGCTTGCCACGGTCGGTCCGTGGATGGGTGACCATCCACTTCATACCGAGATCCCTTCGTGCCTTGGAAAGCACGTAAAGCTGTCGGTCCCGATTTTAATTTTAGGTCTTTGACAGTCGTTATGCGTAGTCTGAAGCCAGAAAGTCTGACAACCAGTTTTGCCAAGGGGTATCGTGTTACGCAATGACTGGGTTGTAGAGGTCAGATAGGCAGTCGCTCCATGTAAAACACTGGTATTCAGCTTTATCTGGTAAGACTAGACCGACCCCAATATAATTCGGAAAAGGCTAGGCAGATGATTGGACATTTCAACTTTGTCTATGAGATGGCAAGGGATATGCAATGCCTTTGCAAGATCTGTAGACAAAATTCAATTTCTGTTAGCGTTAACCCCAACGGAAAAATCAAATTATATGGAGTTGACGTTTGCTTACCAGATGTCACGTGAACGTGATGAAAATATATCAAAATATTTCAAATCTAATATAGGCACCGGTGATGCCCATGAGCTTGTTTACCAGCCAATGACGTAAAAAAAAACCGGTCAAGTGCGAGTCGGACTCGCTCACCGAGGGTTCCGTACAAATTTGTAGGTACAGTACGCAAAAGAGATAAGTATCCATGTCGTCGGGAATAGTTGAAGATTTCTTAGAAACCAATGGGGGCTTTGAAATGAAATTTTATTAAATCATTGAACTGTTTATTCTCTATAAATTGTATTTTATATTATTCATAAAAACCTATCGGTTTCTAAGTAAACTTCAACTGTTTCCGGCGACATGGATACTTATCTCCTTTGGTGACCGTACATCCATACTTCCATTCTTCTAATATTTTAAATGAGAAAGTAACTTTGTCCGTTACGCTTTCACGATGAAACGGCTGAACCGATTTTGATGAAATTTGGTATCAAAATAGCTTGAACCCTGGGAAAGCACATAGGGTACTTTTCAATCCGGAACTTTGTCTGTATCCGCGATAACCGACATTCACACGTACCAAATCGCGGGCAAAATCTCGTTATAAATAAAGACTATATTTTTTATGAATTGATTACAAATGTATAGTTTTCAGACTTTTCCCTGTGTTTATAGTATAAGATTATATCACTTGCCAAATTTCATAGTTCTAGGTCAACAGAAAGTACTCTATAAATTTTGATTCCCTTGAGAGTGTCGAAATGTACGTCTTTTTTTCACGTTAACTTAGAAGTTTGATTTTTTTCACAGTTTTAAGGGGCCGTAGACCTTAGTATATGATTTTAATAAAATAATTTCAACTCGATACCTCAACGCGTTCTCGAGATAAGGGGTCTTGACAGACAGACGAAAAGACAGACAGACAGACGGACAACAAAGTGATCCTATAAGGGTTCCGTTTTTCTTTTTGAGGTACGGAACCCTAAAAACGGACATCCGAACAACTACAATTATCGGAACAGTGTCAGGTTAATGTATTAGGTGTCTCAAAGAATAATGGCTCATTGTTTCTGCTTAAGCATGACGACCTTGACTTAGTGGTCCACCTGACATCACCACTGACTTCCAGTGTGTCAAATTCAAATAATTGCTCGAATGTAATAATGTACACGTGAGCAAAGGAGTGCGAGTTCGAGTGTGTGTGGTGTGTGTGTGTGGGTGAGCGTGCGTGTGTGTGTGTGTGTGTATAGTATTTGGTACTACTGTAAAAATTCAATAGAACTATGAAGATTTCACCAAAAACATTTTCATGTAAAATGTTGCCAAGACGAGACCAAATGGCTCGCATTTCCAAAAAAGTAACTAGATTTGTACCTATAATCTCTACTTTAAAAGCCCTAACTTCACAAACTCTACACCTTAGTCAAAATAGGTATGTGGCTTGGCGTTACGCTACCGTCGCATGGGCTTTCTACTAAACAATAATTCTTGTAGTAACGAGCAACTAGCTTTAACTTCAACTTTCTGACTAACTAACCGACTTCTTAACGATTAAAAGTGATATAAATGATTGAATTAGAATAAATTCTTTGACTTTGACTTTAAGGGTAGTACTAGATCTAGTGATGTAGACAAGGTTGAATCTCTCAATTTCAACAACTGTAAAGCTTAAAAAATAAACATACGGTTACATATGCCATCACCTATGGTGTTTTCATTACAAAATATGTGATACAAAACCTTCCCATGTAAACACCAACAGTCAATTTTAAATAGTGATACATTGCGCTCCGTAGCACATCTGTTTCTAGTTTTTTTTACCTACTTATAAAATAACGTTCTACCTACTTTTTTCTTCGCGCCGTTTACCAAGTACCTACACTTTAGCTCGCCAAATAGTGTGTAACTCATGGAGTAAGCCAGGTCGTTGACACCATTCCAACGATATCAATGCACTCGTTGAAATTTCAACATTATACGTCAGTGGTAAGGTTGAGATTCCATTGGATGGTCTTGCATTATATAATACCGATTCGTATGGTAATATTGATAATATAGTAAATTAAAAAGGTTCTTAATGTGAGGTCTTATTAGTCGATTTTGATAAAAGCTTTCATTGAAAAGCTATTATAGAAAGAGGTATGTTTGGAGAGGACACCTGTTTAGCTTATCGTGGGCATGAAAAGACGAATTAAAATGATAATTTTGGACATAATCCTCATATTAAAGCTAAATACTGCAATTAGGTAGCAGTAAATAATTTACAAAATAGAGTTGAACTTAATTTATTACCAATAATCATTCGGAATTACTAAAAACAAGATTCGTTTAGGGATTATTTTTATGATGATTCTTTTTTATTGAACTCTGAGCATTTTTGTGGGTAGTGTGAATGAAGTAAATACCTCAAAGAGATTAGCAGAAGCTAGAATGAGAAATTAAAAGAGAATGGAATGGAGGATTGAGGACGTAACGTTTATTGCATTAGGTCTATCAAAATGGGTTAAAATTGATGTTGGTGATGAAGACGGTTCATGAATTTATGATCACAACTGTAATAAACCTCCAGCTGTTCAGCTTAATTTCTTAGATTTGGTTTCGTAAAAACTTTTTTACACGTTCAGCGATGGCGTATCATAGAAATTGGAAACAAATACTAAGAAGGTAAGGTACGAGAAGGATATGGCATAAAGATCAAAGTACACAAACAGTAATAGTATCACAAACTTCAACAATAAATCCCTAAGGGGGGCCACTTTAGTCACCGTTGCTGTCATTCATAAGTTTCGAATTCACTTTGCCCTTAATTCTGAGACAGTTTTCAAGGGTTTCCCATTGTTTGTCCAAGAAAATCTTGAACTATACACGGTAGATAAGTATTGATTAATGAACTGTGTATTCTTTATTCATTTTATTTTACTTTGTTTCAAAAAAAGAATCAGTTTTTTGGTAAACTTCAACTATATTAAATGACCCTTGATGACCCCACTATTGGTGACTGTACATGATTCTAGATACCCGAAACGTTGAAACTTATTAACGCTAATAAAAGTGCAATATTGACAAGGTCAATCGATACACCTCCCACTGTGTATCTACCCTATAATAAGTTACTGAACAAGCAATGCTAGCAATACTTAAAATTAATTAATCAAGTATCTTCAAAACGTTGGCAAACATGACAGCAGGACCAATCAATTAACAGTTTGAATGCACCACACACCACCCACACAACACTATATTTAATGAACCAAAGTTTATAAACGCCGTATCTGTTGCATTGCATATCAAGAATGCTTGTTCTTTGGCACCAAATGGAAAAACACAGAAGGTTGATTCTAAATAACGATCAAAAACGCACGCACACAGGCACAAGTATACGAAACTGTCAAATGTCAAACGAATGCCAGTTGAGATTGTCTAAGTGTGCGTGATTGCTCGTTCATGTTAAGAAATAGACCTTCTGTGTCTACGTATTCTGTGTCACTGGTCCACCTTGAGTATTATAATATGCTAATTATCTACAATTAAATACTGAATGAATAACTGTACCTGCTATTACCTTGCTTATCTGATTAAGATGATGTTTTGCTTGAGAAATCAATGAGGCTTAGTATGAGAGTTTTTGCGTGAGATAAGATGAAAAAGATTTATCTTTCAAGGGGATGGGTGGTACCGTCCTCAATAGGTGCTTTGTTGCTTTTTGTATGGAGTTTCTTGTCTGTCGATGTGATTAAAAAAGTGCAACGATAGTCTTGGAAAAATCGAGAGTAGAAGAGCTCTTTATGATGTTGTGGGCAAAGACTATAGCCACATAGAATATATGTGTTAAGTATCACGAACATTGTGAGTGTATGAGTAATTATGAATAATTAGGTGCAATACCTACACTTGATGTTATGTGAAGATCACAGATGCACATAATTATTAAGTTGTGGAAGATTGCCAACTGCATGCAAGGACTGCAACTTAATTACCATGAATTCTTAGTTACGAAAGAGATGATATCATCGTAATTTTGATCTTCATCACACAAAAAGATAAAATAAAAGAAAATACGTATTGTTTCTCAAATGTTTATTTATTTATTTATTTAGGGGCAACAAACAGCAGAGTAATAATAAGTAGGCACATAGGTAGGATAGAATTTAATAGATAATATAAGTAACAAGTACACAACTTCCAACTTTATCCACATATTACTAAACTGATCTAGGTACTAGTTGTTAGGAAGATCGATATAAGAATAAAAGTAAACATTGTTTATAAGTCTTTGCCCTGGCCCTGGCTGGAGGCTCTAAAAATAATGATTTTGAAGGGTTTTTAATTGATCTAAAACATCGACTGATTGCATTTTTGACACAACACAATAAATCGTGTCGTTTGTTGATTTTTTTTTTTTGTGACCCAGAGTTTCATTTTTGTTTCATATGCTGTTTTAATTCTGTGTTAAAATTGTATTATGTTGTAGAGCGGTAAAAATAAGGATCATCATCCTTAGGCTTTTCCCAACTATGTTGGTGTCGGCTTCCAGTCTAATTAGATGCAGCTGAATACCAGTGTTTTACATGGAGCGACTACTTATCTGACTCCACAACCTAGCCTCCCTACCAATAGTACCCCTTGGTAAGACTGGTTGTCAGACTTTCTGGCTTCTGACTACCCGTAACGACTGCCAAAGATCTACGAATGACAGCCGGGAACTACGGGAACAACTTACATCCTTTCCGAAGCACAGAGGCGAACTCGGTATGAAATGATGTGATCATCTGGTCACCCATCCACAGACCGATCGCGGTAAACGTTGCTTAACCTTGACCGATTGATCCGTAGTACGGCTTTTACTTAACCATGTTTTTACCGCTCTACTACTTCTTCAACAATTTTCTGTTATTACTGAATCCGCTTAAAAGCTGAGTGGTCAACAATTTCTCGAATTAACACATTATTATGGGTTGTACACAAAGTCCAGTTAATTTAACTAGAGGCCTTCGGTCCGATACACACGGGCGGTTGTGCGTACGAACTAATCACTCATTTATTGCATTTTCCGTTAGTGTGAACTCTGGCTGTGATTGGTTGGTATGTTATGAATTAAGATTCTTTCTAAGAGAGTTCTATTGCGTGCTTAATTTATTTGCAAATGATGGCTATACGATCTAAACGGTTTGAGAAACTAAATTCTTTATCTGCTGAGTTTCTAACTCATGTGAAAGTACCTATACTCTATTGATTTAGGTAATTAAATAAAGGTAAACAATCTTTATAAGGTAAACAATTATAATGTGTTATAATTCTGTTTCTCGTAAACATAGGTACTAAAGGGGATTGCCTAATCTCCATACTTACTGTCCTAGGCCCAAGACTGGACATCAAATATTACTAGGTATAAAAATGGAGTGTTCCAAAATCTTAATAGTAGGTATTAGACATCTAAAAAATATATTCAAATTGACGCCACTATTTTAGAATCGTAACGTTATAAAAAACAAGATTATCTGTTACACCTAAAACATTTCGTTTATGTAAATAATTGTATGATGTAACTAGGCAATACTTAATAGAATTATTTTATGGTTTGAATATTTACTTGCTGTGCCCACTGCTTCTTCAGTCATTGTACATAATGTTATTGATCAGTATCTAAAATCGAAAGCAGTCGTGATCCTTGATTCTAGACTCAAAGTTATCGTCGAACGTGATAACATAATTATTTTAATAATTATGTTATCACGTTCGACGCAAAGTCGTGCGTAAAAGAAAAACTAAATAAAACACATCCACATTATTCCACATTAAGTATAAACAACATAGACAACAAACGAAGAGTCAGATTCAATTCAGTGTTGTCACAATAACGAAACAATAATAACGTATATCGATATTTCGGTTACCTTTTTAAATAACCGATAATTTATTTATTTTTGTTATTCTTTTTATTTTTATCATTAGTTTTATATACATATTCAATTCAATTCTTTTAATGTTTTCTTTTAGTGGGATTTTGATTATAATACCAGTAAAGTCTCGTGGGTATGCCGTTGAGGTTATTGTGTTTGTTAATAAATCGATTCAAATCGATTGATTAATGATATACTCGAAAAATGGTTTTGATGCTGGTAATATTATGCCTGCGTCAGTATCAAAAAACTTCCTGTTTTACCAATAGAATTACTTTTTTTACCGAATTGTTGTAAATTGTAGTGGCGCTCATTTGGAAGAAAGTAAATACATATTTTTTTATGACAAAATAATGCATGAATTATTTTTTCTCTAGTCTAATGTTCACTGGAGGGCCTGAAATGGGCAATGTCTTTTGTTTTGCATTTGTAATATACTGTACCTACTTACAAGCATTACCTGCATGCTACTTGTTTGAGAATTTTAACATGCAGATATCAATAAATAGACATATCAAGATTGTTTTCTTTATTTAACTAAGTACCTAAACCTTTCTACTGTACCTGTTCATATTGTGTTTTTTTTATTTTTAATGTATGGGCAGTCGGTAGTCGGTACTGACTGGATTATCTTTTGACCATGAACGACCTATTTTTGCATAGGTACATAAGATGAAACAACAGATCAAGAATGGAGGAAATTTATTTGGTTGACGTAATTCTAAAACTTGGCCAAGTTCCTTAAGTTGCAACTTCGGAGACATAGCCTAGTTTTGAAATCGTAGGTATCTTGAGTAGAATACTAATAAAGGCACTCGTTAGTATTCCATTTAAGTCCACACACACCCAACAAGTCCACAGTAATTCGCACTTGCAATTTCGTATGTAAACATCCAAGTCACCCAGATCTGATAAAAAAAGCAAAAATGATCCCCATATTTTTCTTCTTAAAATGAAAAAACAATGTCGTTATATATTTTTTCTCAATTTGACGCATAATAATATACCTACTTATTATAGCAACGTGGTTGAAAAGAGGCTGGATTTACGATTGATTATGTATATTTCAGTTCTAGGTGTTTTTTTGAAGCCTTCTATAATTTCATGATTGAACTAATCAAAACCTCTTTCCAGTCTTGTCAGCAGTATCACCAATACGCACCACAAATGGCGGCAGTGCGCACGCGTCTCCTGCGCGTGAGTTGTCGCGCGATACGCCCGACTACCAATACGGGCGGTTCGACGCAAGCGCACTGCACATCGCGCATGCGCTCAAACAGACAGAACTGCAGAAGGCGTACCATAGACCGAGGGAGAAGCCTATTGATGCCTATCTGGTGAGTTTAGTATTAAGAAAATCGCAAAAGTTGCATATTTTCAATTATTGTAGTAGGTATTTGAATGACCAATTTCAAGTAGGAAATTAAATGAAGAGAAAAAAACTATCCCTTTCACCAAACGTACCTATGTGAAGTAAAGGGCTCAGTCGCAAAATGCCTACTTCGCAAAATGTCTATAGGTAGCAAAATGTCCCTTTCTCAGAATGTCCCTTTCGCAAAAGTCCCTCTCGCGAAATGTCCCTTTCTCAGAATGTCCCTTTCAAAGTCAAATCATTTTTTTCAATTAGACCATAAAAAGGCACTTTTGAACTTCATATTGTAAAATTTGAATCTAGTTGCCCATTCCAAATGGTAGTTTCGTATGGAGAAGAATGGGCAAGAAACTCCATATACTCTTTTTAAAAAAGGGTGTTTTAAGAATAATTGTTCAATATTCGAATTGACCCATGATAAACCTAACTTCGCGGAACCTTGCTGACTTCTCCACGAGACCCGTAGGTTCCGCGGAATACACGTTAGGCATCCTGATAAAGAATATCGAACTTAAAATAATCTTCCGGAGATTTAGGTATGTCATAAAATCATTAGGTACACTCAAAAGAGTTCCAAAAATAATGGCTTCATTCATCCATCTTGTGTTGGCTAACGAAATCAATCGAATTCGGTTGCATACAAATCTATTGCAACACACAGTTAGCTTCGCATGACGAGAGCAATACAATTAACCACGCTACAATTGTTATTATTATTATCTCTGATATTGCAACTGTTTGGTAAACGCACAATCTTTGTGGTTTTACGAAAGTACCGGTCCGGTTTAATTGGATAATCAGCGGTCATGCCAATTTGGTGTTGTTTGTGAGAGAACGAAAAACGGTAGCTTTTTGTGCACCTTAAGGGTTACCGTAAAACCCTATCAAGTACAGAATCCAGTCTTAATGAAAAATCGTCGCATCTGGTCGATTTTTCATTAAGACTGGATTCTGTACTTGATAGTCTGTAGGAGTTCTTACCACATATTATGTACAGAGGCCATCACATCAAACCACTACAATCTGTCAAATTTCTTTGATATATTTTCAACTTTATAACAAAAGCATAAGGTTCATATTCAATTGGGAAAATTTGACAGTTAGGTATGGCTTAATGTGCTGGCGTCTATACATGTTCCTGAATATCGAGCAAAAACCGCCGGATAAATACATGATTCTGCTTTTAGCGGCATTTCAAGTGTATACCTATTACAGTTCAAAGTATACAGCCCTGACAGACAGACGGACGGATAGCGGACGCTTAGTATAGGTTCCCGTTGGGCACCATGCACACTTCGGGTTCGCGGTGGTGCCAATTTGGTATGTTTGTAAGGGAACAAAAAAAACGTTAGCTTTTTGTGCACCTAAAGGGTTTGTCACTGTAAAACGTTACCCTATCTACTATCTAGTCTCATTGAATAATAAGCGGTGGTGGCAATTTGATGTGTTTGTAAGGGAACAAAAAAATGGTAGCTTTTTGTGCACCAAAAGGGTTTGTTACTGTAAAACGTTACTCTATCCACTCTCATTGTATAATCAACCCGGTGGTGGCAATTTGGCATGTTTTTATGGGAACAAAAAAAGCAGTTGCTTTTTATGCACCTAAGGGGTTTGTTGCATTGGAACTCTAAAGAAATGCTATCAAATGAATGGCAGTTAGAATACGTAACGACTGATGGATTTCTTTTTACTTTTTAGTCAGGAAAACCTCATTAAAATTGTATCATTACAGCCTTAACAAATACCAAGACATAGGTAGGTACTAATTCCTTGTTTTTGTGCAAAAGTATTTCCTAATTCGAACCACTGTAGGTCCATATTTGTATTACAGTGTTGATTACTTGTTCCATACAATCAATATAATATAGGACGACACGGTTGGCGCAGTGGCTGAGCGATCGACTGCTGCGCAGCGTGTTGCGGGTTCGATTCCTGCCTAGGGTAAACATTTGTGTAATGAGCACTTGTGTTTGCCTTGTGCCTGCCGTGCCTGGGTGTTGTTTAGCTATAAGTATATGTATGTATTTAAAATGTATTTGTGTATGTATATAAGCTGTCTGACACCCATAGTACAGGGTCTCCCTAGTTTGGGGTCAGATGGCCGTGTGTGAAATATCCCCACGTATTATTATATTATTATTATAATATTAAAGGCAATATTTTTCATCGACAATTATCTATTATAGCTTATTTTCCACGGAGGAGGTGCAATATCGGCACATCTGCCTCGCATTCCTGTGCCTTGGACTAGAACATTATCGCGTGTGCTCGTGGAATGCGCGCTTGAGATGTTTGGTTCAAGTTACAGAAGGAGCGGGAAAGAGCCAAAGGTCTTTAGTGTTTCTTCTCCTTTCACTAATGCTATTTTAATAATACTTATCATAATAACGTCTAGGCACAGTATAAGTTTTTGTACAGACAGCGTCATCAACTGCTAACCCCCTTCCCGAAAAAATTTCAATGCGTGTACTACTGTACTACCGTAAAGTAGTGACACGCTCCACCTCCCTCTGAAAATGTTCCTCACCTCTCCCCGCGTCGATCGACTAGCTCTGGAAATTGCGTTTTTGTTCACGCGGCGCGTAGACACGCACACTCACGCACGTATCTGTATAGTCTATTATTTTAGTATTAGTGTAGGCAATTATATCGTTTCGTTTCTATGGAGTGTCGCGGGTGTGGTCTAGGTGTCTTATCAATAACATCAGTCAATTCTGTCTCTGTGCAGGACGAAAACCTTTTCTTATATTCGAAAATGATACCAGAACAAAATCTCGTAAATTGATTTCGATGCTTTATTTTTTGACCAGCGGTTTTTCGAACGAAACATTAACGAGACAATTATGAGGCGCGTAAGCTGTTGTGATTCGTTGACTGCATTTTCAACAGCCAATCACAGCGGTTGACAATTTATGACATTAATTTTTCTTTCGAGAAACGGGATACGCGGGACCTTATGTTGAATATGAAACGTAATGCTGGCACTTCACTTGGCGTACTTGTGCAAATATTCGCCATATTTGGATAATACAAAATAGTCTTTATTTCATAAACATAATCCAAATAAGGCGAATATTTGAACAAATACGGCAAGTGAAGTGCCAGCGTATCATAATAATACATGTTTGAAAATTATGCTTGCAAGCGTGACAACACAGATACACATTTTATATAGTGTGAAATATTCTATTAATATGCATTCGTAATAAATTATTCCGATTGTAACATGCTATATATAACAAGTGTCTCTAATGTAAATGTATTAACTATTTAATCTACATTGCGTATGCGACTACAAAACGCACGCATTAATGATAAAAATGCGTGCGCGCATTGCAAGTTACTAATTAAGCGGAAAACCTTTGTAATAACAAAATAGATAAAGAAAATATTCATGCAATAATTACCATGACATGCTTTTAACTTTGGCCTTACATAATAACTTAATTCTAAAGTTCGTGTCCAGCAATGGATTATACAAATAACTATGGATTTTAACTAGAAATAAATGACCTTTATAACTACCATTTTCAGTACCACAAACATTACAATTGGGGTCAGATCTACCAAAATGACCCAACAACAACCTCGTTAAAATTTCTCTAATTTTCGAAGGAATTGTATCGATTTAAGACATATTACGCATAAGTTTGGGAAGTAGTAGGGCTGTTTTTACTGGATGGATATCAGCCTATTGTCGTCCATTGCTGAACGTAGACCTCCCCCAGAGTTCGCCAACCAACCCGGTCTTGGGCATCCCGCATCAACCCGCTGCCAGCCACCTTCTTCAAATCGTCAGTCCATCGTGCCGCAGGGCATCCCACAACGCTTGCTCAAACGCGGTCTCTACTATAGAGCGTGTCTGCTCTATCTACCATCTGTCCGTCTGCAGACGTGGCCGGCCCACTTACACTTCAGCGTGCAGATTCGCCGCGCAATGTCGGTGACTTTAATTCTCTGGCGAGTTACTTCATTGCGGATTTTATCCACCAGAGAAACCCCGAGCATCTCTCTCTCCATAACACGCAGAGCAACATTGAATCTGTGGACCATGTCCACGGTGATTCAACTCCGTAAGTCATTACGGGTAGGACGCACTGGTTAAAGACCCTGGTCTTAAAGAAGGTTGTGGGGTAGATTGAATTAGTTTGACATAATTATTTTAAATATTGTGATATGTTAGGGGTGGTTCGTTTTGCCAGAACTAATCTCATTTTCCGAATACACCTTAAAACCAAACCTGCCATCACCAGTAACTTGTACCAAAACAAAGTTGCTCTCTCGAATCAGCAGCCATTTATTAACAACGAGAAATCTGCCGTGACTCGACGATTACGTACGAATGATCATCGCAGATAATACTTGATGAGACAAAGGAATTATTGTATGTACCAGGTACTACAATGCCCCTTCACATGTTGGGGCCAATGCGGACCCATTGTTAGACATCCAATGCTTTACTGGTTATCGAAAAGATGTTCAAGGATGTAGGTAATGGGGCAGTGGATGTTGTATTATGTGCTGGACAATGTAGGCAGTAGGCAAAAACACCTCGACACTTGGAAAAGAATTATCAGTTGAAAATGTGAGGTGTTAATTAAACAACAAACTTTACTATGATTGAAAATAATCTTTACTTCTTCTTTACATAGTATAAAACCAATTCGCTTCCGCCTTCGCTTAGACCTTTTAAACTATGTACGGATTTTAATGCGGTTTTCGTCAATTGATAGTACCTATAGTTTGTATAATTTCTACATTGCGATTGTAATATTACAAGTAGGTAAAATGTGTTGTTTTTATGTTTGTAAGAGGCAAGTAATCTCTTAAAGTGGTCAGATTCCAAATTTATTTTTTAATTATAGAATGCTCCTTTATTGTTTAGTGGCATAGGGTATGTTTTACAATACACTCGACTTCCTCACGGCCGAAGTCGCGAGTTATAGCTAGTCTTTACATAGTATAAGACAAAGTCGCTCCCGCCGTCTGGAAGCTTAGTTCTTTTAAACTACGCAACAGATTTTAACGCGGTTTCATTTCATTAATAGATAGAGCGATTCAAGAGGAAGATTTATACGCGCAGATAGACCGTGCAGAACACTGAGAGTGAAGCCACAAAAGCAAATACAAATTCAAAAACAAATACCAACAATTCGCTTCGCGCTGTACTGACACGAGTCAGTACAGCACGAAGCGAAGCATTGTTAAAAAAAACAAATACTAATACAAATAAAAATTCAAGACATCAGCGTCGGTATGATACTATACAAAATACAATCACGAAATTGTAGTATTCGTTATTGAATTTGTATTTGCTTTTGTAGCTTCACTCGCAGTGTTCCGCACGGTCTATCTGACTTTGATTTGATAATCTGAGACGTATAGTTTAAATGTTTGATCTACATTGCACACGTGCCACCGGCGGGTCGCTAGTTAATAATAAATCTAGTTTTTACTTGATCCTTTTTAAATTTCTGCGCTGGACAAGTCAATTTTATAACACCCACACATAAGCATAGCCTTTCTACCTCAAACATGACTCACCGAATGACATTTCTATCAGACCACTCCTTAGAAGTCGAAGATTATTTTGTATTCTATAAGTTTCTTTCCACGTAGGTATGTGGTAGAAAACAAGCGAATTAACATTTTAATAATCAATACATTTATAGAAATGATGACTTATGATTTTAAAAAGGTGACGGCGAAAGATGATACTCTGTTTGGTATGTAGCATTTGACAAGAAAGGTGTTAGAGGACCTTACTCGACAGCAAGTTCCATGAAAAAGTAGTCAATCAATAAAAGTTAGCGAAATTTAGAAGTAGAAAGGAAAAGAGCGCAAATATCTTTAGTTTCGAAGGAGGGCTCGTGTCTAAAAGTCATATCTACGGATGGATCGGTCATGGTTAAGTTGCTGTGGTCGGTCTGTGGATGGGTGACCACCCATTTCATACCGAGACAACTCCGTATCCCGGCCGCCATTTGTAGATCTTTGGCAGTCGTTGTGGGTGGTCAGAAGCCAGAAAGTCTGACAACCAGTCTTACCAAGTGGTTTCGTGTTACCCAGTAACTGGGTTGTGGAAGTTACACAAGCAGTCGCTCCATGTAAAACACTGTTGTTCAGTTGCATCCGGTCAGCCAGAGCTGACCCCAATATAGTTGGGAAAAGGATCTTTAATGTCGACGAAACATTTACACTAATTATATACAATACTATTTGGGCCCAGTAGCCGGCCATGTTTATTGCTGCGTCAGAGGCGTTGTTCAGATCGCCAAAGGTGCAGGTCAACGACATTTGGGGACACCCCATCAAAAGAGGCTTTCGTATATTAAGTAATGACCAAAAGTCTCTACAGCAAACTGCAATCGCCATATATTGTAAATGGAGGATCTGTTTGGCAAGATTTTTTTACTATCGCTATTAGGTCTTCGACAAGAACTACGTGCGTATTTAGAAATTACAGTCTAATCATAGTTTTATAGTCTACCAACCTGTTCAGCTACCCTTCCCTTTATTAACTTTAATGATAGGATATCCTTATGGGATTGCTTTCCACATAAGACCAAGTAAATGTGATTACTATGATAACAGCTTAAGGGGACGCTTTCACTGATTAACATAGGCAAAGCGAGAGGTCACTTATTTCTTAATGTCGAGTCTTCAGCCATCTAAATATTCTCTTGCCTCTCCAATTCTTTGTCTGGTGACAGAATCGATATACAGCAAAACGTTTCCACCCGGTTTATTCTGTATAAATTTCCTTCTGTAAATTTTGGTGATCTGAGGTCGGGATAAGCGGTCATCCAAATGATACAAGGGATTGACAGTTCACTTCAACCACCACAATAACCTAAATTCACCAAGGGAGTTTGTACAGAATAGCACTACTGATAATTACATCCAGCTCATTGACAAAGAACAATGCATCTCCTCCAGTAACGTTAGTGTTGTTACCATCATCATTAAAACTTGCTGACAGTTTACTGTTAACAGCTTCTAAGGAGATACCCATTTCCTTGACATTCCTTTATTGGTTTTTATGACACATTCTGGCAAGGCGGTGCCTATTCGGAACACTAAAACTGCCAAAACAGCAACTGAACAAAACCTCATAAAATTGGAACTATTGCTCACTCATCAATCATATATGGTCAATTATGGTCATTACTGAATTCGAACACCAGTGGTGGCCTTCCATAAATGGTGGTACGACCAACCTCTTTGTCACAGCATGTGGGAAGATTTTCTCAGTTACGTAATCATTGTACTGTTACCAAAGAGTGGGAGTTTATGGTAGACCCAGTTCTTTTGATGGCAAAAAGTATTAATTGTTAGAAATTACGTAGTAAACGAATCTTTCCCATCAATGAATCTGAGCTTATGTGAATATCATTCATGAGTTTTCGCTTCCAATGAGTTATGATTGTAACGAACATGGTTGCTGCTTCATTCAAATCATGTTTTTTGTTAAGTTTACGATATTTGTAAAGTATGAAATACTTCTTTTCTTGACACAAGTCCGCCATACTTTTTCCAACCCGTGAAAGCCAGAATCAGCAGTGATGACCACCAAAATAGCATTAAGGCAATAAAATTCGACCATTTCTGGAAAAACGATTCAACTGTCTTAGATTCCGCAACTAAACTAATCAAAAAGAACAAAACAGTGGAAAAATAAGAAAAATATATTAGATCCACTTCTCTCCATATCAAGCAGTAATTTGAACAGAGCTACGACAATAGGCACTAAAAGACATTTGGAAAAAGCCTAGCCCACCTGAAACCCTCAAATTGGCTCGACTTGATGATGATCAAACAGCATGTATTCCAAATTATTTACTGCAATGCATTTCGCAGAAGTACCTCAAATTTGTCCAAAAAATAGTGTGACATTCCAGTATTTTACTTCCTATCTACCCGTATCACCTGTGCCAATTCCGTTCACATTTTAAGCCAGTTCCAACAAGTGGTAACAAGACCGACTACTCAAGGATACTGTTTTTACACCGCACGATATCAAGCTCATCTGTAAAATCTTGGAAATGGGTTTTGGACTTGAGAGTTTTCATGAGATATCTTGCAGCTTAAATGCTCTTAAAAGCAACAATACAGGCAACAGTTGACAGTGCTCTCACTTAGTTTTGGACATAAACCTTTTTAAGAGGAATCCACAATGAAACCACCATCTCCATATTACAAACTCCGAATGCGTACGATTCAGTCAATATAACGTCACGTGCTGAATTAAACATACAATGACCCACAGCGAGCGGATGAGCAATGATCGAGGCCATCCATGTCTTTTCCTTTGGCACAAGTTGGTGAAAACCGGACACAATCTATTGATTGTATTCCGCTGATATAGGTATCTGCAAGAGTACACAATGATATAATGCCTAGCGAGTCTCGGAAATGTAAACGTTTACGAGTTAATGTGAATCCAGTGAAAGATCGAAGGTCTGGTGAGACTTTGACCTCAAACTGAAACTTAAAATTTATTAGTTTTTAAGAATGGGCATTGTCCAATACGGCTTGACTGATTTGAGGATAGACTAGGAAGACAAAGAAGCACCAAGCCTTTAGAAAGAAAGCAACTATATACTTTGTAGTGGAACACATTTTATTTTATTTTTCGTAATAGCATCTCTCTGCTTAACCGGACTTTCTTGTGTTGCCTTTAAAGGCCTCCAGTTAAGGCAAAAAACTTATATAATAAACGACTACATGCTAGGGCACCCCCTGTGGGGTAGCAGGCCTCGGCTTAGGGAGTCGCTGAGGGAGGGTAGCAAACGGACAGGATTTCAGTTATTTAGGGACGAATTTAAAGCTAGATCGGGGAGGATTGTGCACAATCTAATGCCCTTGATTATAAAGACTCAACAAATCTCGTTGC
Source organism: Charanyca ferruginea (assembly GCA_947361185.1). Classification (NCBI taxonomy): domain Eukaryota; kingdom Metazoa; phylum Arthropoda; class Insecta; order Lepidoptera; family Noctuidae; genus Charanyca; species Charanyca ferruginea. The sequence continues at coordinate 21,339,723 of OX376069.1, read as the reverse complement.
ATTGGACATACCTCACATCGGCGTCAGCTCTATGAATGGCGGTGTCGGGTGCGCACTGCACCGCCCGGCCTTGCGCCTACGCAGCGTAACCGATACCCCGCTATACTTGGGCAATCCTCTTGTCAGTGTGCTATAAGAAAACGGGATTTATTTGTCCTTCCAATGTCATAAAGTCAACTAGCTTTTCTACTTGCAAGCAGATAGGTACTTCTTTCCGTCTCAGCGCGTATTTAGTGAATGCTTGAGAAATTGATCATTCGAGCCACTTTTTGACCGCCACAATCACGTCTAGGTGACAAACCAAAATTTTTAGAACAAGTGAATGTACGGTAGATGGAGCAGACACGCTTTAGAGTAGAATGGGACGCCCTTCGGCACGATGAACCGACGATTTGAAGAAGGTGGCTGACAGCGGATGGATGCGGGCTGCCCATTACCGCATCGGTTGGCGATCTCTGAGGGAGGCCTACGTTCAGCAGTGGACAGCAATAGGCTGATATGATGATGTAAACTTAAAGAAGTTAACTTCCCTAAGTTATAAATTGTCCACAATGTCTAGTTACAAAACTAATGAGCACCAACTGTTTGGTAACACTTACTTTCCAACTTATAATTTTGCAGCGTCATTTAAATGCCCTATTTCCGTCTCATTTCCTCTTATGAAAGCTCTGAATTGTGTGAAAGAGATAACGGATCTTCATTGTCGATACGGAAGGTGGTTATCGTAAGGAAGACAGGGCAACAATGGGAATAGTTGTATAACGCTTATTAAAGTGTGATTAAAAAGTTATGGAGGTACATTGTACAGGCCTAGATTACAGCTATGTGTGGCAAGATGTGTAGTCATCATAGACAACACATTTTTTTTTTTAACATGTGAACAGAAAGGCGCTTGTAAGGGCCTACGGTTTAATTGTTTCTGTATAATGTTATCTTAATTTTTATCTCGTTATTAACAAGTAGGTATCTAATACTTATTGAGCCTAATACTTACTATTTAATAATGTGCAACTTAATATGCATACAAAGTTAACCGACCTTTGTATTGATAAGAATGGTGAGGTACCTATTTGCCTGACTATTTTAATCAATAACGTACTATTGTTATAAATATGTGCCCAACTTATTGAGCAAGCACGAATAACAATAATAATGAATCTCAAGAACGTATGGGTACCTATGGTTTTCGAACAAGACAAACCTGCTTATTGGACGCCATGATTGTTAATGATGATTTATTTATATGGCCTCTGGGTATAAACGTATTTTTAAACAATGGTGGGAAGTAATAACGAAATATCTAGTTATTCTAATTACAAATAAAGAATAATGAGAAAAGTGGCCACCATGTATATTAAAATCGCCCTAAACGAAAACTTAACATTTCAAAACATTAATTAAAACTATTATTTCAATAAAAATTGTGTTATGACCATTAAAACACGCGACTGAAATTACAAAGGCCATTAAATTAGACCATATGGACAAGTGAAAGCTTTAATGCTAGTAAAAGTATTAGAAATTAGTGATCATACATAATAAATCATACATATGTATGTGTTCATAAATCTCTATGATTGCATGAGAAGACATCATACACACTTCACGAACAATTAATTGTGCGAGACTAGAATCAAGATATTTATGATACATTTGAATTAAATGTATCACAGACGCCATTTGTCACGACCAATTTAGCTTGTCAAGTCTATTTGATCAAGTTGTCACACATGTTTTTGCAAGATTTATAATTATACCGTTGTGTGGGATCTATTTTAATTCCCGTGTATTTACATAATATTACAAGAAGAAAACAATTAATTTAAATCATAAATAATTCGATAAATCCCTTTTTAATATACCTTGTACAAACAAGCTGGCAGCTCACTGTTAAATACGCGCCAAAAGTTTGACAAATGTTCCTATTAATCATGATGGCGGACAAAAATGTTACCGAAATGATTTGACACAAAAACTTAAGTAGCTGGCACTGAAATTACTTTGTTTCAATTAGTATTTGATTACAGTGTTTAAAACCGGATTGTAATTAGAACAATTAACTACGTGCACTAACTGAACTGGGAAAAGTTGCCAAAAACCTGAATCATTTGAAGAGGCTGGTGACCCGGTGACCTTCCGCACCGCAAGTTCTCACGTCTGTATGTATTAAATATACCGTAACATTATTTAACACAATGTTTAAGTTTTAGGTCGCCAAGATAAGCTTTACTTAATTCACACAAAAGAGATAGAAATGTATACGTTTATCTCATAATTTAATCTTTAACAATCATAGATCTTAAAACTTGGCATGTTTTTTGAAACCGGATATAATTTTCGTGTTCTGGCAATAAATCTAAACATATGTTTTCTGTTTTAAATAAAGATATTTTTGTTAAGGAATGGAAGCAATAAATTAAGCATTCTGTCCGAAAAGAATGGCTCGATCTCTTGAAATAACAGTTAATTTTAGACATAATTATTACATACAATTTTATGAAAATTAGTTAAAGTCTACCTACTCTACCTATTCTAGGATACCAGAAGGCTAGGCTAAGGCTACCGAATTGAAATGACTATCACGAACCGATTTAAGCTACGAATCTGCAATGCAATTTTCAACTTTAAATTATTAGCAGCATTTGATTAGCCAATCGAATCGAATATATCTCCGCTTGACTTGAATTAATTGCAGTTATTACTTCCTTTATTTATCATATTATCTCGAAAAGCACTTTATCCATTCCCAAGCTACCTGTGGTATCAAAATAGAATGGTAAGTAAGTTGGCAACATAATAGATCAGGAGACTGTCGCAATGTTGCGGAGTCTGTTGCTGTTATGGCCACTGTATACAATGGTACGATGTTTTCAACGGCAGTTGCTTCATTTGTGGAAACGAGATCCTACTAAGTAGATTGTAAGTCGTCAAGGGACATATTGCGTCCATATTTAAACGCTCTTATCCTCTGTAATACTATAAAACCGGGTTATTACAAAACAAAAGGTAACATTGTTCAGTATTAAGATGGAACAAAAGACGGCGAGTAAAACATCGGAGACCCCATTTAATTCACACTCTATGAATTTCAAGTGCGTACCTATTACGGACCGAAAGTCAAAATCTTGTGACCGACAGACATCGGACATCGGAGGACATTGGAGTCTTGTAATAGGATCTCGATTTGGTACCCTTTGGATACGGCATCCGCAGAAATGCCTCTCGAATCACGCCACCTTACACAACTTTAAACTGTATAATAATCTATAGCAATTGTTCTTCTTGTACACGTTTGAATATTCCAGTGGCCTTCTTTTCTAAAACGAAAATTTGGGCATTCAGGCATTCGTACCACATTATTTGCCAAAGCGTGTATTTTGGTCCCCACTCAAGGTCTTCACGTGACTCGTAAACTACCAATAGTAGTCATAAAGCTCCAAATAACCACCTTCAACCAAAATAATGACTATAATCACAATATGCTGCCTTAGGGCTTACGCAGACAGACTTTTTGTATCATCAACTCTGCGACGACTAAATGACCAGCTTTTGGCATTCCATGTGTATCACATAACAGAAACCATGCGACCGTCTTGATTTCCAAAAAGAATAAGAAAAGTTATAAATTATTAACAATTACAAAAAAAAATGCAAATTGTTACAGAGACCTGACAGACTTGCGTTGCGGACACATTCGCACAAAAAGTCTATCGTCTGCTTAAGCCCTTTCGATTACATTAAGACAAATAGTAGTAACCCGTCGGTTTCCCACAAGTTCAAAGCGCTTCAGACAAGACAATTAATCATTTCGTCATTTATCAACAATAGTGAATGAATCTAAAGTAAAGGTGGGTTTGATATTAGCGAGAGTGCAGACCATAGATTTGATATTACATAGATTGGTAATACGAGCAACAAGGAAGATAGGATTTGACGTGTGTTAGAGTGTATGTGAATAGTCGAAGGACTTCAAAACGCAACAATAAGCAATTTATCATACTTTTCATAATCACGACACGTGTGCAGTATTTAGTTGGACCTCTGTAAATATTTACAATTACATTGGAACTAAATTCTGCCAAAACGAGACAATCTCTAAATAAATCTAAACGTGTTATTACTATCCAGCATTAACAGTCCAATATACGGCCTAAACTTATGCTTTTTTGTTGCCTGCAATGTCCCGGGGTAACGCGCTAAAGCCACATGTCATACAGAGAAGGTAATGCTTAGAATATATTTAAAACTATATATCCAAAATCAATACAATTGCTTCCAAAAATGACCGAAATTTTCGTCGCAGGTCATTTCGGCGAAACAAATCCTCTTCTTCTTTATGTCACGTTTTTTGTGACCATTGCCTGTCTTTGTATTGTTATGTCTATGGTACAAACAGTGCAGTCTGTGCACTTGACTTCGTCGTGGGAATAACTAATAACTGTACTGTTAACAGTGTGCGCTGTTTTCGCAAAGCTTTTAGCGTTGAGTGTAAATAAAAAGAGCATGAGAAGATTTTGAGTGTGTTTGGTCTTTGATAAGATTTTCTTCGTAATTTACGGGTCCGTTTTATCTGTACCAACTTGTCCAGATATTATCATTTGTAGTGGCTGGCGTTTTTCCTTTTACGCTCCATTTCTTTGGGTGACACTTAACCGAAGTGGAGGAAAATTAAGCAATAGAGTTCCCTTATGATAGTTGAGCGAAACAGGGCCGTTTAAATGCAAAACTAAAGTGGAGCTGAGCGGCGTAATATGAACCAATACATTTTTCTCCGATTCGTTCCTCTCTGCTCCTGTGGGGAATCTCCCTTATTGCTCACCTTGATTTTCTTCGTCCTCCTCAGCATATCGCATTCTTGCCCATGCGTTTCCGGTCGTATCATGGGGTCGTAAAAGCCCAATTTTTTAGAACTCGGTACTGAAAATCTAGTTTTTTTTTTGAGTGATTAGTAATCTCTTTTGTCGACTGTAGATACCAATCATGTACATCACATCACCACATCAAGCTATACCAAACTGTCGAATTTTCCCAATTGAACATGAACCTTATTCTTTTGTGATGAAGTTGAAAAACTATCAAAGAATTTTGACAGATTGGGGTAGCTTGATGTACTGGCCTCTGTACATAATGGTAGGTACGCTATATACCTCTGGTTTAAATTGTATACTGATGGTATGAATTTGGCTTGTGTTTGTTAATTTAACTACAACGGGTTTTTATTAAACACAGCCTTTTACAAAATGTTGAATAAAAATTTAAGTATGTACGTGTCCAGGCTTTTAAGAAGTAAATCTGGTTGGTAATAAATAACTTTTTTTAGGAAGACCACAAATATTTGGAAAACCCGCTTGACTTACAAAAATTCTCATTTTTTTGTACACGTTCTCACGTTACCGTGGAATACTTTAATATCATTTGTGTTCTTTTATATCCGGGTCGGACGATATTCATAATATTTTCTTTCACTTTTTTCGTCACTTTGTTATCTAGTTTTTTTTCAAAATATTTTCGGAATTAAGTACTTACGTACTTAATGGAAAACAAAATCCAAATCAATTCTTAAAATCTCAATTCAAAATCAATTCCTCAACAGTGGGTGTTGACTATTGCTCATATTGAATTGGGCTCATCGCTAATGAAGTTAGTAATCAGTTGAAATTTGATACGCCCATTCGCAGCATTGACAGCATTTAGGTGCTAATTGTGATGATGAATAATTTACCGTTATCCTCGATAAATCAGAAAATATGGTAAATTATGTTTTTCTGTATTCCAAATTTAACTAGGATGAAACCCACATTGGACCATCAAATCCCACTCTTGACTATTTGCCACTATTTATAGGTAGATTCTTTTGCCAAGTTGTACCAGAAAGCTATAAATTACCTAATTCCACGCCTTCCTACGTTGTTCCCACACATGTAGGTACAGTCAGCTAAAAAGTATCGTATGCAAGCTAGAAATGCACAACTTTAGCATACATTTGATTACATTAAAATCAATAAGTACACAGACTTCAAACTTATAACAACTCTATTTCGCTTTATGCTGGCACTTCACATGGCGTGTTTGTGCAATTAATCGCCTTATTTGGATTTGGACAAAGTCGACTTAATTGCAATACCCTTAGCGTATATTTTGTATTATCCAAATAAGGCGAATATTTCCACGAATGCGCCATGTAAAGCGAAGAAGTTAAAAAATAATTGCTGTTTGCTGTCTTGGCTTCAAACTTTGCTGTCTTGCCTTCAAACTTATCTCTCTCGTAGACTGTACCTATTTACATAAGAAGGTAAATTGACGGCACATGGGTATTACATATGGCGCATAGATTTTCATTGAATACTTAAACTATTGTAGGTTGGCCTGTTTGACTTTTAAATAGGATTAAAATTGGAATACATTAGTGTCTCGTTATGGTGTTAACTAATTGAATGACGTAATGTCACTGACTTTAATTCTATTGGTTTTTGATTGACCATTCTTATTTGATAATAAGCGAAGGCGTAATCTAAGATAGAGCACCTATCTAGATGATTTATTTATAGCCTTTAGGAAAAAATCACCTTATCTTTATGAATAACTTTTTAGAGGTTACTTAACACGTTCCCTGTGTAGCTGCTAGACCCAATAGTTAAACAATCGCAAAGACTCACCCGTGGGTCGCTGCACAGGGTAAGGGTTAACCCTTTCCCTTAACCTTGAAAAAAGACTACCATAATTAATTAACAAAACATAATTATGAGAAAACGATTGAAAAGAATCACCATGAAGTTTCATTTTCGTTCTTCTCCACAAAGGCCTAACTACGGCTTAAACTTTCTGACTAACTAACCAACTCCTTGGTAATTAAAACCTGCCTATAAATGGTTTACTTAAAATAAATAATTTTATTTGGACATGCAAGCATTCGCATGTCCAGATTATCAAAACTTATTTGTTACTAAGGGGGAATACATAAAGACAGACTCCAATCTGACAGAAACTGCACAACACCAAGGCAGATTTAACGAAATCTCGCACCAATCAGCCACACTACACATATAAATTACACGGCACATTAACTCAACTTCTCCATATTAACGGCCCGTAACCCGAAGCCGGCCCGAAGACATCGTGATCCACATAAGATTTCTAAACACATAGGTACGTACATATGGAGTAGGGGCACAAAAACTGACATTACCGAGTGTAGTGGTGTATAATTTGCATCAGCCATTAAGTACGGCACGTCAGGGTGTGCAGAACTTTAGGGGTTTAAAGGAATATACATTTTATATGTTAGTGTTAGGGGTGTTTGTGTATCTGTATGTTTGGCTGTGACAGGAGGTAATGTAGACAGGTGGAAAGGGTTAGAGAAAACGAATTTTTTATTAAAACATACATACAAACTCAAAAGCAACCATAATAGTTAAAAGAAAAAGTTAGGAGAAACAGAACATTAGTATGGAATCACAGTGAAGAATTATAGAGGTCTCGGATGGTTAACAAAACTGAGAAACCTTACAAGGCTAAAATCAGGTCAGAAAGTATAGGTCTAAATACCGCTAAGCCCTGCTCTTTTAATGTAGGTACCCCAAAATATTATTGATGAATAGTTCGAGACTGTCTCGCTTTCTCCACTAATACTGGTCACTACCCACATACTGTTAACACAGTAGGAAACACAAGCGAAGCATGTCGGTCCGTTGATTGCGTCCGAAGCGACAACAGCAAGGCGTAATGTGTAGTGTACGTACCTACTTACCTTATAACTGTCCCTTGGGAAGATTACTGGATCAGGAATGTGGCTAGTTATTTTGTGAATAATGTACAATATTTACACGAATGATAAAAAAGAAAAACCCATTACGCAAAAAATGTAATACAGCAAAGCTTAAAAAAAATCCTCCACATCGCCGTCATCTGAGAATTAAGTTTAATTGATTTGGCTATTGTTTTGATCGTTACGTCAACCCACAAAACAAAAGACGCTTGTTAAAAAAGATCACGCTTGACCTCGAGGATTTACATTAAAACAAAAGTGAAACGTATTCTGTTATAAATAGAATCTTATTTATTGTTTATTTCTTTAAAATGTCATGCACGAGGGTCCACAACCGGGCACGGAAAATTACCAATGTGACTTTTCTATTTCAGATGTAGTTGCTTTCTAAGTTTTCTTGGATATGACTGACATCGGTGTAGAAAATCATTGTGAGGAAACCTCGACATATAAAAAAAACTTCAGAGGTGTCAAGGGACACCCGGATGGAACGAAGTTCCTTTCGATTAATTAGTGAAGGAATTGTAATAAAATTTAATTTTTTTGAAGTTATAATAATATTTTTGAGCGAATAAACTTAGGTACTAAACATATCGCCGTAGGTACCTAGTTCAAAGAGTTCGCCGCGCCGCCTTTAAATACATAAACATATTCTACGAAAAGCGAATTCGGACTTTATTTTGTAAACGTAAACGGTTAAAAATTGAAATTTTACCAAACTAGGTATGATAAAATTATTCTGAGAAACGTATAGGCTGGTGCCCGACCGGACAATAGGAGCTATGTGCAACCGAATTTCACGGTTAATGTGTAAAAATAAGGTTTTAATTCGCTCCAATATTTTCATAGAAAAGCCGCCATTCAACTAATAATGAACTCTATTTGACAGTTCCAACGATTCAATTTTTCTGTTCGAATTGTCTGCGTTTGTGAAGTAATAAAAATAGCAAAAATAAGGTTTTAATTCGCTCCAATATTTTCATAGAAAAGCCGCCATTCAACTAATAATGAACTCTATTTGACAGTTCCAACGATTCAATTTAGCTTATTATAGCATGTCGTGACAACTTTTCGTAAGAATTTTTTCCGTCTAGCCCCCTTTCACAACGCGCGATAAGGAACTTCGTTCCAAAACTTCGTTCCAATAAAGTCAAAAATTGCCAATTCGTCTTGAGCAAGCGCAGTGATCAATGCCCATGCCTTCTCTGTATGAGAGGAGGCCTATGCCTAGCTGGAACAATACTAGGCCAGTATTGTTATTTTATAAAAATATTTTAATTGAGAAACAAAAAAGCCACTTAGGCTTGCGTCTAAGATGTCTAAACTGTCAAGCATGATGGTTTTGACAGTTCTATCTATGTCATCACTGAAGCGATCATTGGGGCACTCGGGACCTGTATGTCTATTCCGTTACAATCTCACTCGGTGAACACCTAGGTGAAGTGAGCTGTCCTGTCATCTTTCCCGATGCTAAAGACTTACAAAGCACTACAATCAGATGATAACTCACTTCACCCAGGTGTTCACCGAGGGAGCTCGCGCGTAACAGAATAGCACTGCTGTTATATTTATTTCGTGCTTGGAACGCCCCCTAATTCTTTCCACTAGGTTTGTTGGAACCCCTTAGTTCTTTTCGTTATAAGATACCAACCGCTGTTAATTAAAGCTTTTAATAATTATTATGTGAATAGATGTCTGTTGTGATTGTGATTGACATTTAATTTATTATGTTCAATTCTAACGTAGAAAAGCTTTTAAAACTCGAGATGTAATCAAAAGAAAAATAATAAAATAGTTCTTAAGAAGAAATAGGTAGTATAAAATACCTTTATCTCGTAAAGTTCTGTAAAAAGAAATTCTGTTTATCTTATATTTAGCCCGTATTCTTCTTTCGAAAACTCTGTATCTTGGAGCTAGTGTAGACCAATCCTGCCTGTAAGCATTATGCTCGTCCCGCCATATTTGTCTGGGTCTGCCCTCAGATTATGAAACAAAAGGCAGATAGACCGCGCGGAACACTGAGAGTGAAGCCACAAAAGCAAATATAAATTCAAAAGCAAATACCAACAATCTCCTGATTGTATTCGCTTTTAAATTTGTATTTTTATCAGGTATTAGCTTTTGAATTTGTATTTACTTTTTCGGCTTTACTCTCAGTGTTCCGCGCGGTCTATCTGCCTTTTGTTTCATAATCTGAAGGTCTGCCACAATGTCGGGAACTCGGGACCCACTTTTTATTCATTTCAATTCTACAATAATTTTAAGTACCTACACTTCTCAATCAGGCATCAATCCTAATTTATCTTAATTTTTGTTGCAAACGAAGGCATACTCTTAGTAAGGCGTTTACAAGGCTTGTGCCACAGTGACGTCACTCCTCCTAATTTGGGAATTGCTGTCATGCGCGTGCGCCGACCGAGCGGATTACCGTATTTGTTCATTATGAAGAAAATAGCTTAGTAGTCGTCACGTTTGTGGATACGGTATTATTAAGATGTTTCTGATGAAGATTGTTGGGAGAATTGAAATGTTTTATAGTAATTAATTAGTGTTTACATAAGTTTAAGTTTTGTTTTTATCATTTTAATTAGTGCGGCCAACGTCGGTGTCTTAAAAAATCTTATTTTTGTTTTTTTTTTAATCATTAGCAAAGCCACTGGATTACATGAGTAATTAAGCTTTTTTTTCCTTTTCGTCCTACCTGCCTTGTTTGATATATGAATGTGCATATATATTTAATGATTATGTATCTGTCATCCACACTTATGGACTGATCTAAGTCATTCCAGCAGAAAATTTTGAGAATAGAGGAATAATATGTCGATAAGAACGTATGTGTACTTCCTAGGTTCAATGCTATCAATGGTATCAACTACATCTGGTTGATTTTATATGTAACTAGCTGACCCGACAGACGTTGTCCTGTCCTGATCGACCTAATGGGGGATGAAAAAGGGGTGAAAAAAGGGGATGAAAAATAGATGATGGCCTATTCTCAGACCTACCCAATATGCACAAAAAATTTCATCAGAATCGGTCAAGCCGTTTCGGAGCAGTACGGGAACGAAAACTGTGACACGAGAATTTTATATATTAGATTTTAAACGTTTGTAAATGCACCTACAATACAGGAGACTCGTAGAGCGTGGCAAGGTTTTTTCAAAAATAGAATGGTGCTGATTCCCTTGTTTACAAACTAAACTAAAATTAGACAATTGGCATCTCTTACCACCAGGCAACTGAAGAAAAGGACGGCGACAGATAAGAACTAAGTTAGAGATGTCAAATTAGTATTTTCTTTGAACTTCGCCGTGTTTTTAATCAATACGTTCTGAAATGACAACTATAATTGTATCAACATTTTAGATGAACTTAAATTGACAGCTCTTATTAATATCTGTCTCTTTCTTGTTTTATTGGAGAGAAAGAGATATAAATGGCTTAAAAATTTGTTTAATTCATATAGGTACAACAGAATTGGCACTAAATAAAACCTTAGTGACTAACGTTCAAGTGTGATATCTAGTATTTATATCATGATTTACAGAATATCGTTAGATGTGTGTAACAAGACTGTATTTAAGGCCAAAACCAGCCATTACCGTATAATTCGCCGCCAACGCTATAAATAGGAGAGTTTTTCCGACAAATCCGTGAATAAGATCAGCACAATACAACAATAGAACAGTTATAATACGGAAACACTTGTGCGTGTCACGAAACAGGTGAGGACAGAAGACCCTCTCTGTTTTGGACGCGGTTACAAGGTAACGTTTTGTAAGAGTTTGAAGATCAGCTTTTAAAATATCAAAGTTATAAAGATCTCGATAGGCACTAGAACAGATTGTAGACAAGCCAATCTATAGCCGTCCTTTTTGAAATTAAGTAAAATTAACAAAAGAGATAAGTTGACTATTAGTGTGTAACTTTCTTCGCAATGTCTAGGTACGCTTAACAAAATACAAAGTAAATAGGGTCGTCTGATTAAAGTTTTTCCAAGTGGAATTTTATTTTATAAATAAACAGTTTTACATTTTTTAATTTAAAGACATCCATCAGTTCTAAAAAACTCTTTTGTTGTCCGTACACAAACATGTTGAAGAAAGTAAGAGCGTCGATTGTCGTAACCTGTCAGACAGGTTGCATTATTAAATCAATATAGAATCTACCGTTACGTCATGCGGTACCCACGACAACATTAAATTAATAGATGCAGTCTCTATTTTGGTTTATTATTAACTAGCGACGCGCCTCGGCTTCGCATGGGTGCAATGTAGAAAACTATACGTATAAACCTTCCTCTTGAATCACTCTATCTATTGATAAAACTGCATTAAGATCTGTTGCGTAGTTTAAAACATCTAAGCGTACAGAAAGCGGGAGCGACTTGCTTTATACTATGTAAAGATATTCTTCCAATCGAATTCCGGTCACCACTAGCCAAATACGCAGGAGATATGAGGTGCACTCCCTCTTCCGTCACTCTCATAGTCCGATAAGACGGCAATCCGACACGACCGGAGAGATATCACACTTTGAATCGGGTTCGAGCGCGAAGTGAGCGTCGAAGTGACGTCTTACGTCATCTCATACTTCATCTGTCAAAATCTCCCTGTCAATTTAGTTCAACTCGCTGACACGCTCGCAAGGATGGCGCTAGTGTTAATTCGAATTATCAACCGAGTTTTTAGAATGCCAATCAAGAAACTCACAGCGGATTCAGATTCGAAGTTTAGAATGAGGTCTTATAGAATCACACCCCAGGTGCAGTAGCACCGGCTTTGTGCTTCCGTGATACGGGGATATCACACCACCAATTTTAAAACTCTGGGTATGCTACTGAGAAATTTGTAATGGAAAAACACAATATCACTTTGCCTTACATGGGTATCGAACGCAGGACCCCACGCTCTGCATTCTTGCTTGCGACCACTAGTGGTTGGTGGTTTGGTCTAGACCAAAGGAGCATTCACTTCCTTTTGCTTCTGATGTATGTAGGTAAGTACTATCAGGATGCAGATGTAGAAACTCTGGAGAAGGTCCTATGAAACTGGGCCCTGGTGCCTATACTGGCGTCGTTCTGTCTTCTGTTTGATCTGGAGGGAAGTGGAAATCATGTTTCTTTATCCACTCCTCCGCTGTTCTTTACTGGTTAATTTCATTGCGGAATTCAAGACCTTCAATCATTTCTCCGCGATTTGTCGTTCATCATTGCCTCGCTGCTTTACTACTGGCCGTCACTATTGATTCGCTGGCTTCTGGAAGTTACAGTAGTTCGTAAAAGTGTGGCGAGCTTGTCCTTAATTCTATGAAGATGTGAGTGGTTCTTCTGTCTTCACTGTATTCATACTAGATCACCAACTTTACTCAGATGAAACCAGCGATATGTATCTGTTCTGTTTCCTCGAAACGTGACTCAGTAAGATTGGATAGTCACCATATTAATTACATTTAATTATGCTGTACAGTCATCAAATGATATACGAGTAGGTGACCAGGTAACTAGTATAACTTCATTTTAAACCACGAACTTGATTTGCGTTCTTTTTTTTTTTGTACAAGCTTTTTTTCGGTCAATTTTACTAATTCTAAGGAACATTCAATTTGTCAAAAGTGCCTCTAATTACCTACTTTTTACTTTTTGACAAGATTTTGACATAAGTTGTCGTTGAGGTGAGATACAACTACACTTTAATTTACAACTACTCTTTAATTTACCGATTTTTCTCCAGTAAGTATTAAAATGTTGGACGCTGCTGTTGCTTGTGTGAGTAACCACTTTGACGTGACTAAGGAGGAAGAGGATCAATCTACTTCATTAAAACATAATTTGCCTTATAACTTCGTTTATTGAGCGCATTCTATTAGTAAACCTGTTGCTAAATCCGTCTGACAGCTCGCGTGGCGGACTGTCAAATCTATTCAAATTTTGAACAGACTTTATCTCATAGGAATTTAAACGGTTAAATAAGGTTGAATATGACTAAACCAGCCAGTATCTAGAGTAACTACACATTCCTACCTGCCTATTTAAAAGCTTATTACGCGCGCAATAGTAGGCCATGCTTTTTTTTGAGTGATTACTAATCTCTTTTGTCGACTGTACATACCAATGATGTACTTAGACTGTAAACTGACTGTAAACTGGCCATTTAAACAACTTATTTAGATACATACATAGTTATAGCTAGGTGGGTAGTTGCGAACATTTACAACGTAATTAGTTTCTTACTGCTCAAAGCAGATGAAACTGCAGATGCAGAGAGGTTCTCGGAATAAATGTGGGACAGCCATTTATTCGAGGTGTAGGTCAACGAGAATTAAGTTCTACATTCCGATACGGAAAAGCCATCACTTGAAACCACAATAGCCCAATACATACACGGACGCGCGGGTGAAGAGGTCGTGAGTTCGATATTGAGGCGCTGCACTATTGACGACAACCCAAAATTCTAGGACAAATGTAAACAGCGCATCAATATTCTCAAGCAGTCCATTCAGACTCCTGACAAGGATTAATAATTGATAATGAGTCTAAATCATCATAAATATAGTATACAATTGAGTGCGAGATGAAATTCCACGCGACATTCATTTTCTTACAAGAAATTAGTAAATTTCCAACTCCACTTCAATTAATCAATGTAAACTGTTCTGCATTGACCACAATTCGCAACATAGAGAAAAGCCAAAATAAGCGTGGCCAATATAGCCCAAATAACTTATTTAATTTTAAAAACGTTCGAAAATCGAACATCTTAATTTCTGACTTGGCAAAAAATACAGCCACTCGTTTCTCATCAAAACAATAGACACAAACATTTTTAATTATATTTTTTAATCTACAAAGCAACGTCAAGACAACCTACAGCCTCGTTCGTTGACTCGCAGATAGAAAGTTGTTAATTAAGAACGCGCCTGATTGGCGGGCGATTGTGTAACCGAACGCAACAGATCAAGCATGTGGCTGAACAGGGAAATGCCTTTGCCTAAGAAAGCGGACACGTCATTTTTCCTATTGTGCAATATAACCATTGGTCCGAGATGCTAAAATTGCAAGACCTGCGTCATTTTATCGAGACGAGACGAGATCAACACAGACAAGATGCATATAAATGACTAACTGTTGGGGTCGGCTTCCAATCTAACCAGATGCTGCTGAATACCAATGTTTCACATGGAGCAACTGCCTGTCAGACCTCCACAACCCAGTTATATTACCCAGTAACTGGGTTGTGGAGGTCCCTTTAGTAAAACTGGTTGTCAGACTCTCTGGTTTCTGACTGACGACTGCCAAAGAACTACCAGTGACAGCCGGGACGGTTTTACGTGCTTTCCGAGGCACGGAGGGACCCCTCCGTGCCTCGGTATGAAATGGATGGTCACCCATCCGAAGTCCGAACGCGGCAAGTATAGCTTAACCACCATGTATAATCGATCCTGAGATTTTGTGTGTATTCAACTATCCATACCTAATATCATAAATGCAAAAGTGAGTTTGTTTTAGGTTTCCCGGCTGAACTACTGAACCGATTTCGATGAAATTTGGTGTAGACTAAGCTTGAACCTCGCCTTCCTCTACAGGGTGAAATTGAATTCATGAGCAAATTTTTAAGGGGTGACCATACATTTTGGCTGAGTATCTATTGCACTTCTGTATGGAACAGCTGATTTTTTTTCGCGCTGTTTGAGTTGGCTCCATAATGAAAGTTGTTCAGGTTCGTGGTCTGAGTCACTCAGACCACTTTTTTTGACCCTGTAGGTACCTAACTATATCAGCGATAACTGACATTTACGTGGACAAAGTCGCAGTCGAAAGCTAGTTTATAAAAAGATACCAAGCCACTAAAATGACAAAAATGCAAGATAGCAAGACAATAAAATGCAAGATTAATAAAGATTAAATTGTACGTGAAAGTGGTAAAAGTGAATGTAGTTTTTGGAAATTTTGATCAAATGCTTATAACATTTTTCTGTAATCCTAAAATTTTGCATGCTATGTCATAATTTAGCTTAACAAAGTTGTGCCTTGTTCTGTTTATACCATTATTAAAAACAACTGACCAATTTAAACCACCGGTTCTTACGCAATGTCCTCAAGTATAATATTGAATCAATTGTGCAATTGCATTTTCACATAAATATCAATTTATAAACTCAGGAACGGCATACCACGTCTCACAATGAGGTGAGATTTATTGCAAGAGATCTTGTTTCAGGGAAACTGTATATTTAACGCTATTGCACAGATATCATATATTCCTCATAACCTCATGACTGAAGCTCATTGTATTCTCTACCATCGCTCTCCTGGAAGGTTTTCGGTCATGCGGGCAGATGTTTGGAAACACCCTTTGCAAACCTCTTTCACCACATTAGTCCATCTGTCTGTCTTCTGGGTTGGTGATCTACCAAGGCTCCATTTTCCTTCAACATTACTTTTTGGGTCTTCATAAAATAGCATTTTGCTACTCTAAAACATCACATAACCCGGAAAATGGTTGAACTACATCCATTTTACCAAAGCGACATTAAAATGTTCATTATTATTTAGCACTCTTAAGGCGAATTTCGTAAATATTTTATTGGAACCTAGTAGAAAACTTATTTGTGGAATATAATTGACACGTGTCACGTGTTTTTTAAATGTAATAACATAAGTGTCAATGATTAAAAATTAAATTATTACAATTATTACACAATTTAAGACTCGACCAAAAACTTTTTGCTCGAGCAGTTTTCATCAAATTACTATTAATTAATACCAACTGCAAATGAGGGGTAAGCAAAATAATTACGCGCGGTATAATTTTTTTCGTACAACCTTACGCAATGAAAATAGTCCTCCATATTTTGCTGCTTCCCTAGGATGCATGACAGAATTAGGATGCAAGTAAACTTGCCGTAGACGTTTTCAGAGATGAATGATGATAACCCATGACATTGTTAATTATTTAAATTTGAAGCTAATGAAAACATTAATTATTATTAATTTGGGAATTATGTAGGTAATGTTGTTCGAGTCCATAATGAATTACATACATAGTTCTCCTTTCAAGTCACGTCTTCTATCGACAAAAGGCTAATTGCATTGAAGGTCAGGTTAAATAACAACAGGAATGCAGCACTAGTTCTATGGAGATTACCTACCTATCTTTTGTTTCCTGTGAACCGGGAGATTTAATCTGCTTGGATTAATAAACAATATTCCTTATTAATTTAGTACCTGTATTTAATCAAATATTTTATTACTAAATGTTCCTGACAACCACAGGGCGGATTGGCAAGATTATTTCATAGGTGGGTATGCAAGTACCTAATTTTTAATACGAATAGAGATTATCTCATAGGTATAAACTATTTAAGTATATAACATTGGATATGGCTACACCAACCAGTCTCTACTAATGTAGAGACTGGTTGGAAGAGGTCATAGTCGCCGTAAACTCTGAAGCCGCTAAAATAAAATCAGCTAACATAAAAAAGTTCTCGATAAATATAAAAAGTTGCACTTATTTAAGTAATTCGTCGTGACTTGGTTTTGTTATTCATGAACCCACAGCGTTGGAAGCATGCTTCTAAGAATTCTCAAGCACCTGTCAGCGAACACCATGGATTGTATGTTTATGACGTATTGTTGAAGAGGTAAGGCCTTCTAAATTATAACTGTTGAAAATCAGACCTTGTTAGGAATTTATAAACTTTGGTGACTCAGAAATTTTAATTGATGTCATTCGTTATTTATTAATATTAGTAAAATATGCGATATAAAAGCATAGATATCTAAAGTTCGGAATTATTATACCGTCATAACAATAATATTTATAACCTTAATAAAGTAGAAAAAGTAATTGTACCTATTTAACGGCAACTCTCTCATCACCGCTGATTTTATTTTAACGACAATCTAATCTTGGTTTTTATGGCAAATGTATTACTCTAAACTGCCATAATTGCGTTCGGTTACACAATCAAGAATGTTACCTGCTGTTTTTCGAATAATTATAATAAAAAAAAAAACTAAATAAATTATAATAATGTATAGATATTTAGGCTTGCCATAACTTTCAGAAACCAATATGAAACGTTTCAAATCAAATAAAAAAGTCGAGATTGAAGTTTTTATTCGAATAATAATAATAATTAATACTATTAGTACTATCTACTTATAACAATATTTAACTAAAATTAACACGTCTACTTTTTGGCCAAGTCATATTTTGAGCTTAATTTTACTTTTATAATGATCTCGTTTTCTTTTTAATATAATCATAGAATGATAATATCAAATCAATATGGAGTCAATGGTCTCTAATATGTAATAATAAATAATAATATGTGGGGACATTTCACACACGGCCATCTGACCCCAAACTAGGGAGACCCTGTACTATGGGTGTCAGACAGCTGATATACATACACAAATACATTTTTTTTTTTGTAAATACATGCATATATAGATAAATGAACAACACCCAGACACAAGGCAAACACAAGTGCTCATCACACAAATGTTTACCCTGGGCGGGAATCAAACCCGCAACACGCTGCGCAGCAGTCGATCGCTCAGCCACTGCGCCAACCGTGTCGTCAATACTACTCTACCGACAACATGTCGAAATTATTGATATACGGGATAATTTCGGGACGTGTAACAATATAGGACGCGATGGTGACAGTGACAGTGACAGTCCCGTAAATAGTACGGGACGTATGACAACCCTAGTTACTTATATTGTTGTTTTAATGTCATGTATTGTTATGTGAGGAAGAAAAATGGTTTTTAAAATGAGGCCAACGCTGTATACTAGAGGTGTAAAAGTAACGAAAAGAAGCGTACCCGTATGTATTCGTTACTATAACAATCAGTACTCGTTACTATCGTATCGTTACGTTACTCGTTACTTTTGATACCTATTAACAAATCATCGCATCGAGTCGTATTGCGTACGGTATGACGTTGACGTCGCGTCGTTCGTACTTTATAGAAAACATACTAATACGTCATTTAGGAACCTAGCTAAGGTGAATTTTTAAAATTTACCATAATTTGAACCAGACTTGTGTTTAGTTAAATCTAAATTTAGTTTGATTTAAAACGAAAATTGGTTAGAACTACAAGTAAACTGTAATTCCTAATTCACGCATCAACGGTACTTGTGCGAACTGAAACAGTTGTATTTCTTTGTAAAAAGAATCAATCAAACTAACATCAGTACGAAAATACGAAAAATGCGAGTAACGAAATGGATTCGTGAGTAACGTTTCGGTACTCGGTACTAGACGGCGTACCCGTTACTCGGTAACGAATACATACGGTTTGCTACAGCTCTACTGTATACTCACCATATAGATAGGCAATTAACTCTGCTAATAGTCTCCACCGGATAGATTTTCTTGTGAAGAATTCCAGTTAGAAAAAAATCATGCACGCGGCTACCGTTGCGACTGGAAAGCGTAAAATGGCGAGCCTCGATAGCGCGGACATATTGTTACCAATCAATTGTTTATTATTATGATTTACAGTGAAATTGGATACTATAAAACCAATTTAGCCTCGCGAATGAAGGCGAAGAAAACGAGAGACGGACCGTGATCATAACCTCCATTTGTAATAACAATACCCTTCTTATGTAAAAGTAGCGTTCAAAATAAATAAAAAATAAATTGACCATTCAATAAAAACAAAACATCATGACAGGTTAACCCAGTTCCCGCCATTTATCCCATCGAAAGCCATGACAATTTCGCCATTTTGAAAAAAAAATGAGCTGACACATGTATTTATCAATATAAAGCCGGCCTTGTCATCTAGACTAGATGTTAAAAGTGAGTGGCTAATATCCAATTGTTAAACTTGAACTTTGATAATGGCGGTCGGGTCATTGTATTACATTTGCATGCTAATGGCCCAACGGTCTCTTTTTATTATAGCTATTGTTGCGTGTAATTACACTAGCTATGATTTACCGTCACTGCAAATATTACACATCTATTATTAATATTTACCTACGGGCGATTATTTTGCGAACACATAAGAAGTTTTTAGCGCTCATAAAGCGTGTGACAAGAAAATTATAATTTTAATTAAGAATTATACTTCGTTACGGGTTAAGGTAGTATTTAATTTGACGCATATTTTTTTCTAAACGTTCATAATAATTATTGAAATCATACCTACTTACTTAATTCTAATTTTGAATTAGAGTTACGGGCAAAGACAATAACAATGACTATCAAAATGCAATAGAAGTAAGTATAGTTACTCGTACTTACCTTACTTTTTTTTAACCTGAGTTGTCCCACTGCTGGGCATAGGTCTTCCCTATAACTTTCCACTCTTCCCTACGTGTTCCCATGTAACGTCATTAAGCCCTCACAACAGCGTTTCCCCTAGGCCTCCCTCGGCAACGAACACCCATCTTTTGGCACCCACTGCGTGACGACTTTGGCTCATTTGTCGTGATACATGACCCGTCCAAGTTTAGAGCGTATCGTGGTATTGCATATTCGGTCACTGAGCAACGTACCCTATACTCTCCATCCACACTCCATCTCTCGACTCCATCGGCCGTTACCAAACCTTAAAATTGAGTTTGGTCTTTTGAGACTCGGTTTGAGCACTGTAGGTTAGGTTCGGCAGAATGCACATGTTGTTGAGTTTGCGCGTCAGAGATAGAGGTAGGTCTCCCTTCATCAGCGACTTTCATGGACCCTAGTAGGTCTTCCAGGCGTTCTCGATACGGCGGTCGATTTATTTGTCCTGCCTGTTTTCGAAGAATACTAGCTAGCCCAAATATATGTACTCATTGACATAGTGGATTTCGCCCATCTACCTCAACCCTACTTTTTGTGCCATAGTCATGATTTAGTCTTCGTCTTTATACATTATATACTTTTACTACTTTTTTTACTTTTTACTTTCTATATATATCTAAATATTGTACATATATCCATTATCATACCAATGCAGGCGAAGAGCACGAAAAAGATTAAAATCGATAAAGTAAAATTTTATTAGGTTGTTACAAAAATAAAATAATACTTATCTCGTATTTACATACATGCTGCCATTGAAAAAACATCTGTGATAATATTGAGTAAAGAATGTCTTCTGGAATTATACAACTATACTCGAGACTGTTTTGATAACCAGTTTGCCTTGCTAAGGTTAGACCTTGAAAAATGTTGCCAGGACATATTCATTCACAGACATTCTAAAAAAGTTCTCAGAGTATTTAATAAATCTAAATCGGATTGGTATGAATCCGATTCTATAATTGAAAATGCAAGGCCTCAATCTTGACCTTGCAACAAAAAGTCTTAAATAGATAGATAATTAACTCATTGACGTTATTGTATCCAACAACGTAAGTTGTTTAAACAAACATCGGAGGCGTGTTTGATACCAACATAGATAATTCACTACGATAAAGGGAGAATCAATATTTAAGTAAGAATCTTTCTGTTGCCTAATTAACCACAAGTAATCACAATTTTAACGCTAGCAACGCTATCACAAACGATAAGATACGCATTATATAATCACAAACTTTATTTTACAGTTTATAAAATCGTTGGCCGATCGTTATCACAATTAATTAAGAGGTAAACGACGGCAACAAGAAGTTTATAAAACTCGAAATAATAAAATCAGTGTGGGCGATACGCCTAATTACTGATAACACGAAGTTTCGTCATACTGTGACTGTCTTTATCACTTCACATTCTGAATACACCGAATTTACTGTCTTTGAATGGAGCGTTCAAAGCCGCAGACAAACTGAGTCCAATCACTCTTCTCGTGTCCTTTGGAGCAATGACTCCATCATCCCAAAGTCTAGCAGTACTGTAGTATGGGCGTCCTTCTTTCTCGAACATGGCTTCCAAAGGCGCTCTCACTTTTTTCTCATCTTCATTCGTCCAAGGCTTGCCCTCTCTCTCAGCCTTCTCTTTAGCTACCAAGGACAACACCGTAGCAGCTTGAGGTCCACCCATCACTGATATTCTCGCATTTGGCCACATGTATAGAAAACTAGGAGAGTACGCACGACCACACATTCCATAGTTTCCAGCACCAAAACTACCTCCAACCAATACGGTAACCTTAGGTCCTTTGAAACAACTGACTGCCGTCACCATCTTGGCCCCATTTTTAGCAATACCTCCGGCCTCTGCGTCCTTCCCAACCATAAAACCAGTTATATTTTGAAGAAAGAGCAGAGGAATCTTCCTTGCTGCACAAAGTTGAATGAAATGAGATCCTTTTAAAGCTGCTTCGGAATGCAACACTCCATTGTTACCTATAACACCGACAGGATGTCCATACATAAATGCAAACCCACATACTAATGTGTCTCCGTAAAGTTGTTTAAATTCATGGAATCTGCTTCCGTCAACTATTCTAGCCACCACTTCGCGAATGTCGAAAGGTCTTTGGATATTCGCTCCGACGATGCCGTGAAGATCGTTAATGTCATGGACAGGGTCGTCAACTTTTGGTGTGTGAATTCTGGTCCTTTGTTCGTTATTCCAATTTAAATTAGCAACGACATTTCTAGCTAAATGTAGAGCATGCTCATCGTCCTGAGCATAGTGGTCTGTCACACCAGATTGTCGGCAATGCAAGTCAGCGCCACCCAAATCTTCAGCAGACACTGATTCACCTGTAGCAGCCTTAACTAAAGGTGGGCCAGCCAAGAAAATAGTTCCTTGGTTTTTAATTATAATACTTTCGTCGGACATGCTGGGAATGTACGCACCTCCGGCGGTACACGAACCCATAACTACTGAGATCTGTGGTATTCCTTCCGCAGACATGTTAGCTTGATTGTAAAATATTCTTCCAAAGTGTTCTTTGTCCGGGAAGACTTCGGCTTGATCGGGTAAATGCGCACCTCCGGAGTCAACGAGATAAATGCACGGAAGACGACACTCTTGAGCAACCGCTTGAGCTCTCAGATGCTTCTTTATTGTCATAGGGAAATAAGTGCCTCCTTTAACAGTAGCGTCATTAGCCACAATCATGCAGTCACGACCGTGAACTTTTCCAATGGCGGTGACGATGCCGGCGCTCGGCACTTGCCCTTTGTACATGTCGACGGCGGCCAACGTGCTCAGTTCTAAAACGTCGCTTCCCTCGTCCACTAACCGGTTAATCCTGTCCCTGACGAGCAGTTTTCCTCTCGCCGTGTGCCTCTTTACGGCCTCCTCCGGGCCGCCTTTGATGGCGTCACCGGTTTTCTGCCGTAATTCGTCGACAAGCTCATCCATTTTGACCTTATTCTCTTGGTAGTAAGGATCGGTTCTGTTCGGCTCGGTGCCGATGACGGTAGCATGGTTGTGCCGACATTGGTTTAACCGCCGTATCCCTCTGACTAGTTTGAGCATTTTTAACTTATATTAAGTGCAGAATGAAACACGACCGGTCGGCGAGTCGCTGTCGCTCTACTGCCGATAATGTAGTACCGTTATCTACACGATTAACTTGTACAAAAACAAATTCCTCGCTCGCCGACCCTCCCGCAGACTGATAACAACGCGCATTATGTATGAAATGATAATGTGTAGTCATTGTTACTTCGTGACTATTTGCGTAATATTTACATGTAATTGAGTCGCTTCGCCAAGGGTTCATTCATTCGTTTTCAAATTCGTCGTTCTAAAATAAATGACAGTAAATAATATTGCAGTCGTGTGGCTCTCAGTATGAATAGATACTTATTCAATGATTCAATGCTCGTGTCGTGACCTACTTGCAATAAGTTCATGTTGTGCGAAGCTAACCTTGGATGGGTGTTTAAACTTACGTTTATTTATTTCCTTTTCACATTTTGTTTGTAAATAGGACGACTAATGGACCTTTACAACGAATGACGTATTTAAATTCGCTTCATGAATGAGATGGCGCATTGTTATTTGCAATTTTCTAAGAATATAGTTAGGTAGGTATTAGGTAGATGTATTTAAATCATGAATGTTTTATCTGTTAAAATGTATCGCCTGGCTGCCTGGAGAACTAGAAGGTAACAACATGCAAATTCAATACAAAAGTCCAAATTGATGCAAACGTAATAATGTATTACATTTAAATACATAAGTGCTGCCCAGCTCTAGTTCAACGCCTGAGGACATTGAATGACCACAATATTGTATATGAATAGTTAGACATTAATTCCATCTTGCCATTTCTGGACTATGCTTTTGGAAATTTTCAGAAATGGCATACCTTCGAGCTAATATTACCGAGAGTGTAACTGAATTTTCCGTTAGGAATTTCTCGGTGGCAGTCCGGAATTTGGAAGTTGGTAATACTCCCGTGCCTTGAAAAGCATGTAAAGCCGTTGGTCCTGCACCATGCGCCATGTGTTTGCGAACACACTTGTGTACGACTCTATGGAGATTGGCAACTATCACCGAAATTCGGTCAGGAGAGTTATTATTGCCAAAAGGTTTAAAAGAGCCTCCTTGGGGTCAGTCCCACGATTTTCTTATGCATAGGTAAGAGCATCAATCCGTACTAATACCTACTATAAATGCGTAAGTAACTCTGTATCTGTATGTCTATTACGTTTTCACGACGAAACGGCTCAACCAATTTTGATGGGATAGCTTAAACCCTGGGAAAGGACATAGGCTACTTTTTAATCCGCGACTTCATCTGCATCCACGATAATCGACATTCATGCGGGCAAAAGCTTGTATAAAATGTCTAAGCAGATCAAACAATACACCATACACGTGTAAATAAATAGTAGGTGCCGCTAAAACCTCTCTCTACAAAGATTCGCAACCGGACTTCCAAGTTAGCACAAAAACCTTAAAATATTCACGCTTTTGATTGACAACAGTTACTCAATTATATTTCCATTCCATAATATCATAACAAAAAAGAGAATCATTAAAACCGGAGACGGGCATCGCTCAATGATAATGGTTACTGTTAGTTCAAGCAAAAAATCTCATCAGAAACCGACTACTTACACTCACTGGGGCATACGATTACAGTTGGTTGTTCAAATGATATTTAAAAGAGCAGAAATAATTGCCTTTTAATATCTATTTATATACCTACATTGGCAATCATTTGCAGGAACATTTTTGGTGGCCTTTTATAACATCTGGTAGAATTTTGCCTTCATCCTAAACCAACCACCAATGTATGTTTCATGTCGTGCCGATATTAAGGCAAACGCAGATTACGGTAGAATTAGTGGTCTAAAATTCGAGTGAGCGACATCTAAACGAAAATATGTCAGCTTCCTAACTGAAGAGCGCAACACTAATATAATAATAATAATATGTGGGGACATTTTCACACACGGCCATCTGACCCCAAACTAGGGAGACCCTGTACTATAGGTGTCAGACAGTTGATATACATACACAAATACATTTTTTTTTTGTAAATACATACATATATAGATAAACAACACCCAGACACAAGGCAAACACAAGTGCTCATCACACAAATGTTTACCCTGGGCGGGAATCGAACCCGCAACACGCTGCGCAGCAGTCGATCGCTCAGCCACTGCGCCAACCGTGTCGTCAGTCGTAATAACAACATAATTAGATAAAACTCGCCTTACTCATAGACATTAACTGGTAGAAAGTCTTCATACTTTGTCTAGAATACACTAGGAAATTGCTAAACACTTTCAGATTTACGATGCTATGAACAATTTACGAAGTCTTCCGGCATCCACGCTACCGCAAAAACACTATTAAAAGACAGAAAATTGCCGTGAACACCGTAAACTTGTAGGCGATCTATCAATAAATGAGCGAGAACGATCGGTCATCTAATCATAGAGTTGATAGGATGGGACAGACAGAAGGCTTAGTTCTCACAGCGCGCTATAAAGCACTCACACATATGGGCTTAGTGAAGTACAGGCAGGGGGGCAACTCCAAGAAGGGGAAATGTTAAGCGGTCGCTGGTCAGCTGGAATGCTCACAAACCGTAGAGTAAATAAATATTAATCGTGGTAAAACTAAAAGTAAACAACCTGTAAACGTGCGAATGGACTAAAAGTAATCCAAAAATCCTGTCCCAGTGCTTCTGCAACATGTACCTATATCATCATCATCAGCCGGTCCACTGTTGAACAAGGTCATCCCCCACAGGGGGTGGGGGGGGGGTGCGATAGCGGTTACCATAATCCCCACGCTTGGAAAAATATTGCTACCTTTTTTTCCGGGGGATGTTGGATAGAGATCCTGGACGGGGTCTATGTCAGCATTTTCAAAGCAATTAATCAGTTGATCCGTGCGCCAGGTTCAAGATTCAAGACTATTGTATGCGTTCTGGAGGAACCAGTGTCCCTCTCACGACCGTTTCTTACGGTTGAAATTACCTACTAGAAATATGGAACCCATAATCGTATCCTTTTGAAACTGTTAAAAACTATCAACAGCAATATCGGCCTCACGATTTTTTTAATCCACTAAAGTCCAATCTTTGACTTCGCGCACTCGTTATTATCAATTGTTTCAAGTGGCCATTCTGAACCTGCCTATTCCACGATCTAATCGCTACCTTGCGCGCGCGCAGGTGAACGACACAATCGTTTCACTTTTCACGGCGGCCGCCAGGTGGCGACACTTTCCATCGTGACGATGTAATGATCGTCTTGCCGCTAATCTTTGCTGACATATTGCCAAGCTGAATTAGATATGCTAGGTAGGAAAACATAAATACTTTGATTTATAACGAAGATTAATGTGCTAGTAATTATGGGAACTTATCTGTTTGTAAGCATCTGAAAGGTTTGGAAAGTGGTGGCTTTATACTGACGATGTTATACTTGATAAATACTAAGGTCTGTGGTCTAATCCGCAGCCGCATTGGTTCAATGAAAACACAACTTTTTGCTAACAGTTCAAGTTGCAACATGATCTTAATGATAGATTCATTTAGTTTTTGCTCTTCATTTAAAACTGTTGTACCTATGTCATTATTAGCACGTAAGCTTAATGACATCAATCAACCACAAATATCCTACAGTGGGTTCCGTACAACAATCTTCTTCTTAGCATGTTCTTTGAGCTTATTTCTTAACATTGTAATCTATTTGTGGAAGTTGTTATTAGCAACTGTCAATAGTTACTTTTAGTTGCAATTTATGTGTATTAGTCTGTAAGCGTTCCTACAACAGTAAAAAAAATAAAATGTCGATGGCGTCTTTATTGAGAAAGGTAATCACTAGTTATTGTTTGCGAACTATAAAATCCGTCTAACCTAACGCTTACACTTAGGTTCGTCAGATACTAAATCCGGAAAGCCGATTAGACCAGCTAGTTCAGCCGGGGTTTTGGGATGACAGTATGACTCCAAGAGTCATGTCAACCGTCTAACAGTTAATAAGGGTTTTGTATCTGAGTTTTGAAATGATAACATTATTATATTTGGTTTTTTGCTAATAAAAAAAATAAATAATAAGTCGTCTTTATTATGCAAAACAAAACTGCGTCGCGTGACTGGTTTCATGAATATAACAAAAGCCGGATTTGGCCGGACATGCGTCTAAAAAGCCTAAATATATTCGGTTTCATACGGACGCCCAGCAACCGTATCTGAATTGAAACTAATCAATGAATGAATCACTATTAGCATTTGCGAATACAGCGTCAATTGAGAAAGTGTTCAGCAAAAAATATGACCGATAGCCAGAAAAACCTGCACTAAAGCGATGCAAATTGCAGTGCTAAATAGAAGTACAGTCAATCAATTCGGCATACAAGCAGCTAACTTGTAACTAAATATAAACAATGGGGTAGGTTCAGGAGACAACTTTTTGGAAATCGCCAATAACATCAAGTCGCTGCTGGCCTTTCTTGAGGAGCTTTCGCATTCACTTCCCAATCGTACGCAAAACGCGTAAGACGCGTTGAGTCGTGGAGTTGCGGACCCTAGGCCGTTATACTACTAGTACTGCTAAGTGTGCTGAGTACTATTTATTTTTACATTACTCCCTTAAGGATGTTCAGCTTTAAAAGTTGTAACGTACGCGATAAACATTAATATTAGCACTTTCGCAGTGAAGTAGATTTTTTGTTCGATGTAGGTACCTATACCCTGTCCATTGGGTTATTGGTTTTTTGACAGCTGCCTTATAATGTACCTAATTATTCCCGATTCCCTTAAGTTAACTTTAAAATGTGATATAAAATAAATATATAAACTGCCTAATCTTGTTGGATTATCTTATTTATGACCTCTTACAGACATTAAGTACAGGTATGCGTATCACTTTTTAGAAAAAACATAAATATTGTTCACTAGTTGAGCTGTCAAAAAACGATTAAACCAGTGGACAGAGTGTAGTTCCATAAATCGCTGTATAAAGCCTGATTCACACGATGGAAGTTTCGTGCCTGTAGCATACAATGAAATTGAAGCAACCAATTACTACTAGCATCGTCTAAACTCTGTTCAGACGGTGCAACTTTTATTGTTGCTTCAACTTATTGCATTGAACTGGCAACTAAATTGCACCGTGTGAATAGGGCTTAAATCTTACAAACTGTACTAACGTATACTCTATTTCTTTGTCCATAGGACCGAGATGAACAAACCAAACTAGAAATGAAGCATCGACAAGAAGAAGACGACCTGTACAGAAAGTTCTCCAAACATCGCGAAGAAGAAAATAGAAGAATACGAGATGAAATACAGGTATGTATCAATTATCTTCTTATTATTTGTCGTTTTCTCGGGTCCCTACTAATAAAACGCAATAAACGTTCATGTTTATGCCCATTATGAACTTGATAATAACGCTTATTGCTCGTAGTAGTACCTAGGCTATAAAGAACGGCAAATAAACTGCTAGTTGTAAAAGTTAACGGTTTTGAGTTTCCAAGAACGATTCTTATCTAAAATGTCCCTATTTTTTTTACTACTAAATTATAAAACCAATATATTATACCAATTTAATATTTATCAATATCTCTATAAAATGTGGAAGGGACGCTTAGCGTGATGTGATTGCGGAGAAATGACAATGCCAGATCCTGCCCCACCCATTTACGGAAAATGTAATTTAATAAAATAATTGTAATGATCATAGAATCTTATTATAATAAATTGTTTTGCTTTAGAACTTGCGATTTTGCGAACTTGCGTTCTTGGTTTGTTTCCACGAGACAGGCTCGAGTGTGGAGTTGTGTGGAGTTCATTAGCAAAATGCTTCCTTTGTGTCTTATATTTGTTTTTTTATGAGGGCCTCATTGATAATGTAGACTATTGTAGATTATAAGGAAATGTAAAGAACTTTTTTGTTGGCAAATGAACAACATTATTATTATTACTTGCGGATTACAAATCAATGCTAAAACGAATGCGAATACAGTTTTTTGATTTAAACAGAAACGGCAAGTTCTGCAGCCATTAAGACTAATGTTTAGTTATCAGCAATGAATAAGCAGTAAGATGCTACATATTGCAAGCTTGTACATGACTTTTATTGAGTGGGGCAAAGTTCTATAGAGTTTCTGGCATTGTCCTTTGATTGCTCGTTCATGCATTTCATGTCAAAACTACATGTTCTACTAACATAGTTTTCAAAGTGTTCCATGTTTTACTAACAATATACGGATGTGAATGATGTCTGAAATAAAGTAGTTATTATTATAAACTATTTATCTAAATCGATAAACACACACCCTTTTTAATCTTTCCAGGATGAATGGGAACGCGAACTAGAGAGGCTGACGAACAGATTCCAACAAGAGATGCAAGTAAAGAAGAGAAGACCTGACTCTGAAATAGGAGCCCTCACATTACGTCATCAACAAGAGAGAGCGGACTTGGAGAAGAACATGACGTTAAGAAGGGATAAGAAGAAGGAGAGCTTGACAAGGAAGATGCTGGAGCATGAGAGGTTTGAAATGCCTTAACGTTAACTTTAGAATTCTTGACTCTAAATGAATAATGCAAGAGATAGGCCTTGGATTAGATCTTGGTCTAGAATATTCCAGCAATACACTACTAGAAAAAGCTTAGCAGTATTAACTAAAGAGTTGATTGGACGGTTAGTCCCTTTAACTACATCTTTACGACAATGACTCACGTGAGTGCCTAATATAAGTCAGTCAGTCAATTATCCCGTGTGGTGTACGGGCTAGAATAGCACTCACCCATTTTATCCAGAGAATGTCGTAGAAGGCAGCAGTGGCTTCCGTGTACTTAATAACTTTACTGCGATCCCCAAAACGCCTACCAAGCGTGGGGATTATAACAACTACCTCCCCCCCCCTTCTGGGGGAGGTCTTTGTTGAACAGTGTACGTCTTCCAGCTGGTCAGTGCAGACGGTTCAGCAATCTAATTTAAATGAGAAATCCTGATCTTACCAATTTATTTTATCCCTTCAGAGCAGCGACAGCAGCATTGGTCGAGAAGCAAAGCCACGAGATGATGGAATTGATCCAAGAGCGTCGGTCGGAGTACATGGCAGCTTCCTCCCTATTCGTGGACGGCGAGGAGGCGCCTCCATACCCCGCCCGCGCGCCGCCCCCGCAACCTCCGCTCGTCTCCAAGTTCCATATCTACACAGACCCCGCCGAGTTCGCTGATGTTGATAAAATTGCTATTTCGGTATGTCTAAGTGTTGTTTACAAGTAATGCAAATAAGGTTTCTTAATGATAAAGGTTTTACTTAGCTAGATAAGTTCACATCTTCTAATTACAGAAGTAATATCGGAAAACATGATAGGGTTATTTTTCAGACAAGTGTACACCATTCCAAACTCTAATCAGTGTTCTGTACTGCAGTGAAAATTTCTACATTAAATCCAAGACAGCCAAAGACCTAACCAACTACTGATTTTTCAACGGTAAAAAATCTGATTACAGGTAGCACAAGAAGACCAAAAAACCTTTACGGATCTAGTCCGACAGCTAGTAGGTAGATGCGCAAGCGACGTTGAGAAAGCAAGGACAATATTCCGCTGGATCACCGTCAAGAACCTAAACAACATTCAGTTTGACGACAACTTGAGGGGAGACTCCCCGTTAGGACTGCTCAGAGGCATAAAACACGGGACTGAAAGTTACCATGTACTGTTTAAGAGATTGTGCAGGTAAGATAACATCTAATAAGCACACAATTATTTCCTCAAGAAACAATTATTGTTTGCTCCCTAGTGTTAACTTTCAACAGAATGAAGAGCAAATAATAGGTTTTACGGGGAGTAAGCTGCTTTAAAAACGTTTACACCAATATCCTCATATTAATATCAACTAACAATTTTCATCGCCATGGTGGATCTCCATCTACCTGATAAACGTAAGGCTGAGAATCAGAGACGAGACTTATCATAAACTCACGCTTCGTCTTGTCAAAATCAATCTAAATAAAATACACTGATTTTAGGAGATGGAAGCGCCAAGCTTGCAAAAGCATTAAATTTAGACTTTATAACACTTTTCAACACTAGCTTTAAATTATTGTATGCTTTCCCTTAACATGTATCTTTTATCTTCAGCTATGCTGGTCTCCACTGTGTGGTGATCAAAGGCTATAGCAAATCAGCTGGCTACCAGCCAGGAGTCCGCTTCGAAGACAACAGGTTCCGTAACTCCTGGAACGCAGTCTTCGTAGCGGGAGCGTGGCGCTTCGTGCAATGTAACTGGGGAGCCAGGCATCTGGTCAACGCCAAGGACGCGCCAAAGCCGGGTAATAGGGGGAAGAGTGATAGCTTGAGGTTTGTAAAGAGAATTAAGTTTCTTTTTTAAAGTTTTGTTTATGGGATCCAAAACTCCTCATCAAAAGTCGTCCCCGATTCAAAGTTGTGACCAAAATTATCAAATGCTTACTATTTCCCGTTAACCACCTGTAAATGAAATAGAGAACTATGTACTTGGTTTCTTAAATTCTACGCCCAGATGATGTACCTATCATTCTACAACTTAAAAGTAGTATTTATTTTCTTCTAAGCCTTGCTTTGAACCAGTCTCCTGCTGCAATTTCGCTATGGAATTGAGTCAGCTTTAGGAGCTACTGGACTCTAAATGCTTTTCATGCTTTTATGGTAATATACCACTATGTAAATACTATTTCCCCGCTTGTTCAGATCTTGATCTTTCTGTTGGCTACCTAGGACTTCCTCCAAAAATTCCAACTACTGTCCCAGGTACGAATATGATGACCACTACTTCCTGACGGACCCTCGCGAGTTCATCTACGAGTTCTTCCCGCTGCAGCCTGATTGGCAGTTGTTGAAGACGCCTATCACGCTGCATGATTTTGAGGAGCTGCCCTTCGTCAGGTCGCTGTTCTTTAGATACGGATTGTACTTCAGTGACCCGAACACGAAAGCTGTTATGTTCACAGATTCGACTGGTGAGTGGTTTGTTTTGCATCTCCATTTTTAATCTCCAGAAAGGTGTATCTTTTTGATAATCGATCTAGAAAATGATCATCGAGTGCCACAACGATTGACATCTTCTATTTCAACATAATCCCTTGGTAGTATCTTGCAAGATTTTTCCCGAGAGAATTTCCTTTCCTTTATGAACTTATGAGACTATTACTAGGTCTACATTCAAAAAGTCAACCAACCACAATATTTGACTAAACCTTTGTAAAATTGGTACAATTCGAACTTTCCACATTCCAGGTGCGGCGACTATGCGCATAGCCATGCCCGCACACATGCAGAGCTCTCTAATCTTCCACTACAACCTCAAGTTTTACGACACCGAGGGAGATGGCTTTGACGGCGTCAGTCTCAAGAGATTTGTTATGCAGGTATGTGTTTATTCATTCATACTTTTAATTTAGAAAGTTTATCTATCCAGAGATTTAGACCGAGGTGGTTAGTCGGATAATCGTTAGAGCAACAGAGCGAAAGAATTTTCAGAATCGGACTAGTTAGTTTCAGAGATACGCGCGTTCAAACAAAAACTATCTCTCTTCTTTATAATATTAAGTATAGATTGGTGTAAATGGTAGTGTAATTAGACTACCTATTTTCAATATTAAAATTTGTTTTTCATAGTCGGTGGTCGGCAACGTGGTATCGTTCCGTGTGCACGCGCCCTGCAGCGGCGCCTTCCTGCTGGATATCTTCGCGAATGCTGTCACGCCCAGAGAGTACCTGACCGGGGAACCCATGAAGTTCAAGAGCGTTTGTAAATTCAAGGTAACTTTTATATACCACTATTTTATCTGTTTGAGAAAACAGGGCGTAAAGACCATGAAAGAGACATTGCGCTACTGGACAAACCCAAACAGGGCAACAAAATATTACCCTCATTCGAGCATTTTGATAGACTGAAAAATCATGTTCATGGAGTCGAGAAAGGGGTATACTACCGTGCATCGATTGACAGGGTCATGAAAGGACTTTTAATTATCGATACCGATGAAAAATTGACAAACATAATTAAGAAATGTGTTGTCAATTTGCAAAAATTATTTATTCATGACCCACGCCTAAAAAAGAAAAAAACGGTCAATGCGGCTCTAAACGACTGAATTATGATTAATCAAACCTTTGTATTGCAGATATGTTGCGCTGAGCTACAAACGGTGATGGTCCCGCTGCCAGACTGCGCAAGCGGCGAGTGGGGTCCCACGAAAGCTACCAGACTCTTCGGACTTGTGCCTATTACGCATCAGGTATGATCATGACAATGTAAATTGTCGCTCTATGGCTCTTGGCCGATATAACCACTAGTTAAAAGTCACTGAAATTAAAAATTACGGAAATTGTTTTATTTTTCCTCCGCATAGGTGTGGGATTCCGCAGATAAATCCTAGTTCATAGACAATCTCAACCAAGTAATGAGTCTTTAATATGTTTTTTTCTAATCATATTCATTTTAGAGATTGTTAGTGTTTGAATTGTAATTATCAAACCAATCAAGATCCGGAATTGATTATCTGTACTAATGAGTATTATACTTGTAGAGGTTTAAAGTTTGAATGCTTTTTGTCTGGTTCGATTACTAAAATTCTTTCACTGATAGAAAAGCTACACTATTACAGTGTCATAGGATGTTTAAGGATAATTTTGATGCGAGCAGAAACTATTGGCATATTAAGGGCGCGTATTCGATTTAGCGCAACTCAAAATCTAAACGATTGCTAGAACGGCGTAGCAGCATTGACACACACTAGTACAATTTAATGGTCTGTTTGTGTGCATCAGAAAAAAAAATATGCACGAAATAAGCACGAATCATTGAAATTGATCGGCAACCGAAAGCGCGCGATTTTTTACAGTGCTTTTTAAAATAATTGTCTAAAATAAATGAGCTCGTATAACGGACTGAAAAATATTCTGTATATTAAACATAACATTTAATTTACTTTCATAAAATAAATACTGGTGAAAAAAAATTGTCAAAGTGAACCGATTTTCTACTTTTTCAACATTGTTTTTAAATACATAATAGTAATATTTTCATAATTTTGGCTCTGTTACTGTCTTTATGACTGTACATACTGTTGGAAAAATGCATAAAACAAAATATTTTGGCATATTGTAATGGTTGTATTCGTTCTGAAAGTTAACTCTGACGTCTATTTTCGTAAAACGATATGAAAGAATTGTCTTCGCTTTAAAAAACCATAATTGAAAATTATACTTTTACTCTGTAACTGTCTAAATCAAGACTTAATCTTTCTAAAACTGTAAATTGTCTTTAAATAATCTGCTCACATAATTACGATATTGCTCTGGGCAAAACGCAAAAACATGAAGTTTTCGTCACGAATCGAATACGCGCTCTTAAGAAACTCTACAAACAAAACAAAATTCTTATCTCACCGTTCTGTTTCAGGAAGCGTTAGTATTCGCGGGTCGCGAGCTTGAGATCCAGTTCCGCATGTCGCGCCCTCTGGCCGACTTCATGGCGACGCTTCACAAGAACGGAGTGGACGAGAAGAGGCTGTCCAAGTATGTGCAGCAAAATGTGTCGGATGACATCGTGTCTTTTTACATCACATTCCCTGAAGAAGGTAAGCCCGTTATCTTTTGTTTGTTTAAATCGAAATGGGATAAATACCAGAATATCTTACCGGAATTAGGCAGTGCTGTAGTTGGACGGTTTATCAAAATCGATTGGCATAGTAGCTGCTCAGTTTCGAGTTGTGGGGGTATGATTACCACACGGAACTCGGAAAAAAAGTATATACAAGTTGAAGGGGCAATGGGTATGCCACATCTCTCGAAGAACCAATAATAACCACTATAATAAAAATAAACAATAACCGATGGAGAAGATAGGTTCTCGAGTGGCGACCACTAACCGGAAGACGCAGCGTTGTTAGGCCACCCACCAGATGGAGCGACGACACCGTCAAGGTTGTGGTAACCGGTGGCGTTCCATGAAGGAGGCTTTTGTTCAACAATGCTCCCAGGATCTGATTGTTGTAATTTGACTTGTAACAGATTGATAATGCATAAGTTAGGGTTGCTATACACTTGAGCGGGTAAGACTATTCGGTTCGGCATTCTCAATCCTTAAAGACTGCTCGCTGAGTGTTGGTAAATATTAAGATAAGTGACAACGTATCAGGTGAGCGTCGCTTATCGCCGCGCACTGAATTTTGTGGTACGAGACATGTCAAGCGCAGCTCCGCCCGAGCTGCGAGTTGTAATAAATATTTAGCGGGCTGCATTTTGTAATGAGTTAAGAAACCCTGATCTTTTTTATCAACTCGGCGCTTAATGATGTGCATAGCGACCCTTACCAGCATCAAAAATAACTGTTGTATCTTATGTTTCGGTTGAATGAATATTAATACTTTGCATGATGTGGTCTCCTTTAATTGAGGAAGCACATAGATTTATGTTCTTGTCCTTTATTATAATAGCATGTAAGGTGTATTCTTTGGTGGAGATCCTAATAAAATAAAATAAAATAAAATAAATACTTACCTAGATGTACTTCATCTAAAGACCACAGACCTCTTAAATTTCATAACCAGCCATTTAAGAGTAGAAAAATCACACTTTTATTTTATCTTGACATTCTCCAGGTCAGTACGGGCTCGACATCTATACACGGGAGCGCGGCGGTCCCACAGCTATCCACCAAAACGGTTCCACGGAGAAAGAGAAGCATCTCCTCACTCACTGCTGCAAATACCTCATCAACAGTAGTAAGAGGAACTAGAGTATGTAAATAAGGTGCCTACTGATGTTTGGAAAAGATGACAAACCGGTATTTTTTGAGGTCCTTTGTCAACTGATAAGAAGTACTACTTCTTATCTAGTTATCTATTTTGACTTACCTACAACAGAGTGTAAAAAAGAATAAGTAAATACTTTATTTCATTTTCTGGGGAT
The DNA here is from genome assembly GCA_947361185.1 of Charanyca ferruginea. NCBI lineage: Eukaryota > Metazoa > Arthropoda > Insecta > Lepidoptera > Noctuidae > Charanyca > Charanyca ferruginea. The sequence goes on along the minus strand of OX376069.1, from coordinate 21,303,652 downwards.
TTTAGAGTAGTTAGTATTCTAGAGCAGACTTTCAATATAGACTTTTAAACGATACATTGATAATAATGAAAGTAAAATAGAAATAAAGAGTTAAACATTTTGTGACTGCGTGTAATATAGTAAATACAGCACGGAATAATATAATGCACACAATTTTCAACTCTATTAGCGATGTATTTCGATTAATTATCAATTAATAAGTTAAATCTGATCTAGCACATTTGCTGGTCGGTTTTACGCTAATCCTTACACAGCAAAGTTGAGATCAAGAAATCTTTTTCTGGCATACCTACTACTGAAATATGCATTAAAATAAAGCAGGAAACTGCGAAACCCAAAACGGTCCTGATAAATAGGGTTTTAGAGAATTGACGATGTCAAAATTATTTTAGACTATTTTTCCATCATTTTGACATTGAAACGATGACGTTGACGCTGCACCTTATCTTTCACCCACGTCAGACAATAGGTAACCGATTTACTGTCGGAGGGAAATAGAACATAATGAATGTCGATATACCAACGCAGATGATCACAAAAGTGTATGGAATATCCATCCGATCCGAAAATGTGACTAATAAACAGTCTTGACGTGGGTGGATACCCTAACCCTAGCGACACCAATAGGCACCTTATCAGTAATAAGTGTAAGTTCTCTATTAAGCATTACTTTATCAATCGTGTTCAGTAGCAGAAGCAATGCAATAATAGTATGTAGACTTATGAATGTCACAACCATCAAATATGCGTGTTTGTTAGAGCATGGTTCGTAATTAAGGCCTCTGTCCTACCGCCAACGAAGAAACAACTAGCTGTCGACTATCTTCTCGCTCAAGAAATTTAATGAATTAATAGTTGATCGGGTATTGGGCACTGGCGAGAACTCTCTCTCCACGCGTTTATCGCAGCGATAAGAGCTAATTTAAGAAAAAAAATCGCTCAGAGATGCTCGTTTGGCGGGCAAACACTCGCCGAAACACTCGCATACTCTTAGCCCAGCACGTTAGTATTATATCATCTGTGGCTCAGCGACAAAACTATCGGAACTACACACTCGCTTGTCGCCAATCCGTATCTAGTTTCTAGCTCGACTCGTTTCACTAATCGTCAACGGTGAGACAGGTGCCTGTAGGAGCTTATTTAATATAAAATGTTGATAAATTAAAAAAGGTGAAAAAATCTTTCAACATACGACCTTTTATTTTATAACTTAGTATGAAGAAGTCTTCCAATTCTCTAAATAATAATTCCATAAGGTTTCTACAACATACCGGCGGCACGGCTGGGTTTAGAGGCGCGGGTGTCAGGGCTTAAGGCCATCGCTCACTGTAACACGGTTCTGACACAGCAAATAAATTGCCATTCAATTTAGACTTTTAAAGCGTGTCCGTTAAAATACTATTTTATGTGACAAGCTAAAGTTGAAGGCTCGCGGGCAGCGCGCTGGCAGCTAACGGTTGGATTTTTCAAGGTGATTCCGGCCAAGCAGTTGCCGTGTTGGGGCGGTGCTTTAAAAGTGAGCGATGAACATTACCATGGTTATGTCGCCGTCATTGTCTGTAGGAGGCTTTAGTAAACACGCAGAAATTAAATACATACAAAACAGATGTAAAAAGACGCTTTACGAAGTCGAATGTTACAAGTTCTCTCATCATCGCAATATTTTACCTGAGAACCTTTTGGTTGAGGAGATATTGAAGTTTAAAGTTTTTTTTTTACGAAAACCAGTTTTAAGTGTTATAACTACTTTAAATACCACACGTACTGTTGCAAACACCCGAAAGCACAAGATATGTTTAGGGTGCGTTTCATTGCGTGTTACCATTTTTCACACGAAAAATAAAAATATTTTCCTAGCATAACTTTTTGTCTCAATGTTACATATTCTTATGGGCAGTATGTGAGGCTATATTGTAATGCGTCTTTTTATACCCCGTACACTTTCACCTACATTATGTCAATTATGGTATAACATTATAATAATATACTCAAAAGAAAATAAAGGTTTATTCTGTAAACTTTATAATATAAATAATTCGTAACGTAAGCTATTTGATACGACTTTTTACCCAAATGTAGATACGTAATAGTTTAGAAATAAAATCCGTCCGCTGATATAAAACATTTATTATATTATAGATTACGCTAACATTTATACATAAACATTATTAATTGTAAATGATTCGATATTATTTGAATTTAATTACTTTAAGTACGGAATAAGGTTGTGCCGAAGCAATTTGATTGCTTTTTTGTACGTTTTTTTTTTATATTTTTTAAATAACTTGTTGTAAAAAGATTGAGCGTTTTAATAATAAGAGATGCACGTTATCTGCGATGACAGATTTTATTGTCATCGTCATACATTTTCGACTTATAAACTAACATATTTCGCTATTTTATTACGTAGGTATGTTGTTTGACAATTTACATCGTGTGTCGGTCAGATGGCATTTTACTAGAAGCTAGTAGCTTTTCTGCCTTACAATTTTGCATGATATAGACTGGCCTGTGAGGCTGAAGCTTGGAATGAGCAATGGAGAAATTAAGACGAAAAAGAACTTTGACCAAAACAATATGTTAAGTTTGGTCTTTCGTGCATAAAGACTACAATTTTGGTCCTTTGAAATTTAAAAGTACAAGCATTATTATGGTTATGCATTAAATTGGGTAGTAGACACTACCAATCAATAATTGATATGTAACCTTTTAATCATCTATCAAAACGTGATTCTGGGGGAATTGCGTTGACAAAAAAAAATATAGGAAAGGTTAGTCTTTCGTGCATAAAGACCACACTTTTGGTCCTTCGAAACTTAAAAGTACAAGAATTATTATTGTTATGCTCAAAATTGGGTAGTAGACACTACTGACCAACCAATTGACATACATTTTAAATATCTGTCAACGCAATTCCCCCATAGATTTTGTCACGTCAGTTATTTGTCAACTCTATTTCCAAGAACTAAAAATCGAATTTTAGAATTTAACCAATTAATTTAGCAATTTAACCAATCAATTGACATACCTTTTAATTAAATGGAATTAAAAATCGAATTTTTGATTTATTGAAAATTTATTAGGTTTAAGGCCTGAAATAAAGGCTCTTTTAGAGAAGTACTGTCTTGGAATGGATGGTTAATGGAGTCTGTGTCTACCACCCAATTATACCATTGCATTGATTTTAGAATCCAAAGCTAAAGCCTCGTCAACGTCAGTGTTCATAGTTTTTTCTTTAATCTAAGATGGTGATATACGCTTACTTATAATGTGAATAAAATAGATTGCTCTATTTTATTTATTAATATATTTTTTTATTTACCTGTTAAACGCACAAATGAAATGTAGCAATTTATTATTTTACTTAAACCTAAAATAGTTTTAACATTACGTTTAATTTATATGACATTATTATTTTCTATTTTAAACACGAAAATGTATGTAAATTTTTTATATAAAATATATGGCATGTTACTTTTCTAAATGTATGTTTTATTATATATCAGATCTTAAAGTTTAAAAATTGAGCACCAAATTAGGAGGGACGGCAAAGAGTTTTCTTAAATATTATAGTTAATTAATATATTATACCTACTAAGAGGCTACCACAATCTCGTTAAACAGTACTACTCTTGTACTATTTTGTTAAACTTTCCGAACGTTTACAAAAAAAAACTACTAATACTCGACCAGTAGATCAAGTGGAATTGAACGTCAAATGGAAAAAAAAAAACATTTTACTTACCCATTCCGACTACTTTTTTGAATGGGCAACTAGAATCAATATTTTTCCATTTGACGTTCAAAAGTGCCATAATGGTCTAATTTAAATAAATGATTTGGCTTTGACTTTTAAGTGCCAATACAATGTGATAATTTTATAATTATGGGCCAATTAATAAAACCACAGGCAAAAATAATTGCCCATGGATCTACCAGAACCACTTCTCAATCGGACCACGAGCAATAAACCAAATAATCTATACTAATATTATAAAGCTGTAGTTTTGTTTGTTTGCACGCACTAATATCCTGAACTACTGGCCCGAATCAGAAAATTCTTTCGCTAATAAAAAGCAACGTTATCCCTGAGTGCCACAGGCTATATTTCATTATCAAAAAAAAAAAACAATATCCGTAAAAAAAACTAACACGGACGGAGTCGCGGGTATAAGCTAGTATCAAAATAATGTTTTAAGAGATGGTGGCAGGCTCCTAGCTAACTGGGTTATAAAAAGCTTCTATTCTCTACACACTTGTTCAAAGTTATATTGTACTTGAGTTTCAACGGTTTTCAAGAACAATACTAGTACATCTAATGAGTATGCTTGACAAAAGGACAGAACTGAAGCCGAGACTGATTAACGTAGGGTCACTATACACACACTCGGGGGGGGCTTTGTTCAACAATAAACGTCTTCCGGCTGATTACGACCTTTGACAACGTTGTATAGAAATTGCCGAACCTAATGTGGCGACCCGGCCGTGTCTAGCGACCCATACAAAGTGCTATGGCTTAGCTATGTGCCTATCTCTATCTTGCACTTGTAGTTTGACCGATGTGGGACAGTGACAGCAATAATACTTAGCCACAGCATGTGCTTTGTAATGTTTATTTAACTAGGCCTGAGAATTAACAACGTAATTCAGTCTACTTGAAAATTTCTAAGTATTATGTCCATATTTTTCTTTAGTTAATAATAGTCAATCGATCAAATGGTTAAATAATGGTGCAAATTGCATTGTTGAACAAATTTTAAAATATTTACAATATAAACCCATATACATATTATGAAACACGTCAAAAAACATGTTTAGTCATAAATAAACTTAGTTGAAATATAAATTTAAATATTACAGAGATTCGTGTACTTGAGATTCATAAGAAAAGTCATAAAACATTATTTAACGAATCAAACAGATGACAAACCAAAACGTGCCTAGTATAGCCTACGGTCACAACTACATGACAGACGAATTACTACTCTATGGAATTACGAGTAGAAACGAAATTGCATAGAGTAATAATTCGTAGCTTGACGCCGAGGGCACGTTTTTGCTTTTTTGACGTAGCGGTCAATAGGTTCAATGAAGTATGTCTAACTAATTCAATATGCCTATTAGATTATTAACCAGCAATAACAGTTCAATGTACAGAGGCCAGCACATTAAGTTACCCCAATCTGTCAAATTTCTTTGAATGTTTTTCATCTTTATTACAAAAGAATAAGGTTCATGTTCAATTAGGGACTTTAGACAGTTTGGAATAACAATCTGTCAAATTACTTTGATAGATTTCCAACTTTATAACGTAAGAATAAGGTTCAATTTAATTGGGAAATTTTAACAGTTTGGAATAACTTGATATGCTGGCGCATGTACAACCGTAATTTATGCATAGAATAGGTTTATATTAATAAGTATAAAATATCAAAAATCACTATAATAACTTCGAAAGATGTGAGTAATTTTGGGTTCGTTTGGCATAATCTACAATATTGAGAAAGAAATCCGTCGAATTTGATCTAACATGGCCTGGATTCGTTTATGTAAAACTTCATTATCAACTTATATACTGTCTAAAAATTATTCGATTTATTTGTATAAAAAATACAATAGCTTTTCATTACGGACTAAGATGAGCAAACAAAACAAAAAATCACGGTGCAAATCAACAAAACCAACAGTGCGTACATCTCATCTCATCTTAAGCAAAACTTAATAAAGATTTTATCAAACAATTTACTATACTTATCCACTATAGTCATCCAAATTATAAGTTTAAATAAAAATTCTAATTTGAGGCACAGGAGCGTAATTTACGTCGCGCAGTTACGAAATTACTTTGTATTCAGATTCTGGCATACAGAGCTAGAAGATAATTGTCGAATGAGATTGTATAATAAATACACTTTATAATAAGTGTTAGTTTATTATTCAATGTTCAAAGACTCCTTTCGGTTCGCAGTTTATATTTTGAGGCAGAGGAGCGTAATTTGCGTCGCTTAGGCACTGTTCACACCAAACGTAACACTCGATGACAGTCAGCCGTCACAATCGATAGTCAGTCAGCGGCCGACTATGATTATACATATATTTTCAACTTTGCGCTTACAGTCAACGGCTTACCATACGTTTGGTGTGAACAATGGTTTGAAGTTAGTCACCGAAATTACGTTACCTTTTTGTGCATACCGAGGACGGATAAGAAATGAATTATCTGACGATATTGAATAATTTATGATTTCACTACACTAGCGCGCGACTTCGCCCGTGTCAAAGTCAAATCCGTTCTTAGCTCACGTCTCTATCTTTAAACTACCCATCGGCCAAATGCCAGCTTCATAGATCGAGTACCTTTCAATGTTTTTTTCGCAGTCATCGTTGTCATAAAAACATCCTTTCGGTATACACCGCACTTTACAAAAATATACCTAATAACAATTCCATACGCGTTTAGATCAAGTAGAATGTTATACTAAGCCTTTACTGGCGTTGAGGGTAGCTCTCTGTTCCACTCCGCGTATTAACGTGCCAAGGAGTCCTTCCATCTCGTTCGCAGTTTCACGCAGTTGGGTGTTATCGAAGCACGAGTCTGAAACAAATGTGTCCGTTGGTAGCTACGACACTATTGTTAAACAAAGGCCACCCCCATGAGGGGTGGCCTTTGTTTAACAATAGGGGTTGCCATAATCCCCACACTTGGCAGGCGTCGCCGCGCCACGCCGCGCCACGACAAAAAAGCAAAAGTGTGCCCTCGGCCACAAGCTAAGTTACATACTCTATGGAATTACGTATGGAAGTCTGTCATGTAGTCGTGACCATGGCGTGCTGGGCACATTTTAGTTTGTTATCTAAACATGACAGTGGCGGTCAAAAGGTTAAATGTAAATGGCAAATAGTTAACTTTGTTTTGTATTTTTCGTGAAATAAAGTAGCTACCTTGTATAACATTAGAAAAATAACTTCTAATGTTATACCGTGTTATGTTATATCTCAATATTACAATATTGAGATACCGATAGCGTTATCAAAGTTAATTTTCTAATGTTATACAAGGTAGCTATAGGTTGTAGTATTTAAGGTGTGTACTAACAAAAAGTGGTTCCTATGTTGTCCCGAATAAAAACAATTTATTATTATTTATATAGGATTGCTGTTAAGTTGAAACACGTTTGTGAACGCCAAATCTTTTAGTCTTATACTGATATGGGACCTACGTCTTTCATCACGAAACAATGGTTGATAAAGCTTCTTGCGTTTTCCTCGTTAAATAGGCAACTTCAAAGCATTTATTTTAATTAAACCATTTACAAGCACTTTTGAATTATCAAGGAGTAAAAGCTAGAATGTTGAAGCTTGTTCCAAAAGAAAAAAATGTCATTGTAACATTTAAAAAACTTATTATTTGTAATTTGTGTGGTGTACAATAAAGAGCAATTCTATTCTAATGCATGGGTCACATAAGCGGATTCGCAATACTTCAGGAAAATATAGTTTATCGTTACTTTTTAGGGAGCGACCAGTCTTACCAAGGAGTATCGTGTTACAGAGTAACTGGGTTGTGGAGGTCCGATAGGCAGTCGCTCCATGTAAAACACTGGTATTCAGCTGCATCCGGTTAGACTGGAAGTCGACCCCAACACACTTGGGAAAGTCTAGGCAAATGATGACTTTTTAGGGAACAAGTCGCGGGATTGAGAAAAAGTTGAATGAAAATCCCTTACCATCCATAGCGAAGTTATTAGTCAGTATCTGCTGCAGCCTATCCAGTACTGTGTCCAGGTCAGCATTGAGTTCCTTCATCTTGTCGTTACTGTCCTCCACGCTTCGTATGTCTTCCGCGAACTTCTGTTCTGCAGCAGCGAGGGAGAGGTTTGTGTCTTGACGTTGCTTCTGTTTTGTTCGACCACCTCGTTTGTCTGGGGCTTCTGTTTCTGGGAATGATGATGGGTTTAGTAATGAAAACGACATGCTGAGATTACCTCATCATTATGTCAACCTTAAGACGCCCACTGCTGGGCATAGGTCTCCCTGAAGTGGAGGGTTCAGTCGTAATCGCCATGCTTACCCATGCATGTTGGCAATCGCAGTAGATGTTATGGTACTCAGAAGGACGCTGCTGCCCATCCTCTGGTCAATATCCCTCTGCCGCCTTCTACGACACCTACGGGTAGGAATAATATTACCTATACGAATATTCCCGCAGTCTATCCCTTTGTACGCTTGCATCTTTTAAACTACGCAAGCGATTTTAATGCGGTTTTCATCAATAGACAAGAGTAATTCAAGAGGTTTGATCTAAAGGTTTATATGTATAGTTTGATATTGTTTTGTGTTAATTTGTTGAAATATGACGTTGATTGTTAAAGATGTCGGAAAAAAAACATGCCGACTGGGAACTTTAGTGGCGTGCTCCGCGAAAACCAATAGTTATCAGGCATTGCATTTGCATTAGGCAGTGGCTGAGCGATCGACTGCTGCGCAGCGTGTTGCGGGTTCGATTCCCGCCCAGGGTAAATATTTGTGTGATGAGCATTTGTGTTTGCCTTGTGTCTGGATGTTGTTTATCTATATATGTATGTATTTAAAATGTATTTGTGTATGTATATTAGCTGTCTGACACCCATAGTACAGGGTCTCCCTAGTTTGGGGTCAGATGGCCGTGTGTGAAATGTCCCCACATATTATTATTATTATATCCTACCCACTACCCGTGCAAACCGGGGGCGGGCCGCTTGTAAATATTAATATCAGCCTATTACTACTGTCCCACTCCAGGGCAAACGCTCCTTTCTATGCCTTCTACGTTACCCAATCCTGTGCTTAATCCCTCCAGTTTTGGAGGAATCCGTCCAGTAAAAATGAATGATTTATAACAAAATCTCACCATTATACCAATTACTAATATCATTCATAGACACAGTAGATATGCTATCCGACGTCGCATGCACGACTACAGGCTTGAGCGCATCTCCGGACATCGTCAGCAAATTCTGACTCTCAGGTTTGGACACTACAGAGAAATTCCCAGAATCCAGACTCAGTACCCTGGGCTGGTTCTTAATGTCTGCCACTTTGGACTGCTTCTCATTCTCCAGTACTGGTATCGGGCTGAATAAGTCGAAAGCTTGTGGTCGATCGGTTTTGTCGATTTTTGAAACGTTTTCTTGTGGTATTGTGAGTTGGGGTGACGCAAGATTTTCCTGGAAAGTTACAATATGACTGTTTAATTGTTTTTTGTATATAATTTTATCCTTCAAAGACTTGCCCTCAGCGCCAAGAACGAATAGGGTATTTTACTCTGTACAAGAAAAAATCTATAAATATGTTATTGAGACAGCTTAGGCATAAAGCAGTCAGAAAATGTAAATTTTAGTTCATAAAATAACAATACAAATTTTTAAATTCAATTCAAAGTTTTCAGTATTTTGAATCTGTTATAAAACAGTGAAATAGTAGCGGCCATGTTATTACGCCGTACGGCTGTGTAAACAAAAAATTGACAACTGTCAGTCAACCGATTGGCGTAATATAGGCTTTGTCTTTTATTATTTTCGTAACCAACGTAATTTTTTCATTATTACACCTATTAAAAAATATGTTTTTAATTATTTTTAAATGATATACAATTATCGTATTTAATATGAGCTCATTTGATACAAAACGAACTGACGCTGAGCAATATGGCGTCCAGTAAGTGGCGTTTTCGTCAAACTACGCGCGAAATTTGAAAATTTAAAATTTAGATGCATTTTTATGGCACTTATCGATTGAATAAAAAAATTGTGCTTTTTTTTGGTGGCATATTAGCACTACAGAATTTCATTGAGACACTTTTCAAAAATGGCGTGCTGGGTATATTTTGGTTTCCGTATCAGAAAGACATTTAAGCAAAACATCCTATGAGCACAATGTCCTGAACGCAAAAAGACGTGTGAGCAGCTCGTCCTAATAGCAAATGGTCCTAATATCATAAGGACATGATAGATAAACATCCTTAAACAGGCAGGTACACTCGATAACACAAATAAATCATTTATTGAAAATAATATGTCACTCTACATACAAATATATAAATTTAACCTTTAGTCTATCAATAGTATGAATTTAAAAAAATCACCACACTAATCATCGAATATGATTCTTTTTAAATGCGTCACTTTATTCAAAAAATCATTCCGGGTAAAAACCGACTACAAAAAAAAGAAGGAGGTTCTCAATTCCACACATATTTTTTTTATGTTTGACCATGACCATGCATAACTTTTTTAGTAATAGTATGTCTGATTCTTTTCGATGATTCTTTTTTAATTGATAGTGTATACCTCAAAGTTGGTCCCATACAAATTTCATTAAAATATTCCACTCCTAAAGGTAGAAATTTAAGAGATGACTGATTTTTTTTGGTGTCACCGTTTCGTAATTAATTTGTATGATAAGTATTTTTTTTAAGTTTTCGTTTATCATCTATACATGTGTGGCGGTCGAAAGGTTAAAGAGATCTTGAGTGGAGATCGGCCTGCTTAGTATGACCTACAGATAGTTGTTCCGGGTCTGTCTGTTTGTGTATGTGAGTTTATGTTTGTAAACGCACCCACGATACAGTAGAAATTCTCAGAGTACTTAAAAAAAAAACTTAGAGTAGCTAAGTTTGACGGCAGAGTTGACACAGTGGTTGAGCGCTTGCCTGCTGAGCTGCTTGTCTCGACTCTCGAGTTCGATATCCTCAAAGAACAAATATAAACGTTACTTTTTATAATTAGGAGCCTTTTGTGTCCCACTGCAGGGCAAAGACCTCCATTCCTTCTATTCTGTGACACTCAATAAAAATAATGGAATAGTATAGCTCCAGGTCTTGGTAAATAGGGTAATACACCCATTTTTGAAAAGTGTCTCAATGAAATTCTGTAGTGCTATTATGTCACCAAAAAAAAAAACACAAAATTTTTATTCAATCGATAACTGCCACAAAAATGCATCTAAATTTTAATTTTTCAAATTTCGCGCGTAGTTTGACGAAAACGCCTCTTACTGGACGCCATGTTGCTCAGCGTAAATGACGTCAGTTCGTTTAGTATCAAATGAGCTCATATTAAATATGACAATTGTATATCATTTAAAAATAATTAAAAGCATATTATATAATAGGTGTAATAATGAAAAAATTACGTTGGTTACGAAAATAATAAAAGTACAAAGCCTATATTACTCCAATCGGTTGACTGATAGTTGACAATTTTTTGTTTACACAGCCGTACGGCGTAATAACATGGCCGCTACTACAATACGGTCAACGTAACTTGGCGCGTCTGAAGTTAGCCGATTAGCTGCGCAGTAGACAATTTCGTTCCTAAAAGTTCCATTGCGCAGCCAAACAGCTAACTTCAGACGCGCCAAGTTACATTGACCGTATTGTATTTCACGGTGTTTTGTAACAGATTAAAAATACTGAAAACTTTGAATTGAATTTAAAAATTTGTTTTGTTATTTTATGAACTAAAACTTATATTTTCCGACTTCTTTATGCCTAAACTGTCTCAATAACATATTTATAGATTTTTTCTCGTATAGAGTAAAATACCCTATTGTCTGTACCCAATAGAGAGCTTTTCTATAGATTTTAAAAGAGTGTTAATGATTACTTGCTTGTTCTTCTCCATAGAAACCTACTGTTTGGAACAAGCAACTAGCTTCTACATTCTGACTGACTGACTCCATGACTATTATTATTCAAAAGTTTTGAGTTTGATACATAAATGTAACACTAGCTTTTGCCCGCGACTTCGTCCGCGTAAATGTCGGTTATCGCGGATGCAGAAGAAGTTGCGGATTAAAAAGTAGTCTAAGTCCTTTCCCAGGGTTCCAAGTTATTTCCATATCAAATTTCATCAAAATCAGTTCAGCCGTTCGATCGTGAAAGTGTAACTGACAGAGTTACTTTCGCATTTATAATATTAAATATGGAAGTATAGATGGATAGTATGGAAGTATGGATTTAATAAAATTGTAATATTACCTTTAATATTTTCAGTCGGTTGATCTGTGTCGACATATGGGCCAAGTGTGCTTCCACTTTTGTACGGAATTCTTTATTTTCACTGTTTTTCATTTCGGTTTCTAAGTCGTCATATAGCTTTTCAAGCCGGTTTGATAGTTCCTGAAGAGAACTGTAACAATATTAATTTATAATGTAGGTAAATCATATAATGGAAAAGGGCCCTTCGACGGATAAAAACTGTTTGATTGACGACGCGGTTGGGGGCAATGGCTGCAGCGATACGCCACGGAACAAATGTTTGAAGGACATTCTAGTACATAGCTGTTCCGGGTCTGGTTTGCATTTAAGTCAACAACATCTCAATCTATCATATATTTGACAGACAGTGTTCCAATTTATATTGGTCGATTAGTTAATGATTCATTATTATTAAAAGACGTCTCTGAGTGTTGTAGTAAGTAACACTATTATTAAATCATCATCATCATTTCAGCCAAAAGACGTCCACTGCTGGACATAGGCCTCCCCCGCGTGTCGCCACATTGACCGGTCCCGTGCGACTCGCATCCAGCGGATCCCCGCAACTTTTACCAGGTCATCGGTCCACCTAGTGGGAGGCCTTCCTTCCTTCTTATTATTATTAAATAATAAAATACATTAATAAGGGTTCTGTTTTTTCCATTTGACGTATGAAACACCAAAAAATGAAAAATTTGCTCTACAATCGGCGTTTAAACATAGTAAGTGCGGCGTACGGCGTGTATAATGTGCATGTGTAACGATGAAAGTGCCCATACTATTCATGATGTGCGGGCAGCCATGCTCTAATTAACTTACATCCCATAAAAACTCACCTATGCTGTGTTTCTAACTGCGTAATAATATCGTGAAGCACAATAGCCGGATTGTTAGCATTATTACCAGACGCTTTCCCGACGGTCGAGGTAAATATCACCGGTTTGCCATCCTTCCTTCTTCTTACAGAACCACCTTCTGCTTTATCCACACTCTTCTTAGATGGCTTTTTTGGACCTTTCTTCTTAGTCTTAGTGCAGAAGAATAACCTCTTCATACCTTTTATGAAGTTTAGGCATTCTGATGATTTTGTCTGTAACATCTCAATTAATATTGCAATCGATCAAGTAAAGATGACAGATTGAGATTGAATGTATGTGCTATTTTGTGAACAGCCCCTATTGTGCAAAGTAATCATTTGATTATACATAATATGATTAAATTTATTACTGAATTGTTAAGACACCACCAATATAACTTTAAGTGCTACACGATTATGACCACAATATTTACAAAAGAATAATTTATTTTCCGCAAGGTATAAAAATATTTGTGGTACAGGTATCTACAAGTAGTTGATCTGTTGATCTGGGTCAGGATGTTTGTGTGTGAGTTTATGCATCTGTAAACACCCATACAGTGATACAGTGGAAATCCTAATGTGGGGTAATGTTTTCTAAAGTATAAGTAAATCTAAACTATTATTATAAAAATAAACGATTAGTTTGTTTGTTTGTTACGATATAACTCAAAAACTACTGGTCCAATTACAAAAAATCTTTTTCCATTATAATGCTACGTTATCTCTGAGTAACATAGGCTATATTTATCAATTACGACACGGTTCCGACACGGTTGGCGCAGTGGTTAAGCGATCGACTGCTGCGCTGCGTGTCGCGGGTTCGATTCCCGCATGGAACAAATATTTGTATGGCCTACAGATAGTTGTTCCTGGCCTGTTTGTGTATGTGAATTTATATGTTTGTAAATGCACCCACGACACAGGAGAAGTTCCTAGTGTGGAGCAACGTTTAAAAAAAAAAAGAATTATAAAAATTAGGGATCCTTCTGAAAATTCACGCGGAAGAAGTCGCGAGCAAAGTGCTAGTAAATAATAAAGAAACATACTTGTCCGTCCATGATCTCGTGCACCAGATGTGTCTTCTTGTGTCCAGTAACTGTGGTCAAGTCTTTGTTGTACAGGTAGCATTTCTCACAGAAGTAGACGTCACTGCACTTCGAGCATTTGAATTTGAGCACCTGTAAATAGTAAGATTAGATCACAAAGTACGTAAGGCTACGTCGTGCCCGAGCAGAGAGACCGCTCAGAACAAACCGCCATTTTTACCACGCACACATTGACATTACGTTTATAGGCATTCTCAAGCAGTTTGAAGCAGACTTCAGACACGACTGTCACGTGTTGTCCAAATGAATAAATGAGAGACATTGACATTTCACGACGAACAAGAAAATGTTGTTATAAAAAATTGCAGAGTTCCAACCAGTGTCAATAAAATTTCATATTGTCACAAATAAAACCTACAGAGTCAATACAGTAGCAGCCCTAGTGAGTCCGGAAAGTTTAGGTAATTATTTTTGAAGATGACGCGAGCGGTCCTTCTGTACCCTCTATATTTTGTGATTAGGTTAATCAATTTGAGAACATGGTTAGCGCAGTGGCAGATCGAGTGGCTGCTGCGTGTCGCGGGTTTATCTCCCGCACGGAACAAATATTTTTGGCCTTTAGATAGTTATTTGGGGTAAACGCAAGGAGGATACATGAGAAATAGGGTAGGGCAATAATAATAAAAATCTAAAACAGATAAACAAAGGACAGCTACATTATAAGATATTAAATGTTGAAACTGCATGGATAATAATATATAGAGTAGAAGCAGTATGACGGGCTGGTGTCCCCAACTCCACGTCTCACCGCGTAGTAAGAATTCCGCATATTACAAATCAAATATGGTAATCAAAAGAAACCCGCATTTATTTATTAAACTGTCAGCAGTCAAGAAAACTCAATTGGGTATTTTACTTTATACTAGAAAAAATCTATAAATATGTTATTACAGTTTAGGCATAAAGCATTTGGAAAATGTAAGTTTTAGTTCATAGAATAACAAAACAATTTTTTAAATTCAATCCATGGTTTTTTTTAAATACTGAAGTATTTTTAATCTTTTATAAAACACCGTGAAATAGTAGCGGCCATGTTATTACGCCTTACGGCTGTGTAAACAAAAAATTGACAACTGTCAGTCAACCGATTGTCGTAATATAGGCTTTGTACTTTTATTATTTTCGTAACCAAAGTATTTTTTTCATTATTACACCTATTACAAAATATGCTTTTAATTATTTTTAAATGATATACAATTATCATATTTAATATGAGCTCATTTGATACAAAACGAACTGACGTCCTTTACGCTGAGCAATATGGCGTAAGAGGCGTTTTCGTCAAACTACGCGCGAAATTTGAAAATTTAAAATTTAGATGCATTTTTATGGCACCTATCGATTGAATAAAAATTTTGTGTTTTTTTTTTGGTGGCATATTAGCACTACAGAATTTCATTGAGACACTTTTCAGAAATGGGTGTAATACCCTATTGCGTGCTCAGTACAAAAATCAATTATGTAACATAAAAAGTAAGACAGCCTTGACATACAAAAGCTTTTCGGAATTGCTCCTAGAATATTTAATAAAATCCCTAATTCCATAACGTTAATGCCTTGTCTAAATTTAAAATAGCACTGCACAAACTACTTCTTGACAAATGCTACTACACAATAGACGAGTTTTTAAACGATAATTTGTAATTATTAATGCTGCAATTAAAATTTTGACGTTTTTATGAATATTATGATGTTTAAAAAAAAATAAAATAAAAATAAATAAATATCTTGGGACAACTCACACACGGTCATCTGGTCCCAAGCTAAGCAGAGCTTGTGTTGCTTGTGTTTGTTATCAATGCAAAATTTTGTAGTAGGTACTTTATTTATTTTGCATGCTTAAATATTTGTATGTCTTATGACAAAACATAGCATACTATTTTATATGTGTGACCTTTTTATACATATGTTTCAGAAATAAACTTTTGACTTGACTTTTGAATGAGTGCTACTAGGTAAGCATTAAAATAAATTAATAATTATTACATGAAAATAATGCAAGAATAATAATTTAAAAAATAATACCAATTACAAAAAGAATAACAATTTCAAACAATGAGAAACAAGAAAAAACAGAAAAAATAATAACGAGAACTAACAATAATTAAGAGGATTGTGAGGTGCCGATACGCCGTGCGAGTAGGTATTTCCAAATATGCTATCTATTTCATATCGCTCGCTCTGCCTCCCTGCGGATGAACAATACACATACAATATGCCCCTGCCCCCCGACCCGTATCGTGCGATGGAGAGAGTGCAAGTCTAGGAGGCAATTACCTATAATTCCTTATTGAAAATATATTCTTAGGGGTTACTTAAAATTTAGAGATTGTTGGTGCAAACGGGCGTTTACGGGGAGTAAAACGTTATCGCTTTTTATATGAAAATTTACAGCCTCACAATCCTCTTAATACCTTTAAACTTCAAGGTTAAAAAAACCTGATAGTAATAGATTACAATAGTTCAAGGAATTGAGTCTACTAAAGAAATCGTAGCCTATTGCCCCTTACAATCAAATTTGGATTCATTTATAAAATAAATAAATAACAGCCAAGTTATCGGTGAAATCTATGCGTTTATTTTCAGATAGTAATCTACATAATATCACTTATTTATTGCATACTATAAACTCAGCCTCAGACAACAATAGAATTCTCTATACCCATGAGACACCCCCACTGCATCATTCAATATAATAAAATCGAAAGTGAATAACGATGAAGAGGCTGCGCCAACGCCGGCGACAGGTAAAAAGCGCGGGAAAGGTAAACAATAACAGGTAGCGTCAAGTGTGAGGCTGGTGGGTAGATACAGGTAGGTGGTACAATGGGATGGCAATCTTGTATGCATTTGTTATAGTCAGTGTTTACGATTATCGCATTAATATTCATTCAATGGTAAGATATATATAAAAACGCAACATTTAGGGTATATCACACACCTATAGAAAAATATACAGTCACAAAAAGGTATAAGTAAGGTCTTCGGATATACTTGATGTATACTTAGAAACCAAAAAAAAAAAAAAAAGTATTTGTGTATGTACATCAGCTGTCTGACACCCATAGTACAGGGTCTCCCTAGTTTGGGGTCAGATGGCCGTGTGTGAAAATGTCCCCACATATTATTATTATTATTATATTTTATATACTTTATGTATCTCGGGACCCAGAGGTCCCGGGCCTTTGTAAGGCGTACGAGGAGCCGAAGCCAACTCGCAGAGGCCCCTTAGGTAGCTTTATATGAAATAAGATATTATTATAATGGATGTTTTTGAATGAAACTTAATTCAATTAATTAACTGTTTATCCACGATTCATTCACTTAATAATAATAAATAATACCAGCCTATAATTGTCCCACTGCAGGGCACAGGCCTCTTCTCATACGGAGAAGGCACGAGCATTGATCGTGCGCTCAAGGCGGATTGGCGATTTCAGACTTGTCCTACTAATATTATAAATATGTTAATATTATAAATAAGTTTGTGAAGATGTTTGGATGTTTGTTACTCAATCACGCGTAAACCGCTGAACAGATTTGGTTGAAAATTGGCGCATAGGTAGACCATTTCCTGGACACATTACCGGGATAAAAAGCATCCTATGTGTTACATAGGATGCTTTTTATCCCGGTAATGTGTTCCCTTGGGATAATCGTTCTTTTTACGCGGGCGAAGCCGTGGGCAGAAGCTAGTATTAACTATAAGTCCAGGTTTCCTCACGATGTTTTTCCTTCAACGATGCCAATGATGTCCAAGATAAATTTAGAAAGTACAGGAAAGTAAAGGATTAATTTACTTATTTTATTCAAAATATCCATCAGTTTTTAAGTAAAATTTCAACTATATCCGACAACCCTGGTTACTTTTCTCTTTTGGTGATCATAGATTTTATTTTGGGTCATAACCATATGGCCTAAAAGCACCATATCGCCCAAAAGCATAACATTCTTAAAGCGGCTAATGTTGGACGAAATTTTTTAATATTATTTTATGGTTTCGAGATAGTACTGTAGAGCTTTGCCCAACGAGGGAGGCTTTATGTAATGAAGCCATAACTATTTAGTCTATGGTTACCTTCTGGATACCTTAGAAATATATTTGAATAATGTAGCAGGACAGTTTTGATATACTATGACAGGTGATGTCAGTGAGACCCAGCTAAGCTTAGAGCTGCGGTCTTATTAAGTATTTTTTTCAGATGCGCAAAGCGAGTGCTCGCCCCCAGAGCATTTAATATTCCAGCAGAGATAGCTGGAAGGCCTAATTAGTAAGGCCAGATTGATGATTACGCTGGTGTAGCAGCGAAGAATTATACGTATAAGCGTTTTATATTATAAAGTGCAGCGCAGACGAGCGATTTTTCGGCATCGCATAAAAGGAAATACAAACTAGTATTGGTGTCCAGAACGTTCAGAACATGAATAAAAGCTACTAGTCCCTTTTATTCATGAAAGGGGCGTAGCTGATGTAGAGCTTTGCCCAATGAGGGAGGCTTTATGTAATGAAGCCATAACTATTTAGTCTATGGTTAGAACCTTCTGGATACCTTAGAAATATATTTGAATAATGTAGAAGGATAGTTTTGATATACTATGACAGGTGATGTCAGTGAGACCCAGCTAAGCTTAGAGCTGCGGTCTTATAAAGTCTTCCTCTCGCTAATCTGATTAATATAGTCTTCTACAAGTCGATAATATCTTTCATTCAACGTAGCGTAGACTACTCCGGTAATTCGTACTAGTTACAAGTGTAGCTCAGGTGCTACAGTACAGTACGGTCAACGTAACTTGGCGCGTCTGAAGTTAGCCGATTAGCTGCGCAGTAGACAATTTCGTTCCTAAAAGTTCCATTGCGCAGCCAAACAGCTAATTTCAGACGCGCCAAGTTACGTTGACCGTATTGTAGTATACATTGGTAGAAGGGCGACATCGACTTTTATAGCAGGATTGTCTGGCGCCTAATTTGTGCTTCTTACTAAAACTTAGCAATAAATACAAAATCGTAAAAGCTTGTTCTTACACTACTTTATAAGAGGCTTAATTTCTAGCAGTGGTTTTTTACAAACCTGTATAAGAGGCTGAACGCAGAGAGCACACGAAGCAGTGACGTTAGCGCTGTTCCTACTAGCTACGACGCGTTGGACGACTGGTAACCAGCGAGCGCTGCTACAGCTTTGTACACCCCACTCGGAGACAGCGCGAGCACTCACGCCGAGCATACCAGCGCTCTAGAAGAGACAGAATATAATTAGCCATTATTATGTTCATCATCAATTATATATTTAAAGGCTAATCTACTGCTCTGATGAGTAATTTACTCTGGTTACACAACAATAGAACCTGTACTGTAGATGCATATATTTTTAGATAAAATGAAGAGTTTATCACATACATAGTACAAATGAATAATGAAAAGAAATAACAATTTACTTCATAAGACTGCAGTAAGTACTGTTAAGTACTGTCAACTACTGTCATGTTCTCATCACACATTTCATTTATATAAAAATATGAAATCAACTACTGTTTAGAAGGTGGCCTGCATCAGACCCAAAATGGTTCCTTGAAATATATCAGTGATGACATTGATAGCCATCCAAAATTAATTTCTTTTCTCCTACTGAGTGGAGAAAAGAAATGAATAGCGGACTGTATAAAAAGTATAATAATGTAACGATGTAAAATAAAACAATATAATAATAATATAATAAGTGGGGACATTTCACACATGGCCACAGAATACTTAATAGTACATGGCCATCTGACCCCAAACTAAGGAGACCCTGTACTATGGGTGTCAGACAGCTGATATACATACACAAATACATTTTAAATACATACATACATAGATAAACAACACCCAGACACAAGGCAAACACAAGTGCTCATCACACAAATATTTACCCTGGGCAGGAATCAAACCCAATAAATGAAGGTTAAAGGCTACACAGTTTGTAAATAAAGTTAATTTAGTTAACATGCGCGAGAGCGGTCGTACGATGTCGCAGATAACGGCTAGCTGTCGGCGGTGGGAGTGGTCGCGTCGATGTACGTCGTTATCATCCGGCACCGCTTATGGCCCGCCTCGCCTATGCGGTTGAGTACATGCCTCAACAGTGTAAACAAAATATTCTAGTCTTTAAACATACCTTGTCAAAACAGGCCTCAATATCAGTCTGAGCATAGTCGCACATCACTCCAAGGTACGCAGATAATGCAGTCACATGTGCCAGCAGGGCGGCCAGTCTCCTTGGTGACACGCAGCCATTGTGGTCCATACAGCAGTTGGCCAGTGCACCCCATTTGTCTGAAGCTGACTCTTCACTAAGGATTATTAGCAAAGTTTTTGCTGCTAAAACTCTTACTGGTTCTTTTCGATCACTGAAAACAAAAATTAGTTTTTTGATGAAGAAAGTAAAGTAGTAGTTTATACTTTATTTTGATTGAAATAGAACATTTTACTGGGACTATTAAAGAATTTTGAAGATTTAAAAATAAAAATAATTCTTGTAGCATAATTATATTATTTGCTTTCAGCTTTCAGAATTATTATAATATACCATTGGACATTGGTGTATTATAGTAATTCTGAAATCCAGACACGGCATAAAAATATATATACCAGTTATTTCATAATCAAATAGAATAGATATTCTGTCAAAATTAGAATCACCAAAATGAAATATTGTTAGTTGTAAGTAAAAATTTTTGATCATGATCATGACAAATGGTAGAATGTGCATGGAACAATACTAATATGTGGAAATCCTAACTAATATTATAAATGCGAAAGTAACTCTGTCTGTCTGTCTGTCTGTCTTTTTTTCACGCCTAAACTACTGAACCGATTTGTGTGAAATTTGGTACAGGATAAGTGTGAACCCCAACAAAGGACATAGGCTACTTTTTATTCGACTTCGACTTCGTCTGCGTCCGCGATAACCGACATATACGCGGACGAAGTCGCGGGCAAAAGCTAGTTATGTAATAAAACACTGATAAAATCTTACCTATCATAAATATTAAGCAGTAAATTAATCAACAGATCAACGGCCAGATCAATGTCTCCAGTAAACAGGCCTTCCTTCTCCGCAGCAAAGTATATGTCTGCAAGTACAGATTCCAACTCTACTGTGTCTAGAGACAGGCTGCTCTCAGACAGACTAAGCTGGTGTCGGGCGAAGACTCCGGAGCTGATACGAAGGGGAGGCACTGGAAAAGAATCATGTCTTATTTAGAGACATGTTAAATACTATGAATAGAACCTTAAAATATATCAGCTCCAGGACTGACGAAGAAACTGAGACTGAGAATTTTGCCTTAACTTACCTCAGCATCTCTTGTCATTCTCAAGCTGATCAAGAAATCCTGAGAGCTATGTAAAATACATCATAAAATATGTTTCTTTTTTTATACCAATGAGTTTGAAATCTTGCACTTGATTTGTCAATTTAACAACTATTTATTTTTAACCGGCCTTTTTATTGAAACTGGATACCAGTAAAATGTTGAATTGTAATTCGATACTTCGCTATAAATGGTAATTACTAACGTCAACAGGTTGCATTAACTCACTTACCTTTCAGGTGATTTTGTAAAGCGTATATCTTAAATGCAACGCGATAAGCGTTGTATTTGATCCCGTCATACTCTTCAAGAGATTCCATGATCTTTCTGAATTCAGGATGATCATATTGCTGCTTCCCTGTCGCCTCGCTAAAACAAAAAAGTTTTCGAAAAGTTTATGTCATTTGTACACAATAAATACCTGTCGGTGAAAGTTGTACGTACTCGGTGTAACACGGATACCCTGCCTCATTTTCCACTTTTTTCCAATTAATCAAAGACATGCCGATTATTTTATATAGAATATTAACATTATTTCTAAAACAATAGATGCACAAATTCAGCAAATTCAATATTAATCAACCGTCATACATTATTCAAAAAATTAAATAAATTATTTCTGAAAAGGACGAGGGATATTTAAACAAATTAGAAATAAGCTTTGCACTTACCCTGTCTTCTATTGGCTAAACGTAAAGTAAGCTCAGTTTTTATTGGTTAAAAAAGAGACATGTTGTTTCTAGTTACAGCATAAATAATAAAAAGTATAATAAGAACATAGTTAATCACCTTTACAAAAATATTCGTATCACAATGCAATAGAATACCCAAAATAATGAAATTATTGTTAGGCAAATTATTTTTTTAAATCAATGTTGTTTTTATAAACTGTAGAAAATAGATTGTTCATTCCATGAAGATATAGGTATAAATGGAGCCAACACTTAGAACAAAAACTTGAAACCAACTGTGGGCTGATGCTCTCTTTCTGAATGCATACATAAGAACGAGACAGTGATATATGTTTTCTTTATCTTATGTATGCATTCAGAAAGAGAGTGTCTGCCCACAGTTGGCTTCACTTAGGTATTTAGAGTGTTGCCTCCACTTTTATCTATAAGCTTCTTGGTTCATTCATGGCATTAAAAGCCAGCCAGTGCTAGCGATCAACGTAGAACGTATAACGAAACGCGGTTTGATGACATTAGCTCGTTCTCTTTGACAAAATTGAAATTTCGTGAGGTCTTGACCAATCACAAGCGATACAGCTTTGTTTACGTGACATTTTAACCAATCAGATAAGGGTATACAAATGTAATTTTTTCAGCCATTTTCTCTTTGTAACGGAGACGCCATTTTGCAAGCGTCACTTGGCGGCGTGTCGGGTTCCCGCATTTTGGCCCGAAATACCTTTACTAAAATCATAATATTGTTTTGTTTCGTGCAAAATGTCGTACCAATCAAGTGTAGCGCAAGACTCTTTAGCTGCGGCACAATTAGAAATGGCCGGTAACCCCAATGCTTTGGCGCTGCGTCGGCCATTCGATCCAGTCGCGCACGACTTGGAAGCGAGTTTTCGTTTGACACGATTTGCGGACCTAAAAGGCAGAAGCTGCAAAGTTCCCCAAGATGTTTTGGGTAAACTGGTGGAATCGTTACAACAGGACTATTCCCAACAGGATGATCAGTTTATGCATGTGGCTATCCCTCGCATCGGAATCGGCTTGGATTGCTCAGTGACACCGCTCAGGCATGGCGGGCTTTGTTTGGTTCAAACTACTGACTTCTTTTACCCGCTGGTTGACGACCCTTACATGATGGGAAAGATCGCGTGTGCTAATGTACTGAGCGACCTATACGCGATGGGAGTCACTGAATGTGACAACATGCTCATGCTGCTCGGCGTATCAACAAAGATGACTGAGAAGGAACGTGATGTTGTAATTCCTCTCATAATGCGTGGATTCAAAGACTCTGCCTTGGAGGCTGGCACCTCTGTCACTGGAGGACAGACTGTCATTAACCCCTGGTGTGCTATTGGTGGGGTAGCTACAACTATCTGCCAACCAAATGAATATATTGTTCCTGATAATGCTGTGATGGGTGATGTGCTTGTATTAACTAAACCTTTGGGTACACAAGTAGCTGTGAACGCTCACCAGTGGCTTGACCAACCTGAACGCTGGAACCGTATCAAGTTGGTTGTATCTGAAGAGGATGTACGCAAAGCATATCATCGTGCAATGGATTCTATGAGCCGACTGAACCGTATTGCTGCCCGTTTGATGCATAAATACAATGCTCATGGCTCTACAGATGTCACTGGCTTTGGTCTGCTTGGTCATGCACAGAACCTAGCTTCACATCAGAAGAATGAGGTTTCGTTTGTTATCCATAACCTGCCAGTAATTGCTAAGATGGCAGCAGTGGCCAAGGCTTGTGGCAATATGTTCCAATTGCTGCAAGGACATGCCCCTGAGACATCAGGTGGACTACTTATTTGTTTGCCACGTGAGCAGGCTGCTGCTTACTGCAAAGACATTGAAAAGCAAGAAGGCTATCAGGCCTGGATTATAGGAATTGTGGAGAAAGGCAACCGTACTGCCCGCATCATTGACAAACCCCGAGTCATTGAAGTACCCGCTAAAGATTAAATTATGTTCAGTTTGAGACAATTACAAATTTTTATATCTTTAAAAATAATGACTTCATAAGAACTGGATAAATTTAAAAATTTTGTTTTGAATTTATTATGTATAACTTGGTCTTAAGTATTTTAGTTTGAGTTTGGTTTCCACAGTTTTCTTGTAAGATAAGTTACAATAATAATAATAAAATTGATGTAAGAAAGCTTATAGGAAACTCAATCTAGTGACTATTTTGGTGTTTATTTAAGATAAGGCAAAAATAAAAGAATAATTCCATTAGGTACACATAACCTATTTGTTTACAGCTTGTGGAATGTTTCTGCAAATTGTGAGATAAGTATAATAATTATTAGAATAAAGTTATTTTTCAGTCAATGTGTAGTTTTATTAAGACAACCCTCTGACCAAATGAATTATTGACCTTGCCTTTCCTTCGGTCCTATTGAAGAGCAAAAGCTTCTAATGCCGGCACTCCGCATGGCGTATTTGTGCAAATATTCGTGTGACTGACACAGTGACACTGGCTTGGCCACCATAAGGGATTTTAATTTTGATAACAAAAACAAATTGACGAAATTTGTCGGTCACTGGTTCAAAAGATATAAGGGTTTATAGGTGGCCGTTTTGGAGTCTCCCAAGCTTGGCCACATTTATAGAAAAAACTAAGGCTAAATTGAATCGTTCATATGTCGCCAAGTCACAGATTTAATCGGGTCTTAGTTTAGAATATAATATTATTAGTTCAATTAGGTATAGTCAGAGCTAGATCGAAGAGTTCACGACAATAATCTCTTCGATCTAGCTTTTGGACTATTACTGAGGACTTGAACTCATAATATCGTACCTATATTATTATGTCGCCTTACTTGGATAATACAAAATCGACTTTATTTCAGTAAGCAAAGGGCACATTTTGTATTATCCAAATAAGGCGAATATTTGCACAAATACGCCATGTGAAGTGCCGGCATAATGCCGACGGCCGGGACTTCAACACTTAGCGTATTTTCAAATATTCCCGTTGCTTGTATTACAAAAATGATAATATAGTCACCTGTCAAACAGGATTAAGTTGAATTGTTTGTTTCAAAAAGTTCCCCCACTAGGAATTTCTCCTGTAACATGGGTGCGTTTACAAACATAAACTCAATACACAAATAACCAGTCTCAGAACTACTACCTTTAGCATACAAAAATATTTAAACCGTGCGGGAATCGAACCCGCGACACCGAGTGCCAACAGTGTCGTCGTCAATCATTCGAGTAGATTCAAGTGCCATTCGAGAAGGCATTAATTTCTGCACTCAAAAGACAGTCCCATTAAGATAGCTGAGAAACAGTGGTGTTAGTCAACAAACTTAAAAGTTCAAACAACAGACGACCTTATTTTTTTCACTTAAAGTATTAGTTTTAAAAACTGTTATTTCAAAAGATAAGTTAGTATCTCTTTAGCTAGGGTATTTCACACGGAATAATTCTTGTTTTTATTATTCCGTGGTATTTCAGAATTAGGATTGCAACGAGCCCTGACGCGGCTTCTTTTACTTTATATATAGCAGTCCTAGAAAGACTGCTAACTCAATCATTCTGGACCTGTAGTCAAAATGCCTTTTCTTTAAACCAAAACGCCAACGGAAAATGAAATTGTATGGAGTTGACGTTTGCTTACGCGATGTCACGTGATGAAAATATGTCAACTGCATACAATTTGATTTTTCTGTTGGCGTTAACGCTAACAGAAAAGGGATTTTATCTACAGGCCCTGATGTCTAGACTATGTTAACAGAATGTTGAGTCAGATGAATTTAAACTCCACACATATTAACGGCACTCATGTTTAGGGCTCTTACACACGAGCGGCATGTTGTCGTCGTTTGAAGTTGGCATGTCGACGGCTGCCGCTGACGCGTTTCGGCGGCTGCAGTTATCTCTGTCGTTAGCAACATGTCGCTCGTGTGTAAGAGGTCTTACGCGAATGTGGCGAAGCGCTAGCGTAAGCTTTCTCACAAACCAGAATACCAATGGGTGTTCCTACAGTAGGTCCAATAACATAAATACTTATTACAATAATTAAAACTTTATTCACCAGTGTCTAGGAAAACAATGAATAGGTATCGGCTAAGCTATCTTTCCACAAGCCACGCTTTAAATAAATTTACAGTATAATCCACTGTCACGAAATATTTATCATACATAGGTAGTAGGTATTCTCCATTACGGATTTAGAATAATCTGTGATGACAGTATAGTTGCAAAAAAGTTGTGTACTGCAATTTTTTGTATATCAGCTAAAGATAGATGACAAGAATATTATTACAATAATTATTGCTAGGACAAAGCATAAATAATTTAAGACCTTAGGTAATTGAATTTAGAAGACATGGTTTAAGAGTTATACCACAATCATCACCACTATGTATTTAAAATGGCAATAAAAAATCTTCTAGCATGACTGTGCATATTTCATTTACTTAAAGAATATTTTGGGGTTACTTAATATAATTATAAAAATCACTAACATATATATTATAAACTGCAAGAGTTGTTAACAGTTGGAATATACATAATGTATCTATTCTGGAACCTATATGATATTTAAAATCCTCAAATAACATTTTTGTAGGTATTATTGCTGCCATCCAATGCTCAGATCACTTCAGTAGCCCTTAGGGGCAATTATTGGAGCCACAAAACAATATAAAGCTAACATCAGAAAAACTTATTTAGACCTCTACACCTCATCACTTTGGTGGCTTTCTGTCACTCCTATGCGCCTGGAACAATATCAAACTCCCCTTCTTGTTTCACCAAAATATTACTTTTATTTCTTAATTAATAAAAGACAATGACAGAATACGAAAAATTAAACAATACTATTTATTTTGTTACATCTGAAACTGTACTTAAATAAAAAAAAATTGAAAGATTCTGCAAAAAAAATGTTTTGTTGAGGTTTAATATGGGCATAATTAAATACCGCATAATCCAAGATTATTCCCGTTTAAATTACAGACATTTTGAATTTAAGTTTTTGTTGGTGATTATTGGATTCAATGATATATGAAACCTTCAAAGAAATAATTGTTGGATTGAAAAGTCTTAATAATAACAACATGGAATGAATATAATTCATACTTTGATTTTCAAGATTGTCCACTAACATCTGCAATACAATAACTTCCAGCCACACATTATAAGAACTTAGTTCAAAGATTTACATAATGGCACTTCACTACGGAGTGAAGTTATTTTTCCCAAAAAACATGTGACCAATGAGTTTCAAGAATCAATGTATAATTTGACCTAAAAATGTGGAATATAAATGTCGATACAAAAATGGCGTACACTCTGTAAAGTCTATAACTGAAGCACAAACTAACTGCTGTCTTGTTTGCAGGTCTTCAGTTAAGCGGTGAGTTTAGACATGGCCTCTTGCGAGGTCGACTCTCGTCGCCGTTCTGTTCAATGTGGCTCTGGTCACGTTTCTTTGGTGAATTGTTGTTCTGAAATTCAAAATAAAAAAATTTGTTAAACACTGTGTTCCTCTTCTTTGCATTGCTTTATTAAGTCTATACCAATGGCTTTGTTCTGTTTGTTGTTTTGTATTGCCATTGCCACCGACTTCCGAAACCAAAGTCATCTGTTCTGTGCTAAAGTTATTTACGACATTTTAGTTTTTTTTTGAAGGTGGTTCTCTATTTTCCACATTTTAGTGCCTCCTTATCACCCAAATCCATTAAGGAACGGCAACGCAGTTAAAACAGAGATTGAAAGTCCTCCAAAGATGGAAAGATGGAAGAAACGAAAACATTCTTCTCGGTTTTTGTTGTTTTGTTCAAAAAGCGCTGAATAAATTTCTGTTTGTTGTATACTAAAACCTTCTCCAGAATGTAACAAACACTTTTCTGAAAACCGCATCAAAATTGGTTCAGCCAAACGGGAGAAAATCGCGGACAAACATACATACATACAAACATATGAGTCGAACTGAGAACCTCCTTTTTTTAAGTCGGTTAATTATAAAGCTAAAGAGATTGGTTGTTGGTATTTGTTAAACCTTTTGACAGCCACAGTCATGCATAAATGACAAACCAAAATGTGCCCAGCATGCCACAGTCACGCACGACTACCTGACAGACGAATTGCTACACTATGAAAGATGTATAAAAACGTAATTCCATAGAGTGGTAATTCGTATTTTGGAGATGAGGGCACATTTTTACTTTTTTGAGATGACGGTCAATGGATTAAATGTGCAAATTTCTGGAACTTTTCATTAGACATACCTTTAATAAAATTGTTTTATGGCATTAGAATGCTACAGATTTTTATTACTAGTGTTCCTATCCGCAGCATATGTTTATTTATTATAAACACACAAAACTACAAAAAGTTGTAAAACCTAATTTTGACACAGACACAAAACATTATCATCAATCATCCATAAATATTGACAAGACAATGATAACCTTGCCAAGGATTACAATTAGATTTCAGATTCATGAATATTAATTTGTCATCAGATCAGCTCTACCCAATTCTATTCATATTTATTTTAATTACAACCAATGGATTAATTGATAATTAAGTATCCTTGACAAGGATAACATATTTATAATTTTTCTTCCTATTTTTGTATTTATCAGGGCAGGGGGGGGGGTATTATAGCCATTTTATTAAAACCCTAGTCTCCACAACTACGAGAAAGTAGGGTTTAGGATGAATAATTGCTAGAAATAAAGCTTGTTTAAAGGTAGTATTTCTTTTTGTTTTTTTGAATGTATATATAGAAAAAAGAATTACCTTTTTCTCCCATTGCTGATGTAGATATCTTAACAGTATATTTGTTTTTTCTGTTACAATTACTGAAAAATATAGAAAAGAAATTGTTGCATTAATGCTGCACCAAAATACGAATTATTCATAAAAAACAATATAAGAAAATAATCAATAACTTCACTATATAAAGGTTATGTTTTTTAATAAAGTAAGGCCACTTGCTTCTTAAAAGTATAAACAAACGACTTATTGTGCTAGAGGTTGAATAGAATCGTATACTCAACTTTGTTCAGACGGTATATCCTTAGTTGGTAAATAAATCGACGGTCTTTTAGAACAATTTCTAATTCCATGGTCCGTATTGAATAATGTGAAGTTGTGCTCGTCGTAAGACGGTAGATCCTTCAGGAATTCCATCACCGACTGCCGAAATATCACAATCTCAATCAAACAATTAATGTCGAAAGGAACAACATCAAGGCCCAAGCATGGCGCGCAATACAATCACTTTTAGCCGAAATATGAACGCAATCTCGGCACTCACCATAGTATTCCTATAATGATATGGTTGGAGCTTGTTACTTAACAATCAACAGTGTGATAAATCAAACAATAAAGCCAAAATAATCAAAAATAAAATTCCCAACGATCGCCTGCACCAGCAACCAGATGAGAATGACAGCTACGACTAGATGTTGCCATTGCCAATATTGCCATTGCCACACAGTTGAGAGTTGACACAGCAAATAGTGGAAATAAAAAAGTTGTAAAATGCAAAAACTATGTTAATTTTATTTTGATTTTGGCATGAAATGAAATTACGTTTTGGCTGCACAATTGGTTTGAAATTTAGTGAATCTGAATTTTGGTTCTGCTGCAAATATAATAAGTAGTAATATAAAACAATGCCACTAGAATAAAAAATACGAAACTCTGACTAAACTGAAAGAATGCGAAGTTTCTGCGCCTTGTTAAAAAAAGAATAATGGAAGTAAGCGGGAATTTTAAATTCAAATTTTGTACTTTGTTTCCATTGTAGTTACTAAAAACTGAAATATAAATAAGTTTGCTTTAAGTTTTCGTAATGTACAATTTGATTAACAGTAATTTTAGTCGGACTTACAATCCAAGACAAAATGCTTTGTCTGATATAAAAAAACTGCTCACGTCCCGAGATACGGCAGCTCAAAATAAAGCTTGCGGATATTTGATTGAAGTCATTAGCCGTTACAATAAAAATTCAAATGAAGGGGCTCGAATGGTGGAATATTTACTTGAAAATGATATAACTGTGTTCCTGTGTGAAGCAACTTCAAACCTAGATTTTACACTGTTTAGGTAGATATACATTTTTTCATGTAATTTGAGAATAACAAAATAAGTACGTACCTACCTACTTAATTTAAAAACATATTTCTTGTTGTTTTGTTGACAATCGCACTAAGTAGCTGTAGGTTGATAGTTTGTGGTTAAGGATAAACACAGAGTAGGTACTATTTAAATTTTATTATTTTTAGTAATAAAACGCCATAGGCCCTTTCAGGTACTGACTATTACAGTAGCTTTCTATTGGTAAAATATTTTTTGTAATTGGAGTACAATACGGTTAACGTAACTTGGCGAGTCTGAAGTTAGCTGTTTGGCTGCGCAATGGAACTTTTAGGAACGAAATTGTCTACTGCGCAGCTAATCGGCTAACTTCAGACGCGCCAAGTTACGTTGACCGTACTGTACCTACGGTCTCCAAAGGAGCTAATCTAAGTACCCTTTGAATAAGTATAAGTAGTTGAAATTGCTTATACTTACCCGATGTATGTTTTTGAATGAAATAAAATAACGGTTTTATGTAAGCATCAAAGCTCCTTTGGCAACTGTACTTTCAGAGATTACTTACCTCTTACTTGTCTCTTTGTAAAGTGTCTACTATTTGTTACACAGTCAGTGTAAAGCCCTTATCACTTGGCTAAACTATGGCGATTAAATTCAGTCGCTACTGAATTCAGTTGTTACTTAAGTACTACTACTACTTATTTAGTGAATGCGATTACACTTTACTGAATTCAGTAACGACTGAATTTAGTCGTCTTAATTTAGCCAAGTGTAATAAGGGCTTCTTCTTGCTTAAGGGACCATTCGTTCCATTACAAAAATAACTGACGTCACTCGGAAAGCTGTCATGCTAAAATGGAATTGGGCTGGACACATCTGCCGCATGTCAGACGATCATTGGGCCAAACGCACAACCCAATGGGTCCCTCTACATGGCAAGCGACATCGCGGCAGGCCCAGGCGGAGATGGCGGGATGATCTGGGCTCCTTCGAAAAAGACTGGCCCAAATAGCCCTTAATAGAGAGATTTGGAAGGAGAGTGGAGAGGCCTTTGCCCTGAAGTGGGAAAATCTAGGCTGAAATAATAATAAATAATAAGGGCTACCACAGAGTAGGTGCATTCTGGTAGGTACCTACCAGTACAGTGTCCATATTCCATGCACAAAGCATCATAGGCAACTTCTTCTTGTATCCATCATGCATCACAGCACATGGCTACATTCTGTTCAGTAGTTGTCATTCAAGATTGCAAGCCTAACTTAAAATAACAGTTATTTTAAAAGTCTATTGCACCGCTCCGCCCGGTGCACAGTGTGGGAATCTCGCCATCTAGGAGAATTTAATTCCAAAATGAATTAAATAAAAGATACAAGTTAAAAATGATATCGATTGGTATTCAAATAAATAAAAAGACTAAAATACTGTTAGATAATAAAGTTGTATTAAAAATTGATTTAATTTTTTAAGAATTTTTTAATTATTAATTATATATTAATAATTATTATATGTAATATAATTATATATAATTATATATTATTATAATTATTATTATTGGTATATATTATTATTATTATATATTATTAATTTAATAATTCATCCAACCAAGTTATATTCTTGTTTAAAGCGTTCACGGCGCCCTGCTGTCCGTCAACCATCGTGCTATCAATAACTTTGAGCTGCATGTTGGATGTTTTTAAGCGCTAATTCCGCCTAAAATATAAAATCGAAATCCCTCCTCAGGTCTATCCTAACATGTCTTCGTCTCCTATGGCGTTTACATCAGTTCTTTTCGGACGAACATGCCGCGCACGCGATGACGGCGGTTTTACGCGCGCTTGCGCACTACGCCGGAAGTGGCATGAAGCCGCCAGTAGATGCCTGCTTACACTTCTTGTGTGATTTGTTGAATGGGTAAGAATTATACACAGAATGACATATGGTAGGTAGCTCACAGACTCACAGCCTATAATTATCAGAAGAAAATGTGCCTACCTTTACCCTCCAGACCCTCCTAGTAATAAACGCGGAGTAAAGTTACACCACCGCTCATCGTCGGATTAAGCATAAATTTTTCGAGAAATACGCTTGGTGTAACTTTATTCCGTGTTTATTAATAGGAGGGTTACAGTTAGTACACGAAGTAGATAAGAGTCGCACATCACAGTGCTATCGTCCACCACCCGCCAGTACTGGGTACGGGTACTACTGGCCTACACTGCGCACTGGTCAAGGTGGTACTTATTTATTTGCATTCATGAAAAAGCACTATTTGTATCTCTCTCTTACATATATCAAAATATGAGACCACCTATTGAAATTATCCATTTAAGAACACCCTTATTAAAAAAATATGTTTAAGTACAGTTCGATTCAAACTTAATGGCGGCTGTGAAGTGAGCGGTTGGCTGCGCAGTACCCCGCCCCTCACCCCCACTGTCACGTGAAATTGTTACTGCGCAGCCACTCGCCTTGTGTTCAGAGCCGCCATTAAGTTTGAATCGTATTGTACCTAAGCCTTTTTTTACAGAGTATCCATAAACAAGACCACACCACCTCTCTCGCACCAAAGTGCTTACAGCGCTGTTCAGCTATTAGCTTGTCTAAACGCCCTGGCTCCCCACATCAGTACAAACTCTAACACAATTCTATCTAGCGCTTTAGTCCTACACGCGCTGATTTCCTACCAACCAGAGAACTTGACTATCAATACAAATACGGCGGCCGCTCTATTGGAAGTACTGAAGAAATGGTTCAGTTTGCTCATGGGGACGTTGAATCATTCGATGCTGGTGGGAGACAATGACGTTTCTGGAATGTTCTACGTCGTTATTTGTCAGATTGGATTGGATGTTTTTGGGTAAGAGAAGACTATTAAATTAATTAGTTTATAGGGATCATGGGTTTTTTTGGAGGAGCTGGTGGTTGAGTAAAACACGTACAATCGATCGGTCACGGCTTACTGCGGTAAGAAAAAAGAAAAAAGTCTGACAACCAGTAGGTAAGGTTGTGGAGGTCAGATAGGCAGTCGCCCCATGTAAAACACTGGTAAGCTGCATGCATCTTCCAGTTAGACTGGAAGCCAACCCCAACATAGTATAAGGCTAGAGTGACAGGTGTCATGGGTTTTTTATCATACACCTGAAAAAGGATCATTGTACTCATCATTATGGTCGACTTTTGCTAATACGGGACCATCGCAAGAAAAATTGTTGATCCATGCATGTCGAGATAAGCGAACATAATTGTACCTTTGGACACAGATTAACTAATAGTTCCTTCCTTCTTTGGATCAGTTTTGTTTCTTTCGCGATTTCGTGATTGAGTAAAACTTATTTATAAAAATACTTTTTACTTGGAGTCAGCTTAGATGTAAGTACTTATACCTACCTAATACAACACGCCAACTTAAACACGATTTCATACGGAAAATAAACGTTTTAATACATAACTTAAAGTTAACCGTAACAGCAATTTTCTAGACTAATAAAACTGGTTGGTCGCAATCAGAAAGCGGATTTTGTCCAGGCGATATTGAGCGATGATCACGAGGTAAACACTTTGAGGCAGTGCGCAGGACACATGGAGGAGGCGGTTCGACTGGTTGTGGCTGAACTAGTCGGGTTTACGAAGGCAAGTAAATCTGCAAGGGTACTTATCTTCTATCTATCTATACAGGGAAATTGGAAAAATACCCAAAATCCTGACTTCGTATCATCACCGTGAAAAACATTAATTTGTTCTACGACTTTTCAAAATTCGAAACATTTTTTTTCCATACAAAAAATATAAACGCTCTTAAAATTTTGCATATATCTCTTGCACTGGATAATCGACAAAGTTGAGCAAATCAGCTGTACCTGTACTACTACCTACATCATATTCGCTATCTTAAGGTTGCGCGCACGCGTAGTATACGTAAATTTTACAGACTTCAAATAAACGAAAACAAATTGTTTTTGGCTACGTTATTTAGTTGAGGTCAAAGTCGTAGAACAAATGTTATCTAGGGTGATTATACGAAGTCTAGATCAAGAGGTTTTAGGCATATTTTTTTTAATTTCCCTGTGTAATAAAAATGAGCGAATCGTAGTTTGTTAGTCTCGATAAAACTCGAGAACGGCTCCACCGATTTCATTAGTCTTGATAAAACTCGAGAACGGCTCCACTGATTTCATTAGTCTCGATAAAACTCGAGAACGGCTCCACCGATTTCATTAATTTTGGTCTTGAGGAAGTCCAGGGAAGGTTCAAAGTGATAAGAAAATTGAAAAATCTATTGACTGGACAACGTCTGTCGGGACAGGTAGTATAATAATAATAATATCAGCCTATAACTACCCCACTGCAGGGAAAAGGCCTTTTCTAATACAGAGAACGCAAGACCATTGATCACCAAGCTTAAGGTGCTCATGATGACCAGCCCATCATGAGCATCTTAATAAGTTCATCTAAAAATCCCCATTTGCAAATATTTTTAAACCAGGATTTCCATCGCTAATTAAAATAATACTAGAAGAATCAAGCCCCATTCTTCATCTTACAGTTACACTAAAAAAGTATGCTATTTTAGGAACACCAAACTCAGATATCAACTGAAGAATACAATGTGTTCCTAAAGCTGTTACTGAATTTCTTCCACCATAATACCAACAATGAATGTCTACCTGATTTCTGTGACATGCTGTTTTCTAAAGGATATCTCATAATGCTGCCCCAGGTTCAAATATCAAGGTTAGTGAGACTCAAAACTGTATAAGTGAAATTATTGAGAGCCAAGGATTCATTTTGAAACTTATTAGTCGCTCTTTGATCACTCGTCAGGAGTCCGAATGGAGTCAGAGAGCGGGAAATTAAGTTCAGAAACATACACTGATCAGTGTTAACAAACATACACCGATCCTATACAATCGCAATATAAAATAACCTTCAGAAAGGTATATTGCCTTTAAATTCTATGAAAAATCGGCAATGCATTTTCATTTAGTATATTTGCACAGTGTATTCGATATTTATCTTAGCACTGCATGGTCTCAATATAGGTCCTTGTGGAACTCCATACAATATCCTGTCAAAGCTTCATTATTTACTTTTTTTAGCAATCATTATCATGTTTAATGGTAAGTAAGTATTAGGTACTTATCTGAATAGTAATATTTTTGCTTTTAGAAACGACGTAGCTGTTCGGAAAGTGAGCACTTTAGTTCTAGGAGAGATGTTAAAAGTATTAGCGGAAAAATATCTCAATGTGAACGACATGCAAGACAGTGATACATGTACTAAAGATATTCATGTGAGTCATAATTGTTTACTTAAATATTTATTTCGGGTCATAATATTATACGTTTTCGATAGGATAATTGAGCCCAATTTTGCCAAATTACTAGCCAGCAGTGTCAAAAACGTATGTTTTAATAGAATTAAAAATTAATCATCGTTAACTAAAATTATTACTACGAAAAGTGGGTGAAGTTATGACGAAGGTTGTTTCTTTTTGGAAAGACTCAACCCAATTAGTAGCGATGCTAAATTTTAGCATTCATAAATATGTTATCACTCCTTTACAGATGGGTCTAGTAGAGCTACAATACGGTATAGAGAAACCTCATCGCATTGGATCACAACTGCAAAAGAACCAGCCTTACAGTTTGCTTATTTATATCTACTTCTACTGTCAGTCTTCTGAAAAGTATGGATTAATGGATTTATTTACTTATTCAGCTATCTACTCAGTTTTTTTATGGATATCTTCCCTGCTTCCTTTAGGGACTACCTCATCTTATTTTTAACGGTCAAGTTTTTTGGGTCTTTAATTAATAATCCTCGTGCCTCTTCTCATACAGAAAAGGCACGAGCAGTAATCACCAGTCACGCTTATCCATAAGGATGCCATTTTCAACCGACTTCAAAAAAGGAGGAGGTTATCAATTCGTCTGTTTTTTATGTTTGTTACCTGATTTCTTTGGACTGGGTGAACCGATTTTGATGATTCTTTTTTTATTTGAAAGCTAGTGCTTCCCGTGAGGTCCCATTTTAATTTAGTCCAGTTCTGACAATAGCATCCATGAGAAAACCGTATAAGTCTTAAATTTGCATTAAGTAAGTGCGCGATTTGTTACGTGATTTCTCCGGCAAACGTAAACCGATTTTGAAAATTCTTTTTTTTATAGATAGGATATGCTTCAGGGGTAGTCCCATATATATATATATTATCGAAATTGATTGAGCACTTTTTGAAAAATCAACAAATACCCAAAAAATTTACATAGACGACGTTTTAGTTTCATCAATCTTTGTAGTAGTTAATTTTCAATCTCTTCTTAATAGATTTGGATGAGAAGGAGGTACTAAAAAGTGGAAAATAAAAAGCTTTTTACAAAAAAGACAACCGCCTTCAAAAACCAAAAAGTGAAAAATAACTTTAGCACAGAACACACAATGACTTTAGTTTCGGAAGTCGGTGGCAATACAAAAAAACGAACAAAGCCACTGAATTTCGAAACTAAAGTCAATTCAAATTCCAGTAGTGCTATTCTGTTACAATCTCCCTCGGTGAACACCTAGGTGAAGTGAGCTGTCATCCGATTGTAGTGCTTTGTAAATCCCTAGCATCGGGACATAACCGCTCACTTCACCTAAAGGTGTTCACCGAGGGAGGTTGTAACAGAATAGTCATACAGGTTACCTCTCTGTGCCTCATGTTTCTCTTCACCGATGTCAGTGATGTGTGACATGTGAATTAAAAAACTCACATTGGTAATAGCCCGGTATAAACCCGCAACCAACTACTGGGCTATCACGACGATTAACCTTTACTAGCCTTTAATTCTTATTTTTTATTTTTCTTCTCACACGTTTTCTTTGCGTAATCTTCTTCCTTCCAGCCCTGAAGAAGCAACAGCACCACTGCTGCCTTACCTCGTGGAGCACATACTTAAGCTTCCCAAGTCGTTCAAGCCACCTGCTTACATCATAAAAGCACTGTGGCTCGTATTCGCTGTAAATATAATGTATTTCTACTTACCCAAACCACACATACCTACTTATTTTTAAATGGCAAACGGAAAATAGATACCTATTAATGATGCTCAAAGTAGCAAAATAATAATAGAAATACATCATGATGAAGCCATTGATACTGATAGTAATTTAGGAGAAGTGGTTGTCAATGTTAATAACTCTATACCATCCGGTAGTCAAGACCAAAACAGCCTCTTTTCTTGAAAAAATATTTAAATTAAGAAACGTTCGTGTCATTTTCACTGTCCGCGAAGTTAAGTTAGACAATTACCAAAAAAGTAATGAAAATGATATAAGCATAGGAGAAGCAAAGGTTTACCGCAAAGCCTTTTGGTTATTTTGGTCGTTGTTCTAATTAAGAATTCACCTTGTCCAATATTGCGACCAAATGACATGACACATGATCATTATTTACTACTTCCCTAACGAACATTTCTTAATAATCTAGCTACTAAAACATTTAACAGATGTCAACAATATCAAACGGCTCACTAGAATCTTTAGCTGAGCGAGTGTACCTTGAGAAGGCGACTGACCGTTTAGTAGCAATGCTGTATCCGGAACCATCGGTGTATTATACTCACAACCCGGCTATATTGTTGTGGGCATTCACCTCACAAAGGATCTCTAACTGTGTTAGGTTACATGTGGTAAGTTTATTAAATTGAGTTTTAATCTTTGTTGTTACTACATGAGAGTTAATGTTTAGTTATAAAATGAATTGAAGAATTTATTTTTTTATATGTCTAGACATACATTTTTGTCTGTCTCTCTACTTGTCTGCTCATAAATAATAATACGTGCATGAGAACTTAACTGATGTTAGTTAGTGCGGCATAATCTATATAATTACCGCTTTCCTGTACAAGACCTCCGCTAGAATCTATTCCAATCGGCAGGAAATGCAAAAACTTGACTCCGTATAACCATGCAGGATTTAGCAGTTGCTTTCATTTCCGACTAATGAAGCATAGATAGATACTTAACGCCTGTATTCCCTGAAGTGTAGGCAGATGAGCATGTAGACTTTTGAGTGGCTAATGCAATGAGAAATTCCAAATTTGAAACCCAACAGCTTGTTGCTTAAGCCTGGAATCAACCAACAAGGATATAAATAATAAATGAATAAAAATAATTGCTACTTTTTCATTTTAGCTGTCCCAATGGTTTAAGTCTGAAGACTCCTTACCTACCGACCTTACAACCCAACCAATAGTTTGGGAGCTTCTCCTGAACATTTTGATACAATGTGCAGACAAAACTATTGTGGGAAACTGTATGGAAGCTCTTCATGTGTGCTTAGAAGATGGTGACGATAATGCTAGGCAGGACTTCGCAGGATTGATTTGGTCTATGTTACCCAATGTTCTGTCTAAAGTTTTGATTGATACTGAATATCAAATAGGTTTTTGAACACATATTTTCTTTGGATAATCACGTTTAGTTTTATTTTTTTCTTAATTAACGCTTTTGTTTCTTTATACAGTTTTTAAATCTTTAATTTATTTTAGTCTCAAGTCTTGATTACATATCTGTTCTTTACTTTCTTAAAATAATTAGCTTGTATTTTTCTTATGGTTCTGTTGATTTTTAATTTCTAAACAGGGTTAGTTCAGCCAAAAACAAACTAAACCTCGTCCGCATTTTTGAAAGTATTTGAATGATTTTGAATATTTGACATCCATCAATTTAAAATCTATTCTAAACATGTAGAATGGTAACGTAACACATATGGTATAAGTATATTCAATATTAACTCTAACGTAATTAATTTCATTATTGAGAGATTATGGGTTGGTTCTTTTTGGCATAACTAAGCTTAATTTCTCTAACAATATTTCATGCAACTCCTTAAACTTATTTCAGAGACGAATATCTGCCACTTTCTAGACTTAGCATCAACTCTACCACCTCTAGAGATAGACCAAACAGTTTGTCTAAAGACTGCCGTACTTATAACAGCAATATATTCAAAGAACCTTCCAGAACATTGCGAAGAAAGCACTAGACATCATTACGAATATGTTTGTTTGAAACTGGGGTTATATTTGCTGAGTTTGGCTAATAATCAAAATGATAATCGGGGTAAGCAATGATCAAAGTGATTTAATTATGTCATAACTAAGTTCTCGCCTCAATTTGGACCTAATCACAGCAAACTTAATTTACTTAGAGTCAGGCTTTCGGGGAAAAATCCCGTAGCACCAAAGGATAATTATAGTAAGCCCGTAGGCTTGTTGTGCAATTTATATTCAGTGCGGATAAAAGCAATGTCATATAGCCTTTAGGTGTAGGTATGTGTTGCTCTGACATTATGAACCATAAAGTTAACACTCTAAAGCTCTTTATTCCATAAATCTAACATATTTTGATTTATATTACTTTTCAAAGTTCTATTGACATACACAAATCGCGCGGGATTCCTGCAATCCGTGTTGGCTGCAGCTGACAGTACGGACGAAAGAGTCGCTTGCGCAGCATTACAGTTACTCTCCTATGTCATACACTACTTCACCAAGAACAACTATCAGGTAAGTATCATCTCTTGAATAAGGTTACTTCATTATTTTGTTGATTACCTACATCTTTATGGATTAGTAGATAAATATCTTGAATAGGTAATGAGGGGCATAATGTTCGATCATTATCACCAGGACTAGGATATTATAAAAACTTAATTGAAAAGATCAAAAAAAGGAGCCGTGTATTGCTTGTTTTTCTCCTTACAAACCCAGCTAAATTTTGGAACGGGCTTTAACTACCTTTTAATTTTTAATCTGGGGAAATTCTCAAGTGCTATCCGCCGTCTGGGGAAGACAGGTGCGGGGGTCTAGTTTACCGGCTAAAACCATCACGGTGTTCCTCAACCGATCTATCATATGGTCAGGGGTACGGGATTCGCTCGCGCTTGCACAGCGCTAATGTAGGCGGGTCCCGTCGACCTCGGCGGTCTAAGTGCCGCCGAAGGGCTTTATATCTACCTTCAACTTTTCCAACTGACCGACTCATTAACAAAACTATTAATAAAATAAAACAAGTTGATTCAACGATGGCTACCAGAGAACTGTATTTTTCATACATACAGTGTTACCAACACATTCAATACAAAAATACAGATTATAAGTAGGTAATCATTCATTTGATGTAACAGACTATTAATTACAACACCCCCACTACATCACATGAAACAGTGAAATAAATGTTTTTTATAAACTAACAAGTCCCATGATTTCGACACATTTGTAATGCTTTGTTGCACCAAGTGCTTTTGTGAGAACATCAGCTGGCATATCGTTAGTACACATATATTTAACATTTATAACATTATTACTGACAGCATCCCTTAGAAAATGATAACGGATGTCTATATGTTTACTTTTTCTATGTAAAGCATGATTAACAATAAATTTTTGAGCACTCTGACTATCATTGTATAGGATAATGGGACATACATCTTGATTAGTAACTTCAGACAACAGTACTCTTAAATACATGGACTCTTTACATGCCTCTGCCATTGACATGTATTCGGCTTCCATACTCGAAAGGGCCACAGTCCTTTGTTTTCTGCTTTCCCATGATATGACACCCTCTGACATCATAAAGCAATACCCTGTGTATGATTTCCGGTCAATAGCATTATTAGCCCAGTCGGCATCAGCAAATCCCAACAATTCTGAGTTTCCTTTTACATATCTTATACAACAATGTTTAGTCTTCTTTAAATATCTGAGAATACGTTTAGCATAATTCCAATGAGTGCTAGTGTGACAAGCATTGAACTGACTTAAAAAACTAACACTAAAGGCTATGTCAGGCCTTGTTAACACAGACAAATACATGAGACTTCCTATTAACTGTTGATATGGAATATTAGTATCATTAACATTATCATTTTTATCTATATTTAGTTTTAACTCCATAGGTGTACTAGCCTCTTTACAATTTAACATGTTAAATTTAATTAACAATTGATCAATGTATTGTTCCTGATCCAAAGTACAAACATTATTTTTACTATCAATATTTACTCTCATTCCCAAGCATTGCTTTACTTGTCCAAGATCTTTAATTTGAAATTTACAACTCAATACTGAAATTAAATTATCTGTCTCTACTTTACAATTTGAATACACAAAGAAATCGTCCACATACAACGCAATAATAATTTTAACATTATCATGAAATTTTGTGAATACACATGGTTCTATATCACTTCTTTTAAAGCCTAATTCTGTCAAACACTGATCAACTTTTTCATACCATGATCTTGACGACTGTTTCAGTCCGTAAATAGCTTTATTTAACTTAACAGTTTTCCTGTTATTATTACTATCTAAATCAATTTGTGGATAAGCCATATAAATCTCCTCTTTCAAAATACCATTCAAAAAAGCAGTCTTAACATCTAAGTGAGTTACATTTAAATCTAATTGTACAGAAAGTGCAAACAATAATCTTAAGGTACAGTGACGCACTACAGGTGAGAATGTCTCTTCATAGTCTATACCTGGTTTCTGGGTGAAGCCCTTTGCCACTAGACGAGCACGATATCGAACACTGTTAGCATTATCTAACTTTCTTTTATAAACCCATTTACACTGCACTAACGTTTTTCCTTGAGGCACTTCACTCACCACTACCCAGGCATCATTCTCTTCAAATGCCTGAAGTTCCTCTTCCATCGCAGCAACCCAATTGTCTTTGTCAGGGCCTCGTAGAGCTTGTTGGACACTAACTGGATCACTTTGATTCTCAACATTTGATTTCATGCACAAGTTTGAGTATCCATAACGCTGTGGTGGCCTCCTGATCCTCTTTGGTTCTTGCGGGGGTGGAATCTCGTCCACATTCTGCAATATAGAGTTATTAGCCTGGTCAGTATTATCCGTCTGGTTAGTATCATTTTCAGGTTCTGTACTAGTGACTATATCCACAGGCTCATCTATTTCACTCTTAACTTGTTGCGTTTCGGAGATTTCCCCCACTGAAACTGATATCTTATCATCTATGTTACTCTTCAAGTTTTCTTGGATTATGACATCCCTGCTCACAGACACACACTTCTTATTTGGGTCGTAAATCCTATAACCTTTGACGTTTTCAGCATAACCAACCAGAATATGTGGTTTAGACTTAGTATCCCACTTAAGTCTCTTTTGCTTAGGGATATGTACCATGACCTGACTCCCAAAAATCCGGATGTGACTGAGATCTGGTTTACTATTGGTCCAAAGCTCAAATGGTGTCATGTTCTGTAATCCCGATGCTGGGGACCTATTCCTAAGGTAAACAGCTGTATTTACGGCCTCAGCCCAAAAACTTTTGTCTAGTCCAGCATCAAACAACATGCAACGAGCCCTTTCTACCAAAGTTCTGTTCATACGTTCACTAATTGCATTTTGTTCTGGGGTATATGTGTTGGTCTTTTGATGCACTATACCAGCTTCAGCCAAGTGACAATCAAACAACGCATTACAGAATTCTAGACCATTATCTGTTCGAAATATTTTAATTTTCTTATTCTGTTGATTCTCAACTAAAGCTTTGAACTCTTTAAAATATTTAAACACTTGGTTCTTGGCCTTCAAAAAATAAACAAAGGTCATGCGTGTGTGGTCATCTACAAAAATGAGAAAATACCTGCAGCCTCCAATTGAAGTCACCTCCATGGGTCCACACACGTCTGCATGAATGATATTGAGTACTTCACTGCTCCTCGTGCTCACATGGTTGAACGGTGATCGTGACTGCTTCCCTTGACAGCACACAACACATGTACTTTTGTCAATAACTGCTTTATCCTTGAAGTCTATACCCACAACTACACCTTCTTTCATTTTATTAAGGTCACTACTATTCAAATGACCCATTCTTCGATGCCATAACTCGCTCTTCACACTGTCAGATATCGTAAACAAACAGTTGTGTCTCTCTTCTACATTAAGTTTGTAAACACCATCAACTAATCTGGCCTCTCCAACCAGTTGATTTCTACTGTTATAAATATAGCAACAATCTTTCTGAAAGTCAACTCTGTTTCCATTTTGTATCAATTTACTCACTGATATCAAGTTCGTAGCAACACTAGGCACACATAACACGTCCTTTACTGTGATAGTATTTTTGCTTTTCGACGTGATTGTAACAATATCAACATCACCCGAGCATAACACAGGCATCACTTCTCTATTTGCCGCTGTAATTTCCTTTATACTCGTGTTTTCTGACGTGTTCCGAATATTGTTTACGTTTGACGTGATATGTACACTCGCACCGGAATCCAAATACCAATCATTCCTTCTGAAGTTTCCGCTTAAAAATACGGCAGAAAACGCATTCGAATTGTTTGTTTTTGTATCTTGAACTTGTGTACATTTATTCTTGTAGTGCCCGATCTGTTTACAACGATAACACTTGATGACTTTATTTCTGCTGTTGTTGACATTAGACGTTTCGCCATCTTTGAACGAGTTTGCTGTTTTATTGAACGACTTCGATTTTTGATTGACATGCTGGCGCCCTCTAGAATATAATGCTGTTTCCGTCGAATCTTCACTTCCGGACATGTCTAATAATTTTGATTTTACGACATCCGCCGTAATGGCGATCCCCGAATGTTCGATGGCCATCAGCATTGGAAAATATTTTTCAGGCAATCC
The DNA here is from genome assembly GCA_947361185.1 of Charanyca ferruginea. Taxonomy (NCBI): domain Eukaryota; kingdom Metazoa; phylum Arthropoda; class Insecta; order Lepidoptera; family Noctuidae; genus Charanyca; species Charanyca ferruginea. The sequence goes on along the minus strand of OX376069.1, from coordinate 21,259,883 downwards.
CGCTAGCATTAGACAGCCAATCCACTCATCATTCACCAAAAAACCAGTTCTTGATAATTTCTGCCCCGTTTCAATAATTTGAGTAATGTAACTTGTCATAGAATCGGAAGTTTCGAGACGTATTGATATTAAAGTCCTCAATAGTGTAATTCTTCTCGAAAAACCACAGTCGTCAAACATCTGTTGTAATTTTTGCCATAGCTCCTTAGTAGTGTTAGCACTCTTAATGTGGACATACAACGACGGATCTATAGTTAGGATCAACTTTGCTTTCGTCATGGCGTCCTCCGCAATGTTGGCGTCATCTCCTTCTTTCTTGAGAAAATTTAGCTTTCCTTCGAGTATTAACAGATTTTCGGCAGCAAACGCCCACTCACTATAATTTTCCCGACCTTTTAGTTTCGGCACATTTGCAATAAACGAGTTCGACGCCATCACACTTGCGGCGACGTTTTTTGTATAACCACGTTACCACGTGCAACTCAATGTCAAAGTTCACTACAGTGAATGCAATAACAACGCACGCAAACGTCCACTGTGCACTTACTATTCTTACGCTAACTGTTATAACTTTACAACGTTGACTGACTATAATAAATGGGTCTGGGCCCATAACCTATTAATAAAATAAAACAAGTTGATTCAACGATGGCTACCAGAGAACTGTATTTTTCATACATACAGTGTTACCAACACATTCAATACAAAAATACAGATTATAAGTAGGTAATCATTCATTTGATGTAACAGACTATTAATTACAACAAAAACAATTCAAAAAGGCCTGTGCCTGTTCAACTGAAATAAGTGCTTTGAGTTTGTGCAGGGTTTTTCCACAATTGATTTTTGGAAACATGCATCAGAGCATCTTGGTATATTATCAAGTTCTATCAAGTCGATTAAAAATCCTCAAAATATAACCAATCTTTTTATAAAACATGCCACTCTTTCCAGCCAAAATCGATACTGCAGATCCAAACGCACTTGATCGTAAAATCTTTAAAACGGGACAGTACTAGCGAGAGGGGAGCTTCCTTATTGCAACTAGTATACTTGGTGTTAAATACTGGAACTTCTTCACCGCTGACTTTAGCATATAATGTGGAGGAACAACCGACGGTAAAAGTGCAATGTAACGCGTTAAGAGCGTTGATGTTTAGGATCCAACTGATGCTGTGCTGTAGGGTAAGTTATTTAATATGTGAATATACACTGTGGACTGGACATCGTAATTAAAACTTTTACCACAGAGTCAGATCATGATACTAAACCTGCAGAGTTGAAATTTTTCGTCGGTAATAAAAAATACAGTTGTTTCATACAAAACTACAAGACCTACGTCAAAATGTAAAGAGAGGGAAATTATATTAAAGGTACAAACGACGACTTAATCTCTTAGGCATTCTCTACCAGTCAACCAAGGGTGGTGAAGAGATGGACATGACAGGGGCAAAATCGCCGGATCGCCAGTGGTGATTTTTTCTCTTGGTTGGATTCTGACAACTTCACATGGCGATTTGGTACCGACCGACACGTGGAAGAAACAAAGCCTAAAGATTTGATTTAATATGTACAGAAATAAATACTTATATGCCACGGTTTCGTATAATCGTTCAGTTTTCTTTCAGATCAAAGGTAAGAAACAGATTTTTTCTTAGCTTATCAATAATGTTTCTCTTACAGGAATCTAAAGACCAGTCATCAGCCGGCTGGAAAACTCTAAGCTCAATCTTCAAACACGCAATAGTTTCAAAGAACGACACAAAATTAATAGCGACACTAACTTCTCAACCGTGGACGCACACGCTGATACATTTCCAGCTAACACAAGACTTGACACAGGAATTCTTAACATTTACGCACAACTGGGTAACATTACTGAGGATAACGATAAAGAGATGCCAGGAAATGAACAAGATTCAGCTGTGCAAGCAAAGCCTGGTCATCAAAACGATGGTACTGATGAAGAAGAATTTAGCAGAAGAAGGAGATTTGAAAGAAATTAACAAGAAAGTGTTGGTGATCGTCGATGAAATTTTAGAAGATTCTGGAATTAAATTGAATTAAAACGGATTCTTAGTGTTGATTAAAGAGATTTTGGATTAAAAACACGCAAAAGTTAAGCAAACTAATCATTTTATTTCTTTTGAATTGCATTTCTAGATTTATTTCCGACTACATTATATACTTAGTTTAAAATAATATTCACATCACTTACTGCATTTTTCTTCAAACCCATTTCAGCTAATGGTGCACGTAACGTAGGCATTACCAACATACATTCCTATAAAATTCACGACTGGTATTTGGTTGTGCAATCCTTGGCAACCAAATAGCCCTTATCGAAAGGGATACCTCGATTACGAACTATTCCATTATAAAATACATTGTATTCAAACGTAACGTGTATGCAAAATTACTAATTAACTTTCTATTTTAACGATTGTCCAAAATATTCCGGAACTACTTTCCATGCAACGCTTTCCAAAGGACGAGAGAAATTATTATCGTACAAGCCCATAGGCGTAGGATACTCGTATGGAATAGGAATGAGCGTGAAAAGCAAAGACAATAGATATTAATTTATTGATCGATGCAGTTAACGGCTGTGTATTTCTATGCGAACAATTTATATGGCATTTGTCATAAGTATCGGCGGTTGCATAGAGAAAGCAATGATTTGATGAATTCATAGCTACTCGACACAGCAAGTCTAGTCTTGATGTTGTATATTAACGTTAAAGAAGCCCGCTTCTTGCTTCATGGAGACATGGACCAAATCTCCAAAACTGGAGACGCGATAAGTAGACAATTAAAAATTCTATTCGTTGAATATTTACCGAATATTAAAGTTACAGCCACAGATGACAATCTTTTTGTACATATTATACATTTCAGCATTCAAATTGGCAAACAAACATCTTGAGTTAGTTGTTTGTTACTTTACGAAAAGTACCTATCAATGGTCTAGTTGAAATAAACGCCTTGATTTTGACTTTGACTTTCAATTGCACCTGACCTTAAACTTTAGGAAAATATTTATATCATGTTGATTGTTGCCTTATCTCTAGGTTAGAGAAAGCAGATGATAATGCCTGAAGCATGACGCGTTAATGTTGCTTGCAAATTCTACAAAGGTAAGGTAGGTAATGATTGTGATATTTGTGATTCAGTGGCATCGTTGCCATGCCAACCTTGAAGCTTGTTAAAGTTGAGATTATACGAGCACTTTTAATTGCTTGAATTTATTTTCATTGATGTTGATATAAACGAGCGACGTTATGAATGCGATCATCTTAATGGCCAACATATGCAATTAACTGAGGCTGTTATTAAATATTTAAGTCTAATCTGATATTTTATGAAGAGATTCATTGGCACGACTAAAGATAGCAAAGCTATGCCTAGCAGCAAGTACAGTCAGTTTGAAGTCGATGACGATGATGATAGAGAAGGCAAAGATCTACGCATAGGTACTTGGCTAGGATAAAATATTCGATTTTATAAATAAAGTCAGATCCATGAATAAAATCATCAAAAACCCTTGCACACCTTTTAGAACTTTTATAGACCAACAAAGGCAAAAAAAAACAACTCTATTTTCGTTCTATAGGTAATTTCTTTTTAAGTATTAACCGTCATAATACATAATGAGTTTTAGTCAATACCTAATCCAAGTCATAATCCAAGCTTAAACCTTTGAGCTAGTTATTAAAGTTCTAACTTGTAAACTTTATAATTTCGAGCACTATATTAGACTGAGTACCTAAGTAATATTAATTTCCCGAATTCCCGATATTGTACTTTCATTGCCTACCAAATTGTCGCTCTGACACTTATTGTAAAGTTCTTTTAGAGAATTAATTTCTTACAACCGAAGTTCAAAATACAAAACGTGCAACTAAGATTCGGTTCTAAGGTATTTTTTTTTTAATTTAAGAACTTTTTGAACGACCGTATAAAGTGGAAAATTCTAAGTTTTAAGTCTTAGTTTAATGTTTTAAGTCTTGGCCAAAATTGTCGTGTCGCAAATTCTCAAACACTCTCAGTACCATTCAAGTATGGTTTAGAAATAAATGTTTATTATTTAACTACGAGCTGTACTTAAGTTGCATATAAGGGCTTTTGGTCCGGTTAAAAGCATTGCCGACGGACTCGTAGGTAATCATTTTCTAGGTAATAGATGGTGCACGTGCACCTTATAAGATTAAATGTCGGCCCATTGCTAGCATTTTTTTTTTTTTAAATGTATGTATATATATATATATTTTGTCGATTTATCTAGAAAGCTATCAATAATAGTAGCAGGGTATATAACGGTTTACTGATGTTTTTAATTTGTTTGTCTTCTAGATGCTGAGCTATTGTAATGATTTTAATTAATCACACTTATTACAACGTAGGTATTCACGCATTGCTAATTAGGTACATTATGAGTAGGAAATTGATGTATATGTCACTATAAAAGTCCGAACTACGGTAAATCATACAATTTTCAGTAAAATCTAAAATGTACTAACTCTTAATGGTAAAAGTCCGAATTATTTTGTGATCATCATTCATTTCGAACTTTTACCTGCATTCACTCGGTAAATCTTTGATTTTACCTCAGAGTCGCGGTAAATCTCTCAAAATAAACAATGTCTGACATGGTTCCCCTTTCTTTAACTGCCCCTATTAGTCCAAGAGTAAGCGTAGCGAGTTCGGAATCTTGTGGGACCTCGACACAGACAGGTTAGGTTTGAAAGTAGAGTCAGCGAGCAAAGCGAGCGAACGAAATCTCCCGTCATCTTCAGCACGCGTAGCATGACTAGACTAGAATAGACATACTGACAGCAGGAATAGACAAGTCAGTACAGTTTGTCTATTCTTCCTGTCAGTATGTCTATTCTTCCGTAGACATAGGGTGGTCATGCTACGCGTGCTCGAGTAAGTGGCTTTAACATGCCAGAAACTCTAGAAATATACAGAATTACTCCAAGAGCGTAAAATTTTACCTTGTTTCTTTCCTTAAAGTAGAAACCCAAAGAATAGTCCTTTCTTTTAAACTCATATTGGTAAATCTTAGATTTACGAGTTAAACCTAAGATTTGCCAATTTAGAGGGCTTTTACATGTAAAAAATAAACAGTAAGTATGGAGTTTCTTGCCCATTCATTCTTCTCCATACAAAAGTGCAATTTTTGGAAGGGGGCAACTACCTACATAAATTTTCTTAATTCTTGTAAATTACGTTTTCCTACAAACAAGTGCTTGTTAATTGTCTAATTGAAATATAATTTTAATATGACTAACTTTTATTGTATTTTAAGTCTCTTCACTCTTAAATATCTTCACAGTTATATCACCACAGTCATTATAAATAAGCGGAAAGCGTATCTATTGCCTTAAAAAAAAAATCAGGAAAATCTCTACTCTCTTCTCGTTTATCTTTGACATCTCTATCACAATTCTAAAGTGAAGCATAATTTCATCTTCTACAATTTTGGTAATCCTTAATTGATATTACCAAAAAATACTGTTATTAATTTAAAAATATACTTAAGTATGTATTAATTCTTCATCTACGGATTTTTAATATAAACGCGTTATTCCAGATCGCTGATATACCTTTTAATTACAATTTTAATCGCCTAAAACATGCATTTTTCAGCACTCAAACAATAAGTAACACTTGCCACATTATTGTCATTAACGCCACGGACCTACCACTATTTTTGGTGGTGGTGCTTGCTCCCCCGTCCGCAGCAGCGAATAGAGCAGTCGACCGCAAACCGCTGAGCAAGCGCCACTTTCCACCGATCGACTCCTGCGCAGCCTCAATTGTACTAGACTAGTGAAGCCTACTGAGTATTTTGTGAAGTGACAGTGATGCAACTGTGTGCATATTAGTGTTCAACATGTTTTTATTGAGGACTTTTTGCAGTGTTAAAATGAATGGTAAGATTTCTTTGCTGTGTTAATTCTGTTTTCGTGTTTTACCTATAGGGTCATTGAAATTGCATTCTATTACAATTTATAAGAATATTTCATTTATTTCATTGATAGAGCAATATTTCAAACTACAACTTTTATGTTTTCAGTTTTTAACTAATAAAACGTAACCAATATTTTTTTCCCAATAAATAAATATTAAATAAAATACATAATAATATGTCATAACTAAGGGATTGGATAAGTAGATGGGTATTTACCTAAATTTAATTTTTCGCTAGGTAAATATGGATACGACTTCTATAAATAATTGATTTAAAGAAAACAATCCCGGGAACCCGCGATCTCATTACAACTCAAACGCATAGGTACCTATCTATTTTTAGATAATTGTTTTTTTTTTACTGTTCATATAACTAAATGACCACGGTTTTTGTCCTATTTTCATAAAAGAAACTACTTTTTTATCGTACTTAATAATGAAAAGTAACAAGGAGCATCAGTTCAGCCGAAAGACGTCCACTGCTGGACTTAGGCCTCCCCAAGGTGGGGTTTTGCCATAATCGCCACGCTTGGCAGGCGGGTTGGCGATCGCAGTATGGTTGTTACAAAGGCACAGAGAACGCTGCTGCCCATTCTCTGGTAAGTCCCTTAGTCGCCTCTTACGACACCCACGGGAAGATATGGGATGGCGCTATTCTTTACGTCCGACACCACACGGACACATTGCATTATACTGTCTACTCTTAACTCAAAGTTACCGAGAAAAATTTATGATGTAATATGTGTAGTTCCTGAGTAGTTACAAAACCCTAAAAAAGAGAAGCAAACTCAGAGATCACGTTTTTTTTTTAATTATATTTTCATATTCTCGTGGACACTGACAAACAGCCTAGCCTTTTCCCATTTATAGTTTTGTCACAAGAGGATTGGCATCTTGATAAAAGTTCTGTAAATAAATAAAACTTACCCTAGTTAGTAAGTATTTTTTTCGATACAAAAATCCATTCCATACTATGCAAACGCCGGAAATTAAACCCTTGTTGGATGCGGTTATCCGAACATAACTTTATATTTTATACGTATTTAGATAACTATCTAGCAAGGAGGTACAAAATAACTCTCAATTTTATTGAAACATTAATCGAGGACAGTAACCCGCAATAAAAATAATACAAAGACAACTTTCATCGACTCAAAACCCATAAATTATTAACAATCGAAGATTTATTTACATAATTATGTAAAAAGATACGCCAACTAATAAAAAGCTGAACAGGACGTGCATAATTTTATGCAAAAAGCACCGTTAGGCTCCATGGCGTGTGCGCAAGCGCAAGTTTACAAACCAGAAGAATATCTAGATCGGATGCACGTATAGATAAGTAGGGCTTATTTTTTGTCCGATTGATTTAATAAACTCGCTGATAGACGGCCTCCGTCTAACGGTCTACCAGACGTTTCTCAGACGTATTTCGCTTTTTCTCACTAAAGTTTAATTTGTTGACTTCCGTCCGCGACATGTTATATTATGTTGAATGACTTTGACATGGTGATTTGAGAAATCATGGTCTCCGTTACATTGCTTTATCCTACACTTCGATTTGCCCGCGACTTCGTTCTCGTGATTTTTTAAAAAGATATTTGGTTTTTTTTTTTTTAAACACCCAAGTAGCAAAAGAATTTTTTAAATCGGATGAACTAGCAATTGCGCAGACTAGCGTGTGCAAACAATAACAACAAACAAACAAACTCTTCAGTATGTCTATTCTGTTGCAATCTCCCTCGGTGAACACCTAAGTGAAGTGAGCTGTCATCTGTCCCCACGGTAGGGATTTACAAAGCACTACAATCGGATGACAGCTCACTTCACCTAGGTGTCACCGAGGGAGATTGTAACAGAATAGCACTGCAGCTATATAATATTAGTATAGATTAGGGATGTTACGGAGGTGGTTTTATCGGAACCGGAGTCGGAGTCGAAGATTTTAAATTTAGTTTTTCGGAGTCGGAGTCGGAGGCGGAGTCAGAGTCGGAGTCGGAGTCGGAGGTGGTGGCAGAAGAGAGTTGTATTAAAAAGGGCAGACGCAGGCCTAATAACATAAAATACATAGTTAAGCATAAATATTTTTAGTCGGCCTCTTAATTTTCATTAAGAATTTGATTTTTGCTACTTTTGCAAGCAAATCATCCATCAAGATTGCGTGACAACAAATGAAAGAGTAATCGACGACAGAAAAGAAAGCACGTGGGAGTAGGGTTCCCCGCGGGACATGCATAAACTTGTTCGTACATGTTGACCGCGATCGATACCTATACCAAGAGGACGAAACCTCCGATTAAAACCTCCGACATCAAAGAGTCGGAGTCGAAGTCGGAACCGGAGGTGTAAAATTAATCGGAAGTTCCGACTTATCGGAGTCGGAGTCGAAGCTCCGTAACATCCCTAGTATAGATAATGTATTCTTTATCAGGTTTAAATGGCTTGTTTTATTGCACTAATTATCGACTTGAAAGCTATCGACGCGCGAGAGCCCCCGGGAGTCTCGCTACAATAGATAATTATAGTTAACTGTTTTATTACTCTTCGCTTGATAGGTTAGAGATGTTTAATGTAAGCTTACTGTTTTTCTATTTTATTACCATTTTTATAGGTCCACTTGACGGATATCAAACTTTTTTTATAGTAAAACTAGCGACCCGACCCGGCTTCGCATGGGCCTATAGCCTTCCTCGATAAATGGACTATCCAACACAAAAAGATTTTTTCAATTCGAACCAGTAGATCCTGAGATTAGCGCGTTCAACCAAACCAACAAACTCTTCAGCTTTATAATATTAGCGTAAATATAGTCTACAACACTCAGAAATAATATAGCTTCCTATTAGAGAAAGAATTTTCAGGATCGGACTAATATATCCGGATATGAGTGCATCATCATCTTTCTGCCCTTTATCCCATGTTACTTGGGCGCAACATGTTTTCTTATTCCATTCCGTCCTGTTTTTTTGTGTTCTAACAAAATAAAAAGTTTTTTCAAAAAAAAGAAAACCGCCTTCAAAAACTAAAAAGTGGTAAATAACTTTAGCACAGAACACACATTACTTTACTTTCGGAAGTCGGTGGCGGTGGCTTTGTGTTTATTGTTTTGTATTGCCACCGACTTCCGAAAGAAAAGTAATGTGTGTTCTGTGCTAAAGTTATTTACCACTTTTTAGTTTTTTAAGGCGGTTTTCTTTTTTTTGAAAAAACTTTTTATTTTTCGCTTTTTAATGTATTTGGATGTTAGGGCAACACCCCTAACATCCAAATCCATTAAGAAACAGCGACACACTTAAAAGAAATTGTAAGTCCTCTAAAGATTGAAGAAACTAAAACGTCATCTAAGTAATTTATTTGGAGAATTTGTTGATTTTCTCAAAAAGGGCTGTATCAATTTTAATAAAATTTATATGGGACCATTTCGGAATAAACCCCTCTCGAACAAAGAAAGAATTTTGCAAATCCGTCTATATATGACAGAGTTATACCCGAACAAACATAAAAAAAAAAAAAATAGAAACATTCGAATTGATAACCTCCTCCTTTTTGAAGTCGGTTAAAAAAACAAACGACAAGACTCTCCGGCTTAATAAAATTAGTACCTATACTTAGATATTTCAGCTCTCTGAACAGTATAACTTTGTCTCAACATTTAAGTTGTCTCCGTTAAGAAAAATAGAAAGCAAGTCGTGATCGATTAGCCATTTTCACTTTTATTGTTCTCTAAAGTATACAAAATTAGATTCAATTCGCGCATTGTTCGCTGTGAAACGTCTACCCTTATTATGTGTGAAAAAAAGAAAAATAATCCAGAGTTTTCCATTGTAAATGACAATGCCAGATCCTGCCCCACCCATGTACATAAAAGTAAATTAATGAAAATAATTGTTATGAATATAGAACCTTTCTATAGTAAACTGTTTTTCTTTAGAACTTGCGGATTACGAAATACCTACCCACAAAATACAAACTCATTTTACCTAAAATTCAATTTAACCAATAATCAATGTCATTATTGTTTTTAGATTTAAACGGAAACTGCAAGTTGTACAGTCACTAAGACTAATGTTTAGTTATCAGCAATAAATAAACAGTAAGATGCTACATATTGCACATGACTTTTATTGAGTGGGGCAAAGTTCTATACAGTTTCTGGCATTGTCCTTTCAGTTAGACTCAAGATTATTTTGAACGTTGGACTATGGAGTTTCTTACCCATTCTTCTCCATACAAAACTACCTTCTGAACTAGAATCAAATTTTGTCATATAACGTTCAAAAATGCCCTTTAATGGTCTTATATATAGTAAATGATTTGACTTTGACTTTGAACGTATAAAATATTGCAATATTGAAAAACATTAATTTGCCATCGTAAAGAAAGCTTAATCAAACTGCAAACAAGAAATATGTCAATTTATCTTCTTATAATGCTGCTATTTATTAATTTATGTGACAGGTGTATTTTATAATGTCGATAGGTAGAGATTGATGGTGTAATCTATCAATGGAATTGAGAGAAAACGGGTATCTACGTAATACTAACAAGTTCGATTCAATATCGATAATGTTCAGGTAATCAATCAAGATTGGATAATTAGCTGGTTTTTAGATCCCTCCGACACCCAATGCGAATGCACCCAGACGATGGCCCATTTACTAAAGTGCCTAAAGTGTCCCTGCACCTAAGACGATATTCAAAAAGTCACTGATGTCTCGATAAACTAGTCAAAATACTGGGCCCAAGTACTTAAAAAAAAAAAAAATATATTGATCTGAAAAGAAAAAAAAAAGCAACTTTTATAATACTACGACTGCGTGTTGCAGTAAGGTAAGCGGAATTGCCACGTATAATGTTTGTACGGTAATTCTGCATGCACACAATACGACGCCCACTTTAGCTTCGCTAACAACAAAACGGTTTTTCAACTTCAATAACTGATTCAGAATCAGAATTTTTATTTGTAATCATAGGTTACACAGTGTGTAATAGTGTGTGTGTGTGTGTTCTCCTATTTGTCAAAGAAATTGATTATTTTGGATATTTAAAAACGCTGTTTAATTTTAAATCTATTCTGTACATTGAATTGATATTGCTAGATACTTATTTAATAAATTTGACATATTGAATTGATAATTAGTTAACGTAATTAATTTTATTATTGATAGATTGTGGGCTTGTGATTGGGCCCCCGTTTTAAAACTAAGCTCAATAGATCTGAAATATGCGCTTTTCTATTATCAAGAAGAAAATTATGAAACTTTCTTTCTAACGACCGAAATTGAATCCAATAACAACGTTATAGGCTGCCGCAGTAATATCCAGGCATGATCGGAAAAGCTGTCGACCGCAAAATGATCCAAATAACTAGATATGGATTATATATCGTCGGAAGTTGATTTGATTACATGTGGTCTGTGGAACACTAAGCTGTTTTGTAGGAAAATATTGTAGCGGTAATAATGGCACTTAGTTTATTGTTTTATTTAAATGTCTTCACTATGCGGTCTACATTGTTTGGCAAGGTAAATTATTTAATCAGGGAATTTTAGAAGTTGCATGCATTGCGGATGCGTACCATTTTTTCGTAATGTACCTGCCTAGTAGTGGTGGACCTGTTATTTATTCATTAATGTATTATCTTTCCTAGCAAGAAAATATACCATAGGTGGCTGACCGCAAGAACCTGTCTTGAATTATGTCTATTTCATCGATGGATTATACCACGGAACAGATAAAGGTGTTTAGCTATTCCGTGGATTATACTATAGCATACAGCTGACTGTATGAAACGTGCTTCTTAGGAAAATCTTTACAGTACCTACTTACCTTAACCCAATAGTTATAATTAAAAACAACATCAACTTCTGCAAATGAATAACTTTAACATTTGAATACGTATTGCAAAAGTCTAAGTTAAAATCAAATTATTTATTTAATGACCATAAAAGAGTCCTGTTGAACGTCATTCATAAAAAAAAGAATGGATACTATTGTTCCTTGTGCCAATTCATGAACTGTTCCTCAAACAAAAGCAATGCTGCTTCTAAGAACATCTTAAATTAAACCAGCCAGTTCGGTCTTATGCAACGGATTAGATAGAGAATACGTTTGACATAATGTTTTTGTTTATTGAGGAGCGAATAAACGTTCGTCGAAGCATGTTTCCCACAGATATCTATGATGTTTTCTTTCACCGATGTCATTGTGCTTTAGGAACTCTTTTATCTGGAGGGACAAAGACGCGTAATGCAGTTATGCCCTTGTTTTACCGGAAGGTACAATATGTACTTTGTTAGTGAGTAGCAGTAGTTACCTACAGTTTCAAACTTTATGGCAGGCTCTGAACATGAGTCTAGTGACTGCGCAGTAACAATTTCACGTGTCGGCGGGAGTGAGGGGCGTTATAGTACATATTGCGCAGCCAGTAGCGCATTTCACAACCGCCATTAAGTTTGAATCGAACAGTAAAATATAAATTACCATCGTTTACCAATTCTAATATTTATGGTAAGGTAAATCCTTTCAGTTCAACCTGCTTCCGTTCATAGACAACTCCACGCATGCTTTCTAATTACATAGGCAAAGGAAATGTTTCCGCAGTCCGTGGCGCCGTTTGTCCACAGTCTGCGCAGGGTCTCATTTACTTTCCTTTAACTGCTCTATAATTTAAACACAAATACAAAATTGTTGTAAATGTGAAATTGGTATTAATTTTAAGACACAATTGGGGTTAGGTCGGCCAAAAGGAACCAATACACGCCGAAATTTCTCCTATTTTTAACCGACTTCAAAAAAAAGGAGGTTCTCAGTTCGACCCGTATGTTTGTATGTAGGTTTGTCCGCGATTATCACCCGTTTGACTGAACCGATTTTGATGCGGTTTTCAGAAAAGTGTTTGTTTGTTACATTTTGGAGAAGGTTTTAGTATATTAGGTCCTTACATATGAAATTGCCGATACTTAATACTGGCAACTTTGAAATCAAATATTTTGTGTTTGATTAGGAATTCCAAATTCAAAATTATTTCAAAATAAAGACTAAAGAATATTGTTTTAAAATTCGTGTTTCATTTGTTTTATCGTCATTTGTTTGGGCTTGAAAATTGCTATTGCAACAACAATGGAGAAATTAAAAATTCGCGATATTTACGAATATGAGTTCTACCGTGGCACCAGTGCAGCAGAAACGGCTCGAAGGATTAACGACGTGTACGGGCCAAGCACCGCTAACGAACGAACGGTGCGTTTTTGGTTTCAACGTTTCCGTTCTGGAAATTTTGATTTACAAAATGAGCCTCGTGGACGACCGGATACTCAAGTGAATAATGAAGAATTAAAGGCGATAGTTGAAGCGGATCCATCTCAAACCACTTCTGAATTAGCAGCAGCCTTTGGAGTAAGTGACAAAACAATCACTATCCATTTGCGTCAAATTGGAAAAGTAAAAAAGCTCGAAAAGTGGGTACCGTACGAATTGACTGAAACACACCAACAAACACGCGTCGGTTGCTGCGCTTCCTTGCTCAATCGTCACAATAATCAGGGAATTTTAAATCGTATTGTCACTTGTGATGAGAAGTGGATCGTGTACGATAATCGCAAGCGATCATCACAATGGCTTAACCCTGGAAAACCGGCAAAACCTTGCCCCAAGCGAAAACTGACCAAAAAGAAGATTCTAGTTAGTGTTTGGTGGTCCTGTGCTGGTGTCATCCACTACAGCTTCATGAGATCAGGCCAAACGATTACTGCAGACATGTATTGTCAACAGTTGCAAACAATGATGGAAAAGCTCACCATTAAACAACCGAGATTGGTCAATTGCTCTAGCCCATTGCTCCTTCAGGATAACGCTCGACCACATACTGCACATCAGACGGTCGCCAAGTTAGAGGAGCTGCGACTGGAAACTCTGCGTCACCCACCATACTCTCCAGATCTTGCCCCAAACGATTACCATTTATTCCGAAATTTGGACAACTTTTTACAAGGAAAAAAAATCAATTCTGATGAGGCAGTTTAAACAGCCTTCAAGCAGTTCATCGATTCTCGCTCCCAGGATTTTTTTACCAAAGGGATCAATGAGCTCCCGATAAAATGGCGAAAGTGTATCGATAACAATGGTACATACTTCGATTGACTAAATATATAATTTCTTTTAAAAATGTTATTTTACATTTTTTGATACCGAGCGGCAATTTCATATGTAAAGACCTAATATAACAACTAGAAATTTATTGAGTGCTTTTTGAAAAAATCAACAAAAACCAAAAAAATAACAAAACGCTTTCGTTTCTTCCATCATTGGAAGACTTTCAATCTCTGTTTTAACTGTGTTGCCGTTCCTTAATGGATTTAGGTGACAAGGAGGCACTAAAAAGTGGAAAATAAAAACTTTTTACTAAAAAGAGAACCGCCTTCATAAACTAAAGAGTGATAAATAACTTTAGCACAGAACACACATGACTTTAGTTTCGAAAGTCGGTAGCAATACAAATAACAAACAGAACAAATCCACCAACTTCCGAAACTAAAGTAATGTGTGTTCTGTGTTAAAGTTATTTATCACTTTTTAGTTTTTGAAAGCGGTTCTCGTTTTAGTAAAAAGTTTTTTAGAGGGTGATTTTGGATATTACACGCTGATTTGATTATTGATCTATTGCATACGTTTCTAGAACGTTTTGCATATTGAATTAGTTTGTCGTAATTTATTTAATTATTGAGAGGTGATGGGTTGAACTTACCTCAATTAAGGAAAGTAAAGTGTGTCCTTGATTGTCTGAGCCACTTATCTATACAATCTATATATTTAGACAAATAAAATTGAATTGAAGTGTCTTTTTGTAATGTTAACCACAGCTTTTACTAAATACACAGTACTAAAACATAAAAACAATTTTTAAAATTTTGTCTGTTGGTTCCGGTCTAACTCCGAAATGATTGGTACGATTTTGAAGGGACTTTCAGTGGCAGATAGCTAAAGTTTTAAGGAGTAATATAAAAAAAGGATGAAGGTTCCGTGCAAATAAATTAAAACCTCGCAGAATACCGACATTCATACGGACGCAATCGCGGGTATCAGCCAGTTTCATGATTTTTTATGTAATACTTATAGTAATAAAACTAGAATAAATAAACATTTAAAAAGGCGTATTAATTAGAAATTAATGCAATAAAAAAATGCAGATACTCTGCAGTTTATTAACATAAACTTAACTTTTAGTTTTGGCAAAGTAATTTAAAAATAGCTGGTAGCCATTTCAATTGCTATTAAATTTCATAAATATTTATATTAAATGGAAATAAATTAGTAACAAATTACAATAAAAATCTAAAATGAAAATTATTGAATTAAAAGAAACTAGGTATAACAAGATATTACAAAATACAGAATATCAATCCTACTAATATTATAAATGCGAAAGTTTGTGAGGATGGATGGATGAATGGATGTATGTTTGCTCCTCTTTCACGCAAAACCTACAGAACGGATTTTATTGAAACTTCACAGTAATATAGCTTATACATCAGAATAACACACAGGCTAGAATTTATAAAGATTTTGTGTAAAATTAAGGAGAGAGAAAAAAAGTGGTAAATTAAGTATGATACAACCATTGACGAATGACACGACTAACTGAGTCAGGAAATCATGACTCAGTTGCAGCTCTTTTATATCCAAGTACTAGGAGCGCATAACTTAGTACTACTTTCCATAGGTACAATTAAAAAAATATATATATTTTATTATAAGTATGGTGCTTAACGTTAGTGAGACTTAGCGGGGTTGTCTTGCGTAAGCCAGCGAAGACAAAAAACCGAAAATTAAGTCACAGGCAGAAGCTAGTCATAAATATTTGTCTATTAGCTTCTGCTCGTACTTCGCCTGCGTTGACATCAGCATTAAGCCAAAGACCTAAATTATCCCACGGGAACACAAAAACGCGATAAAAATATCCTTTGTCCATATGTATGCCAAACTTCAGTTAAATTCGTTTAGCAGTTTAATCGTGAAAGAATAACAAACATTCTGACAAACTTTCGCATTTATAGTCATAATAGTAAGATTTTCAAAATTCGACAAATAACTTGTTACACTTCTCACCGAGGCAGATAGAAATCGAAAAAATGCTAATGAGCGCAATAGAAAATATCTAGATTTTAAACATGGTAATGTTAATCAATTTTACAGCATTCCTTTTGTGGTGGTAATTGACTTTCGCTAAAGGAAGCATGGGACTTAAATTGGTGTTGCTCAATAGGCTGTGTTAATAACTTCGTTGCGTGGTGTTACGAGCTCATTCAAATGTAGTAACTGTAAATGTTTGCTAACGTAATTTAAAAGTAATCGATTAGAGTCGATTTTCGAATTGGAAATGCGATTAGGTATCGTATAGAAAATCTTTAATCCAGTCTTACCAAGGGGCATTATGTTACCCGGTAACTGGATTGTGGAGGTCTGACAGGCTATCGCTTCATGTAAAACACTACCTACTTAGTGTTCAGCTGCATCCGGATAGACTGGAATCCAAACCTAACATATTTGGGAAAAAGCTACGTAGATGATGAGTACGGGTATCTTATCGCTGACAATTTACGAACCATTTCAACAACTTATGTCATAATTAAATTATCCCTGGATTTATTCCAAAAGTAATTTTCTAAAAATAATTTTAATTTGTGCAAAATAATCAATTTTTCTTTCTTTCTTTGTATTATACAATTTACTGACAGATATGCGAGTCATTGCCGTTACCTGCACAAGATATTTCTTATTGTTTCCATGTTTATATTATGTCAGCGGCGTCTGTGCCGGTCTAGCATAGATTTCGCGAAGTTTCACCAACTCTGGGTGCCTATAGAGTTACCTAGTGAAACTTTTACCTAAGTTATTTTAACTTATTGTTGTAACTTGTCAAGTAAATGATACATGTCATGTAACTTTTAATTCTATTTTGCAATGAATAGCAACTTTCTTACGAGAGTAGGTAAGACGCTGTTATTGTATAATGTCAGATTAAAGTTGCTTTTCATGTTTTAAGTCATTCAGAACATAGCTGTTTAACATAGCCCCACCAATACTCTTTGAGTAAACGTCCAATACGTTTACTCATAACCGCTTCTTAAGTGTAGTGACCAATGATGTGTTATTTCCTGAAACTTTCAGGAAATAACACAGCATTGCTTTCAGGCTGAAAGCATCAGTTGCTAATGCAGTATAGATTTCAGATGGTATTTTTTACTAAGGAAACAAATAAAAGAAATGTAAGAAATACCATGAATCTAGTTAATTTTAACTACTCTGCTAGACATTTCGACGTGGGGTAAGTTTTTAATTCAACCAAGTATTGTTTCTAAAACAATAATTTATCGTGAATATAATAATAATATATATATATAATATATAATATTTACCTACATTTTAGACGTCTTTAGTCTACTTTACATAAGTGGCCAATTGATATAAACCAGGAAGGGTACCTGTACCTGCGCAGTCGATGCCATTAGGTATTGTTCGAGATATTTGTCATTGTCAGCTATTAGAATGACCTCGCTCCAGTCTTAATAGGGTATTTTACTCTATACGAGAAAAAATCTACAATATGTTATTGAGACAGTTTAGGCATAAAGCAGTCAGAAAACGTAAGTTTTAGTTCATAAAATAACAAAACAATTTTTTTAATTCAATTCAAAGTTTTCAGTATTTTTAATCTGTTATAAAACACCGTGAAATAGTAGCGGCCAATATAGGCTTTGTACTTTTATTATTTTCGTAACCAACGTAATTTTTTCATTATTACACCTATTATAAAATATGCTTTAAATTATTTTTAAATGATAAACAATTATCATATTTAATATGAGCTCATTTGATACAAAACGAACTGACGTCATTTACGCTGAGCCATATGGCGTCCAGTAAGAGGCGTTTTCGTCAAACTACGCGCGAAATTTGAAAATTTAAAACTTAGATGCATTTTTATGGCACTTATCGATTGAATAAAAATTTCGTGTTTTTTTGGTGGCATATTAGCACTACAGAATTTCATTGAGACACTTTTCAAAAATTGGTGTAATACCCTATTGGTATGGTGGACTATATTTCGCAAAATACAAACAGCATACAGTAATGTAATAACATAACACAGTATGAATTATGAAATAAATGTTTCCTAGAACGTTACAGTATTGCGATGTTTGATTATTATAATAGCTACGAAATGAACAATTGTTCGCATGCAAACTGTACACAATTGCGCCCTTATGTAAGGCACACACACACCTATTATTTTGTTGATACATATCATAAAAATAATTAGAAATATACGTAAGGTTGCTGTAACATTGTGGTGTTAATGTTTGTGTACTTATCAACCGTTTCCATAACTTAAATTATCTACAGTACGGCCGAAGTATCTTGGCGGTCCTTTAGTTAGCTGATTAGCTGCGCAGTGGATCTTTTAGGAACGAAATTGTCTACTGCGCAGTTAATCGGGTAACTTCGGACCGCCAAGATACGTCGGCCGTACTTTATAATAGTTTGCATTACAGGTCGCATCTGTCATTTTAGATGAAGTGACAGCTGTCATGAGTCATTTCACCTAATGCTAGAGTTTGACAGCTCACCTCATGCTAACTTCAGCTAAATTCACCGAGAAAGATTTTTACAGAATAGCACTAGATTGATCTTAGTCCCTACTGATCGTGTGATCGTGATCTTCCTCGACAAAAGGACATTTCAATTGAAATAATCCGAACCCTATTATAACTCTGAGATATAATCAACTGCCTCGTTGGTGCTATTGGGGTTTTACTTATTAGTCCAGGTATCGGCAGTGGGTTCACCCCTACCCTGTCCATTGGGTTATTGGTTTTTTGCCAGCTGCCTTAGAAAGAAATTATTCCCGATTACCTTAAGTTAACTTCAAAATGCGTTATAAAATAAATATATAAACTGCCTTATCTTGTTGGATTATCTTATTTATGACCTCTTACAGACATTATAATACAGTTATGCGTATCAGTTTTTACAAAAATCATAAATATTGTTCACTAGTTGCAGCTGTCAAAAAACGATTAAGCCAGTGGACAGAGTGTAATTACTTCGCCAAATGGGTGTGTACTACAGACTCGGAGAGCCTATGAGTCACGAAGTAACTTACTTCGTGGTCTACCCCCTCGTGGTCTACCCCTTGGAAAAATGTAGGCGACACTAAGAATAACACGAACTTCGACCACAACAACGTGAGTCAACTATTGGCAAGTCCTGCGACTTTTCTTTCTCACATTTCAACATTACACATTCCACTTTTCCTTTTCAAGTCCCCCATAAAAATGACGTGTTACAAAACTTGCGTTAGGTGCGGAACCCTTAGTAATCAAAACAAAAGAAAGTGTATCGTACATCCGTAACGGGAGCGTGGTATTCCGCCCGCGTCGCCATCGTCATGGAAAGTGGTGACGCCATCCGAAGGTCACGGCCAGAGAATGGTAATGAAATTACCGGAGTACGCGCCCGTACTTCTCAAGCCACAGACGCGAACATAGACAGTAGACTTTTAATAAGCATGAAGTTTGTATATCGGAACCAGAACGTTACCAAATGTGTATTATTTAGTAATATTTTTTTATTGTCAGGCAACCGAGGCCCATAGAAAAATACACAAATAATCTTAAACAATAATAAACTACCTAATACATATCAGAAAAACCCTATCAACTAAAAGTCCATCAATGTATCAATGTTAGACTGATTAATGTTTTGTCGTTAAATATTTACATTTGACATAAATGATAAAGATAAAATTTTCCAGAATATAATACTTTGTTAAACCGGACTGGCTAAACTGTCTATGTTACTTGTCTATGTTATGTAAGTAACTATTAGGTATTCAATTTCTGCAGGCGACACATTTGTTAATTTGAAAGTGGAGTTCAAAGTTGAAATTGAATGAATTAGAAAAGTATCAGAAGTACCTACCCATGCAATGATATTCTAAAAAAAATATCATTGTACCCATGTATATATAGCTGACAATAATTATTTCAAGAGATGCGTCTTTGTTATAAGTTGCCTATGAATTTAGACTAACATCTGCTATAAAAATAATACAGATAGAAAAAACTATTTTTCTACTCTTCTGAAAAAATGTAGAGCAATTGACAAAAGCAATAGAAAAACTAGATTTGAAGAAGGCCATTCTCAACCTTCTGTTGTCTTCGTCCCTTAGCTTACACAATGCTGCATAACTTTGCAAGAAGTCCACAATGGGCGTTCCCACAGACTCTCAATCTCATCAACGTTTAACTTTTTTATGAGGCAATGAAAGTGAATGATTTTTATTTGTGTTTAATCATTGTCACGATGTGAAGCCAATCGATTGTAGATGTCGTGTGAAATGATTACATTACACGATAATTTGTTGTTCGTTGAACTGTCTCCTAGTAAATTCATTTTTTTTTAATAGGTCTATTTTAATTGCCATTGCCAATAGGGGTTAGTTCTGTGTAAAAGAACAAAGCTTCGTCAAAATGTCTTCCATTTTCAACCGGTCAAAGTCAAAGCATTTATTTCAATTAAGTATGTAACCAAATAATATAAACAAAATCACTAAGTTCTAAGAATAACCTATTGCTATGAAATGCGTCGTTAACATGCCCCACCCCAGTGCTGCTCATTTACAGGCAATTGTCAAAGAGTCAGTTAGTCAGAAAAATGAAGCTAGTTGCCCGGCTTCAAAAAAGAAGGAGGTTCTCAATTCGACTGTAGTTTTTTTAGTTTGCTAGCGAAACTGATCCAGCGCTTTTTGAAAAAGCAACAAAACCCAAAAATTTTATTTTTTTTTACTTTCCTCAATCTTTAGAGTACTTTCAATCTCTGTTTTAACTGTGTTGCCGTTTCTTAATGGATTTAGATGGGAAGGGGACACTAAAAAGCGAAAAATAAAAAGCTTTTTTACGAAAAAGAAAAACAACCGCCTTCAAAAAGTGAAAAATAACTATAACACAGAACACACATGACTTTAGTTTCGGTGGCAATACAAAACAACAAACGGAACAAAGCCATCGACTTTCGAAACTAAAGACATGTGTGTTCTGCTGTGATAAAGTTATTTTTCACTTTGAAGGCGGTTGTTTTTTTTTTGTATAAAAGCTTTTTTCGAAGTAATTGTAACGATTTTGAATATTTAACCCTAATTTATTTATAATCTTCTAGCTTTCGCCCGCGACTTCGTCTGCGTGTATTTTCTTAGGACACAAATATACTAACGTACGGGTTCCTAATATTTTGATACGTAATAAAATATAGCCTACGAGCAATACAAAACAACAAACCGCGACTTCGTCCGCGTCGGTTATAGTGCATGCAGACAAAGTCGCGGATTAAAAAGTAGCCTATGTCCTTCCCTGGGGTTCAAGCTATCTTCATACCCAATTTCATCAAAATCTATTCAGCAGTTTCATCGTGAAAGCGTAACAGACAGAGTTACTTTCGCATTTATAATATTAGTATGGATAGCACTCAGGAGTATTGTAGCTCCCTATTCGCGAAAGAATTTAATGTTTTGACCGCCACAGTCATGTTTAGATGACAAACCAAAATGTGCCCGCACGCCACGGTCAGAACTACATGACAGATTTCTATTCGTAATTCTATTCTTTATAGTGTGTAACTTAGCTTGGCGCCGAGGGCAATTTTTGGCTTTTTTGACATCGCGGTCAAAAGGACCAGTACTTTCTGAGATTTTTAGGGTTCCGTACCCAAAGGGTAAAAACGGGACTCTATTACTAAGACTCCACTGTCCGTCTGTCTGTCTGTCACCAGGCTGTATCTCATGAACCGTAATAGCTAGACAGTTGAAATTTTCACAGATGATGTATTTCTGTTGCCGCTATGACAATAAATACTAAAAGCAGAATTAAATAAATATTTAAGGGCCCCCTTAAATATTACCTACATTCCATACAACAAATGTGTTTTTAGCCGTTGTTTTGTTCAAGTCTAATTTTGTATAGATAATTGTACGGAACCCCTCGTGCGCGAGTCCACTCACACTTGGCAAGTTTTTTTTTTTATTTGCCCGAATTATCACTAGCTCAGCTTGACGAGGAACTTTAATTTATAATACTTATGACGTATATATTATGTAATTGTTGTGTTTGGGACGTATACATCATTTCAGTCGAAAGACGTCCACCGCTGGACATAGGCCTCCCCAAGGGGGGGGGGGGGGGTTTGCCATAATCGCCACGCTTGGCAGGCGGGTTGGCGATCGCAGCATGGTTGTTACAAAGGTACAGAGAACGCTGCTGCCCATTCTCTGGTTAGTCCCTTAGTCGCCTCTTACGACACCCACTGGAAGAAATGGGATAGTGCTATTCTTTACGTCCGACACCACACGAAAATGTTATTACTGGTTAAGCATAAGGAATTAGATTGGCGCAATTAATTTTATCATCATGATAAAATTGGATCAAGAATTACGTTTATTTACAAAATAAACTGTAAGTATTTGACTAATTGGTCAAGAATCTTATGAAATTGTTTGAAACAATTTTTATTGGGTAAGAAAATTTATTAACAAACATTACAAGAACTTTATTACGATTTGCATGTTGACCATACCATAACACACACTTAAATACTTTTACTGGGTATTTGTGTCAGTTTTGTTGCGATACTGCCATTAACATTGGACATACTATATATGTATACCTACATACATAGAGACCATAATTTATAGCTTTATAACATGACAGCATACAATTATGAACGCATAGCAAGTTTTATATGGGTTAGAAAAGTTATTATTTAATTTTCACTTAAATTAACATAGGTAATGAGGAACCGAGATGAGATGTTTAATACATGTTATTTTTAGGGTTTCGTATAAGCGTTGTAGGATCACTTTGTTGTCCGTCTGTCTGTCAAGACCCTTTATCTCGGGAACGCGTGGAGGTATCCAGTTGAATTTAAAGTCTAATCAACCCTCTATATTAACCAATTTATAATATGCTCGGTTGCATAGAGTGCGTTTAATACAAGGCTTAAATTTTGTCTCATTTAGTTGAACAATGTGGAGAGGTATTTTATTGTAACACTTTAAACAGTACCCCATGAAAGACGAATCTACTTTAGCCAGTCTGAAACCTGGTTGAACTAGTTGGTCCCTATTTCTAGTATTATAATGATGTCTGTCACCTCTTTTATCAAAAAGATGCAGATTTTTTCTAGCGTACATGATGTTTTCATAGATGTATTGACAAGGCACCGTCATGGTCATTATGTTAATTTCCTTAAACAGTTCCCTTAGAGAATCGCGCATACGCAGATTGTAAATGGCTCTGATGGCTCTTTTCTGCAGAATAAAAATAGAATCGATGTCTGCAGCTCGTCCCCACAATAAAATACCGTAAGACATTATACCTACTATGAAAGTAACTAAAATAGACCAGTCTCGCGGTATCCACATCAGTAAATTGCCGGATCTTTCTGACAGCATATGCTGCCGAACTTAGCTGTCCTGCGAGAGATGTTAAATGAGGACCCCATTGTTGCCTTGAGTCGAGCGTCATTCCCAGAAAAACGGTTTGATCGACGAATTCCAGTTTCTCTTTATTCAATACTATGTCACACTCACTATTTTTGACATTTGGCAAAGCAAATCTGATGCACTTAGTTTTTTTTCCATTTAATACTAAATTGTTAGCCGTGAACCACTTTTGTACCTCAAGTAAGGCGTTATTTACGTTGTCAAGATTTTGGGCCCTTCTATTTATTTTAAAAATTAATGACGTGTCATCGGCAAATAACACCATTTGTGGTTGGTTTTTGAATAACCGGGGAAGATCATTAATATAAACTAAAAAGAGGAAAGGACCTAAAATTGAGCCTTGTGGAACTTCGTCCGCGTGAATGTCGGTTATCGCAGATGCAGACGAAGCCGCGGATTAAAAAGTAGCCTATGTCCTTTCCCAGGGTTCAAGCTATGTTCATGACAAATTTCATTAAAATCGGTTCAGCCGTTTCACTGTAAAAGCATAACAGACTTTCGCATTTATACTATTTTTATATTGATATAGGCGATGCGGCCTCAGGTGGAGCACGCTTGCCTAGGATAAACCGATTCACTCGTACCTTGAAGATACCCAGATTATATGTTTCGGGGAATAGAGAGGCGGGCAGTGAATTCCACAGTCTGGCAGTTCGCAGAATAAATGTGGAAGCAAATCAATTATATCAAAATCGATTCAGCCCTTTCACCGTGAAAGTAACTATTTACATTGCACTAGAGGTAGAGGTAGAATAGGAAAATAAACACTGTGTCAATGCAGTGGCAACACGAAGTACCTACTTACCTACTTCGTGAGTGGCACTGGCTGGATATCTTTACAAATATCAAACCTTCTTATTTTGAATCGATGGTTATGCTTAAAACATTTTTTTTTAAATACTTGGATCTAGATGGCCAAGTTTCACGTCAGTGACGTTTGTGTCCTAGGATGCAGGTGTAGAGACACTGGGCATTTAATAAATCGGCCATTGTCGGGTCAGGACACGAAGTAAGTAAGTATAACTTACTTACACTTACTAATACTTAATTACCTACTACTCAGGAGGACCGCACTTGTATAGGTACCTATCTCATCATCATCATTTCAGCCCAAAGACGTCCAGTGCTGGACATGGGCCTCCACAAGGGGGGGTTTTGCCATAATCGCCACGCTTGGCAGGCGGATTGGCGATCGCAGTATGGTTGTTACATAGGCACAGAGAACGCTGCTGCCCATCCTCTGGTAAGTCCCTTAGTCGCCTTTTACGACACCCACGGGAAGATATGGGATGGTGCTATTCTTTACGTCCGACACCACACGGTCCTATCTCATAGTGCGGTGCAAATATATTTTTTTTCGGTAATATTTTTTTGATGTTTATTTTCTATTATTGATAGAATTTTTAAATTTTATTATTGTTAATTATTATCTGGTTGAATGTTTTTAAAGTTTTTAATTACTGGCTCTCTACTCGGGTTGGTTGCGAAAGTGTGGGTGTTGAGAGTAATTGCAATAAATAAATAAATAAACCGTCACTAAATATGAAAGGAAACCACATGATATCAAAGCAACTGGCTGTGGGTCAAATAATTTCGTATAGAAAAATTTGGTTTTTTCATTTCCATAAAGTTGAGTCCAACTGGAACTTCAGGCGCCCTAGCCACAGTAAAGATAAAATATCTTTACTGTGCCGTAGCCAAATTACCCAAATTGACAATCTACAATCGATAACGCTAATAGAAAACTAATCAAATGTATGGGAATGAGACGTCATCTCAACGATAAGTCACGTGATCGAAAATCAAAAATGGATTACGACGAGACGTTTATTACTGTAGAAAGAGATACGATACGAAACGATTGTAACTTAGCTAGGCCTACAGGACTAGATTGACGATAGTCCAAAAAATCAAGTGACTGCCATGGTCTCTATTTCTTTCTCCAAAAAATATAACAAACCTCTAGTTCTAAGAGAAAACAAAAGATATCTCAATGTTTAATAAGCGCCATTTCTCTTGCGCCTGTTGTGCGTACTAAAGCGGTTACCGTAAAATATTGAAGTAATCTGTGCAAGCTAATCTATGTTAAAACAAGTAGGGCGTGGACCGCGTGGAACTCTCTAAACGGCCAAGTTCACTGTTTGTCTGCATAAAATAACATCATTAATACCTTCCAGTACAAATATTTAATTACTTGACTTGTTACATTTGTGCTTAGAGGTTGTAAATATAGGAATATGGATAGTTGAGTAAACATGAAGAGAAAATTCTGAAAGTCGATCTAGGGCTGTTGTTCTGTTGCAGAAAAGGGATGGTGCTATCGTGTATAGACCTGTCTCTCTGGAAAATAATGCCATTATGTTTAGGGATAGGCTCCAGAACCTTGAACATCGCCGCACCGTTGCTAGCCTATCGGTCTTTTATCGGGTACATTTCGGATAGTGTGCTTTGGAATTGCATAATTTAATTCCCCCATCCCCATTCCATCACCGGACGAGCAGATATTCGGCGGAGCGTCACCGCTATAATGGTCGAAATTCCACGGTCTCGAACCAAGCGCTTTGATTCCACATTTAATTTTATTGTGCGAACTGTCAGACTGTGGAATTCACTGCACGCCTCACTGTTCCCTGATAAGAATAATCTAGTAAAAGGTAGTGGTCAAACGTATGCCTATCAAGAGTAAAAAAAAAAACTGGCTATCTTCAAGCCACGAATGAACCGGTTCACCCTAGACAATCGTGTTCTACCTTAGGCCGCATCACCACTTAAGATCAGGTGAAATGCAGCAAGCCTATAAATATATATAAAAAAATACTTTGTAGTTCGTACCCTAGAGAGAGTCTATAGGGCAAGTGGTAGGACGAAAGCCGAAGTAGTGATCGACGTTGAGACTGATTATAAAAACGGAGCGAGTTGACTATAAGGCCGCTAAAGCGCTAAAGTAAAGCGTATCATGAAGGACTACAGCAAAAGCGAGGAATGTGTCTTTTCCAGGTGTAAATTCAACCAGCACTTTACATCTGAGACTGACAACCATCTCAGTCTCTCTAGGTCCAAATCTATCGCCAATTTCAAGCAATTATAAACTTTGTGCACTGTATAAAGCTGGTGTAAACAAAACATGGACGAAAACATGAACCGGAACATTTTCTCACAATAAAAACTGTTAAAATCCACACAAAAACGTATAAATAACAACTTAGCCGAACAAATGAGGCAATTTTACGCACTCCCTATTGGTATTAAGAATAAAAAGTCTTTCAAAAGTAAAACCGCCACCTGCGCCGCCGCGCGTTGCCGGAAATAATTGGTGGTAAATATTGTGTTCGCTTCCCATCAACGAGACTTACCAATTTGACGATACTAACAAAGCCTGTAAACATAAACGTTCTTGCCTTTGCCCTTGTCTAGAACAAAATCACAATGGCTTATATAAAGAACCCATTTATTTTTATTATTTCTCATCATCATCATCATCACAGCCGAACGACGTCCACTGCTGCAAAGGGGGGGTTTTGTCATAATCGCCACGTTTGGCAGGCGGGTTGGCGATCGCAGTATGGTTGTTACAAAGGCACAGAGAACGCTGCTGCCCATTCTCTGGTGAGTCCCTTAGTCGCCTCTTACGACATCCACGGGAAGATATGGGATGGTGCTATTCTTTACGTCCGACACCATACGGAATCCTCCTTATTATATCTGTACTGCCTTAAAACGTATTTTCTGAGTTTACCGTGGGTTTTCCAGTACTTAGCAGCAGACACAATAGAGTTCTAGTACCTGCAGACTAATTCAGCCATTTTCTCCAGCTTTCTTTTTAAAAGTACTTGTGTCTAAGTGACTACCTTTCCCATTTTTTCTAAAGCAAAAAAATAACGTCGTCGTCGATAGTTTTGGCTAACTAAAATCTTTATTACTCTTTACGGCTCACGTAATTACTTTCTGTAGTTCTAGAACTATTTAGAATTAAAGAGGGATCCCGTGTACGTGTAATAAATCACATAATATTAATGATGCATCAACACTATGCGAGCGAGCGAAACCAATTGCACTTCGACTTTGCGCTCTACTAGAGAAAGAAAATCATGGTGTAGTTTTCCTGAACATTCATTAAGATAATCACCACTTCTAAAATACATATAAAGACCACTTACTATTCATTGAATAACTAATTATTTTAAGCGTACAATCATTAAACATATGACATTAAATGTCTATTAGAAATCCATTACGTGTCCACACGCAAATAACCGCTCGCGAGGCGCACATAAATCGTAATAAACTGCAATTTAATATAATTTCACGAGGCCAATAATCTTGTAGACCGAAACAGTGGCATCCAACTTCATTAATATTATTTACATACAGATTTCATGTACGTAAACCGATACGTGACGCATATATATCGGGTGCATTAACCCGTATCTCCGAAAGAAAACTACTTTTATTTTCATGAGAGTAGAGTGGATTTTTATTTGTCTTAGGCTAGATGGTGGTTGAATATGCGGTGTGCTCTCTCGAGCGAGATAAAGCATAAAAATGTGGTTGGTAGTGTTTTCTCAAGTCGAATAGCTGTAGTGAAACGGGCCACGGTCCGTGGAGCAGGCACGAACGGTCACGTGGTACACCGTTCAACCACTCGTTGTTCTGTGAAAAATTTACTTCACGCAATCCTCTTAAGTTATGACAACTGGATTGAAGTCGAAACAAACGATTATTACATAATTGATCACACGAATAAGTCTAGCAAATGAACACGCGCCCCAAATTACCATACTTCTCTACCTATTGGTAGTTAACAGATGTGTAAACCAAAATTTGATGGATAGGACTGTAATTAATCAAAGCTAATGATGATTAAATAAATATTCTAATGTATGCAGCATTTTTTTTTCACTTAATAAGAAGTAAACTTTCGACACACATTATGTTTATTAATTTTCGCTCAATTATAATAAAATTGATGTTATTTTACGTCTAAAGACACATTTCTAGTTTTGATAAAAGTTAAAATCGATTTCACGTTACGAGAGTCATGTCATGTACTGCATATTTCGTACTATGGTAAACGTATGAATAGGGTATTTTACCAAAAAAATCTAATTAGTCCGTCAGATAGATTTCCAAAAAATATTGGACACGTGTTTTTTTTTTTTTCACGTAAACAAAAAATGAAGACTATACAGTGCGTCAAAAACTCGTGTGACGTCACTATGTCAGTACACTTTTACTGGCGAAGTGACGTCACAAACCCCCACTCATGATCTTTGATGCTGTTTATCTTCGTCAGTTTTTATTGATTTGATAAAACAAAAAATACGTATCCAATATTTTTCGATAATCTAACTGACGGACTAATTAGATTTTTTTGGTAAAATACCCTATTAGTTAACCCATTTTCACAGCATTGGTAAGTAAATCGGTAAAATCAATAGTATTTATTCAAATAGCCCTCTGATTTATAAATTTATGCGTAGCACCCAAACTAATTTTACTACTTAATATTCATAATAAGACTAAGAAAATTTTCCAACAAAGAAATTACAACGGGTGTTCCACAAGGAAGTGTTTTCGGACCTCACCTAATAAACAAATGTCAGACTTCTGTAGTTCCTTCTTCGTAACGCAAGGATGTAATAGAAGAATAGTAGGTAGCAGTAATCAGGCATAGAGAGTGCAGGTAGATAGACGCCACTGACTGTCTCTCAAAGTTGTAACCAGCCTCACCTAAGGATATCGATGTGGTGAGCTTCTTATAAACAAGTATCATCTACTTATATTTAGTCGCTTCGTACAAGCTTCAACTCACGTACCGAGCCATGACCAAATTAGGTGCCAAATTCGCCATTTTCTGCGGTAGATTAAAAATTATCTTACGGAACGGCTTTTTAACGATTTACGGAAACTCTTAAACGAGATAGAATTTGTTATGCTTTCCGTTTCTAGCCGAACTAAACTTCCAAATACACAATCTAATGTTTTATAACCAGTTTGATTAGATTAAGCTATATTAGATACCTACATATTTATGATCAATGTCATTAAAATAATTATTTAAATAAAATGTTCTTATGTTAGATTATTTGATACGAATACGACCAACCGAATTCGACACTAGATAAATGATTCAACTTATTTTTTTCTCGGATATCTGTGTAATTTCTACGCTTTTAGCACTTACAATGAGTCCAATAGATTTTAGAAGTAATTTAACTAAGTGTTGATTTCGTAGTAGAGCAATTACTTAAATAACATTTTAAAATTATAAGTCCTTAAGTTTTTAAGTTTCGTAAAAATATAATGCTAGCGACCCGACCCGGCTTCGCATGGGCCTATAGCCTTCCTCGATAAATGGACTATCCAACACAAATATTTTTTCAATTCAAATCAGTAGATCCTGAGATTAGCGCGTTCAACCAAACAAACAAACTCTTCAGCTTTATAATTTTAGTATAGATTTCAGCAAAAAACTTAATTATGAGCTATGGTAATTTCTGTAGGTAATGGTGATGTTTAAAAACGGTCAATAATATATATATATATTTTATATAGGTATGTTAATACCAAACATTAAATTATGTATGTGTAGTTTATATATTCGAAGTTTATATCTTTTTTACCTTTTTAATATATATTTGTTTTTCATATGCACCTGCCATGTTATCTCTTCACCACCCTTGGTTGACTGGTAGAGAATGCCTAAGGCATTAAGTCCGCCTTTGTACTTTTGTGCATGAAGTATAAATAAATAAATTCCACACGTTCATGAAACTACGAACGGTAGTAACATTGACACAAACTCATCATTACGAGCCTGCATCACTCACTATATGGTACCTTTCAAGTTACGTTGTCGACTCTGGTACCTCCATTGTTCAGTTTCCTCAGGTACCTTATGATATCACATACGGAAGACAGTTGCAGGCTGCAGTCTAGAAACTGTCACCGATTCAGATAATAGAGGCATTACCTCTGATGGCTCTTTGCGTGGCTTGTGGAATGTCTTTTGTATCTCTTCGGGGAATTGTTTACTTTCTTTTGTAGTTTTTAAATTAATGTCTATGGAACGGTATACCGTTCCATAGACATTAATTTAAAAATCAATTATTAAATCAATTAAGTATACAAAAATCATCAATTATCCCAGGACAGCTTATAAGCTGTCCTGGGATAATTGGTTCTGTATTCAAAGTGGCAGTTTTTTTATTTTTCCCGCAGTTAAAGCTTATAATATACTAACAACCCGCTCCGGTTTTGCACGGGTACAATGTAAACTATGCGTATAAACCAACCTCTTGAATCACTTTACCTATCTATTGATGAAAAACGCATTAAAATCCGTAGCGTAAGAGTTAAAAGATTTGAGCGCACAGACAACGGGAGCGACTTTGTTTTATACTATGCAAAGATAAAGGAAGTCATTATAATGGCATCGATCTTAAGTTATTGGAATTCAAAAAATCTTCAATTGAGAGTAATACTCAAAGTTAAAAGATAGGCAAGGCCTCCTGCCATCAATATTCTAAGACATTTTTTTACGTTTTGTTCCGGGGGGGAAATCCCCATGGATGGCCACTGCCCTGGGGTGGGCGAAGGGGTCTGTCGGACTCTTATTGACTCAAAGTCACCCCGGTGTTCCATCTCACATCTACCTCGGCAGTTGCGGGAACGTATGATCCTTCCGCAACCCCCGACTGAATACCGGTTATCAAACCTTTTTTTTTTTTTTTTCGGGGTGGAAAATCCTCGTGGATGTCCTCCGCCCTGGGGTGGGCGGAGGGGTCTGTCAGACTCTTACTGACTAAAAACCACCACGGTGTTCCATCTCACACCTACATCGGGGGTCGCGGGAACTGGAGATACTTCCGCAACCCCCGACTGGTGCGGGCCACTTCTCGGGTCAGGAGGGGGGAGGAGTGAGGTGTTAGACTCCCCCCCGGACGTCTCAGAGGGGCGCGCGTTGATGTATGTGGGGGGCGACAGACGTCCCCGAGTCTGCCGCCACTGGACCCGGTTATTAGACCTTTTTTTTTTTTTTTGATACGGGGTGGAAAATCCTCATGGATGTCCTCCGCCCTGGGGCTGCCTCAACTAATAAATAAATTATCTTATATTACCTACCCATAATTATGACGTAACCAAGTGAGAAAGAAAAATAACAATAAACTTTCAACTTGTAAAACTGATCATATTTCTTTATTAACAACTTAATTAATTCGTTCGGTGAATCACACCTTACATAAGTCACATTAATAATAATAGCTAGGCGACATTTGCACTTTCACTAACTCCATAAACGAGCACATAAAACTTGTAATATCACGTTTGTATTCGGTTCCTTATTATCAAGTCTGTTTATGAAGCTTGTTGTTACCATAAAGAAGTGTATTATCACAGGTTATATATGGGTTATTACTGTTACGCAAGAGTTGTAGGGCGTGACGAAAGCAATATCAACCATGGTGGCTATAATTTTGGAGAAAAGGTAAAATGCGTTTAGTGGAATAGGTACCTTCTATGAAACGTATTAATCATCGAGAATTTGTTTGACGGTTACCACTTGACAAAGCCTACAAACAAACTGCCTAACCCTTTTCCCAACTCCTATGTTGGGGTCCGCTTCCAATCGCTCCGGATGCAGCAGAATACCAGTGTTTTACAAGGAGCGTTCGCCTGTATGACCTCCACCACCCAGTTACTGCCACGGGTAACATGATATCCAAAAAAAAAAAAACTTGAGAGGTGTCAAGGGACACCCGGATGGAACGAAGTTCCTTTCGATTAATTAGTGAAGGAATTTTATTACAATTTTATTACAATTCCTTCACTAATTAATGTGATGCGTTAAAGTGAATTTAAGTGGCTTTAAGCCAGGGCAAAAAAAAAGCGAGGAATGAAAAGTTAGTTATGGCTGCTTACATTGTAAGTAAGTAATTTTAAAGATTAACATTTTCTAACATGTTAGTACAATGCGTAGTTATTTAGATAGAAAGACCAATAAATTATTTCTGCGCCATCTATTGGCCGTTCGTAATTCGATCTCGAAGAGCACAGTTGCGCCAATAACGTTAATAGATGGCTCTTAAATCAAATGAATGACGAAATGTCAAATGTCGTGACAACTTTTCGTAAGAATTTTTTCCGTCTAGCCCCCTTTCACAACGCGCGATAAGGAACTTCGTTCCAAAAAATATACTTTATATAAATATAAATACACTTTTATT
Source organism: Charanyca ferruginea (assembly GCA_947361185.1). Classification (NCBI taxonomy): domain Eukaryota; kingdom Metazoa; phylum Arthropoda; class Insecta; order Lepidoptera; family Noctuidae; genus Charanyca; species Charanyca ferruginea. The sequence goes on along the minus strand of OX376069.1, from coordinate 21,227,123 downwards.
TATTTAATGTATTATTATAACTTTATATAATTAATAGTTATGTCGGGTTTACATATTTTTACATAATGTTAGCTTGCATATTTTTGTTTATTTACCTTTAGTCATGACTGTGGCCGCCCGTGGCATCTCTGCAAGGCCCTGTCAGAATACCAGCGCTGCGACATTTCATGTCGTAGCATTGTGCTGAGACAGGAGCCTTTTTGGTCTCGTACAGGTTTCATAAGGCTTTTTTTTATGTTTTATTGTTTTATATTTTATATAACCCTTTTTTATGTTTACCTGTACGAGGATACAAATAAACAATATTTCTTTCTTTTTCTTTCTTTCCACGATACCCTCCTCTGGTAAGACTGGTTGTCAGACTTTCTGGCTTCAGACTCCCATAACGACTGTCAAAGATCTACCAATTACAACGGTTTTATGGTTATCCAACGGTTTTTGTCATATACAGAAGATTTACAGGTCTGGTTTTCAAAGCGAAAAGAAATGTCTCGTAAACCACCAATAGAGTAGGTAGGTACTATGTATTCGGTTGAAACTAAACTGTGAAATGTATACTTAATCTATACTATAATATTATTATTATTTATTTATTTAAATATTCCGTTTCGGACAACAATGTTATCCATTTTGTTAGTAAAAAACCTTATACCTAATGTTAGTATTATTTCAAAAACAAAACACAAATCAACCGGCAATAATAAAACAATACATATTATGATCACTTAAGTGTCCGAAGCAGGTTGCACAGAGAATGACCATGCAGGAGATCAGGTACTTAGTTGACCATCCTCTCTACGAAAAAACTTTTTACAAAAAAGACAACCGCCTTCAAAAACTAAAAAGTGAAAAATAACTTTAGCACAGAACACACATTGACTTTAGTTTCGAAATTCAGTGGCTTTGTTCTGTTTGTTGTTTTGTATTGCCACCGACTTCCGAAACTAAAGTCAATGTGTATTCTGTGCTAAAGTTATTTTTCACTTTTTAGTTTTTGAAGGCGGTTGTCTTTTTTGTAAAAAGCTTTTTATTTTCCGCTTTTTAGTACCTCCTTCTCATCCAAGTCTATTAAGAAGAGATTGAAAGTTAACTACTACAAAGATTGATGAAACTAAAACGTCTAAAAAAATGAATATAGGACCACCCCTGAAGCATACCCTATCCATAAAAAAAAGAATTTTCAAAATCGGTTCACGTTTGCCGGAGAAGTCGCGTAACAAATCGCGCACATATTTAATGCAAATTTAAGACTTATACGGTTTTCTCATGGATGCCATTGTCAGAACTGGACCAAATTAAAATGGGACCACACGGGAAGCACTAGCTTTCAAATAATAAAAGAATCGTCAAAATCGGTTCTCCCAGTCCAAAGAAATCAGGTTACAAACATAAAAAAAATACAGACGAATTGATAACCTCCTCCTTTTTTGAAGTCGGTTGAAAATGCCTCAGAACAGGAGAGTAAGGACTCTCCGCCACTGATTTCAGGATGCTATTGTTACTGACCCGCGTTCGATGCATCAGTGAAGCAACTTTCTTACGTATGACAGCGTGGAAAGCTGAAGAGTTTGTTTGTTTGTTTGGTTGAACGCGCTAATCTCAGGATCTACTGGTTCGAATCGAAAAAATATTTTTGTGTTGGATAGTCCATTTATCGAAGAAGGCTATAGGCCCATGTGACGCTGGGCTGGGTCGCTAGTAATATAATAAAGTTGTTAGAACCGGAGCAGTAGTTCCGGAGATTAACGCGTTCAAACAAACGAACAACCAAACAAAATCTCCAGTTTTATTATATTAGTATTTTAGTATAGTATAGATTCTTGGTGAAAACCGGGTCTTATACTGCACGAGATTTGAACCTGCAGATATGGATTTAGTAGTATTGTTGTATCAATTAACTATAAGTAGTATTCCATGTATTTTATACGTTGGTGTATGTACAGTCACCAAAAGAGATAAGTATAAGTCTTCGGGAATGGTTGAAGTTTACTTAGAAACCAATGGAGGCTTTCAAATGAAATTTAATTAAATCATTGAACTGTTTATTCTTTATTAATTGTATTTTATTTTATTCATAAACACCCATCGGTTTTTAAGTAAACTTCAACTGTTCCCGAGGACATGGATACTTATCTCTTTTGGTGACCGTACCTACCTAGTAGTTTTAAGTATTTTTATTTCTATTTGTGATTACTTAGAGCATCGTTTTGGAGTATCTGTGAAAGTGTAATTGTATAACTATGTAAATAAATGTCGTATGGTCATCTACATTCAATACTCAATATATTTATTGCATCCACATGTGAACTTAGATGGAAGGTTTTACAGAGATGAACATTAAAAGGGCTATCAGAACTGTGTACTATTTCAAAAGTCAACATAATTAGCCATTTAACTGACAGAAATTAGTCTATTATGGTGTTGAATGTTGTTTATGCCACTGTCGTAACACTGCACTCTCATTTAACGTAACGCTTGGCAATTTGACCACATCAAAAGCATTTCCCACACATAAGGAAAATTGTACACACCATCAAGTTACGTTGCACTCCCATTTCGAGCTGGCGACTATGCCACAATACGAATTATGATAGAAAACGGTACGTGCTCCCCAGCGGCCGAATGAAAATCACGTACACGCGACCAATGGAAAGTGATACCATATGAACATACAATTACAGTCGCCTTTCTACTGTTTTCCACGTGTCTATTGAAATTTTAATGTGTCATTCTGGACACGTCCTTGTGTAACTTTTTCGCTACTAGAAACTTTTAGTTTTTTAAAAAGTTTCTTGGTACATACTTTTAGTACTGAATGTTTCATTAATCCATTCATAAGAGAAATATCGTAATAACGCTATTTATTTCAATGCTAGCATGTAATAAGCTTCCATCTTTGACGATAAATACAGAGCAATGTAAAGTATTTGCCATTTAGATTTAAAAAGTATCACTTGACCCAAATAGCTGCCAAAAACCTGAGAGTCCTCGCAAAGTTGCGAAAGTAGGTACTTCACGTCGGAACAGATGCTCAACTTATACAAAGCACAAGTTGGAGTGTACTTTGGAATTGCACAACTTTATTCCCCCATCCCCATTACATCATCTCGAGCAGAGACACGGCGAAGCGTCGCCGCTATATGGTTGAAGTTCCAGGTCTCGAACCAAGCGCTTTGCTTTCACATTTAATGTGCGAACTGCCAGATTGTAGAATTCACTGCCCGCCTCTCTGGTCCCCGATAAGTAAGATCTGGATATCTTCAAGGCACGAGTGAACCTGTTCATCCTAGGCAGGTGTGCCCCACTTTAGGCCACATCATCACTTAAGTACAATTTTATAATCTTTTGAGGACAAAACAAACGCGGATGTGTCTTAGGGGTATACATATTATATGTATACCCCTAGGAACATCTGCGGAAAAGTTCATCATCCTTTTCCCAACTATGTTGGGGTCGGCTTCCAGTCTAACCAGATGCAGCTGAATACCAGTGTTTTACATGGCGCGACTTCCTACCTGACCTCTACAACCCAGTCATTGCGTAACACGATACCCCTTACTGGTTGTCAGACTTTCTGGCTCCAGACTACCCATAACGACTGTCAAAGACCTAAAATTTAAATCGGGACCGACAGCTTTACGTGCTTTCTGAGGCACGGAGGGGTCTCGGTATGAAATGGATGGTCACCCATCCACGGACCGACCGCGGCAAGCGTAGCTTAACCATGACCGGTCGATCCGTACGGCTTTCACTAAGTCACGAGCCCCTCAGCCACAAGAAAAGGTAACGAGGTAAATATGCAATTCTAGTGCCGTGAGGGGAATTTCTACTTAATTGGCTCAGATTATAAAACAAAATGGCAAATAGACCGCACAGAACACTGAGAGTGAAGCCAAAAAAGGAAATACAAATTCAAAAGCGAATACCTACAACGCGCTTCGTGCTGTACTGACGTGTCAATAACGCACGATACTCCGCATCGTTAAAAAAACAAATACAAATTCAAAAGCGAATACAATCACGAGATTGTAGGTATTCGCTTTTGAATTTGTATTTGCTTTTGTGGCTTCACACTCAGTGTTCCGCGCGGTCTATCTGCCTTTTGTTTCATAATCTGAGTTAATTGGTACTCGTATAAACTGACGAAAAAAACTCGTGTGCGCTACTGTTGATTATTATACGCACCTGCGCCTACTGACTTGAGTCACATAAGTATAGGCTTATTGACCCAAGAATTTCACATAATTTCGCCATAAGAAAAACAGTAAATTGCAAGTTTATTTCCCATGTTAACTGTACCTAATGTTAGGTTCACTTTCCCACAAGTTGTATTAGGAGATAATTCCATTCAATTGTCAATGATATGACAGTTTTTTTTGTCCCGAAGTGTAATGTTCCTACCTACTAACTTAAGTACAAAGATAAGTATACCTGTGTAAGGAAGTAGAAAGTATGTTTCTAATATCTATTATTAAGTAGAAATTACTGGACAATGAAAATGCTTATGGTGACCCAAAGCAATGTGCTGTTTCGAAGGTGTAGTCATAGTAACGCTTTTAGTATTTACTTTATCTGACAGCTTTGTCAGATAAGTACACTTTGTCAGATGCGCTTTTCTCTGGAATTCCTTGTCCGATTATGTGAGCGGTGGGACTGTCCAATGCTCGGCCGATGGGTGGCACACACAGGTCGCAGCCAGTTAAGTGGTCTGATAAAAATTGTGATTGTTTTATTTATTTATTTATCTTTATTTCGTCATTGTATGTGTACTAACATTAGTTTTGATAAGTTTGAATGTATCTACTAACAGTATGGACCTCTGTCTGCAAATAAATTATTATAATTATTATAAAATGCTTTTGATAATGGGAGCTACGTTATTTCCGAGTGCAATAAATAGGCTATTATCAGAAAAATTGGAGCTTTATCAGAAAATTATACCGGGGTTGGTTGGCGATCTCTGGGGGAGGCCTACGATCAGCAGTGGACAGCAATAGGCTGATATGATGATGATGATGAAGAAAACTTTTTACAAAAAAAGAGAACCGCTTTCAAAAACTAATAAAAAGTGATAAATAACTTTAGCACAGAACACACATGACTTTAGTATCGGAAGTCCGTGGCTTTGTTCTGTTTGTTGTTTTGTATTGCCACCGACTTCGATGTAGTTTTAGAAGGTGGTTCTCTTTTTTGTAAAAAGTTTTTATTTTCCACTTTTTTGCTCAAACCAACAAAAAAGTGGTCTGAGCTTTTTAATGCCTCCTTACCATCCAAATCCATTAAGAAACGACAATACAGTAAAACAAAGATTGAAAGTCCTCCAAAACTGGAAGAAACTAAAACGTCTTCTAGGTATAATGTTTTGAAATTTGTTGAATTTTTCAAAAAGCTCTAAATAAATTATTTGTTGTATACTAATACATTGTCCAGTATGTAACAAACTCTTTTCTGAAAACCGTATTAAGATCGGTTCAGCCAAACGGGAGATAATCGCGGACAAACATGCGTACATACAAACATACGGGTCGAACTGAGAACTTCTTTTTTTTTAAGTCGGTTAAAAATAAACATCGACGAAATTCCGGACATAAACCAGCCGTTTCTAAGCTACTCTAATGTACTTGCTTGAAAGAAATAAACAAAGAAAAATGTTTATTGACACAGACCATGTGCACCCAAAAATAATAATAATAATTAAAAAAAATAGAAATAAATAAAAACATTATTATGTGCCCCACAGCTGCGAGAAGAACGAGCAAGAAACTCCACGGACACTCTTTTAAATAAAGTATGGTTACATGATTCTTGTTGCTTCTATATGTGAAAACTATGAAGGTAATCTAGCAATACAAAACACAAAAAAGAAGCAAGATAAGGTCCATGGCAGAAAAGAGCTGACCAATCTCTACTCGCGCCCGTTCACGAACATGACGCGTGAATCAGCACCATTCAGCTCAACCATTTTGAAGGGAACCGAATGATCCAACACACGCGCCACCATCAGCGAGACATTTCAGCGAGCATGACAATACTCCCAACCGCCATGTTAATTTTTGTCAAACTTAAAGGTATTAATATACCTACTTAGTAAATGGCTCCATGGTATTCACATTTACAAAATTGAAATAATGCTGCTCAATTATACAAAACTAAGGTTTTCAATGTATATTATTTTATCGGTGTCCCCTTGTTTCGCAGACAGAAATTTCATAGAATTTCGTTTCCCAGAAAATGTTAAACATAATATTTGGTTCTCGTATTTTTATTTCGACTATTATTGTTTCAAAGACTATTTACTTCAATGAAAAATATTTCACAGAAACACAATTCAATGAATTTTTATTCCCCTTTTTTTTGTTTAACAAACTTATCAAAAAGTAGAATTCTTTTTTAACGAATATTGTTTGTTTGTTGTATTTATCCATGGAATTTATTTCAACGAAAATGTATAGATATAAATAGACAAAAACAAAAATGTTATCTTAAAAAGTCAATATGTTGTGCTACCAAAGTTAATGACAGAAACGAATCGCTGCGAAACCGACTCCACGTAGTCTTGTCTGCCCTACGCCTAGAGTGTAATTTAAATCTGCGTAGGCGTGGAGGGGCGAGGCGGCTCGCGAGTTGAGGAGCAGGTGGTTTTACGCCCGCCGCCGCGGCTAAGGCTGGCCGGCATGGCCGGCCATTAAGCCGAAGCTGCGGTGGTGAGCGTGAATACCATCTGCGACGATAAGCTCGCGTGGGACCGCCGGAGCCCCGCAACGCCGGAGCCGTGACAGAAACTATGCCTGCTGCATGTTGCATGCTTGCTTGCACGCTGCATGCTTGCTTGCATGCTGCATACTTGCTTGTACGCTGCGTGCTTGCTTGCATGCTGCATGGTTGCTTGCACGCACGTGCAGTAAATTTGGTTAGAACTGAGAGTCGGGAATAAATTTTATATTAAAAAAAATATATAAGGATAAAGAATATTATTTGATTTGTTATTCTATGTTATAATTCTAACAATAAACTTTATGTGAAACAAAAATCAATGATTTGAAAATCTTGAAAGTAAGTGTTCTGCGTATTGATTATTCTATGAAACGAATTAGAAACATTTTATTTGAAACGAAATTCTATAAAACTATTAGCTATGAACCAACGTACAACCTATTTTATCATATGAAGTGTGATAAGTAAATAATTTAAAAATATCTATGTATAATAATAACGATACTCGTTACTCATGTCAATAGAAAAAGGGGTAGGAAACATCCCTTTCTTATGGCCTACAGATAGTTGTTCCGGATCTGGCTGTTTGTGTATGTGAGTTTAAATGTTTGTTAACGCACCCACTACACAGTACCTAATTCTTAGTATGGGGCACCGATTTTAAAAATAAATAAGGTTTATATCGTTACCTATGTATACTTGCGTGTAACCACATCTTTACAAAATAATAATCTCCCGAGTATGGTCAAAGCGACGCACTTTCAAATAATAAATAGCTAAGTTTATCCAAGTTCAGTGTAAGTATGATGAATCCAAAGAATACACAATGACTTGCAACCATGAGAGATTATGGGTATTCAGAAGTGACGTGAAAATGATGGGCTTGGGGTCAAGAACACAAATAGTGGAGATAATTATAAGCTTATGGCATTGGATTATACTTTGGTCATTACTTTCACGTTTGTATTTTTTTATTAATAATTTCGATTTTACTTTTTTTAACCTCTATATTGAGCAATGGTCATGGTTATGGGTGTAGCTAGGTACAGCCGACCAAAGAGATAAGTATCCACAGTCGACAGATATAATTAAGTTTTCTTACAAATCTAATAAGATTTAATTTACACCGCCCGTTACTAACCTAGCCCGCGACATCGTCCGAGTATTTCTTTTTTTTCAACACTATAATACCCTACCTTTTTAGATAATTGCTCTTTCTATTGGTGAGAACCATATGAAAATTAGTACAGTAGTTTCTGAGATTACCTATCCCAAACGAACACAAATTCAGCGCGGCGGGGGACTTTCATTATAATATTGTAACTTTCGCCCGCGACTTCGTGCGCGTGAATGTCGGTTATCGCGAAACCATACAATGTCGCGGTATAAAAACTAGCCTATATCCTTCCCCATCAAAATCGATTAAGCCGTTTCATCGTGACATAAAAATCAAGGGTCGTACAGCCACTTTTCACTTCCAGATTTAACCTATGAATAGGTGAAAGAGGAGATTTTAATCATCATCTGTCTAGCCTTTTCAACTAGATTGGGGTCGGTTTCCAGTCCAACCGGATGCAGCTGAATACCAGTGTTTTACATGGAGCGACTGCCTATCGGACCTCCACAACCCAGTTACTGGGTAACACGATACCCCTCGGTAATACTGGTTGTCACACTTTCTGGCTTCTGACTACCCTTAACGACTGTCAAAGTTGTACGAATGACATCCGGGACCAACGGCTTAAAGTGCTTACCGGGGCACGCAGGGAATTCGGTCGGAACAGACCGACCGCGGCAAGCGTAGCTTAACCTTTCACTGTACGATCTGTACGGCATTTACTTTCCCACGAGCTCCTCATCATCACGAACATTTTTCGACACCCTGATTAATAAATTACCGTAAATAAAGTACCTAAATATTCTTTAATTAATACTTTTTTGTTACAGATGTGCGACTCTGGGTGTTTGCGGCCACACTGCAGGCTCTGCTGCTGTCTGCCAGCTGTGGCAACCATCGACGCTCTATGATCGCTCAAGGGGTAACGACCTTTTTACATAAACCTTACAACTTTACCTATTTCCGTTTATTATATAGTATTTTATCGATAGGGGGTGATAGATCTATCTGATACTCAGTGCTAAAGTGATACTTTTGAGAGTTTTAGAGCGCCTAGTGCGTTTTTATGCATACTTGACCGCGTTAGCGTCGATTTTAATTTGTACTGGAACTGAAATAGCGCCGTCTAGTGACAACAATGGAAACAATTATTCATACAAATCGATTTAAATGTGTATGTGTTAAAGAACTCACACTAGCCACTTAGACTATAGTTTGACTTTCCGAAATGTTTAAAGATTCCGTACACCTGCACTTTTGAGAAATTACTGATGCGCAAATGATGCCGCGTTTAATACGGCTACCTTTTTGAAGAGAAGACGAACGATAATATTGGTTAGTTTAGTATGAATGGTAACTGCAATAACTGCTTTTCACCAAATTCTCTCATTTTCCAGGGTTTAGGCTCAAAAGGCGGCTGGAGACCAGTTGTCAATTCTGGTGGCCTACTATACGGATCCTACGGCACAGCTCCATTACATGCGCAACACTACAAGATCCCCGTCCCAGTGATCGACCAATACCAGTACCAATCATCTACACGACCTCTCGCCACGAAAGACGGGAACAAACTGACGTCTATCGCTCAGTCGTACCGCCCCACTACGTTGAGGACGGTGCAGGCAGCATCCGCCGGCCCTGTCATCAACCAGCCAATCAACACATACCACAACCCCTTTGCCTTCCAAAACAACGGTTTCTCAAACTACAAGTTTGTCCAGAACTACCCAGGCGAAAGCGTTCTTGTAAGAAACCCTCACAACCCATTCAACCAACGCCCCATGTACTCGAAATATCCGAATAAGATAAAGCAAAACAATCATGCTCAGAATGTTATGCTGCAGCAGCTGACAAACATCCAGCCTATACAATTTGGACAATACCAGACGACAAAGCCTTTAGACATATTCGGGAAACCCATTGAAAGTTACGCGAGACCGACTGAGGCTAAGAAGCAACAACAGTCAGGTGGTTCTGAGATTTATAAGCAGGAGTTGTATAAGCTGCAAGACAGCGACACAGCGCCACAGTCTGTCAGTCAACAGCAGGTGAAGACGGCACAGCAACAGGGCTTGGTTGGCATACCGAACATCGTCAATCCTTATGCACAGTATTCGTACCAGGATGCTGTTTTCCCGCCAAGTATATTAGGTTAGTCTCGTTAAATATTTGACTATTGTCAATAAAATCAACAATCATATCTAATATTTACGTTTGTATGTTTTACAGGTTCATTTGGCACATTCGGAGTCCAATCAGTGAAAGGAAGGGATCCCGTGTACCAGTTTCCGACGACGAAGACTACTTATTTACCCCCTCAACCGACGAAGCAGACGATATTCAACTCGTTCAGCTTCGCACCCAACTACAAGACAACGCCAACGATATATGATTCAACCACCCCAAGGTTGCCGACAACACAAAGACTGCCTACAACCCCAAACCAGCTTCACTTTGCAACAACATACAGTGATTTTAAGGTCACTCCCACCCCACAAACAAAGGTATACGTCCCACCGAAGATCGATCCCAATGCGGGTGTCAAAGATTCCTTCAAGCCAAGTCCTCAGGACCCCTTCACTAAAAACCATCAAAGTAACTTCAACAAAGTCTCCGTCACCACATATAACCCGACCGTTTCGACAACAACGTTAGCTAACAATTACTATGACTACAACTTCCCTGCACACCAAAACCAACAGGGTCTCATATACCACGAACCACAGAACGCTAATAATAATTTCAATCACGAGAAAAAGAAACATAAGATTCACGACAGCGTCCCAGCTGGCGGAAACCAACAACCATCAAAACAATATGTCAATGCTCCCTTGAAATCAGATCAACAAGACGCCCAAAATGCTCCTTACCGACAAACTTACGAAGTGACTGAAGCTACGGATGATGCCCACTCACACTCGTCAACCGCTCCTTGGACGTTGACGTCTCAAGTGTATGAATATAACAACCAGAAACCTACGGAAGAATCTGCGAACCAGCCGGACTACTCAGACGCGTACCGCAGACCAGACCCCACGCCCGTACCAGACCTCCCCGAAGAGTTTGCCATCGTGACCGAGGCCGAGAATGGCCATGACAACTCTTTGAGCTACGACATGAAAGTCGAATCTCAAAGCAGGCGGCCTCTAGGTGACGATTTCGTTGAACCTATCGGCAAGCACAAGCTTAAAGACTACTATTACAAGGTGTCAACTCCTTCATACGATGACTACAGCACGTCAAGACGAACGAAGAAGCCGACTGAAGCGGCGAAGTACACTGCGACACAAGAGACAACAACACATTTTAACAATAACAAGGACAATGACAGTGATATTCAAGTTGAAGTCCTTCCTACACTGGCTCCTAATAAGCATTTTAAGCGTCCAAACAATCCCGAGCGAAAAAGGAATAAGGTTAGGAGGCGCCGTCCTCCTCTAGCTAATATCAACCGCAACAGAGACGAGACTACTAGCACTTCAAGCACGTCAAGCACATCAAATACGTTAAGCACTCGCTCGTCTACATACATAGCGTCTACTGAACCGACACTGACGACCAACGCAGAGGAAGTTTACACTATTAGACCTAGAGTGAGGCCAACCAGACCCGAACCAAACTTGACCACACCGACGGTCACCACTGACTTGACAACCAGCGTACTACCTACAGTCACACCTACCATCCCAACTATAGTAAAGAAGAAGTTAGCTCACCGCCGACCGGTCACAACACCCGCGGACAGACCCGAAACAACTACAATATTTGTTAAAGATGATCAGAACAAGGAATCTCAAATAATGAAAATTACTAATCGCCCACATTACCCGAAAATAAATGGTTATGACTTCAAAGACGATTTTTCACATAAACACGAGAAAGATACACCTACAAGCGATGTATCTGTAAGTTTATCAGATACTTTGAAGACTACTGTGGAATCGGAACAAGATTTTTCATTCCATAAAGACGTTAAACCTATAGAAGCTAAACTAGAACCAGTAAAGACGTGGGAGACGACCACTGAATTTTACAAGGAAGATGGTACAGATTACACAACAGCACCTCGATCAGACATCACAACTACAGGCAGACCTCAAAGGCCGAGACTGCGGAATAAATACAACAGGACTAGATTCAACGTCAAAGATTACAGAAATAGACTAAGTTCCACAACAAGTACTACTGAAAAACCAGCTGAAAACACACCCAAAATAAGATTCCCTCAAAGACGAGTGCCTTACAATGAAAACATTAACAATGAGAATGAGAATACAACTGAGCGCAAAAGATTTACACCTAAAGACCCGAGACACAAAAATGCCAATGACGAAAACATCGACACGACAGAAAGAGACACACATTCAACAAGGCCGAATAGACAGAGACAGACGACAGACAATGTGGAAGCTACTACGATCAGAGTATCAGCTCGTATTAGGAATGGACAACGCCGACCAAGACCAACAACGGAAGAACCGGAGACTACAACCCCAACCACAGTCCAAAGCAAGCGACCTTTGAGGAGGAAGATCAAGGACTCAGAAATAGGTGAATCTGTCCAAGACATATCAGTAACAGACACAACAGTTTACGACAGAAATGAAATTACTTCAGAAAGAACACGATCAGAAAGCGCTATCATGAAAATTGCCGACAAAAAGCACCAAGATCATTTAGAACATTTATTCGAACATTCAAAAAGAGTTTCAGATTTGACGTTAGCAGCAAGCAAGGATTATAATAAGCCAGGAATGTTTAAGACTGTGTCCTCACAAAGTAGGCGAATACCGAATTATTTCACGATAGCGACTGACGATCCTATTTTACCTATAGAAGCGTTTTTTCCCCAGTTGAACCAAAAGAAGGAATCGTAACGTTCAAGTTAGTTAATTTCTAAAAAACCAAATCTTCTTCACTGCCAAAGCTTTAGATAGAGAAAGAGATAGCGTTATTCGTTATGTTTAGCTTCGTCTCTTTCTAGCACTACTAACACTTACTTAAACAGCTCAGAAATTTTACTTGATACAAAAACTGCACGTTTGAGTAACATTTTTATAAATATGTTAATACACAATCATAGATTTTAAGTACCATAACTGCAAGTCTACATGAGATATTGTTAGGGATTACAAGATGAATGTTTAGACAGCATTAATATACAAAAAATCAAGACACACAGACAGCGATTCAAAAACTTCCTAAAAACAATGAGCGCGCTATCAAAGTTTGTGCGCTGCTGTCATTAGTTTGAAGCGTTTTAGAGACGATTTTATGCAGGGGGCATAAGGATGAAATTGTTTTAAATTGTTATCGTGTTGTTTAATTGTGTTCATCCACTTTTTGTTGACATATTTGTTAGGAACTGTAAATCTAAGGTTTTTGTATATAAATGACAGTTGGTCAATATTTTGAACACTCGAGCATCTGTTGGGTATGCATACTGGGTAAATTATATTATATTCGACTTATTTCGAGTTCCAGTAAATTAATTGCTACAGGCTCGATTTTATTTGAGAAATATTAGTTCGACATAAAATGGTCATATCGATATCAGAAACTACACTACAGCTTCACTTTTGCAAGAACTGACGCTAGATAAAACTAATGAAATATTTATAAAAAATAATGTATTTTTTGTTCTATCGGTGCTGATTTAGTAAATAAGGTGTTATTACATAAGTGATATGGTTGTTCGTTACATAATATTAACTATATAGTATTATGTTTCCGTGTGTTTGTCTTTTTACATTTATATTCAAAATTGTATGGCATTTATTTGTAAACTAAATTATTTAAATGCAAGATAAAATTTATGTATATTTGAATATCTGTAAAAGCGTGAAGTATGAATGTAATTATTAAAAGTTAAATATTTATACTCTAGTGATTAATTGTGTAAATAAAAGATTTTTTCTTAACAAACTGTTTTAATGAAGATATTAAATATTTATAATTGGCTACATGTTTATAATGACAGTTTAATAATCTTACGCTGCGTTGGCTTGTACCTTGGACATTTTCTGGATGCATTTCGCAGCTGCTTGGTGGATCGTCTTTTCCAATGAATCTGTAAAACATAAAATAATTAATTTATAACTACTTTTTGCCCGCGAATTCGTCCGCTTGGAAGTAAAGTAAACTATAAAAATATCTTATGACACTCGCCAATAGTGATGCTTTTACCAGTGAATGCCTTTTTAAAAATATCTTATGTCACTCGCCAATAGTAATGCTTTTACCAATGAATGCCTTTTTAAAAATATCTTGCGACACTCGCCAATAGTGATGCTTTTACCAGTGAATGCCTTTTTAAAAATATCTTATGACACTTGCCAATAGTGATGCCTTTACCAGTAAATGCCTTTTTAAAATTGGAACAATATTTCCAGAGATTCCCTCTAACAAAGAAACAATTTTATTTTTTTATAATATTACGGAATAGAAGAAAGATAGAATAGAAAGATATTCATCATTGTCATCATCAGCCGAAAGACGTCCACTGTTGAACAAAGACCTCTCCAAAAGGGGGGGTCGGGGGATGCGATAATCCCCATGTTTGGCAGGCATCTTGGGGTTCGCAGTGAAACTGTTAATTACACGGAAGCCGCTGCTGTCCGACTTCTAGATTTTATTCAAAAACATATAGATAGATATGTTTCGTAATTAATTCAGCTTAAATTTTTTCTTACAAAAAATGAAGTGTAGCCTTTTCCCAACTTTGTTGGGGTCGGCTTCCCGTCTAAACGGATGCAGAAAAATACCAGTAGTTGACATGGAGCGACATCCTGTCCACAGACAACCCAATTACAACCCAATTTACTGAGTAACACGATAAAGTAACATGGTAAGAATGGTTGTCAGACTTTCTGGCAAAATTCTGACTACCCACAACGACTGTCAAAGATCTACGAATGACAACAGGAAAAATAGTCAAAAAAGAAAGACAAAAACGAACAAAATAATGTAATTTATATACGTACATATTTTATGAGCCCCTTTGATCGGGAACCGCAGCCTCAAACTGGTCGGATTAGAGCAAATGAAGACATATGGACTGTCGCTCTCTCCGCCCGGGTATCTACAATCACAAAATATAGAGGGTACAGAAGGACCGCTCACGCCATCTTCAAAAATAATGACCTAAACTTGCCGCACTCACTAGGGCTGCTACTGTATTGACTCTGTAGGTTTTATTTGTAACAATATGAAATTTTATTGACACTGGTTGGAACTCTTTGCAACTTTTTATAACAAAATTTTCTTGTTCGTCGTGAAATGTCAATGTCTCTCATTTATTCATTTAGACAACACGTGACAGTCGAGTCGTAAGTCTGCTTGAAACTGCTTGAGAATGCCTATAAACGTAATGTCAATGTGTGCGTGGTAAAAATGGCGGTTTGTTCTGAGCGGTCTCTCTGCTCGGGCGCGACGCAGCCTTATGTACTTTGTGCTACAATAGAGTTTACATCAATTACAGCAAGTGTTTCTTGCCCATTCTTCTCTATATGAAACTATATTTTGGAAGGGAATTGCACAACTCACAGAATAGAAAAAAACTAACCAAGTGCGAGTCAGCCTCGCGCACGAAGGATTCTGTACCCTTATCTATACAACATTAGACACTATTATTAAAACATTTAGTTTGTTGTAAGCACAGTCATATAGATACACCTAGATAACGCAGGAGCAACTACTTCGCGTGTCTATTTTCGTGCCTAACTTACGATAAAAAATCGTAAGTAAAAAAATAAAGTAAACGTTTCCTTCCATATCGGTAAGTATTTTTTTTTAATATTATGCGTAATTAATTTAAATATAATAGCGTCAGTAATACCTGGTAATACCAAATTTAGGAAAACAAAACATTCGTATTCCATTGTGACGTCCAAAAAATGGCACGCTTGGTTTTCATACAGATCGTGATACTTGCATTATCTAGGTCTATCTATATATGTGGTTGTAAGGTAGCCCCCTTAAATATTTATTTATTTATTTTTATGTACACACAGTAGACAACACAGGAAAAGAACATTATAAAATATGAGTACATTGGTTCTGCTTATTTCTTAAGAAATTTCTGCCAGCAGACCTGCAAAAGGAGAAATGAAAAAGAAACATAGACTATAGTGTGTGAGAAAAGGAAGAGAATAAAGTATGTATGTGCCTTATTTAACTAACCTATAATATACCTATACCTATCTTATTCTGTTTATAGTATTTTTTGTTATAGTGACAACAGAAATACATTATCCGTTCAAATTTCAACTGTCTCGCTATCACGGTTCATGAGATACAGCCTGGTGACAGACAGCCAGACGGACAGTGGAGTCTTAGTAATAGGGTCCCGTTTTTACCATTTGGGTAGGGAACCCTAAAAACAAATGGAAATACCCACACAGCTATCCCGCGCGTGTCACAATAGGGTATTACACTCATTTTTAAAAAGTGTCTCAATGAAATTCTGTAGTGCTAATATGCCACCAGAAAAAACACAAAATTTTTATTCTATCGATAAGTGCCATAAAAATGCATCTAAATTTTAAATTTTCATATTTCGCGCGTAGTTTGACGAAAACGCCTCTTACTGGACGCCATATTGCTCAGCGTAAATTACGTCAGTTCGTTTTGTATCAAATGAGCTCATATTAAATATGATAATTGTATAACATTTAAAAATAATTAAAAGCATATTTTGTAATAGGTGTAATAATGAAAAAATTACGTTGGTTACGAAAATAATAAAAGTACAAAGCCTATATTACGCCAATCGGTTGACTGACAGTTGACAATTTTTTGTTTACACAGCCTTATGGCGTAATAACATGGCCGCTACTATTTCACGGTGTTTTATAACAGATTAAAAATACTGAAAACTTTGAATTGAATTAAAAAAATTGTTTTGTTATTTTATGAACTAAAACTTACATTTTCAGACTGCTTTATGCCTAAACTGTCTCAATAACATATTTATAGATTTTTTCTCGTATAGAGTAAAATACCCTATTATGCGAAAAATATTTAGCCTTGTAGGGTTATTATATTGAAACACTGACAACTGTTACTGTGATCAAGAGTTTATTAGGAACACTTTGTTGGACGTATTGACATATGATTATATTGATTGGTTGGACTAAACATGAACAATATGGTATAATGGAAGATGTCTCAAGATGTTAACTGTAGAATTTATTATTTTACCAAATATAGACTAGCGTGAAAGCGAGCGGGGCAGAGACTAGTGGTCGGCTGGTCGCCGCGAGCGCGTGGGGTTTCGCCGCTTGTAAGCGTCGGCGGTAAGCGCCTTTGAGCAAGGACGTTTGGCGCGGTATTTAAAAGGACCTATTGCGTAAATTGCGTTGCGCGCGCTACAGCCTTCTTTATTTAAATATTTAACCTTCGTTAGCAATTATAAATCTGAATTTTGTATGAACAACAAATAAGCTTTTCATCAAAGTTGAATTTGTTGTTCATACAAAATAAAGACTTATTACAACTAACGAAGTTTGTTATTATTTTACATATTCTTCCGCTTAATTGTGACACACGCGGGGTAGAAACATGGGTATTTCTACTTATTTATTTACCCACCATACCACCAGCCTTTCCCCTAGTGGCTGTTGGTGGGTCTAAAGCTATACCACTGACAAAATCGTTTGTGTTAGGTTAGAACTGTGCCATTAAAGTGCAAAGGCGGGAGAGCGGTGCCGCGGTAGCAGCCGCCGAGCGCCAGATCCCCTCAATTGTTGGTGAATCATTTGGGTTAGGTTTGGTGAGTTGTATCATCATCATATCAGCCTATTGCCGTCCACTGCAGAACGTAGGCCTCCCCAAGAGATCGCCAACCAACCAGGTCTTGGGCAACCCGCATCCATCCGCTGCCAGCCACCTTCTTCAAATCGTCGCGTGGTATAGTTTTACCATACCACCAGGGATATGGCCGGTGGCGAAACCATTGCGAACCCACCATGGTTCGCAATGGTTTATATGATTGTATACGCATCCACGATACAGGAGAAATTAGGGTGTAGTGGGGGATTTAAGACAAAAAAAAAACTAACTTTTTCTGATACTCCTCCTGTGGCAAACAGTCATCCACGTTGACACAACCAAGCAGGCATCCAGTGGGATAGAAGGACGGAAACTTTATTTCTGCATCTGTAACGCCAAACAATACAAATTTTATTACTGATAGTAGGTCACTCGTATATTGCAGGCCACACACGATGTAAATATGTACTCATATTTATAATATGTTAAATCAACATGGCAACATTACGAAGAAAGTACCAGGCTCGCAGAGCCAGTGGAAGCCCTTGCCCCACAAAGGTGCCCTTAGCGTGTAGTCGATTATTTTATAATTTTTTGCCGTGGTTGGAGGCCTTTTTACTTTAACCAACCTCCTAGGCTAACTGAGAAGACAATACGAAAAAAAAACGCCATTAGTATCGCACTGATTACTGCTTATGCTTGAGGTAAGGTAAGGGTTTGTTCTCATGCCTTGTAGTAGGACACTCCCTCCAACCTTCCCATGGCCCTTCCAAATTTCGTTATATGGGCCGAAGCGGCTGCGGACGTAGCACCCTTAAGAGCGCCCATTCCCATCGAACGAACTTCAACGCGAGCGTGATTGAAACATGTTTTGTTTCAACTAACGCAAAGCACGAAAACAAACGAGTGAGTGAGAACGCGATAACATCACAGGAAATTTGGCGCGCGGAATTTTCACAAAACTTGTTCCAGGACATACTTACGTATTTTTGAAAAAGCCTTACAAGTTTTTGGTAAAAATGTTTGTAATTTAGAATCTCTATTACATGTGCAAGGTCTTTATGAAGCTTTTTTTTTACTTTTTCAATGTATGAGTGCATTATGAACGGCCAAAGTTCAAACAAAATTGTGCAAAAAAGCTGATTTTCGGACGGGTTTACTGAATTTGTTTCTCAAAAAAGTTTATTTTTGGCTTCATACAAACCTAGATTTAAACCACAAGATACCTGTGTGTTAAAAATATTCGGAAAATAATTTGTTATAACGCCGTAATCGCGTACGAGCGCTTGTATGGGAAATATGACGGGTTGGGCGCTCTTAAGTAAGTCCGTAGGCGCTTCTTGATCCCATACAAATTAGCCTAAATAGGGCTGTGACTAACAATCACGAACATTACATTACTTCGCCGTCGGGCAGACCTTTCTTCCTAATCCTAAGCTAGGCCCTCTCCTTCTCTTCCCTCTACAACTGACTCCGAGTCGCGTGCCAGTCATGCGTGAACTCCCGCAGCCTCTCAAAGTTCGCCGGTGAGTTTACCAGGTCGCCGTAGTAGATCGGGTCGGCCTCCGCGCGGCTGATCCCATCCATCATCTTGCACATCTCGTCTTCATACAGGGGACAGACCCACAGCACATGGTGTAGGTCTTCATCTTTCATACCACAATAACACATACTGTCCTCACACAACTTCATATCATGCAGTCCTTTTCTAAAACACCTGTGTCCCGCGAGAATCTGGGACACCTGATGGTCCAACAGCCCTGATGGTCCGGAACGACCGCCTTGTAGTAGGACAATATTATAGGCTGGTATTACTTGAAGATTACCTGGATATAACACTCGGTACTGGTTCTCGATGGCCCTCACAAGCTCCTGGTCTGGCGGCTTCACTGTGGACGCGATCCACAGCCGGCCGCGGTGACTCGAGTACCACGTGCGACCTTCGTGACTGAAATCAATGTCCGTTATCATCAGTACAGAATCCAGACAGACTCAGTCAGACTTAGCTAGCATTCCTTAATACTTTATACATACTTTTATATAGTGTTTTTTATGCAAGGTATATACACCGTATTCGTATTCACATTATCCATACTAATATTATAAATGTGAAAGTAACTCTGTCTGTTACGCTTTCACGATGAAACTGCTGAACCGATTTTGATGAAATTTGGTATGAAAATGGCTTGAACCCTGGGGAAGGACATAGGCCACTTTTTAATCCGCGACAACGTCTGCATCCGCGATAATCGACATTCACGCGGACGAAGTCGCGGGCAAAAGCTAGTAATTATATAATTTCTGTAAATGCAAACATTGTTAACATCGTTTTTAAAAGAGTAAGTATGGAGTTTCTTGCCCTTTCTTCTCCATACAATACTACCTTTTGGAATGGGCAACTAGAATATTATATTATTTTTTCTCATTTCACGTTAAAAACTGCCTTATAATGGTCTAATTGAAATAAATGATTTGACGTGGACTTTGACTTTTCCATAACAACGAAAGTTGAGGATCAATATTATAAAGCTTGCTTGTATGTTTTTTTTTTTTTTTTTTAACTCCAGTTAATATCCAGGACCACAATTCTGGGCTGCGGCGATTTAGTAGTGCATCAGGGATATTGCTGAACATCTCGTAGACTGGCTTTTACGCTACGATGCGTAAAAGATACGCATCCCGGTGCGTAGAGTACGTGGCGCAGCGCCAAAACCATCCTTAGCATGATAGCTAGTCGGCTGAACTGTAGTTATATCAGTAATTGCTGCGCCATTTGTCATAGAATGGAGCAGTAGTGATTGTTTAGTACTTTCTTTTAATATGTTTGTTGTGGGTAGTTTTAACTATTATTAAAACTAGTCTATAAGAACATTGTTACTAATAAATTCGCAAGTCGGCGGCTTTAGTTTTGATTGTTGTTTTGTATATTGCCACCGACTTGCAAATTTAAAGTTAGTGTTTACTTTTTGAAGGCGGTTGTCTTTCTTGTAAATAAGCTTTTTTGTGCCTACTTTTATCATACAAGTTAATTACTAAATGGAGACACCAAAATATTTTAGTCACCCCTTAATTTTCTACCCTTAGGGGTGAAATAATTTCTCTATATGAGACCAACTTTGAGGTATACACTATCAATGAAAAAAAGAATAATCGAAATCGGACAACGCGGTAAAAGTTATGCGTGGTCAAAACAAAAAAAACATGTTAAATTTAGAACCTCCTCCTTTTCTTGAAGTCGGTTGACAAAATGGGCACCATGGTCTGAAATATGAAACATCATAGAGGACCAGAGTATACCAGTTCACTTTGTACCCCTTTGACGTCTATCCAAATATAGTAGACGATGTATAAAGGTATTAAAAATGGGTTAAAAATGCCACTCAGATAAAGCGCGTTAAAGCTATTTATACTGTTCACACTTCTTGCACATCAGATGTGCATAAACGATCATCGAAGGCTGATGGTAGCCATCGCCTTTCTCCCGCTCAGAAGTAGCGCTTTTGTGTTCATCATCGCAGCATTTTCCTTTTGAGTAGAGCTTACTATAGAATTTCTATGAGCAAGATACTGATCGAAATTGAACACTCGCGAAGGGTCGTTCGCTCGCGGAGAATCTTAACACCGCGATTCAGAAATCGGCGTTCAAGGCACAGTGACATCTAGCAACCCCTAAAACGAATTTTCGCAACCCCTAAGAGTGGAATATGGCGACACCTAGTGGAAAATTGGAAATACGGCTGTAACGCTACAGGTGCCATGTGTTGACCTTTGAACTGGCCGTATTTCGCGCATGCGCGGTTACCCTTTGGCCTTGACCCGTGTTAAGATCGATTGCCCTATTCATACGTAAGGGCGAGGTTGATGCCCCTCGCGATATGACGGTCTCTTTTGAGTTACGTCGTCATAACAAATCCGTTTTAATCAATAAATAACCAACCATTTTAACTGTGCACTCAATTTAGTTTCCAATTCAGGAAAATATCGTAAAAATAATATGGCACATTATGTTTAATATCCGACCGACTTCATGTCATTCTGTAATCAATTTAATTTACGCTTAGGTAAAGTTGATATTCGAATAAGTCAAACCGTCAATTAAAACACGAGAATTTATTTTAACTTTGCAATATTTTGTAACCCAAACCTTAGAACATGCTGGCCTAAACCACAAAGCCGACGTGGTCAGGGCCTGTAGACAAAACCCCTTTTCTGTTAGCGCTAACGCGTACGTAACGTTAGATAGGGATTTCACCGATAAATCTGTATGGCTTTCACTTAGCCACGAGATGCTTGAGGGTAATATGTAGATAGAAATATACACTCACAGCTTGATGCCTTCAACGAGGAGTGATGCCCACGGCTGATGCATGGAGAGACAGCGTCCAGTATCACTCATCTCTTGAAGCTGGGTGTCTTGCACCCGAGGGGCATATTGCCCAGGGTTGCTTTTCGCTATCGGTGCATAGGCTTGGGTTTCCACCGACGGGTCGAACTGAAAGAATAATTTAAATGAATCAGCTTTTCCATACATTTTCATCTGTGTAAGTTGCACATTTGATTGGAAAACCAATGTCTTTTTTAAAACCGACGGATGTGTTAGCACTGGAAAGTATAGAATCATTTGCTGAATTCATAATAAAAGTTTTCGTTAAATATCATATAACATTTTCCTATACTCAAAAAACAATGAACGAGCTTTTTAAATACGGTGGAAAGGAAACATGTAAAGGTTGCATGCATTTAGCATGCAGAAACGATTACCTATATGGTTTATGGCTAAACACTGCATCTTTCTAGAATAATTACAATAGGTTGGATAGTTCTTAACCTGACGCTTTCACGGGCACACATTCGATTATTATTACAAAGCAATACTAAGTCAAGTTTGTTTGATTCCAAGTAAAGTCCGTCACAGACGTAGCTATAGTATATATTAATATAATCCATAGCAAAGCATATTAATATATATTTCAAAAATGTGAAACAAACAACGACCGCAGGCGTAACAGCTACCGTGTGTGGTGGCTATCTATAATATATATTATAGCTACGTATATTAATATATATTACAGCAACGTATGTGACGGGCTTAATCATATTATAGAATCCTCATACACTACGCTATAACCCGGTACCTGTAAGAGACCCTATAGCTTTCCACCGTGTTTAAAAAGCTCGTTTATTGTTATTTTGAGTATAGAAAAATGTTATTCGATATTTTATTTATAGCCCAACCGCTTAACTGACACGGTCAAAGAGGTAGCTGCGCGGTGCGGGAGGGGTGACAGTTGCCAAAAGTTGACATCAGTGAGCTCTCGCGTTACGTCACCACACTCCTCCCGCACGCGCAGCTACCTCAGGAATTCAGGTACGGTCTCAATTTTAGCGGTCGGGCTATAAGGCCTCTGCCTCGAATCTTGCGGGCAGCGGGGCGGCGGCAGGATCTAATGCGTAAAATCAAATGGACTGGTCCTTGAAAACAGCGGCGCGGGGGCGGGCAACGAGCGGTGCGCTCCAGTCAAGCGGTGACCGCCTGCGCGTCTGCATTACAGTGTTGTGCAATTTATTTTTAGCGTTAGGAAATAAATGACAATGCCAGATCCTGCCCCACCCATGTACAGAAAAGTAAATGAATGAAAATAATTGTAATGAATATAGAACCTTTCTATAGTAAATTGTTTTTCCTTAGAACTTGCGGATTACGAAATACGTACCCACAAAATACAAACTCATTTTACCTAAAATATAATTTACCTGTAATCAATGTCATTATTGTTTTTAGATTTAAACGGAAACCGCAAGTTCTACAGTCACTAAGACTAATGTTTAGTTATCAGCAATTAATAAACAGTAAGATGCTACATATTGCACATGACTTTTATTGAGTGGGGCAAAGTTCTATAGAGTTTCTGGCATTGTCCTTTGAATCAAACAGATGTTGTCGCTGTTGTTCAAACATTTCGTTCGCGAATAATAACACATATCTCGACGACACAACCACGAACACAACACTACGCCGCTATAGTGCCGCGCGATCTGCCCGCTCGTTTCGAGATCGGGTCTGCGTTGCCCGCCCCGATACCGCGCCGCCGCCGCTGCCGCCCCGCTGCCCGCAAGATTCGAGGCAGAGGCCTTAGTTCAAATATTACAATAGAATTGTTTTTATGACAGAGGGTTATTCTTTGGCCTGACTCCTTTACAGGCACACGTATTATTATTCTAATACAGAGCACATTAAAAGTGAAGTTTTTTTATTTGAAGTTTCCCTATAGCATCCTCACACACAACGCTATATCCCGGTACCCGTAAGAGGCCCATAGGTGAACCTCTTACCTCCTACACAGGAAATAAAATGGTTAAGCAATTTTTAAATAACATTTCGAATTGTAATTCTGTTATTCACTCAGCTTCGTCGTTAATCAGTCCGATTTAAAAAAATCTTTTACAATCGTAATTTACGTTATTCCTATGTACAGACGCCAGCACATCAAGCCATACCTAACTGTCAAATTTTCCCAATTAAATATAAATCTTATGATTTTGTAATAAAGTTGAAAATCTATCAAAGAAATTTGACAGATTGTAGTAGCTTGATGTGCTGGCCTCTGTACTATTTTTATCAATTGACTAAATTAGAGATCCCTGAGGACATTCACGCGGACGAAGTCGCGGGCTAAAGCTAGTAAGTTATATTTATTTATTTATACTTCATGCACAAAGGTACAGACAGCGTCATCAACTGCTTACCCCCCACGCATTGAAATTTCTTCGTAAAGCAGTTGATGACGCTGTCTGTACAAAGGCAGACTTAATGCCTTAGGGCCGAGTAATATCCTGCCAGCGGCTGCCAGCGTTGCCACTGGCAGCCTCGCGCGACCTCCACACCCCACGCGCCTAGTTTCCTGACTTTTTTTTTTGATACATGCCCGCCTCACTATTCCCAAACCACTGCAACTCCTGTAAGCCAGAATCAACAGTGGCGACCACCAGAAAAGCGTCGACACACTGAAGCTCGACGAGTCCCGGAGAAAAATTACAACTGTCTTGGATCCCGCAACGAAATTAATCAGAAAAGAATAGCGGAGGAGTAAGAAAAACATATTTTCCACTTCCCTCCAAATCAAGCAGGAGACAGAACAGAACTAGGCCAATAGGACCAAAGGGACGTTTACAACTGGGAGAGACCCAGTTGCAGCACCACAGGTTACAATTAACATTACTTAATGGGTCCTAAAAAAGTGAGCTGTTCCATTTCATCTTGACTAATTTCGTTTCTACATTTGGCAAGGAAACTCGTTGTGTTTGGAGTGAACATGATGGAATTGGTTTCGCACTTATCGTTTAACGTATCCCGTCGCTATACTACAGAAAAATGGTGCGCTCAGTGTTGCGACGCGAGACCGCTCGCGTCGCCGCGGGCGCCCTCGCGACCTTTTCAAGCTTTTCAAGCGATACTGGTCTTTTAAGTATGTAGATGAAGTTTAAAGTTATTTCACACTGAAAGTGCTCGCCGCGCCGCTGCCGGCCGCTGCCATTCTGGTGTGATTCGGCCCTTAGGCATATTTCCCATTTTGCGACTACATTCTAAGTACCTGTAACAGTGGCGCGTTGACTCCTGGCGCCACATCCCTGTCACTCGGCACTCCTATGAACATGTCATGCTGGAGCTGCCTCGCATTATCTTTGCCGTCGCTGGTCATCAGTCTGATTTGGTCCTCATCTGGCTCATAGTCGATAGTGTTGTCTTCGACGATCTGACGACCTGAGATCGAATATCGAAATGGTTATCAATGTAGCAATGTTGATGATGCATGATTGTTTTGAAAGAGTGAGTGAGTTAAGAGCGCCCAACCCGTCATATTTCCCATTCAAACGCTCGTGACTGATAACGGCGTTAAAACAAATTATTCTCCAAATATTTTAACACAAAGGTATCCCGTGGTTTAAACCTAGGTTTGAATGAAGAAAAAAAAAACTTTTTTGATAATCAAATTCAGTAACCATGTCTGAAAAACAGCTTTTTGCACAGTTTTTTGAACTTTGGCCGTTCATAATGCACTCAAACATTGAAAAAGTAAAAAAACAGCGTCATAGAAACCTTGCACATGTAATGGAAATTCTAAATTGCAAACATTATTACCAAAAACTTGTAAGGCTTTTTCAAAAACACGATTTCCTGGAACAAGTTTTGTGAAATCTCCGCGCACCAATTTTCCAGCGATGTTATCGCATTCTCACTCACTCGTTTGTTTTCAAGCGTTGCGTTGGTTGAAACAAAAAAAAAATTTAATCACGCTCGCTTCGTGGTTCGCTTGATGGGAATGGGCGCTCTTAAGGTGAGGGAAAAGAAATGATGGCAACATGGTGGTTTAACAGCTTTTGTATGGAAAATAGGTAAGTTCGAGAAGAAAGCCGATAGCTTTGGGGGGGGGGGGGGTAGCATTTGGCAAGCTTCGTCGAGTCTTCTCTTCTCTCCTATACCACAAAGACTAAAGACGAAAATCTTTGACTAAACTACCCTTTTAGGTTTATAAGTTAACTCGTTTATGACATTTCGTATTAAGTCAGTGAGCGTGTGGGGTCCTGGGTTCGATTCATAGGTCGGACAAAATGTCATTGTGATTTTCCAGTACGAATTTCTCAGTAGTAGCCCGGAGTTTGGAAGTTGGCGGTGTAACACCCCCGTGACTCAGAAAGCACGTAAAGCCGTTGGTCCTGCACCTGATCTCTCCCCAGTCGTATCGCATTGCCATCCCACCGCACTATGAGAGTGATCGAGGGAGTGCACCTGTGTTTGTGCACACATTGTGCAATATCTCGTACGTAATTGACTAGTTTAACACGGCCTTGATTAAACGTGCAACTTTTGTTCTCTGACGTCCCCTTAAGCGCGGCAAAATCGAGATGACATGACACCCCCCGCGCCCCCGCCAACGACAGTGGACAGTTCATCGCCGGTCGCTTCGTACATTTTGCCGCGATACGCCAAGATAATTTTGTCATCTTACTAACGTTCAAATATATAACTTTTACTGTAAATCGTGGTCGAATCTTTGAAATACTCCCACAAACGTCCCTGAGAGAAAATACCTACCTTACACTAGTCTTTATTGAGATTAGCCACCGTGGCCGAAATTAGGTCGAGAAAATTAAGAAAAAACTTACCAGCAAAATCGAATGTCATCTTCTTATTAAGTCTGGAGCCATGTTTCTTATCGTGGAGAGACTGTTGGTACTTCTCGAGCTTGTCCTTTTCACTGGAGTTCAACCACACACTGTTAGCACTGAAGTAGTCGCTGTCATCGTCTGTCACGTGTGTTCGGCGCTCACTGCAAATATAGGAAGTAAGCACTTAGCAAAAAATAAATAAATTAGAAAAATAAAAAACCCAACTGCGTAAAAAGGGAACTTTAAATAAGTAAAAACTGAAAAGAAATAAACAAGTCCGGTAGTCTAGAATTATGTTTAGTAATTTTGAATAACTAT
Organism: Charanyca ferruginea; assembly: GCA_947361185.1. Taxonomy (NCBI): domain Eukaryota; kingdom Metazoa; phylum Arthropoda; class Insecta; order Lepidoptera; family Noctuidae; genus Charanyca; species Charanyca ferruginea. The sequence continues at coordinate 21,200,035 of OX376069.1, read as the reverse complement.
ACCATTGAAATAATAAAAACCGCGCCAATAGCGATTTGATCAGTCGGGACCCATTAAAATCTAGACTGGCTCAAATTTTCCCTATAATGGGTATGAAATGCTCGGTATGAAATGGATGGTCACCCATCTACAGACCGACCGCGGCAAGCGTAGCTTAACCTTTGACCGATCGATCTATACGGCTTTTACTTAGCCACTAGCTCTTCGTAAATCAAAGAAATAAATAAACCTCATGCACGAAAGGCACCCCATTGTCTATGGTCTACATGATTGGGCCATTACGACACTTACAACCGTAAGACCATACCTGGTCCGATCATACTCCAGCAGCCGGTTCCTGTGCGACACGGCAGCCTCCCACCCCTTAGGTCTGCTGCGCTCCATCAAAGTCTCCATCAGTTTGGCGGCTCCCTTCGTCTTTGTGTTTAATTCTTTCTGCTCTTCTGGTGTGCACACCTAAAATATACGAATGAATAGGCGTTTCAAGTTGGCTGACTTCGAAGTGCAGAGGCCAGCACATCTAGCTACAACAATCTGTCAAATTTCTCTGATAGATTTCAACTTTATTACAAAAATATAAAGTTTTGGATTTGGGATAAAACATTTTATATACAGACAATACATGTACATTGGCAGTTAATTTGTTAAGCAATTCGTTTTCCTGATTGAAAATAAGCATGTAGCGTAAATAAATTATGTTGTGTTACCAGATTGCCGCAGAACAAGCATGGTCCAGAACCCTCTTGCTTGCAGACGACGCGGCCGCATTGAATGCAGTTGTTGACCAGCTCGTGTTTAGACGCCTGACAGTCACAGTGGTGTCTGCCTGCAAAGTAATAACAATGCTTTTTTTATAAGCAACTTTAATTATATTGTACTTAAGTTCAATTTCTGTTAGTTTTATGACATTTATAACAGTTTAGTTATTCTGCAATCAACTTTATTTACATGCAGGTTAGGTTCACATGAGACTTGGGTATTTTTCACAGTCATTAGCTATAGAATGTTGTTGTTCTTACAAGATACAGAAGACTAATAATTGCACTGAGAGGGAGGAGATCTTCAAAGCTCATAAACGGTGTTTACGATCTATGTCAAATCTTAAATCCACAGACAGCTGTGAACCTGTGTTTCGGTCTCTGAGGATATTGACTTTTCCCTGTTTATACATATTGGAGGTGGCAATTTTTGTAAAAGCGAATTTAGACTTATTTCCGTCACTCGCTAATAGAAGAACTTGTCCAGGCCCTTTGAGATCTCAATACAAAAATTTGCTCCACACAGGAAATTACAAAACAGCGCTATTGAGAAAATGTATTATAACAATGGGACCTGTTATTTATAATAAAATACCTCATAGTTTTAAGGAATATTCTGATAACATTTTTAAATCTAAGATAACTGCACTACTTTCAAGAAAATGCTATTATTCAGTAAAAGACTTTTTAAATGATGTTACATTATAGAATACGACTATTATACAATTACCTATAGTACTTACATTAATTTATTATTGCGATTTTAATTTTATTTTTTTAGTTAATTGACATTGAGTAAATTGTTATTGTTTCGTATACCTTACTTCCTGACTATTTGATTTTAATTACTCATTATTAATTCTATTCATATTGTTGACATTTTTTATTTATTATTGTTTAATTAATGTAATGATTTGCATGCCGTAAGGTAAACTGTAGCTGATCTCATTTATTTATGTCCTTTATTGTACCTACATTTAGAGCAAATAAAATGATTATGATTATGATTACTAAATACTATGGATAAATCAGAATCTTTATTTGTAACCTATGTCTACAATCTATGAGAACCGATGAATCGATGTGCTTCGCAATTAGGCATACAAATATTATTTTCAAAAACCATATATACATGATGTCAATTACTGAATTTTATTATTATGAAAAATCTCGATGTGAGATACACAACATTTTTGTCTTACAAATTGTTGGACAGTTCTTTCTACTAAAAAAAATAGTTTACTCACAAGGACAGGCATGTTTCAGAAAAATAAATGGCCACCACATAAATGTGACTGACAGACACATAAAGTAAAACTCAAGGTGTCACAATACTTAAGGCATTCTGTGGATGAAGAAATGTGCTCTCCTGATTTGAATCAACAGGCAACTTATAACTACATAGATATTTATTACGATTTTCATATAATTTTAAGAAGATGTAGGTAATCGACCGCCATGGCTCACGTACAATGGTCCATATTTAGGGACTAAGTGCGGAAACCAAACCCCCCTAACATAGAACATAGAAGAAGATGTAGCAGGCTGTTGCAACTGGCAACCGTTACCAAAAACATAAAAAGGTTTATAGTTACATAAAAGTTGCTTCATCTGTAGACTGTCTTACTTCTATTTTAAAACTGAACATACCTTTCAGAAGTACAACCTGAGCGTTTTTCCCCTCCTGTGAGTACAAGTTCACATACTTAGTCTTCTTTTTAGACTTAGTATCTTCTGCTGGTTCTGGTTTCTGCACTGGTTCCACACTGGTGAAGTCTGTTTGCTGCTTGTTCTTTGATATCTTTTTCTTTTGCTGCTTAGGTAAGGAGCTGCCTGAAATTTTTGAATGTTTTTATTGTTGTCATTATGAGGTTAACTCAACAACAGTCAGGAGACAAATATACAGGTCAAACCTACGCTCCACATGTACTATCGCGGACTTTTCCACCTGCCCAGTTAAAATATATTTCCCTTGGCGCCTGCGAAGTCAACGGGGCGGGGTAGAGAGCGCTTCCATCTTTTGAGTGCAAGCAAAAATGAACTTAGTGGTGGTCAGGCGAATGTATCTACGATAGTACATATGAGGTGCAATCAACATTCAGAAGTACTAGACTAGACAGACAGGGTTTATTTTAAAATTGGTTGAAAGGCATCTAATTTTTGTTGTGAACTTGTACTTAGGTAGGTACTTATGTTAAGGGTTTTACTCGTGTTAGTATAATTATTGCTACAGTTATTGAATCCATTGAGTGTGTTTATTGGTTTGTCCTTTATTTTTGCAGGACCGAAGCAACAGATTGACATGTTTTATGCAGAGATAGCCAATAGGTTAGAAAGGGACATGCTATTATAATGAATGTAACGGTTAGTTGTGTTAATATTGTGCAATAATAATTTAAAAATAATTAGGTAGGTGCCTAAATAATGCAGTTATTATAATAATTCAATAAATAAAATTTTAAATAATTACCTCTGCTTGGAAATTTTTTCTTGCACAGCTCTAAGAAAAAATCTTTATGCTGAGAGTTATCAAAGTCCAGCAAGGTTTTCATGTACTCATTCAAATCACTCTCACTTTCTATCGACAATATGTATCTGAAATTAAAATTACACCATCCCAGTTCACAGGTCTGAGCTCCGACATTCATAATTTTTAAATAGGTATTAGCAAAAACTTAAGCAAGTTTGTTTTTTATTTTTATTTCACGACTGATTGTAACTTATGAATATCATTGAACTTACTTAATTAAATCATCTGGTATCGGAAAATCTAAAATTTTGGACAACCCTTCACTGACCCACTGCTCCATGGTTACCAAATTATCTATCAATTAGCAATTAGTATACAAAAAGGTTATCAACTTGAAAAGAAAATAACTTTTTACGTGGAAAGTTGAATTTGTAGTTGTAGCGCAGCTTCTTGCTTCTTCTATACAGCTGATTTTGACAGTTGATTGATTGACACGACACTATTAAAAGTTGAACGGATTTACAAGGATGGCTACTAACAAACGCAGTTACAAAAGAAGAACGTGAAATGAAGAAGTTGTGTCTTTCGGATATTTTGAATGGATAATTTCGTGAAGGGAACATACATTTTGAAAAACTACAGGATTTAATAGCTTCTTTGTCAACCCAAAACCTGCAATGTGAGAATATTATGGCAGCACTTGCATTGCTTAACAGTGTGGCAACTTTTTTTATCTGCCAACAACAAATTCATTCGTGCTGTCAAAATTTTGTTTTCGACAAGCATTCATTGATTGATTCGACTTTTGAAAAATTTAAAGGTAATTCCAGACCCCAGAAAGTTATGAATTGAACTTCATTTGTTATAATCAATACGATTAAAGATGCAACGTTATCAAGTAAAAAGAATATCCAGATAACTTTAATCCGATGTCATTTGTTTACGTAATTTTGTAACCTAGATGTGGTTAAGACGACGTATTTTTTGTATTTTTCAGCCTTAACGATGTCTATTTCACCGTTCTTTCGCTCCCCGTTCACGGATTTAACGGGTGGTATCAGTTCCCATCAAATGCTGGGTCGATGCCAAAAGGAGGAAGGGCGGTACATGGATTGCCTAGAAGCCTATGGTCTTGAGCGAGGGAAGGTCAAATGCGCATATTTGTTTGATGATTTCCATGAGTGCCAGACGTCAATGAAGCAATACAAACGATTCATAGTAAGTTTAATTTTTTGCTAGCTAGGGTAGCTAAGTTCAGCATGTAACCTTCGAAGGACTTTGTTCACTACAGCACCTATCTATAAATTTTAATCTGCTTACTGCTGGAGCAGGGAAATAACCATATCTTAAATATTTAAAAATAACTGAGGACAGACTTAACTAATGATTATTAATTTAGAAACCATTTCAAATTCAGTATAGTTTAACAAAATTACTGCTTATAAGTAAATTTTCTGAACTTTATTTTAATTGCAATAAGGTAGTAGGTATTTTCTGAAAATGCTAAACTATGTTTCAGGCAATGCGCAGAGAACGTGACAGACAAATTGCTGATGGAAAACTGAAGGGAGATAACCAATATGTATCACCGAAAATCGACAGTTATTAATGTTTTATAGAACCAATTCATCAATTAGTCACTTTCAATTCAACAACAGATACCTATACTGTAAAACCTACTGGTGTAATTAAAATAATTTAATCAACATAAGTGGTATAATTATGTTAATTACAATTAGCTCAGTAAGCCCTTTTAAAATGTCTCTCCACTAATAAAAGCCAGCCCAGTTTTGTAAAGTGACTAAGTACCTATAGCCATTCTTGGCAATTTGGTAGGTATACATCTACAGTGGTCAATTAAGAGCGCCCATCCCGTCATATTTCCCATACAAACGCTCGTATGTGATTACGGCGTTATAACAAATTATTCTCCAAATATTTTGAACACACAGGTATCTTGTGGTTTAAATGTAAGTTTGTATGAAGCCAAAAATAACCTTATTTGAGAAACAAATTCAGTAACCACGTCTGAAAATCAGCTTTATTGCACAGTTTTTATCTTTTTTTTTTTATTATCAAATAGGCTTGCGTTTGACTGCAATTCACCTGAACTTTGGCCGTTTATAATGCACTCATACATTGAAAAAGTAAAAAAAACAGCGTCATAGAAACCTTGCACATGTAATGGAGATTCTATATTAGGTACAAACATTATTACTAAAAAGTCTTAAGGGGCTATTAAACGACTTTTACAGATTTTAAACTGACAATCACGTCAAAATGAGCAGTGTAAATGATTTGAAAAAAATATATGTTAAACTAGAACATTCTCTTAATCGTAGAGAAAGTGAATATTTTTGATTAAGTTCATATTAAATAGTTTAATTAACTCGTGAAGTTGTGTCTGACGCGGACAAAACATTGACAATCACACAAAATCTACCAGGTATAATTATCCGAAACTTACACTATCTTACAGACAATTTTATTATCTATCTTTTAGTATACGCCTTTTTTTAATTTTGAAAGAATACTACCTACTTTTATTTAATTTTTTCGACTAAATTTGAAAGTTTTGGACGCAGACTGCGTCCGTTCTGCATCAGTTTTGCGTCCAAAACTTTCAAAGATTAGTCGAAAAAAATTAATAAAAGTAGTATTCACGCAAGTGTCATGTCGCAGAAGGAGGCTGCGGAAAGGGAAAGGGAGATCTCAACCTCCCACCCGGCCCGAAGCAGGCGCACCGGGCGTCGGCAAAGGGCGGATAACGCCCTCTTCCGGCCCCCCTAAACGGGTCCAGGGGCGGCAGACTCGGGGACATCTGTCGCCCCCCACATATATCAGGACCCGAGGTGGCGGCGAGCAAGGGCGTCGCCAGCCGATGGCCTAGGGGGGGGCAAGATATATGGAGGATGTGCATAGCATGAATTTTAAATACAGTCAAAAGCACATGAAGCCTTACTGGAAGTGCGTGTCTACCCCTACGGGCGGCGCTTGTACTAAGGGCTCTTCACACTAGCGTTTGTCCAGCGTAGGCGTTTGATGATCGTATGCGCAGCGCAGACGCCGCGGCTTCGGCGTTTCCTTTGCAGATAATTGAACGCTGTGCTAGCGCGGCGCGACATCGGTGGTATTATATAGTAAGTACACCGAAACGACAATGAAATTGTGTGATCTCGGTGCGTCGCGTTGTGCCGGCGTTTCTACGCTGCGCCGCGCATACGTTCATTCAACGCCTAACGTATCGAACGTATGCATAGCGGTTGTCCAGTGTAGGCTCGACAATGTAGGCTGGACATGCAACCGCTAGTGTGAAGGGGCTTTTTTTTTAATGGGACTTGCCCGCCACACTATTCCCAAACCACTGCAACTCCTGAAAGTCAGAATCAACAGTGACGCGCACGGTACAAAGTCCAATGTGTAAAGCTCTACAAGCTCTTGATTATACAATTCAGTGGCGTAGCTACGTGACCAGGGGCCCAGTGCGAGAAAAAAGTTGGGGCCCTATCCAAATTTCATTTTATCAAATAAAAACATAAATACATACCTATATAAAAGGAAAAAAAGGAGGTTTTTATGGGGTCTCGGCTTATTTGTACTAAAATAGCTTAAACGCATAGGACGGGCTCCAGTCGGTGGAGGCCGTTCTGATATCGAGAGGAACCACATTCCAGAAAGGAATGGACTGGACATAAAAGGAGGAATGTATATAATATGAGAAGGGCAAAGCAAGATAAAATTGTTAGAGGACCGTAGATTCCTAGTGTGAAAACCATAGATATTGAAAGTGAGACATTAGATAAGAAGGAGGAGAGAGACAGTGGAGCAGAGAGAAAAGCGTTGTCAACGAACGCAAACTTTTTTGGCGTATAGGCAATTATTTTAGCTCAGGTCCGAGCTCGACCTGAGCTAAAATAATTCCAAAAAAAGTTTGCGTGCGTTGATAACTCTTTCCTCTCATCATGGTCATATTTCCGCAAGTTAAAGAGGAACCTGATGCAGTTATTGAGGACCCTATCCAGCTTATCCGTCTGAGACAACATATGGGAACCCAAATGACCAGTGGTTGTGAAGTCAAGTCAGTTTTTGATATCAGCAAGAGAAGAAGGCGAAATGTTTTCGAGAATATGGCGGCGATTGGCATTATGTATAATCTGATTACAGATTTTTTGCAGCTTTGAAGAGGTTTCTTCACCCAATCCCTGTGCCTGAACCATACGAACCCTTGTCGTCATCCAAGGAGCAGGTGGACGCCTAAGCTGAACCCTCTTTACAGGAACGTGTCTGTCGTAGAGAGCAAGTACCGATCGATTGAAGATACGCAGCTGGTCATCTACGGTTGTTGTAGCTGCAACCCCGACCCCCATCGAGTTCCGATGCATCCTGACTTAGCTTCTCCACATCCATGCGCGCAAAACAACGCGTAAACCTTTAAGAACTGGTTTAGGTTTTGTTTTAGAACTTACTAGAGGAAAATAAGATCATGGCTGGAAAAGCCAGGTGCAGAATACTGACCATGAGTGGACACAAGAGAGAGACAGGTCGTTAGTACTAAGCCGAGCCACGTGTCATCCCCTGAGATATTAAAATGAGTAAGTTGCAGAGGAAGAACATCGAAACTAACAGACTCGATGATGTGTAAGAGTTTACGGGAACAAGGGACATAATTGACGCAATGTGCATACTCTGACAATAGACAACACCAAGTAGGGTTTTAGCACATTTGACATGGATCTCCAGAGGTACCTACTCAGCGGAGGGAAGCAAACATTTTGAAAGGAAAATCGCTACATAGTCAAATAGCAACACCTCGTCCCTTTCCAATTGTATCATTGAGGAAAAGAACCACACCGGGAAGAGGGTAGGTTGTAGAGAGAAGATGAAGTTTGTGCCAAGTCTCAGAAATCAGAACGGTGTGCGTGAACGTAGATATCAGAAAAAGTCTCTAACAGGTCAAGTGACTTCGTCACCAAGAGTCTCAACTTCAAATAAATAAAACTTGCATCAGCGGAAGAATTAAAGGAAGCATTGGCAGAGTGTAGGATTCATTATCAAAACACATAAAATAATAGTATTAACTAAAAAAAAAATATCACTCAAATTCATAAATCGATTGCATATCAGCAGATTGGTGGAATTTATATTTATATTCAAAAGGTGGAAGAATTTTTTACTAGGTTAGTTCGGGGTTTGCTGGCTAAGGGCTGGGTCCCCCTGAGCTTGGGGGCCCGATGCATCGCACCGCCTAACCTTCCGAAAGCTACGCCACTGTGTACAATAAATAAAAATTGTAAAGGAAATTATTATATTTAGTACCATAAAAAGAATTTTCGACAAAATATAGGATAATAGATTATTGGGATAAAAAGAATTTGGAAGCAATTAAATATTCAATTAGGTGCAAGATTTTAATATTGAAGAATTCACGCGGGAGCCTTCTTTTTGATCAGTTAAACAATTTTTTTTTGAGTGTCTAGGGGGGGCTGCTGCCCCTACCTGCCCCCCCCCCCCCCCCTGCTGACGCCCTTGGCGGCGAGTAGTGTTCCACGCGCGCCCCTCTTAGACGTCCGGGGGGGAGTCTAACACCTCACTCCTCCCCCTGACCCGAGACGTGCACCAACCGGGGGTTGCGGAAGTATCTCCATTTCCCGCGACCCCCGACGTAGGTGTGAGATGGAGCACCGGGATGGTTTTTAGTCAGTAAGAGTCTAACAGACACAGGGCGGAGGACATCCATGAGGATTTTCCACCCAGTACCAACAACAAAAATGGTTAGGTTCCTTTAAACCCTGCAGTCAGAAATAGGAGCCCCGCGTTGCGGGGTACCGTCGACCGCCGTAGTTAAGTTTACCAACTGCTACACCTAGTTCTAGCTGGTTAAAACTAAGTTCAAAAACATCGGGTTTTTTAGCCGTAAAATATTACAAAATCTTAAAACTACACACCAGGGCCATGTGGTCCGAGTGCTCATCTGGTTTTTCGGGACATCGCCAAACGACTGGTCGACTCGCAACGTGACCCGAGGACTTGCTATTATGGCCGGGCCAAACAACATAGCAATAGTTATCAATCCTGCCACTGCTACACTACTGGCTTTTGGGCACGTGTCTCATTGACAGCGATGTAGAAGAGTTTTTGATGCACTGTGAGCGCACCAACCCCCAATTAGGGTTATTCCACTTTTCCCCCCTGAGAGAATCCCCCTCCGGGGGGAAATCTGGACCCTAATGTAAAAATCGTCCAGAAATCCCCTTTTAATTTTTAGTTATTCCGCTATTCCCCCCTGAGAGAAGCTCCCTGAGGGGGGAAAACTGCACCTTAATGTAAAAAAAAACTAGAAATGCCCCTTTTCATTTTGGATTATTCCACTTTTCCCCCCTTATTTTTAGTTTTCAACCGACTTCAAGAAAGGAGGAGGTTATCAATTCGTCTGTATTTTTTATTTTTTATGTTTGCTACCTGATTTCTTTGGACTGGGTGAACCGGTTTTGATGATTATTTTTTTATTTGAAAGCTAGTGCTTCCCGTGTGGTCCCAATTTAATTTGGTCCAGTTCTGACATCCATGAGAAAACCGTATAAGTCTTAAATTTGCATTAAGTATGTGCGCGATTTGTTACGCGATTTCTCCGGAAAACGTAAACCGATTTTGAAAATTCTTTTTTTTATGGATAGGGTATGCTTCAGGGGTGGTCCCATATAAATTTTATCGAAATTGATTCTGCACTTTTTGAAAAATCAACAAATATCCAAACATTTTACATAGACGACGTTTTAGTTTTATCAATATTTGTAAGTTAACTTTCAATCTCTTCTTAATAGATTTGGATGAGAAGGAGGTACTAAAAAGCGGAAAATAAAAAGCTTTTTACAAAAAAGACAACCGCCTTCAAAAACTAAAAAGTCAAAAAATAACTTGAGCACAGAACACACATTGACTTTAGTTTCGGAACTCGGTGGCAATACAAAACAACAAACAGAACAAAGCCACTGAATTTCGAAACTAAAGTCATTGTGTGCTCTGTGCTCAAGTTATTTTTTGACTTTTTACTTTTTGAAGGCGGTTGTCTTTTTTGTAAAAAGCTTTTTAATTTCTACGTTCTTTGAGTAAATAAAAAAATAGTGTTCCGACAATATAATAATTATATACTTAATCAGACTTTTTTTTACAGAATTTTGTTATAATAAAATGTGATGAAGAGTAAAAATAAATAATTATATAATCCATACTTCCATATTATATTATCCATACTTAATATTATAAATGCGAAAGTAACTCTGTCTGTTACACTTTCACGGTGAAACGGCTGAACCGACTTTGATGACATTTGGTATGTTTTTTTTCTTGTTTTTTTTTTGTTTTAGCAAAGGCCGTTTCATCGTGATCATGTAACAGACAGAGTTACTATCGCATTTATAATATTAAGTATGGATAGTATAATATGGTGGTATGGTGGTTAATATTATAAATGCGAAAGTAACTCTGTCTGTTACATGATCACGATGAAACGGCTGAACCGACTTTGATGAAATTTGGTGTTTTTTTTTATCAAATACTAGTAGTATTATAAAAACAAAATAGGGTTTGTTTGTTACGCTTTCACGCTAAAACGGGTGAACGGATTAGAATGAAATTTGGCACATGGGCAGTCCCATGTAACCGCGGGGCGCAGCCAGATACTAATAAATAATCAACAACAAGTTGCCTGCCTATTTAAAGTATTTAAACTGGAATAACATAAAACAATCAAATATACATTTTATATTAGCTTTATTGACTTTATTGACGAAGGCCCGCTTGACGGCTTCCTCCTACGGTACCTCAGTGGGGATTTCTGGGCGGTGTTTTTTTAGATTCCAGTTCCTCCCCCTAAGGGGGATTATCAGGGGGGAATTCTAGACTTCATTTTTTAGATTCCAATTTTCCCCCTCATGGAACACTTTCGGGGGGATTTGTGGAATAAGCATTTTTATCGATTCCAGTTTTACCCCTCAAGGGGTATTATCAGGCGGGAATTCTAGAGTTTTAATTTTAGATTCCATTTATCCCCCCCTAAGGGGGCTTTTAGGGGGGATTTGTGGAATAAGCCCCCCAATTATACAATAAAAGTTAAGGTCAATGAATCTGTAGGTACATAAATAAAAAGCACAGCACATTACAGCCTGCTATCCTCTGCCCACCCGCGCCCCGAGGCGGTCTTGTGTCTCGTGTGAACTGTCCTTTACACACAATAGGGTTTTATATTTTACCAAAAAAAAATATAATTAGTCCGTCAGTTAGATTATCGAAAAATATTGGATACGTATTTTTTGTAATCAAATCAATAAAAACTGACGAACATTAAACGCATCAAAGATCATGAGTGGGGTTTGTGACGTCACTTCGCCAGTAAAAGTGTACTGACATAAAATGTCACACGAGTTTTCGACGCACTATATCGTCATCATTTTTTGTTTTTCATGAAAAAAGAAAAAACACGTGTCCAATATTTTTTGGAAATCTATCTGACGGATTCATTAGATTTTTATTGGTAAAATACCTTAGACAATTAGGTACGTCAAAAGGTTGAAAGATAATCCTTTTTGGTACCTACGTACATACTTTTTTATTGGTCTGAGGGTTCATAAGAGTACCCTACTCCGAATGCTATATAATTTCATGAAAAATAAGTGCCTAATGTCAATCATTGTGAATTATTAAATTACAATTTGAATACCTACCTAATTCTGTGAGACTGCGATATTAGTTATTTGTCGAGAATTTATTATCGAATAAAGCAGTAATGCACAATATTTCGCCATTCTTCCGGTCTCCGTTTACGGACATCACAGGGGGGATCACTTCGCACCAAATGCTGGGGCGGTGCCAGAAACAGGAGATGGCAATGATGGACTGTTTGGAAGTCTATGGATTAGATCGCGGCCTTATAAAGTGCCACTGTTTAGTCGAGGATTATCAGGAATGCCACACCAGAGCAAAGCAATTCAAGAGGTTTATGGTATGTTTAGGAGAATGTCGTACTGATTGTGATTAGCTCTATCTATATTCACAAATCCTGTAGTGTAGGTTATTATACAGGGCGTCCCACGGATATGCCACATGGAGGGAAAGTACCTTGAATATTGTAGATAGAACATTTTACTGAAAGAAGACTTCATTTGAATTTAAAAAACAATTTAAACTGCATTCATAGATATTTAAATAATTACTTAATTGAACCGGGAATCGAACCCGTTACCTATATGAGAAAAATAAATACCGAGCGAAAGGCTTCATCATATGGATTATTTTTTGCTAAATAACAAAGCGTCAGAAATAAAAGGAAGTCCAGGAATTTTATTATTGTATGTGAAATTTTGTTCAGAAAATAATCAAAAGAGTGCGACTGTATTCAACAGGAAGGGACTCATTTTGAACATTTGATAAATTGATTAACACTAGAGTACACGCGCCCCTATTTTTGACACTAATACACGCGTGGTCTACTATAGTAGGCCTTTTTGAAATGTCGATAAATGATTTTTTTGGTTATATTAAAATGAAACTAATAATCAAAATAATATATTTGTTTATTAAGGTTTTCAGAATAAACTTAATTTTTTATGTAACAAGTAGGAACTTTGAATTACTAACAATTTACTTATCTAATAGAAAAAAAACAACGAAATTGGCAGTTCTGAGATCAATGTCTTACATTATTTTTTTAAACTAACGTTAATTAGAAAAATAAACCGTTTTCATAATATTCAGTACACACCACAGCCTGGTAATCAGGGAAAATTCATTAGTTGCAAGTCTTGCACCACTTTTTCGTTCATCAATATCGAGCTTTTTTACAATTTGCGCATCGACCAACTCGTCTCAACTTTGGTGTGATATCATGCTGTACTTCTTCAAGAGCATCTATAGTTACGAGAGCGGTAATTGCAACAATGTTTATCAAATCGAGAAAAATTGTAAGTGGCCATCGGCAGCGTATTCTTAGGACACTGTATTATTTACACATCTTATCTCTATCAATACGTCACCCCACTTAGTACTGTTGTAAAAAGTAATTATTTCAGGCTTGCGTTCTTCATGTGTATCGGGATCAATGGTTGCATCGTTATGCAATGCAGAAAGTAAGTTGACTTATTTTTTTTTTGGGACAGTGACACAAAAGTCGCCTTTCTGAATACTGAAAATATAACTCTTGATTCCAAAGTTTTCAATCCAATTTCGATTTTACTGGTTTCTGCCTCACGCACAGGGCTTGAAAATCCGGTGCTAGAACTCTTCTTCAGGCATCCATTAAGTTTAAATCAAACGTTAAAGTCTCGATTATGTTCGTTGAACTATTGGCAATTGCAGAAGCTATTTCATACATTGAATCATTCGGTGCAGGCAATTACGTAATATTGACTGACTCTAAAAGTGCTCTGCAACATTTGGCTCGGTGCACCTCGAATTTTCGAGGCACACCGATAGCCTATAAAATTTTGGACTCGATAGTTAAATTAAAAAATAAAAGAATTATACTTCAATGGGTGCCTTCACATATTGGCTTGTATGGAAATGAGGAAGTGGATCGTCTAGCGAAAGAAGCCATCACAGATGGCATACCCTCTGACTGTTTACCCTGCTTCAGTGACCTTATCTATAGAATTCGAGACCAATGTGTAGCGTTATGGAAAGAATATTTCGATGAGAGATCACTAAGTAAGGGTATTTGGTATAAAACCATGCAACACAGCCCCTCCCGCATACCCTGGTTTGTGGGTACAGATTTGCATCGAAGTGATATGGTGACTGCTTTCAGGCTCCGGTCTGGACATATACCTTTAAATAGCTTCGCCTTTTTAATGAGAAAATGTGAGTCGCCAAACTGTGCAGAATGTGATAAGGTTGAGGACGTGACTCATATCTTAGCGGAGTGTGTGCGGAACGGAGTTGAAAGGAGTTACTATATAACTCAGAATAATTTAGATTTAAATAATGTTGGTATCTTTAATAGTATTCTGGCAGCTCCTGTGTCCAGGGCAGCCAAGAAATTGTATAATATGGTTAATATAGGAATTAAGCGTAGATAAAGTAGAATGCCCCTATGAGGGTGACATGGTTATTCTGATCAAACCCTCTATAAACAATAAAGATTAAAAAAAAAAAAAAACTCTTCTTCACTCTCAATTGCATCATCATCTCATTATAAGCCACCTCCCCACTTGTGCAGTACCCATGATTAGATAAATAAATATCTGCACAAAAGTAGTCAAGTTATGAACTTGATATAATACATTTTATATTAGAATACAAAATAAACATAAGTGCGATTATGGTAAAAGTAAATATCATTAAATATATACCTTATAAACTTGAAATACGATAAAAATGGCTTACCAAAATTTGGTACACCAATACACGCGCGGACTACTATGGTAGGCCCGCGGCTTTGGCACCAAATTACAGAAATATGTGTTTGCGCAAAGGTCACATGCGGTACTGACCTGTTGACAAATTTAATAGAGCAGGCTTACCTGGAACCACACCGCTCTAACATACAAAACTGCTAAGTTATGAGTAAAAATGTTACCGTGGTCTACTATAGTAGGCCACGCGTGTACTCTAGTGTTAATTTTGTATTAAAAATTTTGAAATTCATGGTCTTCCTTTTATTTCTGACACTATGTTATTTAGCAAAAAATAATCCTTATGATGAAGCCTTTCGATCGGTATGTTAAAGCTACCGGGTGATCATTGTTCTCGTGTAACGAGATTCGATTCCCGGTTTAACCACGTAATTATTTAAATATCTATGAACGCAGTTAAAATTGATTTTCAACCGACTTCAAAAAAGGAGGAGGTTATCAATTCGTCTGTATTTTTTTTTTTTTTTATGTTTGTTTCCTGATTTCTTTGGACTGGGTGAACCGATTTTGATGATTCTTTTTTATTTGAAAGCTAGTGCTTCCCGTGTGGTCCCATTTTAATTTGGTCCAGTTCTGACAATGGCATCCATGAGAAAACCGTATAAGTCTTAAATTTGCATTAAGTATGTGCGCGATTTGTTACGCGATTTCTCCGGCAAACGTAAACCGATTTTGGAAATTCTTTTTTTTATGGATAGGGTATGCTTCAGGGGTGGTCCTATATAAATTTTATCGAAATTTATTCTGCACTTTTTGAAAAATCAACAAATACCCAAAAATGTTACATAGACGACGTTTTAGTTTCATCAATCTTTGTAGTAGTTAACTTTCAATCTCTTTTTAATAGATTTGGATGAGAAGGAGGTACTAAAAAGCGGAAAAAAAAAAGCTTATTACAAAAAAGACAACCGCCTTCAAAAACTAAAAAGTGAACAAAACAACAAACAGAACAAAGCCACTGAATTTCGAAACTAAAGTCAATGTGTGTTCTGTGCTAAAGTTATTTTTCACTTTATAGTTTTTGAAGGCGGTTGTCTTTTTTGTAAAAAGCTTTTTTTTAATTCAAATAAAGTCTTCTTTCAGTAAAATGTTCCATCTACAATATTCAAGGTACTTTCCCTCCATGTGGCATACATTGGCACATTGATACTCATTTCCATAATTTTATAGGTAGGTTAGATATATAGTTAAGTGCATTTGGTAGATATTTGATAATCCTATTCTTAGACCACTTCCCAGTTGCGGATTTGTGTATAAAGTTATAAATTTTTAACCGACTTCAAAAAGGAGGAGGTTATCAATTCGGATGTACCAGTTAAGTGCATTTGGCAGATATTTGATAATCCTATTCTTAGACCACTTCCCAGTTGCGGATTTGTGTATAAAGTTATAAATTTTTAACCGACTTCAAAAAGGAGGAGGTTATCAATTCGGATGTACCTATATGTTTTATTTATTTATGTTCGTTCGTATATAACTCCGTCGTAACTAGACGGACTTGCAAATTTCTTTTTTTGTTCGAATGGGGTTTATAGCTCGAGGAGCTAAGCTAAGTTAAAGCCGTACAGATCGATTGGTCAAAGGTTAAGCTAAGCTAAACGCGGTCAGTCTGTGGATGGGTGACCATCCCTTTCATACCGAGTTCCCTCCGTGTCTCGAAAAGCACGTAAAGCCGTCGGTCCCGGCTGTCATTTGTAGATCTTTGGTAGTCGTTACGGGTATAGTCAGAAGCCAGAAAGTCTGACATCCAGTCTTACCAAGGGGTATCGTGTCCGATAGGCAGTCGCTCCATGTAAAACACTGGTATTCAGCTGCATCCGGTTAGATTGGAAGCCGACCCTAATATACCTACTTGGGAAAAGGCTAGGCAGATGATGATAGGGTTTATTCCGAAATGGTCCCATATAAATTTTATCGAAATTGATTCAGCGCTTTTTGAAAAAATCAACAAAATTAAAAAAAAATGTACATAGATGACGTTTTAGTTTCTTCAATCTTAGTAGGTCTTTCAATGATTTGATGTTAGGGCGATACTAAAAAGAGGTAAATAAAAACGTTTTTCAAAAAAAATTACAACCTCCTTCTAAAACACACATTACCTACTTTTGTTTCAAAACAACAATCAGAACAAAGCCACCGCCACCGACTTCCGAAACTAAAGTAATGTGTGTCTTGTGCCGACTTCCGAAACAAAAGTAGGTAATGTGTGTTTTTGAACGCGGTTGTCTTTCTTTTTTTTAGTTTTCATTAATAATAATAATAATAATAATAATAATAATACGTGGGGACATTTTCATACACGGCCATCTGACCCCAAACTAGGGAGACCCTGTACTATGGGTGTCAGACAGCTGATATACATACACAAATACATTTTTTATTTTTTTTGTTTAAATACATACATATATAGATAAACAACACCCAGACACAAGGCAAACACAAGTGCTCATCACATAAATGTTTACCCTGGGCGGGAATCGAACCCGCAACACGCTGCGCAGCAGTCGATGGCTCAGCCACTGCGCCAACCGTGTCGAAGTTAGGAAGTTCTTGTGAGTAAAATTCAGATAAATAAAATAATATAACTTTCCGGTTTCTCAGGCAATGCGCCGTGAGCGTGACCGTCAGATTTCGTCCGGGAAGCTAACCGGAGACAACAAGTACTCCTCCCCCCTCATCGACAGCTATTAATCTTCAGGTGATAAGTTTTGGATATCCACATAATTATGAATGGGCTAAAAAAACTTAGGCACGTTACAAATACTTCACAAAATTTTGTGTTTAGTGGCCTTAGTTTCCAAATGACCTACCGTGGTGTCCTTACACGTTCCTGAATATGATTAAGTAGTCAAATAAATACATAATATTGATGCAAAGTGCTTTTTTCTCCAAAGACCTTGCCGTGTTTGAGCGACCTCTACTGAAAGACAACGAGATCAATAATATTTATGTGTCGAACGAAATATTGATTACTAACTTTTGCTCGTGCCTTCGTCTGTGTGAATGTCGGTTATCGCAGATCTATGCAGAAGCACAGTACCTATAAATATTAGTACCGTACAGTAGCGACACGCCCCGCCTCCCTCCGAAACACTGTTCCTCATCTTTTCTCGTCGAACCTGCTCTCGAAACTGCTTTTAGTTCTCGCTACGCCGACGCGTAGACACACACACAGGCACGTTTTTGTACAGTTGTTATTTTTGTAGTAGTGTAGGTAGGTAATTAAATCGTTTCGTTTGTATTGGACTGTCGTAGGTGTGGCAGAAGTCCCGGATTCAAAACAGCCTAGGTTTGTCCTTACTTGGGGCCGAAGCTTAGTCTGTAGTACTTATATCTAATATCATCTGTCAATCTGTGTTCTGTCTGTACTGTAAATTTACTGTAAATTTAATCAAAATTTGTTCTGTATTTTAGCCGTGTATCTAAGTGTTGATAACAAACAGACAAAATCACTTTCGTATTTATAATACTAGTATGGATTTATTCGTAGATTAAGCTTTATAAGTAGATCCATATCTATGGAAGTATCTTAGCAAGTTCAAACTCAATATACCTTCATAGTTTTTTGCTTGCAAGAGTCACGGTCGTTCAGCCACGTTTTTGTGTGGAATTTTGGCGCCAAACTAAAATACAATTAATCATTATGTAGATACTGGTTGTAAGTTTAATCGATAAAGAATTAAATATTATTTATTTATTAGTAAGGTAGTTCTACGCAGATGTGTGGTCTACATACATAGGAATGGCGTGACTCGTTTTTAGAGACGCCGTTCCGTTGTTTATCATTTATTCTTGAATTTCGTATTTATTTATGAGGGGCCTGAATAGGTGAAAAATAGCACGGAAATGATTAGATTTAGGTGTTATTATGATGTGTTGAAACTAAAGGCTTGTTTGCGTTCAGTGTTCAAAATACTTTGAGGCAGGCAACTTGAGCTAGATAGATGCGTTGCGCCACGTTCCGGAATGAATTATACATGTAGCATGACGTGTGTGAGAGACCGAGAACATGCACTAGACTAGAACTATTTCGAAGATAGATTTTTCAGGCCATAAGTTTCTATGTATGTTATTGAATACAGGCTTTACAGGCTAGTTTTTTGTAGCACACTCGTATTCGATTTAGCGCAACTCAAAATCTAAACGATTGCTAGAACGGCGTAGCAGCATTGACACACACTAGTACAATACAATGGTCTGTTTGTGTGCATCAGAAAAAAAATATGCACGAAATAAGCACGAATCATTGAAATTGATCGGCAAACGACAGCGCGCGATGTTTTACAGTGCTTTTTAAAATAATTGTCTAAAATAAATGAGCTCGTATAACGGACTGAAAAATATTCTGTATATTAAGCATAACATTTACTTTTATAAAATAAATATATCAGTTGTTTTTATTCAAATACTGGTGAAAAAAAATTGACAAAGTGAACCGATTTTCTACTTTTTCAACATTGTTTTTTAATACATAATAGTAATATTTTCGTAATTTTGGCTCTGTTACTGTCTTTATGACTGTACATACTGTTGGAAAAACGCATAAAACAAAATATTTTGGCATGTTGTAATGGTTGTATTCGTCCTGATAGTTAACTCTGACGTCTATTTTCGTAAAACGATATGAAAGAATTGTCTTCGCTTTAAAAAACCATAATAAAAAATTATACTTTTACTTTGTAGCTGTCTAAATCAAGACTTAATCTTTCTAAAACTGTAAATTGTCTTTAAATAATCTGCTCACATAATTACGATATTGCTCTGGGCAAAACGCAAAAACATGAAGTTTTCGTCACGAATCGAATACGCGCTCTTAAAATATAATTAGTTTCACTGTATGTACCATAAGAAGTTGTATAGGTAGAGCATTCTTTCAAATTCACCCAAAGCGCAACAGAATATGCCGTTCATCAACAATGAGGTCCCAAAAAATCGGTCGGAATATGTCTAGATAAATACCTACCTACTATCACAATGATAAGTCGTCAAACGGGGTGACTTTCAAAACAAGAGGTAACTTTGATAATTACCTGAAATTCTAATATTTTACTAATTTTTACCCGTTAAATTAAATGCAGCCGATTATTTGTCTTATATTAGGAATTCAAGTACCTATATGCGCCATGTTTTGTAAACGGTGTAGCACATTAAAGATAGTTGGAAGTGAAAAAAATTACGTTCAAAGTTTAACCCTGAATATTAGTCGAAAATGCGTTCTACGTACACCCAATTTTTATTGCTGGTTTAAAGTCACCCCGACTTTAAACCAGCAATAAAAATTGGGTGTTATCAAAGCAGCCCGAGCCCCATTTTCAATATCAATAAAACTGACAGGTTAACATTTTTTTTCTCCCAAATTATTAATCATTTTTAAGTAAACAAAATTATTTGTGTTATCATACAAAAAGTCGTCAATAATTATGTTTTATTTTAGATTTTTTATTCTAATATTGTAAAAGATACGTAGGTTTTTATTTCAAAACTTATCAATCTCACCCCGTTCGACCGGTACTTATTGCAATATTTATAGCAGCTGAACACCTGGGACCACCACTAATGTAAATCATTGATGATGCAAATTCGCATCTACTTGCAACACCCACCGGTCATCCTACCTAAAATAAAAAGTATTTTAATACAATATGCAAATTAAATCCAATTAAAGATTAGATATAAATTATTTCAAACTAACTAAATGGAGTAGCAATAAGCAAAAAAGTGTTTATCACGATCACAGGTAGGTGGCGGTCCAACTAAATGCTGATACGTGACATTTGTTCCGAAGAATGCTAATTTTTAATTAATTATAAAATAATTCTTGTCATTACCTCAGTCAATGAAGTTCATCGACCGTCTATTTTAATGACGAAATATATTCGAAGGTTATATTGTTGTATCAGATCACGTGAAGGTAGCGCCACGGAGTCCTTTACCTATAAAAAAAATCTTTCTGACGGACCGCGGAACTGATTAACAAAGGTCCACGACCTCGTTTAGATTTTTCAACCATTTGCCATCATAAATTATTTTTGATTGGGGTTGTATTGTATGTCGGTACTTCGGTAGGTAGGATTGAAAGGCCGGACAACAACCCCTGTCTGGTCTTCGAACTCAACAAGAATGCAGGATTTGTGTAAAAAGGTATCAATTTTATGAATAAGGTAATGACCAAATGAGTTGCAACTTCTTTTTTATTAATTTTTAAAATATAGGTACCTACAGCAATACGGTGGTCCTCACGCTACCGATGAATCAGACCATATATAGATATAGCATATCACCCTGAAGATCGCCATGTCATGGAAGCACCACGTGTATTTAAGTCTGGTTATCTCTAGTTCCTATTTTGACACTACGCGTTGCAAGCAGGATCAAGTAAGTAAAGGTACCCTTCACAATGTCGACAGTCACTCACTTTTCAACCGACTTCAAAAAAGGAGCAGGTTATCAATTCGTCTGTATTTTTTGTTACCTGATTTCTTTGAACTGGGTAAACCGATTTTGATGATTCTTTTTTTATTTGAAAGCTAGTGCTTCCCGTGTGGTCCCATTTTAATTTGGTCTAGTTGTGACAATGGCATCCATGAGAAAACCGTATAAGTCTTCAATTTGCATTAAGTATGTGCGCGATTTGTTACGCGATTTCTCCGGTAAACTTAAACCGATTTTGAAAATTATTTTTTTTATGGATAGGCTAGATATGCTTCAGGGGTGGTGCTATATAAATATCGAAATTGATTCAGCACTTTCAAGAAATACCCAAAAATTTTATATAGACGACGTTTTAGTTTCATCAATCTTTGTAGTAGTTAACTTTCAATCTCTTCTTAATAGATTTGGATGAGAAGGAGATGCTAAAAAGCGGAAAATAAAAAGCTTTTTACAAAAAAGACAACCGCCTTCAAAAACGAAAAAGTGAAAATTAACTTTAGCACAGAATACACATTGACTTAAGTTTCGGAAGTCGGTGGCAATACAAAACAACAAACAGAACAAAGCCACTGAA
This sequence comes from Charanyca ferruginea, assembly GCA_947361185.1. Classification (NCBI taxonomy): domain Eukaryota; kingdom Metazoa; phylum Arthropoda; class Insecta; order Lepidoptera; family Noctuidae; genus Charanyca; species Charanyca ferruginea. Next base: position 21,178,396 of record OX376069.1, on the reverse strand, counting down.
TTTCGAAACTAAAGTCAATGTGTGTTCTGTGCTAAAGTTATTTTTCAGTTTTTCGTTTTTGAAGGCGGTTGTCTTTTTTTGTAAAAGCTTTTTTTGCTGTTTAGAATGCTTTGAAAATTCATGGAAGGTCATTAAGGAAAATAATAAATAACTCTACCATTAATACCTAAGGTAAAATGAGAGGAAGCTTCTATGAAGTTTCAAGAGTCATTTTATTTCGTCGAACGAATAAATAAAAAACTGTAGTCAGGCGCATTATTAGAGGAAATCAATAACTAAAATGATTACGTTAGGTACGCATACATAATATGATTGGCTAGCTATTGCCTGCGACTTCGTCTGCGCTATTTTTATAACGGATTCCAATGATATAATACCTACGTCGTTGACGGATCCCAATTATTTTAAATAATAACAACTATAGCACTCAGGTATAAGGACCCTTTTCCTGTGTGCATGCGTGCAGCACGCGCGCGGAACGCGGATTGCCTGCGGGCGGGTGCCCGCGTGCGTGCTAGCTAACCAGATGCGGGCGTGTGGCGTTCTTTCAGTGATGTTTTTACTGTGACGCGGGTCGCACGCATGGTCAAAGTACGCACGAGTTTAATCACTGGTGACACGCACGACACTGCAGCGGCAAACGAAATCTTTGTCCTGCGTGTGACCAGGGCCTCAAGTCTGCTATTACAATAGTGTCAGAATGGTCTATCATTGATTTCATACTTGTTGATTTTGACAAGTTTGGTAATCTACTAATATAATGGCGTCATTATGCAGGAGCGTCCTATCACTCGCATGCGGACCAGGGCCTCAAGTCTGCTATTACAATAGTGTCAGAATGGTCCATCATTGATTTCATAATTGTTGATTTTGACAAGTTTGGTAATCTACTAATATAATGGCGTCATTATGACTTTCCAATGGTCAACCACTGACACTCCATTGAAAGAAATGATATAGAATGGTATAATCTCGTACATAATGACAAATGAATGACTGACTAAAGTTTACGAACTTCTTACTACTTCAGATTGCAACACTTATAAATAATATGTAAAAACTTATAACACCCCGTCGTTTTTACGTCGGGGGTTAAGAATATATAATAAATGAAATCTGGCATGAATAAATGTTCAAATCATCATTTCTACTAACGGGTTTCATAATAATGGCAGTACGACAATGTCATTATAACACAATTCTATAACGAGACCATTGACCGACCAATGATCGACCATATGAATTTAGCAGATTACGAACTTTTAGCAAAATGACAATGGGATCGTGTTGGAATGACAAAATTATAAAAATAGCAGACTTGGCCCCGAAATACGCATGACAGAAAAGGGCCCTAACGAGGCTTCATAATGTTACTGAGATTAGCGCGTTCGGCGTTCAAATAGAAAAACAAACTCTTTAGCTTAAAATACTAGTATTAAACCTAGATAAAATTAGCTACCTACATGTTTAATTAGAAAAAAAATATTATTCTTATCTTTAACAACACGGTAAGCACCATTTAAATACAGTGTCCGTCAGACAATTTCATCTCCCAGCATATTATTTACACCTTATCAGGGACAAACGCTAATATATTATGCATGCACGATCGGTTCTGGATTTACAAATGCTTTTGATACACTGTACTGTGTTTTCTGTATTTCAAGCACCCGAAGTTTTATTTTGTACTAGCTTTTGCCCGCGACTTCGTCCGTGTGAATGTCGGTTATCGCGAATGCAGATGAAGACGCGGATTAAAAAGTAGCATATGTCCTTCCCCAGGGTTCAAGCAATTTTCGTACCAAATTTCATCAAAATCGGTACTGGCGATTCATCGTGAAAGCGTAATAGACACGAGTTACTTTCGCATTTATAATATTAAAATAAAGTATGGATAGTATGGATTGTGGGGGAAACTTGTAAGAACAGAAAATCTCAGATGACCCGGCTTGTTTAATGGAAAAGTTGGGTCAAGACAGACTAAGAAGCTAAGGGCACCTGTCCTTCTGTTGTAACTGAACTACCTACTGGGGGCCAAGTCTGCTATTTTTATAATTTCGTCATTCCAACACGATCTCATTGTCATTTTGCTAAAAGTTCGGAATCTGCTAAATTCATAATGGACGATCATTGGTCATGACTGCACAATGACGTTCTAATAACTGATCAAAGGAACTGTCAAAATTTTAGCAGATTACCGCCTAATCATTCAGTTGTCATTTTGTACAGACAACGTCATCAACTGCTAACCCCCTATCCGAAGAAATTTGTATGCGTGGGGGGTAAGCAGTTGATGACGATGTCTGTACGAGATTACCAATCTATATCATTTCTTTCAATGGCGTGTCAGTGGTTGACCATTGGAAAGTCATAATGACGCCATTATATTAGTAGATTACCAACCAAACTTGTCAAAATCAACAGTTATAAAATCAATGATAGACTATCCTGACACTATTGTAATAGCAGACTTGAGGCCCTGCTTTCTGCTTATGAGACCTACCTTTCACACTCTTACCTTTGTATCTAGGATGGCCTCTGGTATACAGCTGATTACCAGTATTTTACATGGAGCGACTGCCTATCTGACCTCTAAAACCCAGTTACTGCGTAACGCGATACCCCCTGACAAGACTACTTGCCAGACTTCCTGGCTTCCGACAACCAATAACGATTTGGTTGTTTGCTATACAAGAACATAAACCGGCCAAGTGCGAGTTGAACTCGCGTGGAGCGGGTTCCGTACAATGCCAATTGATAGAATTCTTATAGGTTTTTCCTGCAAGCATTGAACTACATTTGGTATTTTTTTTCTAAATTATAGGCTCAGTTCCAATAATAACAAAAACATATTTGAGATCCTAATAACGAGCTCTTTCATTTGATATATGACACAGTAAGGTTTGCAAATCTATTTTTTTTAATTTCCTAATTTGCCTCGGAAAATGACCCTTATTTAAAAAAAAAATATTTATTTACTTTGCACATCTGTGTTCGGGTCATAGGATTACACCATCCTACCAAATTTCACCTGATTTGGTCCAGTAGATTCGTAGCAAATTGCCTGTGACAGACGGACGGACAGACAGACGCACGAGTTATCCTATAAGGGTTCTGTTTTTTTTTTGTGCTAAAAAAGGATGTTAACTTTAACAACTCGAGTCAAACATTCGGTTCTCAGCAATCTTTTTACTCAAACAAGCTCAAACATGGGCAGCTGCGTCGCCTCGTGTTTTTCTTTCGTTTATAATATCATCTCACTAAAGCCAAAAAGTGAGTACTGAGAGCAGAGTGCCCGCACAGCTCTTTATTCGTAACCAAAGGCATTCTATTAATTGGCAATCACAGCGATCGGAAGATTGTAATCGTGATGACTTTAACAAATGAATACCGTAGTCCGTGGACTGCAATCCGTTACTTACGGTGCATCTAACTTTTCTTTTCTCAAATTCAATAGCTACGTTATAGATATAAGCAACTATAAACTATAAGTGACGGGCAATAAGTCGTCGACCTATACCAAAGTCAAATATTTCATTCGTCCGGTATCGAGGTGCGGACATTATAATTTCAAAATCTAGTGTTTTTGTGGGGCCCGGCGCCGATCGAATTTACCACTTATATACCTATACATATAAAATTATAAATAACTACTTACATTTATATCTAGAATCTAGTTCTTGTAGCATTTATACGGTCTATTATGTCCCCTAGAGGACGTTGTAGAGTCACTGCGTTCCGTACAAATTGACCTTAAATGTCTCGTCAAGTGTCATTAAATTAAATGATGCAGATGGCAATTAAAATTGTTCTTTTTCAAACAAAAAAGAAAGGATTTTCTCGACATTATTTTGATAGCAAAACAGCTAGAGTAGGTACCTACCTACTAAGTACTAAGCATTATCAAATCATTAGACTGCATCCAAAATATATATCGCATTAAAAGAAATTGTTCTTATTAATTAACTGCAAACTTTTTATTGGTCTGACTCTACAAATTATTTTTTAGTCTTCGTATTGAGAATTGAGATTGTTATTGGGAATAAATACAATGACCACCAAAAAATACTTACTAAATACCAAACGTAGTAAATAATCACCAAATCTTAGTGTGCAAAATAGCCAAAATCTTTTTGTCCCTTAAGCCCCCCCTGGGGCGGATCCGACATGGTTAGGTTAGGGTTAGGTTAGAACTGCCTTCTGCGAAACGGTCATGTCGCAGAAGGAGGCTGCAGAAAGGGAGAGGGAGATCTCAAACTCCCACCCAGCCCGCAGCAGGCGCACCGGGCGACGGCGGACGGCGGATAACGCCCTCTTCCGGCCCCCCTAAATGGGTCCAGGGGCGGCAGACTCGGACGTCTGTCGCCCCCCACATACATCAGGATCTGAGGTGGCGGCGCGTAGTGTTCCACGCGCACCCGTCTGAGACGTCCGGGGGGGAGTCTAACACTTCACTCCCCCCCTGACCTGAGAAGTGGCCCGCACTAGCGGGACGGCACCAGTCGGGGGTTGCGGAAGTATCTCCAGTTCCCGCGACCCCCGGCGTAGGTGTGAGATGGAACACCGTGGTGGTTTTAGCCGGTACGAGTTCTGCTCACCCCCCCGTCTTCCCCGGACGGGGGATAGTCCATGAGGATTTCCCCACGATAAAAAAAGGGTTAGGTTAGAACTGTGACCCCCTACGCACGAGACGAGCAAGCGGAGCGAGCGTGCCGCGGCAGCGGCCGCCGAGCCGAGTGCCAGAACCTTTATTACCTTAAATTTTGGTGATCATTTACTATTTTTGTTATTTTTTTAGTTACTATTTTCGGTGATCATTTACTAGGTCTGGAGGTTCGTTAAACATAAGCCATTGTTTTTTTTTTATAACTCGCTACCTATACTATAGGCTGTCGAAATAAAATTTTGCTGCAACTTAAAAACACATGAAAACATGCATCTGTTCCTGGGCCCTGAGTGTTGATGAAGGCAAATTCATTCAGATATATTCTCATCGGTAACCGAAGGGCTGGTATATGGCATATATGGCAGTCCGGCAGTGAACTCTGCGTATGGCAGTCACGAGAGGTCATTATTCTGACTATGTGTGTACCTACGTTGTAATAGTTTGATATGTCAGTTTCACAGGCGTTTGTGTACCAACTAGTACCAAGCAGCAAGGCAGTAGAAAGTAATTACTTCTTGGGGGCGGTCGATTACTGGACCATAGGCAATAAGAAACATTACACACACAATACAATGGGCAAAAAATGTGAAATCCAATTATTATCATAACTATCATAGGATTCGAAAAAAAAGTATTTTGGGATCTAAATTAATATAATTATGACATGGCTAAGGCACTTAAAGCGTTGAACCCCTCAAAACTCCACCGCTGCCAACGGCCTTGCCAAGCAGTGAATAACGCTGGTTTCAGTAGGTTGTGTACCAGTCCGCCTGTCTCAGTCGCTTTTCAAAAAGTGTCGGATTCCTCAGCTTGGAAAATACAGGCGTGAGATTTTGTTTGTAGGTAATGATTTAATACTAGTACCTATGATCAAAGACTATAAACCCACAGTATGATCGACCTCTCTCTCATGCTGCTTACATGACAACATAGTTTTAACAGACGAAAAGTGTGTAGTTGAACTGTTCTTAGACTCCTGCTATTATCATTCCATAGTATACACGTTTTTATTATTCCGTGATTCCATACAAGATTTCCACTCGGTTTCTAGGACAAAAATCGATAGGGTCAAAATTTAAAAAGTGCCAATCGGTTGGCTGTTAATTATCCAGTCAGCTAATCACAGAAGGTCTTGAAACCAAATCCACATGAAAGATTTAGGGTATTATTTATTTCAAACAAAAGCAGTTAAATCTAAATTGAACGCAAACATGGTGTTTCGGTACATTAAAAAAAATACTAATACACACAAGCAAACAAAGTAGCGTAGTTGCGAGCGAGAATACATTTTGTTTTTATTAAAAAAGGACCAGGTTCCATAGAAATTTGGCCATGGCCCTTTTTGTGTTGATTTCGTTCCAGAAACTGGGTGTTAGCTACTTAGCTATGATTATTTTTTATTTAAGACTGACCAACCTGACATGACCCGAGTGATTTTTTTCTGAGGCTGTCTTTTTATTATTTTTTTATAAGAAGTTCACCCATAACTATTTAAGACAATACGTAATGTAATCTGTCCATATCACATTTTAATTTAGTAGGCCAGTGACTTATAGTATATTTAAAGCACTGATCTAAGGAGTTTCTTAAATAGGACTTAGGTACTACGTCTCAGAGGACCAGTTTTTTTTACATCCGAGACCAATTATATCCTAAAAAAACCGGACAAGTGCGAGTTGAACTCGCGTGGAGAGGGTTCCGTGCAATAAAATAAGTCGAACTACATAGTAGTTAACCAATAATAATTTATATGAAAAATGAACTTATGACTGTAGTTGAAAAACATTGTTTTCCCATACCTACATTCCAAATGCAAATGCAAGTTTGTACGCACCATATTAATACCTCGGACCAGAGATAAGGGGGGAGAATTGTTAAATTTTCAAATATTTAATTATAAAATTATTAAAGAGCGTCACAATGAGACCCTCACAACATGCCATTTCATTCACACGATACAGTTGGTCCGCAAAACAATATTTTGTCTAATTTGTGCCCCCCCCCCCTCTCAAAAGTGACTCCATATTCAAAATTCATATCACATTTTACATATTTACGTTAGAAGCTTGTGTTTACGTCGCAGACAACTTATTCGGTTCAGTAGATTCGGAGCTAATTGACTGTGGCAGATGGACAGACATATTATATACAAGAAATCCTATTATTATTATTATGTAACTATATTTAGCCCGAACTGTTCCACAGCAGGGCAAAGGCCCCCTTCCATTCCTTCCATCGGTCTCGACTTTCATGAGGTATCCTAGGATATGATCCTATATGGGTTCCATTTTTCATTCGGACGTATGGAATCCTAAAAATATATAAATCAATTATTATGTATATTAATATCTACAATTTATAAAAAAAAGCGGCCAAGTGCGAGTCGAACTCGCCCATGAAGGGTACCGTAGCAGCAAGTAACATAATATAAAAGATTTTTTATTTTTATATTTGAGTTGATTGAATGAAAGGTACCTAAATTGCGGTTAACGATTTACGACGTTTTAAAAAAATACTATTAACTAGATCGCGTTCAAACCAATTTTCGGTGGAAGTTTATATCATCATTATATTCTTTTTAGTTTTATCATTCTCTTATTTTAGAAGTTACAGGGGGGGGGACGCATTTTACCACTTTAGAAGTGTCTCTCACTCAAACTATTCAGTTTAGAAAAAAATGATATTAGAAACCTCAATATCATTTTTGAAGACCTATCCATAGATACCCCAAACGTATGGGAATGATGAAAAAAAATATTTTGAGTTTCGATTCTAAGAATGGGGAACCCCCAAAATTTATGGGTTTTTTTCTATTTTTGTGTGAAAATCTTAATGCGGTTCACAGAATAGATCTACTTACCAAGTTTCAACAGTATAGTTCTTATGGCACTTCACATGGCGTATTTGTACAAATATTCGCCTTACTTGGATAATACAAAGTAAACCCAATGACATAGAAATAAAGTCTATTTTGTATTATCCAAGTAAGGCGAATACTTGCACAAACACGCCATGTGAAGTGGTAGCATTATAGTTTCGGAAAAAAGTGGCTGTGACATACGGACGGACAGACAGACAGACATGACGAATCTATAAGGGTTCCGTTTTTTGCCATTTGGCTATGGAACCCTAAAAATAGAAATAATTTATTTAAATGTCAAAAGGAATTATTGACATTATCAAAATAATTAATACTAGAAGGTGGAATGCCAATCGAAGGTGACCGCTACGATCTCGCTGCCTCTATCCTAGTTGACCACACAGGTGTGAAGGGGCCCGCAGTGTGACTTAATGACATGTGCAACGACCTTAAGCAGATCATACGATTCAAATAGAAAGGAAAAACATCTAGGTATGTCTTTTTTTATATGAATTGACCAAAGCTTAGCTGAGAAAAATATATTTTAAAAGGCTGCAGCTAGATTTAGTAGATAGGTACAATGGCACTACACATTAAAATATGTTTGAGGAAATGGTGAGCAAAAATCTTTTTTTAACCCAAATCCATTAAGAAACGGCAACACAGTTACAACAGATATTGAAAGTCCTTCAAAGATGGAAGAAACGAAAACGTCTTCGCAGTTTTTGTTGTTTTTTTTCAAAACGCACTTTCAAATTTTCTGTTTGTTATATACTAAAACCTTCTCCAGAATGTAACAAACACTTTTCTGAAAACCGCATCAAAATCGGTTCAGCCAAATGCGACATAATCGCGGACAAACGTACATACATAATATACATACAAACATACGGGTCAAACTGAGAACCTCCTTTTTTTTTAAGTCTATTAAAAAGAGACACTGCCTAGAGAAAATATCAAAAAAAAAAAGAATCCTTATGACAAGTTAAGGTCCTTGTCAAATTAATTTCTTTTGTGATTACAACCGCCACAATGTTTAGATGAATCTTGATATGTTTATAGTTATATATTACATCCAACATCAAAAACTGCTCGACCAGTGTTTTCACGAAAATATTTATGAACCATGTATCTGATCTGCACCATCGAAGGTTAAACGACGCCGTAATCGAAAGTTAGTTTTAATTAATTGATGTAAAAACAGAAAGTAGTTGGTTGGGTGCGTAAAAATATTACGTATGAATGTGTGAGTGAGAAAGGAGGTTTGATGTCATTTAATTGTTTATCAACGAAAGGCGTTTTGTGTTCTGTGTCGACTGTCAAGATGTGCAAGAAGTCGCTCTTCTTTTTCTAATAAATAACACAGAATGGAATTTATCAGACTGAAAACGGATATCTGCAATGTTTTAGTTTTAACTGCGTCACTTTTCGGAAGATAGGCAGCCGCGACGTCGTCAAATGACGCAGCTAATGGGACTAGCTAGACTGCTTTAACCCTAACAAAAATATCCCGATGCGTAGAGATTCGAATACTTTTGGGACATTGATGCATATATTGAGAAATACATGGACACGGACGTGTGTGAACAAGTTCATATAAAATGTTCACACCGATATTTTTTTGAGCACGTAACGTGCAACGGTCCGTCCACGTCCCGTGCAGTGCACGGCCCTGATATGTGTGGATAGAATTATCTTTGGGATAGACCTTCAAATTCAGGATTCCAAGGAGATCAGATTCAAATTTCAGTTTCTCTCTTCCAAAAATTCCTCTTTTTTACCTACAATTTTGATAAGATTTGGATATTGAGTGTCACTGAAATGCAATTGAATTGAGACTAGATTTGAAAATTTTGAATTGACCTCTATTATAAACTTTATATAGTTTAAACATTTAACAAAATTAATAAAGGTCAAAGACCAACGAAGAAGCTTCTGCAATTTTTTGTTATACTTACAGTCTTCCTTTTTTTTACCTCCTACCTACATAAAAGAACATGGGCAGATTTTTTTATGGAGTCTAGTACCTAAGTACCTACCTACCTACCTAAATAATAATAACAACCTCCGATTGCGCAATTACAATAGTTCAATAACTTCCGCGGGATTTAATATATTCAACATTCGGATCACGTAACTATACCTACATTCATTAAATATTTTGTATGTGACGACATTTACTACGAATTGTAAGATGAATCACTTTTTTAATAACCTTGTTTAATGTGGCGTAATTGTGGCTCAATATAAAGTATTTTTGGGACCAAGAAATTGATGGCTACAGAGTGTAACTTTTGGATTAAGGATCATAAAATTGCTATTAGAACATCTTTAGTTTTTGGTCCAAATATTATTTCTAAGCGTCAGCGTGTTGTAAAATGTTACCGCAATTAATTGGAGACAGTCGTTAAAACTTGGAAGAGATCATTATCATAAGTAGGTAGCTAGTTACTTGTTGTTTAAATTACTCTAAAAATGCTATGCTAATATCCGATTGTTAGAGACGTTCGTTGAAAAAACCCATGTTTGCCACAGAGTATTGCTATCTGCTATGATGACAAATGTGATGCCTGCACAAACCGTGCAAGCAAGCACCATGACAGGAAATAAAAAAAAGTTATGTTCGTCAAAGATTTAAACGAATCGCGCACGTTGGGACCTGCGCGATTGATCATTTGTTTTTTTTTTAAATCAACGGACATGGGCCGCTAACCGCTAACATCACGCAGTGCGAAAGAATTTTGTCGCCGCATTTTCTAGTGCTAAAACGACACATCACTTTGCAGAGCAAAGTAATGCCTCGTTTATATAGAATACTAGCTGACCCGACAGACGTTGTCCTGTCCCGATCTATGGGGGATGAAAAGGGGGGGAAAAAGGGGGATGAAAAATAGATGTTGGCCGATTCTCAGACCTACCCAATATGCACAAAAAATTTCATCAGAATCGGTCAAGCCGTTTCGGAGGAGTACGGGAACGAAAACTGTGACACGAGAATTTTATATATTAGATAGGTACCTACCTACATAGTTATCTACTTGTTAAAACATACATACTAATTAAACAATATTAAACTAAGCTTAATATGAACTGCAAAAGTTAGATAGCCAGTTGCAACTTTCCAAAAGCACCATTTTTCGTCCCTCAGCCTCAAATTACAACATTAGTATGTAATTATTTTTAACCCATTCCACAGAATACCTACATAATAGTACTACTTACACTCTACGTAAAATTGAGGGCAAAGACGGATCGGCGGATCTGATGGCTAGCAATTGCTAACAATAAATGTTTGCGAAGGCTGAAAAGTCGCAGATGGATCATAATAAACGTTAACGTTGCTCCTGAAAAAAATATGAGGTTGATAATAATGTTGAATATAGAGCGTTTTTCTAAAATTTGGAATCCCTTCCCAAAATCAATCTCAGTATACAATTTGAGAGGAATCAATACAGGAATGTCTCTGAATAAATAGCCCAGAGTTAGGATTTGCCCAGAGTTAGGATTTGCCTAGAGGTAGGATTTTGTCAATTGTGGCAATTATCAAAGACTCACCAATTCGATAATTACTTTTGTGAAATGTTAACATTTCACCCCTATTATATCATACTTAGGTGAAATATGGATGCATTTTTATATACAGATATGAACGCATTTCTATATACTTACACACAAACAGATTCGAATGAATGCACATTCGAATCTGTTTGAGAAATGCAGGGGCATGTTGTTATGCACATATAAGTTTTTACATCAATTAAATGTCAAGGAACAGTATACAATTAATGTAAATACGACAACATCAAAATAGCTATCATGCATTAATCACAAAAAAAAACTGGTCCTTTCAGCAAATCGTGTTTTGACTCGGAGGACCAATTTTTTGTTTGAAAAGAACGAAAAGATTGAATGGACCGAATTGCGTAGGTAGAGGTTCCACTCTAATAAGAGAGCTTTGGGAGCACCCTGCGATACGGTTATTTGTAAAGCTCAGTGGCTTGGCGCCCCAGTTACGATTTGAGGGGCGGCGCGTGAAGGCACAACTACCGCAACACCGCTGCGCTACCGCACGCGACTGAACTTATCGCAACGATCTCTTAACAATTTAAATAATATCGCAACATCGCAACTTATTTCTTGATTGTATTTTATATATAAATCTTTTAAGTGCTGATTTTATTTACACTCCGATTAGAGAAGCCAGAATCTTAGGAACAGGAGAAACTATAATTTAAATTTGAATTTCGACAAATATTGTTTTATTCAGTGATAATTGATTAACAAAAATAGTTAAATTTGAATAATCTACATGTTTATGAAAAACTCGATATTAAAATGTTTTACAAAAAGTTTGAGCACTACATAATAATTTATTTGATAAAAGAAATAACAATGGTACTGTTTGTGAGTGGCAGACCGACGGACAGTGATAAAACTACATTATTTACGAACAAACAGTTAAAAATTTTGGCGTATGGTGTGTGTTTGGACTTGGAACTGGACCTAAATGTGGTAAGATTATTTACGTTCACTGTTTTTTTTTACGCATATTATCTACCTAATCTAAGGGATCAGAAGAAACCCGGAACCTTCACTGATTGGTTTTTGGGGGCAGGTAGGTAGGAAACAATTATTTTTTTATGGTCCAGGAACTTTCCAGAAAAATCCAATTTACTTCTTTGATAAAGAGTCACAGTTTCGCAGCAAAAAAAAAAAAAACGCAATTATCTAAGATCTAAAACAGTGATATAAAATAAAATATGTAAATGATTTTCTGGACATTTCCTATAAGATATAGGAGGCAATATGGGTGGCACTTATTGCTTTTTTTCAACAGTCTTCTATTTCAAATGACGCAGATATTTTGTTACCATTTGCTAATAAAAACGAAATACAGGTCGTATTGCGAACCACCATCATTTGAAGTCGGTTAAAAAACACACCTATTGCATTATCAATTGAGTTACTGACACAAATAGTGCAAAACAAAAACATTTTTTATTGTCAGTCAGGAGTGATATAGCTTAAACATAGGCTAAAGGTGATCGTTACGTTATCAGCGATCGCTCCAGACTCGGATAGAGTGACTATATCCCCGGCCGATAGTACGCAATCAATAGGCCGAAATATTGACTGCAGTAAGTGCCCTCTTATTGGAATAACTCTGATAATATACAGCGTGGAAAAACGACACATCCACGCAAATATTTTAAGCTAGCTAATGCCCGCTACTTCGTTCGCGTGATTGTCGGTTATCAGCGAATTTTTAAGGCTAAGTTACTCCATAAAACATCAGCTATCTGCCAGCGAAGGTCCCGTCAAAATCGGTCCAGCCGTTTCAAAGATTAGTGGGAACAAACAGACAGACATAATGCAATTTTTTTTTTATTTATTTATCTAATACTGTAATAATAATGTATTTAGTAAAAATATGTTATTTTGACATTACAAACAGACACTTCAATTTTATTTATTTGTTTGTATTAGCTTCTGTCCGCGACTTCGTCCGAAGAATCAGTGACAGAATTTTTGTAATCGGATCAGTACTTCCAGAGATCACAATACTTTTACAAATAAAAAACTAAAAATAATCACATTTTACCTCTTTGTGATATCTTAATAGTTAGGTATCGCGCATCAAAAAAAAAGCACTTGGCGACGCTCTACAATATCTTGTAAAGCCTCGCCAAGTGCTAAGCGTAAGCCCTTCGGATCTTTCTTATAGAGCCTCGCCAAGTGCTAAGCGTAAGCCCTACAGATCCTTCCTGTAGAGTCTCGCCAAGTGCTAAGCGTAAGCCCTTCGGATCCTTTTTATTTTTGTTGCGCGATAGAACTCCGCATTGACTTCCTCCATCGCGGGGGTGACGGAGGGTCATGTCGGACTCTTACCGGCTATAACCACCGCGGTGATCCACCTCTGCCTATGGCCGGGGGCGCGGGATTCACATAAGCATCCACGGCTCCAAAGCCCTTCGGATCCTGGACTGCTCTGTAGCCAGCCAGTCTACTAAACTAACTTGCTGATATGCAATTTAGTTTTTTTTCCAACTGCTTAACCATAATATTGCTATATCGTTTTTCTATTTTAATCATAGATAAGTATCGTGATGGCTCAGTGGTCAAGGCCTCGTGTATGAGGCTGCGGGTTCGATACAGTGTACCAATATGACTTCTCAATTCATATGTACTTTCTAAATTTATCTATAAAGAATATATCGTGAAGAAACCTGGCTTAATTATTTATTTTTACTAATATAATGAAGTTGAAGAGTTTGTTTGTTTGTTTGAAGGCACTAATCTCCGGAACGATTGGCCTGATTTTGAACATTCTTTCACCAACTGGAAGCTACTTTATTACTGAGTGCCATAGGCTATATTTAATTATTAAAAAAAACCCCCGAACGTAGTCACGGGAAAAGTAAAAAAAAAAGCGGATAAGTGCGAGTCAGACGCGCTCACCGAGGGTTCCGTACATATTTGTAGGTACATATTCATACTTCTATACTAATCCATACCTACTATCCATACTTAAATCTACTTAATAATATAAATGCGGTTTTTTGCGACATAAACAGCCGTATCTTTTTTTCACGTTAACATAGAGAGTTTTTTACAGCATCAAGGGACCGTAGAGTTGAGTATAGGGTTTTAATTTCAACTCGATATCTTCACGCGTTCCCGAGATTAAGGGTCTTGACAGACAGACAGACAGACATACGGACAACAAAGTGATTCCGTTTTTTCCTTTTGAGGTACGGAACCTTAAAAACCGGACAAGCGCGAGTCGGATTCTCTCACCGAGGGTTCCGTACAAATTTGTAGGTACATACCTTATACATATCCATACTTCCATACTAATATTGTAAATGAGAAAGTAACTCCTGTTACGCTTCCACGATGAAACGGCTGAACCGATTTTGATGAAATTTGGTATGAAAATAGCTTGATCCCTGGGAAAGCAGAAGCAAATCTTTTTAATCCGGGACTTCGTCTGCATCCGCGATAACCGACATTCACACGAACCCAATCGCGGACAAAAGCTCATTATAAATAAAGAATATATTTTTAATGATTTAGTTACAAATGTATAGATTTCAGACTTTTCCCTGTATTTATTAGACAATAATACAGTATAATAATAGTACAGTATAGTGTTAGACGATAATACTTGGCAAATTTCATAGTTCTTGGTCAACGGAACGTACCCTAATATTTTGATTCCCTTGAGAGTGTCGAAATGTAGGTACGTTTTTTGCGACATAAACGGCCGTATGTTTTTTCACGTTAACTTAGAAGTTTGATTTTTTCACAGCTTCAAGGGATCGTGGACCTTAGTATATAGTTTTAATTTCAACTCGATACCTTTACGCGTTCCCGAGATAAAGGGCGACGCCCTTGATCCTATAAGGGTTCCGTTTTTTCCTTTTGAGGTATGGAACCCTAAAAAGAGTGTAAAATCGCCAATCCGCCTTGAGCTAGCGTCATGATCAATGCCCGTGCCTTCTCTGTATGAGAAGAGGCCTTTGCCCTGCAGTGTAATAATAGACTATGTAATTATTTATATTAATAAATGGTCAAAATCAGGTGGAGCAATGCGTCCACGATGTAACCACATGGTATGTGGCTCCTGCGCCGTACTGCGGCTCTAAGCCTCACTTATTTTAGGGTAGTCCGAGCAATGTATTGTCTATACATTGCTCCGATATAAAAAAATAAAAAAAGATACACCAACCGCCTATTCCTTTAGAGTATGGAGGGTAGAGTTAAGAACTTGTCTCATATGGAGGGAAAGTTGAAAAAGTGTCTAGCTTTAAAGCAGTAAATGACCCAAATAGTTTTTTTTATATTCTGATATAGGCTTGCGTTTGACCGCAACTCACCTAATCTCGGCCTAAGGTGGAACACGCTTGCCTAGGATGAACTGGTTCATTCGTGCCATGAAGACACCCAGATTATACTTATCAGGGAACAGAGAGGCGGGCACTGAATTCCACCGTCTGGCAGTTCGCACAATAAATGTCGAATCAAAGCGCTTAGTTCGAGACCGTGGAACTTCAACCATATAGCGATGACTCTTCGCCGTCCCACTGCTCGTCCGATGATGGAATGAAAATGGGGGAATTTAATTGTGCAATTCTAAAGTACACTCTGCGAAATGTACCCGATAAAAGTCCGATATGCTAGCAACGGTGCGGCGATGTTCAAGGCTCTGAAGCCTAGCCGGGGGAGTCGTTGTCAATAAGCCTCTTGGCACGTCTATCAATAACTTCCAACGCCTCCAGTACTCCATGCACGATCGAACATGTGCTTGGTATAAGTTGAGCAGTTGTATAGCCAAAAAAACCGCCAAATGGCGCTAGCGTAGGCACAGGGTATGGTATGAATTTAGCAGGTGTTGACGAAATAAAGTATGCAGAGTTAGAAAAAAAAAATCCCGGTCGCGATTGTAGCGCCACCCTTATTTAACAAATCTTAACGGACACCTTTTTGATACACTCAGACGGTTTTCCTTACCTCTACTGTCCATACTTTTTATCGGCCGATAGTAGTTGTGAGCAGCCCAACTCGACCGAGGGTTGGGCTGCAAGCGTGCACATTGGGCCAGCAAACGGGTTGGTAGTGAGTGTGTTCAATCTGAAGGCGGTGGACGCTCGGTTCGCCCCTTGGATCTTGCCCCTTACGATGAAAATAATAATAATAGTGTCTTATTTCATATAAAGTTACCTAAGGGGCCTCTGCGAGTTGGCTTCGGCTCCTCGTACGCCTTACAAAGGCCCGGGACCTCTGGGTCCCGAGATACTTAAAGTATATAAAAAAAGAATAATAATAATAATAATAACTCGCACACGTTCCACTCCTCCCGTTTTTATTTATTTTGGGGTAGTGATTCGCCCCTTGCGGCATTTCCTTGGAAAGTTTACCAAAAAAGGTATAGTTAGACAGAAAAATGCATACATTATAAGCAACCAACGCCATGTTTAATTTAAGTCTATGTTTAGAAAAACTGTGTGCGTAGGTAATCATGACTGCTATAATCTACATTGTTGTGTATTTGACATTTTATTCCACAATTTTTATAATTTAATTTTTTTACAAATCTTAGTAAACTACCAGGAAAGCAGAAATGAACTGGAACTAGGTGTATGCATTTTTCTGTCTAACTATACCTTTTTTGGTAAAATTTCCAAGGAAATGCCGCAAGGGGCGAATCACTACCCCAAAATAAATAAAAACGGGGCGAGTGGAACATTTTAATCGTAAGGGGCAAGATCCAAGGGGCGAACCGAGCGTACACCCTGAAGGCACCCATAACTTTTTTATCAGCCGATACCGAATCGTTATAATGTGCACACTTGCATACATCATCATCATCATCATGTCAACGTTTACACGCCCTCTGTTGAGCATAGGTCTCCCTCAAGGGGGGTTCGGCCGTAATCGCAATGCTTTGCCGATGCATGGTGGCGATAACACCATAACACCTACTAAGGTGTTATGGTACTCAGAAGGACGCTGGTGCCCATCCATTCATCAATCAATAAGCCCATCTAGTCAATATCCCTCTGTCGCCTTCTACGATACCCACGGGTAGAAATGGGGTGTTGTGTTGCTATTCGCGGTCGTCACCACACGGCTCATACATCTTCATATTGATTTAGAATCCGACCAAACTATAATATCGGCCGATGAAAACTATGTGGCCTCCGATGGGGGCTCTTAATTTGAATTCCTTCTGGAATTCACTCGAGTGTTTGAATACAAATTTTCGACCAGGTTGCATTGGCATACAGGTACAATTTATACATTACAATCCAAATATCCGTAGACTGAATTTGTAATGTACTTTTCTCATATTTTCTACATCCTGTATATCGTATTGTTTATCGTACCTCCAGCACTCTGTCGGCATTGACACTGAAATAACTGAACTTGAACATTAAGATTTTTTTTTCGATATCAAATCAATTGACGGTGGCTGTGACGCATATTTAGCTACGGGTTTACCTAAGTAGGTACTAACTGTATACTACAGAGCGTACTGTGATTACGTGTCCAGAGATAAAAGCTGATGTTTTTGAATAACGCGTCTTGTATTATCTTTTCGTCTTGTATTATCTTTTCCTATGGATAATGTATGTTTGAGGGTCGTATGTATGGAAATATAAAACATATCTATTGTCGTATGCTGCCGTAGCAGCGTAGGTCGTATAGCATCCAGGACAGGCACAGCTAGTCATAGAAGGTCGGGTCGTGAGGCTTTCGGGACTTGGACCACGGTCCCGGATTTCATTATTGTATTTATATATAGAATTTATACATGACCTTTAGTGTCTCTAGACCTCTAGTGCCGAATTAGTGTAACATCACACTGATAAAAAAAAAATTAAAACCCCGCTGATCCGAAAACGACAATCACGCGGATTTAATCGCGGGCATCTGCTAATATAACATAATTATAGCCTGACACTCGTCAATGCTCTAGCCGTCTATTAGTGAACAAAGTTTACAAATTTGATCGATACTTTGCCTCTTCAAACAATTTTACGTACCTGTTTATATATGTACAAATACTTAAGAAATCTGTAAACTACACTAAGTACACCACAATTCTGGCATGCCATGATGAAGTCCATCATGTAAATGGAATGATGTAACGTCATTTGTCGTTGCCACCCAGCCAAAATATGAATGTGGAGGCGGTGCAAGCTTCAACGTTCCTAACTGGCTTTTTATTCCCGTAAGTATCAGAAATAGTTTGGAATGCATTATTGCAGTGCACGTCGTTATCAGGGCCGGATTAACCATGTCGGGGCTTTGCAATTCTCAGGGCATACATATACCCTTTTTCTAACTTCTTATGGTAGATATATATATTCTATTATTATTTTTTATAATTACTTTCTTTTTTTCTACAGTATTACGTTTTCGTTTTCAACACTTTTTTTTTCTCGGTGTCCGGTGCTCCAGGCCTATGACTGTCTATGAGGGGCCAAGCAGTTGCCTAATGTGCCTTAAGGATAATCCGGCCCTGGTCGTTATTCATTGACATATTAAACAGTTTAGTACCTAATATCTAACGTTACAGACATAATATTATTAGACGACACGGTTGGCGCAGTGGCTGAGCGATCGACTGCTGCGCAGCGTGTTGTGGGTTCGATTCCCGCCCAGGGTAAACATTTGTGTGATGAGCACTTGTGTTTGCCTTGTGTCTGGGTGTTATTTATCTATCATACGTATGTATTTACAAAAAAAAAATATATTTGTGTATGTATATCAGCTGTCTGACACCCATAGTACAGGGTCTCCCTAGTTTGGGGTCAGATGGCCGTGTGTGAAAATGTTCATAAATATATATATATTATGTCATAAATTGGGGACCACTCACGGGGGTAACTCTTCATGACGCTGACCGTACATCTAGTCTAGAATACCTTTACGGATATACCGCTAGATTTCATGTTAAAACAAAACAGGCTGACATGCCATGGTATTATCGGGTTCCCTCTATCTGGCAGAATCTTTATGCTCCGAAATTTATTTGGCATAACACACTTGTCATAATCTTCTTTAAACGAATATTCTTAAGGCATAAAAATTGTTTAATATAATTATTGTTTGGCAGAATGTTTATATGTCCGAATTTACAATGGCATACTTTTAAGATGGCAGAATATTATTTTGCATAATTTCGTTTAGGATAACGTTTATTTGGCAGAATTTTATTTGGAATAATTTTATTCGGCATATTGCCATTTCTATATAAAAAAAGAATTTTTAACCTTAAATTAAAATTAAAATAGGTATTGTCTTAAAAAGTCTAAGTATATTGTGCTACAAAAGTTAGTGACAGAAACGAATCGCTGCAAAACCGACTCCACATAGTCTTGTCAGCCCTACCCCTAGAGTGTAATTTAAGCCCGCGTAGGCGCGAAGGGGCGAGTTGGCCCGCGAGCTGAGGAGCAGGTGGTTGTAGCTTCGGCTTGCTGGCCGGCGAAGCTGACCAGCCTCAGCCGCGGCTGCGAGCGTTAAAACCTTCTGCGACGGTAAGGTCGCGTGAGTCCGCCAGAGACCCGCAGCGCCGAAGCCGTGACAGAAACCATGCCTTCGCTTGCACGCTGCATGCTTGCTTGCATGCTGCATGCTTGCTGCATGTCGTATGCTGCATGCCGTATGCTGCATGCCGTATGCTGCATGCTTGCTGCATGCATGGTGCATGCTTGTTTGCATGTTTGAATGCTTCTTACAGGAAAATAAAAAAACATAAATATTCATAATTAGCTATTTGATTCAGTGATATAATACATGCAATAATGAATTTATACAATTAATTAATTAAGTATTATGGTGAAAATACAAAATGATTCTAACTATGAATTTTCTGCAATGTGAAATATTATGTGTTTTTCAATTACATATTATGGATTGAAATGTAAGCCAAAAGAGAAGATTCTAACTGTAAGCTTTCTGAAATGTGATGGTTCTACTTTTACATTATTAAGCATATGAAAATGCCTAAAGATGATTCTGACTTACAAAATTATGAGTTTTGAATGTATGATAAATGAGTGTCTACCAAACAATATTCTCCGAAATGAAGTTTATGCTATCCGCTGTTATGCAAAATAATATTATGACATAAAAAGTTCTGCTATAGACGGTAGACCCGGTATTATCAGATTACCTACTTTCAAACTCAACTTTGGTGCTATTCTATAAGTAACACAACCTAAACTTCGATGCTTGCGGCAGCAGCGGCGAGTTACATTTTAATATTCATTAAACCATTGCTTACGCAGCGCTAGCGAATTAACGACTTTTGGTGGAACTACTGAAGGTTGAATAATTTGACACTTTGATAGGTAGTTCATATATGAAACACGTTGCTCCCGGCTGACATTTGTAGATCTTTGGCAGTCGTTATGGGTAGTCAGAAGCCAGAAAGTCTGACAACCAGTTTTACCGAAGGGTATCGTGTTACCCAGTAACTGGGTTTTGGAGGTCCGATAGGCAGTCGCTCCATTTAAAACACTGGTATTCAGCTGCATCCGGTTTGACTGGAAGCCGACCCCAATGTAGTTAGGAAAAAGCTAGGCAGATGATGATGATATGAAAAACAATATTGGCTAAGCAAAAGCAGTCGCTGAACTTGACGTCGATTTCAAGGCTGATACGATGTCGAGTTCGCCGTCGAGCACCACTAACCCCAAATGGTAACGTTAGAGAAGAGCATAGCTGGAGCCCCGTCACGAATAGAATGTTATTCTCTATGCAGATCGCATGTTTGCGATCTTTTAAATGTAGTTTTATAATTGTTTTATTTTTTTGGAAAACGTGGCTACACACATTTGGAATTGCTCCAGTGTCATGACTATGAGTGCCTTCTTTACAAACATATAAACCTCCGTACATATATAACCAGACCCGGAAATATTAGGTCCTTACATATGAAATTGCCGATACTTAATACTGGCAACTTTGAAATCAAATATTTTGTGTTTGATTAGGAATTCCAAATTCAAAATTATTTCAAAATAAAGACTAAAGAATATTGTTTTAAAATTCGTGTTTCATTTGTTTTATCGTCATTTGTTTGGGCTTGAAAATTGCTATTGCAACAACAATGGAGAAATTAAAAATTCGCGATATTTACGAATATGAGTTCTACCGTAGCACCAGTGCAGCAGAAACGGCTCGAAGGATTAACGACGTGTACGGGCCAAGCACCGCTAACGAACGAACGGTGCGTTTTTGGTTTCAACGTTTCCGTTCTGGAAATTTTGATTTACAAAATGAGCCTCGTGGACGACCGGATACTCAAGTGAACAATGAAGAATTAAAGGCGATAGTTGAAGCGGATCCATCTCAAACCACTTCTGAATTAGCAGCAGCCTTTGGAGTAAGTGACAAAACAATCACTATCCATTTGCGTCAAATTGGAAAAGTAAAAAAGCTCGAAAAGTGGGTACCGTACGAATTGACTGAAACACACCAACAAACACGCGTCGGTTGCTGCGCTTCCTTGCTCAATCGTCACAATAATCAGGGAATTTTAAATCGTATTGTCACTTGTGATGAGAAGTGGATCGTGTACGATAATCGCAAGCGATCATCACAATGGCTTAACCCTGGAAAACCGGCAAAACCTTGCCCCAAGCGAAAACTGACCAAAAAGAAGATTCTAGTTAGTGTTTGGTGGTCCCGTGCTGGTTGGTGTCATCCACTACAGCTTCATGAGATCAGGCCAAACGATTACTGCAGACATGTATTGTCAACAGTTGCAAACAATGATGGAAAAGCTCACCATTAAACAACCGAGATTGGTCAATTGCTCTAGCCCATTGCTCCTTCAGGATAACGCTCGACCACATACTGCACATCAGACGGTCGCCAAGTTAGAGGAGCTGCGACTGGAAACTCTGCGTCACCCACCATACTCTCCAGATCTTGCCCCAAACGATTACCATTTATTCCGAAATTTGGACAACTTTTTACAAGGAAAAAAAATCAATTCTGATGAGGCAGTTTAAACAGCCTTCAAGCAGTTCATCGATTCTCGCTCCCAGGATTTTTTACCAAAGGGATCAATGAGCTCCCGATAAAATGGCGAAAGTGTATCGATAACAATGGTACATACTTCGATTGACTAAATATATACTACTCAAAACAAAATAAGGGCCACAAGGTATTTTGTCTGTACCATGAAAATAATAAAACCAATATATATTTTTTGTTTCCATAACGAAAACTAATGTTGTTTTTACCATGTAGACCAATAAATGTATTCAAATAATAATGATTAAAAAGATTATTTGCTTTTGAAAGAAAAATCACATTTTAGGTTAAAAATAAAAACAACGTAAAGTTACTGAAAACAAAAGAAAATACTCCATGCTCATCTTTTAGTAACGGGTATGCCCCCCTCGTTTAGCTACGCACTCCTGAAGCCTGGAGTGCATGCTCTCAATCAAATGCCTGACATTTTCCATTGGAATCTCTTCCCAGGTCCTTTTCACAGCGTTGATGAGTTGCTGTTGGTTGTGGATTTCCTGATCACCGTCTCTAACTCTTCGTTTCAAGTGATCCCACATGTGCTCTATTCGATTTAAGTCCGGACTGTTCGCCGGCCACGGCAAGACTTGAATTTCAGAGTCTTCCAGTACAAACCAAGTCGCTTGAGCCGTGTGTGCACGAGCATTGTCTTGCATCAAGATGAATCCAGGACCCGCTGGCTGTGCAAATGGGATCACATGTGGTCTGACAACTTCCTCAATATACCGCTGAGCAGTAACAGTACCCTCATTTAAAATAGCGAGCTCAGTTTTGCCGTGTAAGCTTATCCCGCCCCAAATCATTACATTTGGACCACCAAAACGATCGACTTCATGGATACAGGCGTCTGAAAATCTCTCGCCGCGTCTTCTCCATGCTCTAATACGCCGATCGTCGTTAAAAAATTTAACTTTGCATTCGTCTGTGAAAAGCACCATAAAAAAATAAATTACACCAAAATGAAAAAATACCTCGTGGCCCTTATTTTGTTTTGAGTAGTATATAATTTCTTTTAAAAATGTTATTTTTAATTTTTTGATACCGAGCGGCAATTTCATATGTAAAGACCTAATAGTACCTAACTGCCTGTAGCTGCCATACCTATAACCAACCCGTCACCCGTAGCGCAGAGCCATTCGTACACTACACTAACAGCAAAAGCGTGTGTTCAAAACCCTTTTTTTGCGCGGTGGAAATCCTCATGGACTTCCTCCGTCGTGGGGGTGACGGAGGGGCATGCCGGACTCTTACCGGCTAAAACCACCGCGGGGCGCGGTGTTCCACCTCTGCCTATGGCCGGGGGTGCGGGATTCGCATAAACATTCACCGCTCCCCTGGTTAAAACCCTGTCGGTTGTAGGTTCATAATAGCCAAGCTGTTGTAATCTGCTATTAGGTTAAATAACGATACACGTTCAATACCGTACAAGGTTTTCTTTTATTATTTTTTGGAGAAAATTGCGTAAATAGTTACTTAATAGCATGAAAAATTTTATAGGTATCTTGCACACTTTTCAATGTTACTCGTGACTAGTTTATGCCCGCTAAGTACCTGGGTACTTCGTTCTCGTGAATGTCGGTTATCGGGATATGTGGGATTTTTTGGAACGTATAGTGCGAATTAGTAGAAATCGTCACGTAACGAATGCGTGAGTGTATGTGTGCGTGTGTCGAACCTACTACAAACAAATGAGCAAGGGCAATGCATAAAATGGGTAATGGTAATGGGACTGGGACATGGACTGGGACCTGGGACACACTTTTCAATGTTACTCGTGACTAGTTTATGTCCGCTAAGTAGGTACTTCGTTCTCGTGAATGTCGGTTATCGGGATATGCGGGATTTTTTGGAACGTATAGTGCGAATTAGTAGAAATCGTCACGTAACGAATGCGTGAGTGTATGTGTGCGTGTGTCGAACCTACTACAAACAAATGAGCAAGGGCAATGCAGAAAATGGGTAATGGTAATGGTAATGGTAATGGTAATGCGACTGGGACATGGACATATTATACAGGGAAATTGAAAAAATACCCAAAACCTCTTAATCTGAACTTCGTATCATCACCCTGAATAACATTTGTTCTACGACTTTGACCTCAACTAAATAACGTAGCCAAAAACAATTTATTTGAAGTCTATAAAATGTAGGTACGTAGGTATACTACGCGCGCGTGCACCCATATGATAGCGAATATGATGTAGGTAATACGTAGGCTAATGTACAGGTGGGTAAGGCCGCCAAAATTGTCAATTATATCACAAAAGTAACACAACAGATTTTGTGTTACCGTTACACAATTGAAACCCAAAAGTAACACATCTTTTGGGTAAAGGTGGTTTCATAATGGTCAAATATATAACATAAATAAATAAAAGATTTAAAAAAAATTGGACATGCAGTGCTATAGGAGTAATGAAATACGATATTTAAGCGATGTACTTATGTACCTTTAATAATTTACATACATTTAAAAAAATACAATAAAACTTAAGAAACCCAAATATCTTACGGACCCCTATTTTTTTTTTTAATAAAATATAGCCTATAGCACTCAGTGATAACGTAGCTTCTAATTTCCGAAAGAATTTTCAAAATCGGTTCAGTAGATCTGGAGATTACCCCCTACATACAAACTGACAAACTTACAAACAAATGTTACCTCTTTATAATATTAGTATAGATAAGTAAAACGTAATAAATTAGGTTAAGTAAGCTTAACTTGCACCAAGCAGGTTTACAGTATAAAAAATCATACATAGAAAATCACACTCAGATAAGTTAGATACCTACTCTAAAAAATTAGTCCGTTATGCATGCGGCTTTATAGATCTACTGTGTTACGTAACACATACTTTTGTGTTACAATAACCCAAATATAACACAAAGTGACACAGGCGTAACACAAATGCAACACAAAAGCTACATTTTTACAACAATTTTAGGTCATATTTCGATTATTTATTACAATTAGACACTAATGGGTGATCTTAAGTATACTTTGGGCCTCATCGCCAACAAATATTATACTTAAAATTAAAATATCAGTTTCTTACCTCAGAAATCACATTAAATATATTTTTTATCACACAAACAAAGAATCGAGGCGCACTTTAAGCTTCCTTTGCTGACGAAGCAATATGGCTGTCTTTTTTTTTTAATTTTGTAGATGATAGTGTTGCCATAATAAAACTGCGTTTTCTACTATGGGTCTTTAAATAGTAGTTTTGGGTTAAAAATTCGTCACACAAATAAATCGTAACACAAAAGCAAAAGTCATTGTTTCATTTTAAACTATCGATAAAACAAGTCAGTTTAAGGATTTTCGCTACAATATTATTATTATAGCAGGGTACTATCATATAAATTTTCGTCGGTATATATGATAGTAGATCACTGGATAAGGGTAGCTTTAGGATTAGTGTAAGTTAGTTTTATTCTACTAACATAGCTTTAAGTAAATGCTGTAACTAACCCATTATGAGCCTATGGCTTGAAATAAATATTTATTATTATTATTATTATTATTATATATAATTCAGATATTCTCCACAATTTATTGGATTTTTTTACCATAAGATATTGCAAAAAAAAAGCGACAAAAATGTCACACAAAACAATTGACAATTTTGGCGGCCTTACCCAGGTACAGCCAAAGACTATAAAACCACACAGCTGATTGCAAGCCTTTCGTGGGCCGTGTCAGAAAAAAAATATTATGCAAAATTTAGAGTGTGTTTATATTTTTTGTATGGAAAAAAAATGTTTCGAATTTTGAAAAGTCGTAGAACAATTGTTGTTCAGGGTGATGATACGAAGTGTGGATTAAGTGGTTTTGGGTATTTTTTTAAATTACCCTGTTTATTATTATTAGAACGAAGTTCAGGTAGTGCGAAATAGTATAAAACGTCACGTAACGAAACGCGTGTGTGTATGTGTGCGTGTGTCAAGCCGCTGCTGCGCGCACTCGCCTGCTCGTGATATAATTATTATTTTTTTTATTTTATTTTTTCTGTATAGACACGTACGTAAAGAACTTCGTTCCTTACGGGGGTCCCCCGACCGCACAGGTTTTTTTTTTATATGTTTTTTTTCTGTGCAGACACGTATGTCGGTCGTAATCGGTCTAGCCGTTTCAGATATTAGCCGGAACAAACAGACAGACAGGCAAAACGTAAAAAAAAATGTTTTTACACGCTTTTTATTAGCTTCACCTGTATGTTTGTATGTTTGTTTGTAACCGACTTCTTTGGGCGCGATTTTGACCCACTTTAAACAGCCAGATTTCGTTCAAACTTTGTAGATTTATCGAGGACCGATGACAATACACTAATTTGATAAAATTATTCCATTTTTCAAACTAAAAAGTAAAAAATAAATAATAGTTTTAAAAAACTAAAAACACGCTTTTTATAGAAAACCAAACAAAAAAATAGAAGATAAATTTTAATAAATTTAAATTAAGAAAAGTGTTAAATATTTCAATAAATATAAATTAGTAATAGTGTGAATAAAAAAAAATATTTTATTTTAACAAAAGCGTGGGATGCTTTTTAAGATATTATCAAAATGATAATCACTCTACTCATATCTGTCAATAGAATATTTATAACTATTGACACCATGCACCCCACGCTTTTTTTAAAATATTTTTTTTTTTTTATTCACACTATTATTAATTTATATTTATTGAAATTTTTAACACTTTTCTTAATTTAAATTTATTAAAATTTATTTAAGTGCATACTTCCAGTAAAAAACTGTTATTTTGTCATTACTCATTAGGTACAAACAGACACTTCAATTTTATTTATTATGTTGTATACCTAGATAAATCAACAGTTTATCCTATGAATATTGTTCTTCTTTCTTTCAGCTTTACCATTCGGTGTGATATTATGTTTGAAAAACTATTTTTTAAATGCAATAAACGTTTTACCTACATTGGCTGTAACACTGCGAGTTTATGGCGTGTAGGAAAAAATAATAAATGTAGGTGTCGCACACAGTATATTGTTGACTAGGAACTAGGAACTAAACCCCAAATCCCCCGGCTGCGACTAGGAATAGAGTTTTAACTAGGTCGGTGTATTGCAATATTTGCATCTGCAGGGTTATTCTGATCATTTGAAACATCTTTGATCGATCGGCGATCGAGCAAAAGTATTTTTTTTTTCGTAATTGATGTGTTTCTGATGATACACTACACTATACTACTACAGGTACGTGGGGCTCTATGTAGCGCATCCATAAGGCTTTTAGACCAAGCAGCAGGAACCTGACTCAATTTTTGGGAGTTTACAACTCCCGACTTCCAGCAACCAAAATTTTAATAATTTTTGACCTACAGCTACAAATTAGGAGTTTACAACTCCCGACTTCCAGCAACCAAAATTTAAATAATTTTTGACCTACAGCTACAAAACCAGTAAAAAAAAACGGACTCGCCCATGAAGGGTTCCGTAGCAGCAAGTAAGGTAAATTGCGGTTTACGATTTATGACGTATTAAAAAAAACTACCTAAGTACTAGATCTCGTTCAAACCAATTTTCGGTGGAAGTTTACATGGTAATGTATTACATGTATTTTTTTTTAGTTTTATCATTCTCTTATTTTAGAAGTTACAGGGAGACTCTCGCGCAAACTATTCAGTTTAGAAAAAAAATGATATTAAAAACCTCAATATCATTTTTGAAGTCATAGATACCCCACACGTATGGGTTTGATGGAAAGTTCTTTTTTGAGTTTCAGTTCTGAATATTTATTTTTTATTGTTTTTTTTCTATTTTTGTGTGAAAAATTTTAATGCGGTTCACAGAATACATCTAATTACCAAGTTTCAACAGTATAGTTCTTATACACTCGGCGTCACAAAAATCGCACCTTTTCGAAAATAAGTTTAAAACATGTCCCGCCAGTAACGAATACATTAAACCCAATTAATATTGGTATCAATTAAAAGTATGTTTAACGACCTTTAAATTAACAACAGTTAGAATTCCTAAACACAACAGATCTCATTAGCACGTAACGTTAAAAAAAATGTTGTCAAAATACGCATTACAACGGCCACTAATTGCACCTCCCTACAAGGGTATAAAACGGGCGACCCGGGTTAAATGTGGGTCATTCGCTATTCAACCTTTGAAGTGAACACACGTGAACAGCTACAGCAAGAAAAATACCCCAGAAGATGGATACCACTGCAGATGAAGCCGCTCAAGTCATTGCACTACTGCAATCAGGGATGCGGCAATGTGATGTTGCTCGGCAACTGAACTTGAGTCGTTTTGCCGTTCGACGAGTGTTCCAACGTTTCCAAGAGACTGGTGGCTATATCCGAAGACGTGGATCTGGAAGACAACGGTGCACATCCGAAAGAGACGATCGCTTCATTGTTTCGACGTCTTTACGTAATCGGTTCTCCAATGCTGTTGAGCTGCAACAACAACTGCGATCAGCTCGCAGAACTTCTGTAAGCGTCTCCACGATTAGAAGAAGAATGCGGGAGAAGAAAATTGCAGCTCATAGGGCTGCTACAGGGCCCAAATTGACTGCACAGCATAGGAGAGACCGGTTGCAATTTGCCCGTGACCATGTGGATTGGACAATAGACCAATGGAGGGCTGTGCTCTTCTCGGATGAGACGAGGGTGTGTCTTTTCTGCAACGACAGGCGTCGAAGAGTGTATAGGAGGCAAGGGGAACGATTCGCACAAGCCTGTATTCAAGAGACAGTGGAATACGGGGGTGGCTCGTGCATGTTCTGGGGCGGCATGTCAATCGACGGTAAAACGAACCTTGTGTGTGTTTCTCGGACTGGAAGTGCTCGCGGGCAAGGGTCGCTGACTGCTGCTCGGTACATAACAGAGATCTTAGAGGAGCAGGTTGTCCCTTATGCGGGTTTTGTTGGCAGTGGGTTCACGTTAATGCACGATAACGCCCGTTGTCACACCGCTTTAATTGTAAGAGACTACCTGCAAGAAGTTGGCATCCCTGTTATGCGCTGGCCGGCGCGAAGTCCAGACCTGAACCCTATTGAGCACCTTTGGGATGAACTGAAACGGCGAGTACGGGCACGAAATCCTGCCCCTACCACTCTCCAAGACCTTCAAGATGCCGTCGTTGCAGAATGGGACAACATTCCACAAGAGACTGTTGTCACATTAATAAGGTCCATGAGAGAACGCATGGAAGCAGTCATCAGGGCTAGGGGGGGTAACACTAGGTTTTAAGTTAGTTTTAAGGACTTTGTTGTAATTTTTGCTGATAAAATAAAATTTAACTTTTTAATCATTTGCATTAGCTTGCTTTTTTTTATTCCCTGGTAAACAAAAAACCAAATCCATTGATTTATTCTGAAATTTAAATAAATTGCCTTTCCAATTATACCTTATAGTCATATGTATACCATTGATTAATAGGGTTAAAATGACTTTGAAGGGAATTCTTAAAGAGGTGCGATTTTTGTGACGCCGAGTGTAGTTTCGGAAAAAAGTGGCTGTGACATACGGACGGACAGACAGACAGACATGACGAATCTATAAGGGTTCCGTTTTTTGCCATTTGGCTACGGAACCCTAAAAACAGTGTTTGATTGACTGTCAATTATTATTTCTTTCTTTTTCTAACATAGTTACAGTAATGTAGGTAAGAATGCAAGGTACAGTCAACAGCAAAAGTAGATGATCAAAATCAGAAATTCAATACTAATTTACTAACACTAATTTATATAATTTATTACTAGTTTATTTATAAGAAGTATGATTGTTGATGTTGATTGTCACACACATACTTTTAAATCACTTCGACGCCACACAGTTCTGACGCGAACTCCGTTCATTAGTATTGAATTTCTGATTTTGATCATCTACTTTTGCTGTTGACTGTACTTGTTAATTTCAATGCTAGGCCAGTTTTTCAGGCCAGATAAAGATAAAGACTCATTTAACCACCTTTAGACGCAGTTAAACCGATAACACGGTTTTGCGGGGCAAAGTTTTATAGTAATTATGAACTTATTGTACATATAAATAAATAAATAATAAATAAATAATAATAATTTATTTGCAAAAACATGTGTAGATAATATACATGGTGTTTATTATATTATAGGTGTTACAGATTCCAGCTATTCGTTATTGTCAGACACTTGCCGTAGGTCATAAATTCAGCCCAACGCTTTAAAGTTCGACTTTTATAGAGTTTGGCTGAAGATATGACGTAAGTCTGATAACTCGGGGATCCTATGATGATGTGTGACCAACGCAACATGCAGTTGTAGCTGCTACCGAGTTTGCCAATGAGCCGTTACAACGAAGTTTTAAACCTTACCTTACAAAATTAGTCCTAGACTATGGCTGCATACCTAGGAGTTCGGACTGTCCTATAGATGTTCTATAATGGAAACCTCAAGTAAATGCATTTTACTCTATGAGAATAAATTGGTTTTCCAAATCCCGGAGTGGTTTATTATCCTATCCGATCGTCAAGATACAGGTTGGACCTAGTTTGGGGTTAACCGTTCTAATGTATGATGATTCTAACCAGTTTATTTATTTGGTTCGATAATTATGGTTTGCACAAACATCTTGAGCATAAAAATACACACACACCACACACACACGCACACACACTCACTCACTCACTCACATACACACAAACATATTATATAAACAGACATATTATTTAAACTATAATACTAAACTTTATGCTATAGCCAAATAAGGTAAGTTTTTCTGTAACAGTCCAAAACAAAGTATATATTGTTCTTATCTTAAGTGTTGCCATTCTGACAGCAGTAGGTAGATCACAGTAGTCTAATTAGATTGTTTATTACCTCTAGGTTCGCTGCTTCGTGGTATTTCTGTTTGTTGACAAACAGTGCATCGCAGCAATGATTCAATCGCGCATATTGGAACGTGTCGCGTTACGTTCCAAACAAAGGAGTAGGTATAAAATGGAACTGCATTTTGATACCGTGATCTATAATAATAGACCTTATGCTACTTAAAATAGGAAGTATTTTGGTAATGATCTCGTTAATAGATGCATCCGGAAGTTTAATAGACGCTCTACGTCGCAAAATAATCCTTAATGCGTGTTGATTTCTACAATACATTGTGTAAGGAAGGTATAAAAAACACGAATCACGCTGGATTGCGCTTTGTTTTTTATCGGTCTGGTCTAGGAACTCTAGATTTTTATTTTTATTACCTTCGCCTCATAAATGGCGTAATGAGAGGTCAACTTATACTACCGTGTGTACAACAAAATTTAAAAAAATCGTCGGATGCAATAGGAGTACCTTCTACTATTTATTTAAGTTATTTTTTACACTTTATGCACAAAAGTACAAAGGCGGACTTAGGCATTCTCTAACAGTCAACCAAGGGTAGTGAAGAGATAACATGTCAGGTGCATATCAAAAAAGTTAAAGAGATATAAATAACACAGGTATTTATAAGAGAAAAAAAAAATTAAAGGTTTTATTTGCTGTTTTAGTTTTCCCACGACTCGTATTTGCATTGAAATAAAAACTATTATTATCACGCGTATGAGAAAATTTAAATAGAACGACAACCATTTGTGTTTGTTTACCTGTTTTGGCAGGTTTGCGTACGTGATGGCTTGGCTTATTATATTATATTATCTATCTATATACATATAATAAAACAGTAACAAAACTGTGTCTGTACATTGAATATATTAAAAAAAAAATAATTGAGGGGGGTTTAGGAACAGTAATAGAGCACGAACACAAAATAAAAATTCTGTCTGTTTGTCTGTTTGTTTGTACACGCTAATCTTCGGAACTACTGGGCGGATTTGAATGATTTTTCTTTTGTTGTATAAGTATTAAGTCTATGCAACATATAGGCTATAATTTATCTTGGAAACTTGAACACCTGATGCAGAACCGCAACAGACCAGCTAAACTATAAGAGATACAAAAATGGTACCATAGCAAAAATTGTTCCACGTGATGAGCATTTTCTGCTGAGAGAATAAATTTGAAGATCTGGAACACCTGATGTGGAACTCCAAGAGCCCAGCTACACCATGACACATATAGGAATGATGTCTTAGCAAAAGTTGTTCGGTCTGATGGGCATTTCCTGTTGACTTATAAAAATCGAAGATCACAAACATCTGATGTAAAAATCAAAGCTATCACTAATATCACTGTATCTTATAAAATAACATAAGCTGGGAGTACCTCCACGCGGTGAAGGCGGCAACAGTTTAGGACTGATTTTTGATGACGATGATATATCATTGAAAATTTGACTCTACTGGCCAAAATTCCCATTTATTTTTTTATTTTATCGAATAAATATGCCTTCGGGCTTATGTTATTTGGGTGTTTAATTTCCTTTTCCATTTATATTCGTGACACGGTAGCCTACCCGGTAACGCAGGGGAGCAGTCACTTAGATTTTAATTGATCAGGTATCTTTACAATAAAACTATAACCATGCCTAGAAAGAGGTAAAATCTTTCCCAATGTTCCAAAGGAGCTAAAAGATTGAGGATCATAAGATCCCAAGAATCTACCGAAGAGCGTCAGGAGAGACTAGATGCTATTCGAGAACATCAGGCTGCAACTCGCTCCGTGGAAACCTCTTCAGATCGCGAAGCACGCCTGCGTTCTCAGCGTATTTACGCATCTGCATCTAGGACTCTAGAGACCAGTGAAGAATATGATGCACGACTGACCGCTGATCGTGAACGTCATACATTGTCTCGCGATGCGGAGACGTTCACGGATAGAGAATTGCGCTTGAGTTCTCAGCGTATCTACGCATCTGCTTCTAGGTATCTAGAGACAAGTGTGGAACGTGATGCGTGACTGTCCGTTGATCGTGAGCGACATGCATTGTCTCGCGAATCGGAACCGATACAGAATCACGCTTGAGTTCTCAGCGTATTCGAACATCTACTAACAGGTCTTTTGAACCGAATGATGAACGTGATGCACGACTAACTGCTGATCGAGATTATCATACATTAGCGACCCGACCCAGCTTCGCATGGACCTATAGCCTTCCTCGGTAAATGGACGATCCAACACAAAAATATTTTTTTGATTCGAACCAGTAGATCCTGAGATTAGCGCGTTCAACCAAACAAACAAACAAACTCTTCAGCTTTATAATATTAGTATAGATTGTCCCGAACACGCACACAACAAAATATTCATAATCAGTTAGAAAGTGAGAGATAAAGAATTGCTGGAGTACGCATGAAGAGACAGAAGAAAAGCGCAACGAACGTTTGAATTCTGATCGACTTCGACATTCTCTGAACAGAATGTCGATATCATCTGAAGAATCGGATGTGTCTCAAGATATAGCCGTAGGTCATGGCGACCTTCCTTGGGTTGATAAGGAACGGAGTTCATTTACGTATACTCCTATGATTGACTACGCCACATATTCCGCCATCGGAGGTATGAATCAAAATTGTACTTTTTGAACGTCTCGAATCATCTCGCGCATCCCGTTGGTTTCCCGTCCCCGGGCTCTTAGAATTCGACATCAGACGTTTCCGATCTTCGATTTTGCCGACACCGTTGTCGCTGGCATAAGCAACAGGATCCGCGTACGAAGTCGCGGGCAGAAGCTAGTATTATATAAGGGTCATTCTTTTGGACAGATTTTCAAGCGGCTTTACTTAAAAATAATAGAAATCAAAAAGTTAGCAAGCCATTTTTTTTTTCGCGCAAACCTTAGATCCTCTCCTAACTGGGATACTGATTATTATTCAATTATCTTTATAATTAAATATCATTAAAAAATAAAATACCCCCATTCTTTGATTTTCGTGGAGTGTCCCAAGCCCCGATCTGGTCACTTATTAAATTACTAGCTTCTGCCCGCGACTTCGTACGCGGATCCTGTTGCTTATGCCAGCGACAACGGGGTCGGCAAAATCGAAGATCTGAAACGTCTGATGTCGAATTCTAAGAGCCCGGGGACGGGAAAACAACTGGATGCGCGAGATGATTCGAGACGTTCAAAAAGTACAATTTTGAATCATACCTCCGATGGCGGAATATGTGGCGTAGTCAATCATAGCAGTATACGTAAATGAACTCCGTTCCTTATCAACCCAAGGAAGGTCGCCATGACCTTCGGCTATATCTTGAGACATATCCGATTCTTCAGATGATATCGACATTCTGTTCAGAGAATGTCGAAGTCGATCAGAATTCAAACGTTCGTTGCGCTCTTCTTCTGTCTCTTCATGCCGTACTCCAGCAATTCTTTTTCTCTCACTTTCTAACTGATTATGAATATTTTGTTGTGTGCGTGGACAATCTATGCTATAATATTATAAAGCTGAAGTTTGTTTGTTTGTTTGGTTGAACGCGCTAATCTGAGGATCTACTGGTTCGAATTAAAAAAATCTTTTTGTGTTGGATAGTCCATTTACCGAGGAAGGCTATACTCCAATGCGAAGCTGGGTCGGGTCGCTAGTGTATGATAATCTCGATCAGCAGTTAGTCGTGCATCCTGTTACTAGATGTGCGAATACGCTGAGACCTCAAGCGCAATTCTCTATCCGTGAACGTCTCCGACTCGCGAGACAATGTATGACGTTCACGATCAGCGGTCAGTCGCGTATCATATTCTTCACTGGTCTCTAGAGACCTGGATATAGATGCGCAAATACGCTGAGAACGCAGGCGTGCTTCGCGATCTGAAGAGGTTTCCACGGAGCGAGTTGCAGCCTGATGTTCTCGAACAGCATCAAGTCTCTCCTGACGCTCTTCGGTAGATTCTTGGGACCTTATGATCCTCAATCTTAGCTCCTTTGGAACATTGGGAAAGATTCGACCTCTTTCTAGGCATGGTTATAGTTTTATTGTAAAGATACCTGATTAATTAAAATCTAAGTGACTGCTCCCCTGCGTTACCGGGTAGGCTACCGTGTCACGAAGATAAATGGAAAAGGAAATAAAACACCCAAATAACATAAGACCGAAGGCATATTTATTCGATAAAATAAAAAAATAAATGAGAATTTTGGCCAGTAGAGTCAAATTTTCAATGATATACCATCGTCATTAAAAATCAGTCCTAAACTGTTACCGCCTTCACCGCGTGGAGGTACTCCTAGCTTATGTTATTTTATAAGATACATTGAAATTAGTGATAGCTTTGATTTTCACATCAGATGTTTCTGATCTTCGATTTTTATAAGTCAACAGGAAATGCCCATCAGACCAAACAACTTTTGCTAAGACGTCATTCCTATATGTGTCATGGTGTAGCTGGGCTCTTGGAGTTCCACATCAGGTGTTCCAGATCTTCAAATTTATTCTCTCAGCAGAAAATGCTCATCACGTGGAACAATTTTAGCTATGGTACCATTTTTGTATCTCTTATAGTTTAGCTGCTCTGTTGCGGTTCTGCATCAGGTGTTCAAGTTTCCAAGATAAATTATAGCCTATATGTTGCCCAGACTTAATACCTATACAACAAAAGAAAAATCATTCAAACCCGCCCAGTAGTTCCGAAGATTAGCGTGTACAAACAAACAGACAAACAGACATACAGACAAACAGACAGATTTTTTTTTTTGGATTCGTGCTCTATTACTGTTCCTAAACACCCCTCAATTTTTTTTTTTTATATATATTCAATGTACAGACACAGTTCTGTTACTGTTTTATTATATGTAATAGATATATTTAAAACTAAACGCTACATGCGTGTTTAAAAAATAACACTAAGTCCTAAGAAGTTTACAATGCTGTGAAAAATTAGACCATAATTCTAAAAGAACTACATTTCCTAAAAAAAAATTAAATGTAACTGTTCCGAGGTAATTGCTGATTTGCGTGGATTATTATAATTTCACTAGCACATCTCTAAATTCGCGGCCTGATGATGCGTCATCATAATTCAAGTTACAACTAGTTGCGCTTCGACGGCCGAGCAGAGTTTTTCAGCGATGGTGCGTCGAGTTTTCAAAAAATAGATGGTAAGAACTTCGTTGCGTGGGTTTGGTTTCTCATAACTTTGATTTGCGTGGTACAATTATCTCCGGTGTCTGTGGATTTATTTATTTAATAAAATATTGTAGCGAACAAATTTAGGGTAACGTAACTTATAATTAAAACACAGTTTATTTGCTTAAAAGGTTTTTGTATACTTTTAGCATAAAGGATTTATTTTGATTTCCGTGGTCGTGATTTGCGTGGTTTACGTGGTAGTTTTGACCCACGCAGATCAATTTTTGACCATGCAAATGAAATAACTTTTTCATCCCACCATCTCGGAAAGATTATTTTTAGTCTTCAATATCTGAGTGGAAAAGCCGTTTTTATTCTCTAGAGGATAAAGTAAATTTATCTTCAATATCTGAGTGGAAAAGCCGTTTTTATTCTCTAGAGGATAAAGTAAATTGAATTTAGAACATCGTGTGCACTAAGTTTGTGAATTAAAAAAAAACATTAAACCTATTTACTGCTACCTCTATGGTGCCGAATATATCATACAACTTTTTTTTAATTTGTTAAAAACTCAGACTTTGTAAACGTTTTTTTTTTGCATTTAGTCATTTCCTCGCTGAGGTGGAATGAAAAGTTACGTGTTGCACTCGAGTGCAAAGATTTTTCACCTCGTGCTCTTTTGATTCCCTCGCTAACGCTCAGGATTCTAATTTTGAATCCTTCGCTTGCTCGGTCATCAAAATTGAACACGCGGTTAAAAAGCAACTTTGCACTCTTGTATAACAAATAACTATGAGTTTTGTACAACTTAGTTATGAATGAAAATATTTTTTATTACTTTAGTTAATTGTAAATTTGTTTAAATCAAACTTAAAATATCACATTCGATTAGTTTCTGAGTTTATAAATACCTAATAATATTAAGAATAGAACAATAGAAATAGATAACTGGAAGAGAATGTCATATGCCATTAAGTTCGCGTTTGTACATTAATCGTGCATAAATACATAAATAAAACAAATGAAAATAGCGTAAGATTAGCCACCTATATTCATGTTTGGAACAATTATAACGGATTATTAACATTTTAGACCAAAAATGCCATTAACAAGAGAAGAAAAATTAGAGGGAAAGAAGTTATCCGAAAGAAGATAAAAAGAGAGGCTTATTTTATGTACTAACACTAGATATAAGGTAACTTCTTACTAACAGTTAAACTTACAAACAACAACACAACAAAGCCTCCGGCGCCACCGACTTCCGAAACTAAAGTAATGTGTGTTCTGTGCTAAAGTTATTACTCACTTTTTAGATTTTGAAGGTGGATTTCTTTTTTTTTGAAAAATCTTTTTTTAAAGACCGTATGCACTGCTGCATTTATGAGCTTTTCATCTTAAACTTGTTGATAAGATAAAGAAAGAAAAACTGTTTACAAAAGTCTAAAACAAAAACAAGAAGGTACCGGGCAACTGCTGTAACATTGCTCAACATGCTCAACATTGCCTACATTCTAAAAAGTTAAATTAATGCTGTGAAATGTTTTTGCTGTGTATGGTATTACTAAAAGCAATTCGGCTATCTATATGGCAAAAAAACATTTCTCAGTGGCAATAATTTAACTTTTTAGAATGTGTAGGCAATTGACGATACATAAATGCTAAAAAGAAAGTGTCCTAGGCGGAAGTGTACGTCACTATCGCGCGAAACGGCAACGCTCACCATATAGTTCCTTGGGCTAACTGAAAGATTCGGACACAATATATTGGGACATACTTAGTGTCCGAAACGATATTATTTTGACTGATGATTCGAATATCAATAAAAAAAAACGCAAGCCTATTTAATAGTAAAAAAAAAAAAAAAAAGCTGTTTTGTACAGTCAGATAAAAAACTTGCTAGGAACGAAATCCGTCCACCGCCCAACTTATACTTAGTTGTAAAAAACCGTTTTTAACCGGATCTTATCGTTGGAAGTTTTTATATCTGACTGTACAAAATTAGCTTTTTATTGGTGTCCGAATCTTCAGTAAAAAAAAAATATATAAAAATAATAATAATTATATCACGAGCAGCAGCGGCTCGTCACACGCACATATACACACACGCATTTCGTTACGTGTCGATTTCTACTATTTCGCACTACCTGTAAGCCGCGTTAAGGAACTTCGTTCCAAAAATAACATTTCGGACACTGTGTCCGAACATATTGTGTCCGAATCTTCAGTAAGCAATGCCGTGGCCCGTGCACGAAGGCATGAAACCACGGCGCTGGTTTTCAGCGTGTCGCTGTCTCGGAACAATCAGTAAAAAAACATCGACATTCACTTATTGTTCCGAGGCACAGAACAATAAGAAGATGATTGTTACATTATTATTTTGTTACAGACGATGGAGTCCTGTCGGGATAATTACTGGGGTCAGTATCTTACAATCAATTATTACTTTAATTACCCAAGCATATAGGTTCATAATCGTATACCTATTTAAATGACTACTAGTTAGTAAACGTAATAATCTTCCAAATATCTGATGTGAACTTATAAACCGAGGAAGTGATATACCCAGCTAACACGCTGAAAAGCACGTTGTTACAATAACTGTAAATACAAAAGTAAAACTATATTGCTTACCAGGATCATGGGAGCAAAAAGTTTATTATTTACAGTTACTTCCTTCCTTTCGAATCTATAGTTATGGCTCATCCTATTTTTACAGCACTTGGGCCTAGCAGGTGGCCACGTTTATCGCGGTATCAGTGGCATTTTTTATGTCTTTTATAGTGCAGGTTTAGGGTACTTCCAGCACTGTAGTAAATAGGCCGTCGTCGCCATTTGCAGCTGAAGCCAAGGGCGTCGCCAAAGGGGGGTAGGTAGGGTAGGGGCAGCTCCCCCCCCTAGAGATTCCAAAAGGTTCATGTACCTTTGACTGTATTTAAAATTCATACTTTTCCTATCCACCATATATCAACTTGCCCCCCCCCTAGGCCATCAGCTGGCGAGTCCTGGCGACGCCCTTGGCTGAAGCTGAATTTATACATTAAGTACCTCAACATTACAAAACTTTTGATATGATTCGCGTCTCTTGTCTCCTACAACATTGTATTTGCACAGAGTGAGAGGTCTGACGATGCCAGAGCCACAAATTTTAAAGTGAAATGTAGATCTCGACGTTTTAGGGCTTAAACTGACATTCCAAGTAAGCCGTTTCAAATATAATTTGACGAAATGGAGCATTATAGACTTCTCCAAAGCTCCTGGTCAGACCATGTCCCATTTGCTGGAGTATCCAAATTGTCCGTTTACCATTGACAATCTGTCGAACGCCTCTGCCGCAACAGTAAACTATGGCCACCTAAGTACTGGAACCGGAGGCGAAATGTATAAATATTATTAATAAGAAAAGTAGAAGAAAAGTGCTTTAACTTACTACCTTTTATATCCTCAGCTCCCGACGAAAGCATGCTAAAACCATCGCACGTAAGGATACGATGTCGAACGAGTGAGAGCATCAGATTCCAGATAATACCTTCAGAGGACTGGCAGCTAGTCGCGTTGGTGCCGTCGGTTACTAGCAACAGTGACTCTTTTATTAATGATGTAAGTGCTTAGTTCTAAATTACCAACCTACCTACTAATTACAATAGTTACATAAATAATAAAAAAGAAACCTACCTATAACTATTAAACTAACACAATAAAGCCCCATTCACACGGTGCAATTTAGTTGCCTGTTGAATGCAATAAATTGAAGCAACAATGAAAGTTGTACCGTCTGAACAGTGTTTAGACGATGCAAGTAACTGATTGCTTCAATTTAATTGTATGCAACAGGCAAGAAACTTGCATCATGTAAATCGGGCTTTAGGCATCAAAAATTTCCTCCACATGGCTGTCATCTGAAAATGTGCCCTAGAGACTTGCAGGATTGCCACGTTGAATTTGGACGGCAATGCTCAATCTTTGACCAAGGTAGAAACCAGCTCTTGGATCACGGGAAGTGTGAACGAACCAAATATTGTATGTAGGTACCTACGTATCATCATTATCATGCCCTTGTGCTATGGTAGTTAGGGTCGGCGCAACATGTTTTCTTCCTCCATTGCGTACTGACTCCTGTCAACCCTCATGCTTTCACACCTACGTTCTACGTTCTACGTTAGGGGGGTTTGGTTTCCGCACTTAGTCCTTAAATGTGGACCATTGTACGTGTATCTGCTTTCACACCTATGTCACAGTATAAATATTAATACTACCGTACAGTAGCGACACGCTCCACCTCCTTCTGAAACCGTTCCTCACCTCTCCCTGCCTCGAACGATTGCTCTGGGAACTGCGTTTTTGCTCGAGCGGTGTGTAGACACGCACACACACGCACGTATCTGTACAGTCTGGTTTTTTAGTAGTAGTGTAGGCAATTATAACGTTTCGTTTCTGTGGAGTGTCGCGGATGTGCCTTAATGATAACTTTGATTGTGAGGCAATAATCGCACGCTTAGTAATAAACTGGGCGACTTTTAGGTCCAAATTGAGTTAAGAGCGTTTACGTCTTTCGCGCGACATCAAGGTACGGTAATTTGAAATGATCTCGCGCAGCGATTTTGTAGTAGTTTTTAAATATTTATAGAAAAATAATAACTATAAATTAGTTGAAATTTTAAAGTGTATGTTTTACAGAAGATGTTCTTCAATTATATTAAGCCAATATTATATTAAATTAGGTAAGTAAGTTACCTATATCGGTGATAAAAGCATTTTAATTTCTTAATAATTCAAATTTTAATTTGTTATAGTAAAATACCTAAATCATAAAATCTTTTTAACTAACTATTTTCCTAAGGATCTTTGCAATTGGTAAAATGTTTTTGCTAATTAGGTCTGTTAGCAGCTTTGACGCTTAAAGGGGAATTTAGAAAACCTCTGTTAAGTTATCTTGATAGAATGTACAAATAATCTATTAATCGAAATATTTTCTTTACTAACTATTGAGACAACGAAATTCTCTAAAGTTTTTGGTAATTAACATATTTGTAAAATAAGTGGTTGATGGTATTAACAGGTTTGAAAAGAACAGTTTTTGAGCTAAACACCGCATGGACGGCGAATACGCTCTTAAGACACAGAGAGAACAAAGAGATACGTTCTAACGCTTATTATTATTGTTGATATTTCAGCCTGGATTTTACCACTGCAGGGCAAAGGCCTCTCCACTCTCCTTCCAACTCTCTCTATTTTAACGCTTATGCTATTTATTTTAATGTGGGAGTAGTTCGTGGCTAAATAAATGTCGTACCTACGGATCGACCGATCATTTTGGTTAAGCTAGGCTTGCCGCGGTCGATCCATGGATGGTCCATTTGATACCGAGACCCCACCGTTGATCCCTACTGTCATTCGTAGATCTTTGATAGTCGTTATAGGTAGTCAGAAGCTAAAAAATCAAACAACCAGTCTTACCAAGAAGTATCGTGTTACTCATCAACACTGGTACTCAACTGCATCTGGTTAGACTGGGAGCTGACCCCAACATAGTTGAGAAAAGGCTAGGTAGGTGATGATGATCTTTCTGCCTAGGATTTCAGCCAAAACGTTCTTACGATTTCACAAAAATTGACTTAGGTCAGTCTATTAGTAAGCATATAATAATAGTTGCTAATGTGGATCACGGCGGCACTGGCATTTTCTTCGTAAAACTTGACTTGCAGTTCAGTCGCTCGCTCACCTGTTGCGTGACCTAATTAGTCGAGGAAACTTCCCGTTACTCACGCTCGTTCATGAGAACACGACATTCATTCATCTGGAGTTCCACGACACATGGTAAAGAATTCTTACTTTAAGTCTGTTGTGATTTTGCATTCTCTAAGGTGCATTAGGACCAAAGATAGTCTTTGATTAGGACAGTCATTGGCGCCCATTCCCTTGTCCACAAACTATAGTCAAAATTAGACAATTGGCAACTCTTACTGCCAGGCAGCTGAAGAAAAGGACGGCGACAGATAATTAGTTTTTCTTCAACTTCGCCGTGTGTAATCAATACGTTCTGTCATGACAACTAAAATTGTATTGTATGAACATTTTAGATCAACTTAAATATATTGACCTGAATCCTAATGTCTGTCTCTTTCTTGTTTAATTGGAGAGAAAGAGATATATGTAGCTTTTAATAAGTTTAGCAAGTCGTGCACAACAGAATTGGCACCATTGTCATTGTCATTGGTATTGTCTTCTGCTAGGCGTAATATTGTAGACCTCTCCTCCAGAAATTGTATCATTACCATCATTATTGATGACCCTGTTCCACTTTCAAATTCTGTTGAAAATTGGCCTTCTGTTTTATGCGTGACAGTTCTGCTTATTACAATTACCTTTTCATCCCACCATCTCGGAAAGAGTATTTTTAATCTTCAATATCTGAGTGGAAAAGCCGTTTTTATTCTCTAGAGGATAAAGTAAATTGAATTTAGAACATCGTGTGCACTAAGTTTGTGAATAAAAAAAAAACATTAAACCTATTTACTGCTACCTCTATGGTGCCGAATATATCATACAACTTTTTTTTAATTTGTTAAAAACTCAGACTTTGTAAACGTTTTTTTTTTGCATTTAGTCATTTCCTCGCTGAGGTGGAATGAAAAGTTACGTGTTGCACTCGAGTGCAAAGATTTTTCACCTCGTGCTCTTTTGATTCCCTCGCTAACGCTCAGGATTCTAATTTTGAATCACTCGCTGCGCTCGTGATTCAATTTTAGAATCCTTCGCTTGCTCGGTCATCAAAATTGAACACGCGGTTAAAAAGCAATTTTGCACTCTTGTATAACAAATAACTATTACCTACTACTATGAAGTACTCATGCAATTTTTCCATCTTTGTTCTAATATTTCAGTAATTCACTGTAAGTGCAATTTATCCGCATACGTGCATCTATGCGGGTTTTTAACGTTGATAACGAGCAGTAGACGGGAAAGTGAATAAATTTGCGGTTAACGATCTGGCTCCAATCATCGATATTACCGTTACCTATTTGCAAACCACACGCTCCAGCATACTAAGGAAAATACTCGGTGAATGTGATTACTATTGTGTAGGTATGGTCCCGAACTCCCGACATACCTATGGTTTCGTTTGACTACAGAAACGTCAACGTGAATAAATGAATTAAGAATAGTCTACTGAGGTTTCCATTATAAACATAAATCATGCGCACGATGTAGGTGCTGCTTTTTAGTAGTAGGTATATTTGACGACACGAGCCCCAATGCGTGTAGTTATACATGATCTACTAAAACCAGGAACAAACGTATTCAGCATCCACTTATCTAACGT
This sequence comes from Charanyca ferruginea, assembly GCA_947361185.1. NCBI lineage: Eukaryota > Metazoa > Arthropoda > Insecta > Lepidoptera > Noctuidae > Charanyca > Charanyca ferruginea. The sequence continues at coordinate 21,135,034 of OX376069.1, read as the reverse complement.
GGAAAATACGTTTGGGAACTCCAACATAAAATATGAAGGTTGTTGTTTCAGATAAACTACAGTATAATAAATCCTAGGGATGAATTCGGAAAGATCACCACCCCTCAGGAGGACTACACAATATGGAGGGCGATACTCAAAGAAGGGTCACCTATTGCCTGGCAAGGTGGGGACAAGATGTCAGAATACAATAAATCTGTAGTCCCAGAACATAGAAGATATGAAATTAAACAGTTCATTCGTCTAAACGCGAATGACTCTGATGTTTTTGGACGGTTTACTTGGAATTCCAGTGGTGGTAAGTTTTATTAATTTCTTAATGTTATCCACGACGTAAGAACTCGTATGTTATACCTACCTACTTACTTCGTGATGTTAAAAATTTAAAATCTATAATAGATCATTGGCTTTTAAATTGACATCGCTCATTATAGCAGTACGACTCCGACACAGCAATTAATTTGCCATTCAAATTAGAGCCTTAAATCGTGATCGATAAAATATTAAGAAATCGAACAGTTAACTGACACCACGCAGCCCCCGATCCATCACCTTTTTTATCTTGTCATTGTAAAAAAAAATTTAACTCACACGATTGAACGTCCTATTTTGAATGGCAAAATTTGCTGTGTCGTAGCTGTACTGTGAAAATGAGTTATAACCTTAAAGCCGGGCAGTTGCCATGTTGTAGCAGTGCTGTAACAGTCAGCGATGACCATTATTCGGAGTTTAGGAACTTCCAAGCAAGACTGACGTGTAGGGTATATGAGCCTGGGTATATGACAGTACCTACTATAATAAGTATTTAAACTATGCAGTACCAGGAGAGATCCTGTAGGATCTCCTAGAATAATTATATGAGACTACTTCGTCTGATTTTGCCTATCGGCCAATGATTGCCCGCTCGTGCACTTGGATTTAACATAGGTCTCTATTTAAAGAGAAAAGACAGAGACAGATAGTCCTATATTAAATCCTCGACCAAAAGTCAGACAAGCTTCTCTTCCGTAAATCGCCAATAATTTTTATTCTTCTTTCTACAGACGGCGACGGATGCTTTGACGTTTCAAACTCTTGCAGTAGCAAAAGCAATACCAGTAGCAAGTACACCAAAGTATGGGTAAATATTACAAAATTACCAGTTACATTTATATTATAATTTGGTTTGGTAGGTTATGGACCCGATAAGTCATTTTAAGTGACTATATACATAGATATCGGCAAAAATGACGGACGGCAAAAAGTGCTTTTTTGAACTTTGTAAATATTAATTATAATAAAAATAGCCCAAGCAGACTAACATAAAAGTGAAGTCTATTATAAATTGCACCATCTTTGGAATAACATAGGAATAACTATTTGCCTGGAGCGGCCAAATAGCTAGATCGGGCATTGGTTGTAGGTAGGTAGGTAACATATTCCAAATTAATTTCATAGAATAGGTATGCAGTTTGATTGATGAATGATCGGTCGTTTGTAGTTTGATGATTGTTGCTTCCTTTTATAAAAGACCCTTTGCCTCTGGTACCCCCAAACAAGCTCAAGCAGAAGGGCTCTATAATACATATTTATAGTTTGAATCCAAAAGAGACTAAGCATAAATCTATAATTTCAGCCCAACAGTAAGGATGTCGAGCCACAGGTGGAGTTCCACAATCTACCACTAGATGAGGACTGCGAGATTCAAGTGACGGGCTTGCACGGGACTACCACTCTTAAGTACAGCACGCGTCGCTGTGAAAATTGTTTGCCTAGTAAGTATTCAAATTTTAATTCAAAACTTTATTGCTAAACACCAAAATTTGAATGTATTCAAATGTAGGTAACATTTGAATACATTCAAATTTTGGTGAATATATAGTTTATGTACCATTTTTTAGCAACTAAAGTATTTTTATGTATATTTTTTTCTGCACATAGTTCTTTTAAACTATGAACGGATTTTAAATGCGTTTTTTTTATTTTAAAAATGTTTTCATCAATAGATAGAGTGATACAAGAGGAAAGTTTAAACGTATAATTTGATCTACATTGCACCCTTGCGAAGCCGGGGTGGGTGGCTAGTAAATTATAATTGGAAGTATTAGGCAGATTCTGATGATGATGATATTTATTTCCTATCTATCTATCCTATCACTGATCTAAAGATAAGATCGTTAAAAATCTAGTTCAATGAAGACAGGCAATGGAAGATGGAATAGAATAACAGTACCTAAGTAAATAGGTAGTGTACAGTCAACAGCAAAAGTAGATGATCAAAATCAGAAATTCAATACTAATGAACGGAGTTCGCGTCAGAACTGTGTGGCGTCGAAGTGTCAAAAGAAGAAGAAGTCAAAAGTATGTGTGTGACAATCACAATCTACTTTTGCTGTTGACTGTACAATACTTATTCTATCCGATCAGATCGGATAGAAGAAGACAGAAGAACCCAAAGACAATTAATTTAAATTTGATCTTTTTACAGATCCAACAGAGGAGATAAAACCGGAGATGCCAGACAACATCACCATCATAGCGATTGATAATTCTTTCGACAGTTGGGAGGTTTACGTGAGTTGGGGGTTCCCGTATCGCCTCCCAGATTTCTACAATTTGACTCTGATTACAACAGACGCTAACCGGACTATAGTGGTACCGAGGGTGAGTAGACTTATACTTAAGTTAAGGTTTATTTATGTGAAAATCCGGGAACAGAGTTAAATTACTAGGTCACTACTTGGGTTTTCTGGATCAGTCAAATATTCGTTATACAGGAAGAAATTGAATTCATTAGCAAGTTTTTAAGAAGTGACTCAGACCACGAACCTGAACAACTTTCATTATGGAGCCAACTCAAACAGCGCGAAAAAAAACAGCTGTTCCATATATTTTGGCCGAGTATCTATTGCACTTCTGTATGGAACAGCTGTTATTTTTTCGCGCTGTTTGAGTTGGCTGCGTTTGCGTGCTGCCTTAAAATCTTGCAAATGAATTCAATTTCATCCTGTTTACAGTACGGTCAACGTAACTTGGCTCGTCTGAAGTTAGCCGAGTAGCTGCGCAGTAGACAATTTCGTTCCTAAAAGTTCCATTGCGCAGCCAAACAGCTAACTTCAGACGCGCCAAGTTACGTTGACCGTATTGTACTTCGCGTACGCGATCATTTTTGCCGTCAAAATCTCAATGTCAATAATTGTGTAACACATTCGTACCAAGCTAGTAAAAAGGAGTTTATTTGTTCATCAACTAATCATGTTATTCAAATCGTACAGAATGCAACAGAAACGGTGTTCGAAGACGTGACGGGCGACTACGAAGACTACTATTACGTGGTGATACAAGCAGTATTAGGCAATTTAACTGCTAACACCATTAGACGAGCTCAGTTCCTTGGTAAGTCCATTTTCTCTAGCGTCTTCTCACAAAAAGAAATATGATATCAACCTATTTTATTCAGCCCTTTGTTGTCCATCATTGGGCAAATGCGCCTTCTCAATCTTATCAAGCGGGTTGGTGATATCTGTCACATATTAATTATAAGTCCAGGTTTACCCAGATCCAAGAAAAACTAAAAAAATTGAACTAAAAATAAAAGAAAGAAAATCAAATCGATGCACCTTGGTACTCAAATATAAATAACAAATAAAACTAACATGACACAATTTTTTTTACAACAAGACACAAAAAGCTCACTCAAACATGACTACGAAATGAATTGGTAAAAAGCACACTCTTCCTTCATCTCCTTACAGTATCGACCCGGTAATTTGTTCCAGTTGGCTGAGAAGAAATTTTTTTGAAATAATAAAACTAAAATTCACGATTCACTCATCTGCATTTTTTTTTCACCCCACACAAGATTTATATTAATAAAAACATTTGACTCATACATGTTTATGTTGTTTGTTTTGACCATCTCTAAAGACCAAGCGTGGTAGTTGCGAAAATGAATCAATTACACATTCATTATAGACCATTACTCATTACGAAATCAGACACACGAGTACTGGGGCCGTACCTTCGTCTATCGTCATAAGCTTCGCGCTGCGTCTCGATGCAGGAAAGGTATGATCAATCATCGTGTTGGGAAATGGATTGAAACGGATGAATATCATTTATACATTTAATTATAGGACAGACGAGTGAAAACAAATTACATAAAAATTGACACGCGCACTCGTTCCTTGCTGTCATCCGAATGTCGCGGGGTTCGCTTCGTACGGGGTTCTCATCGTATGAGCCAGCGTGCGCAGCTTATATTCCCCGCGACCCTTCCGCGGCCTCCGCTGCGCGTGTACACATCGGGTGTCGTAGCATAAGATCGGATTTCGTCGCAGTTATCGCATGGTGGTTGCAAATGTAGCGAGAATGTGACCACCGCATTAACACGATAACTTTTTGCCGAATGGCGGTAGATGCAGGTGAAGCCCCAGCATCACTACATATTAAGATCCCCCATTGCGCTAAGTTTATGTTGTATATTTTTGGAACGAAGTTCCTTAACGAGGCTGACGGGTAGTGGGAATTAGTAGAAATCGTCACGTAACTAAATGCGTGTGTGTATGTGTGCGTGTATCGAGCCTACTACAAAGAAATGAGCACACGAGCAGGGGGCCAAGTCTGCTATTTTTATAATTTCGTCATTTCAACACGATCTCATTATCATTTTGCTAAAAGTTTGTACCTAATCTGCTAAATTCATAATGGTCGATCATTGGTCGGTCGAATTAAAAGCAATGACTGCACAATGACGTTCTAATGGTAGGTCACTGATCAAAGGAACTGTCAAAATTTTAGCAGAATATCGCCTAATCATTCAGTTGTCATTTTGTACGAGATTACCATTCTATATCAATTCTTTCAATGGCGTGTCAGTGGTTGACCATTGGAAAGTCTGAAGAGTGCTGCTACTCGCCACCGAACTGCGTTCCTTACGAGGGGGTCCCCCAACCGCACAAGTTTTTTTTTATAATTTTCACAATTTGAGGAGTTATCTAAGAAGGTTATAGATTATAATTTATTAGTGCTACCCGTTGGAAGCTAGGGCGGATCGCTAGTAATTTAAAATATAATAATAAATCAATTTTTAAAGCACAATTAATATAAGAAATAAAGAATTCCATTACACATTCCAAATTAGACATTATTTTATTTATACGCCTATATTTATAATTATTTACATTGCCTGTAACTAAGCCATAGTTATATGTTCTGAAAATACATCTTCTTCAACTAACACTCAGTAGGGTACCGACGTATTGTACCGACATTCAAACTTATATTCAACAGTTTGTCAATACACGGTACTTCAACATGTTTAATAGTTTTTAACAGAACCATATGGATAGTGATGCCAAACCCATAAGATCTTTTGTTAACAAGTGGAAAATATTCGCCAGTCATCTACTTGTTTGGCGATTCATAATCATTATCGGTATGGGTTTGTGGCTTGTCACTTTCAAGAACATCTTACCCTCCTCGATCTTTAGAAGTTCTGGTCGTTTACCCCTATAGAATGAGAATAACGTGGTATAGTTTTGCACGTGGTCAGGCATAAGGGGTGGACCAGGAAGGGACGAGGGAGACGATGGAGGCGTGGGTGGCGTGGCCATCGGCGCTGGCTGCGCGGGCGCCGCCGCACTGGCGCTACTGTACCGCTGTCGACGACGAAGACTCCATGTTTCCGTACCACCATACAAACCGGTAAAACAATATTCTAGACCACACTTCCTTCTTACTTGCCACTATCTCGCTCTCTTGCACAGTCTTCTATTTTTTGCTGGTATCCATAGATTCTAACAACGTTTGTACTTTGTTTCACTAGAACTCGAAATTTTCTTGGATCTGTAAAGTTTCATGATGCAATATTTGCCTTTCGCTACAACCGTTGTAAAAACAATTATGTGAATTAACTGCGGCAGTCCCACTCTATTAAACATTTAGGTAACTATCGATGTTTAAAACTTCGATTACTTCCATAGGACGACAAATTTCCAAAAGACGGCGATACAGAAGTGCTAGAAATATGGAGCGAGACAGAAGACCGGTGGGAGGTAAGAGCAGACAAACTGGTGTTACACGAAGTTATTGGAGAAGGAGCCTTCGGCGTCGTGCGCAGAGCCACGCTCGCGCCGCACTCCGTGCAAGTCGCTGTTAAGATGCTAAAAGGTAAAACTCATCAACTTTGAAGCCAAAAATTGTGCATTAAACCAGCCCTTTGAGAGTTAGTAAAATGTTCCCTATGAGTTTTACAATACTGTTCCATTTAAGTGTTAGTAACATAACCAACCAAGGGGAAAAAAATTAGCATATCATCGATGTAATAGATAAATTACAATTACGATACTATTACAAATTTGTTTTATTACTGTAGTAAGCATTCAGGATGAAAACTATATCATGTTGTATGATGTATTTAGTAGTTTTGAAAATAACAAGGTTGTATGTTGGTTATGTTAATGCATGCACATGCATTTAGAATTCATATCTCCAACTGATAATATCCATGGACTAAGTCAAACAGTTATAGGTGCCTACTGTTTAAAAACTGAATAACTTCTTAACTTCTTCGACTCTTGTTACAGACTTCCCATCGCTTGATGAAATCAGGTCGTTCCGTTCAGAGATGGAGCTGATGAAGAGCGTGGGCGCTCACCCGCACCTCGTGAGCCTGGTCGGGTGCTGCACCGGCAGAAGGCCGCTCATCGTCGCCGAGTACTGCAGCCGGGGAGACCTGCTCAGTTACTTGAGGTATTCATCAAAAACCAGCCATTATATTGACTGAAATTTATTAAGTTTTGTCAACTGATGCTGTATACATTAGGTCTTAGGTATACCCAGGTATACCTCAGTCAGTTCAGTCGGTCAGTTCATCAGTCTCGAACTTATACAGTCGCCCAGTCAGATAACGATAAAACATAGAAAAATAAACAGAACTTTACAAAAATATTAGGAAAACGTACTTCTTCATCACATCATCATATGTAATCATAAAGTAGCACAATTGAGTTTATGGTCAACCTCATTTTAACTGGTAGGTCTGTCAAACTGAAAGATCAAGATACCAGTTAAAGATACCACTCCTTCATACGCCTGAGCTGAAGGCTTATTCCTTATATGGTTACTTATGTTATTCATTGTTATGGAGCATTGTTAATGGAAATAATAACAATGAATAACTGAACCTTGAAGAACGCCAACAATTTCCGCTAACCCTGAACATGTTTGATCGGTTTCATTGATTTTTCAGAGTTAATTTGCAAAAATATACAGATTCAATTCAAGGTTCTTATCATGTGAACATACTCAAACGCCTTTGACGGTTCATGATAAATATCTTTTGCTTTATCAACTCTTACAGAGTTCTAGACATCTTTGATTATTATTAAAATAATGCAAAATTTTCAGATGCACATGGGACATAATGTTATCAAAACGTAACACGAAATACTACAACAATAACATAGACATTTCAGACTACAGAAATGACCTGTTCAAATGTAAATCACAAATGGAGAGCTCCAAATTAGTCGTAAATAAACTCTATGAGCTCCAAGAGATCTGTGATAGAGAACTTACAGCTTTAGATCTCCTATCTTTCTGTCGTCAGATAGCCATGGGAATGGAATTTTTAGCTGCTAATAGAGTAGTACATAGAGATTTAGCAGCTAGGAATATATTGGTGACGGCGGACAGGACGTTAAAGATAGCCGACTTCGGGCTATCAAGGGATGTGTATGAGGAGAATCAGTATAAGCAGAAAGGTAATGGGAAGATGCCTGTAAAGTGGATGGCTTTGGAGTCGCTGACGAGGAGGATATACACCACGCAGAGCGATGTGTAAGTGTTGTGTTGTAAAATTTGAACCATGATTCTATTATAAGCTGGCGCCAGGGCAGTCATCATGGAGGACAATGGAGGCCACCACCTCATCGGTTCGCTATCAGTGACAGTCACTCGAATATTCCCGAGCGGCAACAACCCATCGTCAATACTGTTGACGATCGGGAAAAAAAAGTTCCGTTCGTTCACAGTGTACACAATCGGAACTTCTTTTCCCAGTCGTACATGCTTAGTTCAAGAGTCAACGTTTAAAAAGGTGGAATTCTATTAAAGACGAAACGGATTTAAAAATTTGCAACACCAATAATCAAATACCTGTGTATATGTTGAGTTGTACAGTAATTACAATAATAATATTTCAACGATCGTCAAGTGTTAACGACAGGGGTTTTACTGAATGGGAATAATTGGAATAATCGAAAAAAGGACCCGTTCGTTCATCAGAACTTATTTTTCCCGATCGTCAACAGTGTTGACGATGGAGTGTTACCGATCGCGAATATTCGTTATATTATATACATCGTAGATTATTATATTCGGTAATATAATAATCTACGATGTCGTGTCTTAGTTGTCTGTTAAAGGTTAGATTTCAGAACATATCTGGCTCAGTGGTATTAGAACAGTTGGCGATCGCTCTGCGATACTTCTGCTCTGCTAGTACTGTTTTAATAGATTTTACTTTGTTTGTGTAGATGGTCATTCGGCGTGGTGGTGTGGGAGATAGCCACAGTGGGCGGCGCTCCATACGCGTCGGTGCCGGGCGCGCGCCTGCCGCGACTGCTGCGCTCTGGATACCGCATGCCTAAGCCCAACAACTGCAGTCCACAGCTGTGAGTATACCATACAAATACATTACCCTTACTTTGACAGACTTGTCTCTATAAGAACCCATACCCGGCGCCTCCACAACTTATATAACCTACAGAACTATAAACTTTTATTAGTTACACGTCTCGGCGTATAAACCATTACTAACTGATTTGGTTCCTAATTCCTTACTTTTGCTTTCCTATCATACAAGGCTTTCTGCTTTACTTGTGCCTTACCTATATTTATAATCGCACGCCGCGTCAAATCTAGTACAAATGAAAATTTCCATCTGCGGAATCTAAAATGCATAAAGGAGTTCCCATTTTCTCAATAGGTACCTATGTTGGGTAGTAACAAAAGTTGCGAACGTTTTATGATGATTGCAGTAGTATCGCACACGCCAAATGTGGCATGACATGAATCGAAAGTTTCTTAATCGATTATTGAATCATTTCCAGAACAATTTAGTTAATTACCATCGATAACGACTTTACTGAGGAAGTGCGTTATTTTTTTTTTATTTTTAGTTAATTTTGTTCCAGCTATGACATAATGCTCTCCTGCTGGCGGACCCATCCTCGCGACAGACCGAACTTTGTGGAACTACACCAGCGTCTTGATGAGCTACTGAACAGCGCGTGTGCCAACCAGTACCTTTCTTTAGAAATTGACGCGGATGATGCACCGCCGACGCCAAAGCATCATAGATACATTAAGATGCTGATCAGGTGAGGAAATTTACTGTTGTGTAGGTCTCACTAAATAATTGTTTAAATTTAATTAAGCTTCTTGCTCGTTCTTGTTCATAGAGATCTACCTACGTATTGGAAGAAGTAGGTACTAGCAATTTTCTGACTAACTCCTTGACAAATCAAAAGTGTAAATAGTTTAATTGAAATAAATGCTTTCACAAATTGCAGTTGCAATTCGTCAAAGCACCCACAGCAGGCACGGCACTGGCGGATATTAAATGATATGTGTTCAAACACAATACTGATAATCATGTAATATTGACAGAGGCAAACGCGGCTGGAGTCGAGGGGAGACCTACGAGCGACCACTAAAGGCTCCACACACCAACCACTACACAAACCCACCAGATTCACTCAGCGCATACCCCGTGTGACGTCATAATAATTATTGGACTTATAAACGGCTCATTTACACGTTCACCAATAGGAGACCCAAATACAAACTGAATAATAGGTACCTACAGTTAGCATCAGAAATATCGGAACGAACAGATTGTTCTACCTAATTTGAACAACAAATTAAATTTTATCTCAATAACACAAACGATTTTTCAGAATAAACAAGTAGGTTTTCGTTCTTATATTCTTGATGCCGACAACCTTAAATTTCTCTGTACTTTTGGGAAACGAATCTGTATTTAAATAATATATTGCAAAATATGTTTTAGGATGCCTAGATCTGAGTTGAAATTAATGTATGTAAGTACAGTTTGATTCAAACTTAATGGCGGCAGTGAAGTGCGCTAGGTACAGTCAACAGCAAAAGTAGATGATCAAAATCAGAAATTCAATACTAATGAACGGAGTTTGCGTCAGAACTATGTGGCATCGAAGTGATTCAAAAGTATGTGTGTGACAATCACATACTTTTAATAAATAAACTAGTAATAAATTATATAAATTAGTGTTAGTAAATTAGTATTGAATTTCTGATTTTGATCATCTACTTTTGCTGTTAACTGTACTAGTACTAGCTGCGCAGTACCCCGCCCCTCACTCCCGCTGACACGTGAAATTGTTACTGCGCAACCACTCGACTCGTGTTCAGAGCCGCCATAAAGTTAAGAATCGAATATGGAGGGTAGAGGTAAGGAGAACCGTCTGTGTATGAGAAAGTGTCCGTTAAAATGTATTAAATAAGGGTGGCGCTACAATCAGCGTTTAGGTAAGCGTTGTGGGGGACGCCCTGCGGCACGATGGACCGACGATTTGAAGAAAGTGGCTGGCAGCGGATGGATGTGGGCTGCTAAAGACCGGGTTGATTAGCGATCTCTGGGGGAGGTCTACGTTCAGCAGTGGACGGCAATAGGCTGATATGATGATGATGCTTCAATCCTTCAACAATACATTCATACCGTACCCTGTGCCTACGCTAGCGTCTTTTCGGCGGGTATTTGGAACTGTTATTTAGTGTTAAGGCTGGACACTTTTTCAGCTTCCCCCCTCCCCCCCCCCTGTGAGATAGTTCTCCTTAACTTTACCCTCCATAGAATCGTACTGTACATGTACTTGTGTCTACTTGCTGTGTTATGCTGTGATACGTATCTGTTATAATTATACATTAGTAGGCCGTGATGGCTTTATCTTGTGATGGCCTAGTAGTTAAAAGCGCCGGCTATCATGCGCGCGTGGGTTCGCAACTGAACACGGGCAAATACCAATAAACCTGGACTTATAATAAATGTAAATCTGGAATCGCTAATCCGCCTTTAAGCAAGCGTGGATGATCAATAATAATAATATAATAATAATAATATATGTGGGAACATTTTCACACACGGCCATATGACCCCAAACTAGGGAGACCCTGTACTATGGGTGTCAGACAGCTGATATACATACACAAATACATTTTTTTTTTTGTAAATACAGACATATATAGATAAACAACACCCAGACACAAGGCAAACACAAGTGCTCATCACACAAATGTTTACCCTGGGCGGGAATCGAACCCGCAACACGCTGCGCAGCAGTCGATCGCTCAGCCACTGCGCCAACCGTGTCGTCAATGCTCGTGTCTTCTCTGTATGTAGAGGCTTTTGCCCTGCAGTGGGATAGGCCGGTATTATTAATAGGCGTAACCTCTTTATCTAAATCACAATAGGGTATTTTACCAAAAAATCTAATTAGTCCGTCAGATAGTAGGTATCCAAAAAATATTGGACGTGTTTTTTTTTTCACGTTAACAAAAATGAAGACGATAGGTACAGTGCGTCGAAAACTCGTGTGACATCACTATGTCATACACTTTTACTGGTGAAGTGACGTCACAAACCCCCACAATCTTTGATGCGTTTTATCTTCGTCAGTTTTTATTGATTTGATAAAACAAAAAATACATACGTATCCAATATTTTTCGATAATCTAACTGACGGACTAATTCGATTTTTTTTTGGTAAAATACCCTATTGATTTACAAACATAACATAACGTCTGTTTTCCCTAAAAGGTTAGGCAGAGGTGGACCTAGTACACCGTGAAATTACGAATTTGTAGGATAAGGTAAATAATAAAGTGTGAATAGTAATAGGTGTAATAAATTAGTAGTGCGGAGAAAACATTTTTGTAAAAATGCTACTTCAGAGGGTAATGTTCCAAACTTTGTATTATAAATAATTTTGTAAGATATTAAAGTATTAGTTAAATATTAGAATTACATATTTTGTACTTATGTATCATGTAAAAACATAAACAATTAGGGCAATGGTTTCAATCATCAGATAACTTTTATATTTAACCTCTCGAATGTCTTATGTTACACAGTCCGACATAAGCAGCGGAGGTTTGACCTTAAACACTTTCGCCCGTCAGTCGTTGAGTTAAAATCTAAATATTAGTTTTCAGCTTTTGTATAGAAAAGATATCAAAACTGAAATATTTATTCTACTCATATAAGTTATCTGACGATTTCAATCTCAGTCTTTAATCTAGGTTATAAAATCGATGGATAAAATTGTTTCCATTAAAAAATATTTAAAGCTGTAAACTGCATTTTATTTCAAGTTATATCCAAGAGGTTTCCGGACAATCAATCGTTCAAATTCTAGTTATGAAGAATAATTGATAACTTACTGCTGTGATAATATTATAAACATTGAATGTAAAGACGTTGCGACTTATAATACCTACCACGTTGTACTATCGCGGACATTCCCGCTTGCTCAGTTAAAAAAAAATTCCCTTGGCGCCTGCGAAGTCAACGGGGCGGGGTAGAGAGCGCTTCCATCTTTTGAGTGCAAGCAAAAATGAACTTAGTGGTGGTCAGGCGGACACCCGCCTGACCACCACTTACCAAACAAAAATAGTTTTTGCTGTACTATCGTGGACACACGTCCACGATAGTACAGCAAAAACTATTTTTGTTTTTACATTTATCTTTTTTACAAAGACTAAATCAAAGCCAAAAGGAGGGTTATAAAATGTACTTACTTATGTAAGTATGCATTTTACAATATGTCATATCGCACCTGCCTAAATTTTATTGTCAAAAACCCTAAACAATTTTTCTCCATCCTGAGTTTATTATGTTACTCTGTTTGGTTGTATATAGGTACTGTGAGACATTTATTAGTGCGAATAGGATTTAAAGGAACACCCGATACATCAGCGGGTGTCCAGCCGTTTAATATAAAATACAGCCATACACGCTTACATAATCATCAGTTTGGAGGTTTTACGTAAGCCGTAAACTTATTATATGTAATATTGACGATCGTCAAGTTTGACAACTGTCATTGACAAACATGTCAAAGCAAAACATTATTTATTTTCAGATTTGTAAAAGTGATATAATATATATTAATTAACAGGAATATAATGTAACGTAACACAGACAAGACCAGCATAAAAAACTGTAACTACATATATTCCATTTCCGCATAATAAAAGATTCCAAGAATCTACAAAAACAAGTATTATAAAATGTAAACATAAGTCGTGATAAATGATTTCATGCTTATAAAAAGTAAATATAGTATCGTGTTAAACCGAATACTATAATACTTATACTAGCTGACCCGACAAATGATGTCCTGTCCCTATCTACCGTTCATACCCTACATACCCTACCTACCCTACATACCCTACCTACACTAATTGCGCCAATCCTAAAAAAATTAATAAACTACGTCATCTATGTATCATTTTTGGTGAAGAAATGAATACGTCACCCATGTATTTTTTTTTTTGTTCCGCGCAATTTTCTTAGCTTTTTCTGTCATATTTTTCTTCTCCTTACAATAACAAATACAACAAACAAAGAATTAGCGATATTGGTCCAGCGTCATGCCGTGACCAAGGGAAATAGGGATTCATTTTTATCTTATATATAAAAAATGTTCTGTGCGTGTGTATGAAAGTGAATTCCTCCTCAACGGCTGGACCGATTTTGATGATTTTTTTGGTATGTATTCCTGTGGATTCGAGAATGGTTTAGATTTAAAATTGGACCTCATTGGAACTCAACTGCAGCGCCACCTACCGGTGGCGCTGCAGTTGAGTTGTAGGACATTTTTTATTTTAAGGACAGGGCAACGTCTGCCAGGCCCGCTAGTATATATAGATTATTTATAAATATATGTGTGTTCAGATGTTCCCTCACATCTCCAAAATTACTCGTATTCGCCTATCAAAAAAACGCCAACAAATAAAACGCCAGTATAGATTGATATATTAACTTCGTATATTTTACAGCAATATGACTTATTTCTAGATATAAAAATATCCATATAATCACACCTCGCTTTTTCAACATGGTGCCATCGATATAATATCCATTCGCGACGCGTGGGTTCTGTGCTATGTAATTGCGAAAAACACTATACATTTTTATTTGGGAAAAATGTTCTACTGTTGTTCCTTCTTCGCTTACAGTGAGTGTTAATATACTAACCAAATCTCGTGTAAAACATTCCCATCAATTACAGAACACACAGACATCGCGACCATTCACATTCCAATATTATCATTACTAGTGATGTACCACCTACCGTAATCAATCGATATTTTTTACTACTAGCACATAAAGAATATTGACGACAGAGCTTTGTACATCAGCACAACAAATTAAACTATAATAAAAAAAACCAAACAAGCAAATATTGACAATCGATTAAAAACGGTAGTTATTACATACTTCACTAAAATATAGCTATAATACATATATTTTAGGACGTACTCAATAATTAATGAGCGAACATAAGAGCATCATAATTTCCATAAAGTATAGACGCCTTAAAACTCTATGATATGACTAAACGAAACAATCTTTTTTTTTATTTCCTTTACATTATTATCACACATAATTTTGATTAACATAAGTAGTAAAATTAATTAAAAGAAGTTTTATTTTATATTTTCTGTAATGTTTCAATTTATATTAGTATTTTTACGTTTGGCGTTTAATGAAATATTCCATTTATAGAGAAAATCCAATTTACATCTTTCCTAAGTTTTTACTGTGATTCTAAACGAGATATTTTTTTCTAAGATGTTTAAAATGACTTAATATTATCATAATTTGACAAAATATGCGTTTCCCCACATAAACTTCAAAAGCCTCGTATACCTAAAGTTTATTTTAGTGCCAAAACGCAAATAAAACATTTTATTGTATTTTCAATGATTTTCAGTCTCAATACAATACGATAACTAAATATGGCAAGAAAGCCTTTATGTAATAAATACACACAAAACGGGAACTAACGAAAACTATGTCATGTATTCACAGACTAACGGTACTTTAATATTTAAATCTCATTTTCTTATAAAAGTGTGAATTCTAGCATTTAAACATTTAACACAACATACCCGACGATTCTTAACGTGTTTATATTTAATTTCGATGTGAAGTTCAAAAAAAGAACACGCTGTATCACTGACCATAGACAAGTTATATTGCCATTCAATCACAACTATTGTTAAGTAGGAAATGACAAACCGCGGGTAATTGAGTACATAATTCAATTTTATTAACTATAGAGCACAGACCACAGACTTTCTATCGGCCTATAGTTTGGTCGATTTTCCAATCAGTGTAAAGATGTATGCAAGCGCGATTTGCAATATCGGATTTTCGGTATCGGCCGATAAAAAAGTTTGATGGCCTACATGATCTTTCAAAGTGAACTCACTCACCACCAACCCGATTGTTTGTTGGCTCGTTATCCAACCGGACAAAACTATCGGCCAATAGAAAGTCTATGGTCTGGAGGGATGTTATTTATACATAACTTGCAAACGAACAATATTAGTTTTGCACGCATGTGCAACACATTCTGTAAAATCCATTAATCTAAATTCATAAAAAAGTGCGAATCCTTTTACAAAAACCTTAGTCGCTAACGTATTTAGGAATGATGTAAACAATATGCCTTTCGTTAGAGATCAAACTTCTATACAATTACATTTTAGACAAACAACAGATACATACACAAACTTAACTTTGGCTGTTAATACTTCGAGCGCAGCACTCACTGGTGATGGTATTGTATAAACAATAATAAACAATAAGACATCGATAAAAAACTTAGCAGTTTAACATCAGCAGTTAAATGTTATTTTTACATAAGTACAAATATGAATTTGCCTTGCTAGTACTTATAAATGGCTGAACATATTGTACACTCAAATTGTGACAACTCCACGAATGCTTTCACGCAAAATGAAGACTTAAGCGTATTACAATTATTGCTATAATACATTAAAATGAGGCAATATCTTACACCGAAATAATATCTGTAATAGGCCGCGGAGTAAGCCAAGGCAAATTCGCTGACACGGCTAGTTTCTGAAAGGCGTTCAAAGCTGAATTTTAAATAAATCGTTACGACACCGACATCTAGTAATCTAATCATTAATAAGATTCACTAATACTTATTAAAGGTTTAAGGCAAATTTTTCATTTTAGAATTCCGATAGACATTCGATGCATTTAATTGCTAAATATTACGTGTTACCATTGAATAATATTCACAATTAAGAAACTGACAGACACCAGAATTTCAAAACAATCAAAGAGATTCTATTCTACTTACGTGACCTTCAAACTCGGGTCTGCTGTACTGTCCTTTCAGAAACAAAGCGTGCAATTGTAGTTAGGCGGCTCGACTGCGCGCATTTGTCGCAACTGCCGCATTTGTCGCAAGTGTCGCGTGTGTCGCTTGTGTCGCAACGGTCGCGTGCTACGGTCAGTCGATGGGCGGCGGCTGTGCGGGAATGTTGGAGGGTGGAGCTGTCAGGTAGCCCGCGGTGTGAGGAGCCGCTGTAAGGCAAAAGGATATTATAAAATGTTGACCTTACCTGGTTAAAACAGGGATTTCGCGAAGACTTGTAGAAACGACTGGTTCCGATCAAGAAATTAATTTCAGAGTTAGTAAAAACAATATTTATTTATACTTCATGCACAAAGGTACAACATCTCATTTGAGTCTATTTTTGTTGATTAGCCAGTTATTAGAAAACAAATGATGGAGTGAACCAAGTCTCGATTACCAAAAGAAAGCTCAGTTGCGTCTCTGATTTAAAAACCAGCAGAGAGATCGGAATCATTAGAGATAGGAATAAAAGATGTCAATTTTTAATCGAGATTAATAATAAAGCATACTTTTATGATAAGAGCAAACAAAAATTGTAAAGGAGTCAGATAATCAAAAAGTTGAAGCCAGTTGCTTGTTCCAAACAGTAGGTTACCAAGGAAGAACGAGCAAGAAACTCCACGATACTTTTTTCAGTCAACTTTTTGTAAAAACCCTGGTTACATTATTCTTGTTGCTTTTTTATGTGCAAACATGTAGGTGAAGGCAGGTAAAAGATGACCAATCTCACTTAAACGTACCCGTTCACGAACATGACGCGTGGATCAGCACATTTTTTTTAGTTTAAAAAGAGAGAGAACAAATGAAGACAGAATGAGTGCAACATAATTTTTTGGTACCTGGGCGACCGAGCTTTGCTCGTTACATTTAAGTTCGTGTTTTTTAAAAATGTAACCTAGCTAGATCGATTTATCGCCCCCGAAACCCCCTACATACTAAATTTCATGAAAATCGTTGGAGCCGTTTCCGAGACTCAGATTATACATGATGAAATTGAATTCATTAGCAAATTTTCATGAAGTGACTCAGACCACGGACCTGAACAACTTTCATTATGGTGCCAACTCAAACAGCGCGAAAAACTGTTCAGGTTCGTGGTCTGAGTCACTCCTTAAAATTTTGTTAATGAATTCAATTTCATCCTGTATACAGAGAAATTGAAAATACACCCAAAACCTCTTAATGTGGACTTCGTATCATCACCCTGAATAACTTTTGTTCTACGACTTTGACCTGAACTAAATAACGTAGCCAAAAACAATTTGTTTTTGTTTATTTTGAAGTCTGTAAAATTTACGTATACTGCGCGCGCGCGCACCTATATGATAGCGAATATGACGTAGGCAGTAGGTAGGTTAATGTATAGGCACAAGCGTGAGGTCCTAGGGTCAACGACCTTCAACATCTGGGCGGAAATCGTACCTATACTGGAGCAAACGTCGTTTGATCTAGCCGCGCAGTCCACCGGCCGAGTCAGAAAAAATAATATGCAAAATTTAAAGTGTGTTTATATTTTTTGTATGGAAAAAAATGTTTCGAATTTTGAAAAGTCGTAAAACATTAATGTTGTTCGGGATGATGATACGAAGTCAGGATTAAGTGGTTTTGGGTATTTTTTCAATTATCCTGTACAAGAATTGGTCGATTAAAGGTATTAGATAAATTAGTTACCTGTAAGCAAGTTATTCTGTGGCGCAGCGGTGATGAACAGGTCGTGTCGTTGTGCTGCGTAATGCTCCCATGTGGGCGAGCGAGCCAACACAGCTTTCACCCGCTCGCCGTGTAGAACGGAGCGAGACATTGCCTTCAGCGCTCGCACGAGTTGGGCAGCTGCAGACCCATCTAAACGGGTATCGAGGAGCGAGAGAAGCTCGCCTACCAGGTCTGTCTCTAGCGCCTGTAGTATTCAAATAATAGGATATTTCACCAAAAAAATCAAATTAGTCCGTCAGATAGATTTCCAAAAAATATAGGACACGTGTTTTTTCTTTTTTCACGTTAATAAAAAATGAAGACGTCACTATGTCAGTACACTTTTACTGGCGAAGAGACGTCACAAACCCCCACTCATGATCTTTGCATTTTATCTTCGTCAGTTTTTATTGATTTGATAAAACAAAAAATACATATCCAATATTTTTCGATAATCTAACTGACGGACTAATTAGATTTTTTTGATAAAATACCCTATAGACTTCGGTTATGCCAGAAAAAAATTTACCCTCATCATCAGCTGGACGACGTTCACTGTTATATCTATTGACTGTCGTGAAAACGAGGCACCAAATTGCGAAGCTTTGGAAAAACAATAGTCTACAATAAATATTACAAAATACAAATCGTAAAAAAGTAACTTTTTTTAAATTTAATAATTCGTCTCATGACATGCGAGTCGAACAGTAAAATCAAACTCGCTTTCGACCAAGAGGTTTCAACCGGAGAGTAGAAATGTCTTAACTAAACAGGGAGAAGATTACATTCACAAATGAATAATGATAATTTATTATTTATTTTAATTATGATTGTATTCAATTTGAATTTGTTTATAATTAACTTGTATTATTTCTATTATTTTATACCCTTTTTGTTTTGCTTTTTACTTTGATTTCTGAGTATATTGAATCATTTTAAGCATTTCTTCCTCATCAAACTTTTGTTATTGTACTAACCTAGATGAAATACCTAGATAATAACCTAAATAGAAGTAAATGATGTGGTCGCCTTTAATTGAAAGCACACACTTTTATTGTCCGCGTCTATGCATGAAATTGTGTAGTCTCTGTGGGCGATTCAATTATTAATTAAATTAATTAATTACTGACCTGCAACACCAGCCGATCCGTATTAGCATTGCTGGAGAATATAAGAGCAAGGGCCTCACACGCGCTCCCAATGATCTCTCTACACGACTGTACCGCAGACTTCAGACCTGACATCACTTCTGTTTGTGACAGTGCTACGACGCAAGCCTGGAATAAAGGTAATATTTGCAGTTTTTTTTTTTGAGTTTTAAAACATTGACATAAGGTTCTAAATGATGGTGATGATGATTCTCACCTGCGTAGGCGCAAGTGCGGTAATGACAGGCACGGCTAGCTTGGGTGCGGTGGGCAGCAGGCGCGCCAGGCGCGGCAGCTCCCCCAGCTGAGCACACAGCTCGCCTAAAGCTGGACGAGCACGTAAAGCCGCGCTCAGGGCTAAGGCGCAGGTCTCGCCGCGGCTGCCCTGTGAGAATAAAAATACACCATTGTTTTAGTAATCAAACTGATGACCGCGACTTTTTCCGAGTGAATTTCGGTTATCTGTGGGTTTTTTCTCGGAACCCTAATTCTTTTTCTAAATTAAAAATCGGCTATGTTACTCCTGATAACATCAGCTATCTGCCAGTTAAAGTCCCATCGGACCAGTCGTTTCGGAGATTAGCCGGAACAAACAGACAGACAGACATACAAAATGTTAATAATACTTTTTTTGTTATCAGTACCGTGTTCTCAAATGCATTGAGTAAAAACACTGTTATTTTGACATTACAAACAGACACTTCAATTTCATTTATTTGTCTGTATCTATGTATAGATTATTTATAAATCAATTTGATTTCTCCTGTAGTGACATCCATACTGAATCTCGGCTGTTTTTCGTAGATCTTTGAAGATTATTATGGGAAGCCAAAGTCTGACAAGCAGTCTTACCAAGGGGTATCGTGTTACCCAGTACCTGGGTTCTCGATGTCGGATAGGCAGTCGCTCCATGTAAAACACTGGTATTCAGCTGCATTCGGTTAGACTGGAAGTTGACCCCAACTTATTTGGGAAAAGACTAGGTAGATGATGATGGGCGAGATGATGAGACAAGATGCATTGCCTCGATAACATTGCTTGAAGTGCCAACTGGTAAAAAAAATCCATTTGCCCTAATTACATAGTTTGTCCCAGTTATAGTCCTCTAAGTTTATTTCAGTTTTTCTGCTCAAAGTACTAACACGGTACGTACAAGCTAGGCAACAGTGACTTCAAGTTTAAAAATATTTTTTTATCTATCTATAATCTATCTAGAAGGAATGTTGAGATGGATGTGTGGAGTCACCAGAATGGATAAGGTGGGAAGTTACTATATTAGAGGAAGTTTGAAAGGGGCGCCAGTGACGGAAAAGTTGAAAGGAAATCGTTTGTATTGGTAAGGGCATGTGAAGAGAAGGGATGAAACGCATGTGACCAAAAGAGTTTTGAAATTTATTTGGATGGATGGAGTGAGAGAGAGGACGGCCAAGAAAAGATGGATGGATTGTGTGAAGAATGATGTGAATGCAAACGGAGTCAGTAAAAGCATGATGGTTGACAGAACGGAATGGAAGAAGAAAACATGTTGCGCCGACCCCAAGTAGCATGGGATAAGGGCAGGAAGATGATGATGATGATGATGAATCTATCTAGAAGGATTTTTAATATTTTCATGAATAAAATATAACTGTTTTGCATTCCAACAAAACAGGTATTATGTGTGAATAAAACACACAGCGTTGCTAGATGAAGAAAGCTGATGTAAATTCGCCTATAAACTAATGTCTATGGTAAAAACTTACCGATTTGTCGATGGTTTTATACTTGTCTCTCTCACTCACCAGCGTGCGTCCTTTTCTAATTATGAAGGATGCTTGGCGCGAAGGTGCAAATCTCATAGGGTCTTCAGCTCACCAGCTAGAGAATAGCTGCAACGCTGTGTGTTTTATTCACACATAATACCTGTTTTGTTGGAATGCAAAACAGTTATATTATGTGGTTTCCTAAAACACACAGCGTTGCTAGATGAAGACCTGTTTGGTATCTGCTGGTGGTAAATACAAACGCTATGATGATTGAATTAGGTATATAAGTAATTCAACTGATCTAGAAAATAAATCAGATTTAACATAACATCTCTTATGTCCAAATGTAACAAGAGATAAAATAAAATTCTTCAAAATCCACAAAGAAAACAATTAAATATTTCTCAAATAATCACAAATCAACCGCTTAACTTTTAACTTAAAAAGCTTTTTAGATTTAAGCAATATTAGGATAATTTAGATGCAATAAACAACATTCAAGTTGTTATTATCAACCTTGTTTACAGGACTATAGTAATTTTTTTGAATTGTTTTAATACTTTTGCAGTTTCCTCTGTTAAGTATTTCTTGAACAGGCCTATTCTCCAACCGACTTCTAAAGGCGACTGCAGACCTGATATTACCCGGTGGCGCATCAATATTCGTATCAAAAATAATGCGAATCCAACCCGCAACCATTGCTCTTAAAGCTGGTTTTAATTTCCCTGATTGAGAAATAAATAAACTTGAGACAGGTTCATCTGCACTTCTTATAATTTTATAATTTACTATAAAGTTACTGATGTGTTTGACAGGGCAGATACGATGGTCTGGGTGTTTCCGCAACAACCAACCTGACTGTCTGTGCATTAAAATGGGTGGCTGTCTTTGAGCCAAACTTTGGCCACAGAGTAATCTCATCCTCCGTGGAAATTTGATTCTCAGGGCTATTTTCTAAAAATGTTAGATCACGAATGCTACAACCTGAGGCCACAAGAGTATTAAAGCAATTCGTCTAACGATCAATTAAAGAATTCGAATTTGTTGAGGTTTTTAGCCAGTTAAATAATATTGCGGTTTCCCATATTGGTAGTTTTTGCACTGCAGGTTTAGCAAGTGAAATGGCTCTTAGAACTTGGTTAATGAAAAAATATTTTGAAATGTCTACTTTTGATATTGCACAATAAGTAGAAATAGCAGATTTATGGAGAATAATAGTTTAATAAGCTAATTTATCTTCAAAAATAATTTGGCTAAAATCTAGAAATTTGCAGGGTTAATTTTATTGGTATTCACTACAATAACCATCTTTTAGTAGAGGCACTATTATGTTTTTTAAAGTAGATGTCCGCCAACTACTTTTTTAACAAGTTTTGTTCCTCTACAGACCAGTGAGCAACTTAATCGGCCCACCCCCAATTTTTCAGGCAAGAAGATTCAACTTGTTCACCTGTGAAGGGCAATTGCCTGTTGTCCGATCTATTAGGACCTTCCGCAGGTTCTTTATCGGAAGTGGCTCTACTATGGCCCTCGCTCGCAAGTTGGTTAGCCAAAAAATTATTTGGTCCACTCGGTTGTTACTAGGATGTAAATTCCTTTGCACTGTTCAAATGAGCTAGTAGTACTCTTGGTATTAAGCTGAGTGGGGGAATGCCCAGCCCAGCTGATAGTCCCATTTTCGGCTGAATGCGTAGCAGAAGACTGCAGTACCATTTCTGGAATCCAAGGTTACGTACTTTGGTACGATAGCCGTTTCTCTTGACGCGAACAGGTCAACGTCTGGGACACCCCATACTTTGAATATAGCCTCCGTGGCTTGGGGCAGAAAATGCCACTCTGGTAGTTTGCGGCCCCTTGATAGGCGATCCGCAATTCCGTTTAGACTCCCCGGGAGATAAGCGGCTGAGAGAGTTAAATCTAACTGCTCTGCTAGTTTTCAGGGCTCTGGTCGTCAATCCCAGCAGTGCCAGAGAACCAGAGTCCTGTTGTCCGACTGAATATGAACATGTGCAACTTTTAGAGTCATCCGCTGACTATTGCAAACATCATCATCTGCCTAGACTTTTCCCAACAATATTGGGGTCGGCTTCCAATCTAACCGGATGCAGCTGAATACCATTGTTTTACATGGAGCGGCTGCCTATCGGACCTCCACAACCCAGTTACTGGGTAACACGATACCCCTTCCTTGGTAAGACTGGTTGTCAGACTTCGACATGTGCACCTATTAGAGTCATCCGCTGACTGTTGCAGTGATGGCCGCAAATACGGCGGACATCTCTTTACTGTTTGAAAACCAGGGCTTTTGATATGGTGCTAACTTTCATGATAGGGAAGTGCTGCTTAATTGTGCTCCCCACCCTGAGTCTACTGAATCTGTGATCAAGAAGTGAGTCAAACTTTTCTTGACTCCCTATTGGTGTTGATCTGCAATCAACAGCTTTAAACCACTATTGTTGGTCTTGCTGAACTGGTAGAGGAAGATTTTATCTCTCTTAATCTGTTTCGGTTTAATAATTTTAGGTAGCATTGGGTTCTGCGACAGCGTAACCGACCCACTGATACTGCGTAATTTGTAATATTCAGTAAACCTAATAAACTCTGAGCTCCGCGCAGAGAAATATTATGTTTCCATTGCTCGACCATTTCGAAATTATTATTTTTATCTTCTTGGTAGGAAGTTTTACACAGTTTTGCTGAGTGTTCCATACCAATGCAAGATATGCTACTTCCTGAGATAATTCTACAACGGATTTGTGTCAATTTATGTGCCATTCAAAAGTTTACAACGTTCTCAGTGTTTCCGTAACCTGAGAAACCAGTATAGTCCGATCCTGATTGACCAGGAAAAAACAGAAATTAAAAAATAAATAAAATTGTTCCAATGAACAATTATTATTATGCTTTTAGGATCTCCGCGATCGAATTTGTAACAGAGGCAAGCTATTTAGTGCTGATGGCAGGCCAAATGGCAAAGCTGTCAAATGTAGCACTTCGTGGTTGTAAAGCACTCGGATGAACCTCCTGTGTGTTTCTGCAATTGGTAAATGAAAATAGGCCCGGTGAATGAATGTCCATTCTCACTAACCAATTGTTTGTCTATAGGAAGTTGGCTACATCTGTTTGAGAAATTAAATCGAAATGTTTCACCAATACATGAGTTGAGACCTCCGAGGTCACATATTATGGTCCATCTCAAGGACTGAATGCAGAAACCGAAGCCCCCAAATGGTGATTCCGGCCAGGAACGAACTGGCGGCCTTCTGCGTGTAAAGCAGATGTGATAACCACTACCCAAAAAATAGAAGATAACCTCTGAGGCCGAAGATAAGACATATCTGATTATTTTTACTAAATCACGTTCAACATAGAAAACCTGGATTGAGGATTGCGGTGTTTCTAATATTTTTTCTTGCTTTAGGATCATGTCAGTCATGTCCTTTATCATATTTGGAAATTATTTCAAAATACGGCCACCTGTTATTAATTTCATAATAGGTATGATTGCTTGCTCTCCATTGTTGCCATAAATTGGTATAGTTCCTTAGACTACCATCTTTGAAAGGTTTGGTCTGATAGTAATTGTAAGTTATAATTGTTAATTTTGGAGGGTGTATTTTTTTTTTTTATATAGGCAGTAGTGTTATATCACACCTGAGATCTGCCTAAATGTGCTGATAGGTTGCAAAGCCTCTCGGCTAAAAACATATTATTATGTAGTCATGGCTAGGAGGAAACATCTTAATTATTATAGAATAACTTTTAATTTTGAGTTTGCAATTTCGTTTAAAATGCTATCTCATCTAATTTCAATACCTTTTACCACATACAATCTGCATTGCAGCCTCTGCACTTTTAAATTGGGAACCTGGACCATAAGTCCAAGACTTTTAACAAACAAGTGTTAAAATTAAAACTATTTGGGTTTGCATAGGTTTAGTCAAGCAATTCCTGTAATCCAAACTGTAATTATAGCTGTCTTTGTTTTAAAATAGTATTAGACAAACATGCTATAGCTGTTATGTGGAAGCAAAATAATCATCTCTACCCACAAACCTAGGACAGGCAAAGCAAGATTGTAGAGAAGATGATCCACTGACCGAGCTTTTTGTACCAAATGTCTTTCCAAGAAGAGCAATAAAACTTTTCAAGGACAACCAATTCTTTAAATTTTTCTTAGTCAGCTTGTGGAATAATAAGTTTTTCATCAAACTCTGTACTTAGTGGGCCTAAAGATATTTTACAAGAGGTGTCGGATGTTGTTGGATTTCTCAAAAAATGAGATGTGGTTGGGGTAGGATTATTCTTTTGGTGTTTTTCTATTGATGTACTAGGGTTTGTCAGTAATAATGGCACATCAGTGAAGTAACTAGATGTATAAACCCTTATTTGTTGATTATAAGTCTACACGCGGGTCCGAACTTGTCTGAACTTGTTTGTACTTACGTGAAACGTCTTTTGTTAGGCGGAGGTGATGCTATGCCCTCCTCATCCTCCGAGGATGAAGAAGATGAAGATGGTGACGATGAAACGTGAGGTCTCCGCTTCAACATTCGAACTTATATCACCTCCGACACTTACCCGTACAATTTCGTCCGGATTCATATTTTCACAATGAAATTACCCGACACGTATACTTAATTAACGCTGTGTGTTAATATAATACGATAATTATAGTATAAATTAAAGTATTATCACTTTTTTCTGAATTTGAAAATTTTCTGGTGTTTTACCGGCAAATTTTACAAACGCTATGAGATTTGCACCTTCGCGCCAAGCATCCTTCATAATTAGAAAAGGACGCACGCTGGTGAGTGAGAGAGACAAGTATAAAACCATCGACAAATCGGTAAGTTTTTACCATAGACATTAGTTTATAGGCGAATTTACATCAGCTTTCTTCATCTAGCAACGCTGTGTGTTTTAGGAAACCACATAATATCATTTACAAGGGCGCTTACCGATCTTGAAACCAATTCGTAAAAAAAATTGTGGCTTACAATCACAAAATACTGCGTTTTACAAGAAACGAGTACAATATTTTTTGAAATATTCAAACGAACCTCAGAAGCGTCCTTATTCAACGCCGTTATAGTTTCAGTCAGCAGTTCCTGCAGGAACCGCTTAGGGCTCCGTAGGTTCCAGTGCGGGTTCTGCAGGTAGAGCTTGAGGTAGACTCCGTCCACCACGACCTCCCCGGGCGGCGCCCACGCCTGCTCGCCTGCCGCCGCACGTTCTAACGTCTCCCGGTCTTCGAATGCCGCGTTGGGAGTGCGGAGCTGGTCTGATTGATGCCTGGGATAGTAGAAAGATACTTTTCTTTATTTGTGTAAATAAATAAAAAATATATGGAAGGTAAACGTACATAACGTAACCTCAATCGGCGAAAATATAGTATCCTAAGTGATAACTTTATTTTGTGTCGTAGAATGCCGAAGGATACTAGAAGATGGGCAGCAGCTTCCGTCTGAGTACCAAAACATCTACTGCGATCGCCAACATGCATCGTCCAAACATGATGATTACGGCTGAACTCCCTGGGGGAAACCTATGCCCAGCAGTGGGTGTCTAAAGGTTAACATGATGATGATGATGATGATGAAAGCGTCACGCCGATGTTGCTAAGGTGTTCGGTAAAAACACCGAACAGATACACTACAATAACTGTTAACAATAGGGTATCACACCCATTTTTGAAAAGTGCTTCAAAGAAATTCTGTAGTGCTAATATGTCATCAAAAAAAAAACAAAATTTTAATTCAATCGATAAGTGCCATAAAAATGCATCTAAATTTTAAATTTTCAAATTTCGCGCGTTGTTTGACGAAAACGCCTCTTACTGGACGCCATATTGCTCAGCGTAAATGACGTCAGTTCGTTTTGTACCAAATGCGCTCATATTAAATATGATAATTGTATATAATTTAAAAATAATTAAAAGCATATTTTTTAATAGGTGTAATAATGAAAAAATTACGTTAGTTACGCAAATAATAAAAGTACAAAGCCTATATTACGCCAATCGGTTGACTGACAGTTAACAATTTATTGTTTACACAGCCGTACTGTGTAATAACATGGCCGCTACTATTTCATGGTGTTTTATAACAGATTAAAAATACTGAAAACTTTTAATTGAATTTAAAAATTGGTTTTGTTATTTTATGAACTAAAACTTACATTTTCCGACTGCTTTATGCCTAAACTGTCTTAATAACATATTTATCGATTTTTTCTCGTATAGAGTAAAATACCCTATTATTATGGTACTAACTTGTCTCTCAAATGCGCGATATGTGACGCGAGTCGGTGTCTCGTGTCGTCGGTCCACACGAGCTCAGGATGCTCGTGCTGAGCGTCGAACATGTGGACTGCATTCGACGCACCGGACTCGCGCATCGCCTCCGCGAACACGCCGGGAATGTACCGGGATATCGTTAGACGGACCTGGGGGATAAAGAGATAAAGATATACAGTATGTCTAAACAAATGATTATGTGACGATGCATTTTTAATTTGTTGCGGTTATAGTTGATTTTTATGTATTAATTTTGAATGTTTTTATTTTTTTTACGAATTATTTAATTAGAAATTATAATTAGAATATTTGTATTTTTGACATCTTTTGTTTACCTATGTCTTACAAATAAAAATGTTTGTCTTTGTCTATTCTGTTACAATCTTCCTCAGTGAACACCTAGGTGATGTGAGCTGTCATCTGTCCCGATGTTAGGGATTTACAAAGCACTACAATCGGATGACAGCTCACTTCACCTAGGTGTTCACAGAGGGAGATTGACAGAATAGCTCCACAGGCAGGGGGCCTACCTTAATATTATTTCACTGTATCCCCCTGGATACAATAGCGCATAATGCTAGGCCAATAAGGTCTGTATTCACGGACATATAATAATACAACGGAACGGTTCTTCTATTTACTTTTTTTTATAGGAAAGCTGTCATATACATTTGTTTAAATACGTAACCGGTTCTTTGAAAGTTTAACATGGGTATAAGTCTAAGACATATAAGTTCCTGTAGAAGACAAACTCTCGTTCCGAACGTTTAAACGGTACAACCCAACATCGAAGATTTTCATAGCCACCCAAATGTAAAGAAAATCGTAACCATACCTTAGGTCCATGTAGCTTGTCGGCCATCATTCTAGCGAGTAGTTCGACGGCTGCCTCTCTCGTCTCGGGCAGCTTACTGTTGCAGAACAGATCTAACAGGTATATCACAGCACCTGGACAAAGAGAGCTTTGATCAATTTAGTGCACTCCATATTGATAAAATATAATTATACGAGACGGGATCGATCGATCGGTAATGTTGATTAAGCTATGCTTGCCGCGGACTGTCCGACTGATACCGAGACGAGGGCCGCGTCACAAGGCAAGCCATTCGCCTGTCTAAACAACAGCTGCGTGTGGTCACAGCCGCCATAACTGGCCATGGGTCTTTCAATAAACATATTTTTGTCATAGGAGTAACAGACAGCCTACTGTGCAGAGTCTGCATGGGGGCGGACGAGACGGCAGCCCATGTGCTTCTGAACTGCCCTGAGGTCGCTTCATACAGGGCAAAGTACAGTCGAACCACGTAATTAGTTTACACATTGCACGCACACGCGGTATGAAGAGTTACTTATACAAACGTTAAATAAAACGAACGAGTTCTGCTTTTTATTAGTGTGCGTATGTCGCGTCACTAAGCAGTAACTATAATATCAATGTATGTATCGTCATCAGTAATCTGTGTAATTGAATAAGTTATAATATTTCGCACCCAATCATTGTAACAGGTTTGGCGCAATGGCTAACATATCTGGTTAGTTATTAAGAAGTCTTAAGATCAAATCTTGGTTGCAATACATTCTTTTTGTTTTGTAAACATAATTTTCGTAAAACTTTCATTACCTAGTTGAATTGCTAACAATTCAATTCCATTCACAGATTAGTAAAAATAACGTTTGAGAAGTGCGCACGGAACTCTCAGCCAATTTATTTTGACCGTTTAGGATATAACTACCCACAATTTTTGTTTATTTTTTTATACTTCCACCTTAGTTTATAAAAAATGAGCATTCTTAGTTGTCAGTCTACGAATATAAATTGCAATCCTAAGTATATAGATAAACACTCATATTTTCTGTGCGTTCTTTGTTTGTGATGCAATTGTGCTTGAACTTCTTCCAACCATGCAACAAGACGCAATTCATTGTTTTGCATGAGCAAAACGTTTTCATTAGTGAAATTGCAAGGTGATTATTAATATCGGTGAGTAACAAAGCTACTCGTGACAATGTTTTCATTACGTTAGTAATATTCCAACTCAAATTCTTAACTTATCTCACCTTTGAACTATGACTAAATTAATGTAAAATAATATTTAAATATATCAGAATTTGATTCTGATAAAATTTACTTATGCCAGTCTGTTTTTGTCTAACATAAAACATTTAGTCGAAATAAAGAAACACTTTTAAATTATGTAATTAAAATAGTCATGAAACACGTTTATTATTTATCTAATAAATAAATAACGGTATTAAGTTTTATTACAATGAGGCAATATAAGACAGTCAGTTAATTTATCTATGATTAATTATCCACCAATTCACCATTGTTTATCTGCATTATTTTAAATATTATTTTGTTTTTATTCATTAAGGAGAACCGTGCAGTTATGTGTCCATCGGAGTGCGTATTCTGAAGAAATAGACCATCATCGACGTGGGACAAAACCGAAGGCGAATTCTTCGGCTCGTTACCACGACATCGTGGCAAGGCTGTTTACGGGACTAATCCGTTTTTATCCACCCGCATAACTGCATCAACACATAATGACATGTGTGCTTACAAACAGTGCGATATCACCTGCTGACCGGCATAAAGCTGGTTTAAGTTGCAGTAAGCCACCACGGAAGATTTTTCTGTCCAACGCTCACCGGCAAAAACAAATTCTATTCGCTAGGTCACATTATTATATTCATTTTAATTGGGAGAACAATGTGTTTATTTTAGTGATGAGAAATGTTTAAAGTCGTTTATGGATGGCGTTAAAATACTGTAAACGAAGCCGAATTACTATTAATATACTTAGGTTTAAAAGCTACTTCATGTTGCCGTGATTCTCTTATAAACACCTAAGTTATTATGTATAAGTAGTCCGTAGTTGACAGTTATTTGCAGTATATATTTTGAAGTGTAAGTGATGTTATTGTTATTCAGTTAGAAGTTAAATTAATTTCTTACTATCTAACATGTTGATTCACTTCACTTTCAATTCCACTTTGTTTAAATTTGTTTACATTGAAAAAACAATTACGTCCATTCATATTCAATAAAAAGAAAACTTTGTCTTGTCTTATAAACTAGTTGCCAATAGTGTTCTAATCATAAAAAAGTTAGGTATCAATAGCGATATAATAATATTTTTACAATAGTTTGCGTTATTTAAATAATTGTATTGGCTACACGTAGTTTTTTATTTGCTAATATTATAACCCATGCCAAATTGAACCCTAAGCCAACTCTTGTAAGAAACATAATAGTCGAAACGAGCTGGCTCATTCACTAATGACCCAATAGCGATAAGGAACAATAGGATTCCGCATTCCATCTTTTATTAGTGATCGATGATTCCAACGCCTAGGTTATTTAATAAAATATTTTGATTTATTTTATTGGTTTTATTTAACTACCTTTTTATTTTATTGTTTAAGTAATTTTATTTGACACAAAATATTAATGTGTTATAGGACAATGGAAAAAAAACCCAAAACCATAACTCCTGCCGGGGTTTGATCTTACGACACGAGGCTTATCTATGCCAAGTGCTTCCACCGACCGGCTATCTGGTCCTTATTTATATGGTTGAAATATTGGACTTCATTCAATTAAAATTGGTATACGTGGGTATATCATACGCACACAAAGAGTTTAACTTCATAACCGACCAACCGACTAGTTCATTTACACACACAGTGACAATATCCCGTATGTGTGGCCTGTAAATCAATTACGTTGGCCGAGTGTACTCCGGTAACCTACTGGAGATCGCCAGTGACGTCAAGGCGCTGCTGGCCTTTCTTGGGGAGCTGGGGTGGATCGAATGATTTACTAGTTCGGTTTAACGACATTTATTTCTCAAAGAACAAATTACAGTTCACTTAAAGAGAACCTTAACTAAATTAATAATAGGTTGTAAGTAGTTTACATACTTACAATCTATTATTAATTTAGTTAATAATAGGTTGTAAGTAGTTTACATACTTACAACCTATTATTAATTTAGTTAAGTTTCTCTTTAAATGAAGTTGCGGAGACCAGCCCGTGATACTACTACTACTGATACCGATACCTCTCCGTGCTTCGGAACGCACGGAAAGCCGTTGGTCACGGCTGTCATTCGTAGATCTTTCACAGTCGGTACAGGTAAAACAGAAGCCAGATCTGACAACCAGTTTTACCAAGGGGTATCGTGTTACCCAGTTACTGGGTTGTGGAGGTTAGACAGGTAATCGCTCCATGTAAAACACTGGTATTCAGCTGCATCCGGTTAGACTGGATGCTAAGGCTGAAACCCGGTACCTTTGCGTACGCAGATGACAGCACGGTTGTAGAGAGTTACACATCCAGCGCACGTGCCAGTGCGGTTGAAATCCAGTCTTCTAGAGAGTCCATGGTCGAGCGCTTGAACTTGTCCCTCAAGGCAGTCTCCGATTGGGGCGATGCCAATCCGGTCAGGTTCAATGCAGCTAGGACCCAGGCGTGTCTTTTTTCTGCCAAGAAGACGCCTTTCCATCTGGCCCCTACTTTCCAACATGTATCCGTTCCAATCACTGACCAGCTTGAGCTTCTTGGCGTTACTTTGACGTCGAATCTTAACTTTGGGTCATTCATTGAATCCAAGGCCAAACTAGCTGCCAAAAAGCTGGGAGTCCTCGCAAAGGTACGAAAGTACTTCACGTCGGAACAGCTGCTCAACTTATACCAGTCACAAGTTCGATCGTGCATGGAGTACTGTTCGCACCTTTGGAATGGATAAGCAAAATACCAACTGGAGGCATTGGAAGTCATTGATAGACGTGCCAAGAGGCTCATTAACAACGACTCCCTGGTTAGGGCTAAGCTCCAGAGCCTTGAACATCGCCGCACCGTTGCTAGCCTTTCGGTCTTTTATCGGGTACATTTCGGAGTGTGCTTTGGAATTACACAATTTAATTCCCCCATCCCCATTCCATCATCGGACGAGCAGAGATACGGCGAAGCGTCACCGCTATATGATTGAAGTTCCACGGTCTCGAACCAAGCGCTTTGACTCCACATTTATTGTGCGAACTGCCAGACTGTGGAATTCGCTGCCCGCCTCTCCGTTCCCTGATAAGTATAATCTGGGTATCTTCAAGGCACGAGTGAACCGGTTCGTCCTAGGCAAGCGTGTTCCAACTTAGGCCGCATTATCACTTAAGATCAGGTGAATTGCGGTCAAACGCAAGCCTATTTGATAAAAAAAAAAAAGCTATCGTTGCTTTGAAGTGGACAGTGTCGGTTTTTGAAGTAAAACTTCTTTACGCACACTTGACTTGGGGAGTAAACTGGTAAATGCGTGACGAGAGCGTTAGGAAAAGTGTGATCGGGCGAGGCGAACGGGAGTTGAGAGGGAGATATAAGTTAGTGAAGATAGAAAGAGAGAGAGTTCCGTTTCGTATATTACTGTAGGTGCAAGAGAGAGAGGTGCGAGCACACATTTTCTTTCTCTCATAGCTAGTTGCAAACGGCGTTGCATATAGATGGAGCTAAAGAAGTTTTACTTCAGTCGTGTTGTCTA
Source organism: Charanyca ferruginea (assembly GCA_947361185.1). Taxonomy (NCBI): domain Eukaryota; kingdom Metazoa; phylum Arthropoda; class Insecta; order Lepidoptera; family Noctuidae; genus Charanyca; species Charanyca ferruginea. The sequence goes on along the minus strand of OX376069.1, from coordinate 21,102,127 downwards.
AATCACACTCGTATTTTTTTTTTTTTACTTTTTTAAAGAAAATATTTTATTTTTTTATAGCGTTCATCTATTTTTATATTTAAGTCAACTACCAATAATTCGAGTGACAATGGTGTTTTCCCTAACTTCCTGTAAATGATAAAGTCGCTGAGAACTTTGATATCGTGATGTAGGCTCAGGCTCCGTCAGTTGTAGTTCGCATGTGGTATATGGTAACGAATAGATGTCGTCACAACGTCTTCAAGGCTGTCGCAAAACTATTAAGGGTATAGGCACAGATGATATAATACTAAAGTACAGATACCCAATCCCATACAAAGAAATGAGATCTCCCTAACTCTGGCAATTGCTCTGGCTATTTTCTTTCCCTCATTGCTTCAACAGATGGCAGCATCAGCGACTCACTAATTGCCAGAGACTGTATTTTCAACCGACTTCAAAAAAGGAGGAGGTTATCAATTCGTCTGTATTTTTTTTTTTTTTTATTATTATTTTTTTTTTTTTTTATGTTTGTTACTTGATTTCTCGGGACTGGGTAAACCGATTTTGATGATTCTTTTTTTATTTGGAAGCTGGTGCTTCCCGTGTGGTCCCATTTTAATTTGGTCCAGTTCTGACCATGGCGTCCATGAGAAAACCGTATAAGTCTTAAATTTGCATTAAGTATATGCGCGATATGTTACGCGATTTCTCAGGCAAACGTAAACCGATTTTGAAAATTCTTTTTTTTATAGATAGGGTATGCTTCAGGGGTGGTCCGATATAAATTTTATCGAAATTGATTCAGCACTTTTTGAAAAATCAACAAATACCCAAAAATTTTACATAGGCGACGTTTTAGTTTCATCAATCTTTGTAGTAGTTAACTTTCAATCTCTTCTTAATAGATTTGAATGAGAAGGAGGTACTAAAAAGCGGAAAATAAAAAGCTTTTTACAAAAAAGACAACCGCCTTCAAAAAGTGAAAAATAACTTTAGCACAGAACACACATTTACTTTAGTTTCGGAAGTCGGTGGCAATACAAAACAACAAACAGAACAAAGCCACTGAATTTCGAAACTAAAGTCAATGTGTGTTCTGTGCTAAAGTTATTTTTCACTTTTTGAAGGCGGTTGTCTTTTTTGTAAAAAGCTTTTTTTACAACGCCATCTTTCGAGTCGGCCTAGATACTAGGCGGCATCGATACTACTAGATGGCGTTTAATTTTGGTAGATACTCTACAACGCACTGTGCGTTCAAGGACAAGTAATAACAATAGGTACAACAAAAGTTATCTCGAGTTGGCGAAATAGTTTTTGAAACGAAAACTTCTTTAGCCGTTGTTTGTCGAAGTGTGCGTGAGTTGAATGCCGACGTCAATCGAAAATAGACCGTATGACTCGATTTTCAAGACTTTATTTTGAATGTTATACAAAATACTTATCGAGTATTTCGAAGTTTCGACGTCGCAGCCCGCTTGAATGATGAAAGATTAAATGATTTTTAAAGTTAAATACGCTAGTTTCTATTAATAATTGTATTTTGTCTTGAACAATGATATTATTGAAACAATGATTTTGCAAAAGCTGACAGTCCTGCCTGTTAGTAAAAGTATGAAGGAAAGTTTTTATTGCTGACATAATGACCATTACTTATTAGGAAACTAGCTGATGTCCGCGTGTATATGTCAGTTAATATCGGGGTTTTAATATTTTTGCGTGAAACCAATTTTTTTGTAAAAATAAATGTACCTACCTACCTTTAATTACTCCATAAAACATCAGGTGTCTGCCACTGAAAGTCCCGTCAAAATCGGTGCAGCCGTTTCAGAGATTAGCCGGATCAAACAGACAAACAAAATAAAATGAAAAATGTTTTTTTTTAATATGTGTAACGCAAAAAGTATACGGGCACTTGCCCGTATACTTTTTGCGTTTAGTAAAAGCTTTTATTTTGACATTATAAACAGACAGTTCAATTTTATTTATTTGTATAGATGTATCCTAAATCTAAACAAATGAATTAAATTGAGTGTCTGTTTGTAATGTCAAAGTAATAGCTTTTTAGTAAATGCATATGATATCAAAAACACAATTTATATAATTTATGCCTGTCAGTCGATTTCTGTCTGTCGGTTTGTTCCGGCTAATCTCTGAAACGGCTGGACCGATTTTGATGTGACTTTCACTGGCAGTTAGCTGATTTTATAAAGAGTAACTTTTATGTTAGAAAAACGCGCAAAAAAAATTAAAACTTAGCTGATAACCGACAATCACGCGGACAAAGTCACGGGCATCAGCTAGTCTAGTAATATTACTAGTAAGTAAATGCACAAAGTAGTATGTAGTTATTAGTAAATGCACAAAGTTTTACAAATTTGACTCAATCAGTACTAGAAAAAAAATCTAATACCAAGATTAGCTGTTAGTTAGTTAGTTAGTTTAACAGGGCCCTTTTCCGCACTTAGCCACTTGATTGGGCCATTGTACGTAAAAACTGTCTCTCCTCTTACTCCAGCCATCCCAGCTCATCCCAGAAGGCGAGCAGCCTTTTCAGGTCGCTGCAGACTTCCGATAATGATGCTGGAGACCGGAGAATCTGTGCCCGTTGATCCGCCACGCTCCTGCACTCCATGAGCACGTGCTGTGGCGTTTCTTCCGCCTCCATGCATCCCCTGCACAGAGGGCTATCTGTCACACCTATGGTGTATAGGTGTTTGTTTAAGGGACAGTGTCAGGTTATCGTACCTAGTACTTTACGGATTTGGTCCCTGTTCAGTCTTGTAAGGTTGCGGGCAAGCTTTTTCGAAGCCGCCGGAACAGCATTCTTCGTTTGCCTGCATCCTACGCTGTTTATCCATTCTGTTTGGTGGTTATCTTCTGTTATAAAGCGCAGCCATGTTCTGATTTGTGCCAGGGGTATAGGCAGTAGTGGTTCCGGGCCAAATACCGTCGTCTTTGAACCCCTTTTGGCTAGTTCGTCGGCTGCGTCATTACCCAGCGAGTTGCTGTGTCCTTTTATCCATTGCAGAGTTACTCTGTTTGTGTTTGCAATGGACTGGAGTGTATTATGACACTCCAGTATGAGGACAGAGGTTATAGTGTTGCTTTGTAGAGCTTGAAGTACGGATGCACTGTCTGAGACAATTTTAATATTATGCCCTCTGACATCTCTGGCTGCAACCGCTTGTGCTGCTTTGGTTATACCTATACATTCTCGTTGAAAGATAGTGTTAAGTTTGTCTAGGGTGGTTGAGATTTAAATATTTAGGTCATTCGAGAAGACACCTGCCCCAGTACCCTGTACGGTTTTGGAGCCATCTGTATATATCCTAACTTCATTGATGCCAGAGTTATCTTCAATTTCTGCTGCAAATTGGATAGTGTATCTTCGATCGAAAACATGATGACACAATGTTCTGTCTGTGGGCGCCTCAAGGAGTGGTATTTCCTTCAGGATTCCATCCAGTACAGTTGAGTGTGTTGTTCCTATATTTTGCTTCCACAGTCCGTTGGCTCTCAGTCTTAGTGCAGCTGCCTGTGCCTCTTCTTTAATGACAAGATGTAAAGGTCTTAGGTTCAGCAGGTACTCGAGAGCGACTGATGGAGTGGTTCTCATGCATCCAGTTGCCGCAACACTAGCCAGACGTTGCAGGCTTTGGAGTTTCGTTTTCACTGTCGCTAGTTGTGTTCTGGGCCACCACGCAACAGATCCGTAGGTTATAGACGGCCTGATAACTGAAGTGTATAGCCAAAGTAAGATTAGCTGTTAAGAAGAGTATAAAAATCAAGTGGACAATGGTTTCAATGTGTGCGTGCGTATAACGGTATAACGTTGAAGTGTGTGTGACGACTCAGACACAAACCTTTTTTACAGTCCATTCAACCGATTTTGACTTCTATTCCGTTGGCTTAGAGGCAAAAAAAAGCCTTCAAAAACTAAAAAGTGAAATATAACTTTAGCACCGAACACACATTGACTTTAGTTTCGGAAGTCGGTGGCAATACAAAACAACAAACAGAACAAAGCCACCGAACCGCGGAAAAAAAGTATTTTCAAAAAAAAGAAAACCGCTTTCATAAATAATAAAAGAAGTCTAAATCGGTTGAACGGACTGTAAAAATGGTTTGTGAATATGTCTAATCTTATTGTAAACGGAGTATAATTTTGAGCGCGTTTAAAATGTAGTTGGTACCTAGCGTCCTTAATGTAGGTAGTTACTGCGGATGAAATAGGTAGTAGGCATTTATATTTAGGAACGATAGCTTTAGTACTTTTTGTTAGATTGGTGAGAATGGGAGACCCTAACTCATAAAAATGAATGGTTTTGCTAGATTCTTAATATTATGACAGCCTTATAGTACAGACGCCAGAACATCAAACCATAAGTACATACCAACTGTCTAAAAATTGCCGAATTGGATATGAACCTTAACATTTTGCAATAAAGTTAAATAATTATCAATGAAATTTCACAGATTGATATAGGTAAGTAACTACCTACTTTGATGTGGTCTCTGTACTTATTGTTTGATTGGTGCTTTGCTTAGAATAAAGTCTTAATTATTTTGTAGGTATTAAAGGATGAATTCTTACCTTGGCGCCGAACGGCACGCTTTTGCTTTTTTACGGTTCCGTGCCGAAAGGGTAAAACGGGGCCCTATTAGGTAGGTACTAATTAGGGTTCCATACTCAAAGGGTAAAAACGGAACCCTATTACTAAAACTCCACTGTTCGTTTGACTGCCTGTCACCAGGCTGTATCTCATGAACCGTGATAGCTGGACTGTTGAAATTTTCACAGATGATGTATTTCTATTGCCGCTATAATAACAAAGTTACAACAACAAACAACAAAAACAGAATTAAATAAATATTTAAGGGGGTATCCCATACAACAAAATAAATGTTTTAATCTAGGTAGTGTCTAAAGTTTTTATAAACAATAGTACGGAACCCTTGCGCGAGTCCGACTCGCACTTGGCCAGTTTGGCACGTGGCGTATAAAAGGTTGAAAAAAATCCTTGAAACCACTAAACGTAAATTAGTACCTACCTACCGATTGTGGAGGGACTACGGGACTAATTGAGTAAAACGCCATCTATTGCAAACAGTTCTAAACAAAGTTACTATCAGATGGCTACTGTTAGCTACTTTTATCATTCTGTAAGATCGAATTGAGGTAAAATGTTTCATTTATCTTTTTTGTTAAAAATACGTGTTTTCTGTGTGTAAATAGATAAACCAACATTAAACAATGATGTTTTGATTTTTACTTATTCTTACTTCAGCTAAAATCTGCCATTAAACACTTTTTAGTGATTGTTAATATCAGACTGGTTACCTATGCTGCCATCTATGATTTTTTTTTTCATGACTAATTATAATTTGTTCGAGTTGAGACCCCATGGTATAGGTAAAGAGAACTATCTCATATTAGGGGAAAATTGAGAAGGGTTCTGCTTTACAGTAAATAACAGTTCCAAAACCCGCGCAAACCCGCCAAAACGGCGCTAGCGTAGACGGCATGCCCCTCCATCCCCCACACGATGGAGGAAGTCCACGAGAATTTCCACCGCGCAACAACAAAAAAAAAAGTCATAGGGTATCGTATGAATGTAGCAGTTGTTGACGGATTTAAGTATGTTGGGCTAGAAATTTTTTACCCGATAGCGATTGTAGCGCCACCCTTATTTAACACATTTTAACTGACACTTTTTGATACACAGAGATAGTTCTCCTTACCTCTACCAGCCGGGAAGTGGGCAGCGCGAGTATGTTAACAGGTCACACGCGCTGTCACTACTCATGTCGCTGCCATTGCCCGGCGCTCCCTCGATTGTCGGTTTTTGGCGCGGAAGCCAAAGGCCGGACAGCGCGAGCGCGAGTGAGTGTTTACATTCAGCATTATTTATCGCTCACTTACCGCTGAACGTGTTTTGTATTGTTACCCGACTCCGGCAATTATTGGCAGCGATGAATTTCCTTCATCCACCAACTTCTCTGACGATGGCAATTTTTTTTTTAGTTTTTTAACACATATAGTTGCATCTACATACTGAGCAGACAAGATGCTGTCGCCGCAACAGCCTCGACGTCATCCATTGTTGCGAGTCGTGTTCAATAAAGAAGTATGAAGGCTGAGTGTAACCGCTCAGTCGCTTCGGTACCGTCAACTGCTGTAACATTGCCTACACGCCCAACATTGCCTACACTCCTAAAAGCTCAATTATTGCCGCTGCTAAATGTTTTTGCTGTGTATGGTATTACTAAAAGCAAGTTGGCTATCTATATGGCAAAAAATATTTCTCAGCGGCAATAATTGAGCTTTTAGGAGTGTAGGCAATGTTGGGCGTGTAGGCAATGTTACAGCAGTTGACCGGTACTCGCGCAGAAGTATTTAAGGCAATATTACCTGTAGCAGCAGGAGCAGTGGCAGGGGCTGAGTGTAAATGTGGGGTAAAACCAAGAAGCTTATAGGTAAAAGCAGAGGCAACACTCTAAATACCTAAGTGAAACCAACTGTGTGCAGACGCTCTCTTTCTGAATGCATACATAAGATAAAGAAAACACATATTACTGTCTCGTTCTTAGTTGTTCAGAGTGTTGCCTCCACTTTTATCTATAAGCTTCTTGGGTAAAACCTACAGCTATCTACTGAAGTCCTACCTTTATTGAGCGCCTCCCTCACAAGCTGCGTGTTAGCGAGTAGCGCGGCCATTGCGGCCAGGGCATCAGGCCGCGGCGGTCGCTCAGCCAGCAGCGCCAGCAGGTGCCCCAGCACGGCGCTGGCCGCGATGTCCTCCACACACTCGCGCGCCCCGCCTGCCGCTAGCACGCACAGCAGAGCCGCGTCTTGTAGCGCCGGGTGCGGCCGCGCAGACAGCATGCCGAAGATCAGGCCGAACTGCCCTATACACTGGATTTCTGAGCCTAGAAAGAGGTTTTTGTGAAATAATTGCATTGTGAAATACGGATTCACGAATTTCACGGAGTTTGAGTGAGGGAGAAGTAATTTTATAAGTGTTTGTTGTGTGTGTTTTTGGATACTAGTTATTCTATCTAAAAATATGTCTATTATAAAACAATACCATTTTTCGGTATCTTTATAAAAATATGTCTATTACAAAAAAGTACCATTCTTCGGTATAAAAGAAGAGACTAGTTAGTGGAGTGTATAGAAGCTGACAAAGAATAGGGAAAATAGCAAATTATTCTTCAAGAGAACTTAAGTAGTTTTGGAGGTACTGATGAAATTCGGCTACTTTAACCTTGGTCAAATTGAATGAATTTTCAGGTGAATACATTGATTCGCCAATATCTACGTTATCCCCAAGAAATTAAAAATCTGTAACAAAGTTTACGCCGAGAAAACTCGCGGGATAAAGCTAGTGTTATACACCGTGACATATCAGTCGTCTTACAAAGATAGTCCGCTCAATATATAGGACATAAAATACCTCTAGACGCGATTCAAAATTAAGAACATTAATTAGAAAAATGTTTCTGATGGGCCCGTAAAAGTATGAAGGAAGAGTTGGAATTAAGTGGAATTTAAATAGTTAAAGACTGCTACATACCAAGAACATTAAGATTGCCATGGTAAGAAACACATTTTTGCGCTAGGGTGAACGAAATGGTGGCGGGAGAAACGGTGGCGCATGTACTACTTGAGTGCACTGGCGTCACCCAGATCCACAGGGAAACTCTTGGGACATCAAATTCCCTTGCAGATGCCCTGAGAAGACTGGGAAGACTTATCTGCTTCTGGAGGGGAGTAGGCTGGCTGGAATAACGGCCGCCATGGCTCACGTACAATGGTCCATTTTGAGGACTAAGAGCGGGTTGCTTTAACTATACTTTACTGACGGGTAATAGTCAAAAATGGCGCTAACTATCGTCAAACCAAAAAAATAGGTTGTTTCACAAAATGGTGGCCACGTACGTCAAAAACTTACTATTGCCATAACCGACCAGTCAACGTAATTTTGTGTTGTCAAACAGTTACGTCAAACATCAAAATATTATTTAATCTCTTTTTGAATAACTTTGACTGGCGGTTTTTTATGTCATGAAACAACCCGTTAAGCCGGCACTACACAATTTGTACAAATATTCGCCTTACTTGGATAATACAAAGTGTACCCTATATTTTATTGAAATAAACCCTATTTTGTATTATCCAAGTAAGGCGAATATTTGCACAAATACCCCATGTGAAGTGGTAGCATTACATTTAACGAACGTTAAACATCTCACTTCATAGTAACTTTTAACCGCCCGTATGTAACGTTAACCAACTGTTTGAAACAACCCGCCCTTAGTGCAGAAACCGAACCCCCCTAACATAAAGCACAGGGTGAATGAACTCTGATAAAGATGTCGCCGCTCTATTCCACGGCGCCCTTGGAACGCAAGACTCTGAGCGCGCTCGTAACAGTGTTTCTTACTACCGTCAAATGCTGTAACATTGCCTACATGCTCAACATTGTTTATATTCTAAAAAGTTATATTATTGCCGCTGAGAAATGTTTTTTGCCATATAGGTAGCCAACATGCTTTTAGTAATACCATACACAGCAAAAACATTTCTCAGCGGCCATATTTAAACTTTTTAGAATGTAGGCAATGTTGAGCATGTAGGCAATGTTACAGCGTGTACTACGTTACGTCATTCTTATTGAATAATAATTTAATATTTATAATTATTCAAATGTACATAAATATAATTTATTTTAAAATGAATGGTTAGTAGTCATTGTTTACATGAAGTGGGCTGACGATTAAAATGGTACGGTGAATAAAATCCACATACCTGGGTTCTTCATGATAACGTTGGCGAGAGCAGTGAGTGCGTACGTCACGTGCTGCACTCGCTCTGACGTCATGTCGCCTTGTGTCTGCTCCTGAATGAACTTCAGCAAGTCCAAGATGAACTGCTGAGGATTCTAGACGGGAGAAATAAGGTAATGATGAGACGAATGGCATAATATTACTACGAGCTGGAGTTCGGGATAAATATAATCTATACCAATTTACACCAAAAATATTAACACTATGTAAACAGTCACAAATACAGCGGGCGCCTTAATCACAGGGCCATCGTGACATTTGACGGTCTAATAGGTACTGTAAAGGTTGCACGCATTTGGCATGCTGGCCGAAACCATTAACTACATACAGGATGATTTTTTTAGTCACCGTCCAAATTTTTTAGGGTGATAATACCCGTGAAATTGAACAACTTTGTCCAAGGAACATGGGTCAAAATATGAAAAAAAAATCGGACGTCCCATGCAAAATCAATAGTCAGCTGATCGATTTTGTATGGCAGGTTCGATTTTTTTTTTCATATTTTGACCCATGTTCGGCATGTTCCTTGGAGAAAGTTGTTCAATTTCACGAGTATTATCACCCTGAAAAATTTGGACGGTGATTGAAAAATCACCCTGGCTTCGTCTAAACACTCTGCATCCTTCTAAAAACTATTAAGATATTTCTTGAAGATTAGTCTTGTTTGTATAATTTTTTATGTCACGCAAAGATTGTCTAGCCTGCCGCCGTCACAGGCACATGTATAATTCTATTACACAGAGCGTTGATAAAGATAAGGTCCTCTTTCATTGAAGTTTCCCTCCGACATTCTCCTACAGTACACTATACTCCCGGTACCAGAAAGGCTCCACAGTAGTGAGTTCTTACAATACTTACGTCAATAGGGAAGTCCGGCTGCTCATTGTAGATATCGATATAAACCCCTCCGACCGACAGCAGTCCCTCGTGCGCTGAGTACGTGAAGGGCTCGATGAGAGGCCCCTCGTCCTCCAAGACAGCTCGACTGTTGCGCAGCACGTCCTTCAGTTCTGCGCGAGTACTGTTGTCCCACACGAGGTACGGCGTACGCCAGTTCGATGTTAGGGTTTTTAGGAGCTAGAAAAAACATAAAATTGCGTGAAAGTTCTTCTTTTAATGACGATTAGATCTTTGCTGTAAAGATTTTTGTCAGCTGCGACTGTTAAGGAATGTTTCTATCTGTAATACCGAAAAAGTTTTACAATGACATCCATATCATAAGTACAAATCCAATTCGTAAAAAAACAACCCTTCCTTTACAAAAGCATCCCTACGAAATGAATGCATTTTATTTTTTAACTATTTAGAAACGGTTATTGGTTAGGTGAAATAATTTGTTCAATGTTGGGACTTTGCTACGCTTTAGAGCGGCCAACCCGTCATTATTTCCATACAAACGCTCGTACATAATTATGGTGTTATAACTAACGTTCCTCCAGATATTCTGAACACACAAGTATCATGTGGTTTCTATGTAATATGCTCAAATGTCTCGCTGATGGTGGCGCGTGTGTTGGATCATTCGGCTCCCTTCAAAATGGTTAAGCTGAATGGTGCTGATTCACGCGTCATGTTCGTGAACGGGCGCTGTCAGTAGAGATTGGTCAGCTCTTATCTGCCATGGACTTTATCTTGCTTCTTTTTTGTGTTTTGTATTGTTAGATTACCTTCATAGTTTTCACATATAGAAGCAACAAGAATCATGTAACCAGACTTTGTAAAAACTTGATTTAAAAGAGTGTCCGTGGAGCTTCTTGCTCGTTCTTCTCCATAGAGACCTACCTACGTTTTGGAACGAGCAACTAGCTTCAACTCTCTGCCTAACTGACCGACTCCTTGACAATTCAAAAGTGCCTGTAAATGGTTTAATTGAAATAAATGCTTTGACTTTGAATAAAAAAGACAACGTTTTTGAGAAACTAATTTAGTCTAAAAATTTAGTTTTATTGAACACAAATTTGATCTGCACTTTGGCCGTTCATAATATACTCGTACATTGAAAAAGTAAAGAAACATCGTCATAATATAAAAATTACATACGTAAAGGACATTCTAAATTACAAACTTTTGTAAAAACTTGCAAGTTTTTTTCAAAAATATGTATTTCCTAAAACAAGTTTTGTGAAATCATCGCGCGCCAATTTTCGTGAGATTTTATCGGATATATTCACTCACTCGTTTATTTTCGAACATTGCGTTGGATGAAACAAAAAATGTTTCAATCATGCTCGCGTTGAAGTTGGACCGATGGGGAAGTGACCTATTAATTAGGAATACTACTGTCAAACTTTTATGCTAGAGGCGCCACAGAAATATAACGTAAATAAACAAAGTGACATTGACATGATAATCATTTTTATCTGTGCATCAAAATTTTATTCTTTTTATATTAGGAAATTGTAAATATTATTTATTATGCATAAGTGTTGTGCATTTTTGATAATAATGTTAATAATATATTACAACAAAACACTCATACCGCAACTTCTGAATATTACCGCGCTAAATAGTGTTTACCATAGAGTATGAGTGTTTACGTAATAGTTTGGTGGCGCCCTCTGAGATTAGCTTTGCGTAAGCGACCCTATTCCCGAGGTTTTCACTCTAAGGTGACGACGAAATGCACCTTAAAAAAAGACAACCGCCATGAAAAACTGAAAAAAGTGAAAAATAACTTTAGCAAAGAACACACGGGTTTCGGAAGTTAGTGGCTTTGTTCTGCTTGTTGTTTTGTATTGCCACCGACTTTCGAAACTAAAGTCATGTGTGTTCTGTGCTAAAGTAATTTTTCACTTTTTAGTCTTTAACGGTTGTCTTTTTTGTAAAAAAAGATTTTTATTTTCCTTTTTTTAGTACCTCCTTCTCATCCAAATCCATTAAGAAACAGCAACACAGTTAAAACAGAGATTGAAAGTACTCCAAACATTGAAGAATCTAAAACGTCGTCTATGTAAAATTTTTGGATTTATATTGATTTTCTCAAAAAGCGCTGAATCATTTTCGATAAAATTTATATGGAACCACCTGACGCATACCCTATCCATAAGAAAAAGAATTTTCATAGTCGACTTACAGTTGCCGGAGAAATCGCGTAACAAAAACTTTTTTCAAAAAAAAGAAAACCGCCTTCAAAAACTAAAATGTGATAAATAACACACATTATTTTACTTTCGGAAGTCGGTGGCGGTGGCTTTGAGTTTGTTGTTTTGTATTGCCACCGACTTTTATTTTTCGTTGTTTAGTGTTGCCTTAACATCCAAATCCATTAAGAAACGGCGACACACTTAAAAGAGATTGTAAATCCTCCAAAGATTGAAGAAACTAAAACGTCGTCTAAGTAATTATTTTGGAAATTTGTTGATTTTCTCAAAAAGGGCTAGATCAATTTTGGTAAAATTTATATGGGACCATTTCGGAATAAACTCCTTTCGATCAAAAAAAGAATTTTGCAAATCCGTCTATATATGACAGAGTTATGCTCGAACATACATAAAAAAAAATACAAACATTCGAATTGATAACCTCCTCCTTTTTGAAGTCGGTTAAAAATACAAAAAAAATGATTCCTTACCTCATGTTGTTCAGGCTCGGCCAGTCGCCCACATAAGTACGGCGTCAGGAGTGTGTGCAACGAGTTGGTGATGTTCTCGTCATCAGGCGACGCTTGCGTGTGCGGGCCGTACATCGCGGCTAACGCTACTATACACTGCTTGGCTAGTTGGTTCGCTACTTCCTGTAAATCAATATTAGAGTATATAGTAGTAGTAGTAGTATGACGGGCTGGTGTCCGCAACTCCACGTCTCAGCGCGTATTTTGCTAACAGTATAGTATATGAAGGGGCTATTAAACGACTATTACAGATTTTAAACTGACAATCACGTCAAAACGTGCAGTGTAAATGATTTGAAAAAAATATATGTTAAACTAAAACATTCTCTTAATCATATAGAAAGTGAATATTTTTGATTAAGTTTATATTAAATAGTTTAATTAACTCGTGAAGCTGTGTCTGACGCGGACAAAACATTGACAATCACACAAAATCTACCAGGTATAATTATCCGAAACTTACACTATCTTAGAGACAATTTTATTATCTGTCTTTTAGTATACGCCTTTTTTTAATTTTGAAAGAACACTAATTTTATTTAATTTTTTCGACTAAACTTTGAGAGTTTTGGACGCAAGACTGATGCAGAACGGACGCAGTCTGCATCCAAAACTTTCAAAATTTAGTCGGGGTATGGCGTAAGTTTCGTTTAATTATACCTGGTAGTTTAAAGAAAAGGACGGCGATAGATAAGAAGTCAAATTAGTTTTTTCTTGAACTTCGCCGTGTTTTTAATCAACATGTTCTGAAATGACAACTATAATATGAACATTTTAGTTCAACTTAAACTGACAGGTCTTGATATTATTTGTCTCTTTCTTGTTTTATGGGAGAGAAAGAGATATAAGTTGCTTAAAATAAGTTTAGCTCGTCCACAACAGAATTGGCACCATTATCTACAATTTACGTGTCACAATTTTATTATGCTCATGAATAAAATAATAAAGTATGATCAACAAATAAGCTTTTCGACAAAGTAGAATTTGTTATTCATATAATTTCCAGTCCGGTTGTCGATAAAAATTAAGGATTTTGTTTTTTTTTTAGACTTAATTAAAATGATTTAATGATTAATTTAAAAGCTCTTGTCTTATAATAAAACAAAAAAGAAACCATTTAAGTTTTCTTTGAAATCCAATCTGCTTTTTAGCAAGTCTAGTCTTGTTTACAGATTTTCGCAGGATGTTCTATGGGTTTGCTCAAAGACTGCATTTAGAATCGTTACCCTATTCCTTTTTTATTCTAGACTAGCGATCCGACCCGGCTTCGCATCGCCTATAGCCTTCCTCGATAAATGGACTATCCAACACAAAAATATTTTTTCAATTCGAACCAGTAGATCCTGAGATAAGCGCGTTCAACCAAACAAATAAACAAACTCTTCAGCTTTATAATATTAGTATAGATTGAGAAGAACGGATTAACTCACTGTGTTGTCGGGTTCGTCCGACTAGTTTCGACGGCATACGGCCACCTTTCTCAAGGAGTTCTACAGGATGACACACCGCCCGTCGCATTCCTAAATCCTATGGTTCCTGTTTTATTGTTTTTTTGCAGATATGTTACCTGTTTATTAAGCTGTGCATCAGTGTCGAGCCCCGACTCAGCGAGCGTGTAGTCGTAGCGTAGCGCGGGCGGTAGCAGAGCTTGTAGCGCGCCCGCTCGAGCCAGCTGCGAGCGACACGTGGGGTCAGCAGCCAACGCGCCCACTGCTGCGGCGCCTGCGCATGCCGTCTCACCGAGATGCTGTACGAATAAACCAGTCATTATGAACATGGAAAATATAAAAAAACTACAGTATCTGAGCGTTAGTGACCCATTCGAGATTAACTAGGAAACTAACCAACAAAACATTTCTTGTTTTTCATTCTGTAAAATGTAAGTATAATGTTAAATACAAATTTAGGACGTTAACGAGCTTCGTTACCGTTTCTAGGGTTCCGTACCCAAAAGGTAAAAACGGGACCCTATTACTGAGACTCCAATGTTCGTTTGGCTGTCTGGCTGTCTGTCACCAGGCTGTACCTCATGAACCGTGATAGCTAGACCGTTGAAATTTTCACAGATCACTAAAAACAACAGTCTCCCATACAACAAACGTGAGTTTCTGCCATTTTTTTGTTGAATATCTAATGTTGTATAGATGATGGTACGTGCGCGAATCCGACTCGCAGTTGGCCAGTTTTTTAAACACAGAATACTACGATATAAAAGTACGGACAGACGGACAATAAAATGATCCTATAAAGGTACAGTTTTATCCTTTTGAGCCACGAAACCCTAGAATAAAAAAATAGTAACTAACCGGTCTCTTCAATAGCGGCACAAGGTCAGCACACAGTTGCGGCATGTCGGCACACACGGCGCGACACGCGGGGAAGGCGGCGGCCACGGCGAAGCAGCGCGCCGCGTGAGCGCACACCTGCGCGCTGATGTCGCCCGCCTTACTCGCTTCTGATAGCACGGGCACGCAGCGGGACATGGCTTCGTGGAGGACCTGGGTGGAATATCATTATGTTAAAGACGATTTATTTGTCAAAAACACGCGTATTTCAATCATAAAACCAACGTACAGACGCCAGCACATCAAGCTACTACAATCTGTCACATTTCTTTAATCGATTTTCAACTTTACGGTTAAAGAATAAGGTTCAAGATTGATTGGGAAAATGTGACAGTTTCGGGTAGATTGACCTGCTGGCGTCTGTACATGATTTGGTAATTATGGCGAATAAATTAGAGTAAAAATAGTAAGGAGTATAAATAAATTAAAACAAATATAACCATCATGTGTAATTTGGACACTTCAGGAAAAAGACCTCTCTAGTCTTATTCCAAATAAACTAAACTATAATAATCTTAATTAATCATAGTCCAATTATTAAATAATATTAAGTTAACATTAAAATTAAGTATCAACTCCTGAAAATCAGAATCAACAGTGGCGACCACCAGAAAAGCGTCGGGGCAATGAAACTCGACGAGCCCCGCAGAAATGATACAACAAAGAAAAAAGACATATTTTCTACTTATCTCCAACAGCACTAGACCTATAGCCCTATTTTAGAACTGGGGGCAGCCCAACAAATGGGTACTTCACACTTTCAATCAATAGACAATTTGACATACTTCTTATGAGCTGTCAAATGGCGATGCCCCCATAGATTTTGTATGACAATAGACAAACATGACGTCACTTTTTTGCCAACTCAATTGATTAACTATTTATTGATTTCAATGTAATTAAAACTCGAATTACAGTTTATTGAAAATTAATCGGGTTTTCAGGGTAGATATTAAATGTTTTTTTAGAGAAGTTCTGTCTTGGAATTATTGGATAAAGGTGTCAACTGCCTAGCACCACGGATTACAATTAACATTATAATACGGCCCCTGTCTAGCAAATAACAAGTTGCAGCAATATCACATACCTGCAATCCACCTTCTCTGCGCAACTCCTCGGCGTTCAAAGCGGAACATCTGACAGTCGCGTGCGCAAGTTCGCAGGCGGCCGGCAGTAGTGGCGCGGCGTCCTTTTCCGAGAATAACTGTTCCGCTTCCGCCTCTAGTCGCGCCGTACGGAGCAGTTGCGGGTAACCCGCGTACTTGTAAGGGGCCAGGACTGGGGACAAATGAGTATTATTTACTAGCTTTTGCCCGCGACTTCGTCCGTGTGAACGTCGGTTGTAGTAGATGCAGACGTAGTCGCGGAAAAAAGTAGCCTATGTCCTTCCCCGGGGTTAAATCTATCTTCATACCAAATTTCATCAAAATCGGTTCAGCCGTTTCATCGTGAAACCGTAACAGAGAGTTACTTTCGCATTTATAATATTAGTATGGATTTACTGACTAGTTAGTCTCATGGTCACAAACGCGACTGGGTCTTGGGTTCGATTTTTTTTTAATGGAACCATCCCGCCACACTGTTCTCTAACCACTGCACCAGAAAAGCGCTGAAGCAATGAAGCTCGACGAGTTCCAGAGAAACAACACACACGACGACGACACGGTTGGCGCAGTGGTTGAGCGGTCGACTGCTGCGCAGCGTGTTGCGGATTCGATTCCCGCCCAGGGCAAATATTTGTGTGAAGAGCAGTTGTGTTTGCCTTGTGTCTGGGTGTTGTTTATCTATCTATGTATGTTTTTAAAATGTATTTGCGTATGTATATCAGCTGTTTGACACCCATAGTACAGGGTCTCCCTAGTTTGGGGTCAGATGGCCGTGTGTGAAATGTCCCCACATGTTATTATATTTATTACAACTGTCTTTGATCCCGCAACAAAATTAATCAGAAAAGAACAGCGGAGGAGTAATATGGTCCTCAAAACTGAGCTGTTACATTAGATTCCAATAATGCTTGAACGCACGGTTTGTTCTAGTTTCTACAAGATCCGCATATAGTAACCGGACCCGGCTCTAAAGGTGTACTTCTTGACTAAACTCACCATCAGAATATCTCTGGAAGAGTATAGTCTGTGTCCGCAGTATGAGTACAATGTTGTTAGTGTTGGGTCCGTCGCCGGTCCACACGTTCCGGCTGCATAGGAACTCGTACGCCTGGTTCACTGCCTCGAAGCGATCCTGCATTAACAATATATTGTAAATATTTGTATGTGCGAATCAGAACAAACCAATCCGTATATAAGACAGTGTTGTCCAACAACGCGCCTGAGATCCGATCTAACTTGTCCCTTTGCTGCCCGATCCCAGCGACGCCCTTAGCCGAGGTCCGTACCCACAGATATAGATAGACCTAGATAACGCAAGAGCAACTACTTCGCGTGGCTATTTTCGTGCCTAACTTACGATAAAAAATCGTAAGTATAAAAATAAAGTAAACGTTTCCTTTCATCGGTAAGTCATTTTGTGATTAATATTATGCGTAATTAATTTAACTCTCGCCCCCTCCCCCCCCTGTGTTCCCTCAGTAATACCTGGTAATAGCAAATTTAGGAAAAACAAAACATGCGTATTACTTTGTGACGTCCAAAAAATGCCACGCTTGGTTTTCAAACAGATCGTGATACTTGCGTTATCTAGGTCTATCTATATCTGTGTCCGTGTCCGGTGTCCTTAGGATGTAGTCGCTTACTATATAAGTTTTTTGCCTTGGCTGGAGGCCTTAAATTCACTTTTAAGGCACCAGGGCACAGGTTGAAATGCGAGATGCCATTCCGAAAAGATTAAAAAAAATACAGGTCGTCCCTTTTGATCGAGAATCATCGGACCATCAACACGTCGTAGTGACCGACATTTATTTTTCTCCTAATATCGTGTGGATTTTATTTTCAATTTTCACCAATTGCTTGTTATAATAAATCAATTTTATAGTGTGGGATTTTTGATCCGAAACTACTGGTTCGATTCTAAGTTTTCTTTCGGTAATAGCAAGCTACGTTATCCCTGAGTGCTTAATTTTATTACCAAAAAATCATCATCATCATCATCATTTCAGCCTAAAGACGTCCACTGCTGTCGCCAAGCTTGGCAGGCGGATTGGCGATCGCAGTATGGTTGTTACAAAGGCACAGAGAACGCTGCTGCCCATTCTCTGGTAAGTCCCTTAGTCGCCTCTTACGACACCCACAGGAAGATATGGGATGGTGCTATTCTTTACGTCCGACACCACACGGATTGCCATTATCAAAAAATGAAGGAACCAAAAATAGACGCGAACGCACTTACTAAGGCGCACAAACAGCTTTTTTGCACAATTTTATCTGAACTTTGGCCGGTCATAATGCAGGCATGCATTGAAAAAGTAAAAAAAAACAGGTTCATAGAAACCTTGCACATGTAATGTAGATTCTAAATTACAAACATTTTTACCAAAAACTTGTAAGGCTTTTTCAAAGACACGTATGTCCTGGAACAAGTTTTGTGAAATTTTCGCGCGCCAATTTTCCTGTGATGTTATCGCGTTCTCACTCGCTCGTTTGTTTTCGAGCTTAGCATCGGTAGAAACTAAATTTTTTTTAATCACGGTCGCGTTGAAGTTCGTTCGATGGGGATGGGCGCTCTTAAAGGCTCAAAGTATAACAAGGTTGATAGTAGAATCACTCACGCGTCCTTCAGGGTTCTTGTCAGGATGGAACTGCTGCGCGAGCCTGTAGTACGCTTTACGCACGGCCGCCTCGTCGTGCTGTCCCGTGGTGAGGCCTAGGGCTGCGTAGGCCTCGCCTGCTGTCATGGATGGAGGTTTCTTCTCTACTTCGCGACGCCACGCTTCTAGTACGTCTTTGAGGAGTCCGACCTAGTAGATAAGAGAAGATAACGTGAGAAGTTGTTCGTGTTATATTTTATGTACTATCGCGGACTTTTCCCCCTGCTCAGTTAAAAAAAAATCCCTTGGCGCCTGCGAAGTCAACGGGGCGGGGCTAGATAGCGCTTCCATCTTTTGAGTGCAAGCAAAAATGAACTTAGTGGTGGTCAGGCGGGTGTGTCCACGATAGTACATTGGCACCTATGTGTAGGTTCTTTTTATGAATAGTTTTGAATAGCGAGCGCCCAAGGAGTGGTGTCGTGTTATTTTTTCACTAAGATCGTTATCTATGGCCTGCTCACACAGCTGCTAGAACCATGGACTATTTGAATACTTCGGGGGTATAAATGTTACCGCCTCCTCCGTACAATCCAGCTTTCATTTTTGAAATGTTTCGAAACCTGGTTCACCCGAATGCATAAGTGCATTGGGGTTGGAGGATATATTTTCAAATCAAATCAAAAGCTTTTTATTACTGCAACAAGTTCTTACTTGCAAACTAGTGATCGTAGTCTCCTTTTAGGTAAATAAAATGTTAGGAGACCCCACTCTTCCGTATCTTAGAGTGTGAAAAATTTGTCTAACTGGATTTATGCCAAAAAAAATATATGTTGTAATTTATTTTTATAAAATACATAAAAAAGAGATAAAACAAAAAGCGTGTGTGGGTGCACATGAGGGTGGAAGTGTGTGATTGTGAGTGTATGAAATTGTTTGTGAGTGTGTCTTGTTTCGTATTCCAACTAATTTTTATTTCACTAACGACTTTTGGAACAGCTCACATAAATGCTTCCTTTTCCATGGAACACATCAACCATTTATACGATATAACGGGGTGAATAGGGATGCAGGGGTGAATTGGGACGAAACTATAAAGTGGTTTTTAACAATGAAATAATATAGCTTGTTGTAAACAAGGACACTAGGAAAAAAAAAATGAGCCGTCACGGGACGCCTGGCAGATGTGAAACATCGACATTATTTTGTAAAAGTAATATGTTGAAAAGAACAGATTTTGATAGGGTATAAATATGTCATAATGATAAAATATTACGATTTTTTTTTTTCAGATAACGATGACTATTTATTGAATAAACATTTATTTTCATTAAATACAAAAATTTACGAATTTATTTCAAATCGTGACTACTCAGTGACTTCGGTAATCGCACAGTCGATTGCGCATTGCGACGCGTCGCCACACCGTACACACTACTGCATTAGACTGTATATATATGTCGGAGATGGTTTTTAATCTCAATTAATATTGTGGGTAGTTAACTAAATTTGTTATGATTTGTTTCTCTTATTATCAATTTAAGTGATTTTAGTATCAATTATTGTCTATTAATTCGAAACATGATTTATTGAGTACTCACTGTATGCACACTGATTTGTGGTTACTTTATTTCGATAATTGTTATCGATGGATTTATTCAAAACAATTGTTGACATGTTACTTTGAATGTAAAACGAATTACTTTATGAAATCACTATTGTTTATTCATGACAATTATTAGTGTGTTATTGATTGCTTTATAATTAAATCTTATTAGATTTAGTACATTGTAGTGTTTTGTATCAAGTAAACGCGTGACGCACTTCCGTGCGGCATTGGATAGACTTGTATGGAGAGGTTGCAAGGTGGGGGGCATCGCCTTATAAAAGAGCGTGCACTCCGTAAGTATGGCAGTCGATCCTCGGATTCGACTCAGTAAAGAGTTCCTGCTCCCGACAATTCTGTCGGTTTACCTGGTACAGCGCTGCTGTATATTCACATAGCTGTATAGGCTTGCTGCTAGCGAGCGATACACTTTGTATTTGGGTGGCTTATGCTACTATACGAACTATGAACCTTAAGGGTTTGTTCGTTTATCATTGGGTGGCTTAGGCTGCTGTACGAACTATAAACCTTAAGGGTTTGTTCGTTTATCATTGGGTGGCTTCGCCACTGTACGAACTGTGGGACCTTAATGGTCTGTTCGATTAACTGTATTGTTGCTGTACCTTGAACTTACTTTATTCTTGTTACTGATTACCATTTGCATTGTGTTTTCTTTACTAATAGTGTGTAATTGTTTTTACAGGTCTTGTTTATCGATAATGGGATAATGGGATAATGGGAACGCCCATACTCCTGACGATATACTATACCACTCGGCGCTCCTCCTCGATCGCCCACTGACGATCCTACATCAGAAGTGGGATAGCCTCTTAATGATTCCGCATGGCTTCCCTAATTATCGTATGTCTTTGCCACTCTTGTTATGACAGCTTCCTCTCTTGGGATTACCTAGCGCAGAGCTAAGGCTGTTTTAATGGCAATCATAAATCACCTACCCACATTAATTTCATTGTTTGATTTTACATACTTCAACAGTTACCGCTACCCTTATTAACCTACCTAAGTGTCAAACAAATTGCTGTTTGTACTATACTGGCCCATGCTTAAGAAAGTCTCATTTTCCTCTGACCTACACGATTCTTCTCAACCCTCTTAGGTTCAAACCAGGTACAATAGTATGTCACTTTAGTGACTACCGGAGAACAGCCAGGAGGTTCGAGTGAAGATACTGTGAGTCAGTTTTCGAGCAACTAATCATCCGTGATAAGTTGAAGTCCGTGATAAGATAAGTGTGATGTACCCGCCACTGATGTGATGTTCTACAACAATCTGGTGAGACGCTTCCATTTTGTTAAGACTCTGGGTTTGAATGTACTTACTTTCATTACTGATACATGTGTGGCAAACTTACTTGTATGGTCAATATAAAGTGAAGTTTCATGTAATACTGAATGCTTATTCAAATCATAGTATCATATTATGCCATGAGAGATTAAATTTAGATTTTGGGGTTATTATAACCGAAAGTATTGTTACCATTACAAAAGTTGAGATTGTAACGGCTATGCTGTATTCCTGAAACTCCGAATAAAATTGATACTGATATTCCATCTGAATATAAATTAGTGATAATACGACTATGTCAAATAGTTGGCTATTTAGCTAAACAAATAGCGTGATTCTGAGGTTTGAGGAATAGTTTATCTGAAAAGTAACTGTGTACCCCCTGATTGTTGACATGTCTTGTGAGGTAAGGTAATGACATGTGTTGTGAGGTAAGGTAATGACATGTGTTGTGAGGTAAGGTAATGACATGTGTTGTGAGGTAAGGTAATGACATGTGTTGTGAGGTAAGGTAATGACATGTGTTGTGAGGTAAGGTAATGACATGTGTTGTGAGGTAAGGTAATGACATGTGTTGTGAGGTAAGGTAATGACATGTGTTGTGAGGTAAGGTAATGACATGTGTTGTGAGGTAAGGTAATGACATGTGTTGTGAGGTAAGGTAATGACATGTGTTGTGAGGTAAGGTAATGACATGTGTTGTGAGGTAAGGTAATGACATGTGTTGTGAGGTAAGGTAATGACATGTGTTGTGAGGTAAGGTAATGACATGTGTTGTGAGGTAAGGTAATGACATGTGTTGTGAGGTAAGGTAATGACATGTGTTGTGAGGTAAGGTAATGACATGTGTTGTGTGGTAAGGTAATGACATGTGTTGTGTGGTAAGGTAATTACATGTGTTGTGTGGTAAGGTAATTACATGTGTGGTAAGGTAATTACATGTGTGGTACATGTGTGGTAATAAGGTAATTACATGTGTGGTAATAAGGTAATTACATGTGTGGTAATAAGTTAATTACATGTGTGGTAATAAGGTAATTACATGTGTAGTAGTAAGGTAATTACATGTGTGGTAATAAGGTAATTACATGTGTGGTAATAAGGTAATTACATGTGTGATAAGATACTAAACTTGTTTTGTGATATCAGGTCTGTAGTGTTTGATTTAAATTGATCAGAATGACCGAACGTTACTCGTAAGCCGTTTACTTGAGCTCTTTTCTGATTGTTTACAGATGATGCGATAAACTATTCACCCAAGGACGTGTGAAGATGCAAGACGACCGTAACAGCGCGTGGCGTGATTTAGTAATAAAAAAACAGTTAATTTTGAGGGTTATGGTTTATTGTTATTTTTTAAATCATTGGGAATATTCTCACAATGCTGAGACATTTGCTGAAAAGTGGACCGACAAACGTATTCTTGTACGGTTAATGATTGTGATGAACTATGGTTAACTGACTCTTGGACAATACAACAGTGCCTGTAGATGGTTTAATTGAAATGATTGTTTTTACTTTGAGGGGATAATATGTACCGAACAAATTCTAAGTGAAGTAGAAATAGTTGGTTGCTAGGATTTAGAGCTTTCATGTGATACTGGGTCAATCATAGTATACTGTGAGATATTAAATTTCATTTTTTGCAGTTAATATGACCGAAAAAATAGTGCTATCATTACAAGAGTTAATGTTATTGACCAATGCAGTATTCCTTTGATAATACAACTGTTTAATAGTTTAACAATTGTTTCAGCTGTTGACAGTGTGGAGATAGAAGTAAATCGGTCCCGTGCAAGAAAACAAGCAGCCCTGGGTGCCGAAGGTTAAAGTTGGAGACTTCGTTGGAAACTTCGTACTTCTTGCAGATCCAACATGATATTGGTTGAAGTCTTTGAGTGCCAGTAAAATTTAGTCTTGATCATGTATGAAAAATGCCTGAATGTCCATTCAATTTTAACGATGTCAATGTTGACACTGATAATAATCATCTGCTGCTGACATACCATAGCTTAATTGACAAGATGTCTATGTTGACTCTTGTTTGGATGTCTATGTTGACTCCTGGGTTTGTTTGTTGAACTTGACGCCTATGTTGGTTGTCTATTCAGCTACAAACTACTTGTCGATTCCCATGGTGTGAATTCGGCTGGGAGACTATGTCTCTACTTTTGTTTGGATGTCTATGTTGACTCCTGGGTTTGTTTGTTGAACTTGACGCCTATGTTGGTGGTCTATTCGACTTCAAGCTACTTGTCGATTCCCATGGTGTGAATTCGGCTGGGAGACTATGTCTCTACTTTTATTTGGATGTCTATGTTGACTCCTGGATTTGAATGTTGAACTTGACGCTTATGCGGGTTGTCTATGTTGACGCCTATGCGGGTTGTCTATTCAACTTCAAGTTATTTGTCGAATCCCATGGTGTGATTTCGGCTGATTTGTTGAGCTATGTATTGTCTGTAACAGTATGGTTATTTTGACTGGTTATGATGCAGATTTTGCTAATGATTTTACTTCAGGACTAATTCAGGATTTTTCTTTGCAACATACCTTTTGCTAATTAAAGCTTTTTGTCAGAAAGGCCGATCGATATTTGCCAAGAAATTTATAACTACACGAGGACGTGTAGAATGTCAGTTCTGGCCGTGTCGGAGATGGTTTTTAATCTCAATTAATATTGTGGGTAGTTAACTAAATTTGTTATGATTTGTTTCTCTTATTATCAATTTAAGTGATTTTAGTATCAATTATTGTCTATTAATTCGAAACATGATTTATTGAGTACTCACTGTATGCACACTGATTTGTGGTTACTTTATTTCGATAATTGTTATCGATGGATTTATTCAAAACAATTGTTGACATGTTACTTTGAATGTAAAACGAATTACTTTATGAAATCACTATTGTTTATTCATGACAATTATTAGTGTGTTATTGATTGCTTTATAATTAAATCTTATTAGATTTAGTACATTGTAGTGTTTTGTATCAAGTAAACGCGTGACGCACTTCCGTGCGGCATTGGATAGACTTGTATGGAGAGGTTGCAAGGTGGGGGGCATCGCCTTATAAAAGAGCGTGCACTCCGTAAGTATGGCAGTCGATCCTCGGATTCGACTCAGTAAAGAGTTCCTGCTCCCGACAATTCTGTCGGTTTACCTGGTACAGCGCTGCTGTATATTCACATAGCTGTATAGGCTTGCTGCTAGCGAGCGATACACTTTGTATTTGGGTGGCTTATGCTACTATACGAACTATGAACCTTAAGGGTTTGTTCGTTTATCATTGGGTGGCTTAGGCTGCTGTACGAACTATAAACCTTAAGGGTTTGTTCGTTTATCATTGGGTGGCTTCGCCACTGTACGAACTGTGGGACCTTAATGGTCTGTTCGATTAACTGTATTGTTGCTGTACCTTGAACTTACTTTATTCTTGTTACTGATTACCATTTGCATTGTGTTTTCTTTACTAATAGTGTGTAATTGTTTTTACAGGTCTTGTTTATCGATAATGGGATAATGGGATAATGGGAACGCCCATACTCCTGACGATATACTATACCACTCGGCGCTCCTCCTCGATCGCCCACTGACGATCCTACATATATATACCATCATATAGCGTGGCGACGCGTCGCCACGGCACTCGTCGCCACGCCAGAAATCGGTTTTACGTGCGGCTATAGATGTTTCACATCAAAAATATTTATTATTTTGTCCACAAACTATATTATTTCAACGATACAATCCCCTTTAAAGTTTCGTCCCGATTCACACCTGCATCATGTACTATGTAGTGTACACTCACCGGGTCCGGTATGGGCCAGTCGGGGAAACGTTGCGTGTCGCACAAGTGTCGCAGGTAGAACGTGTTGCAGAACAGCTCGTGCTGCAGCTGCGGGTAGCACACGCAGGGGATGGCGAGGTACGGGTAGCGAGCCGTGATGTGCGCGCGCAGTCGGGGAGTGAACTCCCCGATGTGGGCTGACACTTTCATTATTAACATGCGTCTGTAGACAGTAAGGTTTGATTGGAGATATATAATAATAAAATAATAAAACAATTTATTTTCAGGTAACAAAGACCCATAGAAAAATACCTTAACTTAAGTATACATATAACAATTGTGTTAGTAAATAAAACTTAAAACTATGTTAGTATCACTTAGTTGCACTAAGTCTTTGCACGTTCCGGTGGCACTTGGCCGCGAAAGCGGCGGAATACCACATCCTGTGGCCAAAAGCTTTCATCCAACACCTGATGCAGATAGCATGTTGGTATGCGCACCACAAACGCCTTAAAGTTGACGTTGCGATGCACGGAATAATAAAAACAAGAGGAAGTGCCCTTAGTCTTACTTAATACTGGATCCAGTGTCGCCAAACTCACACATTTGCAAATTAAAATGTACTTGCAATACACAGAAAGCGATGATATAATTGGGTACAAATTAGAAACGCAACTTTGGCGATAAGCTTATTTATTGTTGTTTGAAATTAAACCGTATCACAACTGACGAACGTTGCTATTATTTTACATGTCAAAATCACTAAAGAGATTTTTTCCATCTAACAATCCAATTCGAGGAATGTCCAACGAGTTCAGCTATTCGACGCTAGAGAGCGCTGTTACCAAATTACTTAACATGACATCTATTGTTACTATAAATAGATGTCATTTTCGCATGCAACTGTTATTTATTTTTCTATTCAATGAGAGATGTGGTCAAGTTGTCGATAATTTGTACAATGTAAGAAATGTAATTACCTACAGTGTTTAAATTGATCTTTTTAATGTACGTAATGGATCAAAAATGACGATTAATTAATTATGTATGCGTATATTGACATATTTTTCTGTGATAATATGAGTCCGTAATATGATTGTATGTAGAAAATTGATTGACGTCCCAATGAAATGACGCATTATTTTATACATGACAATATCTTTTTTAAATAAGTGACAGTCTTTTAAAAACATAATTGACATCTGAATTTTTGTGAAGATAAATTATATACATGTAAGAATATGATAGAATATTTATAGGCCTACGTCTAACCGCGAATGAATGACTATTTGCCAGAATATAGGTATAAGGTTTTTAAAACTCATTCTTTCAAACTCGTACTTTCATTATTAAAAAAAAGGTTTGGTACTAAACATACCTACATGTTATTGTTTTATCGACAAGAACTATTTGCATTAATGTGTCGCATCCCTAAACGAGTAGCGTCGAAGTTTCTAGAATTTATGCCACGTAAAACGATTACAGTCAATACAGCGAGCAAGCTAATTTAGACTTTAATGAATGGACATAAGGTAGTTTTTAGTTCGCATCAAAGTAAAAATATGGTATTGTCAATAAAAATCGATTATATTGAAATATATGAAAGTTTTATACTTTTTGGTGATACGATATACCTCTGCAAGAAACATTCTTTGCCCTGCTATCATTTTTGCATGTAATAATTGCACAATAAGGCAGGGTTGTATTTTTTTTCCTTACGTGCGACATTGTGCGATATGTCACGTCGCTGCAAGTAGTTGATCTCGACTGGACCAATGTTGATCATTTCCACATAATTGTGCCACACGATCGATGGCTGCGTGGCACTTCCCCTTGTTTTTATTATTCCGTGTTGCGATGCGACTCCAGCAACTGCACTCTCGGCGCGAACTTCAGCCTTTGGCGCACGTACTTCACGATGTCTTCCGCCTCAATGGTGTAATGGAGACGGGAAATATACACCGGGGTATT
Source organism: Charanyca ferruginea (assembly GCA_947361185.1). Taxonomy (NCBI): domain Eukaryota; kingdom Metazoa; phylum Arthropoda; class Insecta; order Lepidoptera; family Noctuidae; genus Charanyca; species Charanyca ferruginea. The sequence goes on along the minus strand of OX376069.1, from coordinate 21,074,969 downwards.
CGGTTTCGCAGCACGTAGTTTTTAGATATATTGGTGCCAATTCGGTTGTGCACGAACTAAATTAATTTTAAGCTATTTCTCTCCAATGAAACAAGAAAGAGACAAATATTAATAAGAGCTGTCAATTTAAGTTGATCTAAAATGTTCATACAATTATAGTTGCTAATTTGACATCTCTAACTTAGTCCTTGTCTGTCGCCGTCCTTTTCTTCGGCTGCCTGGGGTAGTAAGAGATGCCAAATGCCTAATTTTAATTTAGTTTGTGAACAAGGGAATCGGCACCATTATTTAGGCTACGGACACGAAGTCAATGCATAGATTTATATGGAACTGGCCTCGAAGAAAGCGGCGCGGGGTGCGTCGTAAGACCGATACTCACCAGTCTAGCCACGGAATAGACAAAAGTGCCCACAGTTTAAATAAAATTAAGACTTATGACAACTGACGAAGGTTGATATTATTTTACACATTTTTCCGCATAATTCTGACACGCGTGGTCTAATTGCGTGGTTATTTCCACTTGTTTTTTTTCTATTCCGTGAGTCTAGCGGTCCCACACGTCTGTATTGACGTAGTGTTGTGCATATTTTTGTTTTAATAATTCATTAAATCTATCGTCACGATGAACTTTCATCAACGAAATCATTTCGTTCGCGAACAAAGATATAAATTTATTATAATACAATACTACGCCGCTCTAGCGCTGACTACGAAACCGGGTCAGCGTTGCTGACCCGCTCCCTGACCCGCAGTCGCTGTCTTCAAGACCGAGGCCTTAAACGTTGTTCCACTCTAGTTATTTCTCCAATATCGTGAGTGTGTTTAGTGCGAGAATTGAACAAGCAACACGCGTCACGGCAGCCAACTGCTCCGCCACTGCGACAACCATGTCGTCTAATTCTACCCTTTCCAAACTATTTTTTTAACAACCTGTATAGTTCCATAGTTTGATTACAACGCGTCGGTCGACAAAATCGTTTTCGCGTGCTCCTTTAGGAAATTTCCACGAGTTTTTTGGTTCGAAATATTTAATCAGAAAAATTTAAATCGCAAATCTTTAGAACTAGCGTTTAAATGTCATAATCACTTTCACACAAAGTGATAGAGACAGCACGAGAGTTAATGGCATCTTAAAATTGAGTAGCGAAACTCAAACGCTATTTAATTTGAGGCACGTATTTCGTAAACGATTAAACAACAAACCTCATTTCCGAGTTCCAGATAGCTTCAGGCGTGTCCCACTCTCCGAGGAATATCTGCGCGAATTTTTCCGAGCCGTGGTTTTCTAGGTAACACACCATCGCTTCAGGTAGCAATTGTCCTAATATCGACCGCTGCATTATGTCTGAACTTGACTAGAAAACATAACATAGAATTTGAAAATAATCTAGACTAATATTATAAAGAGAATCTCTGGTCTGATTACATAAATTCTTTCAAAGATAGAAAGCTACACTATTATAGTTCGATTCAAACTTAATGGCCCCTCACCCCCGCTGACACGAGAAATTGTTACTGCGCAGTCCCTTGACTCGTGTTCAGAGCCGCAATAAAGTTTGAAGTAAGATTCAAACTTGCCGTGCCGAGTGTAAAAAGTAACGGTCAGAGGCTATTTTTTTTTTTTTTTTCTTTTTTTTTTAGGGACATTTGTAATCGCAATGCGTATGTCAGTCCCATCGTACCCTAAATACACATTGGTCATATCTGGGCCATGAACCTAAACAGACTCTTCGCATCATCGCCATTTGGTTGGGACAGGATTTTATGGAATGTGCCTACTTCAAGTCTGTTCAACCTCAAGACAGAGGCTATTTATTAAAAAATCGTAAAAACATTAAAATCTTTTTCTACGCTTGTATAGAGTTTACTAAAATGCATAAAGTCTGGAATACACGTATAACTAAAATTAATATTACAATTACTCTTCTGAAAAAGTTCGATTCAATCATAATGGCGGCTGTGAAGTGCGCTGCAGACTGCGCAGTACCCCACTCCTCACCCCCGCTGACATGTGAAATTGTTACTGCGCAGCCACTCGACTCGTGTTCAGAGCCGCCATAAAGTTTGAATCCTACTGTACTAGATAGTATTTCATTTACGGCTTGCTCTTAATGTGTCAACTACTCTATCAAAATATTACGTTTCACAAACCTGGTCAGCCCTGAAAGCCTGCTTCATATGTGTAAGTCTAAGGAACCTTGCGATAGGTAACAAGTTTGATCCCGTGTATAATAACATGAAGTAAAACACGCCTGTTAAGTAAAGCTTCGAGATCTCAGGGTTGTCTTGCATTACTTCGTAGAGTAGGGTTGCTACCTGAAAAGTGGTTGAAATTGTACGACAGACAAATTTTATTGGTGTTAGTTTGTGATTAGTCAAAGGCTTTTTATACTGTTCATCATCACGCATAAATGCAGTGCTTTAGAATAACATTGCTTATATGAAAATATATGATTCTTATTTTAATAATAAGATACAAAAAGTTCTTTAGGGGAAACATACACATACTAAACACAAATAGATCTGTAATAATATTGGGAGTCCCGCAGGGTTCAATTCTGGGCTCACTGTTTTTCTTGTTTACAAAAATGAATTCTTTAATTTTTAAAGAATACTCAAGACATAATATTATTATCATTATGGAATTCAATGACATTGATTAATTATCACAACTAACACCTATGTTCGTATAGAGTTGTACAAATTGTGTGAGCATTTGTTTAGAGATGTTGTATTAACACAATATACAAACTTACCTTTTCAACAAGTATGGGGTCGAATGTAAGTAAGAGCTGAACAACGTGTGCTAGACAGGCTGGCTCTGATAACATTCGCTTTACTTTTGGTAGCGGTCTTATCACTGCATCCTCTTCGTCTCTACAAAATATATCAGTTTAATCGTTTTCGTCATACTCCATCGCTTACACCTCGTGAGTGAAGTAAGAATGGTTTGACCGGGATTTCAAATATAAAATATCGGGTTTGCTTTTACTATTAGTAAAGATTTTATTAGTTAATTTTATTTCCCACTGCTGGGTAAAGGTCTCCCATTTTTCCTTCGAACCTCAACGATCTTGTGCGATCTCTGGCCGAGTGTCCCGCAAACATGGCCAGATCGTTACTCCAGGAACACCGCGATCGGCCTTGGCGGCGATGTCCTCCCTCAGGTGTCCAGTGAGTGACCATTTTTTTATGTAAATAAATCGTTATTGTAACTAAATTAATGTAATACCTGCTAGGATAATATCTTGAGCAGGTGATAAGCAGGTCTAGCACAGTAGCCGCGAGCGCACTCTCGTCGAACACAGGCGTGCCCCGCGCCACTAAGGTCCACTTGAGCTGGGCCACGCCGCCCACTGCCCGCCAGCCTTCCATACTATTCGCCCAGGCTTTGGTCTTGTTGTTGATCTCGCCTGATTTGTATAGATCTTTGAGCTGAAATAATAAATGATGGATATTTCTAAATGAGCTCTCTTTTATCACTAAACGAAACGTGAGTATTTATGTAAATTTTAGATTGAGAAAAACGGATTAACTCAATGTGTTGCCGGGTTCGTCCAATTAGTTTCGATGGCATACGGCCATCTTTCTCAAGGAGTTCCACAGGATGACACGCCACCCGTCGCATCCTTCAGAAAGGTGACCGTATGCCATCGAAAGTTGTCGGACGAACCCGGCAACACAATGAGCTAATCCGTTTTTCTCAATCTATATTATGCTCTTTATTTCTTTTTGTATTATATAAATTTAAGTCACCGTGTTCCCTCCGTGCCGCGGAAAGCACGTAAAGTCGTTGGTCCCGGCTGTCATTCGTAGATCTTTGACAATCATTACGGGTAGTCGGAAGCCAGAAAGTCTGACAACCAGTCTTACCAAGGGCAATTGTGTCACTCAGTAACTAGGTTGTGGAGGTCCGATAGGCAGTCGCTCCATGTAAAACACTGATATTCAGCTGCATCCGGTTAGATTGGAAGCCGACCCCCGAGATAGTTGGAAAAGACTAGGTAGATGATGATGACACAACTTTTTCCAATGTTTCTTCATAGCCCAAGGGTACTCTTTATGTTCAGAAACATTAAAATTTCTGAATTGATTTATGTTTAGAAACGTTGAATTCTCATCGAGATCCTCGAAGAGTTTATTGAATCTTTACATTTGCCAACATCTAGAATTGTCTATATTCTTTTTTAGGGTTCCAAGGAAAAACGAATATCTCATAGGATCACTTTGTTGTCCGTCTGTCTGTCTGTCAAGACACGCCTTGAAACTGTAAAATAATCAAACTTCTAAGTTAACGTGAAAAATAAATAGGGAAGTTTATGCCGCAAAAAACGTATATTTTGATACTCTCAAAGGAATCAAAATGTATAGGGTACTTCCGATGACCTACTTTATGCCTCACGTTTGCACCGTTTTCTTGGGATCAATGATTGTAAGCTTCCTGGAAGTGACAGTTCAGGATTCAAATATTATAAATTTCATAACGAACCTGTTGTGCGCTGACAGGTCCCTTCCTCTGCACCTTGTCCCCTGTTTCTACGTTGTAGTACCATTCGCGGTCACCTCCAGTCTGTTGCTGAGGACCTTCGATGACGTTGCTCTGTGTTGGCACTGTGGCTCGGGACGTGTGGAGATGAGCTAATGTCATTAGTTCTACCAAAATCCTGATGAAAAACACGTTGCAAGTTTAATGATTGCGTGGGTTATTTTTCGGATTGAACTTGGGCCATCTACACTAATAGGCGCTTGCGCATAGAAACGAAAAAATTTACTCGTGAGTCTGTTTGTCATTTCATCAAAACTACTGAACTAGTCGTAATAAAACTTGACCAAGTCGTAGCTAGGACCTAGATAATGACATAATTAAGTTACTTTTTAATTCACGACTTTGTCTGCCTGTGCGATAACCGAAATTAACGCGCGGACGAAAGAAGAAGCGATTCAAAATTATAAACATTTTTACCAAAAACTTGTAAGGCTTTTTAAATAACATGCATTTCCTAGAACAAGTTTTGTGACATCTCCGCGCGGAAATTTTCATGCGATATTATCACGTTCGCACTCACTCTTATTTTCGAACATTGCGTTGGATGAAACAAAAAATTATGCAAACAAACGTTGTTTAAGTTCAAATACGTGATAATATTATATTTACTTACCTAATACCATTCCATTCTAAAATATCGCTAACGTTTCTTCTATGTAATATCAATTTAGATAAAAACTGTACTAATCTGTCTCTTTCCATTCTATCGCACGTCTGAAACAAAACACTACCATTAGTTCGACGACATACATAAGACAGTTGCAAGTTGAAAACCGATTCTCACCGACAAAGCAGTTTCCATCGTTAATTAACTAAATTGCATATAATAAAGTTCAAAATAGCGTGTATACCAAAAATTGCATGCATGATCAAAATGCCCCACGGAATTATATGTCGCACGCAATTTTCAACCATATTTCTATTCTCTTTTAGTTATTAACCAATGAAAGATGTTCGACTGTACGCAAAATACGTGCTGATACGTGGAATTGCGGACATCAGCCCGTTATATCATACCATACCAAAACTGTTCGACATTGTCGAATAGTTTTTCACACAAAACTGTACAGGAAAGATCATACTATGTATTTTGCTGTATAACTGTTGTCCGATGACAAATCGGTCACCGATAATGATTGTATGTGTTCGACTTTAAATTCTTACCCTATCTAACATTTGCACGATGTACTTAGTGTCTGCAAAGGGTCCGATATCTTCATAGTAGCGTCCGTACACTATGCTCATAGCCTGTAGACACATACACTTCATTTCAACCTTCGGCGTCGAGAGGAACCGGTGGTACAGGTCGTTGAAAAACTCGTAACTGAAACATCGGATTTATAATGTAAACTTATATTTAGTTTCACGATAGTATGCTAAGCTAGGCAGCCTAGTATACTAAGATGGGATCTTGCAACATTTGGACAACTCCCTCTAGGCTTTGCAGGGTAAAACTTTGTATACACTGTGGAACATTGTGACTCAAACTTTTATCATGGATTCAGTTATGATTCTTGACCCCAGAGGACGAAATTATTCGCCAATTATAAAAAAAAAAACTATTCAATACAAAAGTACAACCTTCACGGACAAAATGCATGGAACAGCAGATTATTTTATTAATGATTAACAAAAAAATGTTAACGCTAACCTCTCTTCGTGAGTCTAATGGTGTTTATCACTTTTACAAAATAACGAGAAAAAAATCACGAAGCAAAATCCAAACAACACTTTTCACTCACGACTTTCTGATGGGGCTGTCATCATTGTCTCTCTGTTCTAACAGTATCCTCAGGTAATAGTCTCCTATCTTGACTTCGTTCTGTAGACATTGGTAGTGGACCTCCAGCTCAGCATGGTTCCAAGATGTCAGTGTAGTTCCGGCAACTTCGCGGTCTGAGGTGAACGCGCGAAGCTCGTTTTCTAAGGCGTTGCGGAGTTCTTCGCGTGTCTTTAGGAATTAAAATTCTAAATTTAAAAAAAAGCAATGCAAACAAAGCTCATTCAAACCTGTGGAAGATGCTCACATTCATTAATCAACTAGAATAGAGTTTAAAATCTTCAAAAGGCTAAACAAATTTTCATGAACACTCGATGAAATCACCTTTTAAAACATAAACGTAATTAACATCGGTTCAGCCGTTTGAGAACTACAGTGATACAGACAAGAAATATCATATCCATAACATCTCTACTCTCAATGACAAGCTACGAATACCTACTCTATGTAATTACGTTTCTATACGTAAGTCCATAGAGTAGTAATTCGTCTGTCATGTCTGTCATGTAGTCGTAACTGTGGCGTGTTGGGCACATTTTGGTTTGTCATCTATACCTGTGGCGGTCAAAAGATTAATTTAAAATATTGCCTGAAAACTTACCGTATGGAGTAGTAATTCGTCTGTCATGTCTGTCATGTAGTCGTAACTGTGGCGTGTTGGGCACATTTTGGTTTGTCATTTATACCTGTGGCGGTCAAAAGATTAATTTAAAATATTGCCTGAAAACTTACCGTATGGAGTAGTAATTCGTCTGTCATGTCTGTCATGTAGTCGTAACTGTGGCGTGTTGGGCACATTTTGGTTTGTCATTTATACCTGTGGCGGTCAAAAGATTAATGTAAAATATTGCCTCAAAACTTACCGTATGGAGTAGTAATTCGTCTGTCATGTCTGTCATGTAGTCGTAACTGTGGCGTGTTGGGCACATTTTGGTTTGTCATTTATACCTGTGGCGGTCAAAAGATTAATGTAAAATATTGCCTCAAAACTTACCGTATGGTTCCATATGAGGTTCGGCAGCGCATGGTCCTTATTGAACTGGTAGTAGAACAGCGGCCAGTTGGCGGTAGACTTGACACGCTCCCGTCGTCTGCGGAGCACCACGGGGCGCTCGCGGGCGGAGTCCCGGCGCTCCGCTGACGGCCGGCCCAGGCGGGCTGCCCAGTGCTGGAGGGCTAGTTGGGCATAATGCTGTTGAAAAAACGAATATGTTTGTATACTAGATTTTGGTTTTCGTATTTTATTGCATCTATGCATAACTTGAATATTATGATTTCTGTAATATTGTACATGTGCCTTCTATTATTTTTGAACACCCGACGAAAACACTTTTTGGCTTACAGGTAGTGCGAATTAGTAGAAATCGTCACGTAACGAAATGCGTGTGTATGCGTGCGTGTATCGAGCCGCTGCTGCGCATTCGCCTGCTCGTGATATATTATTTTTAAATATTTTTTTTTATACAGACACGTTTGTACGTTTTTCGTCTTTAACGGGGGTCCCCCGACCGCACAAGTTTATTAATAAATATAGAAGAGTGGAAAGGAAGAGGAAGGCCGAAGAAAAGATGGATGGATTGTGTGAAGAATGATATTCCCACCATCCCCATTCCATCATCGGACGAGCAGAGATACGGCAAAGCATCACCGACACCATTCACCGACAGAGTTACTTTCGTATTTATAATATTAGTATGGATATAGTATTATATAGTATGGAAGTATGGATAGAGGGAGTCAGTGATATGTCAGTTAACGGGAGAGGATGAAAGAAGAAAACGAATTACGCCGACCAAAGAAAAAGACGATGATTTATTGAGGACATTTTTGAATCGCTAAGCGTTTTTTTTTTTTTTTTGTATTTCAATAACAAATACTTAGGGATTAATACAAACTTACTTCTAAATGCTTCTCGACGTATTTGACTTGTCTCTCAAGCGCCTCCCAGTGCTGCGCGCGTTGCTTGACGGTCGCCTGCGCCAGCGACAGGTTGTCGCGCTCGGGCTCCGCGTCCGCCAGCACAGCCGCGGGCGGGGCCTCCGCAGACTCCAGGAAGGCCAGGAGCCCTGAGGGCTGCGAACGACATGTAAGGGTGTTACTACACCAATCGATCGATCGTCGATCGATGCCATCAATCGACATCGATCGACGTTGATCGATTGGTGTGGTAGCTTTGGCTGATCGACGGATACCGTTCCACTAACTAGTCGATCGATTGCCGGTCGACGTCGATCGATTTACGCTAGCTATAATCCATCAGTAATAATAATCAACCAGCTCGGTCGACGTCGACTAATCAATTCTACCATCGATCGATGCCGTCGATCGACGATCGATCGATTGGTATGGTAGAAACTATCGATCGATGTCGACTAATCCATTCTACCATCGATCGATGCCGTCGATCGACGATCGATGGATTGGTCTGATAACACCCTAACCCCTCGTTTACACCAAGATATAAATACATGTATTCTACTTAAGGGGCTATTTAACGACTTTTACAGATTTTAAACTGACAATCACGTTAAAATGTGCAGTGTAAATGATTTGAAAAAAATATATGTTAAACTAGAACATTCTCTTAATCATTTAGTATGTGAATATTTTTGATTAAATTCATATTAAATCGTTTAATTAAATCGTGAAGTTGTGTCTGACGCGGACAAAACATTGATAATCACACAAAATCTACCAGGAATATTTAAACAAAGCTTTTACTATCTTACAGACAAATTTATTATCTATCTTTTAGTATACGCCTTTTTTATTTAAGTTAAAGAATACTATCTTTTATTTAATTTTTTCGACTAAACATTGAGTTTTGGACGCAACGCATACGATTCTCTGGTCGTTCAAGGTCGCCGGCGTATATCGTCGCCTTAATACATGTATTCTACAAGTTTTCTGCAATGACTGTAATATCGTTCACATTAAAATACAAGTTTAAAACTTGTATTGTACTTGTTGTGCAAATACTTATTTTTAATCCGGTCTGAACAAAAGATAAAACAAAACATGTATAATACATGCATTCTACAAGTTTAAGAAAAGTTGTGTCAAGACAAGTATTGGACATGTTTTATACAAGTTGTGTATAAAACATGTATTATACTTGTTTTTTGGTGTAAACGAGGGTTTAGGTTTAAAAAAAAATAAGTTAATACCATATGCATGACGATAAAAAATTTGATTGTGAACACATTTTTCCCATTGAACCATTATAATCTAGTTTGTGTCTTTTTTTTAAGAAATTCATGCACAATGCTAATTATTTCTAAAATAATAAATAAATAAAAACTTCGTTGGTGGGGCTAGTTTATTTTGATAGAAAAATATATATTATAATATCACTGTTTTGGTACTGTTTTTACGATATCAGTGTACAGACGCCAGCATATCAAGCTACAACAATCTGTCAAATTTCTTTAATAAATTTTCAACTTTATTACAAAAGAATAAGATTCATAATTAATTGGCTTGATGTGCTGGCGTCTGTACATAAAAGTTGCTTACCTTCCTTTCGTGTTTAATCTCAAATCAATAAATAATTGTATTTTTTTATTTTTTGTAATGCCACGTTGTCTCTTTACCACCTTTGATTGACTGGTTGAGAATGCCTAAGAGATTAAGTCTGCCTTTGAACCTTTGTGAAGTATAAATAAATAAACAATTCCAAAACTCACCATAATCCTGCGCATGAGTGAGTGCGCGGGCGCATGCTCCACTAACCACAGCGCCACCAGATGTCGCGCCAGGTGTCGGTGATGCAGGCGCGGCGGGGCGTACAGTGCCGACAGCAGGTGGCGCGGCAGGGCTGCCTCGGCCAGGGCTAGGGTTTGCATGCGAGAGCCCACGCCTTCGCCCCCTTCCTCAACCAGAGCGCGCATTACTAGGCCTGCGCCTTTTACTATCGCCATTGACTGGTGCTGGGAGATGATGGTCAAATGTTTAAAGGATTTTACACACTAATATCGTAATTATCGTTTAAAATATATACTAGAAAGGTTTAGGTAGTTAAATAAAGGTAAACAATCTTGATATGTCTTTTTATTGATCTGCATGTTAAAATTGACAAACAAGCAATTTTTTTTTTTTTTTTTTTTTAATTTTTAAATTTATAAATTTACAAAGGTAAAACAAAGAATCATGGCGAGATTCAAACATTCATTTGTATGAAAAAAAAAATTAGAGGGTTTAAAATATTTTCCAATGTGAAGAATACATTACCAGGAGTAGATTGATATACTTAGCATATTTTTAAACCCACGCATAATTAAAATATTACGAAATGAAAATAACACTTTTTCGTTTCATCTCAATGCCCATTTTGTGTTTAAAAAAAAAAAAAGAAAGTGACAAGTGATGTTAACGGATCTATAAAATTGGTAGACAAGTGATGTGACAAGTGTGTGGAAAAAATAATCAATATTTGTGACATTATTTCCCATAAAACGATGCAATTTCAGTGCAAGAACTGCGAAACGGCGGCTGTCAGTGTCACCATTACTGTTAGCCGCCGTTTCGTCCTGATTATAATGAGCTTTTCGTTAAACTATTTACTATGAACATCCATTTTTATTGCGGGGTCTTAAATATATTGTAAATGCCTGAAGATGCTATTTAGGTACCCAAGAGTATAAGAATTACAATTTCAACTTCTCTGAACATCTTTATTTTTTTGTACAAATCCTGCCATGATTCTTTAGTACTATGTTTGCAATCAGAATTTTAACAAGCCCACTATAATAATAAAAAGGCATCTCAAGATTGTTTACCTTTATTTAACTACCTAAATCCACGGATTATAGGTACATATTGTATGTCTTGTTTTCATGTCATCTTCATCTTTTCCTTATTCTCATTTACTAAAGTCATGTTAAAAAGAGGATGTATACTGTTATACAAAGTTATCTAATAATATTTATTAATGCACGCAACTCGAAGAAAGAAATAATCAGGGGTCGGTTAATTGGATGCATATTTGCCTACACTTCAGTTGTTGGCTTAGTATGGAATAGACTTTTGTCGTATTATTCACGCGATTCCGAAGGTAGGGGGTTTACTAGGGGTTAGAGACCTTGTTATTTATCTTGGTACCTTTTATTTTTACTCAAGTTTGATAAAGATGTAGGTTACCTTATGAATATAAGTCTGAAAGCGTGATTATAAAAATTATACAATTTGCTAAACGAAAATAATCATGCATTTGATTTGTTATGCGATTCCTAATTACGGGGGTTGATTTTCTTTGAATTAATTATTTCTAGAAGTCGTATCCATATTTTCCTACCGAAAAATGAACTGTAGGTGATGGCATCAGATTATCGTTTCCCTTGTTACAGTGCAGTATTAGGTTTTCTTCAAGAAAAACATAAAAACCTCAAAAAATAATATTTACCTCAAACAATTTGAACAAGACGCGTCCTCTTTTAGAAACCATTTCCAGCAACTGATCGAACTGCTTGCCGTCCGTGGTCTCACTGTAGGGCACGCACAGCGCGAACGTCAGAAAATCTAACATGGCCGCCACTACTAGCGCACCGCTGCCGCCGGTCTGCAGACAAGAAAATAGGTTAGTTATAGAGTTAGTAATAAGTCTATGTCTATGACGACGAGGTTGGCGCAATGGCTGAGCGCTTGACTGCGCAGCGTGTTGCCGGGTTCGATTCCCGCCCAGGGTAAAACAGTTGTGTGATGAGCACTTGCTTGCTTGCTTGTGCTTGCTATTTGTGTCTGGTTGTTGTTTAACTATATATGTATGTATTTAAAAATGTATTTGTGTGTGTATATCAGCTGTCTGAAACCCATAGTATGCGAAATGTCCCCCCTACATATTATTATTATAATGTGGAACACGAAAAAAGAAATGTCGGTGGGTGGGCTGTGTCGTGGACACGGCCGTGTTTCACGTGAATACGTATAAGTGTATTATAATTATATGTATATGCACATTGTACAAAATGTAGTATTGTATGTCAGAAGCTTTAAAGGATGGAACTTTAAAGCATCTGTACCAATTATAGTGAGCATTTAAACATAGTTAAAGTCATGTAATCAATTCATATGGCGTTTAAAATTCGACGGCTCGATCTAATTCAAATATATATCTTTGGGCACACGCGAATAATACACTCATGAAAAGTGGTATTTAGCATTTTTATTATTTTGGTATTTTACGCATCCGTAGAATTTTCAACTCGAGCGTTTTAAGAGGCACCAATGCATGAATCCTGCATGAATGGAGGCAGCCGTACTTCATCATCAGCCGAAAGACGTCCACTGGTGAAAAAAGGCTTCCTACATAAAAGAGGGAGAGTTGCCATAATCCCCACGCTTGGCAGGCGTCTTATGGATCGCAGTAAACCTGTTAGGTACACGGAAGCCGCTGCTGCTAGACTTCTGGATTTTCCGTAAGTCACCTTCTACGACACCCTCGGGATGAAATGGGAGGGTGCTATTTTAGCCCAGACACCCCACGGACAAGCCGTACTTAACACACTTTAACGCTCTTTGTCTTCTTTTCGAATCAATGGTTTTCCTTTTTTTTTTGTTAGACTACTTGGGCTTTAACACTAAAGTGAATTAAAAAACTCACCACATGGTCCGCCCACATAGTCAGCAGCCCATCCAAGAAGGTGGACGAAGAAAGCATGCTGGCTTTGTTCAGCTGCTCCTGCCTCAGGTCAGGCTCGGCGTGCATGGGCTGCAGCAGCGCGCACACGGCGTCTAGCGCGGCGTGGGCACACGCGGACGAGCCGCGCCTCAGGGCGGCTACTGTCGCCGTGCCGATCCATTCACGGAAACTGACGTAGACCAAAACATTACACACCCCCACATGAACCACAATATTTTCCTTTCAACGAACAGTTGTGATAACATCACAAGATTACTATATTATCTAATCTAATACCGTTATACGAGCAATTCTTGTATATATATAACCTGAATCTCGGAAACGGCTCCAACGATTTTCATGAAATTTAGTATGCAGGGGGCAATTAAAAAAAACACGAAAAAAAAAACCGAGCAAAGCTCTGTCGCCCAGGTATGTACTAAGTACTTAAATAATAAGTATTTTGATTTTTCACAACAATAAACATTACGTACATTGTTACAATTTCAGTACATGCTATAGTTTAGTTTACTGTGTGAGACTTTTACCTTAGCTAGGATATAAGGGCCTGTGTTTCAGATCACCAGATCTCCACCCTCTAGCGGCTAGATACATTTCAGTGTTAAAAAACTGCTTTTACAATAGGGTATTACACCAATTTTTGAAAAGTGTCTCAATGAAATTCTGTAGTGCTAATATGCCACAAAAAAAAACACAAAACTTTTATTCAATCGATAAGTGCCATAAAAATGCATCAAAATTTTAAATTTTCAAATTTCGCGCGTAGTTTTACGAAAACGCCTCTTACTGGACGCCATATTGCTCAGCGTAAATGACGTCAGTTCGTTTTGTATCAAATGAGCTCATATTAAATATGATAATTGTATATCATTTAAAAATAATTAAAAGCATATTTTGTAATAGGTGTAATAACGAAAAAATTACGTTGGTTACGAAAATAATAAAAGTACAAAGAGTATATTACGCCAATCAGTTGACTGACAGTTGACAATTTTTTGTTTACACAGCCGTATGGCGTAATAACATGGCCGCTACTATTTCACGGTGTTTTACAACAGATTAAAAATACTGAAAACTTTAAATTGAATTTAAAAAATTGTTTTGTTATTTTATGAACTAAAACTTACATTTTCCGACTGCTTTATGCCTAAACTGTCTCAATAACATATTTATAGATTTTTTCTCGTATAGAGTAAAATACCCTACTTAGATTTATGTGAGATTTTATAACAACTTAGAGTCAACATAATAAGTTTAAAAATAAAAAGCTAAAAATGAATTAAATAAAAAAACAAAAGCGAGAATAAAAAAACTAGTATGGTTTCGTCTAGTGTTAGTAAATATTTCTAGTGAGAGTGTGAGTCAGTAGATGTGTTTCGTGTGGGAGGGTGTGGATTAGGGTTTATTAGATAGTATTAGGTATACATTAAGTCACGATGGCAAGTAGTTTTTCAAAACAATAAATCAAAGTAAATAAGTACTCACCCAGGTAACGCAGTAAACGCAGCGAATCCAACTTTGCTGGCACAAAGTCTTCTCAAGGCATGGAACTGTGCCTCGAGCTCGCGGGGCGTTAAGTTGCTGCCGGAGGGCGCGGAGCTCACTAGCGCGGTCAACGCGCCCGTGATCAACTTCTCCTTGTTCTCAGCAAACAATCGCTGCGGTGCAACATTTTAGTGCACTACGTTTTGTTTTGATAGCACACAATTTGTAAGGCGTTTTTTTAGTGAAGAACTTTATATCGTGCAGGTTACATTCAGGAAAGATAGAATAGTTGGTACTACGGTTACTTGACGGTCAACGATTTTATTTTATTTTTTCCGGAGCATTAATTTAATTTACTCAACATTTTAAAATGTCCGTCTCTCAAATTGTGACGCCAATCGATAAATCAACAAGGCATAAGTTTGATACGAAGTTTCATCACAACATCAATACAAATACAATATTTATGCCACATTTACAACATTCCAATAGTTAGTGCAAACATTGCATAGAATCTATGGTATTTACATGTGTAGCAGAATAAATTTAAACCCACGACCATGGGCCCTAAAAAGCGAGGGAAGAAACCTAATAAAAGTAGAAGAATTTTTTGATTCCCTCTAGCCATGTAAGAAGTAGCAATGTAAGGGTGTAAAATAATAAATTGACAGGGGACTTACAAGATCCCACGTAAGAAACAGCCACAACAGGGGACGGGCCTACAAGGCACACAACGCATATTAATATGTCCCAGGAATTTAACAACATAAATAAAAAACGAAGCGTGATATGTGGATGAAAGTAGCGTAATATAAGTATAATGTGGGTAATAATACTGGGTAATAGGTTAAACTAAAGAGGTGTAATACTCATGAAAATGAGCAATTACTACTATAGCGCCAATCTAGAAATCGCGAACAAAATATCAGGTACTCCACTCCATACATTTTTGTTCGTATAACTCGACGAAATGTAAGGAGTATTTTTTTTTTTTTATAAAGCTGATCTATTTGATGATGACGTAGTTTAGTACAAAAAATGCATACATAGTAATAAAATCGAGTTTAGGATTAATCTACTTTACATAAATACATCATAACTTTTCTAGTTTACCCATGCACAGGCTTTACTAGGTTAGATTAGGATTATTATTAACAATTGTTTTGAATAAGTTTCTATTGACCGTTAACGTTAATACTTGTACTGAATGTAAATACGAAGCGTTAGAAGAAATCGACATAGTCAATAAATAATAGATTCTAGTATACACTATCGTTAGTAGCTGCCGCGGTCATAAAACGTGAGAGCGAGATGACACGAGACTTAATACAGTTTTTAAAAACTAAATATATTTTTATTCTTTTAAATTAAATAGAAATAGGGTATTACACCCATTTTTGAAAAGTGTCTCAATGAAATTCTGTAGTGCTAATATGCCACCAAAAAAAACACGAAATTTTTATTCAATCCATAAGTGCCATAAAAATGCATCTAAATTTTGAATTTTCAAATTTCGCGCGTAGTTTTTTTTTTACTATTTAATAGGCTTGCGTTTGACCGCAATTCACCTGATCGTAAGTGATAATGCGGCCTAAGTTGGAACACGCTTGCCTAAGATGAACCGGTTCACTCGTGCCTTGAAGATACCCAGATTATACTTATCAGGGAACAGAGAGGCGGGCAAGGAATTCCACAGTCTGGCAGTTCGCACAATAAATGTGGAGTCAATGCGCTTGGTTCGAGACCGTGGAACTTCAACCATATAGCGGTGACGTTTCGCCTTATCTCTGCTCGTCCGATGATGGAATGGGGATGGGGGAATTAAATTGTGCAATTCCAAAGCACACTCTGACGAAAACGCCTCTTACTGGACGCCATATTGCTCAGCGTAAATGACGTCAGTTCGTTTTGTGTCAAATGAGCTCATATTAAATATGATAATTGTATATCATTTAAACATAATTAAAAGTATATTTTGTAATAGGTGTAATAATGAAAAAATTACGTCGGTTACGAAAATAATAAAAGTACAAAGCCTTTATTACGCCAATCGGTTGACAATTTTTTGTTTACACAGCCGTACGGCGTAATCACATGGCCGCTACTATTTCACGGTGTTTTATAACAGATTAAAAATACTGAAAACTTTGAATTTAATTTAAAAATTTGTTTTGTTATTTTATGAACTAAAACTTACATTTTCCGACTGCTTTATGCCTAAACTGTCTCAATAACATATTAAGAGTTTTTTTCTCGTATACAGTAAAATATCCTATTAAGTAAATGTTACTACCTATAGCAATAATGAATACTTTAACGACCAAACTAACAACTCACATAATACTATTTAAAAAAAGTTATATTATGCTTCAAATAGTTAGATTGTAAGTTTAATAAGTTTATGTTTTTTTTTCAGTGTGTCGATGGCAAACACGGATGTGTATCATGTGTGTATGTACATGTATGTGTACGTGTAAATGTGCGAGTGCGTATGTGTGTGTTGTATTTCTTCTTGTAGTATTGATAAGATTGTAAGTTTAAGTCCTCTCTATCCTTCCAGTTTTCTTTGCTGAAAGGCTCTACAATTGTTCCTTATACAAATGTTTACTTACCACCTAAGTATTAAGGTTTAACATAATTACAAGATTCTTGTTTACTAACCCACTATAGGTGTAACTTATCCGAAATAACTTCTTAGGGAAGACATACACAACTAATAAATATTATGTACAATGGAGGGTTCACAGGGCATCAAAAACTCTATCAATGGGACAAGCCCCAAAAGTCTAGCAGGATTACCACATTGTATGGCAATGCTAATTCTTTGGTCCAAAAAAAGGCCAGCCCCCTGCTCACATGTAGAGTCGACCAGCCGCTTGAAATGTCCGACATAAAGATTACTTTTTTTTAGCATGTCGAGCCATACCAAACTGTCAAATTTTCCCAATTGAATATGAACGTTAATAGTTTGTAATAAAGTTGAAAACCTATCAAAGAAATTTGATAGATTGTTTTAGGTTGATGTGCTGGCTCCCTCTCTCTCTAAATGATTAGAGTATTGACTAGAAATTCGGTACTAAATCTTCACCATCTCACTCGCACGTTTTAAGACCACAACTATCACGAGACTTGGCGTTAATTTTAGTATAAAGTAGGCATGTATAGTGCAGTTATAGGTACAGCTAGTAAATCATATTGTCTTACGTCTTGGCTGACGGAGTAAATGAGACCGCTGTATCCAACGTTTGAGTTGAACCTCTCTATCACTTCAGCGCGAGACATTCCTACTGGATTCTGGAATAATCTGCAAGAAAATGTATGTTTGATTAATTAATCATTTACTGTAATTACGACCGAAATAGTGAAAAATTGCGTGAACAAAATTTATACCTTAAACTCAATTACACAACTTCTATTTCTGTTGTGCGTGTAGACGCATATCTGACGGAAAATGCGCTGCATTTCGACGGTCGCGTAACGCCAAGACCGACAAATAGATAATAAACCATCTAACCTCACACATACCCGATGATGCGTTAGTACGTCGAACTACTAACGATAATGCGTTCAACGCATCTTCCGTCAGATGTGCGTCGTCCACAAATAATATACAAACAACCTAGATACTCAGTTCCTTACAAATATCACAATAAAAAGTATTGTAGATGGTTAAAATTAAACAACATACCTAATTTAAAACAAATTCGACCTCATGCCCTCTAAGTAAAGTCCTTTTTTAATAGGTATGGGCAATATCGCTTTTACACGATACCAAATCGTACCTATGTATCGGTTTAGAATATCGGATATCGTATCTATATATTTCAATATCCATATATCGGTTGAAATCTGTGTGTAATAAAATTCTGAATACCTACGTACCTACTGTGATTTTTAGGTTTCGGTTTTGTTTAATTTATGACATCAGTTTGTAACTGTAGGTATTTTGTAACCTTTACTTGAAATCAGCGAATGTATTGTTTGGCAGTGTTGAAATGAAACTGGTGCAGTCGGTTCAGTTTTTATTTATTTTTATTACATTTTTATTAATTGTTTACACTTTTCTCAGAGTTACGACTGACTAGAAATTTATTATTTATGGTAAATGGTGGTCGGCCGTGAAATTCAAATATTCTTACGTTTTTTAATAGAACACGAGGACACACTTTACGCTTACGCATCAAGCTAAATCAAGGTCAAGGATCAAAAAAGAGAAAAAATACTTTCAATTTGGCATAAAATTAAAATTCTTTGTTATAATTTTATTAAAAGTGTTTAGAAAATAACATATTCGGTATTAAACTCTATCTCTCTGTTAATAATGTTCAAAATTGGTCTGGCGCTCTCGCTCGTTCATCTATTATGTCGGTATCCGACCGAAGGCAGAATCAGTTTGAATCGAATATCATAGATACGGTTTACGGTACGATATTGCTGTGCGTGTTCTGTGACGCTTACCTACGTCAACGCTATAGATATGCAGATACCTGATATATAGGTTCAGTGCCGTCCGATACATAGGTATTGGATATTGTGCAGATATATGGATATTGTATCTATATATGATTTATATCGCCCACTCCTATTTTTTAAACGCTTTAAACTTAATGAAATGAGCGCATATTCTCTGATTGTGCAATAATTTTTTGGGTACTATTTTGAATAGTCGAGTGTATCTGGTTTTTTTCAATAATGGCGCAGTATACATATTAATGCTACCGTACAGTAGCGACCCGCCCACCTTCCTCCAAAACACTGTTCCTCACCACTTCCCGCGTCGAACGTGCTCTCGAAACTGCTTTTAGTTCTCGCGGCGCGTAGACACGCACACACACGCACGTATTAGTACAGACTGTTATTTTGGTAGTAGTGTAGGTAATTAAATCATTTCGTTCGTATGGAGTGTCGTAGGTGTGCTAATGGCGATTGGCGTCCCAACAATATGAAAGAGTTTATTGGTTCCTACCTGAGATGATTCGACTCTGTCTCCTCGTCCACTGGCTGATGTAACGGCCCCAGTCGGTACCCTCGCGATGTCGGCACAGATCGCACGTGCACATCTCGCTGGCCCGCCGACCTGACGCCGTCCAGCAATGATGCTAGTAACGCGTCCCTGTTGGAAAGCGCTCCTGATTATTAAAATAGACCTTAACTACAGATACAGATTAGAATATATTATTTGCATAAAAAGTAAATATAAAAAATATAGATGCACCGTTTTTGTCCCTTGTACATATATCAAGCCATACCAAACTGTAAAATTTTCCCAATTAAGTATGAACCTTAAACTTTGGAAATAAAGTTGAAAATCCATCAATAAAATTTGACATAGCAAGATATGCTGGCCTCTGCGCAATCCACCATAAAGACACATTGATTATTCTCCTGACCGAATTTCGGTTACGATTTTATAGTGCACAAGTGTCTGCGCAAACAGTGTGTACCTCCCTCTACCTTCACTCTCATAGCCCTGTAGAAACGCAACCCGATACATCGGTACTTTCTAAAGCACGTGGGTAGTGTTGCCAGGTCCAATTTGTTTTTAGTCGGGGCAGAAGATAAAACAAATCGGGATTTATGGTTTCAGATCGGGACAATAGAAAAAAAACAAGGTTTTTTTACTAAGGTTTAATTTATTGCGTTTCGCAACTAATATCATCTACTAGTAAATCTGAATTTGATCTTATAATAGTCACACGCTGGAGTAGTAGAAATTACTTACAAAATATTACAAAAAAGTCGTAGTTTAACTGTTAATTATACTGACGCTGTTTATAAGTTTTAAGTAATTTAAAACTTATAACTTAAGTTTTAAGTAGTTTTAATTTAAAGATTTCGTAACAAGTTCTACGGCAGGGTGAAAACCATCTCGTTTTAACATGCCGCAGGTCGGGAGCAAATTCAGCTTCGCGCATCTACTCGTTTTGCATAGTAGGTATGAAAAATGGTTTTGCAACTAGTGAGCGCCCTCGGCATAGTGATGTGATATCATCATCATCATTTCAGCCCAAAGACGTCCACTGCTGGACATAGGCCTCCCCAAGGGGGGGGTTTTGCCATAATCGCCACGCTTGGATGTGATATATCATTTATTTATCATTGCTAATACCTAATAATGGTTTTTAATAAATGTATTAATTATAAAAAACCATTATTAGGTGCATATCGGGATGCGTCCCCAGACCCCTAAATATCGGGACACCTGGCAAGTGGCAACGCTACACGTGAGTGTAACAGTCACCAACTAACCTTCTGGCTGCTACCGAGAAATTCCTGATGGAAAAACGCACCCTCAACAAACGACAACTGATCTTAAGTAATGCAGCGGCCTCAGGTGAAGCACGTTAAGTTATTCCGGATTTTAAGAGGAAACACAAGGGCCGTTTTTCCATACAAACTTAGTCCCCTGTTTCCTCCCTGGATAATGCCAGTAGATCAATTATTTTTTTTTTAAATATTCATGGCTACTATTGGCATGTCCCTATGTTTTCCTTTTTCTCATAAAGTAATTATTAAAAGAGATATGAATATTCAAAAACCTAAAAAATTGGCATGATTTTCCGCTGTGTTCAAACATTCAGAAAACAAATTTGACTTGATTATATAAATAATAGAAAACATAGGAACACGGCAAAAGCCTTTCTTTATTTTTTAATGAAAAAAGCAGTTAAATCGGTTAAGTTTTGGAGAAGAAATCAGGGGACTACGAATCATTGATTTTGTGTACTTTTAATAGGTATTTTCGGTCAAAGCTGCAGTTGTCTCTATCGCGCTCTGCGGTTCGTGTTCGGGCATCGCGCGACAGCAATAGATTTTACAAATACCTAATTTTCAATTCTCTAGCCCGTGGTATTTCCTCTTAAGGGCAAAAGAATGTTGATAGATATTTGTTTTAGAATTACCGAATCATAAGCAGAGCATACCTTTCACCAGCTAAATATGTGCGAGTTTGTCCATTGAGGTACTCGATGGCGAACTTTTGAGGGTGCTCTGTGTCTCTTATTAAAGCGAACACGTCACTTAACGGACGTAAGCACACCACCTGAAACAAAAAATGTACACATAGGAAATACGAAGAAATGAGACAGCTACACATTTTAAAACTAGTTTTTTGACTCTCATTATAACAGTACGGCTAGGAATCTGCCATTCAAATAACGGCTTTAAATCGTGTGCGTTAAAATATTTTTTTAAATGATAAGAAAATATAAAGGTTGATAGCTAGCGGGTGGCGCGGTGGTAGCTAAGGGTTGGATTTTTTGAGGCGATGGCAACCGGGACCTTGTCGTGTCGCAGCGGTGCTGTTGTAATATGCGATGAACATTAATCTCCCTTGTAAAACAAACGCCAATCGTTGTGACTCTAGACACAAATGTAATCTAGGGTCAGCAGTTTTCAAATATTAATCTATTAATCTAATCTATAATATTATAAAGCTGAAGAGTTTGTTTGTTTGGTTGAACGCGCTAATCTCAGGACCTACTGGTTTGAATTGAAAAATTATTTTTATGTTGGATAGTCCATTTACCGAAGAAGGCTGTAGGCCCATGTGAAGCCGGTTTGGGTGGCTAGTTGATAAATAAACTATAAACATCACAAATAGAGTTCTAAATTGTTTACCAGACATAATCCCGTGCAACATTGATTATCTTGCACGCAATTTTCAAGTCTATTTCTGTTATGTTTTGATTCATTATCAATTATAAAATGAAAAGCTGCTCCAGCATATTGCTGCTCTTTCTGCCCTGGCCGTAAGAAAGGGACATGCAAATATGAGTGATGGAGACAACGCTCTACAAAGCTAAACTTTATCTAACGGGACTGTAGACATTATACACGGTGGGACATCGTGACGCAACTTTTGCTAAGAATTTATGTCACGATTTAAACCCGCAAGGGTTGATTTTATTTTAGGAAAAATCTGCTGTTCGATACATTTTCACTGTACTTTTGTCTGCAATTTTTTTTTAAATAACCTATGGAAACTTACCGAGTAAGTCTGTGGATCCCTCTCGAGTATGCAAGTGTCGGACAGGCAGAGGGTACGTCGCATCGGTTCCATGTGACGCGCCGGGTTCACTTTGTGTACTATAAACTCACTTAGTGAGGTCTGGTGTTGATCGCCGCTGTAAAAATTAAATAAGATTTGATTCTTTATCAATACATACCTACATATAAAATACACTTTATATACTTAGGTACCTATAAATTTTCACATAAACATAGACAGATATACATTTTAGTTAGATGTTTTGGAGTAAAATTAAATGTATTTTTAAGGGTAAAATCAATCAAAGTCCTTGAGTCTATAAAGGTATTGTGGGCGGGATGGTGACGGAATGAGCTTGTGAAAATTGAAAATTTATATTTCTTGTAGACTATATGACATTTAAGTGCGTTCTAATTTTAAGAGCGTTTACGTCTAGCGCGCGACATGAAGGTTAAGCAATTTGAAATGATCGCGCGCAGTGATTTTGTAGTAGTTTTTAAATATTTATAGAAAAATAATAACTATAAATTAGTTGAAATTTTAAGGGGTATGTTTTACAGAAGATGTTCTTCTATTATAGAAGAACATTCATTCATTCTTCTATTATATTATATTATATTAAATTAAGTAAGTTATAAGTTATATTGGCGAAAAAAGCATTTTTATTTCTTATTATTTCACATTGTTTGACTTGTAATTTACTATAGTAAGATACCTAAATCATAAAATCTTTATAACTAACTATTGTCCTAAGGATCTTTGCAATTGGTAAAATGTTTTTGCTAATTAGGTCTGTTAGCGGTTTTATATATTTTAGTCTTCGAAACTGGCGCTTAAAGGGAAATTAAGAAAACCTCTGTTCAGTTATCTTTAATAATCTATTAATCGAAATGTTTTCAACCATAGAGACAACGAAAATCCCCAAAGTTTTTGGTAATTAACCTATTTGTAAAATAGTGGTTGATGGTATAACAGGTTTGAAAAATACAGTTTTAGAGCTAAACAGCGCATGGACGGCGTAAACGCTCTTAATGGGCTAATTGAAATAAATGATTTGACTTTGCGCGACCACATAAAATCACTATATTGTGCATATTTATCCTGCTACCACGAAGCAGGAATTATCATTGATTGGTAGTCGATGCGCCGATTCAAGTCAATTAATAATGCATACGACCTATTTATAAGCGTCGTCGATAGTCTTCTGCCTTGCCTAACTGGTAAAATTAGCATTGATTTCGTGTGCTTAGGCCGTCTAAACCTAGATAAATCATTATACCTACTAATATTATATATTCTTTTATAAAAAAAAAAGTTGCCCCGCACTAGGAATTTCTCCTACATACACAAACCCGGAACAACTATCTGTAGGCCATACAAATATATGTTCCGTGCGGGAATCGAACCCGCGACACGCAGCGCAGCACCCAATCGCTTAACCACTGCGCCAACTGTGTCGCCAATTCGAAAGTGAGTTTGTTTATTTGTGTTAGTTAGTTACGCTTTCACAGCTAAACTCCTGAATCGATTTTGATAAAATTTGGTACAGATTTATCTTTAGCTAAGAAATGATATAAGTTACTTTTTCATCCGCGATTTCGTCTGCAACCGCAGTAACCGACATTCATGCGGACAAAATTGCGGAGAAGTTTCTGTATAATTTTTATTGAACAAAAAATAGTTGGACATTCAAACACTTACAAACAACACCATGCATATACAATAATAGCGTATTACAGTTTTGTAACCATTAGTGTTTTATGCAGTCTTTGTATGAACTCTGGTATCCAAAGAAAGGTCATTTTATCATTAACCTTCACGCCGAAAACCAAAAAAGAGATCAACAGAATGTATCTGTTGATCTCTTTGTTCAACCCTTTATTTTGATGAAATAAATAAAAACCTGTGTTTGTTTGCTTATTTGATACCAGCTTTTGCCCGCGACTTCGTCCGCGTGAATGTCGGTTATTGGCGGGTGTAGACAAAGTCACGAATTAAAAAGTAGCCTATGTCCTTCCCCATGTCAATTTCCATACAAATCGTTTCAGCCGTTTCATCGTGAAACCGTAACAGACAGAGTTACTTTCGCATTTATAATATTAAGTAGGTATGGAAGTATGATTTAGTATGGTTGGATAACTGGATTGATCTATTAAACATTTTGACCATTTAATACATCAATATCATCCTTCACATGACAGATGAACTAATCATACAAAATTTGATACATGTAACGAGTGTATCGCGTTAGATAGATAAATGAGTTCACAACCACAAGGTCGTCTGAATCAGTCGTGGGCAATCTAATGTAAAAATATGCGTGAATGAAATGCGGCAATTAACAGGACAGCTAATTTAGACGGACATTGTAATTATTATTAGAGTAAAAGTAGCACCTTTAAGCCTGCTTGCCCCAGTCAGGGTTTACTTTAAGTTCGGATTATCTGCCAACATGGGCCGATTATGTATGACGTTTTATAATTTAACCTTATGTTAGCAACTAACCTTAGGTTAAGTTATTGATGCAACTAGGCCTAGGATACACAGTCAAATAATTATGTAACATGTCTACTTGAAAGACTTTTTCAACTTCTTTTTCTATGGATGGAAAATGTGTGTAATTCAAAGATCATTATCATCATCATCAGCCTGAAGACGTCCACTGTTGAACAAAGGTCTCCCCCATAAAGAGGGGAGGGGGGGGGGTTGCCATAATCCCCACGCTTGGCAGGCTTAATTCAAAGATACCATTAATGATTGCATTAATCTACTAGATTTTGCCCGCAAAAGTCAAAGTCAAATCATTTATTTCAATTAGACCATTAAAGGCACTTTTGAACGTTATAAAAAAAAAAGTTGATTCTAGTTGCCCCTTCCAAAAGGTAGTTTCGTATGGAGAAGAATGGGCAAGAAACTCCATACTTACTCTTTTAAAAAAAAATGTGTACAATATTTTGCATTTACAGTTTATAGTTATACAACTATACGTGAACACGATGGACCCTGCCCTGCATAAAAAACACTATATTGAAGTATGTACAAAGTATTACAAGATTAAGAACGACAGCCAAGTTGTATACATAGGTACATAGTGTTCACATATTATTATTTACAATTAATGAAAAAGTAGACAACAACTGCTTACATTTCAACAAACTATGAACTAGTGTGTGAACCAGAGCAAGAATTAAATATAATGTATATATATATATATATATATATAGAGGTGTCAGGCAGGGGGATCCTCTGTCACCTAAGTTGTTTATAGCCGTGCTTGAAAGTATCTTTCGCCACTTAAACTGGAAGGACAAAGGAATTAGAATACAAAACCAATATTTGAGCCACATTAGATTTGCCGATGATATTGCAATCTTCGCTGATTCTGCTACAGAACTAGAAAAAATGATCTGCCTGTTTGCACAGAAAAGCGGTAAAGTCGGCCTTAACATGAACATAAACAAAACAAAAATAATGACAAATTCTATTGCGAAACCAATCATAGTAAACAATCAAAATATAGATTATGTGGATTTGTATATATATCTAGGGAAACAAATTTCATTTAGAGAAAATAACAATGAAGAGGAAGTAGAGAGACGAATCAATACAACCTGGAGAAAGTTTTGGGCACAAAAAGAGATCTTAAAAGGACCCTACAATTTAAATCTCAAAAAGATAATATTGGATACTAACCTTCTACCTTGCTTAACATATGGCAGCCAAACCTGGGTGTATACAAGCAAAGTCAAGAACAAAATAACAACATGCCAGAGATCAATGGAGAGGAGCATTCTAAAACTAAAAAGGATAGATAAAATCAGAAGCACTGAAATAAGAAGCAAGACTAAAGTCATAGATGCTCTAAACTTTGCTATGAAATCTAAATGGAAATGGGCTGGACATATTGCTAGATATAAAGATAAGAGATGGACATTGAAAACAACAACATGGAAGGGGCCAATAGGAAAACGTAGAGTGGGAAAACCAAAGAAAAGATGGTCAGATGATATAAAAGAAATAGCTGGACCAGAATGGATAAATATTGCCAAGGACAGAGAAAAATGGAAGAGTTTGGAGGAGGCCTATACCCGAAAGGGATCTGTTAGTATGTAAGATATACAAATGTTAAAATGAAAAACCTGTATAATAAGAAAAATAAAGGCTTTATTATTATTATTATTATATATATTAAGTCCGCGTCCCGCAACTTCATCCGCGATTTTTACGGATCCCTAATTTCGAATGAACAAGTCAACACGGGGGTGATGATGAGTTTAGAAATTATTTAATAAGGCCATAGGTTAGGCCGGTTACAGTGTTCCACCGACCGTCGAGTGCGTACGTTCGGTCCTGAGGATACGCATTAACCAACCGTCATTTTGTATCATTCAATGCACACACATATATTTGTTTATGTTCAGACATCTGCGTACGGTCAGTGCAGCACTGTACGATTTATGAATTTTCATTACAAATGACAAGCGCGACTGACGTACGCACCGACGCGCGACGGTCGGATGAGTACTGTAACTGGTCTTATTATTTAAAGGTACCAAAGAAAGGCTATTATTTGGAAAGTCCTTTCAAATATTGATATAATAATATTTGCAGTTGAATTATTCAGAAGATGGTTGGCAAAAGACAGTAAACATTATTGTATAAAACATTTACCTACTTCAGCATACAGGTTTTAATAACTCACCTGTACTTCCCAAATCTCTGGTCATGATAGTCATCCAACGTAATCATCGTAGACAGAACCTTGATGCTGATGCTTAGCGTTAAGCTTGCCATCTCCAACATCTTATTGATGATAATCTGATGGTCCATGGCATTGGAGAACAGGTGGAGTCTGCTGTATCCTCCCACTGCGAGAACGAACCCACCAGAGACATCACGGACAGGCAGGATTCCTTGCACATCAGAGTATGGATAGCTGGCTAGCAGAGTGTGGGTAGAGGGGTCCAATTGTTCTAGTGCACATGGACCAACTTCTAGTACCACTGGGAGGCGAGTTCCGCTCCAGTGATGTTTGTATGCTTGGTATCTCTGTCAGAGAACATGATTTTAATAAACATACAAAGTTATGAGTACCTCATTGTTGATTAAAGAAGTGGTTTTAAATGAATGGTAGAGGAAACTGATGTAGCAATTTGATAATGCTGTTGAAATACATTAGTACCTACTTAAGTTATTAGAAAAACAATGGGAGTGATAACAATACACTGTTGGAGCAATAAAGTAACAATATGTTCCATTTATAAACATAATAACACAGCTTATATCAAAATAGGTACCGATCATAAAATAGAGCTAGTTTTCAAATTATATGACAAAAAAAATTAAAAACTCACATAAATATCTTTAGGTTTCTCAGCAAACGCATGCCTGTACTTAAAAGCCTCAGTCAGAATCAAACACTTGTGTTCCGAAGAAAACTTCATTGAATCCACTTTTTTTTCCTTCTTCATGACTAGTGTGAAGTCATGGTTGGCCGTTGAATTAGAGTGTTTTGAAGATGCAATGGTGACTACATCGGCATAAAGCCATTTGTTAGTCACCTCCAAACGGTCCGGGTTATATGTTGTGATCCCATGGGTGCCGATTGAGAACACCCGTTTGTACTTGCCCTTCCATGAATGCTTGGTGACAAGGAATGATGCCACATCCTGGTTGTCTTTTAACGGCATCATCTTAACATTGCCTGCGGGTAAATTAAAGATGGCTAGATGAAAGCAACTACACACATCCATCATAAATGAAAAGAATTTTGAAAGTAGCTAACATTTTAATTACGTAGTGTACAAAAACTATTTATTTTTTAAGATTTAATAAGTTTAAATGAATAATACTTTTTATTTGTTGTTTATACTTTCTGCTGTTAGTAGTGTGTATGATGTAATTTGTTCCTTTCACTATCATTTGGTGAATCACTATGTGTTTGACTCAAAATGTAACTGATTATCAAGTAGTTAATTTATAATATGAATAAGAAAATTAGAATTAACTCCAAATTAACCAACCATTAAGGCAGTAAGTAATTAACTAAAGAAAGCGTTAATTTAAAGGGTATCTGAAAAACCTGGAAAAAACTACAAGTATTTAAAAATTGTGTCCTCATACTTCTCAAATATGTGAGGAACTTTTAATTAAATACAAATAATAGTGGGACTTAGGTATTTATAACTTCATGATAAAATGATGCATTTCATGTTAAAAAACATTAAATATCAACTCTTGACTGATTCTGTTAAAAATTTTAATTATACACAGTTATCAGAAAAACATGAGGGCAGAGTCCTTATCTCAACTGTATCAGAAACAGTTCTATGTCCAGACCAATTTATAGAATACAAGGCAACATGGATTGATACATTAGTATGATCAGTATAATGAATGAATCATTTTAATAACAATGTTTTTAAAGAACTACAAAAATTACAAGTGATTAGATCACAACCGGCAACACATTGTACGATCTATGAACAAGTGGGTTACAATAACAAACCCGTTTATCAAATAATTTGGCCTGGAATAATCTGTTTCACCAACTGTTACTGTTTCTGAGTAGTATCTAGAGAAGCAAATAGTTAATTTCGTTTAAAAAACGATCCTATCGAAACTTGAATAAAATGAGAACAATCCACCCCTTTGTAAATAGATCGGGAGACCATTGATATCGAATACGTGTAAACAAGGAATGGTGAGACACATTTTTATCCGAGAACCGGTAAAAGGAGCATCAACCAAATACTCACAAACTATATGTGGATAAACAAGCTTCAATACACTCAGCTGGTATCCGATAAGAGCCACATATTATACAAATAAACGTAAAAAATGTGAACAAGAGCTCGAGAAATGACTGACCAATAGTTCAACAAATTGACAATTTCAGCAGGGTGGCCACGTTCAAAATAAATAATAGGTTGACGTCAGATTTTCTATAAAAATCAAAAGTCATTCGCCGGTTTTATAAAAAGTAATAAAATAAGAATGTTTTATTTCAGATTATATAAAATCCAAGAGTACGAGTAATCATAAAAACTAGGGTTAGTGAAAAAATACCTAAACGTCGATATTTACTCAACGCTGAATATTTTTAGTATCCAGCTTGTCTGCTAACAACCAGGATGCTGTTGGTGCTGCGTGCCACCTGCAGAGCGCCCCGCAGCGCAACGCTTACGAAGCACGGCGTAGAAGCCGTCTACGTGAGCGACCGCGATCATGCCCGACGCATTGCACCAGCGCGCTAGCCTCAATAATGCCCTAAACACATAGTAATATTGGATGCGCAGTGCGCTGAAGGATCTTTGCCAATAGCGAGCCCACATGCAGCACGTGTAAAGCGATGTACAATGTGCTAGAAAGAGTTTTACTTTAACTTGAGCATTACCACTTTAAAACCTCTGGGCTATCATATTAGATCTGATCGCCAGCGCCCTACACTCCCTGTACATTACTCATCGTCAGGTAGTGACTATGTGACCAAGATATTTAAAGCGTGTGACTCTATTCAAAGGCGTGCCATTTAAAGTTACGGAAGGAACTTTAGCTGGAGTCTCAGTACCTACTGGCTTTATACCATAATAGGGTATTTTACTCTATACGAGAAAAAATCTATCATCTACTATGTTATTGAAACAGTTTAGGCATAATGCAGTCGGAAAATATAAGTTTTAGTTCATAAAATAACAAAACAAATTTTTAAATTAAATTCAAAGTTTTCAGTGTTTTTAATCTGTTATAAAACACCATGAAATAGTAGCGGCCATGTTATTACGCCTTACGGCTGTGTAAACAAAAAATTGTCAACTGTCAGTCAACCGATTGGCGTAACACAGGCTTTGTACTTTTTTTATTTTCGTAAATAACGTATTTTTTTTTTCAGTATTATCCCTATTACAAAATATGCCTTTAATTATTTTTAAATGTACACAATTATCATATTTAATATATTTACGCTGGCAATATGGCGTCCAGTAAGAGGCGTTTTCGCCAAACTACGCGCGAAATTCGAAAATTTAAAATTTTGATGCATTTTTAGGGCACTTATCGATTGAATAATTTTGTGTTTTTTTTGGTGGCATATTAGCACTACAGAATTTCATTGAGACACTTTTCAAAAATGGGTGTAATACCCTATTCACATGGGTCGAGGTTTCGGTCTTTGATCGACGTATTTTTTCCAACTAAACTAACTATAAACTGTGACATCTCCATCGAATTTTATAATTTTGAACGCAATAAGATCGCATCTTTATTAATGACATGTCAAAATTGTTTAAAACGTCACTACGACAACGACAAGCGACAGCCAACAAACCCGTGTTTGTTCAGAAACTGAAACTCATTTTTATATTGAAACATTTTCACCCCTCAATTTGTGAAATTACATCCCAATAACGCCACTTCAACAATAGTAAATAATTTTACTTATTTATCTTATGTACAATTAAAGTTTTAACAAAAATTTGAATCAATTTCGCGAAATAGTTTGTTAAAAAAAATATTTCGCTACCAATGTTGGTTTTCAACGTAGTAGAATTTTAGAACGTACCCTCTCTCTTTTAATTACAGTTTTTTTTACCGCATGCAGCAGTGCTACGTGCCGATTTTTTACAGAATTAGTAACCTTATTGTCGTTTTTTCCATTTTTGTATATTAAACAGTTAGCCGTACACAGTACCACATCATGGTGCTAGACTTAGACTTATTCCGTGCTGATAAAGACGGTGGTAACCCTGACAAAATCCGCGAAAACCAGCGCAAGAGGTTCAAAGATGTAGCCCTTGTCGACACCGTAGTAGAGCAGGATACCCTCTGGAGGAGATTGCGCCACGAAGCTGACAATTACAATAAGCTGAAGAATGTGTGTAGCAAAGAGATTGGCCTCAAGATGAAGAGCAAGGCGCCAGCTGGTGCTGAAGATCAGCCAGTACCATCAGAAGTAGCAGACAAGCTAGTTGACCTGACCGGAGATGACTTGAAGCCGCTAACTGTTAACCAGATCAAGAAGGTAAGCGAAAGTTTGGAGTACTTAAATTAAAATGTGATAGCTTTTTAATTCTCAAACATTGTAGTTCTTGTTCAATGATTTCCATATGGTAATTTTATTAATCCTGTATTAATTTCTGGCTTCTTTGTATCTCAAGCGCCATGCTCAAAATTCATAACAAAGAAATATAACTCTACATCTAGACAATCTCCAACTTTACAAATGTTGACTAAAAAACAAATTAATAAAACTGAAAGTAGGTAATCGATAGTGAAAGAAAGTAGTAGTAGTGTATGATAGTTACATTGTAAGCTATTGATGCGTTTTCACTGCATTGGGTGATGCAATATTATACAAGTGTAGTAGTGTGACTCACTAAAATCAATAATTATTTTGAATTCAGCAGATATTCTGTTTAGGTATGTTACATCAGAAACATTAATTTGTTTAAAATAAATAAATAAATAAACCTTTATTTCAGACTAATGTCCATAGTTGTGTTAGTATTTTGGTGTTAGTAACAATATTACTTAAGTAAATAGGTTAGTATTGTTAGTTTTCGTAATTACTTACTTAATTACAATTTCAAACCTAAGACAGTCTCCACCCAGTGGCTTTGGAAGGGGCAATCCGGTCTGGCAGCAATTATTTTCAAAATACAAAAAAAAAACCAAAATATTATTATGATATACTAGCTGACCCGACAGACGTTGTCCTGTCCCGATCGACCTAATGGGGGATGAAAAAGGGGTGAAAAAAGGGGATGAAAAATAGATGTTGGCCTATTCTCAGACCTACCCAATATGCACAAAAAATTTCATCAGAATCGGTCAAGCCGTTTCGGAGCAGTACGGGAACGAAAACTGTGACACGAGAATTTTATATATTAGATTATCTAAAAAAGTTACACTGTTGAAAATTTAAAGTAGTTTAACTCAACGACTGTCGGGCGAAAGTGTTGAAGGTCAAACCTTTATTTCAGACTAATGTCCATAGTTGTGTTAGTATTTTGGTGTTAGTAACAATATTACTTAAGTAAATAGGTTAGTATTGTTAGTTTTCGTAATTACTTACTTAATTACAATTTCAAACCTAAGACAGTCTCCATCCAGTGGCTTTGGAAGGGGCAATCCGGTCTGGCAGCAATTATTTTCAAAATACAAAAAAAAAAACCAAAACATTATAATGATATATTATCTAAAAAAGTTACACTGTTGAAAATTTAAAGTAGTTTAACTCAACGACTGTCGGGCGAAAGTGTTGAAGGTCAAACCTCCGCTGCTTATGTCGGACTGTGTAACATAAGACATTCAAAAGGTTAAATGTAACAAATCTTTTCAAGTGTTTAATTAAATACGTCATTAAAACTGCAAAAATTATCAAGGAATGTGAAAAGCCTTTTTTCTAGCCTCTGTACTAAAAACAAGGACATCATTTTATTCCCTTTTCAGCAAGTTTCATGAGTTACTAGCCTCTAATTGAAGATACTTTTACAATTGGATTACCTGTCTGAATTGGCACTTTTACATCTCTGCATCATTAGAATAATTGTTGCCATTTTGTTTTAAATCACCACACAATTAAAGCATTCTGTTTAAATTTGAAAAAATTAATATAGCTTTGAGAAAATGCCCCCATTTCTCACCTTCTCTGTTGCTGATCTTGCAGATTTTTTTATTCAAAACTCCATCCACAATGCTCCACCGTTTATTTAAATTCATTTCCATTAAATTAATAACAGATCCATAAAATATACTGTTAATACCTAATCCATATGAGCTTATTTTTGGTGCTGGGATGGAGCATTTACGTGACTTGGTCTTGCTCTGCTCTACACATGCCATGTCTCTGTCATTTACATCCTGTTGTAGTATATTAGCTCATTTTTACTCAAAATGTTTTGCTCAATATACAGGTTTGGTGTACAATAAAGTAAAAAGGTATGATCTAAACTTAAAATTCATTAATACATTTTCAGGTTAGAGTATTAATAGATGAAGCCATAGCAAAAAATGACCAAGCTCTCTTAGTAGCTGAAAAGGCCCGCTCAAATGCTCTCCGGGAAGTAGGCAACCACCTCCATGAGTCTGTTCCAGTAGATGATGATGAAGACCACAACAAGGTGGAGAGGACACATGGAGACTGTACCTTCAGGACTAAGTACTCTCATGTGGATCTGATTTGTATGATTGATGGTGAGTTAATTTACTGGTTTTTTTATTAACTAGATTTTGCCCACGACTTCGCCCGCGTGAATGTCGGTTATTGCGGATGTAGACGACGTCGCGGTTTAAAAAGTAGCATATGTCCTTCCCTAGTTTTCAAGCTATTTTAATCAAAATTTTCATCAAAATCGATTCTGCCCTTTCATAGAGAAAATTAATTGATGATCCTTTTCTTATCTAAATCCATACTAATATTATAAATGCAAAAGTAAGTTTTAAAAAAAAGTTTCTTAACTAGGAATTTCTTGTGTCGCGGGTGCTTTTACAAACGTTTAAACTTACATACACAAACAGCCAGAACAAATATCTGTAGGCCATACAAATATTTGTTCCGCTCGGGAATGGAATCCGCGACATGCAGCGCAGCAGTCAATCGCTCAACCACTGCGCCAACCGTGTCGTCAAGTTTGTGTGTTTGTTACGTTTTCATTGCTTAACTCCTGAACCAATTTTGTTGGAATTTGGTACAGCTTAAGCTTGAACCTCAAAAAAGAATGTAGCCTAGATTTTTTATCGTACTAGCTTTGGCATAACTCTCTAAATCACACCTGTGTAAATATTATCTGTAAATAAATACGTAAGAGGTTCTGCTAACAATCATGTGTCATAAAGTTGTATGTTAAGGGGCTATTTAACGACTTTTACAGATTTTAAACTGACAATCACGTCAAAATGTGCAGTGTAAATGATTTGAAAAAAAATATATGTTAAACTTGAACATTCTCTTAATCATTTAGTAAGTGAATATTTTTAATTATATTCATATTATATGCAGAACTGATGCAGAACGGACGCAGTCTGCATCCAAAACTCTCAAAATGTAGTCTAAAAAATTAAATAAAAGTAGTATTCTTTCAAAATAAAAAAAAAGGCGTATACTAAAAGATAGATAATAAAATTGTCTGTAAGATGGTGTAAGTTTCGTTTAATTATACCTGGTAGATTTTGTGTGATTGTCAATGTTTTGTCCGCGTCAGACACAACTTCACGAGTTAATTAAACTATTTAATATGAACTTAATCAAAAATATTCACTTACTAAATGATTAAGAGAATGTTCTAGTTTAACATATATTTTTTTCAAATCATTTACACTGCACATTTTGACGCACATTTGACGCACATTTGACGTGATTGTCAGTTTAAAATCTGTAAAAGTCGTTAAATAGCCCCTTAACATGCTTACAGACTGCAATGTTCTTGATCTCAACAATGAAGCTAAACATTATAATAATTTGTTATATCAAACTTAGGTATGGATGGTGACCGAGGTACTGCGGTAGCTGGTGGGCGCGGGTACTACCTGAAGGGAGCTGCAGTTTTCCTTGAGCAGGCGCTCATACAACTGTCTCTCAGGATACTGTTGAAGAAAGGCTATACACCACTTTACACTCCATTCTTTATGAGGAAAGAGGTATTTTATATTTCTCTCTAATCAGCACAAACATGGTCTTTTAAATAAGTTGGTGAAAGTTCACAGATATCATGGCTATTGGTGTGCTAATTTTAAGAAATCTGGTCAATATGATATGGATCCTTGGGCTTAGGCTGGCATTTAGAAACGAGTATTAGCGTAAACTTACGCTTCAATCTGTCTAATTCGCACCAAGTTCAAATAAGAATAGCCACTAGTAGAGGCTATAGCAGTTTAAAGTTAACAATAAGTAAGGCAAAAACAAAAAAAACATGGGCGGCACTTATAAGGAAGTCAAGTTAAGTCTTGGTTCAAAGTTCTAAAACATCATATCCAATGCGGCACTGAACTTTAAAGACCTTTAGCAGTAGTTTTGACCATATTTAATTTGCAGGTAATGCAAGAGGTGGCTCAACTAGCTCAGTTCGACGAGGAGCTGTACAAAGTGGTGGGCAAAGGCTCCGAGAACAAGGGCGACGCCGCCGTCGAGGAAAAGTATCTCATCGCAACCTCTGAGCAGCCTATTGCCGCGTACCACAGGGACGAATGGCTGCCCGAGGCTTCGTTACCGATAAGGTGAGCAAATGGCTTTATTATAATAATAAAACTATGTTTTCAGACACATAGTCCACACAGAGAAATAACGTGCACACAGAAATTTTAGAGCAAACTTATTCGAAGATCATGAAATAGACCCATAAGAGCACCCATCCCCATGTAACGAACTCCAACGCGAGCGTGATAGGATTTTTTGTTTTGTTTCAACCAGCGCAAAGCTCGAAAACAAACGAGTGAGTGAGAACGCGATAATATCACAGGAAACTTGGCGCGCGGAAATTTCACAAAACTTGTGCCAGGACATACGTGCTTTTGAAAAAGCCTTACAAGTTTTTGGTAAAAATGATTGTAATTTAGAATCTCCATTACATGTGCAAGGTTTCTATGAAGCTGTTTTTTTACTTTTTCAATGTATGTAATATGACGGGATGGGCGCTCTTAACTCGTTTAACACCATGGGCAAAACATGTGGCCGACGCTAGCGGAGTTTTGACCTTCAACAATTTTGTAACAATTTTACGGGTACCTGTAACAGTTTCCCGAACATGCAAGTAAAACCGAGGATAACATCTAGTTATTTATATACTGTTTACAGATATGCAGGTCTCTCGACATGTTTCCGTCAAGAAGTAGGTTCCCACGGACGTGATACTCGAGGCATCTTCAGGGTGCATCAATTTGAAAAGGTGAGTGAAATCTTCTTCAGTATTTTACTTTTCATTGCTGGAAACCACGCTCAGGCGTCTCCACTTGAGCGACTCGGCCAAATGAGCCGGTCATTCGCCTGAGCATGCTCAAGTGGATATGATACAAGGCTAAGATTTGTAAACTACTATACTCCATTTATAATAGCATTAGAAAAAAGAGGCTCGTAGAAGCAGGAATGCAAAACATTTTATTTCAAAGATAAGGTAAAACAATTCTAATTAAAATTGTTTTAACATAATTTTGATAAATAGGTCTAAGATAGTACTAAATATGGACGTATATAATAATATAAACAAAATAAAAGTCCTTTAAAGATAAGGAACATTTTAAATTTGACAGAATTATAGTAAAACAAATAGCGTTCCAGGTATTGTCCACCCTTGCTTCTTTTAGGTTTTTAGCATTGACACTGTCATTTTAAATTGGAATTAAATAGTACAACTAAAACAAACACAAAATTTATTTTGATAAACTATTAAAATGGTTATAGTTAAGTGCGACAGCTGCTGTAAAAATTGATTTTAATAAATTCGGCGTCTATCGTAACTGTTACATGTTTTATTGTACTTTTGTTACAAAGTGTGCACTAACAAAAAAAAAGAAAACCGCCTTCAAAAACTAAAAAGTCATAAATAACTTTAGCACAGAACACACATTACTTTACTTTCGGAAGTCGGTGGCGGTGGTTTTGTGTTTGTTGTTTTGTATTGACACCGACTTCCGAAAGTAAAGTAATGTGTGTTCTGTGCTAAATTTATTTATCACTTTTTAGTTTTTGAAGGCAGTTTTTTTTTTTCTGTAAAACCTTTTTTTTATTTTTCGCTTTTTAGTGCTGCCTTAACATCCAAATCCATTAAGAAACAGCGACACACTTAAAAGAGATTGTAAGTCCTCCAAAGATTGAAGAAACTAATACGTCGTCTAAGTAATTTTTTTGGGAATTTGTTTATTTTTTCAAAAAGGGCTGGATCAATTTTGGTAAAATTCATACGGGACCATTTCGGAATAAACCCCTTTCGAAAAAAAAATAATTTTGCAAATTCGTATATATACGACAGAGTTATGCCCGAACATACATAAATACAAAAAATAAAAAAATTGGTTGTCTGTAAAGTCGGTTTACTGACGATAGTTGAACGTGACAACGCGAAAGAATCATTACCTTTATCGCTGTAATTATCGTTGCTATAAACAATTGACACCACATTCACTTTTCACTGCACTCGATACTCGATCAAAACATGTAAATGTACTATAGTATAGCAGCTGTCCACGCAGACGCATCGCTCACTCAAGTAGGAGAGAGACGGATGTCGAACGCTGCCGAACGCAAAGGCCGATTGTGCTTCTTTGTCGCTCATTCCGCGCTCTCGCTTGCACTTCAAGCCCATGGAACGCCTCAGAGCGAGGTAACGCCGTAACGCCGCATGAGTCATGTTTTTTCGTGCGTGCAGCCGGCTCTATCGAATTATAAGACGTTGTCACGTCAAAAAATATAAACATTCGAATTGATAACCTCCCCCTTTTTGAAGTCGGTTAAAAAGAACCTTTTTCAACTTCTGTCTAATGTTATTGCAAATGGAGTATAGATCAAACTATACGTATAAACCTTCCTCTTGAATCACTCTATATATTGCTGAAAACTGCATTCAAATTCGTTGCGTAGTTTAAAACATTTAAGCATACAGACAGCGGGAGCCACTTTGTTTATACTATGTAAAGATTATACTATATAAAGATACGTCATTACGACTTCTGCATAATGACGGCCGACATCGTGAGAGCCTTAAGGGGGCCCTTCTCAGGTTTCTATGACAATGTTTTATTTACTTTTTGAACAGGATACTTTTTTGAGAAACGAATTCAGTAAAGACGTCTGAAAATCAGTCTTTTTGCGCTAATTTTATCTGAACTTTGACAGTTCACATTTTACTCATTTTTAAAAAGTACAGGAAACATCGTTATGGAAACTTTGCACATGTAATGGAGATTACAAGTTTTTGGGTGAAATGTCTGTAATTTAGTACAAACATTTTAACCAAAAACTTGTAAGGGTTTTTCAGGGGATTGACGCTCGACTCAAGGCTACAATGGGGTCCTCATTTAACATCTCTCGCAGGACGGCTAAGTTCGGCAGCATATGCTGTCAGAAAGATCCGGCAATTTACTGATGTGGATACCGCGAGACTGGTCTATTTTAGTTACTTTCATAGTATTATGTCTTACGGTATTTTATTGTGGGGAAGAGCTGCAGACATCGATTCTATTTTTATTCTGCAGAAAAGAGCCATCAGAGCCATTTACAATCTGCGTATGCGCGATTCTCTAAGGGAACTGTTTAAGGAAATTAACATAATGACGGTGCCTTGTCAATACATCTATGAAAACATCATGTACGCTAGAAAAAATCTGCATCTTTTTGATAAAAGAGGTGACAGACATAATTATAATACTAGAAATAGGGACCAACTAGTTCAACCAGGTTTCAGACTGGCTAAAGTAGATTCGTCTTTCATGGGGTACTGTTTAAAGTGTTACAATAAAATACCTCCCCACATTGTTCAACTAAATGAGACAAAATTTAAGTCTTGTATTAAACGCACGCTATGCAACCGAGCACATTATAAGTTGAGTGATTACATCACTGATAAAAATGCTTGGCTGGATGCTGGTCTAGCTCCACAGCCATAAGGGTTCATAGATTAATTGATTAGCATTTGTAACAATTTTTGGAGCTGCTGAAGATGTAGATCTATATTATCTTTGCATTGTATAAACTCAATGTGTTAGTATTATATAATTTTTCGTAGCACATACATGTGAGCACTATGTTCTTTAAAGCTACCATTTACGAGGTATACCTCTCATTGACTTGAATATGCCCTGGCGGTTGGGAGAGTCATGCTCACTTGAATGTCTCGCTGCCGGTGGCGCATGTGTTGGATCATTCGGTTCCCTTCAAAATGGTTGAGCTAAATGGTGCCGATCCATGCGTCATGTTCGTGAACGGACGCCGTCGGTTGGGACTGGTCATCTCTTAGCTGCCTCGGTTATTTTAAATTTTGGTTTGAATTGTTATTATAACTATATTTTTCTCTAGACCTCTTTTAACATGCAAGACGTGTTACATTGTTCTCACATTGTACCCTTAGATTCAACATGAATGATGTAACCTAAATTTGTAAAATTTAACTGATTTTAAAAGAGTGTTCATGGAGTTTCTTGCTCGTTCTTCTCCATAGAAACCTACTGTTTGGAACGAGCAACTAGCTTCAACTTTCTGACTGACTGACTCTGACAATTCAAAAGTACCTGTAAATGGTTTAATTGAAATAAATGATTTTGAGTTTGAGTTTGAGTTCAAAAACACGTATTTCCTGAAAGAAGTTTTGTGCAGCAAACGATTTTTCATCATGCTCGCGTTGGCGATAGACGGGTTGGGAAAGCCCCTCTTAACATGAAGTTGATCTTCACTTTACCCCCAAGTAATATTCGCCATTTTAAGGAAAATTAAATTCTTTGACCTCACAAATCTTTCGTATCGTGGGTAGGATATTGTCTGTATAAGACACTGCACGAATATTCCTAAATAAACACCGTCTGTCCTCAGGTGGAACAATTCGTCCTCACCTC
This sequence comes from Charanyca ferruginea, assembly GCA_947361185.1. Classification (NCBI taxonomy): domain Eukaryota; kingdom Metazoa; phylum Arthropoda; class Insecta; order Lepidoptera; family Noctuidae; genus Charanyca; species Charanyca ferruginea. The sequence continues at coordinate 21,034,996 of OX376069.1, read as the reverse complement.
CCCCCATGACAATGCCTCATGGCAGATGATGGACGAGATGATCACTAACGCAGAAGACTTTTACAAACTGCTGGGCATCCCGTACCGTATTGTGAATATCGTGTCTGGGGCCCTCAACCACGCGGCCGCTAAGAAACTCGACTTGGAAGCATGGTTCCCCGGCTCGGGGGCCTTCCGTGAGCTGGTATCCTGCAGCAACTGCTTGGAGTATCAGGCTAGGAGGCTGCTGGTTAGGTACAGTAAATAGATATTGGATGTTACCTCTGCTCAATGAAATTTTTATTTATTAGATAATATGCACTAAAATCGGACCACGTTAAAATATTTATTTGAATTATGACCAAATACTCAAACGCTACTCAATTTAATATTATCTAATAAATAAAAATTTTGAACCAGGCAATTTTGATCGTCATATACAAAAAAAAAAAGAATTGAATCAAGTTCACCTTCCAAAAAGTAGTTTCGTAAGGAGAAGAATGGGCAAGAAACTGCATACTCACTCTTTTAAAATTAATGTTTTACAAATATTAAAACTATAGACAACCACTTCTAACATTCCCACAAACAGCGAAATAGTGTGTGACCCAGAGTAATCAAATTGGATTGGAAAAGACTGTACTGTACCCTGTTCACAATAAGATTAAGACATAAACACAAACCTTTTTTACTGTCCCTTCAACCGATTTTTACTTCTATTCCGTAGGCTTTAGGATGACATTAGAGGCAAAAAAAGTGGTTACAATACAACTGTTTACTGCAGTTGCCATTTGTCATGCTACCAACGCAATAGAAGTCAAAATCGGTTGAACGGACTGTAAAAAAAAGGTTTGAGTAAATGTCTAATCTTATTGTGAACAGGGTATAAACACTTTGAATACGGTACACATAAATATTGACCATTCTTTCCAGATATGGGCAGACCAAGAAGATGAACGCAGCGACAGAGTACGTACATATGTTGAACGCGACCATGTGCGCTACAACACGCGTCATTTGCGCCGTGCTTGAGGTCAACCAGACTGAAGAGGGCATCAAGGTAATTTAACGGATAAAATTAGCTTAGTAGTAGCACAGTATAAGTATTAGTACTATCGTACAGTCGCGACGCGCTCCGCCCCCCACCGAAACACTGTTCCTCACGTCTACCCGCACTGTATTGGCTCTGGCAACGTCGAGATATATTATATTATATAAATTAAATATTTTATATTTAAAAACAAATAATAAAATATGAAATTATGTCATTTTTATCATATTAAACTATAACGTATGTAGGCACGTACCTGTTTTAAATTAAATACCATGAAATACAAGATGGAAGAAATAAATAAAAAATCTAAAAGTATTGTAGAATACTGTGTAAATAATTCCATCATCAATCGTCATTCCCTTCTTAAATGCAATGAGGAAATGACCGTGGGGGAATGACGAATTTTAACTAAAGCCACAAACTTCTTCGTAGGTACCTACTTACCTAATTTCAAGAATCGACACGCTCGCGGTGGCAGTGACAACCCTAGCGATATTAACGCACACACACGCACGTATCTGTACAGTCTGCTATTTTGGTAGTAGTGTAGGCAATTATATCGTTTCGTTTGTATGAAGTGTCGCGGGTGTGGTAGTAGTATCACGGGCTGGTGTCCGCAACTCAACGTCTCAAGTTCTCAACGCATATTTTGCGTACAGGTGGAAAGTAAATCATTCGATCCACCCGAGCTCACACTACCCACTCTCAAACTCCGCACTACTACTGAGAAATCCTTAATTTAAAAAAATCACTCCAATAACACTGTCTGTCTAGGAATCGAACGCAGGGCCGCATGCTCAGCAGTCGCGCTTGTGACCACGACACGCAACGTGGCAGTCACTAAAGCATACCGTATAAAGGCAGCAATGAAAACGCGAAAATTTCAACACATAAGTTAAAAGTCTAAAGGGTACGCACCTTTAGACTTTTAACTTATGTGTTGAAATTTGGATTTGGATTAGAGTCAGCCTTGCCTAAGGCTCGCACGGCTTGCCCTGTTGCCTCAAGTGCGTACGCGCCTCAGCCCGAGGCGTGCCTTCACGAGCCGTGCGTGGCGAGGCTGCCTCTAATCCGTACGCACCTTAAGACGCGTGGTCCACCTGTTGATGTGTTGAAAAACTCACTCGTATGTAACATGAAATAAAGCTTATATTTCAATGCCATACTGTGAGTTGAGTTGGAGTGGAGTCGACGTTGAGTTGGTTTAATGTGCCTTTATTGAAACAAGGCATTCAAATTACGTAGTTTTAAATATAGCTATACTCTTCAACGCTTACAACAGCAGTAAAATGTTTAAATCGTCAAATCCAATAATGAAGTTTATCAACATGCATTAAGTACATATGTTCTGTACCCCGCAGGTCCCGGAAGCTCTAAAACAATGGATGCCTGAACAGTACCAGGAGTTGATACCCTTCGTAAAGCCAGCACCTATCGATCTGGAGGCAGCTGCCGCCGCCGCTAAGAAGGGGAAGAATAAAGAAGGCAAAAAGTAACTTTGCTACCAAAATTGATTGTTCATTCCCGCACATGAAGCATTTTATTTATTTATTACGTTAAGCTAAGCTTAAATATTGTAAATTAAATAAATGGCCAGAATATTATTTAAAATGGTTTATTTTTTTTAGCCAAATCTGTGGCAGACAAAATATAGTATCCAATGCGCACTTCACCAGTCTTACCACAGAGTACTGTCTAATACGACTGAGTGTTACCAGCTGTCCTCAATTTCTTAGTTATATTTCGAATTTAAAATAAATAAAGGTATTTGTTTCTCTACTACGCTGTCCCACAACTGGGTAAAGTGTAATGGCCTGCCCAGTCTTTTCAGGAACATTCATTTACATACTTAAAAAGCAATTCACTAGTAGAGTCACCAGCTTCCGTTATCTCACCTTTGCCGACATCTCGATTAAACCACTTTTTTAGGAAATGCTGCTACTAGACATGCGCAAAACAGTGCACTTTATAGTGATGTAATATGACATTACTTTTCGCACCGAGGAATATGACATTACACCATGACTCCGAACATGACGCGAAATGAAGCGCCACACGCCATCCAGCGCGCTTCATTTCGCGCCATGTCATTGTTATGAAATGCTCGCAATGTAGAATGCAATACATCATTACATGAGATGATATAGCGCGTTATGCTAAGAAGTGATATTGTGATGTGACAATCGTCAAACGCAATGCGCCCTCGTACTACACTAATAAATAGTTGCTTTTGTTGTCATATAGGTATATAAAGTCGATTTTCCTTCATATTTAACCCCCAATCTACGGAATAATTTAATCAAAAGGGCATTCCAGGCTTAGGACTGGCAATAAACATGTATGGCAATATTGATTATTGACCAAGACAATGAATATTGACGTATTTAAAAATTACTTTTATGTACAATGATTGCATTTTTTTTATTCGTGTCTTAATATTTAGTGTGTGTGAGTGAGTAGCGAGTGTGTCAAGTGCGGAAAGAATCATGATTTTAAACATAACGTACTAGTCAGTCCGCGGTATCAATAAAACATAAACCTTAATCTGTGAACAATATGGTTCCAATTCTAAGTAATAGTTCACCTATTTCGCAGCCAGCTTACCGGCGCATGCTCCTTCTCGCTTGCACACACGACGATCGAGTCTGAGAGACACCGCGCGACGCGCGTCATGTTTAAGTGTCATGCGTCATGCTTAATTTGGTCGAGTCATGTGTAATGCTACAGTACGCGGTCGAGATATATGACGCGCAATGCAACAATCGCATTACTTACACATGTCTAGCTGCTACTCTAACATATCCAACCAACGTAGCTAACTACCGTAATACCGAGTGTGAACATTCCAGTAGGGCGGCTCTCTATCAATTATATTCGTATAAAAAAATGGACCTACGAACTGCAACTCTTCCATGGAATTAGTAGGTACTCTCGATTCATGTGGGCCAACTATACTCGATTCCAGTAAGTAGCGAAGATAGCGTGGCGACACAACAAACGCATTGTAAAGTGTAAACAATTATAGTTGATAACAGAACTGTATGATTGTGACGAACAGAATAATCTTATCACTTTGAATAACAGTGAGTCAACTACCTACCTAAGTATGAGTAGTCGAAAACGGGTACATAACTAACTGCAATTAAATAAAACATCATCTTGCTATTTCGCATTTAATGTGACAAATTTCAGTCAACGCCGATTTTAAGCAATGCAAACTTATATTATTTACATTCGTCAAGATACAAAATGATTAACAATTTTCTCTCAGAACGTGTGGGTGCCGTTAATATATTGGCAAAGGACACTGGAACCTTGGGATTAAACTTTATCTTATTACGTTACTAGTAGGAACGTGTTTCTGTCTGAAGAATATATTTTTGATTAGTACCTAGTTCGATAATTGCGGAAAATTCTAAAATTCATCTGACCCTTTACCAAAATACTCACGCGGTTCCCTAACGGGACTTTCGCGTGACAACACAATACACATCTTTTAAATGTTTATACAACTCAACTGTAAATTCTGTAGTGTACCTATATCAACATATTCGTCCTGCAAAAATCCCGTCCTATTTTAAGCTATACATAAATTACAATATTAAACACATAAACTGTACAAAGCAATACTCATACTTAATAAAAAAAACGATTAAATAAATTGCATTCAACTTCTACAGAGTGGCTCTACATAACTTCGAATAAGTGTAAAACAGTGACTTACATTATTTTTTATAATATAGACAATTATAAACAAGAATACATGAATTAACACTATAATAAAAAAACCTTAACTCCGATTTTTATCACTACTAAAGAATTCCAATGAGTAATATTGAGATAATTATAATTATACTTTTACAAATAAGATCTTATTTACACATGCAAAAAAAAACCTACATACATTCTTGGGTAACTAATAAATTAGAAGCGAGAAACAATGGACATTGAAAGAAATTGCGTGCAATTCTGGGGTACATCTATACTCCATTTACAATAAGATTAGACATAAATACACAAACCTTTTTTACAGTCCGTTCAACCGATTTTGACTTATATTGCGTTTGTGGCATGACAAATGGCAGCTGCAGTAAACAGTTGTTATTGTAACCACTTTTTTGCCTCTAATGTCATCCTTAAGCCTACGGAATAGAAGTCAAAATCGGTTGAAGAGACTGTAAAAAAGGTGTGTTTTAAAGTCTAATCTTATTGTAAATGGGGCGTAGGTACGTATAGTTTAATAAAAGCATTAATAAAAGTTCACCCATAAACATTAGCCGTAGACTAAATTACTTCTGAATAGTATAGGAGCTAGTCTGCAATTTCCTTCAAAGTACCTACAACATCATTATAAAGAGTACATACATACCTAATTAACATTTTGAACGCCAGTCATGTATAGATGACAAGCACGGTCATGACTACATGACAGACTTCTATACGTAATTCGTAGCATGACGCCGAGGGCTCGTTTTTGCTCTTTTGACATGGTGGTCAAAAGGTCAATAAAATTGTAAGTAGAAATATTTCCTAACGACGACTTAAATGTGCGGATTGATCGATGGATGATATCATAACTTCGACGTAGCCAGTATAATTATCCTGACATTGATGCGCTGCTACGCGACGGGAGTACATACAACGTATTATAAATAAGTTTGGTACAATCAACAAGCTACAAAAGAAAACACATTAGTCTAGCGAAACTGTTTATCAGTATAAAGGTTCAGCTCCAAAACAGCCCTTGCACGGATGGAAATGTTGTTTCTTTCTAATCATCCTACCAGAGAGAGACAACATTTCCTCTCCAGGTTTCAGTAGACTTACTTGATGTGTTCTCTGCACTTTTATTATAATTATGCTTTTTGCATACAATATTCATTATCCTCTTTTGTATCAGCATAAGCAACTTGAAAAAAGCTAAAAATCATAACCAGCCAAGACGGTAGTGCTGGCTGCCGAGACGAGGGTACGCCAGCCGGACCATGAATGAATAAGACCGTTTATTGGTCGCCGAATGTAGACATACTTATTGTAGCAAAAGAACATGACAATGATTTTATTACTCAACCCTGGAACAATATGCGTATAAAAATGGTGTAGTTAGCTACCTGTGTAGTTATTTCTTTTGTTGACTATACATATTATAAAATACATTCAATTTAACATTACAGTTAATGCTACAATATTCATATGCGTAATAAATGTGCCACAAACTTAGAGAATATCTATTTAATTATAATTATGTATAAAGGGCACTACACTTCGCCTACTTGCCTGCAATGAGTGTCCTTTGAAAGCGAAAAGACATAAAGGAAAAGTATACATTTTTGTATCAGTACAAACTAAATTAAGATAGCTGTGCTTTACACTCAAGCAAGCAAAACTGCCTTCTATTGAACATCCACAAAGCATAGTGCCCACATATTATACATTAGGTTACAATACAGTACATTTTTATTATATGACTATTCATCTCTTGCCTCAACATGGCACAATGATTTACAACCAGATCACAACGCCCCATAAAGCACTTCAGAAGCTGATGTTAGTATTATTGTCTAGCACTCAAATATGAGAACCCTGTATTTTTGAGCGCAATGCACACCAAAACCAACCTTATAGCCAACTAAAATACGATCTAGAAAGATCTTGAATCCAAGTCACAATATCCTATTTCAAATAATGGAACAAAATACCCGTCCTTTTGATGGTTATTTTATTCCCTTCTTATATCTGCCCATTTGTTAAAAACCTTGCAAGCAGTGTTGGTGTGAATTACCACTAAAATATCTCATACAATTTTTTATTTTATTGATATGAACTTGTTTACAATGAAAGTCGAAAATATCAGTCAAATGCTAAAAGGTGAATTATAGATGTTGAATAACACATTGAGATAATTCATTGAATGTTCAAATAAAAAATGTTATTACAAAAACAACGTGTTATCTCTAAGCAATTTCTTTTCACTTATGACATGTTTAGAGAATTCATAATTATCTGAACATCTGTCTACCTCTTCCTTTACTCAATTGAATAATTATGCAATATCAAATAATTTAATGGAGGCTACATAATATTTCAAGTTTAATAACTCTAAATGCATGTTGACTTAAAACTCGTAAGAGGAGTGACGAATAGCAACCCCCCCCCCCACAC